>CM048839.1:24632565-25990065 GCA_026545765.1 Plantago major | reverse complement strand
TATTTACTTTCGGTTTTATCTGACCTTATCCTTCAAAGTCAAGTACCAGAGGCTCAACTTATAGCATCAGCACTTGCTACAAAGAACTTTGTCCTCTAATTTTTTCTGCATCATCAATCTTATGATTTCTCTTATCTAATAACTTTGAACTCTTTATATACCCGACGCCTCAAAGGAGGACGAGCCGCAAAGCATCCTCTCCAAAATGTGACATGTAGTCCTAGAAATTTGTTAACCCCTCAGACCAATTGACAAACATTGCAGCTGTTCAAGTTGCATTTGGTGTATTCATGATTCAACAGAATAAACTCACAAACCCAGATAATTAAATTACTCAAGAAACTCCAATTAACTTCAATATTCAGATTCTAGGACTGTCGGTCATACAAATATCATAAGCAGCTTTCCAAAATCGCACCTATTATCAACAGTTGAAGCAATTTCATAATCAATTAACCGATCATCAACAGAATACAGTAAACCACAATGCACTAGTTCATCCATAATTACACACGAACACCAATTCAAGCAAATCAGCATCTCAATCCACTCGTGATCACTCATTAACAAGCACAATCAAACGGATTAACCAAAAATAATCAAGTAATTTAATCAACTCACAGTGTTCTTCCATCGATCCTGAGCGTTGACATCAGCTTCATACTCGAGGAGACATTTGGCAACGTCGATCCAGCCGTGGATCGCCGCCACGTGAAGCGACGTACGGCTGTCATAATCCCTAGCGTGAACGAGCGAGCGATCCTCGTCGAGGAGCTTCCGAACAGCAGCGACGTCGTTTTGGTGAGCGTGCCAGAGAATCAGCGAAGTGCGGTTCACACGAGCTTTGTCCTTCTTCGCCGCCGTAGCTGGATGCGGATCACCGCCGATAGAGTGGCCGGAGCTGCCCTCGCTTCCGCTCATCGGATTTGTTTAGCGTGTGAATGAAATGGAATGGTCTAGTTGCTAATAACTGCTTCTGGATATGGCAAAAGGAGAAGAGTGATGAAGGTGGAATTCAATTGTGACTCGTTATTTATTCATTTTATCCCGGTGTTCTAATTTTGTCCCTACCCACCAAGCTTCCACTTGATGTATACTAGTCCGCGTTATTCATTAACCAACCCAATTGGTTTAGTAGTGTCAGAAGTTATCTTCCATACAAACTTTTTCGAGAAACAGTCTCCTAAAGAAACCGACCTATATATATGATGTCTTCGTCTCTTCAATAATGAATATACGGTCATTCAGAAAACTTATTCTTACTACCAGAAAACCTTTCATGCAAGTTGGAGAATTGGGCTAATTTAGTTTGAATTGATGACGGGATGGGAATGTGACTCATTTGTACGAATTTGTGAGTACATCGTAGTGAAACTAATTGATTAACTAGTCGAGGGTGACATATATAAGTTACTTGGGCTATGACGATAATAGTTTATATTAGTCATAGATTATGATATAAATCATCTAGAGTCGGTGACTCTGGATCACCGAAACCAATTTAAGAAATCCAGCATCAATATTAACTAACATGATCCATGCCAAACTCACTCATTTCACCATTTAAGTCCAAGTCAATATCAAAACCACAACTCATCAAGGGAGTTAATTAGGTCAAATTACTCATCTGATTGGTGGCATGGCTTCTCATGAAATACTACAAATTAAACAATTCACACGCCCACACAACAACGTTATGCTATCCTCCGGTATACTATGTCGGACACAACCCCAATTATGGCAAAAATGTGCCTGTAAAACTAACATTTTACATGTAAACCCTCTGACCAGAGCTACATCACTATAAAAAAAAAAGGCTTTTAGCGATGGATAAAAGCATCCCGATTCGTCGCTAAATTCGTAGCGACGGATAGGACGCACGTCTCTAAAACGGGCGTCGCAAAGCTTTTAGAGACGGATAGACAATCCGTCTCTAATTCGCAATGGATTAGCGACGGTTAATTCCGTTGACTGTGCACTTAGGATTTAGCGACGGATCGCTAAAAAGTAATTTTTTAAAAAAAAATCTGCAATTTTATATCGAATTTTTTTTTAAATCGAAAATTTTATACGAATATTCAATACGGATAAACCGACAATTTTATACGAATATTCAATACGGATAAACCGACAATATTTATATACGAATAAACCGACAATTATATACGAATATACAATACGGATAAACCGACAATACAATAAATCGAAAATTTCATACAATATTTAATATTCATTATTCAATAATACAATATACAACATTTAATAATTAATACAAAGAATAAATTACAAAATTAATAAGAAATTTTTTTTTAAAAACTGTCGGAGGAAGGAGTGGACGGTGGTGGTGGTGGACGGCGGGTGGTGGTAGTGGTGGAGGCAGTGGTGGTGGTTGACGGGTAGTGGTGGTGGAGGAGAGGTGTGCGGGTGGTGGTGGAGGACGGGTGGTGGTGGTGGAGGCAGTGGTGGTGGAGGTGGAAGGGGGCGGTGGTGGAGGAGAGGGAGGCAGTGGTGGTGGAGGTGGAAGGAGAGGTGGTGGAGGAAGGGAGATGATGGTGGTGGAGGAGAAGGGAGATGGTGGTGGTGGAAGAATGATGATGGTGGAATGAGGGTATATTAGGGTTTTAGCGACTGATAGATTTATCCATCGCTAAATTTTATTTCTTTTTTTTTTTTTACTTTTTGGGTCAACTTAATTAGAGACGGATAAATTTATCCGTCGTTACGTCTCTAATTAGCGACAGATAGTTAATCCGTCCCTATTTAGAGACGGATTAGCGACGGATTAAAGACGGATTGAGCATATTACTCAATCCGTCGCTAAAAGTAGCGATTCGTCGCTATTTAGCGACGGATTTAAATTCCGTCTTTAAAACCGGAAATTCTTGTAGTGAGATCCCTTGACACAATCTGCGAGTCATGAGAATTGTGTGGAGAACTTCTCGACTATATCTTTAGGGCTAGTTTTTCTTACAATGACAAGTATTAGAATATTTGGTTCAAAATTAAAATGCAATAATAGTAGAGAAGTACATCAAGTTAAAGTTGAACTTTAATGTCAAAATATCAATCGATCTACCCGACTGCAAAAGGAATTGAAAAATATGCTATGATCACAACTCACAAGCATTAGGATAAGATGAAGTAAATATTTGGACTTTGTTGGCGCAAATAGCCGGAGAAAAATTAATATGAATTGATTTGGTCATGGCTAGTGAGTAGATAGTAGATAAGAACGAGATGACGGTTAAAGACCAACTACATTAGCTATCTATCTTGGATGATTAAAAATCGTTACGAACTACTAGTATTAGTATTGTTTTTTCAGTATAATCCAAAAAAAAATGTCGATTGGAACCAAGAACTAGAACATGTCAAGTTGCAAGATTTTAAAACGATTCTCTTATTTTGATTAGGTCAGGCAAGTCGATCACAATTGTTTAATGCGTGCAAAAGTCATCATACTATTAATACTATTAATGATGATTAACTAATTAACTGACTATGATGATGGTGTGGAACGAATTGTTGTTAGTGTTGGACATTTTCCATCTCCCCTTCCACCAAATTGGGCTGCAAATATGCTTAGCTGATAAAGATAAACTTTTTACTTCAAGTGAAACAGAATCTTTAGACTTTCGTTTTAAATTTTAATATAGGCTTTATAAGTAGTTACTCCTTCCGTTTGAAGACACGTGTATGCAATGGATGATGAAAATTCAACTTGTTTCTTTGCAAATGCAAATGAAAAATAAGTAGTTACTCCGTCCATTAGTATTCAGGAATGTTAAACGCAAAATATTTTTTACTAAACGAAAAATAAATTTTTACATATTACATATAATACCACTATTATTATAATTTACAAAATGGTTCAATAATTTGAAAAAAATACTATTTTACCTAAAAAACATCAAACAAGTTTATTCAAATTAATTTTATCATCCGAATGAATAAATCGAAAAAACATGAAGAACACGAAGGTGATTTTATCCAAAAACACTTTTATTTATAAATTTCAACTCTCTAACATACATCTTTGTCTTCGAATTTCCAAACAAACATAATTGAAGAACACGAAGGTGATTATGATCTTCAAACAAACATAATTAAAATTTAAGAGCAATGTTATAAATAAAAAAAACAAATTTAAATAAATCATACACAGTAAAATAATATTTTTAATTAATTTTAAAAAAAATCGAAAAAAACTCACGAAACAGACAAAATTTAATCTGGTAGACCACTATTGCCAATTTACCGGCTACCTTCAAGGCTGCCAGCGCTAATCTGAGGTCGCCAGATTCTCGGTAGTTTCAAGGTCACGGACGGCTATTCCTAAAATTTGAGGGCTATCAAACGTGTTTTTGGTCCTTTTTTATTTTTTTAAAATTTTTGGTGAAATATTAGTTAATTTAAATATACGAACGCAATAAAATAATTATAAACAATATAAATATCAAATTAAAAAAAATATACTTCTTCATTATCGGCATAATATGGTTAATGATTGTACGACATTGATTTTTGTTGTGTTATGATACCGTAGTGTATATACGTTTATATATTTTTGAAAATGTGAAAATTTGAGAAATTTTCTAAAAAATGGGACTAATTCTATATTTTTATCAGTTGAAGGGCCTTTTGCAATATATAAAAAAGTGTTCTACGTTTAGTAAAAAGTGTTCTGCGTTTAACGTACCCCTTAGTATTTCTCTCGACTGCAAGAATGTAATTTATAATAATATAATTTAATTGGACATTTTAATTTTTTGCGGTTTAAGATTAATTCGTAGTTAAAATTGAATGCAGTTGACTAAAAAAGGTTAAAATGGAAAACATGGAATAGGACGGGGAAGTACTGCCAAGGTGAACAATAACCATGCTCCTCTCAGGTCGTTTTTAAGTCCTTAACTTATAGAAAAACTACAAGGAACGGTATAGTGTCTCTGTGTCTGTTTGCCGGAGCAAAAGTACATGGGGGAGTGTATGGCACTTGACGACCCCTGGAGTGCCTTGTAGTATTATAAAGTACCTAGTTTACGTCAGAATGAATAGAAGTTGAATCTGGCCTAGTGGAAAATTGACTGTAAGTTTTTAACCTGTAAATTTTACCAGCGATAACATAGATACATGTTAATATGGTTAGAGTAGATGGAACAAGTTCCATGCAACTTTTTCACTATATAGAGGATATTATTTACACTATGATCCATTACAGGATACTATATATTTACCAGGAGGAACTCACAGTATCAGCAGAACAAATATATTCTACCCTGAGATTTTGCGAGTCACACCTCTAGTCAAATGAACTGCCAAGTATTTTATCTACTCATCTTGGTCTTCAAGAGAGCGCTTACGTGCCCGGAGGTTAAGCTTAAGGCTTTCGGGTAGAGGGGGTGTTCGACCCCTACGGAACAGAACAGCAAGTGCCCTATTCTTTTGGCAGAGATCAAAGACCTGCAGAGAACTTGACTGGTTAATATAGGAAACAGTTGTGAAATATACTAAAATATTCAAATGAGGTTCTGCTGCTTACAGATGAAGCATCTATTTCTGCTACGCCTTCACATCCTTGACCTCCACCTTGAAGCAGGTCACAATATTTTGCAGCTTCATTTTTATCTTCAAATACCTATAGATTACATACAAGAATGGTTCCTCAGCCATTGTTCATGAAAGATTACAACTGGACTTGGTTAATTCAAGAAGATTAATCTTTTCTTTAGGTTTATAAATTAAAACAAAAAAAGGTTTTATAATATGAAATGGCATCTAATATACTATCTGTCTATAATTCATTACACTTTCTAATAATAGTAAGGACATAAAAGTTCTTAGACTGGTACTCTGGTAGTGGTCAAAAAGGAAAAGATGATAAATTAGCATTTTCTGTTTCTTGATGTTTAATGTCTGTAATCATAAACAGTGTTAACAGTTTAACTGAAGTGTTTGCATCAATGGCATACATACTTGCTGTATGTGTTATGCATTTACGCTAGCTTAACTTTAGTATAATTAGGGCCCGGTTGCAATAAGAAAGCAGTTCCAGTAAGTAGTTGTTACTAGACTCAAACCTCAATCATCAGTCAGAGATTACTGGTATGGTCACAGCGGATATTATGTGGAACCAATACTAGAGTGTTCCTTCAAAGATTGATTTATGTACTGTTTGATAGGGCACGCACCATGAACAGACATCCAGAATATACAAAAGCTATACTAGACTTCCTTTTATTGCTTAAAGCATACTACATCTTCAAATAAAAGAACTCATTTTAATAGAACTATTTTTATACTTGACAAATTTTAAATTGTGAACCGATAGATGCATTTAAAATTTGGACAGTGATTTGATCAACTCCACTGAGCTTTCCATACAAATAGTGCTTTAAATAACTAATGTTCCACTTTTCCAAGTAGCAAGAAAGTAATTGTGTGCATGAAGAAACACTACCCGATAATATCATGAGCAGTCACACAGGAAAATACTAATAGAAGAACAAAATAAATTAAAATGGAACTATTACAGGGGTTATTCTTAATGAAATTGTCTGGGGTACAAAAATTGTGAAGTAAGAAATGTTAAAGCATAAAACTGGTGCTTATATAGCAATTGTATCTGCAGTGCACATAATTTTCTATGTATTTCTGTAAGCAGTAATCTGAAAATTTGTCCTATCACAACCAGAGGCTTAAAATCAAGTGCAATGTTAACTTCAACATATTGTTTCTAGAATAATATTTATAACAGTAACAGCAATGTGTAAACAACAAGTGCATTCGAAGTATGAAGAACTTACAAGTACTCCCTCTTGTACATCCTCAACAAGCATCTGAAATTTGGTGCCAGATCCTGGCTTCTTGGACTGGTTCCTCCGCTTTCCAACTTTCGAAAATAGAAGTCCAAGCTCCCTTTCAACTTCACTGCATCATAAATAAAAGCCTGAGCAGCTGAATGAGATTATGAAAACTTACTAATGCATATTTACATGTTGATCAGAACTGAAACTCAAATCAACCTGCGGTTCCTCCGAGTCTTCATTGTGCACAGCTGGTTTTCCTGGCGAGTCAGAACATAAACAGATTTTGAAGCCTCTCTCCAAGGATTAGCCTCCAAAACTGCACATTAACATTGATATTCAAAATAAACATACACATACACCTTTATACTCTAACAAAAAGAAGTTGCCCTTTGTGACAATATGAACTCTTAAGCAACAGCTTATTTGAGTTATGTAGTTCTATAGAGTATAGACTGCTTGAATCAAATATTGAAATAAAACTATACGCATTTCAGAAGGTAGTGTAGACTTTAGAGACACCATATCATAGTACTTAAAATGACAAATAAATATGTACTTGATCAAGATATCTACAAACAGATTAGAGATAAATAAGCATGTTGATATTTGGCAATGTCTATAAAATTAGGTAAGCCCTGAATAATCAGCTATAGAACATGCACAACTGCATTCAAACTACAAGCCTGGAGGCCTCAGCTACTTGATACAGAAACAGGTCAGGATGAAAAACAATAATAAATGTGTCAAGAGGAGGCAACAAGATATGACAAAAACCAATATAAAATTCAGCTATGAATCAACAAATTGTAATTGTTAACAATGATTGCTTACGAAATCTCAATATCAAAACACACCGCGTAACTTGAAACGGAAGGCAGTCAAATTTCAAATAGGTAGCAATACACAGGAATCATTCAGTGCAAATTCCTAATATTCCCAAATCAACATTTTCTTAAAATATCTACTCAAATAATCAATTGGCAACTGAGTTCCAACTCTGAAGGCAGAGTTCAGCTTGCTACTCTTGTTCACATACTAACAGTCAGAGATTAAGCACACATACTAACAATCAAATATTAAGTAATTCTACCATCACATAACCTAATCGAAGCAGAATTAACAAATCAATTAGCACTTCAAGAGGGAGATCAGTCAGGTACCATCATAGCTACTGGTATCAAAGGTCTGGTGGAGATTACGGCGCATGTCGTAGGCGCGTGAAGACACCTGCCTGACAAAAGCATCGGAAGTGCCTGGAATGGTTCCGTCCATCCGCAGAGCTCGCTCCAATTCCTCATCTCTCCGATCGTTTTCTCCACCTTCACCGCTCAGCTTCGATCGAACTGTCAACATCATAGGAGAAGAAGCAATACGTAGATTAGCCGGAGATTTAACGCGCGAAAATGAAATCGGCGATTGCCACCGCCGGTGGTGGTGGCGGCGGAGAGGGGGGACGATTGACGGAGAGACTGATGAGAGAGAATCCATGGTTGTTGGTCCGTTGATGATGAACTGTTGTCTGTTGAGTACACGTATAACTGTGTTTCTGTTGAAGGTAATATCAGAAGAAGGCAATTTGGAGAAGAAATTGAAATTTTATGGAGTGTATAGTGGGTGATGAAGGAAGAAATGGAATTGCGTAGAAGAATGTGAATCAATCAGTTGACTGTTAGTCAGATTTTTATTGGTTTAATTGAATTTACCCGCCTCAAGTTTCCCACATTTAACATATTGGCGTCAAACATTTCCCAAACTATATCATATCATCAATGCACCTATTAATCACAAACTATGTTATACTCATATTGCTACATCCTATCTCATAACAATTAGGCCCCGAGACCAGCATAGAAGAAACTCTTTTTTGGCTCGCTTGATAAATGAGTTCGTGTTGTGATTTAAAAAAAGCATTTGTATCTCCCCACTTTATAGTTTGTAACATCAAAACTACATTATGCCAATAAACTTATCCTATTCGGACATGATTCTTCAAATCGAATATTTGAATGTTACGGTTCACAATTTGAATAAAATCTTGTTGTTTAGACAAATCAAGTCCTACAACCAGACTAAGACGAATGGTGCACAACGATTTTAGACGAACTAACCAAGTCGAAGTACGCTCTATCTAAGGCACTTTTTAGATGCTAGGGGTGTAACCACTGGTACACCCTCTAATAGATTATGTTGGGTCCATGCGTGGTGGTTACATCCTATGTGAGAGGGTGTACCATTGGTTAAAAAAAAAAAACTCTTTAAGGATAGACTGGAGCTCGGATTCCGACCTACAAGGCTGAATCTGAGATCTGGATGTTCACCAACTTGGAGAAAATGTCAAAGGAAGACATGCCGGCCTATGAAGCCTCTATCCGACCTACAAACGTTATTCTCCAAATAGGTTCGAGCCTGTATCGATAGTGATTCATCTTCCCAAAATTCCGGAACGCGTGTCTACAAAGGACATGAGCCCAAGATTTATGGAAATTGGTCTCTCAGCTAATTACTCTGAAGAGCTCCGAGACTTACGTTGAATCACTATCCAGTTTGTCCAAGGCAAACCGGGCTAAATGGTGTATAACCCTCCCCTTTCCTAAACTCACACGTACTTTTGGAGTTAAGGCGCGTTATCTCGAGTTATGACCAATTTCACCCCAACACCTCTAAAACATGACAAAATATATGCAACAGATGCAGCTCGTGTATTCTCCAATGAACCATTGCTATTGAATTAATATGATCAGCCAAATCCATTGATTTGATGTAGATTGAGTAGATAACAAGGAGAGACTAACCAAACAATTTTATTTATAAAAAGGTCAAGCACTTTTACACACAACCGATCAGATTTATAACTCATTACATTCTGATCAGACATTTAACTCTACTAATACAATTGGGATTGTATTACATGACTCTGCTAATACAATCAGACATTTAACTCTACTAATACAATGGATCAGATTACATGATCGCCAATACAATGGATCAGACATTTAACTCTACTAATACAATTGGATCAGACATATGACTCTACCAAGGCATTTTTTACAAACTTGGGTGCAAAATTGGTCTATGACACCAATTTTCCGTAGTATTTGTGTCATTGTATTCTATTACATGGAAAAAAAAAGACCTATAAGATGATGAACGTAGCGCGTTACTTGCTTACTGCACTTTATTTTTATTTAGTGATATAGGTTTGCATTTCCTGTGTACAGCGACAATAACTCTAAAATAATGCTTTATTATTCCTAAATTCTTAATACCTGACTGACTTAAAAACTCTGCGATAAAAGTAATGATATTTTATACTCCCTTCATTACAGAGAAAGCGTTACATTTGAGCTGGCCATTAATCTTGAGTTTGTGCAAATTACTCATAAACGATAATAGTAAATAATTTAATAAAATCATATAATAAAAATTTAATTACTAAATTTTCATTATATAATTTTAATATTTTATTTATTAATATCGTTTAAGAGTAAATTGTGGTCAAACGCACAGACAATTGACCGCAGAATAGTAAAATGTAACACTTTTTTGAAATGGAGGGAGTATATGCTTATGCTCACTGCCCCTCATAGAATTGAAAACATAGAAATAGAGTAGAGTATATAAAGGTGCAAAAGAGAAAATTGGCTTACATCTATACTTCTATGAAATCCAGTCCAGTACAATAAACTGTTTATAAAGTATGGTCAGCCTAATTTAGTTGGGTTTCAAATGGTTGTTGGTCTTTTATTTTCTTCGGCCTTAAATTATCTTCGTGCATTACTGGCGTGTTATTAAAATTTTTATTTAATTTTTCTTTCAACATCCATCCTCCTCTTATATTTTGATATAAAAACCACTTCCCAGTTCCCACGATCCAATTGTTAATTGACCTTAAGAAGTTTACATTGCTTAACATGTTATGATTGGATTTATGGACTATATACACCATTACCGATTTTTTCCAACCATTCTCAATTTTATCACGAGTTACTTTTAAATATAAGAGTTACTAAATATAGTGATTATTAATATTTAACAAAAAACTAAATTCTCTCTATATAATTTTATTAAAATTCATTATTATTTAAAATTAATTCGTTGTTAAAATTAAAAAATAATTAGAAGAAAAAGTACTAAAATTATTTAAATGGTTGGAGTATTTGTAACATCTCATCCCCTCATGTGTCGAGGCCTGGCCCTCTTAACAAAGTTCAGTACATGAATTGAATTGAAGATTTCATTAATAACCAAATTGTACAGAGCTCAGAGAAGAGTTTCTCTGTAAATCGAAAAATGAATGATGAATAAACAGAAAATCCTAACTACTGTTTAAATAGATAACTACCAACAGAAAAGTACAACTATCTATGCACAATGTACGAAGCGTGTTTCAACTTAATATTAAAACGTAAAGTAGGGAAAACACGCCTTTCTCTATATTTGTTTTGCTTCAATGCTTCCTTTCGTTTCTTCTTGATCAGTCCATTGTTTCTTGTTGGATTGCTTGATTTTTGAGTTCTGACACCCCCCCCCTCAAGTGGAGTGTGTCTGTCAATCATGCTCAACTTGCTGAGATGAGTAGAGAACAGAGGACCTCCCAATGGCTTTGTAAATATATCGGCGACCATATCCTCAGTTTTAACTTGAAACAATTTGATCTGTTTGGCTTGTATTTTCTCTCTGATAAAGTGACAGTCCAATTCTATATGCTTGGTACGCTCGTGCTGGACTGGATTGTTGGCCAAACAATATGCACTTCTGCTATCTGTATATATATGAACTGGTGCACTATGCTGTAATCCCAATTCTTGTAGTAAATAGAGTAACCATTGTGTTTCACAGGCTGTAGAGGCTAGTGCCCTGTACTCAGATTCTGTGCTGCTTCTTGAGATAGTCTGTTGTTTCTTGCTCTTCCATGAAATTAGTGAATCTCCCAGGTAGATATTGAAACCTGTTACACTTCTTCTAGTGTCAGGGCAAGTTGCCCAGTCACTATCACTAAAGGCTTTCAATTGAAAATCATTTTGCCTTGACAATAATAATCCTTTTCCTGGAGCATTTTTGATATATCTTAAGACCATGTGTGCTGCTGATAAGTGTTCAGTTGTAGGAGCACTCATGAACTGACTTAAAGACTGTATAGCATAGCTTAAGTCTGGTCTTGTGATAGTCAAGTAAACCAAGCGCCCAACTAATCTTCTGTATTGATGTGCATCTTTTAATGGCTCTCCATTGTTAGCTGACAATCTACATTTGCTATCCATTGGTGTTTGAGCTGGTTTGCATCCCATGTAACCAGTTTCTTCTAGCAGGTCTAAAGCATACTTCCTTTGAGTAAGAACAATTCCTTTGTCTGATTGAGCCACCTCAATCCCTAGCATGTACCTCAATGAGCCAAGATCTTTAATAGTAAATTCTTCTTGCAAATGATCTTTGACTGACTGAATTTCTTTAATATCATCTCCTGCAAGTATAATGTCATCTACATAAACTACAAGAGCAGTAAAAGAATAAGTATTATTCTTAATAAAAAGAGAACTATCAGCTTTTGATTGAACATAGCCAAAAGCAATTAAACAAGTTGTCAATTTCTGGAACCACTGCCTTGAAGCCTGTTTTAAGCCATACAAGCTTTTGGTTAACCTGCAAACTCTCTGATCATCAGGCTTACAATACCCTGGTGGAGGTAACATATACACCTCTTCTGGCAAGTCTCCATGCAAAAAAGCATTGTTGACATCCAACTGATGCAAATGCCATCTTTTTGCAGAACCTATAACAAGCAAGGTTCTTACAGTGGTGAGTTTAGTAACAGGTGAAAAGGTTTCAAAATAGTCTTGACCTTCCTCTTGTGTGTAACCTTTAGCAACAAGTCTAGCTTTGTATCTTTCAATACTACCATCAGACTTGTATTTTATTCTAAAAACCCACTTACAACCCACTGTGTTCTTTCCAGGTGGTAATGACTGCAAGACCCATGTATTGTTCTTCTCTAATGCTTGAATTTCTGCATCCATAGCTGCTTGCCACTCCTTGTGCTTTACAGCCTGCTTGTAGGTTTTAGGCTCTGTAAGCTGTGAGATGTTAGCAGTGAAACAAGCATAAGAGTGATCAAGTTTCTGTATAGAAAGATGATTAGTAATGGGATATAAAGAAGAATTACAATAAGGCAAATCAGTATGATAGTGGAGAGCTGTAGTAGTAGTAGAATGCTTTAAAGAAGGTGGAAGAATACACTCATAAACTTGTAAATGAGATGGAACAGATCTAACTCTGGTAGATCTTCTTACTTCAGCATCATTCGCTACTAGCTCATTCATAGACTCTTCATGTGAAACGGATACATTAGAATTATCAGGCATGTCAAAATGTAATTGCTCAGGAGAAGAATTAGAAATTTCCTGTGGCTGAGAAGTACCATCAACAGCTTGATGATCAACTGAAGTAGCTGGCTCAGACAAATTATTAGTAAATAAAGATTGAAAACTATCTGTATATCTGTGAAAGGTAGAAATATCATTAGTAATTGAAGGAGAAATAGAAGAAGATTCAGTGTGGTGTTTAAAAGGAAACAAATGTTCTTGAAACATAACATCTCTAGATATAATAACTTGTTTAGTATTAAGATCAAGACATTTGTAACCCTTAACACCAAACTTGTAACCAAGAAAAACACACTTAGTTGCTCTATTACTAAACTTGTGTCTATTAGCTTGCAGTGTGCTAACATAACACAGAGATCCAAAAACTCTTAAATAACTATAGTCCATTGGTTTATTATAGAGCAACTCATAAGGTGTTTTTCCATTCAAGACTTTAGAAGGAATTCTATTAATTAAATGAGTAGCTGTAAGAACACTTTCTGACCAATACTTCAATGGTAAACCTGAATGTAAAAGCAAACTGCGAGCTACTTGCAAAATATGTTGATGTTTGCGTTCCACCACACCATTCTGTTGTGGTGTTGCTACACAAGAACGTTGATGTAGTATGCCATGAGTGTCGTAAAAATCACTGAACAAAAACTCTTGTCCATTGTCAGATCTGATACACTTGATAGAACTGTTAAATTGAGTTTTGATCATTTGTTGAAAATTCTGCAAATGTGTTCTTGTTTCAGATTTAGCATGCATCATGAATATCCACGTGCATCTACTATAATCATCAACCACAGTCAAGAAATATTTAAAATTGTCATAAGATGTAACACAAAAAGGTCCCCATATGTCAACATGTACAAGCTCAAATAATGCTGTAGAAATAGAAGTGCTTGTTGGAAAAGAAAGCTTCTTTTGCCTTGAAAAATGACAAACATCACAACTGTGATTCTTATTACATTGAGCAGAAGAGGAAAGCTTTAAATTGTACAACTTTTTGAAAGGAATATGGCCTAGTCTAGCATGCCATACAACAGAAGACACATTTTGTGCTACAGACATAGCTGAAGAAACAGGTGTAACATCTTGAAAATTCAAATGATAAAGGTCATTCTTGACTTCAGCACAAATAATCTCTTTGTGTGTTGTCATATCCTGCAAAAAACACTTGTTAGAGTAGAAACACAAAGCATATTTGAGCTTCTTTGTTAAGCCTGAAACAGATAGCAAATTAAAATCAAAAGCAGGAGCAAATAAAACATGCTCTAGAGTTAATTGATCTGTCAACTTAACATTACCAACATGAGTAGCTTTAGTCTTATCTCCTGTGGGTAGATTAATATCTATATTAACATGAATAGGTTTAGTATAGTAAAGACTCATATCACAGATCATGTGATCAGAAGCACCTGTGTCAATAATCCAAAAAGATGATTTGGACATAGAAGAAGAAGTAAAACAACAGGTGACAATTTGTTTGTTACCTCTACCTGTACCTGTTTGATCAAGCACAGAGGAATTAGCAAGTGCATTAGCAACTGTGTGCACTTGAACATCCACAGAATTCTCATTAACAGACTGATTTTGCATCTGAGACTGATACTTCTGAAATTCCAAAAACTGATGATAAGCATTTTGATCAAAACCAGTATAAGCATCATCTTGGTTCTTCACTTCAGACTAATGTTGAATATCATGAGTAGTATGTGCAGCAGCTGCAGTTGGAGGCTTAAAACGACCATAATTCTTGTTGCCATTAGCATATTTCTATGTAGAACCTCTACCACCCCCTTTCTTGTCTTGCCAACCAGGTGGGAAACCATGAAGAACAAAGCAAGTCTCCTTAGTGTGCCCATATAGATCACAATGACTACAATAAGGCCTATTAGCATTGCCCTTGGACTGAAACTTCTGATTTCTAGAAGATTGCACAGCATAATTCTCCCTAGGTGTTGCCAACATAGCCATAGAATCTGACATATTTGGTTGTAGACTACGCTGACTCTCCTCTTGTAACATCAAAGAATGCACTCTAGATAAACTAGGCAATGGAGAATTAAGTAGCAGCTGACTCCTTAAATTGGCATATGACGCATTCAAACCAATTAAGAATTTCATTGAACAATCAGACTGTTGTGCTGCAATTTGTAACTTAGCCATATCACACTTACAAGACTTCATGGCACCACAAGTACACTGAGGCAAAACCTTGAGACTAACATACTCATCCCACAAATTCTTGAAATCATTATAGTAACTTGTGATAGATTTCGAACCTTGACGCAAAGAGCTTAATGTTTTCTCCAAATGATAGATACGAGGGCCATCACTACGAGCATAACGAGCTTTGAGATCATCCCAAATTTCTTGTGCAGTGGACAAATAGAGTAAACCTTGACGAAGCTCAGGGATAACCGACATCACAAGCCAAGAAACTACTAAAGAATCCGCAGACTGCCAAGCATCATAGAGAACAGGATCTTTAACCGGATCAGGCATAGGAAGACTGCCATTGATAAATCCAAGCTTCTTTTTCACCTTGAGTGACATCGCAACTGTCTTACTCCATGTGATGTAATTGTCGCCATTGAAGACATCACCCCCAAGCTTAACACTGACGTCAGCTGGATGAATGAAATAAGGAGATGTTGAATCCTCCGTTGGACTACGAACAGGTAACGAAGATGAACCAGACGCTGAATCAGTTGCCATGGAAAATAGCAAGCAATCGAACACAGAAAACGGTTACAGAACGAACAACAAAACGATCAAATTTGATCGAGAAAACTGACAAATCGATCGGATCGATCGATTGCAATCAACAGAGATGCGCGGAAGACGATGATCGGATCGTGGTTTAAGCGAATGATACCATAACAAAGTTCAGTACATGAATTGAATTGAAGATTTCATTAATAACCAAATTGTACAGAGCTCAGAGAAGAGTTTCTCTGTAAATCGAAAAATGAATGATGAATAAACAGAAAATCCTAACTACTGTTTAAATAGATAACTACCAACAGAAAAGTACAACTATCTATGCACAATGTACAAAGCGTGTTTCAACTTAATATTAAAACGTAAAGTAGGGAAAACACGCCTTTCTCTATATCTGTTTTGCTTCAATGCTTCCTTTCGTTTCTTCTTGATCAGTCCATTGTTTCTTGTTGGATTGCTTGATTTTTGAGTTCTGACACCTCTGGAGTTGTGCGGTTACTCCTGGATGATCTCCAGGTGATATAATGCACTATACCAACACGTCTTTTCCCTGCATTTTATACTCACTCGTGTACGCACCGGGAAAGAACATGTATTGATAGTTTAATACACCTTAGCCAGCATAAAACCTGTGAACAATTCAGAGTAACCGTACCGGTTATGACCATATTAATTAAATTCTTATATTGTTGTGATTTTGATTATCACCTTACACATGAATTGAGCTGCATTAATAGTACTTCGTATCGATGAGTTGTCTTTTGTCTTGTTACATTGTAGAATGTGATCTTGGGATGATATTGTGAAATGAAACAGTCTGTTTATTCCAACATGCTTATCCAAACGCATTAAATTTGGAAACAGTCTTAACACAAACTCCATCAACACCGGCTAAACTCCAAATCTGATTAGAATAGTGGCGGTCGTGAGCTAAGACTGATTTAACGACCACTGCAGAAAAAAACTGTCCAACAGGTCGTGATAATGCCGTGAATAGTGTTTTTAAATATTTTTTTCGTTTTTTTTTTAACTTGCTTAACATATTATAAGAGTGTTTAGAAGTTGAAATTACTCAAATTGGATTCTTAAACTCGTTTTATAATTTATTGAGATTGAAAAATATAGTCGTTGTTTAATCCGTTTGAAAAATATAGTCGTTGTTTAATCCGTTTGAAAAATATAGTCGTTGTTTAATCCGTTTGAAACTTATATCCGTTCGGAACAACATGTATTAAAAACACACAGATTCATATATTGAAATCATACGGATACAATATCACAACATTACAATCCTAATACATGATTGAAATTGAAAACATACAACTTCATACAACATTGAAATCCTACTTGAAATGAAATGAAAGCACACAACAACAAACATAGAAGGAATCACATTCCGAGGTCGGACTGGAGCTTCTGCAGGATAGTAAGCTCCATCGGTGACAAGTTATCGAACCTGTTTTGTAGATCGATCATCATTTGGAACTTCCCCAACGTAGCACTTGATGTTGACTCTCAGCAAGCATTCTCGTATCCTCAGACTTCTTCTCCACCTTCATTCGCATCACTTCAAGCTTCCTCTCCTCAAACTCAAGCCTCCGCGCCTCAGCTTGCTTCCTTTCCTCAATCTTCCTCAGTTTAAGCTCAAGCCTCTTCTCCTCAATTGTATTCATGACTTGGAAGGATTCATTCAAACCATCCATAATCGAGCTTCCACTTGAACCCTCCTGCTTTTGCAGGGCCTTTGCCATATCACGACCCATAGGGCGCTTCGATGCAATTTCGCTCCCATCATCATTGCATTCCAAACCCCTTTTTTGGTACCGCTCCCACCACTAACCTCAACATTGATAGCCTCATCAGCTGATCCACCACCATATGCCCGAGGTTGCGCCCTGGAAGTTTTCACCCTGGTTGCACTGGTGAAATTCATGTGAGATTGCCACTGCGGATAGTGCCTCATTGCTTCCCAACAATGCATGTTATTAAACTTACTGCCCTGCCTCTGTTTGTGTAGCTTTTTGGCCATGTTGATAACAACATCGTCATTGTAACCGCTTTTATCTCCAACACATCTTTCTGCATCATCATAAGCTGAGAGAAAGTGGTTTACATCTTCTTTCATCCAAGTCCACCTACCACGTAGTGAATTTGCAGTTCGAGGTGTGAGACCGGTAAGAGGATGGCCATCTCTAATGTTTTGCTCCCAGATTTCCTGAACTTCCACAAACATCGAAGTATACGTGCGGTTGGTGGCTTTCGCCGGATCCTCACTTAACGACATGAAAATCTGGATGAGAGCAAGATCCTCCTCTTCAGAGTACGAACTCCTTGACCCATCTTTTTCTTCTTCTTTCACCGCGGTTGAGGCTGCCTTTTTTCCAGTAGGCTTGCGAGGTTTCCTTCCTTTCCCTTTTGCCGTAGGTTCCGGTTGAGTCTCCAGAACAGACTCCGGGATTGGCTGTGAGTCACGGGGTGAATAAGTTGATGAGTCTGGGTTGTATGGATTGTAGCATCCGGTCATATCGTAGAATGAAGGTTCCGGTTGGCCTTTGGGTGAGATGGGGATTTTGGAGTTGGGATTGATACCATAAAACTCATTCAGAAATGCCGGTATTTTATCCAACATTCCTTGTTGAGTGAGCCATATGTATGTCGGATGCTCAAATGGGTTTGGTGGAGTGGAGTTCGAATTCTGGGAGCTGGGAGTAGACATTTTAGCGTTTTGAGTTTAAGAAGTGGAAGATGAGAGGAAATTGAGGTGTGGTGAAATGGGTTGTGAATGAGTTGTATTTATAGATCTCGAAAAAATATAGCCGTTGGTGTATTTTTTATTTAATATTACTTTATAAATTAATTTTAAAAAAATAAAAAATAAAAAATAAAAAATGTGGGGGGGCCCGGTTGGCTGCCCAGCCGTTGCCCAGCCCAACGGCTGGGACGGTCAACCTTGGAATCAGCCTTGTTAAGGCTGATTCCGGGGTTGGCCGTGCACCACGGTCGGCCGTGGTGCTCCATTGGAGCACCCACGGCCGGTCCACGACCGGCCTCATGACCACTACCATTGGGAGTGGTCTTAGCTAAGGTCGTAAATAGTGGCGGTCGTGAGTTAAGACTGATTTAACGATCACTGCAGAAAAAAAAACTGTCCAGAAGGTCGTGCTAAGGTCGTGAATAGTGTTTTTTAATATTTTTTTCATATTTTTTTTAACTTGCTTAACATATTATAAGAGTGTTTAGAAGTTGAAATTACTCAAATTGAATTCTTAAAATTCGTTTTATAATTTATTGTGATTGAAATCAGACAGTTACAAAACAACGACGACGACGACGACAACAACAACAACAACAACAACATTGAAATCCTACTTGAAATGAATTGAAAGCACACAACAACAAATATAGAAGGAATCACATTCCGAGCTCGGACTGGAGCTTCTGCAGGATAGAAAGCTCCATCGGTGAAAAGTTATCGAACCTGTTTTGTAGATCGATCATCATTTGGAACTTCCCCAACGTAGCAGCTTGATGTTGACTCTCAGCAAGCACTCTCACGTCCTCAGACTTCTTCTCCGCCTTCATTCGCATCACTTCAAGCTTCCTCTCTTCAAACTCAAGCCTTCGCGCCTCAGCTTGCTTCCTTTCCTCAATCTTCCTCAGTTTAAGCTCAAGCCTCTTCTCCTCAATTGTATTCATGCCTTGGAAGGATTCATTCAAACCGTCCATAATCGAGCTTCCACTCGAACCCCCCTGCTTTTACAAGGCCTTTGCCTTCTCACGACCCATAGGGCGCTTCGATGCAGTTTCGCTCCCATCATCAGTGCATTCCAAACCCCTTTTGGTACCGCTCCCACCACTAACCTCAATATTGATAGCCTCATCAGCTGATCCACCACCTTATGCCCGAGGTTGCACCCTGCACCTACTCACCCCGGTTGCACTAGTGAAATTTATGTGAGATTGCCACTGCGGATAGTGCCTCATTGCTTCCCAACAATGCATGTTATTATACTTACTGCCCTGCCTCTGTTTGTGTAGCTTTTTGGCCATGTTGATAACATCATCGTCATTGTAACCGCTTTTTTCTCCAACACATCTTTCCGCATCATCATAAGCTAAGACAAAGTGGTTTACATCTTCTTTCATCCGAGTCCACCTACCACGTAGTGAATTTGCAATGCGAGGTGTGAGACCGGTAAGAGGATGGCCATCTCTAATGTTTTGCTCCCAGATTTTCTGAACTTCCACAAACATCGAAGTATACGTACAGTTGGTGGCTTTCGCCGAATCCTCACTTAACGACATGAAAATCTGGATGAGAGCACGATCCTCCTCTTCAGAGTACGAAATCCTTGACCCATCTTTTTCTTCCTCTTTCCCATGGTTGAGGCGCTTTTTTCCAAAGAGTTGCGAGGTTTCCTTCCTTTCCCTTTTGTCGTAGGTTCCGGTTGAGTATCCGGTGGATAAGTTGAAAAGTCTGGGTTGTATGGATTGTAGCATCCGGTCATATCGTAGAATGAAGGTTCCGATTGGACTTTGGGTGAGATGGGGATTTGGGAGTTGGGAGTGATACCATAAAACTCATTCAGAAATGCCGGTATTTTATCCAACATTCCTTGTTGAGTGAGCCATATGTATGTCGGATGTTCAAATGGATTTGGTGGAGTGGAGTTTGGAGTGGAGTTCGAATTATGGGAGTTGGGAGTAGACATTTTAGCGTTTTGAGTTTAAGAAGTGGAAGATGAGAGGAAATTGAGGTGTGGTGAAATGGGTTGTGAATGAGTCGTATTTATAGATCTCGAAAAAATATAGCCGTTGGTGTATTTTTACTTTAATATTACTTTACAAATTAATTTTTTAAAAAATGAGGGTGGGGCTAAATTTTCATTATATAAAAAAATTGAACATTTTACATTTACGGTTTACGATTGATTCGTAGTCAAAGTTAGAAAAGTTTGACCGCAAAAAGTCAAAGTGGAAACTTGTTCCGGGAATGAGGAAGTAGTAATTTATGGTAAATTTAAATTAGAAATTGATTTAATAGTTAAATGTGATATTCGGAATGGTACGAGTTAGACCATAACCAAACCATAATCCCAGCACACTTAAACCAAGAGAATTTGATTGTGACATGAGAGGAGCGAAATGATTTTAAAAGTTGATAGTTTATTTTTCTAATTTAGTCTAACACAAGATATTGGAAGAGACGTGTATTAATGAAATACCTCAGAGACAGATTGATGTTTTTAAGTATATGTATAATGTTTTAAACAATATGAGTAATATTATATGATTGAACATATTATATCATTTTTTTTACGTATATATGTATACTACTGATGTTCTCAGTCAAATCTGTAATGTTTTTAGATATAATTGTAATGTTTGTTCGTCTCTTTTAGTCTCACCATAAAACCGTCTCTTAGGAGACTTGCTCTTTAGGCAAGAGGTGTACGTAAAATTTAGAAAAGTAAGAATTTATGGGGGTGTCATTCGAGTGATAATGAGTAAGTATAGTAAAAGAGAAAATTTTCCTAATCTATAAGAAAATTCGGTTTTCACAATAAAGAACCGGTCAAAAGCACTACAAACCGGTCAGTAGTTTTTATATAAACACCTCAAATAACAACACTCTCTCACAAAAAGCCTCACACTTCAACCATCTTTCTATCTCTACAAAAACCCTATTGAGAGAAACATCCATATCTCTTTTCACTCACTCCATATCCTCCGCCGGAACCACCACCGGAACCACATCCTCCGCCGGAAATTATGGTGCTCCAACACGACGGCGATCAAATCGTACCGGTCAATCTCTCTCTCTATCTCTATCTTTATCTCTCACACACGATTTCACCGAATTTCCACCGAATTTTCAGATCCAGTTGCTAAAATGTTCAAATCAACAAATTCATCTCACTTTTTTCGTTAAAATCTCAATCGGAAGTGAAATTTGACCTTTTATTTTTCATTTTCGCTGATTTTACGATTTGATATTTCCAGATCTGGTTTCAGATCTGAAATCCGTACAGTGAAAATCAAATTTCGCAATCTGGTGCTTTGTTATGGTTTTAAGAGCTGGTGTTATAGTTTTAAGCATCATTGTTATGGTTTTAGCTTGTGTTGAATGTTTTCGCCTGTTACCGTTTTGGCGCAAATGTTATAGTTTCAAGACTTATTATTGTAGTTTTAAACAACAACGTTGGTGTTTTTAGCCTATGGTGAAATATTTATGATTTGATTTTTTGCAAATGATTTGTTATAGTTTTAAGATGCATTATTATAGTTTTAAGAGGCATTGTTATAGTTTTAAGATGCACTGTTATGGTTTTAAGCATTAATGTTACTGTTTTTAGCTTGTGTTGCATGTTCATGCTTCGTTACAGTTTTAAGAGGTTTTGTTATAGTTTTAAGAGACACGGTTATGGTTTTAAGCATTAATGTTACCATATTTATCTTATGTTGAGTAGCTGCGTGTTATTGTTTTTAGCGCATATGTTATAGTTATAAAACCTATTGTTGTAGTTTTAAGCATCAATATTAGTGTTTTAGCTTTTGAGAAATATTTATGATTCTATTTTTTATAAATGTTTTGTTATAGTTTTAAGAGGCACGATTATGGTTTTTTATATAAATGTTACTGTTTTTAGCTTGTGTTGCATGTTCCTGCTTTGTTATAGTTTTAAGATGCACTGCTATGGTTTTAAACATCAATGCTACCGTTTTTAGCATGTGTTGCACATTTCTTCTTTGTTTTTAAGCACCAATGTGATAGTTTTTATGAGAGTTGTTATGATTTTAACCCAGTTAATGAATGTTTTAAGCAGGTGCTAATGATGACACCGAGTTTGATGATAGGTATGTCAAGGGTGTCACTGCAAGATTGAAGCACAAGCAACAAAAGGCAGAAGCCGAAGTTCACCAACAAGTTTAATAAAAAAAAGACCTATTTTAACAACTCAGTTTGTATTTGCATAAAAAAACACCGAATGAACATTTATTGTAATTTTTTTTCCTATGAGAATAGATGTTTTAAAACCTTTGGATGAGTATTTTAATATTGTAATGACTGAATGTTTCAAGAATCTTATTTTAAGCTTGTTTATTGATGTTTTAATGGCAGATCTGAAACTTTTAGACTTGTTTATAATGGTAGTTTAATTATATTAGATTGTCGCTTAAATCTATAACAAGCCATCTTAAAACCATCACACCATCTCTTAAAACATTAAAAAGAGAGGTTAAAACTATAATTGAAACATACAATGCCGACGCATTAAAACCATCACATCACATCTTAAAAACATTAACAAAATACATAAAAACTGTAACTGAAACTTCAATGCTAACAACTTCAAACCATAACATAATCTATTAAAAGCATAACTAAAATGTGTGTCTCGACGGTTTTTAAATAAACTCGGCCGGTCAAACCGCTAAAACCCAAAAACTGCAAAAAAAATCACATTGATTTTTCTATATTTTAGGAAAATCTTACATTTTTCAAATACTTTCAATCCATTATTATTCTGGATAGAGTATTAAGTTAGCTAATCATGATACATTACCTAATGATCAACTGGACATTTGTTCATTTGTGTTGGTTGATGGATTCCGAAAGAAATAAACACAAAATAATTGGCGTACAGTGCGGCATGTTACACGAGATATATATAAATTAAATAAAGGTGCTTATGTCTCACCCATTAAATAACTGAAGAAGCTCACTCTAATAATTTGTTTGTTAATCCAACTCACTAAACAATCTATAAATAGCCAACCTAGCTAATCCCTTTCTCTCACAATTTCACTGTATACCTGATCAAAACACAGTACAGTCAGTAGCTACTATAGAAATGGAAATGGACTTGTCACCGAAACTGTCCAAGGTGGTGTACGAAGGAGAAGGTGGCGCTTACCACGCCTGGTGCCCGGAGGAGCTGCCGATGCTCCGCCGCGGCAATATCGGCGCCGCTAAGCTCTCTCTCAACCACCACGGATTCGCCCTGCCGCATTACTCCGATTCCGCCAAAGTTGCTTACGTTCTTCAAGGTATACATTCATACATAGATCGATCGATTTCGTTGGTGTTTGTAATTTGTATTATGTTGATCGTTAATGTTTGGTTAGGTTTTTGCTGAGTTGATTTCTGATTGTTTCTTATCTGATTTTGATTTGCGATTGTTAGTTGGTGTTGTTTAGATTTTGTATTTGATCACTGATTTTTCCGACTGGATTGTTTATTGTTATTGCCGAGCTCTTATTTGGTAGATCATAATATTGCAGAGTGTTTGATCGGTGTCAAATGAGAAGTTGCATGATCCTGCTGTTTTTGTTGATGTATCGTTGAGGCCATTGTGCTGTTTTGTTCAGTTACAATTGCTAACACGTCGTATGGTGCTAAATGTCTACTTTATCTGTCACTGTTTCTGTATTCTCTAATCCTTATATTAGTAGTATTTATTTATGCTTTGGGAGCACTTTAGTTTATTGTTTAGTATGGAATTCTAAACTGCTATACTCAGTGATCTGGTGTACTATTCAAAGATAGTACTAGTAAGCTGACTTAGTTTCTTTATCCAGACTTGATTCCTAGGGTATCCTAGTTTCGCAAGTTAAAAGATATGGTATAAAATCTTCATGATTGCAGAAAAGTATACTACTTCTACAATATTATGTTTTGAGGATCTTGGCAGGTTCTGAGTCTGCCAATCTTGCTATGGAAAAGCAGTAGAGCTGTTGTAGATTGACTATGCATGATTTTAGTAAAAGGATCTATTCTTCTGTCAAGTTTTACAAACTAAAGATTGATCTGCATTCTGGTGAGTTTAATTCTCAAACTTCACCGCTTTTATTTCTGTACCCTTTTGTTAGGTAGTGGAGTGGCTGGTATTGTCCTCCCTGAGAAAGAAGAGAAGGTGCTCGCAATCAAGAAAGGTGATGCAATTGCCCTTCCCTTTGGTGTTGTCACCTGGTGGTACAACAAAGAGGACTCTGAGTTGGAGATCCTCTTCCTTGGTGATACCTCGAAAGCCCACAAAGCTGGCTCATTCACAAACTTTTATTTGACCGGTTCCAACAGCATCTTCAATGGGTTCTCTACTGAATTTGTTGGTCGAGCATGGGACTTGCAAGAGAGTGTTGTTAAGACCCTTGTTGGGAGTCAATCAGGACAAGGGATTGTGAAACTTGATCCTAACCACAAGATGCCTGAGCCCAAGGTAGAGCATTACAATGGCATGGCGCTGAACTGTGAGGAAGCTCCATTGGATGTAGACATAAAGGATGGTGGAAAGGTGGTTGTGCTGAACACTAAGAACCTGCCTTTGGTTGGTGAAGTTGGATTGGGAGCTGATCTTGTCAGGTTGAATGGCAATGCCATGTGCTCTCCAGGATTCTCTTGTGACTCAGCGTTGCAGGTAACTTACATTGTCCGAGGAAGTGGCCGTGCTCAGGTGGTTGGTGTTGATGGCAAGCGTGTATTGGAAACAACTGTCAAGGCTGGCAATCTGTTCATTGTTCCAAGGTTCTTTGTCGTGTCAAAGATTTCTAATCCTGAAGGAATGGATTGGTTTTCTATCATCACAACCCCCAAGTAAGCAATCTACCTGCCTTTGGTAAATAGAAAGCTTTTCTTTGCTCTTATTCTCATCATATCTAATAATATTTTTTGCATTGCAGCCCAATCTTCACTCATTTGGCTGGAAGAACTTCGGTCTGGAAGGCATTGTCTCCGCAAGTGCTTCAGGCATCTTTCAACGTTACTCCAGATGTGGAGCAGAAATTCAGCTCCAAAAGGAATGCTGAGGAGATCTTCTTCCCACCACCCAAGTAGTGAAGCTTTCAAGTTTCCACCTGTGTTTTTGTGGAAGGCCCTGCAAATGCCCTTGAGATGCTTTATACTCTTTTTTCTGGTGCTCTTTGCTTTTAGTAGTGCAATGATGCAATCACATTTCAGTACATAAATAAATAGCTTCTTCTTCTTTTTTTTTTTTTTTTTTTGCTTTTCTTTTTGATGGTTCAGCTCAGCTCACTTCTATGCTTCTTGAACCTTGAGTTGGGTTTCCTTGCACTTTGCGAGAAATATACAAGTGCATTGATTGATCAACCTTGAGTTGGTTTCCTCATATGTAGATTGCACTGTGCATAAAAGAACTACTGGCCTTGGTTTCCCATGTTTCAATATCAGTGATGCAAATTACGAACAACAGATCTGATTTCATGTGCATTGATTGATCAAACTCTGCTGTAACCAGGGTAATGCTCTGTCGTAAGAAATTTACATTGTCTCTGAGGATACGAAAATGAAGCAGCAGAGCTTTGCAGGTGATAGCTTAGAAGTTCATTTTCTAGGCAAGTTCAGAAGGCGAGTGTTATAACTTGTAACTTCTTCAGAAGCAACTTCTGTTACTGCCTTCTTGAAGATCCTACATTATTCCTTTCTCTGAATTGATTTCTTATGAAAAAACTGAAACTTGTGAAACAATTCAATTTTATGCAGAATTACTTGGTCATAATGAAGTTCTGCATGGTTCTCTTTGCTTGAGAAACATACATAGGCCTAAACATACAGCTTACCTCTGTTCAAATTATTCCAAATTATCCCAGCAGAGATGCAAAAGCTTAAAGACAACAGTTCCACGGCAAGGATGTGGATAAATCTACGGGGAATAATAACTATTTGCAACCCACCCATAAGGCCTTTAATTTGCAACATAAAGTTAATGTAACTTCCTGCAGAATCAAGACACCCAGGAAAATGAAGAACGTTGCCAGAATTGTCATGCGTGCTCAAGGGCATTTTTCCGCTCTTAAATCTTTCTCCTGCCTTATTACATCGATTCATCCAAAGATTCGCTCAACACCTGGACTTTCTCAAACTTTGGAGTTTATCGATTCTGAAAACTCCGTAGCACGAAATATGCCTAGTTCAAGGGACCGAAGGTCATAAAACCCACTTGATCTGCCATTATACTCAATTCTGTCAAAATGGACAGCCTGATCTTCTTCCTGTAAAAAACTACATTGTAGATTGAGTTTGAGGCATTATTGCTGAAAAATCCCTCAAAGCAAGTTCAACTTCTTCCACAACCCCAAGCTTCGAAAACCACTTTGCAAGTAATCCTGAAGATTCTTTCTCAAGAATAATACTCTCCTTCTCCAATTCTATAAGAAAGTCCAAGGCTTCTTTTAGTTTATCTTCCTTTGCATAAGCAGCTAATACTAACGCCACACACTTGTCATTAGGTTCAACACCAGCTCTCCTCATGTTCTCAAACGCAACACGAGCTTCAAGAGTTTGACCGGCAACTAAATAAGCATTTATTAGAAGATTGCATATTCTAACATCAGGCACTGTACCTGCCAACTGGAGGGCATCGAAAATTCTCTGAGCACCCTTGCTATCACCATTCATGGAGTACGCTCTTAACAATGCCTTGTAAACTTCCCTTCCTGCATAAATTTCTTCAGCTTCCATTTCCCTTAGTAATTCTTCCCCTTTGTGGAGCATTCCAGCACGTATATACGCCATGACCATAGAACCATATGATCTTTTGTCTAATGTTACACCGAGCAACTTCATCTCCTCGAATGTTTCTTCGGCCTGATTGAGATTACCAGCCTTGCTGTACATGTGAACTAAAGCTGTCAGGATAACTTGATCACAGACAAAACCATTGTTCTTCATGGCTAACAGTGTCCTTTCGGCTTCTATCAGATTGTTTTGCTTTGCATAAAAATGAATCATCTTGGTGTAATCGCGAATGTTGACTTCAAATGATTCTTCTGTTAGAGCAAATTCAGCAATCTGGAAAGGTAAATAGTCTAGTTACATACTTTCTTCCAAGATGAAAAAACTTATTCATTCCATAAAAAATGAAAAGAAGGATTCATCATACAAATCGAAACAAAGAGCAAGTGCAAAAATAAAGACTCAGCCCAGAACCATTAAGGGTTCACCTTATAAACTTTTGAGTCGCAGAATACAGGTAAATAACAAACTCTATACATCAAAAGACAAGCATCCATGGAACACACGCTAACAAGAATCCTGTCCTCAACTCCAAGCAATTACACGAACCAATTAAAAGATGTTATAAAATGGAAAACCATGCACACTATGACACTAAGAACTTCCTGGCTTTGCAAGGGAAGAAAACCTGAAACCTACGAGTGTTGCCCACCAAAGCTCGTCTGCAGTAGCCAAAGAGCCACTGATATAAGGTGCACACCAAATCATATAAGTAGAGAGACAAACCATACACTTGCATATAATCGAAAATAAACTACAAACTTATCAAGCAGCAACTAACCACAATGTCCAAGGCATTATACATCCAGTCCAGAAAAATTATCAAGTATTCAAGTCCAAACTGAGGAATCCATTTCTAACATGGCAAAGAACAATATCTTGAAAAAATTGAATCTAAGACCAAGAAACAATTGGCAATTAAGGAATGCGATACCTCGAAATACAATGGATGATGCAACCTCTCCAATTCCTTTAGCACCGAAAGCCAGTCAGCTCTCTGCGGCTTGGTACCCTTCACCCAAGCAGCCAACATGGGTGAAACAGAAGACTCATTTTCAGTTGAAAAGCAAATTATTTGCTTCATCAAAACCTTACACCGATTCGTCATCTTCAGTGGGAGTTTAGATAATACCTGTTTCTGTTCCTCAGTCAAAATGGCATCTTTCCTAACCCACCTAAATTTTGGTTTTTCTAATTCTTCTTCTTTAGCAACACTCCTCTCACCTTCAACTGTACTAGTCGAACTTAACACTAAAAGTGAATAAAGATTGGATTTTTTACCATTAACAGTGGTGTGTTTGGGAAAGATAGAGTTTTTACATAGCTGGTCATAAATGGGAGTGCTAGCTTTAGAAGATAAGTTAGAAGAAGAAGAAACAGAAAAGGCCATGGTGAAAGGAACAAGAAGCATTAAAGTGGATTTCAATTGTAGATTTCTACAGGGACATACATTTATTCAAGTTTTGCTGCTTATACAAACAAGAATATTGAATCTATCTATGGCAATTGTGCTGTCACTCAAAATGCACAGGAAACAACTCTCTCTCTCTCTCGCTCTAAACTGAAGAAGATAGATAGATAATGGAAGAAGCCAAACAAATTCAACTTCAGAACATTTAAAGAAAAAAAAAATTCAAAAACGATTTATGCTTACCGCATCAGTTGCATAATGCGCTGTGGAAGCAGATAAATTTGGGTTCAATTTCTGCAGGTCAAATTATCTCCTGCAGCAGAATTTGCAAAACACAGTTCTCCCGAAATTCAGTATTTGTCCCAAGTGCCCCCCTAACTATGTACCAGTGTTTATTTGCACCTTGAAGTTTATTAAATTGTGTAAACTGCCCACTAAAATTTACATGTTTGTCCATGGGAAAATTACAAAGATTTAAAGTTAGATCGCTACTATGCCAACTTCATGGGTTAGTTGTACTTTATACTAAAGGTATTGTAATTTATGGTGAAAATCACATGCAAACAACTCTTAAGGGGGGTTGTGTCCGAAATGTATCTGTCACGATCTAAGGCAACTTAGCCAACGAATTACGAAGAGTCGGAGGCGTGGAGGACGCGAATTACCGTTTTACTACTTTAGTTATAATTTTTCTATTTGCTGCCTAGTTACTAAATGAGGTAATAGTTTGTTATAACCTCTGACACCGGTCATAACCTCCTGGCAACCTGCTACTACAAGTCACAACAACCATTGCTGGGTTTTGCACAAAACACAGGCCAGATTCAATGGAGGAGCTCATGTGAGATTTGTGAGGTTGCAATCAGGAATCATTATCTATTGGTGGATCAGTATGTTTATGTTTGATTTGAGTTATAATTTGGTTTGTAATTCGACCTTGAGACGTTTATTGATATTACATTCCATTTTCTACATTTATACATTGATCTTCATAATCCGGGTCACAACAATTTGGTATCCAGAGCTAGGTTGTTTCTTCGTGTTGTGATTCGGAATGGAGACTCGTATGAAAGACTTGTTCGACACTCAAAGGAAGCAAGACGGGGAGATCCAAGGGATGCGCAGTGAGCTGGACCTGATGAGTGACAAAATATCATCAGTGGATCTGAACGTAGCCACCATGATGAAACAGATGGAGCAATTACTAAAGATGCAGCAAGCAGGAATGGATAAAGGGAAAGACAAGGATTCATCTGATGAAATGGAGAACAGGCCAAGGGGAGACACTTACACCATACCTCCTCTTAGGCAGCAGGAAAAGGTACATCATCAGGTACCATCTTATAGACTTGACTTTCCTGAGTTTACTGGTGAAAACCCTCGTTCCTGGATTAGGAAAGCAAACAGATATTTTCAAGTACATCATATTGAAGATAGCAATAGAGTACTACATGCTTCATACTATCTAGTGGGTCCAGCTGATCTATGGTACTGTGAATATGTTGAGGGAAGGGTAAACATGCATTGGGAGCTATTCTGTATGATGCTTTTGGAGAAATTTTTGGTCAGGAAGATGTGGTTATGGACTTTACCCAGCTAGTGCAGAAAACTGATGTAGGCAGTTACATCACCCAGTTCGATGAGCTTAAGTCACTAGTAAGGGCTAAACATCCTACCATAACAGATGATTTTTATGTATCATACTTTTTGAAGGGGCTTAAGGAGGAACTAAGGGTTCCTGTACAGATGTTTAGACCTAGACACTTGATTGCTGCAATGAATCAGGCTAAACTCATGGAAAGTACTCTAGAAATATGGGGGAGAAAGGGTAAAGGCATACAGAGATCCAGTATTCCTACCCAGTTTACACAGAAGGGGACTAGTTATCCAACTACCCAAGTAACACCAGGAAACATAAAAGAGCAAACATTACCTTTGAGGAAACTACCCAAAGCTGAGTATGAAGCCAGAAGAGAGAAGGGTCTTTGTTTCACCTGCAATGAAAAATATACATATGGTCACAAATGCAGCAAACTGTTCCAAATTCAAATGGAGGTAGAGGAAGAACCTGATAACTGGGAAATGGAGGAGGAGGAACCATCTGATAATCCTTCAACTTTGGGGGGGGGGGGGGAGATAAGCTTGCATGCCCTCCAAGGTAGCAGGGCCAAACACTCCTTGAAGATAAGTGGCACCTACAACAAGAAGAGAGTCACTATCTTGGTGGATAGTGGAAGTACTCATAGCTATTTAAACAAGAACACCGCATTAGAGCTACGATGCCCAGTAAAAGCTACACCCCACTGGTTGGTCACTGTAGATAATGGAGAAAGAACATACAGTACAGGGAGGTGCAGGGTGTTCAAATGGATGTCACAAGGGGTGGAGTTGGAAGCTGATCTAAGAATATTACCTTTAGGTGGATGTGATATCATCTTGGGTCATGATTGGATGTGGGATCATGACCCAGTCACATTTGCACTTAAGAGGAATTGCTTAATTGTCAACAATCAAGGTAAACAGGTGGAGATACAGGGAGATGGGGAGGGAGCACAGTTTAATATGATCAGTGGCAAGGAAATGGGCAAATACCTACAAAATTCTGACTATGGAATAGTAGCACAACTATTTCAGGTACAAGCTGAAAAAGAGGAAGGGGTATTGCCAGAACGAGTAAAGGCTATATTAAACGAGTTTGAGGATGTATTTCAAGATACTAAATGCTTACCTCCAGTTAGGCATATTGAGCTCATGATTGTGCTCAATGAAGGCACCAAGCCAATACAACAGAGGCCATACAGGGTCTCTCACTCCCTGAAAAATGAAATTGAAAAGATTGTTAGCGATATGTTGGAACAAGGGCTGATTGATAGTAGTTCAAGTCCATTTGATTCTCCAGTATTGTTAGTTAAGAAGGACAACACTTGGAGGATGTGTGTTGATTACAAAAAAACTTAATGATATACCATTAAAGATAAATTTCCCATGCCAGTTATTGAGGATCTACTAGCTGAATTACATGGATCCACTATTTTTTCCAGGCTGGATCTGAGGCAGGGTTATTTTCAAATCAGACTCAAAGAAGAAGATAAGGCCAAGACACCTTTTGTAACTCATCATGGACAATATGAGTTCAAAGTCATGCCATTTAATTGGCCTTACCAATGCCCCTGCCACCTTTCAAAAGCTAATGAATGAAGTGTTTGCAATGTTGCTAAGAAAGAGTGTGCTAGTATTTTTCGATGACATATTGGTGTATAGTAAGGATGTGGAGGAACATTGCATACATCTTACTCAAGTGCTGCAGCTGTTGAGAAACAATAAACTATATGCAAAGAAAAGTAAATGTGCCTTTGCTATTTGTCAGGTTGAGTATCTGGGTTATGTAATAAGTGAGAAAGGAGTAGCTACAGACCCAAGAAAGATACAAACTATGCTAGACTGGCCCTTACCAAAATCTCTTAAGGCATTGAGAGGGTTTTTGGGGCTCACAGGCTACTATAGGAGGTTCTCTCCTAAATGGGGTCATAGCAAGGCCTTTGACCAACATGACAAAGAAAGGATGCTTTCAATGGACTGAGGAGGCTGAACAAGCTTTTGTACAGCTTAAGGATCAATTGGTTAAGGCTCCAATTTTGGCATTGCCTGACTTCTCAATTCCTTTTGAGGTAGAAACTGATGCCTGCCAAACAGGGATTGGTGCAGTGCTTATGCAAAGAGGGAGGCCAATTGCCTATTTCAGCCAAGCCCTTTGTGCAAAGAATCAAGTGCTATCTACCTATGAAAAGGAACTTCTAACACTTATGACGGCTATCAACAAATGGTCAAGCTACTTGATAGGGTCTACTTTTGTCATAAGGACAGATCACATCAGTTTGAAGTTTCTCAAGGAACAGAAAATTGTTAACTCTCTTCAACAGGAGTGGTTATATAAACTCATGGGCTATGATTTTACTATAGAGTATAAGCAAGGAAAGGCTAATGTGGTTGCTGATGCTCTAAGTAGGAAATATGAGTATCTAATGGAAGATAGTGGCACAGAGGGGCAACTGAACACAATTGTCACTACAGTCCAACCAGAGTGGATGCATGAAGTAATCAGTAGCTATCAAGGAGATACTAATACACAAGAGTTGATAGCATCTTGTTTGATCAAGCCTAAACCAGACTCTGATTACTCAGTTCATAATGGAATTCTCAGGTGGAAAGGGAGAATTGTTGTTGGGAAAACTGGTTCAGTGAAGGAGAAGATACTAAAGGCTTTGCATGGAACTGCTATAGGGGGTCATTCTGGGGTGCACACTAGTTACATGAGAGCTAAAGCCCTATTTTACTGGAAGGGACTTAAAACAGATGTGGAACAATATGTGTTAGCTTGTGACACTTGCAGACAATGCAAGGATGAGGCAGTCCAATATCCAGGACTACTCCAACCTTTATCCATTCCAAGTGGTCCATGGACCAACATCTCAATGGATTTTATTGAGGGACTTCCTCAATCACAGGGGAAACAGGTTATATGGGTGATAGTGGATAGACTTACCAAGTATGCCCATTTCGTTCCACTATCACATCCATACAATGCAGAGAAATTGGCTGAGATATATCTACAGCAGGTGCATAAATTACATGGAGTGCCGGAAGTTATAGTTAGTCACAGGGATGTTGTGTTTCAAAGTGGATTTTGGAAAGGATTTTTCAAGCTATTGGGGAATACACTTGGCATGAGTACAGCCCATCACCCCCAAAGTGATGGCCAAACAGAAAGACTCAATAGATGCTTGGAAACCTACTTGCGCTGTATGATATCAAACAATCAAAAGCGATGGGTGCAATGGTTACCTCTTGCGGAGTGGTGGTATAACACCTATTATCACCACAGCATCAAGTCCACTCCCTTCGAAGCACTCTATGGTTACCCACCTCCTAATCTGTCCACAGGTCCATACCTTCAGAATCCGACCACCGCAGCTCAAGCAGTCATAGCATAGAGACAAGAAATGATTCAGAAATTGAGACACAATATGCTATTAGCTCAACAGAAGATGAAGAAGTATGCAGATACTAACCGAACAGATAGGGTTTTCGAGGTAGGCGATTGGGTCTTCTTGAAAATGCAACCATTTCAAGCCGGAAACACCCTCCTCAAGCGGCGGACTAAATTGTCAGTGAAATTCTTCGGCCCTTTCCAAATCCTTGAGCGTATAGGCCCCGTGGCTTACAAATTGGCACTTCCAAAGCACACCAAGATGCATAACGTATCCCACGTTAGCCTCTTGAAGAAGAAGATTAAGACCCGCTTCACCCCCATTCCAGTACTTCCAGATCTGACTGAAGATGGCGATGCTCAGACTACTCCATCTGAAATTCTTGATAAAAGGGTCACTCATGGCCGCAATCGCCTCATTACTGAGTACTTGGTGAAGTGGAAGGGTTTGCCGGCGTCAGAAGCTACTTGGGAGAAGTCGGAATCTCTCTCCCGACAATACCCTAACTTTGATTTGTCTTGAGGACAAGACAAAGGTGAGGGGAAGGTAATGTTGTGTCCGAAATGTATCTGTCACGATCTAAGGCGACTTAGCCAACGAATTACGAAGAGTCGGAGGCGTGGAGGACGCGAATTACCGTTTTACTACTTTAGTTATAATTTTTCTATTTGCTGCCTAGTTACTAAATGAGGTAATAGTTTGTTATAACCTCTGACACCGCGCATAACCTCCTGGCAACCTGCTACTACAAGTCACAACAACCATTGCTGGGTTTTGCACAAAACACAGGCCAGATTCAATGGAGGAGCTCATGTGAGATTTGTGAGGTTGCAGTCAGGAATCATTATCTATTGGTGGATCAGTGTGTTTATGTTTGATTTGAGTTATAATTTGGTTTGTAATTCGACCTTGAGACGTTTATTGATATTACATTCCATTTTCTACATTTATACATTGATCTTCATAATCCGGGTCACAACAAGGGGCAATTTGTACAGACCATTAAAGTAGGAGGCAAAAAGTAAGTTTTGTTACCTTTTTATATAATTATAGTAGTAGTGTTTAATTATTATTTTTTTGGTTTCCAAGTGGAAAAGAATAAAATTGTTACTTATTATGCACGACGGCCCAAAAAAAATTGATAATGATACTCATATTTAAAGTACACATTTATTACTGGGGATCTATCTATAAGAATTCATGAGTTAAGTGTGATTCATCTCATCATTTGGGAAGGAAAGTAAGGATAGATAGGAGCACACGAGCGAGGACAAGGTGTGCGGAAATGACATGCGTTGGTTGGTACAGTGGGACTAACATATTATTCGAAAATCAGTATTTATGATTAACAGTGTTGGTCCTATGTGGCATGCATTATAAACATCAAAATGACACAATAAAATGTGTGGAGTACATAGATATTACGATAAGAATGTGTCCAACTCATTAAGTCATTTGAGATACTTTTTAGTTTTTACCATCATTCAACATACGAGAATTTTTTATTTAAAAAATAGAAAAAATAATTCATTATTAAAAAAGTTTACATGAGCACAAGAGATGCTCGAAGAGTACAATACAACGATCATTTACAAATCCAAACCAAACCCAATCGCACCAAACACTGAAATTCCTTCTCTCTTCACCGAAACATACGGAAGTTTGGTACAGTCTACAGCCCAGAGATACATTTGGGACCGAATACTAAGTTGCAAGTGAAGAAAATACATACTGTACTAAGCAAGTCTCCTTGCCCCTTGGAGACACCTTTTTCCATATCTTACCTGATTTAAATTTTGTTCTCAACTGTTGCTTCAATCCATTATCCAATTATGCTTTTGGATGCAACACTACTCAGGGTTTTGCAGTCACCAGTCATTAGTTTCAAATGGGAGATTATTTCATAAGACCGGGTGGGTGTATGTGTAAGTTGTAAACATTACCTCACAACAAAGCACATCAGCTCGGTCTCGGAGATTGAACAAATTTATACTGATTCTTTCAATTGACCTGGCTTATTGCCAACCACTTATATAACAAATCTTGTCTATAAAATATGTTTGCCAATGTGAGTTGTTTTCTGTGTGAAATATGTGTTCATTCCAACTTCCCCATATGCACACAATAACATGCTACATAACCCATGAAACAAAGTAAAACAACTAAAGCAAAGCCACTATGCAGCATATAAGATGGAATTTAGGAAATTACTTTACTTTCTCTTGTGATGTCAACACACGGTAATATAATCATCATGAATTACTAACATATTATGTCTTCAAAGAGTAGTTCGTCACGCTGTACAGTATCCTTGTGAAGCACATCAAGTACATACACAGATGCCCATCAACACAACAATGAATCAATGAAAAATCTTAAAATATAGCACCAGAATGATCGCCAGTATAAGTGCTGCAATAATGGAGCCAACTATCCACTTATTCCGACTCATTCGTTTAGACATGGCACTCAACACCTTTTTACTTTTATCGATGGCACTGTCTACATCGGAGAGCTGCAGAACAAGGAAACCAATTAAAAGATTAGATACTCACTAATGAAACGCAATTATATGATTGAAAAGGAACATTGCATTATTAAAATAGCTAATTTTGCATTGCATCATAGGTGTACTATTAAATTAAGACCGAGAGACATGCCTTATTGTGAGAATGTAAGAGGGTTTCACGTTGTTGATGCAAGTCTTCAAGGATTGACACACCGAGTTCTTCTGTCTCAAATGCAGCCCTTCTGCTTTCCCTGATTCTGTCGGATGATTGATTGAGCCTTTCAGTTGACATTACCAACCTATCCCTTTGATTTGCAGATGCCTGCCAAAATTACTTCATAGAGTTAACTATTGAAATCTCAAGGATATTTCTATATGGCATTTAGAAGTCAGGATAAAACTTACAGAATGCTTATAGCTAGCTTCACAAGTCTAACATATAGATTCAGTGCAATATACTATATACTCCACAGATCAATTTTTATTATTTCATCGTAAGCTTCGTGTCACTCCAATTGTGAATGGTTTAGAAAACAACTAAGACCCAGCAATATGAGTCTCATAATTGAATAACAATAACCATATAAAGGTAAACATCCTATCAGGGGCGCAGATAGGGTGGAACTCGCATATATTACCCCTGACCTATGTTGGTTCACCCCATCTAAATTACTAAACTATAATTCTCACACCGTCTGGATTTCATTCCTGCGTCCACCCCTGAAGCCTATAGTATGCGCATTTTATAATACCCTTGTGTATAACAGCTCAAGGCTATAGCAACAGCTGAATCTATTGGTCTCTTAACATAATATAAAAAATTATCATATCTATTAGAACATTACATTAAGTTCCATCATCAAGGATCAAGCGCATAAAACTTAAGTAGGAAGGAGAATATGAAATGAGTAACACCACATGGACATACCGCATGTGACCCAGCTAACCCAGATTCTAACAAGTCTTCATCAACAAGTTGTCTAGGCTGAGTCAGTTTCTTGAATTCCCTTTTTAGCTTATTCAGATCAGATTTATATTCCCGTAGCTTAGCGAGTAAAGTAGCTTTCAAACTCGGCTGCAAACTTCTAGCCTCAAGATCCATTTTGCGAATCTGATATGATCAACACAGAATTCACTGTAAGTTCGGAACTTCAGATGATAATGCATGCAAGTCAAGCTAAAGCATTACCAAAACATCAGCCTCATCCAGTCCAGCCTGCAGTTCTGACACCTCTTGTTTTTTCTTTTCTGCATATCATGGGAAGCATTGGTTATAGTCGACCAGAAATATTCTAAATCTCAGAAAGAATGTTATAAGCAAATAAGCAGGCCACTATGCATAGATTGGCTTATAGATGAAGAAAGTAGAAGGCCATACATCAGGATTAAGAACGAAAGGATATCTTTCTTGGTTTTATTATAACTATGATAAGGTTAGGATTATTGATGTAAATCAATGACCATGGCATCTTATTTTCCTTCAATTCTCACCACGAGAGTTATTCACCTCAAATGTCGGTGCAAAATACACATGACATTTGAGTGGAAAGAGAAAGTGCATGTTATTGGATGGGGGGTAGAAAATATACAGTAACTTCAAATTTCCTTGAGAAGTACATATAAGCTGAAGATACAAATAACCAGACAACCACATGTTAATGTCAAGTAGAAGCTTGCAACATCAATACATAGATAATACAAGCATCCAATGTCAGGCCCCACTAACTTGAGTGCAATTCTAAACCAACTATTACAAATTTAAAAGGACGGAATGACCATGTTGCAACTCAACTGGAGTCAAATTGTAAGGTGAGATTTACAAAAATATTTAAAAGCAATCAATTTCTTCCAAACTAAAACTGCCTACTCTTTCTTTCCAAAACATCATATCATGTTAACATGTTTTATTGATTCATGCATGTCATTCTACAGAATCTAACTTCTTCCAGCGCAATCTCTTCTCAAGGTTACAGCTAGAAAATAGGCATGGACATCTCAAGAGTACACAAAGTAAAAAAAGAAACACAGCCCAGCAGCCAGTTGGAAACAATTCATGAATCAAATGCATTTGGCAAATTGAATGGTGGTTCACATAATAAGTGATCCTGATGTTGCCAAAAAGTAGCTTACGGTTCACCATGTATGCAACTTTTAGTAAATCATGGACCATCATATCAAACCTACTGTTTTTTTATTGGTTATACCAAACCTTTAGCATAGGAGTGTCGGTCAATCACGACAACACCACCATACTACATGGGCTTCACTACAGTCTATCTACCCGTCTCAATTGAAGCTATCACGTCTAGCTTTAGTGCTAGATCGTAGCACTATTGATAAAGAAATCCCTAGATTCTTCCCCATTCCATACCGTGACAATGACTTCACAATAAATCCTGTAACAAGGATGGCATTAACTCAAACTATGAGAATGATCAGTATTTAATTGTTTTGCAAGATAAGATTTTGAATCATGTTTGTTTCCACATTTCTATATTTGAAATATTCCCTCCATCCCAATCTCAACTCCCACTTTCCTTTATAGTTTCTCCCAGTCTCAACTCCCATGCATTATTCATTCGACCTTACATTTTTTTTTTATTAATCTAATTATTTATATAATTTAGTCTTAAACCCATGCCCACCTCAATGGGAAGTTGAGTATGGGACAGAGGGAGCATTTGTTTTCACTTAAATGAATGTATAACAAATTATGTTTTAGTTCACTATGGATTATATTGCTGAAATCCTGAAATATTTTTGGACCATTAGTAATGCATTTCAATTTTTTGCACACTTGTCAGTATACTGTGAAATAGCGCTTGCTACAGGCCTACAGGTGTAGTTAGGAGTTAGGACTTGAGATGTATTCGTCCAGCTCTATTTAAACCAATATACCGTCTGATGGTAAGAAAGCAACTCTTTCTCTCATGTTATTGCAGACAGTTTGGAAGTGTAAAGTAAATTTAATAGATATCGTTATGAATGGTTATCACTCCCTAAACAAGGAATCACTTTTATAAAATGAATAAGGTCTGCCATGGAGCATCTATAGAGTGGGGATCTTTAACTACTATACATTATATTTATGCATGTTAATGAAGTATAACAAGGTTGGATTACGAAAATGAAGTCTATGACACTATGGGTGCTTGACATGGAAGACCATGAGCAGCTGGAATAACAGCATCAGAAGGCATAAGTTCCCTTTCTTGTCTATCATTATTCCTAAAGTTAAATGAGATATTGAAATACAAAGAGTACCAGGGAGATTTATTATGAAGAACAAGAGAAAATGCATCTTCATAACAAATGACATGGTTCTCGTCTAATATTGGCAAAATGAAGATGGGAGATGGAATTAGTAGAAAAACACCATAAGGACAAAGGCATTCATCAGTGGATCCATCTCAGCGGTTGTCTGGCCGCCGCTGATTCAAAGCTCAGCATTTGTTTTCTGCACGTTAGTTCACAGGCTACTCCATTTACTCGTTTCCTTTTCAAGAAAAAAGTTCGGAAGAAGCCCACGTAACTTCGTGCAATTCCATAGACCGAAGAAAAGTAATCTATCCTCTAATTCACGGGTTAAAGAAGAAATGTAAGTTCATCACACTCCATGCAAACAAAGAGAACAATACATTTAAGATTTCCTAATAAACATCAAGCAAATAAGCCTTGAAGAATTCAACCAGACTATCTATAACTACACTCTTCCTTCCCAGTATATGACTGGGTCTCAGTTCTCCAATTCAGTAACAACCACCTTGCATGACAGAAAAGTCCACATACTCGACTAAAGTAGCATCAAGATTACGATTACATAACCATGAGATCGTAGTTAGATTCAAACAATTACCATCATTCATTAATGGAACCAGTGAGGAACCTATTGTGTTTGCATTTGGTCTATGGGTAAAAGAAGTGCGCGTGATTTCAAATCTCAACTATGCTAACAGTTAGTATTTCAAAGGTAAACCGGTAAATCCTAAGGCTTCAGTCTTCATTCACCGCTAAGCATAACGTCAACCAATCATAATAAACTCTCATCTCTATTCTCTACGAGCTAAACGAACCTAACCTTCGAAATCGTTTTCTGATCGCTCAAATTAAGATAAACCCTAATTCGTAAATAGTTAGAACATAGAAATGAAAATTATGGCCCTGATAAACAATAGTATGAGTAATACTCTGGAAAAAAACAGTAAATCGTAAAATCCATTAGATCAACATCTGAAAGTGAGAGAAATTGCAGATGAATATACCTCCATCGGGGAGAGTTGAAGCAGAATCGCATTTTTTGGATAGATTTGCAGAAAGCTCACAGTATTGCCTTTCATATCCTTCGTACACCTGACTCATCTTCTTTCTTCTTCTTCTTCTTCCTCTGTCTTACTGTATCAGCTGATAAGTTTCCTGTGCGATCGGATAATCGAGTTGACTCAGATCAGATGTGGGAGGAGAAGTTAAAGGGAACAAGTTCGGACTGGAACAATTTTGATCGACTGGATTTGGGAATGAAAAGGAGTAGAGGGGTTTGGGGTAAATTACATACTATTTGGCTAAGGCTCCGTTCTATTCAACTGAAAACTCATTCAATTCAGTTCTGCTTAATTATATTTTATACTACAATTTAGTTCAGTTCAGTTCAGAAAATTGCAATTGAAGAGAACAGAGCCTGAGTAATATATATACACAAAGTCTCATGAGTAACGGTTTCTAGATAACTTATTAAGATACGGCTTATATTATTAATAAAATCATTCATGTTTCATTAATATATCCTTCCTTTTATTCTTTTTCTTTTTAAAGATTAGCAATTAAATTTAGGTTCGGAAAATTCTACATTTGGTACTAATACATGTTTTTCTTCTTTTTTTGGTATTGAAATGAAATCTCTATAATCTCAGTACTGCATTATTTGTGATGAAAAAGGAGAATATGCAAGGAGGAGTATCCAAAAATACTTGCGATCTATGCAACGAACTTTCAACGTCCAAGGATTTTTTAATAAGGTCATGCATTTCTCAATGCAGCCAATGTTCCGGGCGGGTGATTAGATGCTATGTATCCACGAAGTAGTTGTACAACTTCCTTCGAGTCGGATTATACCATAAGTTCTGGAATTCATTACTCCCATGCCATACTTAAACACTGTCAGATAGCTTTCAACTCACACCCCACAAATGTAGTGTTCGGGATTCTTCGGTTGAATCCCCAAATCCAATCGCCTTTATCATCTCTTATAAGACCGCCAACCCTACTACATGTTTCTCACCCTGGTTATTTGGTAAAAAAAAACTCTAATTTTAATACCCTAACGAAATTCTTTGTTATACAAACTTAAAGATTTAAAATAAGTCAGATTATACCCTATTCAAATTAAGTATCGAGTTGTGATTAATTCGACCATGGAAAGTATGGAAACGAAAAGGTGAAAAAAGCTACACTCAACAAAACGGGCAGAATCGACCCATAATTCTTCCTCGAATCAATTAAACCTTGGACCCAAAATGCAATGTAATCGATTATCTTTGTTCAGATAAAATTCAACAGCTTGGCATTTACAGTGTTAGTTTTTAGCCTTTCTTCGTAGTTCCAATATGCAGAATAAAGAGTCATGTCTAAGAGAGTTTGGTCGGCTTACTACACTGTAAGATTGATAAATATTCTCATCGGAAAGGTGTATGTTATCATCCATGCACTGCTGCAAAGTGATTATGAATAGGCCAAAACTGTTATATGTTGGTGAAGTTACTGAAGTATCTACAAAACATGTCAAAGATGGACTGATTTCAATTGAGTCGTAGTGAATAGAGGAAACGATAGGTATTTAGACCACTCCCAATGGGAGTGGTCGTCGGGACGGCCGTGCCTCACGGCCGGCCGTGGTGCTCCAATGGAGTCGGTCGTCCCGACCATTGGTCGTCGGGACGGCCGTGCCTTAACAAGGCCGAATTTTGGGGTCGGTCGTCCCGACCATTGGGCTGGGCCCCAGCCCAACGGACCGGACGACCGGGTGGGCCCCATCTCTTTTTTATTTTTATTTATTTTTTTTATTTTTTAAAATTAATTTATAAAGTAATATTAAATAAAAAATATCCCAACGGCTATATTTTTTCGAGATCTATAAATACAACTCATTTCGAGATCTATAAATTACTCATTTCTCATTTTTTTTCATTCTGATTTCAATCTCAATAAATTATAAAACGAGTTTTAAGAATCCAATTTGAGTAATTTCAACTTCTAAACACTCTTATAATATGTGAAGCAAGCTAAAAAAATATATTTAAAAAATACAAAAAAAATAATAAAAAAACACTATTCACTACGTCAGACTCCATCGGACGATTTTTTTTCCGCAGTCGTTAAATCACCGTCATTACGCATCGAACTATTCACGGTCGTCGCGACGACCTATTGGGAGTGGTCTTAATCCTTTGAATGAACAGGACAACATCCAAGGGAGAATTAAGACTTTACGTGGCCATAATTTATGTATTAGGTGACCCAATGCTAGAGCAAGAATATACCCTATGTGCATCTGTTTGAGAAATAAGATTGGTTCGCTAGATCATTTATAACTTGATTGTAAGATGATACACACTGTAACTAAGATCTTTATGGGATTGATTAGTCGAAGTTGATTTACTCTATTTAATAGAGTTGTAGATCCATTTATCTGAATCAATGGGAAACGATTTATAATATTAGTCGGCCTTCACAACCTTAAGGTTGACTGGTTGAGGTAATCAAGATGAATCATAATAACTACAATTTCAAGATTTAGATTTTACTTAATTTAAGATTCTTTGCTCTGATTTGCTTCGCTAACATGCAAATCATAATTTGATATCCCAAAGCATACAATACATAAATAAAATAACATTTCACCATTTTGGAGTCTAGCACTTTACCTATGGTCATGAGCTCATCATAATGTCCGTCTATCATCCCCAAATTCAAGATAGTTATATCCTCAAAATTACAAATCCCTTTCTCAATCCTCTCTATATATCCCGCACCACTCAACATGTTGATAAAAAGTTAGGCAAAATAGTTGAACACATGACAACAATATACATGCCATACTCATTACATTAGGGACACAATCACATAACGCAGACATTAAGAAGTGTTTGGTCTGGCATTTGAATTGGTAAAATTTAATTCAAATCAATTTTGTCATAAAATGCAACCTGGAATTAAGAAACTTTCAATTCAAACGCCAGAACCAAATTCTAGTCGTCACTCTAGTTATACACAAAAATATTCGATCTTACAAGATAATCCCTTCATTCCCTGAACAGTAGTGGTATACATACATATAGAATATTTTGAAAATGAGGGTGTATTATTCAAACCAACCATTCACGTTTTATAAATTTCGCTCAACACAATAAAATGCTATAAATCAAGCTGTGTAGATGCCTACACCATACTATGTAATTATGGTTAGGTTGTAGAGTTGTGAGTTGGTTAAGTGACATAAATTGAGTGATTTATAAATGCAAGGTATGTTTACAATTTACTTTACTAAAACAAGGCGTCAAATCGAGAACAATTTTATTTATTTTGGAGTAATTGTGCTCAATAGTTTATTCAATATCAATTTAACATCACCTTCAATAAAGGTTGACCATAGAACAGGAAGTCAATACAATTAAGGGATCTAGCATCTTTTCTCTGCTTTTGCATCGTGCCAAATGCCATAGTATCAAGCAATTACCTTTCCCTAAGATAAGGTTTGGTTTAGGGGGAGTTTTTGGGGGGGTTTTGTCCAAATACCCTCAATAATTCAGTTTGGTTACCTTTTTGTTGGCACGAAAAAATGGATTATTTGAAATAATTCAATTTTTCCAGTCCGCCTCAAGCCCTCAAATTTGTACATGAATAATCCAATTTCAAATACCTTCTATTTGCTTTTGGATTATCTTCTTCCTCGTGAAATGTCTAATTTTATACAAACTTTCCATTAATTACTAAATATGTCATCCCAATCCAAGAACACCAATCGTTTCACATCAATGCACTTTTTTTTTCTTCATAATTTCCACCTTCCATTTCTTCTTTTATATTTTTCTAGTTTTGCACTCTGTCTTTTTTATTTTTTCCGTTTTCTAGTTTCCACCTTCCTTTTTTTTTTTCCTAATGGTTTCCTAGTTTTGCACCCTTTCTTTTCATTTTGGACCCATGTAATCTTTATTTCTCTTTTCTACTCATTTACTTATTAGTCAATATTTTCCTTTTATACTTTTGTTTTTTTTTGCGTAGTTTATGTATTTACATCAAAATTAATTTCGTTTGTTTAATAGTATAACCAACTTTTTTAAAAGAATAATTAAATAAAATAATACTAATAATTAAAAAAATTGGTTAGCGTTGCTTACGAGAATAACGATGATAATTTAGAGTTTTCGGTTCAAGAATATTCTAGCATATTAAATATATGAAAATTTTAAATAATATAGGCGAAGTATATATTTGTTTTGAATACAAAATATGCATCGTTAATTAGATATATGTGGATTTTTTTTACTTTATATATTATAAAAATAACATTTATATAGTTAAAAGTTTGAGTTTTTATTTGTGTCCTACCTGACCTAAAATCATGGCTCCGTCACTAACTTTGGCGTTTTACATGCTTTAAACTTTTATGTTTAAAATGTAGGAAAATTTATGTTTAGGTGAGATTATAAACATATGCGATGTCGATTTCAATCGACAAAAACAATTATTCTACGCATGAAATGAAAAATATGGGATTATAAATTTCACTCATATGAAATATCGATCTGATCTTATAAGGAAATATGTATTTCGTTAAGATAATTATTACATAGATTAGAAACAATATCTCTAAACTAAATTTTAATGGTCAAGTCACATAAACTAAAAATCGATGCCAAAGTTATCAACAATGGCAACGTAATGATGCAATAATTTCAAAGATTTTCGGATAATATTGTATACGAAATTCATAAGATCAAAATTCCAGAATTTCCCGATTAAATACATGAAGGTGGTAAAAATTTGCTCCCCCAAATTTATGATCACATGTAATTTTCATTAAATCAAAATGGAAATCAAACTCGATTTTATACAATAAGAGGAAAAATATAGATGTATATCAGTAATTCCACTTTGCTTTATCCTACTGAATAATCCAAAATCAATTCAGAACCAAACTGGATTTATTGAAAATAATCCAATTCATAGAGTCCAACCAAACAAGATTTTTGGGCAAAAACCCCTAAACATAATCCAATTACTTAAATGGGCCGAATAATCCAGTTTTGCAAAATGAAATACCTCTTTTCAAACCAAACGGGCACTAAGTCCGTTTGGTTTGGGGTGTTTTCTAGTGGTATTTCGAAAACACCCCATCAAATACCATGTTTAATTGCACAAATCTGAAATACCACAGCCCGCAAAGAACCCAAACTTATCAAATACCGGAATTTTTTGCCCGCATAATTTGTTCTTCGAATTACCTTCCAGAATAACCCCACGTAGAGTGGGTTATTGAGATATGGTACTTGATGTCAAAATACCTCTTTTGTGCAATTGCTTATTTGTCCTTCAAACAAAGCAATTCAGCTAGCACAGGACATCGATCGATCTTCACTTTTACGTCTTCCACCTCTCACTCCCTCTGAGAACAGTCGTCACTCGCCAGCCACAACACAGCCGTTGATTGAGTTAAATCGACTCTCATTCATAGATTAATTTCTAGTGCTTGTCACTTTGATCTGCACACCTTGAGGTAGATTGTTTTAGTGATTTTGTACTTTGGGGTATACCCCTCTCACGTTTGTACTCACTTTTCTGGGCTTCTATGGGATTATATTTATACAAATGATCTAACGATTATAAATAAGTGCAATTAAGATGGATGTATGTTATCCCATTACAATTAAAATTTACAAGTCTCATGAATGATAGGGATTAAGTACAAGTTATAGGGAAGTTATAATAATATATGTACAGGTAAGCTAATGATCATAGATGAGTATAATTAAAATTGAAGTACGTTAATCCAATACAAGTGTTGTCGGCTAAAGAATGACACTCTCAACTACGTGATTGGTAGCAACTAGCAAGCATGCATACATAGATTAGATGGATGTAGTATGATGACGATGGTATAATTGTACCAAGCTTTATTAGTTGTAGTTTTTTCATGGTTCAGTTCCTCAGTTTATCCCTCAAGCAATATGTTCATACTAAAAATTAGTAATAAATTGGAAGGGATACAATTGTACATTATTAGAAATTCAAAAATAGGTGTTTTGTACCAAACATGGTATTTCAATATGAAAAACCATTGTCGTCAAATACTATCAAACATGGTATTTATATACTACAAATACCACTTCAATTACCCTCTTTGTAAATCCGGGTCCAAATACCATGAATCTATATTCTATATAATACATTAATCAAAAAAGATTTGGAGCCATTCTATGTTATGATTGGTCCATACTTTTGAAGCATGTCAAATTCCTTGATTCTGATTGGTCCATACTTTTGAAGCATGCCAAATTCCTTGATTCTGATTGGTCCATTTTATTTAATTATGCTGATGTGGTTTGAGTGGACCAAATTGATTGTCTCAACTCTCAAACGTTCAAACCTAATTAACTTATTTCTTTAAATCTATCCTTAATTATATGTCTAAATTAATTAATGCTCCATGTTACAATTAAGTTGGTCATATATATACTCCATATCTTCCAAATCAAGTAAAAGAATTTTAATCATCAAACTTACATATACCAGTATAGTACAGATATATGTATGCCTTCCATCCATTTTATTGATCAAATTCACAATTTCACCAAAATATTACATATAACATATATATGTGTGAATCCTTCTACCTAGCATTTGTGTGAGGAAAAAAAAATTATTGACAAAATGTGTAATTTTAGCCTAAAAGGAAATTTTTTAATTATTTAATATTTGTTGGTAGTTTTCATATTTGATACTGGCAATGTAATAAGTTGTACGAAACACCTAAAGGGGTAAGATATACTATGAGTGTAAAGGGGAGTATTAACCTTCGTTACATAGCATTAATGAAATGATTTCGATAAAGCTAATGCAGAGTGTGCTATATTGTGGTGATGGTAACATAAATTATTTTTGGCTTAATTTTATTTAAATTTTAAAAAGGTTGATTATGAGTGTAAAAGCGTTGGTGTTTTTTACATAGACACTAATATCATAATTAAATAATTAATTAACAATAAATTATTTCATTTAACATTCCATACTTTTTTGTTGTTTTAATTCTCCTTTCATGTTTTTAGCTAAATAAGTTAGTCTACTTAATTTTAGAGAATCAAACACATAGGTAGCGAAACCAAACACCAAATAGTTGTCTGGGTATAGAGGTAGAAAAACGCATATAAATCACTTTTTATAATCATTTGCAAACACAACAATTTCATCACGTAACTCAATTCCTAATGCAAACTTCTACTTACGTCGACCAAGTGAGCTTAAAAAAAGTCATCATGTAATACACCCCAAAATAGCGTTATGCCTCCGAGCTTATATGAAAATATGTGTGGCACCTTTTTTTCATAATTTTTTAACCAGTGTGGTAATTATTTGATATTAAATTAAATAATTTTATCTGCAATTTTATCCATTAAAAATGTTAATTTGCAAAGTGACATGTGTCGCTTAATTAACCAGCCACGTGTTACAGGGACACTGTATTTGGACAAAAATTATAACGGCACCCGAAACTCAATTTTTTGTTGATATTTGACTTTCTCGGCAAAAAACCAAAATGACCCTTTAAGTTTTTTATTTGAAAAACTGTCCCCCAAGTTTTTTTTCCAATTTTATTTCTTTTAAATAAATTAATCTCAGGTATCGAACTATAGCTCCAATGATGGAGTACAACATAGTCATCGTAGTTGTTAAACAACTCCTTACCCGGAGCCTGTAACATCTCCGGCATGGGAGCTACTAACGGACCCATATCGAAGCTTTTAAAAGCTCCAAACTTTTACATCTCCCAGACAGAGTTGTTGTAACTCCGATCGGAAGTTGTATCAGCTCCTAATCGAAGCCCATGGAAGCTCCAATATTTTACTTTTTTTTTTTTTTTAATTTGTAATGTCTTTCTCTAAAGTTATTTTCAATTCTTTTAATAATTTTTTAAAATTTTTATAATATTAGGATTTTTTGAAAATATGATGTGAATTTTACGGTAGATGTAATATTTGTTGATCGTTTGAATCATTATCTTCATGGGAATTATAATGAAAGTTAAAGTGTACTAAAATAAATTATACAATTTGCAATTCTGTACAACTGAATACATGTGGTCGCTAAAGGAAAAAAGTTGACCTTTTTGTTTGAATATACTGTAATTGTGTACATATAACTTGGCCATTTTAAGAAGTTGGTGTTTACCAGCGGCAGCGAATGTAATAAAGTCAGACTAATACAGAACGTCTTATTCATAATTTGGTATGAGTAAGGCACAACCCTATATTTGACATATTCAATGAGATCAATGGATATGTTATACCGAAAATGTTCGATGAATGTGTCAAGTACTTGAGTGCGGAAAGAAAGCAAGGTCAATTACGATGCTAATTGATTGGAACCAAAAGAGTTGCTTAGTACAATATTATTAACTGATAAGGATTTCCTAATCAATTACGCCACCGCTACCATTCCCCCTCCCCCTCCCAAAAAAATCACTAATATTTCTCACCAGTTTGGTTCGGTCTTTTTTTTTTTTTTTTTTGTGGATAGGTTGGTCCCCCTTACTGCCCATTACCCAAAAAATATTATTATTTAAGTAACATAACTTTTCATGTATACTGATGGGTCCACACGACCCCACCAACCACTGTAAAAATTAATTACTATTTCACTAACATAATCATAAACTATGTTGTAGTGTGGGTCTTTATCAGGTTGACGAGTCGTGTTGGGTTGGGGATGGAACAAGTTCGGGCATATACCCGATCCGGACCTGGACACCATCGCAGAATGAGTGTTTGTACGGGTTTGCATGGGTTAAATAGACCCTGGCCCATTTAAAAGCATATATTGAATGCGATCTTATCATTTGAATTACTTAATATGATTAATTTGCAGCTAATCATAGATCGTTATATATAAAGGTTGAATATACAGTCATCCTTTTGAGGAATATTGATTAGCCTTTCAGAGTTGTACAATGGCACGAGATTGAGAATTACTACTCTTGAAGAGCATATAATCAAGTCAAAAGTGATGTATGAAATAAATGCAGACCAAAAGCTTATCATATTTGAGGTGACGATATGCCCATCAAACGACTCAAACTAACCGCTCAATTTCAATACGAGATATTATCTATATCAATTTGCTTTGTTATGACGATAAGCAAAAGTTAGAGACAATCTATTTTCAACCCCAGAATGTATCGCTCCACACATGTATTAAGCCAAAGTTAGTTAAATGTTGCTTTATTTAGGGTCACCCAATACAAATGCTATGTATGTATTGATTACACATGTATTTCGCCAAAGTCAGTATTGCTTTATTTAGGGTCACCAATATACAAATGCTATGTAAGTATTAATTTGCGCATAAGATGGAATACATATGACACATCAACAATATATCGTGCAAAGAGTGTTTCACAAGTTTATCTATATCATTTTAAAGAGACTCATGCTCTGTTCTTTTCATCTTAATACTCATTAATTTCAGTTCAATTCAAATCAATTCAGCCAGTTCCGATCAGTTCAGTTGAGAGCAGAGCTTCCATGGCGGAAGCAATGTTGCTCCCATGCTTCTGCCTTCTGCCATGGAAGCTCTATTGCTTCGGGGAAAGCTCCGGATCCTTCCGGATATGCCGGTGAATTAAGTTGTGGTGGTGGTGGGACGAAGATGGTTAGTAGTGGTGGGGGAGAAGGTGGTTGGAATTCGTAGGGAAGAAGTTGATTGGAGGTGGTGGTGTGGCAGGGAGGAAGAAGGATATGAATTTTAATAAGTAAAATTTTTGGGTTTTTTTTATAAGAAATTGAAAGTATTGTGCTTATTTTACAATAAATTAAAATTAATGTAATTATTGAATTATAAAGAAAAGATAAAATAGGTAAAAATGTTGACTTTTGGGTTTAGTTTTTAAATGGAAAAATTACAAATACCACCCCTGCAATATATCCTCTTGTCACTTTAGTCCCTTCTATTCAAACAATTACAAATCAACCCATTTTTTACACACACAAAAAAATGTAATTATAGATAGGCCTAAAAGTCAACTTTTTCCCCTATTTTATCTGTTCTTTATAATTGTATAATTCATTAATTAACCCTTATTGCAAAATAAACCCCAAAACATTTATAACTCTCACAAATAAACCCCAAAATTTTCATTTCATTTCTTCAAATCTAAATAACCACCATCTTCAACCTTCTTCCACCACCTCCAACCACCATCTTCCACCACCACCACCATCTTCCACCACCTCCAATATTTGTCAACTTCTTCTTCTTCCTCCTCCTTCCTCCTCCATCTTCTTCTTCCTACTTAAAAAAAGCTCTGATCGAAGCTCTAACATACAGCTTCGGTGAGGAGCTTTTACAGCTCCTCGCCGGAGCTGGTAAAGCTCCAAACCGGAGTTGTTTTGCAGCTCCAGCGAGGAGCTGTAAAGCTCCAAACCGGAGCTGCTAAGAACTCCGATTTGGACAGCTCAAAACAGCTCCGGCGAGGAGTTGTATGTAGTAGCTCCGATTGAAGGTTTTTTGAAGTTGGAAGAAGAAGATGGAGGAGGAAGGAGGAAGAAGAAGAAGATGGAGGAGGAAGAAGAATGTTGACCAATATTGGAGGTGGTGGAAGGTGGTGGTGGAAGATGGTGGTTGGAGGTGGTGGAAGAAGGTTGAAGAGGAAAAAAATTTGGGTATATTTTGAAAAATAAAATTTTACTGGGGTTTAATTTACAATAATATTGAGTCATTGTTGCAATTTATAAAACAATAGAGTCAAATGTGTATTAACTTGAAGATTGTAAATTGCAACCAAGTCCAACAAATTTTCTTTTCCATTTATTTTTTTTTCTGGTCAACTCAAAAATCAGGTTTTAGGTGTATCTGTAATTGTTTGAATATAAGTGACTAAATTGTAATTGGCTCAAATTTAAGGGGTAACAAACGTAATTTCCCCTTTTTAAATTTGACCTTTGGACTAATCTGTAATAGCTGCATTTCGGGTACCAATGTGCAAAGAGGCTATATTTAAGGGGTAATATATGTAATTTTCCCTTATAAATAAGATGGATGATATTGCTAATGGGTTGGAATAAACTTTTAAACGGGTTAGGGTCTAATGAGATCCAAACCATTTTAAAAACGACACCTTGGAACCCTATAAATATCAGGGTTCCACAACCCATACCCAACCGTTAGTTGTTATTTATCAATGGGTGAAGGTTTATAAAATGAGCACGTGCAACCCGAATCAAAACAACAAAAGTATAAAATCACAATTAAGCGGGTTCCCAACAACCTCACTTAGGGGTACGAATTCACATCCTATGGTGAAATTTCTTTTCGGCGGTGTGCACATAAAATATAATTATTTCTCTAACATCATTTTTTATTTCATGAAATATACCTTTTCACATGTTTTAGTAACTTTTATCATATACTTTTCTCGGGTCAGGTTTGGAACATGTTTCACCAGTATGGAACGGGTGAGGTATATACCCGATCCGTACGCCATTATTTTGAATAGATACCGTTCGGGTTCGGAACGGGTTGGATAGAACTCGACCCATTTAAAAGACTTGATTGGAAAAGGTCTTCTCAGCTTAATTCATTAATACATACGATTAATTACTCAGGTGTGCCTTATCAGAAATCATGCTAAAGATTGGCCAAACTTTTGAGGAATATTAGTTATGCATTAAAATTGTGCAATGATACGGGATTGAGAGTCACCACTCTTATAATCGAGGTAAAAGTGATGTATGAAATAGACGCAAATACAAAGTTTATCGTTCTTAGTGTGATGATGAGTCCATCATAGACAAACTAAAAATGTAACACCTCAAAGTTTAAGATAAATTTTCAGAGAGCTTAAAGGATCGAGAACGCTATTCATACCAACAATGTGCACCTTTCTTTTCGGAAATCCATCCATAAGAGTTTTAGACTTAAGCGTGCATGCTCTGGAGCAATTTTAGGATGGATGACCAATTGGTAAGTCTATCGTTGCATGCACGAGTGGGGATAAAGTTCGGGAAAGAACATGTGTTGGTATAATGGGCCAGCATATCACCCAGATAACAGTCCATGACCGCGATGGCACAAAGGGTCGAGCCTTTGCTCGCAAGGGGACGGGGCATTACAAAAATGTTATTGTAATTACTGTATGAATCCATGTACTTAATTATTTTTTTACTATACCCGTCGAGTATCGACAGGTAATAAACTAATTTATGTATAGCAAAACATATTTTCAAACCAAACAGCCTCTTAAAACAATAATGACTAATTATGAAAAAAGTGTGATAAAATCCAGGTTTATGCATTACATCACTCCATGATTTACTCAGATTATAACTAATTACCAACGACAATTATGGTGATTGTGACATTTACCTGTCATGTCCATTGCCAATGTCGATAATTAGCTACAGAAGCAAGAAAACAACTACACTTACAGATTAAATGGGTCGATAGAAAGTCTAATCAATAATTAGGTTGAATGCCAAAAGCATAATTTATTACTCATTACTCACAAAATAACGAATGTTAGATTAGGTAAATCATGCGCTATTAACCTGTTATTGCGTTACAAACGGTACTCCGTTGTATGTTTAGATAAACCAACTAATAAGTCGAATGATAACTGGCAATTGTAATTAAAAGTAATTAATTACCTTATTTTCTCAAAATTATAGTGGACTAGAGATCTTCAAATAGTCACCAAACCCAACGGTTCATTTTATTAACATGACATACAACACTCTAGTCAAATATGATGAAATAGTATGATAAATTAGCTAGTTAAAAAATCGGACCGGACAAACATTATATCAGGTTTAAATGTAAAACATCCTCTCACCCGATCAATCAATAGTGTACTTGAAACTATTTGGGTTAACAAAATTACAAAACTATCAGATTTATGTAAAAATTCGTGCAAAATCTCACGCTTGATGAAAACGCGTGTGATTAGATTGGGGTAAATGTGTAGAGTCCATGTGGGTGCAACTATGCAAGCAAAAAACCAAGAGGCATGATCTAGGTCACATAATTCTCCGACCAAGGTCATCGAACTGGGTTCCGAGCTCGCTCTCACGCTTTGAGAGCTCAATTCTCGCTCTATTGCGTTTTAGTTTTTCTTAATTCATGAACTAGAAAAGACTAATTCTTTGATGAAGGATTTTGAAGTTAAATTGACATTATATATGTATAAGGGGAAGGGAAGGTGCAAGAATTGTTAATCTGCCGGAGTTTTCTACCTTCGAAAAATGATTTATGTCATATTCCGGGCAAGTCTAGACAATACAAATATTTGTATTTCTGAAATAGATAAAATAATTATATAGTCAAGTGATATAACTACTAATAATATAAACTTATTTATTTATTTATTCTTATACTCGAATTATAGTGCTCTCGCTCTCGTGTATTTTTTAAATTGTCGAATTTTGCTCTCGCTCTCGCTTTCGATCCTGCTTTCGAATTTCGCACTATGTGATCTAGGGCATGATTGAAAGCATAGTACAAGAAGTCCTTGGGTACTCATTTCATCAACTAGAATAAAAAAGACAAAAGAAAAGACAAAGGCACAAGTTGGTGTTGGGGTAAATGTTATCCAATGTTAAGGTCAAAAAGAAGGCAGGGAGAATTATTACAAAGGGAGTCATTGTCATGCAATGCCAAACAGAACAGAACTACAGAAGAGATATATGATGATATATGATATATATGTAGTGAGAAGGATAGTGATGCATCAATAAAATAAATGCACAGATTCTGATTTTGGAACTAGAACAATGCCTTCTGTCCTCAACTCCCCCTCATCACTACCTTCTCAACTTGAGCTTTTATTCCAACCGGTAAGAAAGGGAAAACACAGGTCCACCTTTTACTCACTCAACATTGGACCTAACTATATTGGAATTCAATCACTTAGAATATTGACACAAGGGTAAAAATTGAAGAAAAGTTACAAGGTATGGTAACTAGTAACTACACAGTCTAAAATATAATGGACGATTAAAGTGTCTTCAACGTGTCTCTTGTTTTTATTTTAATAGAATTAGGCTATGGGAGATAATGACTTGCAAGCACAGTGTTTAATAAGTACAAAAGTTAAAAACTCATAAGAAAATAGATTCAAGACAAGTTATTAATCAATATTGATACTCAACGTTTGAAAAGTTATAAGGCATGGTAGCTAGTAAATACATCGACCAAAATATATTGGCAAGTTTAAAATTATCGATTAAATTGATATTAACGTCTGTCTTGTACTCATTTTAATAGGTTTAAGAGGTCATGTGAAATAATGACTTGCAACCATGATGTCAAATAAGTACAAAATTTAAAATAGACTGATTAGGATATTTTTGAAGTTAGAAAATAATTCAAGACAAGTTAGAAATCAATATAGATAATCATAATAACCAACATTTTTCTGTCAATGAATAGAATAAATTAGGGTAAATTGAAATAAAAACTAAAAGTACAAAAGGGCAAAAAACAATAGTAAAAAAATTAGGTGCCTTTTCTCTTTCATGCAAAAAGGGCCTTTCCTTTTTTGCTGACTCTCTCTGTTTCATTTCACCTCTGAAACTTGAGTTGAGTAATGGAAGAAGAAGATGAAAACGCAAATACAACCATCACTAAAAAATGCACCCACAAAACAAGGACTACCACTTTCACTCCAAACCAACCACCTCTTGGCCTTGCCTATCACTATCACCACCAATTCTTGCAAAACTCTTACAGACTTGGCTATGGCTATGGCTTTGGTTTTGGTTTCCAAAATCAGTACCAAAATTTCCCTGCTTTGCTTCCTCTGCCTCCAATAATACCCTTTCCACTCACACCCTCTTTTCAAAACCAGAGCTTTGGATCCAAAACCCATTTCAAGAAGCCTCCATGGAAGCAGAACAAACTTACTTCTTCAGATCCTCAGGCTCAAGATTTATCTTTTACGCCTGGTAATGAACTTAGACTGAAAACCCTTTTGTATTTTCTTGGTTTCTTGCTTAGTACTATTTGTTATTTGCATGTTGTTGGCTTGGATGGAAATAATGGAATTGATTGTGAATGTTGTCTTTCCCAAATTTCTTACTTTGGAATTTGGATATCTATTTGTTGTTCTGTTATGGAGCTGTGGTGAAAAAATAAATTGGTTGGTTTTGCAAATGTCTGGTTCTGGAAAGTAAGTACTAAACTGTAAAATCTAATGATGTTGCTGAAGCTGCAAGATTATTTTCTTGAAAAGCATGGCATGCTGTTGAAATCAGATTGAGCTAGTTTATTGTGGTACTTTACTATATCTTTTGGGCTAAAATGTTTGCTTTGAGAGGTTTTATTGTGCAAGTCTGGATTTGGATTTCTTTTGAGATGTGAGAATATGCTGTACAGTAAGGAATTACTAATTGGTAGTGTATGTTTGAGTAAATTGGATATGAGAAAGAAAGTTCTCCAAACAAGCACTTATTGTTGCTAATTTTGACTATTCAAACAGCTCGGCAGGAAATGGAAAGAAGAGTTGGATTGCCATATGATAACAACAGCCGGAGGATTCTTGTTGATCCTAAACCGGGATCGATGGTAGTTGCAAGAAGACCAGACTCTGGTGGGGTGGAAGGGAGAGCTATTACTCTTCTCGCTAATCATTTTTTAGTCAAGTTCGACAAGTCCCTAAAAATCTTCCATTATGATGTTGATATATCTCCTTATCCATCCAAGGAAATCGCAAGAATGATTAAGAAGAAAATAGTGGAGGAGAATTCGGAAGCCATTTCTGGTGCTCTTCCTGTTTATGATGGTGGAAGAACTCTATATAGTCCACTAGAATTCGTTGATGATGATCTTGAGTTTTATGTTAACCTCCCGATATCTATAGAAACGATGAATCTCCCAGAAAAGCAGCGGAGTAAGATTTTCAAAGTTAATGTTAAGCTAGTCTCAAAGCTTGATGGTGAAGATTTAAACAAATATTTGCATAAAAGAGACGAGTGTACTCCTCTTCCTCAAGAGTATATTCATGCATTGGATGTGGTGTTGCGTGAGGGTCCTACTGAAAAGTGTATATCCGCAGGAAAATCATTTTACTCCAGTACTATGGGAGGAGCTAAAGAAATTGGAGGAGGTGCTGTTGCACTCAGAGGATTCTTTCAGAGTTTGAGACCGACACAACAAGGTCTTGCTCTCAATGTGGATTTTTCTGTCACGGCTTTCCATGAGAGTATTGGTGTGATATTTTATTTGCAAAAGCGCCTTGGCTTTTTGCATGATATCTCTGAGAGAAAGACGAGGAGCTTGACAGGTGAAGAGAAGGTAGAAGTAGAGAGAGCACTGAAGAACATGAGGGTATTCGTTCGCCATAGAGAAACAGTTCAGAGATACCGAATTTATGGTTTAACCGAGGATATCACTGAAAACATATGTTTCCCTGATAGAGATGGGACTATTTTAAGGCTGGTGCACTATTTTAAAGATCATCATGGTTATGATATAGAGTATAGAAATTTGCCGTGTTTGCAAATTAGTAGGAGGAAACCATGTTACCTTCCAATGGAGCTTTGTGTAATCTGTGAAGGGCAGAAATTTCTCGGAAAGCTCTCAGATGATCAGACTGCGAAGATTATCAAAATGGGTTGCCAAAAGCCTAGAGAACGCAAGGCAATCATTGATGGAGTTATGGAAGGATCAGTTGGTCCAACCAGGTAACTTTTACAAGTCTTTTTCAGTTTTATTACATGTATCATGCTTTTGAAGCTGATTAAATATTTTGCCTTTTAATAGTGGGAATCAAGGAAAAGAATTTAAGCTCGAAGTATCTAGAGAAATGACGCGACTGACAGGAAGAATTCTTCAGCCTCCGAAGCTTAAGCTTGGAAACAATGGTCATGTAACAAATCTGACTCCTATGCGCCGTGATAGGCAATGGAACCTGCTAGATAGCCACGTGGTTGAGGGTACTCGAGTGGGGAGATGGGCGATTTTGAGTTTTGGCGGAACTCCTGAACAGAAGTCCAGCATAGCAAGATTCATAAATCAGCTATCTCAAAGGTGCAAACAGTTGGGCATTTTTCTCCAACCAAAGACAGTCGTAAGCCCAATCTTTGAGTCGATGCACGTTCTTGGAAATGGAAAGCTTTTGGAATCCACACTGAGGAAAATCCAAGCTGCTAACAATCTCCAACTGCTTATATGCGTTATGGAAAGAAAACACAAAGGATATGCTGACTTGAAACGAATTGCTGAAACTAGCATTGGGGTTGTAAGCCAATGCTGCTTGTACTCTAACCTTGGAAAATTGAATTCTCAATTTCTTGCAAATTTGGCTCTGAAGATAAATGCAAAAGTTGGCGGGTGCACGGTGGCTCTTTATAACGCATTACCTTCTCAAATTCCAAGGCTTTTTCAACTGGACAGGCCGGTGATCTTCATGGGGGCTGACGTTACACATCCTCATCCATTGGATGACTTTAGCCCCTCGGTTGCTGCAGTAGTTGGTAGTGTGAATTGGCCTGCAGCGAACAAATATATATCAAGAATGAGATCTCAAACTCATCGAAATGAGATCATTGAAGATCTTAGCATAATGGTAAAGGAAGTGTTGGATGACTTTTACGCAGAGCTCTCAGTGCTTCCTAGCCGAATAATTTTCTTCCGTGATGGAGTTAGTGAAACACAGTTCAACAAAGTGTTGCATGAGGAACTTCAAGCAATTCGCCAAGCTTGTTCAAGATTTCCAGGTTATAATCCACCAGTCACTTTCTCTGTGGTTCAGAAAAGGCATCACACTAGGTTGTTTCCATGTCCAACGGATTCATCTTTCCATGATAGATTTTCAGATGAAAATATACCCCCAGGTACAGTCGTGGATACCATGATCACTCATCCAAGAGAATTCGACTTCTATCTTTGCAGTCATTGGGGTGTGAAGGGCACGAGCAGGCCAATTCATTACCACATTTTGTGGGACGATAATGGATTTACTTCTGATGAGGTGCAAAAGTTGGTGTACAATCTTTGTTACACATTCGCGAGATGCACTAAGCCCATCTCTTTGGTACCTCCAGCTTATTACGCGCATCTTGCTGCATACAGAGGACGGTTGTACCTTGAGCGTCTGGATTCAAGTTCGTCCACAAAAAGTTCTACAATATCCCGTCCCACAACACCAAAGACGGCGCCTCTACCAAAGCTAATGGAGAATATTAAGAATCTTATGTTCTATTGCTGATATGTTAGTGATTACTGGTAGTGACTGTTAGTTCTTTGATCTAACTACATATGTTCAGTGTAGGCAGAGTAATATGTTGATCACATGCTAGTTGTAGAACAAGATTTTAGCTAATCAGCATGGTTTAGAGGTTTCATGTAGTAGTCTTCTGCTACTGATTAAGGCTAGTTAATGCTAATTCACTGAATCAAGTTTAATTTATGAAAACTCAATTTGTGGTATGTTATGTCTTATGTAATACATAAAGACAAATGGACCATTGATGCCAGCTAGGTGTAAGGATGGAAGCAATACCTAGTAATGGAAGCTTTTGCAGTGAAAGTTGTGCAAAATTTATTGAGAAGTGGAAAGGTGCATTAAGTGTAAAGGCAAAACTAGAGGACTAGTGACAGTGCAAAAGTAGCAGAATGATGAAAGGGCATGTAATGTACTGAGAATGTGTCATTGGCAGAATATATGAACAGTCAAATTCCAATTTCAAGAATCACTACAGAAATATGGCAGGTTCTACTTCTTGGAACATTATTGGGATTTCATAAACAGTACGGATTAGGTTGGGAAGTGGATTTATCATCCCTCAAAAGAAAATGGTCAATCTCTTCAAGCATGGTTTGAATGCAATATATTGCATAATGAATGGTTAGCTTGGGAGCCCATATCCTTGTGTTATTGTATTATAATTAAAATTCAAATAATTCATACTATTTCTAACATGCCCGGCACAAGAATAGAAACTCGACCATTTGATCCAATACGGTTATCTGAACTGACTTCAGGTGACATAAATGTCGCACACACCAACACATGTCATTCATGCACATTTTGTACCTGATCGTGCACATACCGAAAAACCATCTTAAAATTGATACATAGATTCATCTTAGTAGCATGATTAGGATGATAATAATGCCATAACAAATAATTTTTTATTTTTGTAACACTACTTTTTTCTGCGACACATTAATTTCATGAAATGAAAATTACTCCGACATTAGTATTTTTACTTTCACATTATCAATATCCATTGCACTATTACTTTACAAAATTCACCAGTATTTCACTATTTATTATTTAACCAAAACCACTAATTATTTGGTTCAAAGAAAAAGTGATTATTTTTCAAATAGTATTATGGTTGGACATATTGGACCACATTGATTCTAACAAATTGTTTTTCTCGTTTATATTTTTGTACATACTACAATAACAATACCCTAAAAGCCTATATGGAGGGATGGTATAGTATTAGTAGCAAACTAGCAGGCATTGGGATATGGTGATTTTACAAGACATGGTTTATTTTTTTCTTTTTTGAAACTAACAAGACATGGGTTGGGTTCAAGATTGCAGATAAAATTAATGAAGAAAGAATAGAAAACAAAAACCAAAGAAAATAAACGAATGAGAAGAATAAAGCAATAAATGCAAACTTTGTTTTATGTATTCCAAATCTGTCAGTATTTGGCAACAGGACACTCTCGTTCTATTTTCTACTTATTATAAGTATTAACTCATCACCTCTGCTATTCCATTTGCTTTCATTAAACTGCATTCATTTCTTCTGCTGCACATTAATAAATGCTTTTACTATTTTTCCTGCAAATTTTATTGCATTCCATATTTATTCATGCAAAAAAATTAAAATTAAACGTTATTACTACTACTTCTATTTGTAAGTGATAATTGGTTAATAAATTATCATGTGTGGTGCTTCCCATCAGTGCAACAGTGGAGAGCTAGTAGTATCCAGTCACATCCAACGAAGTAGGGTTTGGAGAAGGACCGTAGGTTTTTTAACGGTACTCGGAGAGAAGGGGCCTACATGTTGAGGGAGCTGATTGATGATGGACATGGCAAAGCTCAGTACATAAGAAGCAGAAGATTCCTAATCTAATGGAGTCTATCAAATTCTCAAAATGTCATCATTGTACATTTCTATTCTACCTCCCATCCAATATGGAGGATACAAGCAAGAATCAAATGGAGGACACAAGCAAGGCAGCCAGAGAGTAGTTTGTTTCTTTGTTTGTGACTTTTTCTCTAGCTATTTTACCCAGGTTCAAAATTTATTGCAATCGTTAAAGGGACTGTTTGTCAAGCAATTATAATCGCGTAAATTTGGATAAAAACAATCAAAAATATCTATTTTAACATGCTTTCTTGATTTTAATCGCTATCCAAACAGATTGTAAAATTTTAGGTTGTATAGTTGTTTGATAGTTGATACTATTATATAGTATTATTGGTATATTTGAATGATATGCATGGTGCTCAAACATTGCCAAGGATGTACTAAACTAGGTCCTTGTGATCTGGTTGAGTCGGTCCTGCTATGCTTCTTCTTGACGATTAGATGAAGGTCTTGGCTAAAGTACATGCGAGGAAGGAGATGGGAGAAGTTAGACCCTTTAATTGACTTGGACAAGTCGGGTTACGAATCAACGGAGTTGTCGAGGAGAGTGCCTCGGAAGAGCTCGGATATGAGTGGAAAATGCGTACCTCATATGAATATGAATGGAATTATTTATACGAAAATTCAAAGGTACAAGATCTTGCGGTGTCAGAGATCTTGTCGGCTCGTCTTCTAAGGATCGAGGGGGGTTCCAAGGTCATTCGTCTCGATGGCTAGTAAACCCTATCCCGGCTAAGGTAAATAGGGCCCACCTCACGAAGTCAGACTGCATGGGACGTTTAGGTAGAGCCCCTAGAGTAGTATGTAGTGTGTAGTAATACACACACACACTACTACATGTAAGGCTCACATCTACATGAGATGGTGGGTGCACTGGAGAGACCATAGCCAAATTTTCCGATATAGCGGACCTGGGATTAGCCTATCATCAGGAATTCAAGAGAATTATCATGATATAGCACAAGGCCAAACAAGATTTGGGATAACTGTGATATAGCATGCTCTGCTATGATTCACAGTCAGACTCTTGCTTTAGTTTTCTGTATTTTAAGATACAGTTTAGTTCAAGAAACATGATGCAATTATTGTATAAAGAAGGAACGCAGCAGCAAAGCAGAACATTTCACAAGCAGCAATCATCAAGCGTATATGCAGCCAAATCATATTGTTTTCTTACACGCATCATGCTTACCATGTATTTCAAGGGATTGATGATTTTAATCAACCTTCTATCCTGACATGGAATCTCCTACTTTTTTTAGTCCCTTCTAATTTATTTTACTCCATTGACATTGAAAAATGGTACTATTAATCTGTGGATAAGATGAATTGCACAAGTTACATGCACGAAGAGCAGCGAGAAGAACAGTACAACTTCATAGTTCATAGTACATCACACGAGTGAGCTAATTCTTCATTGATGTGTAGACAAACTTTACATGTTCAAACAATTACTAGGACAATATCGTTTAAAATAGTATGAATTGGCTATCAATAGTACAACAACGTGCAGTGCCCTCAGTGCATAAGTTATAGGCTTCTAATGCAATTTTCTCTACTTAAATGATGGTACAAGAACTCAAGACCAAGCAATCATTTTGACCCAGTTACACACCGTTAGATGCAATCAGTTTGCCCCTATGAAATGAGATTAGTAAGACTATACCACCCGTGATCAGGTACTTCATTTCCCCTTTCTAGTCGCACGGCTGAACATGTCCTTGATATTCTGTGAATTGTTCTCCAGTTTGGGCTTCTTACTTTGCCTTGTCACCCGGGTAGGTTTGTTCTCCTGAAAGAAAAAAATCCAATCCAATCAATGCAGGTTAAGATTGAAACCAGAAAGGATGAGAGTACTATCCATGTTAAGTTTTTGCAGCAAATGAGAAATGTATCCTTGAAAGTTCACAGGCAAAATCATTAAGGATTATATAGCGGTACACAAGAGTTTCGAGGATTTGCATAAAAATCCATAACATTTAGAATTAGAATCGCGTGGATTATACAGTATTCAATATCTCTGGTGTACAACCTATCTTATATTGCATTAAATATGAATGTAGTACAGCCATTAAATACATGCCATTTCAATTGATACATGATTGGCAGCAATACATCATTCACCTTCACAAAGGAACAAGTAAAAAAGCCATGTACAGTATCAGGATTACATACCTCTACTGGTTTATATGGTGCAATGCCATCTGTGGAAGGTGAAAACAATTTATCTGGAGTATTCATCACATCTTGCAAATTTATTCTGCAGATTCAATTTCCAGAAACATAAGATGAGAAGTTAGATAAAATCGTCATTTGTCAGAGACCTATTTCATAATAATATGCCAGCCTTACAAACTCCAAAATGTAACTTTTACTTAATTAGACATTTACAGTTTCACTAGTGGTCTAATTTTAGTTTCTGATTCAGCAGAGTATGCCATGATGGTTAAACCATAAAACTCAGGAACTTGTGAAAAGTAGGCCAATTTGCAATGGTTTGAAAAAGGGAAGCACCATAATTATTTTGGGAATCAAAGAGTTTGTATGTTGATCTCCCAATTAAGATCAAGTCATTCTGACACAATTATAACTCTTTTCCATCGTACATCATCAATGCGTGGTTTGTCATAATATTTACAGAATGCGGGAGCCTTTTTCACCGTTTAGCATTAAGTAATACTAGTTCAAAATCAGAAGGAAATCTCAAGCATTCAGCATTTCTACGGGAGCTTCAATATGAAACTTGATCAATATGTTCCTGGGATGATCTCTACACACAAACAAGCTTGCTGTTTGGATTTCACAAAGCATTTAGATAAGTGATATGTGCAGATATATGTCATTCATTCAAGAACACAAAACACTTTACTAAACGAAATTGTAATGACTTCCATTACTTTAATTTGTCGCATAAGAGCTTCAGCCAAGGATCTTCTTTCAGGTACTCTCCCACAATTGATGCCGTATCAATTACTAAGAAAAAAAGGGGTCAATTAGCACCACGATTACAATTGGGTTTTACTGAAGACTATAGCATATGATTGACATATAGTAACATCTGAATATGCACATACTTTAAAGATTTGCAAATGCAGAAAAGATGGACCTGGTGAATTTTTTGGCCGCCCCCCCCCCCCCCCAAAAAAACAAAAAAAAAAAAAACAAAACAAACAACTAGTATACTGTTTACTAAGATACAGCTCATGTATTTAATGAGATGGTAATTGCAACTTATGGTTTTCTAACTAGTAGAGATCGGCTGGACAAAGTACAGACCAAATAAAGACTTTGCCAAAATGTCCAGACTGAGCAATGTGTTTTGTGGAGTGAATTTGATAGCATTCACGGGAAAAACAGTGATGCACTCTTTTACTTGTACTTTCGCTAGTCGAGAAGTCTATCGTTAATCTCGACGCAATTTCGCCTACACATAAAACATTTTCTACTTTAACAAGTTCCCTTTTGACCAAACCGATAACTCAAGGGGGGAGCAAAATCATACATCTGTTTTTCTCATCTCGAGCAGCATAGTTCTTATCCAACGTTGGAAGTGTCTTTCCCAATTGGTGTACCTGTAATTTAAAAAAATTATAGGAAAAAAAAAAGCATATATAAATAATAACAAAATTTCTTTGAACATTTTCAAATGAGAACTTATCCATATACCATATTGGCACTTTCAGAAACTAATGAAAATTCATCCTGACCATAACCAGTACCTGCATCCACTGATTCATGCATATTTTTCTCATATGATTCACCCATCAAATGGCCTTAACAATGTTTTTCACGTTTGCAGATGGTAAAGGTCCCTTGATGAGGGAAATATATGAGAAGATGAATAACATGCTCTGTGGAAATAATAGACATTATGGCTGAAAATAGGTATTGATTGTCTATGAGCTGTTGCTTTGTTATCTCTCTATAGTTTTTGACAATTTACTACTCCCTCCATCCTGGAATTAAAGTCTCCTTGTTGCTTTAGCACACAGGTTAGGTGAGAAGTATAAGTCCTGGACTATGTAGCATGTGTCCGTATCACTTACTAGAACAGGAAGTAATGTAAATTAGGCAACCTTGCATTTGGCTCTACAGAACCTCAATTGTACAATAAGATCAAAGATCAGTCTGAAGAGCAAATTTATTCAAACCGCACCATTTAATTTATTGCGACTTTGATAGATGCAGCATTGTTTCAACGGAAGAGGAGATCAGACTGACCTTATAGCACAGCCAATTTTGCACCTTCTCGTCATTGAGCCTGAAAAACTTGGTGGATCCAACCTCTGTTGAAATAAAGATGGGATAGTGTCATAATTTTATGAAATACAACAGCACTTACTCTAGGTGATCACTGAATATTATCAATTTATCTTGAATGTAAAAGTATTAAACTGTTTCTTCTTCAAATTCACTAAAAGGAGATAAGAGTTAAAGTAAAGTCTCATATGCTTAAAATGATACATAAACCAGTAGTCCACTGTATTCCCTAATTTTCAGGTGCATATCATAGCTTCTCCAATTACTTATTTCCACAATAAAGATTCTTTCACATGTTGCAGCACAGTTGACCCACAAACCACACGAACATTCAATCTCCTGGTATTTTATCTTGTAAAATTTTCATAAGCACCTTCAAAGGAAGTGTATAACCTTTTACATCGCAGACAACTTGCATTGTCTTCTCTGCAATAGATGCCAGTGAGTGATATCCAGGATAGCCATGGACATAAACAATTTCATCGAGTTGCCTAAACATGCCTGGATCATTCCCTTTCTGCAAACAATAGTACCAGAGTAAACGATCATTCTCGATTATATTCTAGACTTTGTCTTTGTCAGGAAGCAAAGAGAGAATGCAGCAGAAAAAGACCTCAGAGAGTTCAAATCATGAATATGGTTTTGCAGAACAAGTTTGCTCAAAGAAACAGCTATATTGACATGCAGAAATTTAAATGTCATAGACAACAGAGAAAAAGGATGGGATGGACCATATCCAACAGAAAAATGACAAAGGACCTTGATCCGTGCTTCCTCAAATATTGGCAGGAGAACAAAGACAGGGTCGACTGGGGTGGCAGTATACAATCGCCCATCTGAACAAGACAGCCCAAGAAGTAAATAAGAATATATTGAGAGGTTAATGAGGGTTTCTTATAATTAAATTGAGATTTAAATTCTGAGGCGACTATACAGATAAATGACAAAAATGCGGATGGTGCCCATCAATCATTATCAGGGGTGAGTTTGCACACTGTAATACACATTATTGTCACACTCTAGAAGCATCAACTTACCTTCACAGACATAATCCCCTAGGAACCAGGAACCATAGGTTTGCTTAAACCAATGAATTTCATTTAGAGCTCCATTGCTGTAAAGGTAGCATGTTTTATCTCCTGTTCCAGATAGTAAACATTTTAAAAAGTCAAAACCTTGAGAAAATGTTTGAGCATAGAGTAGATTGTCTCCGAGCCTCTCTTGATTCAGAAAGCATCACAATAATCAGTGCAAAGGCATTGGACAACATGTTTTGTTTAACATGGAAAAGGATGCTATCATAGATTCTTGACAGGGAAAGTTGACAGAGAAATAAAAAATTACAGCAAAGTAACTCATCTAATGAAAGAGCAGCTGGTTTGAGGAATACCAGATTTGGGGTGCCTCAGTGACAAGAACTGCCCATCATGTTCGCCACTAGTAGAGGTATCTGAGATCACGGGTTCAGACAGAATTCAAATTTTCCAAAACTAAAGAAATTTCACCAATAAATTATGTGCTGAAATTTTGAATTAATGATGCACCAGATGGACTGAAGGCAATTATTTTGCATCCTTACAGTAGATCTGAGCAAACAAAAGGGTCTGTAATAATATTCACACACTCAACTCATTCTAGAGCTTGAATCAAGGTGATATGTACAAGCAGTGAGTTGTACAGAGCTCTAAAGGATAACTCCCTGCACGTTAGTTGGCTTTTAATTCTTTTTTGCTAAATTTACAAATATACACTATCTCAGGGTATGATTCTCACATATGCAAGTTTCTAGGAGTGGCTTTAACCTGAATGCAATGCTGAGTTTATGATATCGGCAAGCAAATTCTGATGCAGCTCAGGAAACACAGATTGACAAGCAGAAGCAAATGCACTCTCTTAACTTTTTATTAGAGTGCAAGGAAGAAAATGAACTCTTTTTAACTTCTCATGAAAATGTTTGCAAGCTATGAGGACTCTAAAGGTAATAACACCGTTATCAGGCCAAACAAAGAAAATGTTGTCAAGAGTCAAAAGATCAAGCATCCAAATCCATTGGAGCCTATACCAAGCAATAGGATTAAGGAAGATCAGTAAATCCTTCCAAGTAGGTCTTGCTGGCTCCAAATAAGTTTCAGTTTGGATCGTGTACGGAATGTGAGGCAAGGGAATTTCTTATAAAAGGAACGAAACGGAATCAGCAAGGGAACTAACTAATCACATTCGTCAAACCTAGAGACGTCTACACTACTAGCCCTTAACATTGGGAAACTGACAGCTAGCCCATAGATGATCAATTATATAACCTCCCCTTTGAGTGTGAAATCTACTGCCATGAGGAACACTAATACAGATTACAGAAGAAGCAAACCACTCACAATACTTAATTCAGCTAGATATCCATATCCGGAACTAAAATCGAAAATGCAGACCAGTATTACATTAAGAGTATCAGAGTCAAATACCTGGAGCAATTAGAATGCGAGTCTCATCAAAGCCTTCCCACCAAGCCATATTCAGAATTTCTGCATAAGAAGCTTAATCAGCAATTCACCGTGAAAAAATGAAAAATCCCAAACACGTAGCGGTAAAAGTTCACATATTTGTGCTGTACATTATACTGGTAAGGTAACGGAAATTGACACAGAAACCTTGCGAAATCCGCTACAAGTTTAGTCTACGGAGGTTTAACGGAATCGAAATTGGAGCTTGGAGCAACAAATGGAACCCTAACCTTTTGGTGTGGGTGTCTGCTCAAGTGGAATTACTCCCCCGCTTTTCGAGACAGTGACGTGGTCCTGTTGGTGGGATTTGAGAATTTTATTACTAAAACGAGTGAGATTTTAATCTATTCGATGTCTGTATTGGTCATTCGGGTCTAACATGTCAGAAATGAACATTTTGTATGACATGTATTTCGCTTGTTAAACGGATGATACTTGATGTGTTAAGTAACAAACTTCAACTTGGGTGTGAGAGTGATTGATGAACGTAGTATGTTGATCAACCCATGGATGAATTGAGCTACTCTAAACACGTGACCTCCAGACGGACAACAGGAGCTCTTAGCACTGGACCATTGCAAGACTTGGTGATGTGTTGTAAACAATTTGTGTATATCCTGGAAACCGTGATAGACGGATTTTCCACATTTTGGTGGTTGGTTACTTTGTGAAAGTGTATAATTTCAAATTAATAGTTGCCTAACTATTCATGGTACCCTTTTTTAAAGAGTCTTCCACACTTTCATGAAGACCACCTTTTTCTCCTTCTTTCCTCTCTTGCACTTGTTCAGCACCCAAACTAAAGTTCGTCCGACTCGCCTATTGTAGTGCAAATCTAGCTGTTCAAGATAAGTTTTAAAGAAAACAACATATATATGTAAAATGGGAATGCTTATAAAAGAACGAATGGAGTTTTTTTTGTAATGTTCATATCTTTAGTAGATCGATCACCAACCACCATTTGCACCTGCACAATTATGTTAGATTGTCATCCGGTTTATAATGTCCCCACATACCTACACATGTTAAAATATCATTTCTCACGTGCTTTATACAAACGTCATCCGGATAGTGTTGGGCCCAGATAACTACTCATATCATAATATTAATTTTCTCGCGTGATCCATACCCGCGTATTAATACGGGAACTTCACAATCAACCATCAAAATATTAACCTATAGCAACATTAAACTGAAATTTCTCAATTGTTTAAGCAAGTTCGTCACATACATAGGAGATCATTTTTTATTTATCTTATGACCACCGACACAAATAAGCTGACTATCTAATACTAGTTGTTGAATGTTTAAGACTCAAATTGCCTTAATAAGGATCTGCCTCATGTAATATTAGAATTTGGCAAGTAAACTAAGGCCCTGTTTACCACTAGTTTTCCAGCTCCATTAGCTTTTTTTACCATTAGCCTTTTTTGATTATTGACTAGTAAAAAGCTTGTTACGTGAACGCGTAACTTTTTAAATCAGCTAGCTGGTTGAAGAAGCTACCCAGGTTAGTTTTTTTTTTTTAAAAAAAAATACTTGTTATCTTTTTATTCCGAAAATATCCCTAACCTAAATTAAATAAAGTAAAACCAATCGTTAGTATTATTCTCGTGTTCTATCTTTTATTGCGGTGCCGTTCTGTGTTCCATCGCCTCTCCTTGCCAAGCTCGGGTAATGCTCATCGCTCCTGCTCTTCTTTAATTACATAATATGAATTTCTCGAGTTGTGAATTCTCGTTGCCAGCGTTCTGTGTTCCTTTAAGAGTTGTTTATTTTCAGCGCTAGTTGTATATTTTTGATTCGTTGAGTGCGTAAGAGTTTGTCTATGCATATATCATGAAGAATGATCCTTGTGATTGAGCAATGATATGGTCTGATGATAATACTATTCAATCTATTATGCTTCTGTTATAGTTTTGATGCTGATTAATTAGCTTGAATTTAATTATGCTTAGTGCATTTCTAGTCCTGCTTAAATTAATATTTCTTTTACTATTCAACATATGTTTCTTGGATTAGTTGAGGTTTTAGGGAAATTTTTTTTTCCGTATTAAGTTAGAATGTTCAACGAATATTTATTTTCAACTTCTGATAATTTTCAATGATGTTATTAAAGTGGCGGTGAAAAGTACATTAAATATATATTAAAATAATTAGACAAAAATGTGATGTACTATTATTTAGAAAAATAAGAGTAATGCCTTTTTATGTCATTTTATAAAATACCAGCTAACTTATCAGCTAATTTGCTAAACACCTACATTAAAATCAGCTAGCTTTTCAGCTAGTTAATCAGCTACCTATTCAGCTATCAGCTAGCTTTTCAGTTAGTTTTTCTAAACAGGGACTAAGTTGTGTCACGAATAGTATGATAAACTCCATCGTGATTTCTCCATCTATACCTTTTCTTTAATCCATACTACTAATCAAACAAGTGACTATAGATATCAATAGTTAAAGAATGTATCCATAAAACATAAACCACATCGTTTCTTCAACTCGTTCATCCTCCTAACAAGCATTAGTAGTTAGGCCCTGTTATTTTCAACTGAAATTTATTGAATCGAATCGAATGGAACTGAATCGAATCAACTAAAATCAAACGAATAAATCAAACGAACTGAAGAAATTACATTTGTCCCATTTTTTAATAATAATGAATACTACATCCGGTCCATTAATAAATTCGTAAGGAGACTTTTTTCTGGACGTTGACTATAATTACTCGCAAATTACACGACAAAAGAATATAATAAAATTATATTATAAAAATAAATTAAGTATATTTGACTAACATAACTTTGTTTTATACTTTTTTGTGCGTAATTTGTAGAGTTTGGTTTGACTTTAGTTTGGTATAACTTGTTTTTTATTTATTAAGTTTGAGAAAAACTCAACGATGCTCGAGTTTACTTCTATTGTTCTAATATCTTCCAATAAAAGAACATGTCGATTTTTTGTTAGAGATGTACGTACAAAGTATGTGAACCAGTTTGAATGGTACTCTCAGGTACCTGTAGTTTCTTATCTTAACTCAACTTTTACGGTAGAAAAGAAGGGTAATTCGAATAGTAACTATACTTTTTATTTCATTGATCTACTAAAAGTCGTGTTAAAAAGAAAGAAAGAAAAAGGTTGAAAATATCTCAATTGCATAAATTTTCTTATTTTCCTCGTACAAAAAATGGGTTGTGTAAATAAATGATAAAATATTAATAATAATAATAATAATAATAATAATAATAATAATTTAATGAACTTAAGAAATTTGAATCAAGAAAGGCTGAATCAAGAGAATGAATCAAGCATTTAACCGAATTTTGAGTTGAAAATAACATATACTTAAATCTTAATGTTCTTCTCATTGCAAGTATCACAATTATGTGACAATTCATTTCAATGTTCATCTCATTACAAGCATCATAACTCCATATTAAAGCTCATATACTTCATCTCATTGCAAGCATCGTACGTTCCATATTCAAGCATCATTCATATTATATTATGGTGAAGTTGTCTAATCACACACTATTCTGCAAGAAAAGAAACTGCGATGGAAGTTAAGAAAAATAAAGAGTAAAGTTTTTTTTTTCTTTTCTTTTTTAATAAGTCCACTTCATTAGTTATTAAACCATTATACATCAAATATTCTTACCATGTGAATGTTAACATCACAAAAGGTAGTTTCGAACAAATCTCGAGTAAAGTTTTTACTGGAATGGAAAAGGAGAGTGACAAACTTACAAGTTACCACATTCTTTAAGAATGATTGCTACTATACCACTCCCTTACGTTCCTTTCAAAGGATAAATTATGTGAATAATTAAAATTGTCTCTCTTAATTTAACCAAACAAAGCTCATGAGCTCATTCATGTTCTGCATAAATATAGCAAACGATTAAAAGTTTCAAACAGATTATACCAAGAGTCTTCCAATACTCCAAATTTGAAGTAAATCATGCACACATCATGGTCTCATTTATACCAAGTGAGGTTCTGATAGTCACACCGAATTTAAACATGCGGTTCTTATATCATATTCTCTTTTATAATAACTTCAAAATCGTAGTTTTTCGGTCCATAAACTTAAGACGAATATTAAAAAATGTGCGTGAAACCCCCTCTGAATTAAATAATTAGTACCAAATCCCCTTGAGTTATTAAAACATGTGAGTCAAACCCCCTGAGTTAAAAAATTAGTCCCTGAGTTATTAAAAATGAGCGCGAACCACCCCCGAATCAACGAATCAGTTCCAAACCCTGTGAGTTATTAAAAAAATGTATCCAAAACCCCTTGAGTTATTTAAAAATGTGTGCAAAACCCCCCAATCATTTTTTTTCCACGTATGAGGTACCCGTTATGAAGACTAGGGATGTTCCATCATTTTTCTACTCCAAATTAATGTGACCATGTGGAATGGATATTCTTAATTTTAGTGTTTTATTTATGCCTGTACTTTTTTTTGTTTACATGACTACTAATAAATAGGTATAATATACGTTTATTTCAACTAGCCGTAACAAATTACCATTTGGCTGTTACAAATTCATATTCAATTGTGACAACCAACATGCTGTTACAATTTGAATGTCAATAAAATTGGGTTTTTTTAGTAGTGTCTGTTGATAAGTAGTGATAATTTTAATCGGTGTTATATATGGTTGTTGTTTATGTGTCTCAACGCTATATTATTACCAGTTGTGTGTGATTGTTCTATTGTTGATTTAACCAGAAAAAAATGTGTCGAGTTTTAGTATTTTAATAGTATAAATTAAAATTGTTTTAATATTTCCAAAAAAATGGACTAATGAGTACACCTACTTTTGCATCATGTATATTCAGTATTAATGTAAAATGGGTATCATGGTGACCAGCTACGACTCCTAAATTATCGCTCAGTGATAAAGGAGGTAGGGACTTTATAAGAATCTCATGGGAGTTTCAAACATTTTTAATAACTCATGGCGTGTGTCGCGCACATTTTTCATAATTCGGGGGTTTCACACACATTTTTAAATAACTCAAGGGGGTTTGATACTAATTCGTTAATTCATGTGGGTTTTGCACCCATTTTTAATAATTCAGTGGCTCATTTATTAACTCGGGGAGTTTCACGCACACTTTTTAATAACTTCGTTAACATAGGGGGGTTTCACGCACATTTTAAATAATTCAGGGGGTATTATGCATTTAACTCCATTTATACCAAGTGAGGTTATGATAGTCACACCGAATTTAAACATAGTTGAGGTTCTTATAACATATATTCTCTTTTATAATAACTTCAAAACAGTAGTTTCTCGGTCCATAAACTTAAGACGAATATTTATAACACATTATATTTTCGAGAGACGGGATTAACATTACATATGTTTAACAATCTATAAATATTGAATAGTTAACCATAAACGTCACGTATTTAATGCAATTAATACTTAATAATCACACTCCAATAACAATTGCAAAATATAATTATCACTTCCTTTTCATTTTGTTCAAAATTAGTATGAGTCCGTTTTGCGAAAGACCCCCTATATATAGGAAAGTCCAAAAAGTCCACTTAAACGTTAAAACTAGACAATTTACCTTAAAAACTAGATAGTCTAATTTTTCGCGGGTCAACCCGCGATTTTTTTTTTTTAAATAAGTTACTTAGCTCATAACAATGTTCATCCAAATCCACATGTTATGATTTTTACATCAAATTGTCTAGTTTTGTCATCAAATAGTCTATGTTTACCGTAAAAATGTCTATGTTTAACATGAATACATTAGTAACAACCTATTTATCCAATGAAAAAAAATTACAAAAATAAACATGAACTTCAATTTCATTCATCAAACAATAAATTTCAGTATACAAAATAATCAAAAATTTACAACCTATAAAAATACATGTATTTTTAAAAAACATTAAATAAATCTACAAAAAATAGCTTTCATCACACTCGACTTGTTCGTAGACACCTTCTTCCACAACGTTTCAATTTCTTTGTTCGGCCACCATTTTTATGAAAACCTAATACATAACATAGAATATTTAATTAAAAAAACTAGACAATTTATAGTAAAAAATAGACGATTTATAAAAAAAAACTAAACCAACAACAACAAACAACATAGACAATTTCTACTAAATCATAGCCAATTTATACAAAAAAACTAGACAATTTACAGTAAAACATAGACAATTTACAGTAAAACATAGACAATTTATACTAAACATATAATTTTTATACAAAAAACTAGACAATTTATAGTAAAACATAGACAATATACTCTAAAAACTAGACAATATCCACTAAAAACTAGACAAAACTTCCTAAATAATTATGTTCATGTTTGATAATAAAACTAGACAATATCCTCTAAAAACTAGACAAAACTTTCTAGATAATTATATTCATGTTTGATAATAAAACTAGACAATATTTTTTAAAAACTAGACAATATCCTCTAAAAACTAAACAAAACTTCTTACACAATTATGTTCATGTTTGATAATAAAACTAGACAATATTTCGTAAAAACTAGACAATATCCTCTAAAAACTAGACAAAACTTCTTAGACAATTATGTTCATGTTTGATAATAAAACTAGATAATATTTCCTAAAAACTAGACAATATCATCTAAAAACTAGACAAAAACTTCATAGACAATTATGTTCATGTTTGATAATGAAATTAGGCAGTATTTCCTAAAAACTAGACAATATCCTCTAAAAACTAGACATAATTTCTAGACAATTATGTTCATGTTTGATAATAAAACTAGACAATATTTCGTAAAAACAATATTTCGTAAAAACAAGACAATATCCTCTAAAAACTAGACAAAACTTCCTAGACAATTATGTTCATGTTTGATAATAAAACTACACAATATTTCCTAAAAACTAGACAGTATCCTCTAAAAACTAGACAAAAACATAAATTAAAACTGTAAATCAACAGATCTAGCAAAAACATTCATATCAAAACTCAACAAACACCATCAGCACATCAGAAACTAACTTACACATGCTTGTAACATAAAATTCAATTACAAACCATAAAATTGAACTCGAATTTGCGATCGCACATTCCAGAAACAAAGAATCACGCCATCAAACAGAAGTAACTTAATTGCATTTGGAACATTGAGAAAACACACAACTGAAGCAAACGCAAATCAAATCAAATGCTGAAAACAATCAAAGCAACAAAAAATTGGAGAATCAGATAACACAGATCCAAAGTCACAAACGAAGCAGAAACTAGCATTTCCAGCTCAATTTCACAAACGAAGCAGAACAATTGAAAAATTGAACTCGAATTTGCGATCGAAGAGACGAACCTCAGAGAGTCTGCTGCTTCACGTTCGTCACCTTCTTAAACTCCAACAACGCGTTCTGAAACATCAATCGACGCATCAGAAAAACTAGACCATATGTGTTAAAAGCTAGACAATTTCACGTAAAAACTAGACAATTTCACGTAAAAACTAGACAATTTCACATAAAAACTAGATAATTTCGCGTAAAAACTAGACAATTTCACACAAAACATTCAAAAAATACAAACAAACAACAAATCCCCACCAAACACATATACAGTGTACACAACCACATATCAAATCTAAAAATCATAAAACGTAGGTGATACATGTTAAAAACTAGACAATACATACTAAAATCTAGACAGTTTCCCACAAAAATGTTCAAAACAGACATACATACCTGATCATAAAATTCAACTGTAAATCAACAGATCTAGCAAAAATCGCTCCAGAAACATATACAGTTGTACACCACAGCATAGCAAAAGGTAAAACGTAGAGTATTTTCATGTAAAACTAGACAATAAATACTAAAACCTAGATAGTTTCACACAAAATGAACCACAGATCTAAAAAACTACAGATCTAGCGAATAAACTATACCGGAAACAGAATTAAGAAGGAGAGGAAGCTCCGTGTTCACTTGTTCCGTATTCGATTCCACCATTTAATACCTATCAAGCAAAAACGAGTAGAAAAAAAGGTTAAAATCACCGATTAAACAGAAAACAAACTGAAAACAACTTTAAAAACACAAACAAAACGAGTTTCAACAGATTACCTGATGGATCGGGATGAAAACACAGTAAAATAAGCAACAACCGCTCGAAACCGCTCGAAACTGAAGCATACATCATCGATTAAGCAAAAACGAAGCAACAAAAGGCAAAAACGAACACAAAAACAAGAGAATCGAGTTAAAAACATACATTACCTGAGAATCGTGCAATGAAACCGCTCCAGAAACTAGGTTTTTCGCTAAAATCGCCAAAAAATGAGAGAAATCGGAGAAAAATGGAAAGAATCTGCTGAAAATGGAAAAAAAGGGGAAAAAAACCTATTTATACTATAACCATATTTAAAACGGTATGACCCGGATAATTTTCGACCCGAAAACCCGGTAATTTGACCCGCGAAAATGAAAAATGGTAAAACGAAAAAGCCAATTTACATAGAAAAGCAGTGACTTTTGAACTTTCACAATAAGATAGGAATTTTATAATACTAAGTAAATTAGTATAGTACTAGTGATTGTGAAATCATTAGGCCAACGAGTACTTTTCTTCACCACGCCAAGCGAGACTTTCTGCAACAATTGGGCTTTGCTCCTCTGAATCACGCTCAAATCACACTCCAAAATCCAAATATCCCAAAACACTTTCCTTCTTCACATAGTCAAGCACAGATCCTCTCGTTTTCCACACGGTTGCAATCCTTCCTCCTCGTGTCATACATATCTCACGGAAAAAATCTTGCCAAGGTACGATTTCAAATGCTTCATTTAGATCTGTAATGGCACCGAAGTGATTTATCCACGTTATGTTTTCTGGGATTTCTCTGTAATGGTCTCTCTTGGAGTATTCACCCCGTTTCTTTAAGAAAAATCGTTTCTTTGAGATGGAAATGGGGAATAGTCCGAGTCCAAGACACACCTCAATCGCCTTGCACCGATACAAAGACGGTGAAACCGACAATGATCTTGAGAATTTCGAACTGGAGACGGAGGAGCATAGCGTTCGATCGGATCCTTACCTGCATCCGATGAGTGCCTTGGAGATTTTGAGAGAAACTGTGAGGATTCTTCGGTATAATTTAGCTGGTTTTATGTCGATTTTGGCTGTGTTGATTTGTCCTGTTGCTGCTATTGTTTTGTCAAATGTGTTGGTGAATCATTTCCTTGTCAAGAATCTCACCATGAGGCTCTTGCTTGTTGCCAGAGCTAGTGGAATCTCTCTTAGGCCTTTTATCAAACAGTCATGCCACAAGCTTTCGGAGACGGCTATTTCAGCTGCAATGTGCTTCCCTTTCTTTCTTACTATGTTGCTTTTGTCGAAAACGGCTGTGGTTTACTCTGTTGATTGTACTTATTCGAGAAAACAGTTCGATTCTTCCAAGTTTTATATCATAGCGTTGAAGATTTGGAAGCGGGTTGTTGTCACTTACTTGTGGGCTTGTGGCTTGATCTCTGGATGTCTTGTGTTGTTTCTTGTGCTGCTGGTGATAGTTTGCACTGTGTTCTCGGTTATGGGGTTCCCGCCTGACTTGATACTCTATCCGGCGATGGTAGTGGGGATGATTTTTTCAATCATTTTGGCTAATGCAACTATTATTAGCAATGTTGCTGTTGTGATTTCTGTTCTGGAGGATGTGGCCGGTCCTCAAGCGTTGCTGAGGTCTAGTTCGTTGATCAAAGGGCAGACTCAAGTTGGGCTATTGATATTTCTTGGATCCACGATTGGACTGGCGTTTGTGGAAGGTTTGTTTGAGCATCGAGTTAAGACGTTGAGCTATGGAGATGGCTCTTCGAGAATATGGGAAGGGCCCTTGCTGGTATTGATGTATTCTTTTGTTGTGCTAATTGACTCTATGATGAGTGCGGTTTTCTACTTCAGCTGTAAATCTTATCGCATGGAAACTGCCAATGTGGAGAGTGAACCAGTATTAGAAGCCCTTACTCATACACCGGTATCAACAAATATTGAATGAAGTCATGTTAGGTCGACAGCAGAGTCTGAATTCTTGACAGTTGGTAGTTTGTTGTGTCATAAGGGGATAAGTTAAGTTCCCTTCCTGTATGTTTTACCATATGCATCATTACTGTTGTGTAGCTAGAATGAAGACATCGAGAATCATGGATATATGATCAGCCAGAAATGTACCTTCTTAGATAGGTTTCTGAGAGACTTTCTCGCATACCTTGTACCAGTTTTTGCCATTACAGATTATACAGACAAATTAGATTTCTTATACTGCTCTTTGTTGTTATGTTCGTTATGCTGTTTTATATGTGAATGCTTATGCGAATGTCATGGGAAGATTCCGATTACATTTTAATAGAGAAACATGACATGTTTTGTTTGTTCAAACTTGAATCTTGTGCATCTGAAGGAAGACAGGTAGAGATGGAGGAGTTTGCAGACGTGATGTTTGAGGGGCTGCAGAGAGCACGGTCTGATGGTTCTGGGTTGGTTTATAGGAAAGTAAATGCAGACAATAAAGGCGGTCGAGCTAATAATATTAGAAGATGTTAGCAGATACAGAGCTCAATATTAATATTAGAAGATGTTTCTGGCCAGGACTCCAGTCTCCAGGTGCTTCTCCAGACATCTGCAACCCATCATTTCTCTGTGGTGTTTGCAAGTTGACATGGAATATTGAAGGCAATTAGTGTCTCCATCGCCATTCCTAAAACATGAGTTAGCCAAGTTAGATGAGTAGTCTAGCACAGGCACCAATGGCTATAGTGGCTATAGTATTATTCGGATCCATACATTAGTGGGGCTCCAGTAGGCAATGATCCTATTGTACTAGACCTGCAAGGATTGAGTAAAAGTTTGGCCCTTGTGAACAATAATGGTCTTGGTTGCTATTGACCAACTTATGTATGCAAATGATGGTTGTTCCTCTGAACCATGTGATTATCGCGGTGCATATACTAGTGACAAATGTGTCAAAAACTGCGGCCAACCTACCCAAAGATGGTTCGTATCATTTAATTGGAAAATTCGACCCCGGCCAAGACCGAGTAGGCCTCATCGTGGGGTTCACTCTCACAATTGGTCTTGCGGCTCTGAACTCTTGCCCCAGGATCGGCCAAATCTATCTAATCATATTTTCTCCCTTTACTTACACTATGTATCTAATTATTTCTGGAATGTGACGTTGGTGTACCTACATTATAGGTATCATGTGCCATGTGGCTTCCTGAGAAACGAAAATAATGAGTTGCAAATCTACGAAGAATTCGGAGGAGATCTTAGCCGTGTGCGCCTTCAAACTGTTGTGGTTGCAACGCGTATGAGAATCAACTCATGAAGTCATCGTGTGAGGGGACTTGAAATTTCAGCCATCAAATTTGCTAGTTTTGGTGAGGTAACGGGAACTTGTGGTTCGTTCAAAAACGGTACCTGTCAGGCCTCCAATGATGTGGTCTCAATCATACAAGCGGTAACCATCTTTAATTTCAAATACACTTTCACACAAATTATTCTACGGATAGCACTATAAATATATTGGTTTAAGAGACCGTTTAAGAGATGAAAATAAACCACAACACATTCATTGAAATAATATCAAATCTTGAAAACTATATAATAGAATATTTTATATCTTTTAATAATGTAGTTTAGTACATATGGTACTGTAAATAAACACTTTTGAGTGTTCGGATTTTATTGGTGCAGCAATGTGTTGGGAAGCCATCATGCTCAGTTAAGGCCACAAGGAGTGTATTTGGAACCAAAAAACTGTGCAAATGGGTCGACAAGAGGTTTGTCGTGGAGGCTATCTGTCGTTAGATTTTCTGAATTTGTTGGTTTTGAATTGGCTCTAAATTTTGTATAATCTGGGAGGAAAGTGTTTTAGTACACTACATACTTGGCTAGGACTAAATAGCAAAAGTTAAAGTTATGCCCTGGTGTCACTTGTAAAAAAATGTATCTATAAACCACTTCAAAATTAGTGGGTGAAGATGTAAAGAGAATATATATATATAAATAGTCCAGAGACGCCATTTCTTTCGGCTTGGAGGGACAAACAGTACCTTCATATGTCTATCGGAAATATATTAATACGCCGGATTCTAATACCAAACCTTATCTATCTTAGTTTTAGTAAGTAATAGAAGTCTAGTTTAATTCATAATTCTGCCGTGAATAGTAACCATGAATAGTGACCGATGAACAGTAAAACATTTTTGCCATAATTATAGTAAATACATAATTTAGACCTGTCTTAACACAAACCAAACTTAGCCTATCATTAGGCCAATATTATTGATAAATATTAAAATTACAAACTGAAAAATAAAGAAGGAACAACTTACAAAATTACTGCTGCACGCGTATTGTACAAACTTTAGAAATATTACAAATTTAAAATTTAAAAACTGAGAGGGGTGTTTTTTGGCTTCTGGTTTTTCTGCCAATGCCTTCTTCCTTCTTCCTTCTGCTTATTTATAGAAGGGAAATTTGATTCCCAGGCGCCGATATCTGTCGCTATCGCCAATTCCTTTAATTTCCATCCGTTTATTCTGCTTTAAATTTCGTTCGTCCCTTTTTTATGCGACTTTGTCTGTGAGAACAATTTCCGCCGTATACGTGGAATGATTTCCACTCATCAGTGCTCTGACTCATCATTATTATCATCATCATCTGACTCATCATAAAATCATCATCAAGTGGCTTTGTCAACCACCACTATTGATGAGGAAGATTCTTCCTTTTCTTTGTTCTTGTGTTTAAGAGTACCTTTGAGGATTTCAAATACGTCTTCTATAGAGACTTCTTCTGGAGTTTGATTAGGATCCTGAGCATCCTGATAATCTTGACTAGCAGAGGCCATAGATGTATCCGATTTTACGGACTGGGTTTCTCCATCAAATTTCTGTAGAAGATCTTTCTTCATTTCTTCTATGTATGCTTCTATTAGCATTTCCCTGTTGCTGTTTTTGGACTGCATGCTAAGCTTTCTTCTGATTTGATCTAAGGGCGACTCTTCCTTTTGAGTCGCTATTCTTTTATTTTCTTGATATAATCTTATTCTTTTGTCTATAAAATTCAAAGTATCAATGCAATATAATTGCTTAGTTTCTGGGTTTTCTTTATTCATTTTTTCCCAGAACTTTGTATAAGAAGTTCTTTTAATACATGATATTTCACTTTCGGTATAACCGATAACAGGTACCAATTTCCAAATCCAGGGTATAGAAAATTCCATAAAGAAATATAAAGAATAATTTTCTTGAGGAACTTCCTTTTTCGGAGTAACATTTATCCAGTTAGTAAATATAGTTGAAAAATTTTCAGGGAGTATTACCCAGGTGGTTCCAAAATATGTCCACCAGTTTAGAAACCAATTTGGTATCTCCTGCTCATAAGCTTCACTGCTGATTTTTATAAACCAGGAGTGTTTTTTCCTATCATTTTCATAAAGTAGCACTTTATTAAATGCTTCAACATAATCCCAGTAGTTATACTTTATGGGATTTCTATTATCAGGATAGTAAAATTCCCTTTCTCTTAATGATGCTATTCCCCATTCTTCAGAAGATATAATCTTTTTAATATAAATTTTACTGAAGTTATAAACTTCCTTCTGTGTTCCTGAGAAATGTGTTATTTCACATGACTCTGTATTTGAAAGAATATTTTCATAGAAAGATCTTGTTTTATAAGACCCTAAAGCATATGATGCCTTATCTAAATATCTGGCCATTAAAATCCAGGGATTATTTGCCCATTGCATATCCCTCAGTTCAAGCAGAAGTATTACTTCTTGATTCCTATTTTCAACATATTCAGTCTTACTTTCTTCAGACACTTCTTCTGCTACTATTTTAACAAAAGATGGGATTTTTCCCTTATTTATCTTGTACTCAAGAAATTCTTGGTACTCTTCTGAGCTCTGAGCCTCAGATTTTTGTGATGGCAAATTCATTGCTATAAGCTTTCCTCTGCCAGTTTGGGCCAGAATCCTTTCTGATCCCCGTCCTCCTCTTCCTCTATAAGAGGGAGAGCCTCTTCCTCGCGAGTACATTCCTGCAAAATTCATGAAATATATTCACGTGTTAAGAAGTCTGGAAGACTATTATCTTCTCCTTTTTTTATAAATAATCTCGAAATCAAAAGGGGCTAAATGAGCTTGCCATCTTGCAAACATCTGTTTAGAAACATCATGTTTAAAATCTTTATTAAACATAAACTTTGCAGAGTTACAGTCTGTTTTGATTATAAACTTTTGATTGTATAAATCATCTTGAAATTTTAAAACACACTTGACAATTGCAAGTATTTCTTTGGCAATAGTAGCATAATTTTTCTGACTATTATTCCATTTTCCAGAATAAAAACGAACAAGATATTCTTGTTTGTTATGAGGATCAATCTGTTTAAGAATACCCCCATATCCTATATCTGAAGCATCTGTCTCAACAATTTTATCCCATGCATGAAGGATTACTCAGCATAAGACAAGGCAATGTTTTAACCTTTTCTTTTAATTTTCTAACAGCCTGAGTATGATTTTCAGACCAAGGCTTTGGATTCTTTTTAAGTCTATCATATAAGATAGCAGTATCTTGGGCTATATTTTTATAATAAGAAGAGATATAATTCAAACTTCCTAAAAATCTCTGTAACTGGGTTTTATTAGTTATTTCATCAGGAAATTTATCTGCAAAATCAATGCTTCTATTTATTGGGATAATATTACTTTTTTCTATATAATGTCCCAAAAATCTTATTTCTGTTTGAAACAAAGACATTTTTGGTTTTGATATAACTAAACCATTCTGTATAACTATTTTCTTTAAGATATCCAAATGTTTGAAATGGGCTTCAATATCTTTTGAAAATACTAAGATATCATCAATATAAACCAATATAAATTCACTATGTGGCGTAAAAATATCATTCATAATTTTCTGGAATTCAGAAGGAGCATTTTTTAAACCAAATGGCATTACACTCCATTCATAATGTCCTATTGGAACGTTGAAGGCTGTTTTATACCTATCATTTTGGTCAATTTGTACCTGCCAATAACTTGATTTTAAATCAAATTTTGAAAACAGTATTGAATCATAAAGTCTTTCTAGAAGATTTTTTTTTGTTTGGAATAGGATGCCTAATTCATTTTAAAACCTTATTAAGGGGCTTGTAATTTATTACTAATCTAGGAACTCCCCTTTCTTGTTCACTATGTTTATTAACATAAAAGGCTGTACAAGACCAAGGAGATTGAGAAGGACATATTAGACCTTTTCTTAATAAAGAATCAATTTCTTTTTTACAGAGTTCTAAATACTATGAATTCATCTGACAAGGTCTTGCCTTTGTCGGAATCCTTTTTTCATCAAAGTCTTCCTCATAAGGGAGACTAACTACATGTTTCTTTTTGTTCCAGAAAGCATTAGGATGATCATTGCAAATTTCTAAAGAAAGCTGATTCTCAATCATTTTAATTTTCCCTTGTAATCGGGGATTTTGTAATTTTTCTTCAATAGTCAAAGAATTTATTTCTTGTTTTAAGAAATTCATCTTATTCAACTTTAAAGTGAGATGATCATACATCTCATGTAACATTCTATTAACTGGCTTCGTAATAAATTTTAAGTGGATATTTCCACCTTGAAAAGTTCCAGTAATACCAGAATTATCCACGTGGGTAAAATGATAAATTTTTGAAATAAAAGGGGTACCCAGTATTACTTGGTTAGAAATATCTTTTGTTAGTAAAAAACTAGTTTGAATGCAATTTTTATCAATACAAATATAAGCTCTAGGAAGCTTATATTTTACATTTAATTTTTCTTCTCCAGCATGAGAAAGAGTATGCGTAGTTTTGTGAAAATACTTTGTAGGAATTAATGCTTCCTGTATTACATTCAAATCTGCACCACTATCTATAAGAGCAGTAAATTCTTTTGAAAAATAGTCATCTATTAATAAGGTAACTATAATATACCATTTTGGGGATATAACCATTTCTAAAGTTGAAAGAAAATTATCATCCACTTGTGAATCAAAATGTCGAGCTATTGGTTTACTTTGACTTGATTCACCAGTAGCAAAGTGATTAGTTTCTTTTGTATAGTTTTCGAGTTTAGAAACTCGATAGTCTATTAATTTGTTTTCTCTTTTTAGAGCCTGTATTTTCTTTTTAAGGTTTTCAACTTCTATTTCTAAATCATGAGTAGAAGTAGGAGTTTCGACTGTTCTTCTTTGCTTTAGAAGTTTATAGACTTCTGTCATAGAGTAAGGCTCATTTTTTCTAAAATCTTCAGAGGAAACCATTAGTTCAGGTAAAACCGAGGAAGTACTGGGAATATTTTCCATTTGATCTATAATTTTAGATCTTAACTCCTGATCTTTAATTGTTTTGAGAAGTTCAATATAATATTATTGCCATCCAAGACATTTAATTCAGTTCATTGAAATTGTGAAAGAATATTATAAAATTCTTTATTAAAGAATTTATCATTATCTGTGTTACCTTTTTCCTTGATACATGGCTGTCCAAGGATACAAGGTTCACAATCTGACTCTGAATCAGACAATACTGATTCTTGGTCAAGAACTTTCAAATTCTCTTCTTCAGTACTGTCAGAAGTATCTGATTCTTCAGAAGAGTCTATACTCTTTTCTTCATCAGAATTTAAAAGTATTTTTGAGAGAGAGTCTCTTTTAAATCATTATCAGCTTTTAATCTGTTTATTTTTCGCCTGGTCCAACAATTTGTTGCAAAGTGACCAAGTTTTCCACATTGACGGCAAACTATAAGTTTCTTTCTAATCCGTTTTCTATCTTCTCTATCTTCTTTTCTTTGTTTACGGATTTCTAATTTTCTAGGAGAGTAATGTCTCTTCCTTTTTGGCTTATAGGCCGACTTATCTTTCGACTTATGAGGTTTTGAAGTGGATGGTACATCCATACCAAATTGGTCACAGAACTGTCCCAACTGGGCTTTCTCTTTCAAGTTCTGTCTTTTAATTTGTTGGTTTAATTTAATCTCATTGCATAAGGCTAAACCTTCTTGTATACAAGTTCCAATTAACTTGTCATAAGTATAATCTTCATAAGGGATAGAAACTTTATCTTTTCTTAGATTTTTTCTAACCCTTTCTGCAAATAATGCAGGAAGTCCGTCAATAAATTTTGATTTCCAATGTGGACTATTACATTCAGGTAATTCCATTACCCTATTTAAAAAAGTATCTTTATACCATCGAAAATCAGTCAATGTTTTGCATCTTAAATTCTGCAGAACAATTCTAATATTTTCACTGTTATCGGAATATCTTCTGGTAAAATGTTCAATAATAGTAACAACTAAAGTATAAACTGCATTTTCAACTAATCCTTCATCTTCCTGTTTTACAGTATTAAAAATATGATTTTTTCCCTCAGGAGAGAGATAATTATCCCACCAACCTTTTAATTGTCCTGTAAAACCAGCAACAATCATTTTTGCAACATTTTTATCAATGTTACCATTCGTTTACAAATCGTAGAGTACATAAGCATTCTATGAATCATATTATAAATTTGCCTATCAGCATAAGCATCTAAGTTCCATTCATAGATGTTTTTGCCACTGTAGCTATTATTCAAGATATATTCTTGTTCTTCGTGTAAAGTATCTATAGGAGAAGGTCTCCTATAACAGTACATTCTCTGGGTAGGTTTATCAGCCCATTTTCCCAGCTTATTGATTTCATCACTGATTACTTTTTTGTAATCAAGATTTTCCTGTACAACATCACGAAGAGTTGTAACTTTCATATCCTTAAATTTTTCGGTTAAAAATTTATCAAGCTCCTTCATAGACTTTAATTTAAAGTCTGCTATTTCAGGAGGTGGCTGAATATTAGGACAGGCTGAATCCTGTTCCTTTTCCTTTTCTTTTAAAGGAAGATTAGAGTTTAAAGGAAGATTAGGGTTAATAGTTTTTAAAACTAATTCCACCCTTTCACTTAGAGAGATTAAATGTTCTCCAAGGACATTTATAAACAAATTTGTATAATTCTGTTGTTCAATCATTCTATTTATTTGTTTACAAGTTACTGGAGAGTTTCATCCTCCAGTAATTTTGCAAAAGCTAGGAAACTATGATTTCCTTTTTCAATTTGAAACGACTGTTGTGGAGGATAAACTATGATTTCCAGTAAATTCATTCCTAGTCTTTTGCCTAGCCAACGAGCCAGGGCTAAAATCAATTGGGTGGTTTAAATCCATTAATAACGAAATTCCATTTCTGAAGCAGTTATATCTGCTTCACTTGGAGTATAGTTAACTCCTTTAACAATATTATCACGATCTCTATTTATTCTAAGTTCATCTATATGATCTTCTTGTATGGTTTCTACAGATTTCTGCATTCTACTTTTCGCAGAGGTTGACATCCTAGAAGGAGTTTCAACCACATAGTCTATAGGAGATATAAAAGATCTCATGGACGAAGACTTAACCAGTCTTGAAGAAAATCCTATTAAATCGTTATTATTTTCAAATTGCATTTTTACCAAACCTTCGGGTGTTTGGATAACATCTATTAAGTTATTTTGAATAACAGGTTGTGAGGGCACCGCCTGTTTAATTGTCCAATTTTCTGGAAATTCTATTTCTTCCCATTTAATGGATCTTCGAGTAGTAATTTTAGATTTGCTAAAATTTGTTTCAATTAAAATAGTTTCATTTAAAGGTTTATCAACTCTTCGGCAATGAGGATTTAAAGTAAACATAGGTTTATAATAAATCCTATAACAGATACATATAGTTTTTGTGCCAGCAATATAATTATAACCATTAATCTTAACATTTAATGTTAAGGAATCTAAAATATTAATATCCGATAAGGATAATTGTAAATTCGGATAAACATCAAAATAAACTGGATCATGGGCCAAACTAGACTGTATAATTCCTATTAAAGATTTTTTCCAGTCTAAGTTCCTACCATCTCTAAGAGCAGCTATAAAACTCTCAGGTAATCCTTCTAGGGTTAAAGGTTTAAAAGCAATTTGCACTAAACCTATATGGAGAAATTTGTAAAGGTTTTTGTAAATATCTTTTATATATATATATATATATATATATATATATATATATATATATATATATATATATATATATATATATATATATATATATATATATATATATATATATATATATATATATATATATAAGTGGAGGTGCAATTGAGTACGTAATTTAAATTAAATTGAACCGATTTGTAATATACATGTGTGTGTGTGAATTAAACTTTAATTAAAAAGAAAATATCTCTTATTCATTCTAATTCTAAGCCCTAACGCAACTCCAACAAAATCAATTCATCATGGAAAAAAATTCAATTCGTTTTCTCCAATTAAATCTGAAACCCTAAATTAACCCTAACAAAATCATTTCATTATTAAAAAAACTTAATATGTATTCTCCAATTAAATTCAAAGCCCTAATTCAACCCAACAAAATCAATTCATCATAAAAGAAAAAAAAAACGATAACAAATAGTGTTCTTCTATATCTTCTAGATCAATTCGCACTAACCCAAACCCTAATTCAACTCGAAAAAAGGTAATTTATTATCAGAAACAACAATTATACATAATTACATTCATCTAGTTTTTCTATTATTTGTAATTAACACGTTCTAGTGTTTGTAGACGACAACAACATTCAAAGATTGCGATTAGATTGATTAAATTCATAGCTGAAATACTGGTTTACAAAGCGTATATAGTTGCCAAGCAATGTCATATATACAACATGTTGTACTAAAATAGCAATAAAGAAAGATTCATCTCTTTGTTCTGAAAGAATGTTTTCCGTGACTATTTCAACCACAATGTGGTATAAATACATTCTACAACATAGAGAGTACTATACTAAGTATAATCTAACTAGGTTAGTCTAATTCTACTATAACTCTAATTCTAGATTCCTAAATATAGTAAACTAATATTTACAATCTATCACACCCCGCAGTCGAAGCGGGAGGAGGTCGAACACTTAGACTGGATCTAAAATCTTCGAATAACACACGAGGCAAGCCTTTTGTAAATATATCAGCAATCTGATATCTGGAAGGAACATGCAAGACTCTAACTTGTCCACGTGCGACCTGTTCACGAACAAAATGAATGTCCATCTCTATATGCTTGGTTCGTTGATATTGTACAGGATTTCCAGAAAGATATATAGCACTAACATTATCACAGTAGACAATGGTAGCCTTGGAGAGGGGATGATGAAGCTCAAGTAGCAAATTCCGTAACCAGCACGACTCGGAAACAACATTAGCCACACCACGATATTCTGCCTCAGCATTGGATCGAGACATGGTTGGTTGTCGTTTCAAGGACCAAGAGATAAGGTTGTCACCAAGATAGACACAATAACCAGATGTCGAACGGCGAGTATCAGGACAACCACCCCAATCTGCATCAGTGTATGACATGAGTGTAGAACACGAAGACGGATATAGGTGTAGGCCGAAATCAAGTGTCCCTTGTAGATACCGAATGATGCGTTTCAACGCATTCATGTGAACATCCTTGGGGTCATGCATATGTAGACAAACCTGCTGAACGGCATAGGAAATATCTGGGCTAGTAAAAGTCAAGTACTGTAGAGCTCCAGCAAGACTTCGATAATGAGTTAGATCCGCAAAGGGAGCGCCATATGCGCTGCTGACCTTCGCGTTAGTGTCGACGGGCGTAGCAGATGATTTACAGGAAGACATACCAGCTCGATCAATAATGTCTGCTGCATACTTACGCTGAGAGAGAAACAGACCAGATGCATTCCTAGTAACTGCAATACCAAGGAAGTAATTCAACGGACCGAGATCCTTCATAGCAAATTCAGAAGCCAGCATAGACATGATCGATTGGCGAAGAGTACTAGAAGAGGCAGTAAGAATAATATCATCTACATAAAGTAAGATATATGCCATATCCGACCCTTTCCTGTATATAAACAATGATGTATCTGATTTGCTGTTGACAAAACCCATAGAAGAGACATAATCCGCAAATCGTTTGTACCAAGCTCGTGGTGCTTGCTTCAGTCCATAGAGGGACTTGCGCAGAAGGCAGACATGATTAGGACGAGATTTATCTCGAAAACCCACCGGTTGATGCATATAAACTGTTTCCCGAAGCTCCCCATGGAGAAACGCATTTTTCACATCAAGCTGATGAATCTGCCATGCCTTGGATAATGCAAGACTGAGAACCGTGCGAATAGTAGTTGGTTTGACCACAGGACTAAATGTCTCACCACAATCAATTCCAACCTGCTGTGTTTTGCCATCACCTACAAGTCGAGCCTTATGCCTCTCAAAAGCACCATTAGATTTCACCTTATGAGCAAAAATCCACATAGAACGAATAATATTAACATTCGGTGGACGAGGTACTAAGTCCCACGTCTTATTCTTAATAAGAGCATCATATTCATCTTCCATTGCCAATTTCCAATTCGGGTCATTTAGTGCATGTATGGGATTACGAGGAAGTGGTGATTTTGAAACCGAAGTATGCAAATTCATAGGAATATATGGTTTAAAAATACCGTGTTGACTTCGAGTAACCATACGGGAGGGACTAGGAATATGGCGAGGTGGAGGAGAAGGACTTGGAGTAAATGGCAAGGAAATAGGTGAGGCTGTATCGGGGGAAGATGGGCCAGGAGAATGGTCCAGGTTCGGGAACGGGACAGGCTGGAAGGTTGAGCGAGCTGGGCTTGGGCTCGAGGAATATCCATGGCCAGAATTCACATGCTGCTGGGCCGTAGCAGTGGGTAGCCCAGTAGCAGAACTGGACCCTTGGCGGGTTCCAGGAGTGACGGGCTGTTGGGCCTGGTGTTGAGCCAAATTGGGCTGCAACGTGGCCGTGGTTCGCAGCCAGTGGGCTGGACCAGAGTCGGCTGTATCCAATGGAACAGCCGAATTGGATGGAGTGTGGGGGTGTGGATGCAAACGAAAAATTATTTTCATCAAAGATAACATGACGGGAGATAATAATTTTCTTGGTAGATAGATCATAACACTTATACCCTCTATGATTCGAAGGATATCCTAAAAATACACAAGGTGTAGACCGGGGGTGTAATTTATGGATAGTGGTAGAAGGATAGAGAGGAAAACAAAGACATCCAAAAACTCGGAGATGAGAGTAGGATGGTTTCCGGTGGTATAAGAGTTGAACAGGAGATGCATGATCTATGAGTTTGCTGGGTAGGATATTTAACAGATAGGTAGACATATCCAAAGCATGATGCCAAAAAGACAAAGGTAAAGCAGCATGTGCCAAAAGGGTCCTGACCATATTATTGATAGTGCGAATTTTACGTTTTGCTTTGCCATTCTGTGAAGAGGTGTGAGGGAAAGAAAAACGGAAAGACATACCATTAGTTTGACAGTAGGCATGGAATCGAGAGTTATCATATTCTCCCCCATTATCACATTGGAGGGTTTTGATAGATGACTGGAATTGTGTTTGAATATGATTGCACAATAACTAGAATTTGTCAAACGCATCAGATTTCTTTGCAAGGGGAAAGGTCCATAAAAAATTCGAGTAATCATCTAGAAACAGAATATAATAACGATGACTCAATGAACTCAAAACAGGAGATGTCCATAAATCACTATGAATAATATCAAAAGGAAACAGGGTTTGAGACAAAGAAGAATCGAATGGTAACTTAATCTGTTTACCATAAATGCAAGAACGACAAATACTGAAAGTATGTGGTTTAGCACTAATAATATCTTTGTCTACCCTAAGAGAATTAAAAGCAGTATCCGGATGTCCTAAACGAGCATGCCAAGTAGCGTAAGAAGAGCAAAAGCGGATGGAATGGTCGGTATATGTGAGGTGTGGATTGGATAAAGGTCCCCAAGACTATTACATCTCATGATTGCCCTCCCCGTCTTGAAATCCTTCACAGAAAACCCATATGGATCAATCTCAATGCATACGTAATTATCGGCAGTAAATTTGCGCACAGAGATAAGATTTTTAATGAGTTTAGGAGCATGCAAAACATTCTGTAAGGATAACGGTGGGTGAGGGGAAGGTAAAGTAGTATGACCATGACCACGAATAGGAATATATTGACCATTGCCCACAATTATATTATGATGATTGCTCAAATTAGAATAAGACGAGAGAGTACCGTTTGATGAGGACATGTGAGATGTAGCACCAATCCATATACCGAGTTGGATCCGGATTCAATGTCATGGTGTGCATCGCAGAGAAATATCCGTCGGAGCATATGGCGCGGAGATGGCGCGGTCATATATGCTTGTGGCGTCATAGCGACGAGTTGTCTGGGTTGCCCATGGCACCAGTGTCTTTGGCGCTGGCCGATGTGCCATATGATAGGGGCGAGGCGGTGGTGCCATTGGCACCCACCGCCCGCCTATACTATCTCGGCCGGTGCCGATTCTTTGGGCACCATACGCTGCGGCGAAACTGGCGCCGCCAAGCGTGCTGTATGCGTTTGCCATGGCTGTTGGGCGTGCCGTATATGGTTGCCGTGCGTACACGCTTGTTTCCTTTGCGCTTATTGCGCTTATTTCCTGCATTCACATTATCAGATGGAACCGAATCAGTACTAGCAACCATAGCCGAATTAGAGTGATGAGATCCCATAACACCTAATTCCCGTTCCTCAAGACATAAAGAAGAACGAGCTTCTGAGAAGGAAGGAAGAGGCTTGGTATGACGGATTTGTGTTCCCACGCCTTTATCGAAAGACCCGTCTGAGTTGCAAAACCAATCTCGTGTCAGCAACAGAAGCAACAACATTCTTCAATTGATCAGCAAGACTTTTGAGGCGTTGACAATAAGCAGAAACATTAGGAAAATCCTCGAGACGTGTAGACGAAAATTCTTGCTCAAGAAAAATAGCCCGTGAAGTTTCATGATCCTAGAAAATATCTTTGAGACGATTCCAAGCTTCCATAGCTGTAGCATCCGGTTCAAGAATAGTGCACAACAAATCATGTGAGATTGTTGAATAAATCCATTGAAGAACAGTAGCATCAATGGTTGACCAAAGTCCTTTGTCCACATCTGTTTTAGGAGCAGAAGCTGAAGCCGGCTCAACCTGATCCTTCGGGGGAGCAGGAGCGATGATATGGTGCAGAACCTGGTGTGCGCGAGCATGTATTTTAAACAGCTCAGCCCACATCCCATATTGGGAATTCTTCAATTCCAGGATGACAGAAACATGATTCCTGATGTTGGAGACGGCGAGTGCGGAGTGAAACGCCGGTTTGGAGGAGGAAGAAGTTGCTTTTTCCGAATCAGACATGGTCGATAATCAGGAAGAAGGCTTTATGTTCGATTTGGCGTGAGGCTCTAATCGAATGTATGAAGCTATAGATTGCGTGAGGCAAACCAAGCTTTATATATATATATATATATATATCGATTTGGCAGGAAGCTCAAAGTCGAATATGGAGGGCGTTTTGCAGGAAGCAAACCGCAGGAGGACGATCGCTTGTGGAAGCAGATCGAAGAAGGAAATCGCCGGATGGAGGGGCGATATCGATGGCAGCGGAGAAGAAGATGGATTAGCGTGGTTTGTGGAGAACCAAACTTGATACCATGAAAGAATGTTTTCTGTGACTATTTCATTAACCACAATGTGGTATAAATACATGCTACAATATAGAGAGTACTATACTAAGTATAATCTAACTAGGTTAGTCTAATTCTACTATAACTCTAATTCTAGATTCCTAAATATAGTAAACTAATATTTACAATCTAACTAGGTTAGTCTAATTCTACTATAACTCTAATTCTAGATTCCTAAATATAGTAAACTAATATTTACAATCTATCATGATCATCGATCCATCTTAACTCCGTTTAATTTATCTTCTAGGCACGATGTAGGCATGTAGCAATACGCAACGGAACAGAAGCATCAATAGCACCATATTCGATTTGATCTTCTCAAGATTCTCAGCGTCCGCCATCTCCTTTCCAAGAACCTCCTTCGCCATTCTTTTGAGCCCGATACATCTTTTATTCTTCGCTAGATCATTAATATCTCCACACCTCCCCACGATCAAACCATGATGAAGATAGAGCTTCGTCACATCATCTGCTACTCCAACGCCACAAAACCGGAAACGAGAATCCTTAAGGAATTTACGTAGACTATCTGGGATTTTGTCGATATGAAGTAACTGGACAATCAAACAACAATGTCCCACGCAAAGTTGCATTGTTGCGGTAGGGTGATCGTCTCCTGGATTCAAGTTAGAAAGCCACTCTATATCAAGCCCTACGAGAGCAAGTACTCCGGGCTAGGAGCAACATATTACCGATTCCATGAATCCACTGATCAATGTGAACGGATGATTTCGCGACGGTGACATATATCTCCTATTTTATTTACTATCTCTCATATGTTAATCACACTATTTGAGTACTTTAATTACTCTTTTTGCTACTTTATTCATTATCTCCCATACTTTATTCACTTTATCTTAAAACTTGTGCCCGGACCAACATGAAGTTGGGACAACAGAGGGAGTATATGGGTTGGAGTAAGTCTTCTGAGAGACCATTTCTATATAAATTATCAAGAGACTAACATATACTGTCAAGAAAATCATTGATATTATTGCTCTCATGTCCTTCTTCATTCAATAATATATCACCGCATCTTTTTTATGGTACGACTAATGATGACGGATATGCTTTTCAAGGTTATGATCCAACCCGAACCCGTTCAGGACCTGACGGGTTGATAACATGTACTTTTATATCAGGTCATGTACCGCATGCACAAGTAAGTAATCGATACACGTTCTTAACAAACTGTACCCCTCAAACCCGAAAAAAACACATGTGTATATAACGCCGCAATTTACAGGGTTGGCTCCCAGTAACCCTCGGGTGGTATGTGCTCCTTCATCCCACACACAAAAAAAAATATTATTTTACGAATATAATTTCACATATTATGGCAGTCTTCTGCACCACCCACAATCCCCGGAAAAATATACATTATATTAACTTAACCATACAATGTTGCGGTTTGAAACGGGTTCGGGTATATGCCCGACCCGAACCTGAACAACACTATGATCCCACCCAACCCAAATCCATTCAGGACCCGAGGACCGACGGGATGATAACATATACTCCCTCCGTCCCGAACTCAACTTCTCACTTTCCGTTTTAGTCCGTCCCAAACTCAACTTTCCCTTCCTAATTTGGAAATTTAAATACCCACTATCATTATAATAATACTATCTCCACTACTTTATTTATCATCTCTCATACTTTATTCCCACTCTCTCATACTTTATTCTCTCTCTTTTCTAGTTTATTATCATCTCTCATACTTTATTCATTCTTTTATTAAAACTTGTGCCCCGACCAACGAGAAGTTGAGTCCGGGACGGAGGGAGTATTTTATATCGGGTCATCTACTCGTACCAGATCGGTTAATTAGTAACTGATACATGTTCTTAAATTAAGATTATATCCCTCCGAACAAAAATAAAATACAAAAGTGTATAATGCAATTAACATGGTAGGTCAACCAACGCTCCTGGTGGTATGTGGTTCCCCACCCCATACACAAATAATATTATTTTACAAATATAATTCCACATGTTACGATGTTTTTTTTTTTTTTTTGCACCCACCCAGCATACCTCCTCCCCTCCTCCGGGAAAAATGTACATTTTACTAATTTAACCATAAATTGTTGTAGTCTGGGTCTTGTTACATAGGTGTGGAGAGGGTTTGAGTATATGACCGACCTGGACCTGAACATCATTATTGTGAACGGGTTTGAATTCGGGTTGGATGGAACCCGACCCATTTAAAGGTAAAATGATGTAATTCCAATGCAGTAAGATATAGTCTGACATGTGCTCAATAGTGTCCCTGACTCTTGTAAGATTCGTATCTCATATGCTCTTTTTTATTTTTTTGAGTAGTTATTGATTAAAAAAATTGATGTTTCAAACAAAACAATCTTGTTTTGTGATATCTTATTATACTTTTTGTATGCTGTTAACAAAAATTGTTGAAACCAACAGCAGTTGGCTCAAGTGGTAAGAGATTTGAGTTCACTTAAGCAAGGTCTCGGGTTCGAGCCTTGTGGATGTAAAAAACTCCGTTGGGAAAGTCGCCCCCTAAAAAAGGATACAACAGTGTTCGGCTGGATTAGTCGCATGTAGTGGATACCAGTGAGAAAGTCAAATTTAAAATTTAAAGATTTAAGAGATTTAATTACGAAAGAACAATCAATTTCAATTATACAACATGTTGGGATTCAAAACATTGAACAAATTCAAATGTTAATTTTGCTGTCAAACCTTCTGCAGTTTCAACAACCATAAAACATAAAATTTTGACGCTAAACAATAACATTGCCCTCATGATCCCTAACAACAACACTAATAATGCACAGATTCGGGCTCTGCTCAACCGTAAAGTCAAAATTATAATTGGACATCTCAATAACTATTAATTTCATTTTAAATTAATGGAGCAGTATTAAATATTTATTATATTTTTTTCAGATACAATATTACAATTGCAATATTTAGTATTGGACAACTTTACCATCAATAAATTCTCTAATAACATTTCAATCATTCTCTATATGGAGAAAATATTCACCCATTTCGAGGATCGAACCCGTGACCTCTTGGGTACGGGGTGTCTCAGCTTGCCACTCGGCTACAAACGCTTTGTCAATGTTAAATATTTAATAAATACCCTATTTTTAAAACTTCAATATTTTATTTTATATTATTTAATAATTTATTTAATTAATAATAATATTCAAATTGTTGTCTATGGATTCGTCTTGTCATGATGAATCTAATATATACTTAAATATATTTAAGAGTTTTGTAGATAAGTTCATATAAATGTCTACAACTATAAATTTCATTAATAAATTTATATTTATTTTAATTAAAATATTTTTTGGAGTTTTGTAGATAAATTCATATGAGACTTAATAAAAACTATATACTATGCGATCAAAATACTAAAAATAAACAGTGAAAGTTATAAGGTGCATTGCATTTTGAATATTAAAATGTTCCATAGTTTATTTTCAAATTTTAAATTTACACAACCGATATATATCATTTAATAAATTTATATCTTATTTTAATGAATAAAATATTTATTAATAATTATATTTGTAATTGGTGTGTATGGATTCGTTTCGTCGTGATGATTTCAAATATATGTACAAAATATTTTTCAGAGTTTTGCAGATAAAGTTATATGGGATTTAATAAAAACTATATATGTAGTGAACATACTAAAAATATAAATAGTGGAATTTATAAGGTGCATTGCATTGTCAAGAATAAAATGTTCCAGGACTTATTTTCCAAATTTAGAATTTACATAACCAATAGTTATCATTTAACAAATTGATTTTTTATTTTAATATATAAATAATTTATTTATATAATAATAATATATAAGATTGGTGTATATGGATTCGTCTTGTCGCGATGAATCCAAATATATGTTCAAAATATTTTTCAGAGTTTTGCAGATAAAGTTATATGTGATTTAATAAAAACTATGTATACAGTTCACATGCCAAAAATAAATTGTGCACTTGTAAATTATTATTTTATTTTTGCTTTAATTTATGAATGAAACTCCATGAAATTCAAAGAGACATACCATATCCTATTTTGTCAATGTGGCATGACTTTTGATCACATAGGTCACCACTTTTATTATATACTAGTACTAACCCGTGGCGATGCCACGGTATAGTTTAGCTTTAATAATAAATTGAAATGTGAGGATTAAATAAATTAATCGAAAAAAAGATAGTCAAAATTCCTTGTAGACAACGTTGGTCGTGGTGTCAGTTGGTAGTCATTCTTCATCCAATATTATATCATTGAGTGTTTATTTATGTTAACTATAGAAAATGTAAAAATAGGGTCTTACCATACCCGACTTGTTAATTAGTAGCAGGTACATGTTTTTTTACAAAAAAATCTATCCCTCAAACGGTATCAAAATAAAATACAAAAGTATACAACACAATCAATATGGTTGTTCCCAACAACCTCGCGGTGATATGTGGTCACCCCACCACACACACAAATATTATACAAACGTAATTTTACATGTCACGGTTGTTTTTTCCAACCCACCGGTTCCTAGCAACCACGCGGTGGTATGCGTCACCCCACCAAAGACACAAAAATTATTATTCTACAAACATAATTTCACATGGTATACGGTTGTCCCCCCCCCCCCCCACCCCCGTTATAGATGAAGAAAGTAAATAGAAGATAGAAGAGAGTTTCCCCGCCTAAGAGTATACTGGAGCCCCCCCCCCCCCCAAGAGAGTATCAGCTGATCCCCCGCTCGTTATGGAGAAAATCTAAGAGAGTTTCCCCACCTAGTATCAGATCCCCCAGGCTCATTATGGAGATTAGGAAAGTAGAAAGAAGATCTAAGAGAGTTTCCCCACCTAGGGAGTATATGTAGAATCCCCAACCCTCCGCCGGAAAAAAATGTAGTTTTTACTAACTTAATCATAAAATGTTGTGGTCGGGTAACAAAGGTATGGAACGGGTTCGAGTATATACCAGACCGGACCTGAACATCATTATTTCGAACATGGTTGAAATTCGGGTTGGATAGAACCATTCCTTCCAGCCATAGATCGTAGAGAAGAGAAACCTTATACCTCATCCTACCGATCGAATCATATACACAAAGAAAAGGAAATTGAAAGTCTTCATGTAAAAAGTTGTTGATAGACATGTAAGATCAACACACCACCAATTAGCTCACGTGTGTCTCTTCTATCTTCTGGAACTGAAAATAGCACGTCTAGTACACAATTTATAGAACATTCTTATAAGATTAGTTGAAGGAACTATGTCAAGCATAGATCCAAAGGTCCTCCAATCTGGATTCATGTCCATTAAGAAAATTAGTGTGTGGGTGGCGATTTTGATGGAATTATGGAATTTTGAAGATTTGATTGATCACATTTATAAATAGTTGCAAAGGTTGAATATCATTGGCAGAATTATGTAACCAAAATTAGATTAAAATTGTAAAGGTAACAGAGCCAAATACGTATTAACTTGGCATCAAAAATAAATTTACCCTGATTATAATTGTTTTGTAATTTTTTAATCTAAAAAATGAAAGAATTTCTCACACTGATTTGAGGCCAAAGTACCATAGCTAGAATTGATAATAAAAATTGGTCATTATAATATATAGATAGATCTCATCTTCACATGCCTAAAAATTGAAAATTAATTTATTACTTTATTCTTTACCTTCTCACATTTTCTACTTTATTCACTATCTACTACGACTATTCATTATTTTTCATACATAAGTATTTAGAGAAAAGTCGAAACCTAAATTCAAAAAAAAAAAAAAAAAAGTAGAGAGTTAATACAATTTAAAATGAATTTCTTTTTTACTTTAATTTTGTATTAGAAAATGTCCAAGTAATTAGAAAGCGCTCCAAGTATCATTTATGCACATGTGGATCATGTGTACTTCAAAGTAAACCATCAACTTTAGAATATAGTAGAAAAATATACGAATGTGCCAGAATAACCGAAAGTGTGCAAATGTGCCAGAATATATATATATATATATATATATATATATATATATATATATATATATATATATATATATATATATATATATATATATATATATATATATATATATATATATATAAAAGCATATATATATATAAGCCTAATCAAAATAATCGTATATTTTAGTTTGTCCAGAATGGTGTCTATGGATTCGTCTTGTCACGACGAATTCAAATATATGTTCCATATACTTTTCGAATTTTTTTAGATAAAGTTATATGAGATTTAATAAAAATTATATATGCAGTTAACATACAAAAAATAACATTGAAATATATACTGACTAAAATGTAACTAATTATATAAAATTCCACAAAATTACACGTATAACTGAATGAATCTGGTGAGGTTTAGACCTGAGTTGCATATTGATTGATTTAGATAAATTCAGTTCAGTAGTTGAGACTAATTGAACCGACCCATTTAGGAGAACCGTTAATTACTTACTACTCCCAGACTCCCAGTCGGTCTCGTCAGTTGGTGAGTTCAGCTTTTCCCACCGCCGACCCACCGCTCCATCTCCGTCGATTACCACATACAGGTATCTTTCTTCCCGATTTATTTATTTAACTACAATTTGTTGCCGTTGGATTGAGGGTTTCTATTCTAGCCATAGCCGATATAATGAACCAAAAGCTATCTCCTGAATTCAAAATAGAGATGGCTTTAACAGGTTACAGGGCCTTTTAAAATAAATAAAAATAGAGATGCAATCAAAGTCATTATTGATCACCGGAGGGGATGAATTTAGCAGAGATGTAATTGAACTTATTTAAGCAAATCTGAACTGAGTTTTCGTCTAATTCAGTTATGGAAGTAGCCCTAATTCAGTTATGGAACTAGCCGCACCAAATGTCTCACCTGTGTATACTCTATCTGCAAGAACCGGTTCTTTCGATATGCTTTTCATCCGGAGGTTATGTACTATATTCGAGATACTTCGGGTATCTGATAACATACAATCATGATCATATGAAATATAACTAAAGAATCATCAACAAGTAGACACTAAGATCAACAGTTTTTGGATTCCTTTCCTTGCTAAATAGATAAATTCCGATATAATTTTTGTGCGTTGAACTATTGTTATATGTAGTGTCTCCAGCTAGAAATTATGTAAGACGTCAAAATTTGTAGGCTCGTGAGAAATGATGTATCCAACACACTTTATGGTTCTTAGACCCATTGATATCTCTAGAAAGGACGTGCCGGTAGTGTTCAAGCACCCAATATGGGCTTCTGCCAGATAGATGATCTGGTATGCATTGGTTTTATAACCTTATCGTATGCTTTTATAGGATTGACATGGATCCGGCACTCCGGGAGAAAGTGAACAAGATTGAGGACTTCATTGATAAACGGTTGAAACCTGATCTTGTGCGTGCTATTGCTCAAAGGTGATACCCTATAAAACTCATTCGGAAAGATAAATTGTTAAATTCTTTTGCATTTAGGTCATGCAAAATCCAATTGTGCTTCTTTTCTTGGACTGTCTCTGATCTCTACCAATTGGAATTTTTTTTTTCAAATTTCCTGTTGTTTATTAAAGCTTTTTTGCTATCACAACCTGGATTTTGGAACTTATGGGCATTATGCATTAGTTACCATTTCTATTTCAAGATCAAATGCATGTATTCACGTAAAAATATTCCAAAGAGCAGATTTCGTTATTTGACTATTTTATTTAATTTGCAGGGACAAGGTCTTTGAACAACAGAAGATATTGTATCCTATTTTATTTTGATTATTCTTAGGTTGTAAGCCGCTTTAAAATTGGAGCCAAAAGTTCTGCAAGATTGTCAAATTTTCTTTAGTTTACCCATTTATGTTTTTCTTGACATGAACTCTTATAGCTCTGATCTGAGAAGGAACATCGAGAATTTAGAGAAGAACAGTGTCACCAGTCTGAGGACAATGGTCAACCTTGGTTCTGAAGTTTATATGCAAGCTGATGTGTATGTATTCTTGTCTCCTTTTACATTTGGTTGTGTGCGTCATGCCACATATCTGTACTGCTGTAATAATTAAAAGTTTCTTTCATGATTATAACTATCATCGTGCAACTCAATTTTTGGTCCACTAAGGGCTCCAAATTCTCATGATAATCTTTCTTAAACTATTTTTGGAGTTCCTATCTTTGGTCAATAGTTCTGAATATGCCTTTCAACTTAAATTCAGAGACTATCAAAATAAATCGAATTTTTCTACCGCAAGTTTGTCTGCATTAGAGATTGATTTTGAAGTTAGGAGCACCTTACAACTGCAAACCAATTTTATTGAACTATTTTCCCTAATTGATATCCCAGCCCAATACCCAGCAGCACTCTCCTGGACGAGGCACCTGTACTGATAAGCGCATCAATGTTGTTCACTTGTTCTTATGGGATGTTCCCATATTTTTTTTTTTTTTCATATTTCAGGCCAGATACACGGCATATATATGTTGATGTTGGACTTGGATTTCATGTGGAGTTTACTTGGTCTGAAGCTCTAAACTTTATTTCTGCTAGGGAAGAAAATTTATCCAGGTACTGTTTCTTGGAATTTGTACAGATGTGGTACTGCCAATTAGATATACTATGGCTCAAATAAATGTGAGCATTCATTTACTAATTAGTATCGGAATCCATTTATAAGCATGTTGAAAAGGTTTCAAAATACACCTAACATTGCACACAGCCATTTTAGGGGTGACATGCTACTTTTACCGCTCCCAAGTAGAACCTGATAAACTTGTACCTAAATTATGTCACGGGTACATATATGTTTTTGCAAGGCCGGCTCAAGTTTTTAGGGGCCCTGTGCAAAATTTTAAATATCATAATTCCGTACTTTAGGCTATAATTAGATAAAATTCCAGACTGCAAATGCAAAAAGGTATGCCTTAAAACAAGAAATTAAGATTTAAAAATAAAGTGAACATAAAACTGATTTTGGATCGTCTCATTTTCAAATACTATATGCATCATCCAACATAGGGTATAGGGATGCGGTTAGTATGAATTGTGTGTAATGTCGTGTTAATATTTGTATACTACATCTTAAAGTTCGAACATTCCTTATACTATGTGCATACTTTAACTTCTGAATGAATTTATTTTGGCTGATGCGCGAAAAGAAGTAAAATATTTAAGTGAAAAACTAATGTTTTGCCTTTAATAAATATAAATGATTTAAGTGAGTTTTATAATGTTTGACCCTAAATGCAAAGGTTTTCATATGATTTGTTTCAATTAATAAGAAAATGATCATTATTTAACGTTTATAGGTCATTACATAGAAACTAATTAAATTTTATAGAAACATAATGAAACATAAATTATAAAGAATACACATATATATAACAAGTATAACAAACAAACAAATTTAAACAATAACCTATAAAAATTTCTAGAAGTCCACTGTTTGTATATATATAAAATGGGCCCCCAAACCTGTTGGGCCCTGTGCAGAGGGCCTCCTCGCACATGCTCAGATCCAGCCCTTTCTATCACACGGAGTGGGAGAGTTGGATTAGCACCCGTTGATTGTGGTACTGATGCAATTCAAATCTTGGCATAAAGTACTTTGTTTGGGTGGAAGATGATAAAATTTGCTGGGCACAGGAAGAGATTTGATGCTCTTCGGAGCTATTAAGTAATTTTACAGCTCCTTACACGAATTCTCTGGCAGTGGCAGATTGGACACAAATGATTTTCCGGCTTTCATAGATTTGAACTTAAGAACACAACTATAACTTCAAACATTTTTCTTGATGCATGATTACTCATTATGGCACTTTTCCTGGCTGCACTGGTGATCTGATTTCGAGAAACTCTTCACACGCTGCAGTTGCTTGTGCCATATTGCTTTCACCCGAAACCTATAATCTGCTCTGCTGACATGTTTCCTATATTGTCGTCAAACTCCAGTTGAGAACTATTATAATTAGTGGTTTGTCTGTCTTAAAACTTTGCTTACTGTTAATAATTTTGCCACATGCCATTACTGTACTTTTCATCACGGTTCTTTTTTCTTGAAAGCATTTACATGCTCCAATCCTTCCCATAATACCTAGTTTTCACTAATGTGGATCGTAGTATACTGGTTTTTACCCTCTCAATTAAATCATATACTATTTGCAGGAAAATAGAGGAGTACACCAAACTAGTTGCATCAATTAAAGCCCATATCAATATGGTAAGTTTGAAGCTATTTTTCAATATTCCCACTCCCTTCATCCAGCTTTGCCTAATATCTTGTTGAACCAACAATCCATATAAAAAAAATGTTGGGACCTAAGAGTTTCTCTTACAACCTCAAAATGCAGTCATGATTCAACTGAGTTTTCACTGACTTAATTTTGATGGTATGCAGTTCTGTGGAGGAATTCAAGATATTGTACTGCCAAGTTCTTGAGGTGTACGTTGTGAATGACGACCTAAATTTTTGATGTACATCGGATATGTTTTTTGTATGGTGAAACTTCTGCCAACTCTAGTAGCTCAGTGTTTATGCCGTAGTAAGAAGTCATGACTTGAGTCGGTTGGTATGGTATGATTGATTTCGATGTACGTAGGATGGTAGAAGGTAACACTTATTTGGATCTCACCACCGTGCAAGGTTGCAGTTTTTTTCAAGTATGAGAATATTTGAGGCGTATTCATTTACAGAGGCATTTATCTTTGAACACCAAAGAGTTTTTTGTTTCGGCCATCAACGCTCAATTTGTAACAGAATTATGACCATTTAATTATACCTGAATTTAGAATCAGGTCTCCTGTAAAATTATAATAGTTGGTTAAGTTTTAGATAACTAGCCTGGGTTTTGATTTGAAAATACCTGGTTCAAATATTTGTTCATGATCGAGGTAAGAATATGCTACAACAATCTATTCACCCCTTTTATTGTTTACCAGATTGGTTATTGCCTAAGCTCATGTTAAGTGATGTGATGATAGATGGATTGTGGATTGAAATCTTTATTTCAGAAGAAAGGAGGAATTTTTCAACGCGAAACCTGCAAGTGTGCCAAATCGAATTGGTATAGCTACGATTATGATTAGGGGAGGAGTAATTATGAAGTTGTGAGAGACAACTAGTTACTACAGTATAAAACACAAGTGCAAGCTCCTTGTAATGATGGATAAAGCCCAGGACAAGGACGATCTCCATTTTAAATTACTTTTTTCATCGCGAAACCTACAAGAAGTGTGCCAAATCGAATGGGTATAGCTACGACTATGACTAGGAAAGTATAAAAGTAAAAATTATATGCAAACTTCACAACTTAATCCAAACATGCCCGTTCTTGAACTTATCAGTTGAAACCGATTCTTTTGTTCTTTTCCTTATTCAAACAATCCATGAGGGTGAATCAAATTGACAAAAAGAAGATTTAACAAGAATAAAATGAAATCTCAAACTCAACCTGGCTTGTAAACACCGATACAAGACTGATATTTCACCATATAGCTGCTGTAAGTACTGAAAACCAACTAAAAGTAACTAAAAAACAAACCTTTCCGATAACCGAGTATAAAAAAAATTGAAAAAACAAAACACATCTCCGTTTGAACACTTGGGAGTTGGGAGTGATTGTTGATATATAATTAAAATCATATGTAAAAATTTACTCCTTCCGTTAAATTTTCATTATATGATTTTATTAAATTATTTATTATTATAGTTTAACAGTAATTCGCGGTCAAAGTCGAAGACAGTTGACCGGTCAAAGTTTGGAACGGAGGGAGTAGTTGTTTTTAACCGATTTTCTAAATTTTAGTTCTATACCGGTCACTCTCAATCATTATTCATTTCATCTTCTTCACTCGTCACATTCCTCTGCAAGTCGACAAGCTAGCTAAACCTCACAAGCACAAATCACAAACCCCAATCCATCATCAATCAAATCATCATCGTCTTCTTCATCAACCAACCATGTCATCATCACCATCCACCACCCATCACCATAGCCTCAACCTTCTAGGCGTACTCTCAGAAACCAAACGCATTTTAAGCGCTCACTCTCGCCACTTCTTAGCTCTCTCCGTTATCTTCCTTCTCCCTCTCTCTTTCTCAGTCGCCATTTTCCCTTTCCTCTTCCAGCCCTCTTCTTCAATTCCTTCCAATCAGTCCCTTTTCTTCTTCTTCTCCACTCCCGATTTGCCAGACAAAACCGAGCTCATAAATCAGCTGATTTACGCTCTTTTCATCCTACTTTTTTCCCTTTTCGCATCTGCATCAATTACCTACAGTACCTTCCATGGATTCTACGGTAGACCAGTAAAAATCGTTTCTTCACTCAAATCAATCCTGTTTTCGTTTTTCCCTCTTCTCGCAACCCTAATTTCTGTCCAGTTTGTTATACTCTTGCTTTCATTTGCATTTGGGGGTTTTGCTTTCTTAACGTTTAATGGAATTGCGTTATTTGGTGTTGAAATGGACTATAACAGCATCCCTTTTATGATTTTTGCTGCTTTGATTTCTGGTTTGTTTGTTTGCTTGATTCTTTACTTTCAGATTGAGTGGCACCTGGTTCATGTTGTGGTTGTCGTGGAGTCGAAATGGGGGTTGGGGGCGTTGAAGAGGAGCTCGTATTTGGTGCAGGGGATGAAGAGCGTTGTGTTTGTTATGTTGGTATTGTTTGGAGTTTTGGTTGGTGTTTTGTCAATGCTGTGTTCGATTTTGATGCCGAATGTGAACGAGTCTAGTTCTGGATGGGTTAGCTGGTCGTTTGGTTTTCAGACGGTTGTTTATGTGGGCTTTATGACTGTATTGATGCTTTACTGTGTGGCTGCGAATGCTGTGTTGTTTATGTACTGCAAGGCGTTACATGGGGAATTGGCGCTTGACATTGTGGAGGAGTTCTCCAGAGAGTATGTCAGCTTGCCTTTCGATGATGGCAAGGTTCCTCATGTTGTTTATGTTGTCTAAATGAGGTTAGCAGCTTCACCTTGTGAGATAATAACCGCTTTTGCCTCCTTTCAACTTTTTTTCCCTTCCAAACTTGTATTGTATATGTATGATATGATGTAACACGACAGATGTAACTTTATATGGGCGTATCATTACGAAATCTATACATCTGAAACCTTTGTACTGTTATATATATAAGAACTTGTTAAGCACTGCTACTGAGGTGTAAATGATATGTTCTACTTTGCTGCTGCATCTCGGATAATTTGCTTACTGTCTTATCTTATTTCATCTTGAACGTACATCTTTGTGTGAACACGAGATTGATACAGAATTGAGCTTACAGTCAATGTTACAGTATATTTTATCTACAATCACATCGGACTTGCACATTTAACCAATGCCACAGCTATCCGAACTGTGTACAATGTGTGCAATTCCTCCATTGAACCATGAGCTAACATCTCGTGCCATGTCATTGCTTCTGGAACTTGAATGCTGCAGCTGGAAGAATTTGCTGCAACACTTATTTGCAATCTTGCTAGTTATATTCAAAATTTGAACTCCATTTAGGCTCTATTTATCTCGTTGCTGCAATCTTCTGTGTTCTGACTGTAAATCAGGTTGAGAACGTGGTGTCTATGAATCTCTTATAGCACCTATAGTGTCTTCTCATGAATCCCTTTGTGTACTTAATATTCAGATTTTAGCACCAGTATTCACGTGTACATTGATAAAACATGGAAAAGCTTTCTATCAGATGAACTATGAAGTACTGTTTTAGTGATTTAGTCTACTGTATTAGCATGCCGTTTCGCCGTTCCTCTATCCGACATTGACATCTTTCCCTCCTGGTGAAATTTCCATCTTGCACAATCTTCAGACTTTACAAGTAATTAAATATGACCCTTTTATCTTTTTAGATTGAGTTGTAACGCAAGGTATTCAAGAAAGAACATACATACATGAGTTAACTTTGCCAAAGAATATTTTTCCAGGGTAGATTCAGTCGCTTGGTTTTTTCCTACAAAGGTTCAGAACAAAAGATGAGATGTACTCTTTTTTCCTTCTAAGACAGTTCACTTGAAGTTCTGAGTTTGACCACTACATATGAACATCAGACGCTGATGAAGATCGACAGTTTTGCCAAGAGAACATAAACATGGAAACAAAATTTACAGGACGAGTCAATGATCATGCTGCACAAGCTCTTATAATCTACGAGTCCTCAACTCAGTTCCCCGAACATCTGTACTTTCTTCACGAGGAGCATAGGTGCTAATAAATAAAGCAATGATCAACTGCACCTATCAACCAATAAATGAAAAAATTTCAACATTTGCATTTCTTGTTGCGAGCATAGCATGTATGCTTCCTCAGAACTTTCTCTGGTTTGACATTATAGACAAAGATGTTGGCATCGATTTTGGTTGATCGGAACCAAACAGAATGCTGCTCCAGTTGGTTGACCTGTTGATAATTCTTGGAGGTACACGGTCACTGTCTTCCCCTCCAGACGCTTCATAGCCATCACTAGTTGATCTTGAAAGTGGGAGTTCGTTCAGTGCAGCCATGGAAGCAGCTGGTAGTCCAAACCGCCTTGACTCTTCTGCTCCTGAAGAGGAGACTTGAAGAGCATTTACATCAGGAGAATCTATACTGCTGTAATCAGGTGAAGTAGGAGTACCTGGCATGGATCGAATTTCCAAGTCAGTTATTGTGAAACCCGTTGATTGTTTAAAAAATGGTATGCAAACATGAATGAAAAATAATCCAAACATATCTGTTTTCTGGAAATTAATCTGAACTTTTGATTACCTCAGAAAATCTTATTTGTATTCGAGCATCTTAACAAAAATGTAAGAAAACTATAAACCATGGCGTACCTGGTGATCCCAGCACATCTCTGCATGACCGGAAATCACTGCGGGCTTCATGCTGAAGTGGGCCCAAGCTGGTCGATGTTCCAGTGATTGAACGGAGATCTCTATTGCTTTTGGCATCCACAGAGGTAGTTTTCAGTGGAGGCTCAAGGGGCACATCAGCTGGAAGGCGAATGCGCTTGCTTCCTCGCTTCCTATTATTCTGAGGCATAAGAGCCATCTTACGGCCACTGCTACCAACACTGCTGTCTGTTTCGAGGGCATAAGTCGAGTCACGTCTCACAATGGGTCGCAGTATCTTAGACTTCTTTCTTGCCTCTGCAGCAGCCTTTGATACATCTTCTGCATTTAAGCGTGCCAATGCCCACGGGCTAATTTTTACAGCTGCAGGATTCTTCTTTTTTGTTGGCTCATCCAGTACCATTGCCTTTTTCCCAAATGAACTAACCGATACATTGTCTGGTGGTACTGCGTCATACTGAAAGATGATCAAACAGTAAGAGACGGACCACACTATTCAAAGCACGATGACAAACTGAAATTGAACTTGACTATGCTCAAAGAATGTATACCTGATCTTCAACAAATAGCCTTGGCGGCGTACACCATGCAGCTCGATGGAAAGTGTTCATGGAGCTAGCGCTGCTTAATCTGGTTATAGAGCTAGCAGGGGACATCTGAGGACTTTGTTGGCCTCCACCTGCTTGTTGATCTTGCTCCCTTAAGGCTATAATATAATCGTACGTGCTTATTCCCTACAAATCAATGATACATACAATATCAGGTATGAGAAACTATATATTAAACCAAATGAAAACTTAAACGGGAAACAAAACCATTTCTGACCTTCTTGATCAGAAGAATGTGAAAGAAGAATAGCTGAGCAAGCGGCAGGGTTGCAATCATGGCCAAAATGGTGCAAACGGCCTGTAATGCGCAAGGTTTCGTGATTTCAACAAATTATGTAAACAACGTGAAGCATATAAAATAATCAAGAAGAGAAATCTCACCACCACAATCACAAAGGGAACCACAGTGAAACTGCTTCCCAATTTGGTGCTGATGTCCACTGCAAATCGCTTCTTCTCAAGGAAACACAGGATCAGCACAAGGATTCCAGTCGACCACTGTAATATAAGCTGCAATCTCAAGTCCAAGGTGCAAAAACCATGTATAACACCTGTCAATATCCAATTAAATAAAAACTGACCTACAAAAATGAAAACCGAGTAATTGATGCAAAGGGGTTATACCAGGAGAAGAGCAGACACCATAAGTGAAAAGAACTTTCTGTAGTTTCTCTTGCCAATACAATTGTTTATCCACTGCAAGGCAGAGCAAGAAGGTACTTAGCACATATTCTCGAAAAGCAACAGTAGAGATAAACCATTCATGATCATGACTCACCCTGCAATGATGATCGAAGCGGTCAACACACTTGTCGCAAACTCTACAGTGCTTGCTGTACTTAAAAACCTGCAACATTGTATTCATGTGAGACACAGAATAGAACTAGAATGTTTTAACTTTTAACAGCCTATTTTTTAAAAGTAGTTCTGATGATGCTAATTGTACTGAGACAACACACCTCTACTTCACACAAACTGCAGTAAAACATTCCATCTTCACTCATATGTTGAGAAGACTGTTCGTGAGAATTGCAAACATAAGCACAAGGCAATAATGCCAAGACGGCCATGGAGCAAGATCTTTCATGAGACGAGGCATTGTTGTTTTCAGGTTCAGTGCTACCAACAACTGACTCGTTTTTGCTTCTGCTTTTAGATTTGGCATCCTCTTCAGTTGCGACAGTTTTGGCATCTTGGATGGATGAAAGGGACTCACCGGCACGTTTAGAGGCATTCAAATTGGAATGCTTTCTGTTGCCTGGGATATTAAGATACTTTTTCGATCTGAATACTCCTGAATCAGCAGGATCAGCAGCAGCACACCAAAAGTATAGCCCAAAGGAGGATATTATCTGGGAATAGTAGAGGTAGCATAATTAGATTTAATTCACGTATAATCTTGTTCCTCTAATGATCAGATCAGAAACAATCTGCGTCTTTAGGCCATGAACGAGATGGCATTGCAATGTTTACAGAATTTAAAATCCACAGTGAAAATTCAAAGCATGGATATGTAGAAGGATTTCATTTGTATTTGAGTTTCATATGACAACCTTCTCAATTAAGTTTCAAGACAGAGAAAACTGGAGAGGAAGTTTTTTGATCAAGTACAATGAATTCTGGAGGCTGGAGCAAGTGTTCAATGCTTCAATGTAATTCATAAGCTATGTTAGATCCACAGCATGACATTGTAGTGGTATCTAATTTGAAAATATATAAGATTTCACTAATTCAGTTTTAACTATAATGACATTGTAGATGTATCTATATAGGCTATTCCTGACAGAGTTACAGAACCTCAGTATCTATCTCAATTCTCAGAAATTGGAGGAAGCTGGATGCAATAACTATAGTTCAGCTATCAAGAATCATAACTATAGCTAAACTATAAAAAATATTACGACCATGAAAGGCTCCAGTTTATTTTGTTGAATAATTGTGGCTCTCTATCACTGGACATAAAAAGCTAAAGGACGTGCAAAGCTATTAACTTATTCGAATAAAGTGACAGGTCTAATTAAAATTTGATGCCCTTCTGCAAACGCCCAACCCGTTAACTATCAAAGACAAGCAACTGAAAAGGAAATAACACAAGGAAACAACAACAAAAAGAAGGAAAGGAAAGAAAAAAAAAGGGAAGAAAACAACTCTCAAACTTATTATCTAAAGATGAAATTCATTCGCAAAGGAATAAAGTAAAGATGAATCTGAAAGCAACAAGCATTCAAAGCACAGATCTCATTACCACAATCCTACTGTAAAAGCAACTAGCTTGCCAAAAAGAAAAAGAATCTAAGATAAGATAGACAAGCAATAAAGCTCACCAGAGGTGTGTAAATCCCCATGGCTATGTATTGGAACAATTGCTTGCCCACAAAGGGCGCAAAGAAGACATAGAAAGCAAATCCCAATGCCAGAAACACAGCTACCGCTACAACCTGTAAACAAAGACAGTCTCATTCACAAAACATGAACTACATTTTACAAAAACAAGAAATTTACAGGCAAAAGAAAGAAAACAAAAAAGAAGTATACCTGGAGTGGATGGTAAGGAAGCTGCCATCCATTCTTCCTCATTTTGCCTGATTGAAAGTTGAAATCAAGAATAGGGTGGGCTCACACTTGAAACAAAATGCATAAAAACACAATCTTTGCTAGCTCAATTTTCCATAGCTTGTGTGAACAAATCAAGCAATGGCATGCCAAGAAATGAAAACCCACTAAAGTAAGTAGGTTAACAACCTTTTGGATAGTCTTTCAATCATAACCCACCAAGCTAAAGCTCACGCATTGATGGTGAACAGAGAGGGGCAAATGAAAGAAAATGGAAAAGAGGAAAAAAAAAGCCTATGTCTAAGGAGTTGAAATGAAATGAATGAGCATTTGTTGGATAAATGGGTGTGCTTTTTTGCACTTAGCTTCTTGAAAAGGCTTTTGCTTCAAGACAAGCAAAGATCTGTGCAATGAGAAGGTGGGGTTAGAGAGAGAAAGGAGAAAAGGAGAGGTGAAGAACAATGCTGGATTGGAGAGGCAATTGCTTTGCTTTCTAGTCTGAGACTATAATTACCTTACCAAACCTAACCTTTTCACTTTTTCTTCTGGTCTAGCTTGGTTCTTTCTTTTTTCTCAAGGGCAAAAATGAATCAATGGCATCATCATGTGTAATAAACAGGTGAAATGAGAAGCCAGTTGTACTACACAAGACAGCAACCTTTCTCTCTCTTTCTTTCTTCTTGGAATGGCTTGTGTTTGTGTGTCACTTCCTCTCACTACTGGATTGTGTGCAGTGTAGTAATTTCAATTGTAACAACCCACATTTATGGCTTTTTTTGGACACTTCTCTCAACATGTTTTCTTGGGATTTTCCTTCTTGATTCCTTTTTCTTACTTACTGTGATTGTCGAAGTAAAAAAAAGGAGGAAGCTGCTACAGTGGAACCATCAAGAAGGGTGTAGGATCTAACAAACCCACTACATTGATAGGGTAATACCATTGAGTGAGGGTGTAGGGTATACCAAACGGTACATAGGACTATAGGAGTACATTGGTACAGGGGTTACATACATACCCCTTGGGGTTCGGGTAATCACGAAAGTAATTATGGCACTTTCTTGAAATTCTTATCTAACTTCAATTAATTTTATAAAATTATAGGGTCTTTTTTCACCAATGCTTTTAAATCTTCTTCCATGCCAATATGAATATTTTTAATGAACTTTTAAATTATGATAACACTCTCGTTTTTTTGGTATACATTTACTTCCATTTTGACACTTTTAGAAATTTTTTTAATGTGTATTCGATAATTAATGATACAACCATTTACCTTTTTTTTCTTTATAACTAACTATGTTTGTCTTTAGCAGTGAGGCAATGTCTAAGAAAACTAGGCGATAAGTTGAGTATGCATCTGATTTGTTTAGAAAACTACTTTGCTTTTACAAAGAACTAAATTGTTAACTTGGCGATTCTAATATCTGACTCTATTTGTACGGCTTACGTACCTCCATTTCAATTATATTAATTTACAATCGTTAGATCGTTTATACAAATATTATTTTCAGTTGTAATTAATCATAACCGTTCAAGAGACATGTATATTTTACAAAGACAATTTTTATAAATATATTCATACAAACATGATTGTAAAGTCATAAGGTATTATAAATTCAATCTAGAAAGTTAAAATTAATTTAAAGATATGATCATCAAACTAAATTTTTTCCCCCAATACAGCCTTCAAACAAACTAAAAAAGTTTATTATTTATTTATCTTCCAAAAATTAATTAAGACGTTTTTCTTCCCAATTTATTTTCTATGAACCCTAATTTACATCATTCCCCAATTTTCATCAAATTCGCATAAAAGTGTCATAAAATCGTACTAGTATGATATCAACAGAATTGAACCAAATTAGAAATGCAGGAGGTGAGCTAAGTATATATAGCCATGAGATGCTGACAATCTATTGTTTCGTTTCGGCCGAGAGAGAGAAAAAATTAGTACGTGTTATACAAAGATACTTGAATATTAACCAAAAGCTAATGACGTAAGAACATGAAATGTTGTTGGAGAGGCAGGGTTCTTAATATTGGGGAAGAACGAATTGTTCAAGAGGTAGGGTTCTTAATATTGGGGATTGGGAAGAATATGATTTGCAGCCGATCCGTTTCGAATGGATCTGATGTTGGATGATTAATAGATATTCTAAATTTTGTGTTTGATTTATGATATTCCAAATTTTGATTTTTATTGTGAGATTGAATTTTAATTTAATATGTTATGACGTTACAATATGTTTGTATATCTAGATTTACATAAATTGCCATTGTAATATTTACAATTTCGAATGATTAATTGCAACTGAAAATAACATCTGTACAACTGATCTAATGGTTGTCGATGAGTGCAACTGAGATGGGCGGATGTTAAGCCATTACAGTCGTAATCGGACCGTATACTTGGACTTTTTAACTTTTACTATTAATGTTTCACTCGGTATGGTGTGGTGGTAAGTATATTCACTTATAATCAATATCGAACCGGAAGCGTACTCACATTTCAAAATAAGTAAAGTAATTCAAATATCAAAATAAGTAAAACCACACATCCACACCACAAGTGAACTATATGCTAAAAGAGGTGGATTGGATAACAGTGCAATCTCTATTTCCCTCTCCCTCTCCTATGGGTCAATCGTAAAACTTAATTGGTGACAATGACATTGAAACATAGATTAGTTTACTAGTGCATGTAAAGCATGTTTTACATGCGACTAAAACAAAAAAAAGTTGGTTAAAAGTACTCTAAATTTTTCATTAACTCAAGGTTTTAACTTATACTCCTACAAAACACTACTTATTTCAGGTTTAAGGAAGAAATAGAATTCAGTTGACCAAATTAAGGGAATTACATCACAAGTCGAAGTCAACAAGGATTGGGAGTTTGAGTTGTAGTATAGCTAGGAGAAGAAGTCGGTTAGGACTCAAATTGCAAGCTGTGAAGATCATGACGGATCAGATGTGCTCTGGACGTTTTTAGATGCTATATATACATCAAGAGCTCATCAAGATAGATACGGGAATCAAGCAAGAAAAACCGGGAGTTTATACATTCTTAGGTTCACGATTTATGTCAACGTTTTCTAAGCTTTTTCTATCTAGTTTTCTCTGTGTGATTCAACGATTGATAGGTATATTGGTAGAGGTAACTCTTTACGGTTGCTTAGTTGTTTTGCATCTAGAAATATTTGCAAGAATAAATCTAGAGTAGTTCTTTGTATTCATTATCAACATACGTATAGTGGATATTTTTCGCCATGAGGCTCGGTGGATTATAGAAATATAATATGCTAGAAACTTATCTCGTTGTCTTGTTTTATTCACCGTTAATCTCAAAGGTTTAGGATAAGTTTACATTTTTCATCGATTCGGTGTGTTGAACACACGAGAATCTTTACCGCCAGAGTTACTGTTCTGGACACACCAAGTCGTAGTTTAGGCTAGCTTATACCAAATCCCGGTCCAGTTACTATTTCAATTGGTATCAGAGCCAATCACCTAACTCATTGGTGTTTGGATTTGGTATTCATATAATGGATCAAGCTAATCCTTATTTTAGTAGTTTTTATGTAGTAGATTTTTTTGATTTTTCTTATTTTGACTTTAAGAAAATCATACATCGTGCATATATCAAATCAATTGATATTTGTGCATGAGATTTATTACATATGACTACTGGTTTGTTCATATTCTTTCTAGTGCATAATATTTGAATTGGGAAGAATGGAGCAAGGATGAGCTGAGGATAGAGCAACTTGATGTGCGTAACCGTTGTGTTAATTCCAGTGTTGCGACAACACCGGATGCAACACCACAGCTTGACAGTGAAGAGCAAGAATCTAGTGTTGCGGAGACACCAGACTCAACATCAAAGTCAGCCACATATTTTGGAACATGATGATGTACTGTATGATCGAGTAAGGCATGATCTCTCGGCTGAGATAAGGAATAACCCTCCCACATCTCAATTAATTGGTATGCCTCTATCTATTTCATCTTGTCATCTTGATATATCATATGTTATATGTGTGCAAGTCATATACCCACTCAACCCAACACACACTTTGTCTAAATTCTTTAAAGCAAATTTTGAGATGTATATGTGATCCTATGCATATTTGTTTTTGGTTTCGTATTTGGGTTGGAGATTTGAATGATAGAAATTCCACGAGTGGAGATTTCTTCTATTTGTTTGATGATACGGTATATTGGCTTAAACTGACCGATGTTTACTTTAAACCTCAAAATCATGATAGATAATATTGTTTAGAGAGGTTTTATGGTATGTTCTTGTATATAAAAAAAAATTAAAAATTAAAAAAAAAACAAAAAACAAAACACTGGTGTGTCCGTAACACCACCGGATCACACCAGCTTATGTTTGCGGTGTTTTTGTGTTATGATCTTAAGCATTGTTCTACTTCCTTACTCTGTTCGTCCATCTTTCTCGTCAGTAACTTAATTGTCACTGTTCTGGTTGACTCCTCTTTCTCTCCTTTGTGGTCCATTCATGTTGTATCTTGATCTATCTCTTATTCTTTTTCAAAAAAAATCTCGTGTGTTCAGTACACCAGTTTATTTGTGGGTTCTGTACACTCTTTTCCTTTCACTTCGTGGTCACTCCTGAACCCATAATTACTCTCCTTGGTATACTTGTGTTTACTGCTCTGTGATTTGTTAAATGGGATTGCTAGATACAGTTTGTATTGTTACTGGGGTGTATGGAGTTCCGGCTGCCTACATTCAGTAATGATATCTTACTTAAGGCTTTCTTTATAAAAGTGACACAGTAAATGTGTACGTATTGGGATACTGAGGTGGTTAGTGTTCCGACTGCTTCCATCCAGTCCTATGTACACACCTGTATTGCCTATGGAAGTGTGATGTTGTTGGGGTGATTGGGGTTCCGGCTGCCTTCATTCAATAGTTGTCCTCTTCATTAAAAAAAAAAAAAAATTATTAGCAGAAAATTTTATTCTTTTATGAGGTGGAGTTCAATAACGGGTTCTGGTTTGTGTCATGTTGTGCTTGGTTCTAGTGTGCTGATAACACCATATTTGACTGATTGTGCTCCCACATTTTCCTTTCTCTTTTCCCTCTTCCTTTTTCGCTGAGAGCCTTCTTTTCTCATGTGGTTTCCACAAGAGTTTACTGAGTGTTACCAGAACACTGTGTTTCAGTTTCATTTACTGACATTGTTGTTTCTTTCCTTCTCAGTCCTAAGTCTTCCTAAATTGTTTGAAAGAAAGAGTCGTGTTTTGTTGGGAGTGTGTACTTTGGGTACGTTACATATTTTCCTAGCTTATTTTCGAGGTAATTTTGACTTTTTAAAGCTTCTAGTGTATTATCTCTCAATTAGCTAAGATTCTTCATAAGTGGCTTTTTCTAACTGATTATCTCCAGTTTAGTTGTGAAAATCTCTTACCAAAAATCTTTTCTAATGGTTGGCATTAGTTCTGGATATGTGTCTCAAGATTTTCTTTTTAGCCATTTGGATTGAAGTGTGTTTTCCCATCATCTATCCTCCTCACTTCCACTCTTACTTTCTTACATGACTCGTATGATCGTGTCTTCTCCTCTACTCACTTGATGAAGGAGAATTTGGAGGTTTTGCTTTCAACACATCAAGGGGGAGAAGTTTGAATGGTTGGCCTGTAATATTTAGGATTCAATGTTATCTTTTGTCATTTGTGTTACGACTTTGTTATGAAATAGGGGGGGGGGGGGGGTAATTTCTCTTGGTTTTAGGGGGAGTTTGTATATATTGTGCACTTGTTTTAACAGGTTTAGGTGATGTGAAGAAAGGCAAAACTAAGGAGGAGATTGTAAGTGTGAGATTTCTGAGTGTGTTGAAGACACACAGTGTTTATATTATAGTGTTCTGGAAACACTGTTATCTTCAGTGTTCTGGAAACACTGGATATTTTATCACACTTTGCGTATGTAATCTGATTATAGTTTTTACCTTTATTCGGTATCCTAATAAGTTCCACAGTTTTGGTGATATATATGTGCAGATATTTTAGGACAAAAGATCTCATGGAATCCAAGAGTATCTACAAGTCGAAGTCAACAAGGATTGGGAGTTTGAGTTGTAGTAGAACTAGGAGAAGAAGTCGGTTAGGACTTAAATTGCAAGCTGTGAAGATCATGACAAACCAGATGTGCTCTGGACGTTTTTAGATGCTATATATACATCAAGAGATCATCAAGATAGATATGGGAATCAAGCAAGAAAAACCGGGAGTTTATACATTCTTAGATTCACGATTTATGTCAACGTTTTCTAAGCTTTTTCTATCTAGTTTTCTCTGTGTGATTCAGCGATTGATAGGTAGATTGGTAGAGGTAACTCTTTACGGTTGCTTAGTTGTTTTGCATCTAGATATATTTACAAGAATAGATCTAGAGTAGTTCTTTGTACTCATTATCAACATAAGTATAGTGGATATTTTTCGCCATAAGGATCGGTTGATTATAGAAATGTAATATGCTAGAAACTTATCTCGTTGTCTTGTTTTATTCCGCTGTTAATCTCTGTGTTTATGATACGTTTATGTTTCCGTTTATGTTTTTCTGCTGTCAGTTCAGTGTGTCGAACACACCATAATACTGCACTGCCAGAGTTCTGTGTTCTGGACACACCAAGTCGCAGTTTAGGCTAGTTTATACCAAATTCCGGTCCAGTTACTATTTCACGGTTAATATGGGCATTTCTTATCACTCAAAACCTCGACCATTTTTACAAAAAGCATGACACTCAGCATACGAATATCCACGCGAGCTCACACGTCCACCATGTTACTATGCAAACTTTACTATGCTCCCATGTACCGGGTTGGCAAGCCATAGAATGTAGTATTTGTTAAAGTATGAGATGCATATGTATTTTATTTTCATTCTCTTGTTCATTACAATCACGGGATAAGAATAATAAGAAAATTGAGACTAGGATGCATGATGATTGAGGAGAGATGCCATTAGAGCTTATTGTATTTTAATAACCTTAAACTCGATTCGTGAATCACTAAACAAAGTGCTAAATCGTAACTGTATTTGTTGTGTGGTCAGTATGCAATTTTCAGGGAGTTAGATGCAAAGCTTGAATAAAGGACTCACATAAAGGACTCGATTGAAGACGGAGACAAGATGGAGGACAACATCACAGATCTCATTATTATAATATAAGGTACAAGTATACAACTATGATCGAATGATATACTAAAGAGATAAACTCCACATGCCCATGAAGAATACTTGTATCAACCAGGTATGTTAGACCGGGTCCCAGTCACCATCTAAACCAAAATTTGCTCCAAGGCAACAATACATTTTTTTCCTTACTATCCAGTCACCCTGAGTTGCAAAATGTCCAAAATAACCTGTCTTTTTTGCAAATGTCTTCCTGGACACTCTCTCTTCTTCTTCCTCGTTTCATAACAATGGAGTGAAGAAATGCGCTACTCCAATGCCCCACCACTTTACCAACAAATCAGATGCTATATATATAATCAGATCCCCAATTTCATGTCCAGATTCGCCTCCCATACACGGAGAAGACTGCCTCGTAGTCTGTTAGAATATGCCACGTCACTTGTGAGTAGATCATCCAAACAACATATAAGGTGAATAACATTTTACCCTTAATAAGTATTTTTAAGGGAATGATGACCCAAGTTAATACCCTGCCCTGCATTGTGACCCATCTGAAATCAAGGTGATTCATTTGTAAGAAGGAAACGTATTGTGCTTTAGACCATGTGAACCGTATATATTACTTACTCCGTTTGGAATTAATAATTTCATTTGATTTTCTTTAACTTTTGTAGACTTAACTTGATTATAAATTAATTTTAATTATTTAAACTTATTTTTTAAATGACTTAGTTGGATCATTATAATTTAATTTCACTACGGAATACTCATAAAATGCATACCCCTCCCTGAACCATTATTAATAAATGATCATGGCCCGGGAAAGTTGGAAATAGTTAAAGGGAGCGATGCGTATGCATGTATTTATCTGTATGTTTTGTAGTAGTAGCACCATACGGTAGAGTAGTTTTGTATTGTATACTTGTACTTACTCCGCCTCGTTTTACGTTTTCCAATTAGACTTTTTACAGTCAAACTTTTTCAACTTTGACTACAAATTAATTTTAAATCGCAAATGTAAAATGTTCAATTAACTTATATTATTTAATTTTAGTCTCTGAAGTATCATAATATAATTTAATTGAACATTTTGTATTTGCCGTTTTAGATTAATTCGTAGTTAAAGTTAGAAAAATTTGACTGTAAAAAATTAAAGTGGAAAACATGAGACGGATGAATTAGTATTTATTTATATTGTATTGATAAAATAGAGGTAGATAGCAATGACTTTGTGTATAAAACTGTATGGGGTTTCTATCCATGCACGATGTTGCATTTTGTCACTTTCTTGTCAGAATGTATCGTGTTTGATGACCTTCCAGTTTTTTTTTATAGTTTTTCTAAATTAAATACATTATTCTATATTCTATACCACCCATTCACTTAAAGTCAAAATATAGGATTTAACTATTCATAGATTAGTGCAATGCACATTTTATCAAATACTACTATATTAATTTGGGGCCGGGGACTTTGCTATGCTAATGCAACATAACCGTGTTTAGCCTCACATAATTATTCCATTTACTTAGTTCCTGCCAAGTTTTACCATGGGTAATTGTAACTACAAGTGGTGGCCGGGTGTTTGAATGACATCGCTGGTAATGTGTTTTTTACTAAATTCACCTTCTACCTTGGTCCTATGTACACTTTTAGTTGTATTTTGGTTGTTTCTAATAATTTATGGAATTTCCAAGCTAGCTTTAAGTTAAATTGAATAAGTTGAAGTTGAAACTTGAACGATTAGTTTGAACCGCATTAAATAGCTTTCAAATGTTCTTATTAAAATTGTTCAATTTGCACACATGTTTATTTACATTTTTTTCCTCAAAACTTTTAACAGTTTTTGCAAACACCCAACAAATTGTGTAATAATCTACATCTACAAATTCCTCTATACTAACTTTTAAAGAAAACCTGGTTAAAAAATACTTATTTGGCATGCGACTTAAACTAACCGGAGGTTTTAACTATGAATATTAACTGAATTTTAATTGGGTTGTAACAAATTGTATTTGGAATAGAGTTACAATTTTACAGGTTCTATAGGGTGTGCAAGAGTGAAGTGATGTGTGTAATAGTTTTTATGATTATTTAATTGGTTTTAATGTTATATGATTGATCTGAGGTTATAATAAATGAAAATGTAAAGTGAAATAAAAAGAGTAGGCAATAGATTAAATTTAATTGAATTATGAATAGTTGGTGGATTAAAACGAGTGTTGTTCAACCCGATTAAAGTCGCATGACAAACATGGTGAGAAGGGGAACTCGATTAAAGCCGGACTTTAATCGCAACCTAAACAGTTTCTTAATTTTTTCTTCAACTCAATATTTTAACTCTATACCAAACGACTTTTATTTTAATTAAATATAAATCGTTCAGTGGTTGTTTGGGAAGCGATTGAAATAGACATTGTTTTAATTGGATTTTAACTGTGAATAGTAAGTGAATTATAATTGGGTTTTGAAAATTTGTGTTTGTGATGGATTTAAAATTTTATAGGTTTTATATGGTTGTTATATAGGGTGTGTAAGAGTGAAGTGATGTATGTAAGAGTTTTTAAGATTATTTGATTGGTTCTAATGTTATTTGATTGATTTACGGTTGTTATAATAAATGAAAAAGTAAAGTGAGAGAAAAATAGTAGGTAGAAAGATAAAATTTAATTGAATTATGAATAATTAGTGATTAAAAACGGATGTTGTTCAACGCGATTAAAACCGATTCACAAACAAAATGGAAATGATAACTACATTAAAATGGAGATACAAACAACCTGTCAATATTTCTTCACAAGATACACAGTGATGAGCTTTGCTTCTTTGCATTAATGTTGACTCACTGTTGGAGATTCTGTTCTAAATACAAAGATCCAGGTAGAAAGACAAAATAACATCTCCAGTCAGAAAATTGACAACTTCAAAATATTTGAATCGGGTTTTTTGTGAGCATCGTTTCGTACCTATTTGAATCTGGTTTATACCATCAGCTTTTACATGTTCATTATAATATTAGGAAATTTGTAAATACTCTATTGTGAGTTTAGCACATCTATTAGCATCCTATTTAAACAATTACATATATTACTCCCTCCATCCCACATAACTTTATATATTTTTCATTTTTAGCGGTCCCACATAACGTCATACGTTACTAAAAAATGAAACTATCACACACCCTATAAATAATAAACAATCTAAACTTTACACACAAATTACAACTTTTGCCACTCAAAGTACACTTTTCTCCACCCTTTTCATACTTTATCATCACTTTAACTTTTCATATAAAACTGCGCGTCAACCCTAATGTATGAAGTTATCCGGGACGGAGGAAGTATATTCTTAGTAGTATATTAAATTTATGTCCAATTATCCTAAAAAGTTCATTTTAATTTATCTATAAAATATTCCACAAAGTATTGAAAGAGACGTGTATTAGTGAGAGACTTTAGAGACGGATTGCTATTCTTAATTATATGTATAATGTTTTAAACAAATCAGTAACGTTTTATGAGTGAATATTTTATAAAATTGAAACAATTGTGTTGGACACAATTTTTAAAGAAAATGTGTGGTCCCCAAAAATATGTGGTGGAGAATGAGCATGAGATATTAATTGAGTGGAAAATTACATGTGGGTCCGAAAATGTGTGGTTATAAATGAGTTTTATTATAAAACTAATTTCTATAAAAGGAAATGTAACACTTTTAGTGAAACGTCCAAAACGGAAAATTATAGTAACAATTTTAGTGAAACGGAGGGAGATCCATGGTTTTCAGTAAAAGCTTTAATGTTTTTTTTATATAACTATAATGTTTGTCCGTCTCTTTTAGTCTCTCCATAAAAACGTCTCTCATGAGACTTATGTTCCGATTAAAAGTTCAAATAAGAAAAACTGAAACATAAAATTGCATTCTAGTGCTATTTTTAATAATAATAATAATAATATAATAATAATATATTTATGCATAGGCAACCCGTGACTATTTACTTTTCCAGGTCCTTCATATATATATTCTGAATTTGATCTTATTAGTACCTCCTAAATTATTTTTGTCCCGAAATCAAAAGTGTTTCGTCTAGTCACGTGATTATTACTCATACTACACCCCGTGATTAAACCTTTTAGATGCCAACAATATGTATTAATATTAGTCAACGCTTCACTTTTCAGAATATGACATTATAATAATACCTCATCACTAGAAACATAATACAAAATTTTGTTTATACTATGAGTTACTCAGTGTTACTTTGAAAGTATTGTTACAAATGATATCTTTTAGGCTTTTTCAAATGAGTTTACAACTAGTTACGATGGAGTGATACTGGCTATATTGTGTACGCACACGTAGCAGTTCCACTAATTGTAGACAACTCTTCTTCTTTTGAAGACGTGGGACTTTGCACTGCAAAATCATACCGTCTCAATCTAACCCTAACTATAACACGTTTGAAAGCCTCGCTAGGTAGCATGTCGAGTAACTTGGTCAATTTCAATTTATAGAAAAAACATGGTCATAATAATTTTGTCACTCCATGGAGATGAAACAACAAGAAGGGAAAACTAATCATAATTAATTCTGACACGTTGAGCCTAAGCAATCATTTAAAAAATAATGTGACTTGCAACTCAAATTTCTTCAAGTTTATCATCATAAACTTTTCTTTTTTGAGTACATATATACTTGCGTGAAATTAAAGTCGTGACTCACGCCAATAGATCAATTTTTCTTTTTTATTTCTTGCTAAATACATAATACTCATTTGCATGATAAATAGTTAGAAGTAGTGACCGTTTTGCTTGCTAACATATTTGATTTTTTTAAAAATAATAGCACCATATCGGCTTTATATAAACTGGATGAATGTGGTAAGTGGTAAACACTTCCACCGAAAAACATGAAGAATTTGACAAGAATTACGTAAATTAAAGAACCAACAATTCATTGGGCGTCCAAATCCTCCAATGATGCTTTCCTGGATCCTTAATGGGCCACTATCCAGGCCAGAGTTTCAGAACCTTGATTTGGCCCATGGAGCTTATGAGCTCAAATTTATTCTCTTAAAACAAGCCTACATGCAGGTAGTACATGGTAATGAATCTAAATGGTTTGCATATGGTTTCAAAACTTTGAGTGGTTTGAGAAGGTCCACACATCAACTAGGGATCTCCACATAAATCCCATTCTCCTTTTCTATCCCTTAAAAGAATTGCGGGAGCAATACATTATTTGGATAACAATTAAAATAAAAAGAACCAGATTAAATAAGTGTTTTTAACCAGGTTTATGCAATTTCAATCGATAACCAAATAGTCACACATTAAAACGGTACTTGAGAGTTCGTAACGCAGTCCAACCTATAACTGTCGTATAGGGTACACACAAGTCATCTAACCAGTTAACCCGTCTAGACCATTCACATATACAAGTGCGTAGTCCATAGTGTGGAGAGTGGAGACCATATTTTCTAGCGTACATGAATACACATTTGAACCAGGTACTACACAAAGAAAGATTTAAGTTGATATTAACAACGTAATTTTATTTCTCCACGATTTTGTTTATACTACCTCATACATGTAACGTAACAAAAAAACACGGTTTGAAACCTGCATTCTTATTTCTCTCCAGACGTTTAAAATGTCAAAACCTGTTCTTTTTTTCCAATACAAATTGACGTTATTATCCTAAATGAAGTTTCAGTCCATGCCGCTACAGGAGGTACAAATAATTTGAAATTTGGATCCAGTGTATTCAGTAGTGACTTACCTAATTCTTTTGGTTCTCTAGATATACAAGTCTATGCACATGAATATGGTGGCTTAAGTTTCAATAATTGAAATGCTTTTTTTCCAATAGTTTGGTAGAAACAAGAAAAATAATTTAATTTGGTTTCCTCTCCTCCTGCCTAAAGTTCAAACATAACAGCTGCTTTGCTGGTTGCATGCCTCATGCCTAACCATGCATCTAATCATTTCAATTTTATACTGTACTAATTAATAATATAGTACCATAACCTTTTCAATTAATTAGCGACTCGTGATTTTGGTTCTAATAGAATTCTTTGTTGTAGTGGATCATTTCTTGTCGGCCTAATATTTATTACTTGAAGTACTGTATATCGAAAATGGGATATGGATTGCATATTTACACTATACTTTTAGGTTGGTGATTAGTGGAGTTGGAATTTAGGTTCGAGTATGTGTGATCATTAAAAACAGATGAATATGCTTTTTATGTAGAAGTATAATTTAATTTAGTGATTGAAGTATTTATATTGAAGTAAATAAGGTCTAATATTAACTAGGATTTTCTTTTCTTTTTTAAAAATGGTACTCAAAAAAGAAAAGGGATGTGCGAAGGTATATCATAAACCATTTTTCAGTAAAATACAATATATAGCATTCATATGTTGTAGCTTGGTGGTTCTTCATTTATTCAATGAAAATGTGAAGCTAGCCGTGAAGGTTGATATTTGATTTGGAGTGTGTTTGATATAAAATTAATCTTCAAACTGTACATAATGACATAATTTCAGGCACATGTACACAGTATGCTACTTTTCTTTAATTTCTTGGTATGCTTAATTATGACCAGAACTTAGGAATTCCTTACATTAACAGTTAATAATACTACTTTATCATGTTACGTAACGTGCTAAGCATTCATCACATCAAGATTAATAGTAAACCAAAATATGAGAATCATTTCATGAAAATATTAGGACACCCTACATTTGAGCTAGTAAATAGAGGTTAGGCAAGTGTGACTTTTTTTGTGTGAAGGTTTTCTGAGGTGTTTCGAATGATTCCAGAAGCACAGGGACCAGTTTGCAATATTCAAAAGTGAGTTGGTTGGTTGTTAACCGAAGTCGGCACAAAAACGTGTTAATAATGCGTTAAGAGTTGTGCGCTTTTGTCACAACCGTCAGATGATCTTTAGTTTGTTGTGATCGTGCGGTTCCTGCTGTTTGGATGGTTATTTCTTCTTCTCCAGGCTATAAAACATAGACTGGAGAATGCATCATCATCATCGTTTCAAATTCATCATATTCCATAGTTTTGTTTCTCTGTGAGTGAGAACAATTATTATAGTTGTTGTTGTGAGTATTGTAGAGTGAATTCGGAGCTGTAATTCTTTACAATTTTTCTGTAACAAGCTGTATAGTTGGAAGAGACAAGAAGTAATAAAATCGTTGATTCTCCGTGGATGTAGAATGAAGCGATTCAATCAAACCACGTAAAATTCTCTGTGTTGTTTATTGTTCGATTGTGTTTGTTATCGTTGAAATAGTTGATTGTTTGTGGCATAATTGGATCGAATTCCTAACAAGTGGCGCCGTCTGTGGAAATCGGAGGTGTGTTCGATCATTGATTACCGATTTGTGATCAGCTATGGGTTCAACGAGGTTTGATATCGACAAGTTTACTGGCTTCAACGATTTTTCTTTATGGAAGATCAAGATGGAAGCTATCTTGATTCAACAAGGTGTTGAGATGGCATTGTTGCCTCGCAGTGAAATTCCGGCGACGGTTACAGATCATGAGCTGAAGATTCTCTCAAGCAAAGCTTGCAGCACAGTCATTCTAAGCTTAGGAGATGAACCACTGCGAGAGGTTGCTAAAGAGAAAACCGCTGAAGATGTATGGAAGAAACTAGAATCGTTGTATCAAACACGATCTCTAGCAAGGAGGTTGTTTATGAAATCTCAGCTGTACTCATATAGAATGAATCCAGATCGAAACATACTTGAGCAACTTGCTACATTCAACAAAACTCTCGATGATTTGGATAGCATTGAAGATTCAAAGTTGCCTGATGAAGATAAGGCAATAATTCTGCTCAACTCTCTTCCTAAATCTTATGAGAGTATCAAAGATGCTATTGCATTCACAGGCCAAAAGAAAGTCACATTAAAAGAGGTTCAGTGTTTGATCAGGCAAAAGGAGTCAGCTAAGAATGGAGAAGTATCTAGTGAAGGTCTCATGGTCAGAAACAACAATTACAAGCCAAGGTCTCAACAGCAATTTCAAAATGACAAATTCAACAAAGATATGAGGAATAAAGCACCTGTTGGTGCTGGTACTGCAAATAGAGAAACAAGAGTGTGACATCACTGCAAGAAACAAGGTCACCTTAAGAAGAATTGTTTCTTACTTAAGAGACAAAAAGAAAACAAAGATAGAGGTGGCCCTTCTCATGAGTTTGCAGGAAATATTGAATATGAAGGTGAAGTTCTGAATATCACTGATGAACAAGCTAGTGATGAATGGATTTTGGATTCTGGATTCTCTTTCCATATCTGTCCTTACAAGGAATGGTTTACAAGGCTAAATGTTATCTATGGAGGCACAGTGATGCTGGGAAATGACATGATATGCAACATACAAGGAGTTGGTGATATCAAGCTCAAAATGAGTGATGATTCTGTGAAGCTACTCACAGATGTAAGGTACATACCTGAACTCAGAAGAAATTTAATCTCTCTTGGTACTTTAGAAAGTAAAGGCTATAAGTTTAGCTATGAAAATGGTATGCTCAATGTGTTTAATAAAAATGCATCTGCTGTCATGAGTGGTGTTAGAAGGAACAAGCTCTATTATATGAAATGTAGAGTAATTGCTGGTGATGTATCTGTTACTAGTGTAAATGATACAGAGTTATGGCATAAAAGAATGGCTCATGTTAGTGAGAAAGGCCTGATTGAATTGCACAAGAAGCAGGTTTTTGATACCAGTAAAATTGAGAAGCTCAAAACCTGTGAGCAATGCATTATGGGTAAATCTAAGAGAAACCCCTTCCCAACTGGTATTCATACAAGTGAAGCTCCCCTAGATTATATCCATTCAGATCTATGGGGACCTGCTAAAGTGCAGACAAATGGAGGAGGTAGGTACTTCATGTCTTTGATAGATGATTACACCAGGAAAGTATGGGTGTATGTGTTAAAGAATAAGAGTGATGCTTTCTCAAAGTTTAAAGAGTGGTGTGCAGAAGTTGAAAATGATAAAAGCCTGAAAGTGAAGGTGTTAAGAACTGACAATGGTCTAGAATTCTTATCAGGTGAATTCAACAAATTCTGTAGTGAGAAAGGTATAAAGAGGCATTGAACAATACCTGGTACTCCACAACAAATGGTCTTGTTGAGAGAATGAATAGAACTCTTTTAGAAAGAACAAGATGCATCATGTTTCAGGCAGGTGTTCCTAAATCATTCTGGGGAGAAGCTGTAACTACTGTGTGTTACTTAGTGAATAAAACACCCTCATCTGCCATACAGATGAAAACACCAGATGAAATGTGGTATGGAAGTGTTAAAGACTACTCTCACTTAAGGGTATTTGGTTGTTTAGCATATGTGCATGTCAGACAGGACAAACTTGAGCCCAGGGCACTTAAATGTATAGTTGTTGGATATCCTAAGGGAGTGAAGGGCTATAAACTCTGGTGCATTGACAAAAACTCTCAGAAGGTCATTATTAGCAAGGATGTTATGTTTGAAGAATCTGTATTCCCATATAAAAATGAAGATCCTCACCTGACAACTGATATGCATAATTTTAAAGATTCTGAGATTGAGGTGGAGCTCATGAGAGTTAATGATCATGGAAGGGAGAATCATGAAGTTGTTAGTGATTCTCATACTCAACAGGATCTGAGTGATATTGATCAACCTAAGAATTCACTTGAAAATGAAGAATCTCACAACTCACCTATCAGAAATAATTCAGCTCAGAGATCCCCTATCAGGAATGATGTGTCTCACAGCCCAACTACCATAGCTAGTACTTATGTACCTGAACAACAGGCACCTAAAATTACTCAACCAGCTGCAGAGAGGAGAAATTACACTAGAAGGAAGGTGGCACCTGTTGTGACAGATGAAATTAGGAATTTCCAACTGACAAGAGACAGAGAGAAAAGGCAACACAAGGCAACTAATATGTATGGTTTCAGTAACCTAGTTGCATTTTCACTAAGTACTTGCCAAGATATTGAGTACCAGGAGCCACAAAATTTTAAAGAAGCAAGTACTTGTGCTCACAAGCAAGAGTGGATGGTTGCTATGCAGGAGGAGTTGCTATCTCTTGAGAAGAATAAGACATGGGAATTGGTTACCAAACCAGTGAACAAGAGGATAGTGAGCTGTAAATGGATCTACAAGAGAAAGATTGAAGTTACTACCACAGAACAAGTGAGATTTAAAGCTAGACTTGTTGCTAGAGGTTTTACACAGAAGGAGGGAGTGGACTACAATAATATCTTCTCTCCAGTTGTCAAGCATACTTCAATAAGGATTCTATTGAGCATTGTAACTCAATTTAATCTGGAACTGCAACAACTTGATGTGAAAACAGCTTTCTTGCATGGTGATCTTGAAGAAACCATCTACATGTCTCAGCCTGGAGGTTTCATTTTGCCAGAAAATAAAGATAAAATTCGTTTGCTGAAGAAATCTCTGTATGGGCTTAAACAAAGCCCCAGGCAATGGTACAGAAAATTCAGTGAATACATAGAGGAAATTGGCTTCTCTAAATCACTATTTGACAGCTGTGTGTATCTAAAAGAAAGAAGATTCACATGTCATTACATATTTACTTCTGTATGTAGATGATATGTTAATAGCTAGCAACAACATTGAAGAATTGACTCAGGTAAAGAAGCAACTGAGTATAGATTTGAGATGAAAGATAATTGATAATGCAAGAAGGCTTGGTATGGATATCTAAAGAGATAGGAAAGCTGGTATTCTGAAGTTAAATCAAGGAGATTACTTGAAGAAAGTATTGCATGAGTTCTATATGCATGAATGCATGCCAAGTAGCATTCCTTTGGCTCAGCATTTCAGGCTTTCACTTGATCACAGTCCTGAAACACCTGAGTAGGTGGAGCATATGAGCAAGATTTCTTATGCTAATGCTATTGGTAGCATTATGTATGCTATGGTGTGCAGCAGACCAGATATTGCATATGCCATAAGTGTTATTAGCATATATATGTTCAATCCTGGAGAACATCATTGGGATGCTGTAAAATGTATACTGAGGTATCTGAAAGGGACTACTGATGTTGGTATAAAGTTTTGTAGAGATGACAAGTGGTTTAAAGATCCCATTCGGGGTTATGTTGATGCAGATTATGCTGCAAACTTGGATAATAGAAGATCTCAGTCTGGGTATATTTTTTCTCTGTATGGTTCAGCCATAAGTTGGAAATCAAACTTGCAGAGTGTTGTTGCTCTATCAACAACTGAGTCTGAGTATATGGCTATTACAGAAGCAGTGAACGAAGGCTTATGGTTGAAAGGAATCATAAATGAATTTGGATTACAACAAGGAGTTGTTACCATTTTAAGTGACAGTCAAAGTGCTATCTATCTATCTATCTATCAAAACATGAAATGTTTCATGAGAGGTCCAAGAACATTGATGTGAGGTTACATTTTGTCAGAGACATCATGGACAAAGGTGAAGTTAAGATCACAAAAGTGTCAACCATGGACAATGCAGCAGATATGCTTACTAAAGCATTGATTCCTTCCAAATTCTTTCATTGTTTGAGTTTGGTTGGAGTTGCAAATGAATGAGGGATTGCCAGTACTGTGTACTGGTGCTACTGTCAGGTAATATGATGGTAGTGAATAAGAGAAAGTGAGATGTGTTTGTTACTTCTGGTAATCTTCTCAACAAGGTGGAGATTGTGAAGTTTTTTTGAGGTGTTTCGAATGATTCCAGAAGCACAGGGACCAGTTTGCAATATTCAGAAGTGAGTTGGTTGGTTGTTAACAGAAGTCGGCACAAAAACGTGTTAATAAATGCATTAAGAGTTATGTGCTTTTGTCACAGCCGTCGGGTGATCTTTAGTTTGTTGTGATCGTGCGGTTCCTGCTGTTTGGATGGTTATTTATTCTTCTCCAGGCTATAAAACAGAGATTGAAGAATGCATCATCATCATCGTCGTCTCAAATTCATCATATTCCATAGTTTTGTTTCTCTGTGAGTGAGAACAGTTATTATAGCTGTTGCTGTGAGTATTGTAGAGTGAATTCGGAGCTGTAATTCTTTACAATTTCTCTGTAACAAGCTGTGTAGTTGGAAGAGACAAGAAGTAATAAAATCGTTGATTCTCCGTGGATGTAGATTGAAGCGATTCAATCGAACCACCTAAAATTCTTTGTATTGTTTATTGTTCGATTGTGTTTGTTATCGTTGAAATAGTTGATTGTTTGTGGCATAATTGGATCGAATTCCTAACATTTTCCCTTAGGTAAGTAAGTTATGTGTCCTGTAAACAGAACGAAGACACATTCGTTCATTGTCAGTCCAACCCAACTCATCTTTAAAGTCGAAAACGGACTAATTTAAGTGTGAATATCGATAATCTAACATAAAACATTCATTAATTCTAGCGAGTAAAATGCATAAGAACTTTGATGTATATGTCTTTCTTTAATTCCGTCTTCTAGGAGAGTTGCTCGTATTAGAAAACAAAGAAAGAAAAAACAAAGGAAATGGTGTGGTAGAATATTTGATAGGTGATAGTGGTCTTTAGGTGTTATGGTATAGTAGTTGTTGCATAATTGTTCTGTGGTTATGGGCCATATTCATCTACTATCCTCTTCTTCTTCTTCTCTAAATGCTTTTAATAGTTTGGCACCGTGTACAGTTGTCTACCTATCAAAATGCAAAATCTAGTTAACATATATTAAAAACTATATGGTTTAAGTGTTTAACTAATTCATTAGCTCTCTATCTATCCCATTAATCATTTGCAGTCACTTTCTGGACTTATTAATTTACTAGCAAGACTTCTGAACAATCGATAACTATCAAGCCTTTTCGCTTTCGGATATTTCTGTCATGATATTAATTAATTTGTTAAAGTGGGAAAGCACAAAACATTTCCATTTTATATATAATTAGCTATAGAATTAATTAATTAACAATTCTGTACCAATTTTCTGGTAAGTAGTTGCTTGTGTTTCTGGTCAATATTTCTGTGCATGAGGTATATATATAATTCCCATGTTTGCTATCATGTATGCATGCTTATTCACAGTTTCACACAAAACAATTGGTTTAGTCTTGAATCTATGGGAGATTAGTTTCATATTGGTGTTATCAAGTGTTTGGACTTTGAAGGAGAAGACTAACAATATCTGCTGATCACTGATGGTGTTTGGTGTTCTGCTGTTCCTCATGTTCTAAGGTAATCCAGTTCCGGTTTTAGTCGTTGAGTCGGAGTTTTCGCCATGAAGTGATTCTGTTCTGCAGTTCTTTCTTTGGTTGCTACATGTAGATTTATTGTGATAATTGTGATTATGTTTGCCATCAAGGTTTAGCAAGGGCAGGTATATTAGCTAGGCCTTTTAGTTGAATTGTCCAGATCATTTTAATTAAAAGGTTGCAATTAAGATTTAGCAAAGTGACCTATTGGTTGAATTGTCAAGATCATTTGGAAACGTTGTAACTTGTAATGAATGCATTTATGTATATTTCGAGTGATGTGGATGAATTATAACCATAATATCGTCTAGATTATATGATTTTCGCATGTGAACCATTATGAAGCTATTTTTGTAAGCATTACTATGAGTTAAGTCAGTATGCTAGGACTTGTGTAATTACTAAATGCCTCTCTTGTGCAGTTAAAGTACAATGCTTTCTTCTTGTTACTTCTATTCAAGTCTTTGGCTTTCAATGTTTAGGACCACCCTCAGTTAAGAATGCGTCGTTTCGTGTTTATCAAAGGCTTAGCCATTTATTCAGAGTAGAAGATTTATTGATGGTTATGTATGTTGTAAAGTTTCACATTGTTCTGCTTAATTGAACTGTTGTCTTTTGATTATGTAAGAGAATATACTTACCTTGAGGTTCGTGTCTCTGGTATATGCTTTCTAACTTATCTACCTAGAATGTCTGGTTTGTTTGGAGTTTCTTCATTTTACTGTCTGGTTAATGTGTTAAAGTTAGATTCTAAAGGATCTGTTTTTCTGTAGCTTATGAATTTGACTCAGTAACATGGGTGGCTGTGTGTCGAAGCCGAATAAAAAGATAAAGTCCAAGGCGAAGCACTTGTACAAGTCATGTAAGCTACGGAGAAAGGTTGCTCCCTCGATTATAGTTGCTTCTTTGGACAACACCGTGGAGGAGGGTTATGCCGGTTATGTCAATATCCAAGAATTTGTGGCATTGAATTTCCAAGATACTCAGACAGCAATCTTCAGGAGATCAGATATTCAGATATCACAGGATGAAGAATGGTTTGATTCCTTAAGTGTCATTGATTCGGACCCTGATGAAGATTTTATTAGCCTTACTGATTACGCAACGAGTTATGGACAAGAAGTTGATTCCCATAAAGTTTTGCAGACAGGTAGCCTTGATCCACTAAGCTTGGCAAAAGCTAATGAAACAACGTTTTATGAGACGATTATTTCAGGTTTGTCAAAGAGATACTTGTGCAATCCTAGAGCAGGGTTCCTGATACCTCGCTCTTCGTTGGAGAAGCCCGTTCAAGGCTCTTGGTGTGATGTTGCACCTTCTGCCTTCAAGCTGCGAGGCGAAAATTATTTAAGGCAAGCTTTTGAGTTACAATTTTTCACAGTAATTGTACTACATTGACTATGTATATGGTTATTTACTTTTCTTTCTGGTGCAGGGATAGGAAGAAATATCCTGCCTCTGATTACTGCCCATACGTGCCCATCGGTGTTGATTTCTTTGCTTGCCCCCGGAAAATACATCACATTGCACAGCATGTTGAACTTCCTGTTCTCAAATCACACCATGAGCTGCCTTCATTACTGATTGTTAATATACAGGTACCACATCATTTCTGTTCAAGTCCTTTTCATTTTTCTGCCTGTAGTTTTCTTAAATTTGACATTTAGCATGCTTTCATTATTTCGTAAATTTGACATTTAGCATGAAATTCTTGTCAAGCTGTATATAACAAGACGAACGCAGTCTCAAAATTTCGTGTCTGGTTATTCTTTTGCAGCTTCCTACTTATCCTGCTTCCATGTTCCCTGGAGACTGTGATGGGGAAGGGATGAGCCTTGTACTATACTTCAAACTGTCTGATAATTTTGATAACGAGACATCTCCGGAATTTTTGGACACTTTAAGGGTAACCGATCAACTTTATTTTTAACATTTCCAGACAATTGAGCCCGGTATAGAAAAAATCTGACTTATTGATCTGGATTCTTGGTGGTTTTGCCACAGAAATTTTTGCGAAATGAAATGGAAACTGTGAAAGGTTTTGCCAAGGAATGTGTTGTTCCTCATAGGGACAGACTGAAAATCATGGTGAATCTTCTAAATCCAGAAGACCTTGGTTTGAGTTCTGCAGAAAGAAAGCTTCTGCAGGCATACAAGGATAAGCCTGTTCTTTCGCGTCCACAGCATACTTTTCATAAGGTATCATACATCTTTCAACAATTCATGATCCACCTGGATATCCTTTCGCATTCACGTAGAGCATGATAGTTATTTGAATTTTGTGTTTACAGGGGCCGAACTATTTTGAGATCGACCTTGATGTGCATCGTTTTAGTTATATATCTAGGAAAGGTTTGCAGGCGCTTAGGGAACGCTTAAACCATGGGATTCTTGACCTTGGACTGAGTATTCAGGTACGGCTTTTGTTTGCACCCTCTGATTAATCTATCAGCTTTTGTAGCATGTTTTCTTGAAAATTTATGTCATTTTTGGTTACTGCAGGCACAAAGCCCTGAGGAACTGCCGGAAAAGGTTTTATGCTGTGTTCGTCTCAACAAAATAGATTTCGTAAATACTGGCCAGATGCCAACACTTGTAACACACTGCGATGAAATTTGCGAAGAAAGATGAGAGGTGATCAGAGTTCATAAGATGATTTGAGCACATGAAGGCTGAAGAGAACATGTTTTGTAGGCTTGATGTGGCTAAAGAGAAAAAGGAAGAAAAGCAGAAGCTTTGTAATAAATCAGGGCATGTGTTCATTGTTCTTTAATTCAAGGTTCACTGTGCTTCTTTTGAATCAGATTTTATTCTTACACATCCTAACCTATCTTTTACGGATACGGATATATAGACATATAGGTACGATACGATATAGCTCGGGTATGTGATACGTAAATACGAAGACACAACATGTCACACGTATCGAATCTGTTTCGTGTATCTGGCGAGGTACACACAGATTTTGTGTACAAGTGTATCATAGCCTGGAACGCAAAACTCTCTAGTCTCTACTATGTGTTAAAAGGCGATACAACATTAGGTGAAGTGCGATATATTGGAAGGTTGGAAAAAGACTTGAATGTAGTTGGTGTTACAGAGATGAAAGTTGACATTCTTTTTGTTCTTTTGCAAGAAAATGTGAAAGGCTTTGTCAATGTTCTCACAGTTGAACATAGAGTATAAAACAATATATGGTAGGGCATAGATAGGACTAAAACCTCGATTTGTGCTCCTTGAATGAGTTCATCTTGCAGAATTGATTGAGAATATAGTTTAGATTTGATTTGAGTTGTTGGCCCTCATAGGGAAACTTGTCGGACAATATCCCGTTTCATATTTACCAACTGCGCGATAAGGTGATTGGTAGTGTGAAATTACACTAATAGGACATGGAATTAGATATATAAAGGGACACGTAAGCCTTTGTCAACTACGACATGAGTGGTTGGTGACTTGGTGGTGTGAAATTACACTATCGGGATATGAAATGAGGACTAGGAGTAAATAGTCTTTATTGAAAAACAATTTCAAAGATACATCCGAGTTTACAAATACACAAGTGATACAGTCAAAGTATATGGCGTGGAGAATAATTTACAAAAAAAATTGAACAAAACAAAAATATTACAAGCACTATCATACCTATTCATGAAATGTACAAACAAATCCTGTACAGCTCAGTTTTCGTTTTTTGTTTTACCAACATCTTGTAATTGTATGCCCTAGTTTCTACCCTTTTTTGTATGTTTTGTGATGCATGTATAATAATAATCCTAACAACATCATGGTTCAAGCATGCCATGTAGTACCTGTTTTCTTGCCAATGTTTCGTATGAGAATCAAGTTATCTGTTCTTCTTTGAAACGGAGAAGTGCAACAGACTGGTGGTCGTTGTTCGCAAAGTCCATTCTTCTATTTGCCATTTGTCTATCCATTAGTGTGTTGTTTGGTCTCAGCTGGGAAGTTGCATTGACAGTGTTATGGCTGCTAGTTTTTGCTGCAGGGACATCATGAGTGTGCTTCCCCTCGTATGTTGTTATGACGGCCTTTGGGTCACTGGCAGCTCTTTCAACATGCTTCCGGACATTGCAGCCTGGTGTAGTGCATTTATAATAGCTCCTGTAATATGAAGCAATTAGAAAGCCGGGAGAAATCTTAAAAGAGCATAAAAAGTTAAACTACCACTACTAATCATCTGAACGAGAGAAGATCTTAAACAAAATGTCACCGTATCTAAGCACTCAGAATTATAAACGAGCAAATACCAATACCCAAAGAAAGATGCGTACATAAACATTGCAAGCACCTTACAACAAGATTTCAGTATGAAGCATCTTAAAATCATTTATAGGAGATGCCATGCATTAGTTAGGAGCTTTTGGAAGAAATGTTGAAGTTTCGAGAAAGCATGAAAAACTAACTCAAGAAAATAACGAGTATATATAGAAGATGACAAAAAACTAGAGGTCGCCAACCAAAGAGCATATGCATGTTTTTAGTATGGTAGAGAAGCTAGAAGATGGTCTTGAACTCTTGATCAGCTTCTGCCTTTTAGCTTCCTGACAGCTTCCTTTCAGAAGAAAGGTGCTCAAAGCAGTGTATATTGAACACCAGATTCCCTGTGTTAGCTATAAATAAGCTGAGTTTTGCATTTACTGTCGCAAAGACGCACAAAGTTGAATGATTTTCCCTTAATAGTTAATACAGCCATAGCTAGACCAGCTTGTGTTATCATAAAAACCTTATCCAAAGGACATTTTAATAGCTGAGACTTTAGGTAGATGGGAAAACAAAAAACTACCTCGGGTAAGGATTCCCTTTGACAACCTTCTGGCCATACTTTCTCCACCTGTAACCATCATCTAAGAGGTCAACTTCACTGGTAGTCTGAACAATAATCCTAGGTTCCGTAACAGTTCGATGTGATGATGCTTGCTCTGAACTCTGGACTTCAATGTTCCTGAAAATATTTGAGCATATCATACATGTTCAGAAAGATAAAGAAAGAAAATGTCAACTGTTGGACGACCCTGACTTAGCATACCTTCTCTTGGATTCAGGTTCATCCTCATCTCGTCCATTACCTCTAGTCTCAGCATCACCAACTTCATCACTCTCACTTGATCCTGATACTTGGTCAGGTGTAACTTGGCTAGATTCTTGGTCTTTAGTGGATGACATATAAGACATGTTTGAATTCCCAGTCTGACCCTCAGAACTAGTATCTTTGGAACGTTTAGTTGGTGGGGCATGGTTGTGTTGGCCTTTGTATATAATTTCAGTTATTTGACCTTCAAGAGACCGTTCAACTTTCTTTTTGACGGGACATTTTGGGTGAGTACATTTATAGTAGCTTCGAGGGTATTCGCTACCCTTCACATGCTTCTGGCCATACTTGCGCCAATTGTACCCGTCATCAGTAGGTTTGTCAACAGGGAAGTTGGCAGGTTGGGATTTCTGAGAAGAGTAAGATATAAGAGATGAATCATTTGTGACTTTGGAGGGAGGCATCTTCTGTTGCAAAGATGTATTGGAAGATAGACGATGCATTTCTGAAAGAGAAGAAGCAGGAGCGGAGGATAAAGATCTGTAGTCGGAATGCATGTGTGCCTGCGCTTGAGCTTGAGACTGAGCAGTCAATTGAGCCATCATCTGTTGATGAGATGCTCTATATGGACCCTATTCATAAACAAAGATGGGCACATCAAAACAAGTCCAAGAACTGAAAAAAAAATTCAAGGCAGGGGACTCTAGGTACTATCTGAAATTTATACTTTGAAGTCAAACTGTTTAAAAGGAAGCACACTGCTGTCCGGAACAGATAAATATTCACCCTCAGGTCCATGTTAAAGAGAACCAAGATCACACCAGCATTCCATCTTAATTAGTGGAGTGTGCTACAGGACAACTAAGTGATGGCTTGAACTATCACAATTGAGCAACTAATCAAATGAACCACGTATAGAAAGCTCAAACAATATATAGCCTTTGATGTGGTTAATGCAACAAAAACGGAGAATAAGCACATGAATTTACATGCAGACCCATGGTAAGAACAGCAGAGAGTTCTGACTTCTGAATGTCCAATGGATGTCAAATAGTAATATATACATGGACTTTACTAAAAAACTAGAACTGCAGTCACTACCAAGAATATCCAGAAATGTACCAAAACGGACACTGTAAACCCGCCCCTTATTGGTCATTTATAAAAAGTATCACATTATTACTTTCTGGAATTACGGTGCTATTGATACTAACACCATCAAATAAGGAGTAGATCTTCCAGCTGGGAACAGTGATATAGAGGCATACTGATTATGGAACGACTATCATATCCCAAGGAGATGAGGTGTAAGATCTCCTTGAAGAAAGGCACACCTCTCCCTTTTTATGTTAACCGTTACTCAATAGTCAAAAGTATACAGCACAAGGTCAGAACTCGTGACTGTTCCTTATTCCCCTTTTTCTTAGAAATGGTTTATTTTCCCTCAACTCAAGTCATGATGAACACCGAGCAGGCTCCCATATGTAATAATGCTTGTAGTCCAAAGTAGAATCCCGTGAGAAATAGATTATCGTCTCATCCAAATATATAGACGGTGGCACTCAAGTCTAAATTAATTATAGATGGATGTACAAGATATACTAACAAGCACTCGTCATTCGTCAAGGAATTGTTCATTTTCCTTTAACCGAAGTCTCATCATGCAAATGCTTTCAGGTTCTTGAATTTCTCACAAAAATCCTTCAACTTTTAGTGAAATTTCCAGCTGGTTAAAATAGTAGTGGCAGACTAAACACATAAAAATGAATGTATACGCGATTCAAAGGACTATATACTACCACAGTTTTTAGTTATCACATTTCTTGTGATAAAGGTCTATCCTTGTAGCTTACACTTTATTACCAACTGAACGAAATCTTCAGGAATGAAGATTCATTCTTTCAACATCTCTATTGTCTTTATTAGGATCATCCATTTATCTGATTTGTGGATTATGGTTAAGATACTTCCAGATCACATGATCAAACAGCAAGTGTAGCATAAAAAAATGTCAATCTTGACATCATGACTTCTCAGTGCTACATCCATAACAGCATAAGAAACTTCAACTTTCGATTCAATAAGCTCCTAATGTCAAACCCACTACGTCATTGAGTCGAGGAAACAAATGCAAAAACTTCCAACCACAAGAGATGTATATATCTAAAACTCGTATCCTGGCACAAAATAGCCTATATGATCTATCAAAAAAGATTCAATCATAGCTGGTTACTTGACAAAACTCCAAATTTTCACCCATGTTGACCTCTTTGACACATTTCTTCTCTTCGACTAGCAATATTAAGATATTTCTACATCCCAAATCGTAAAAGATAACCATTGTTCTGTTTCCCTCTCTATACATAGCAAATTATTACCCCGACCATGTCTATTTGTCATCAAGAACCGATTTTTACAGCCTCATTAATAACACATTTACACTTCCAAAACAACCATCAAACACAGATACACAGAAATCTAGTCACAAAATCGAACCAAATTCACATCACTCAACACAGAAACGAATACCAAAACATAAAAAAAAATCACCATGATGAAGTGAAGTCAATTACCTGGTGAAAAATCCCAGGCGAATCAAGCAAAGCAGCAGGACTCAATCCAGATGGAACCATAAACATCCCCTGATTCTGATTCTGATGCCTATGATGATTATTATTATTGGGCTGGTCAAATCGAAAGTCTCCAGCTCTAGTCTCCGGCTGAAAATATCCCCCTGGTGACATTGCGCCGGCCAGAAGCTGAGAAAACGAGCGACAGTCTCCCTCAGGATCATTTTCAGCAAAGAAACTGGACACCAACGACATCGGACCTGGACTGACACCGGTGAATAGACTGTCGATCGAAGTAGTAGGCGGCAGAGCGATCGTCGGTCTCAAAGATGATGATGGTGGTGGCGCCTTGTTTTCGCCCATTTGGTTGTTGACTTTTGGTGCTGTTTCGTTTCTTTTTTCTCTCTTCTCCTTGTGGATGAAGGAAGGAAACTTGGGAAAGGAAACAAGAGAAACCTGATTTTCTTTCTGTCTGTTGGGATCTTTTGCTTCCTCAATCTTTCAGGAAAGTCTTCTCAAGCAAGCAGCTTTATTGTTTTCTTTTGCTTTTCTTTTTTTCTACATCAATAATGAAATTGATTACAAATTGTCCTTTTCTTTTTTTGGTAAAATACTATAAAGTCCACGCAACAGCTCAGGATAACAACATGATATTTATCTTATTTTCGAGTTTTAGATATTCATTGTTTCATTCATTTATTGCGATGTGGCACCATTACTAGTATGTACACTAGTAAGCCTCTGTTCTCTTCAACTGAAAACTCATTCAGTTCAGTTCTGCTTAGTTATATTTTATACTACAATTCAGTTCAGTTCAGTAAATTCCAGTTGAAAAGAACAGAGCCTAAGTATTCATCTCTATTGGCTTGCCAAAACTTTCAACTGATGTGTAGGAATTTCCCCTTTCTTTTTACCACAACATATAAGTAGTCTATTAGTCGAATAAAATGTCCTTACCAATCCGGACAGCTGTCTCAAACATGCAAATAGTCCAGCATGAATCGAAACTATCTACACTATTAAGCGATTGATATTGTAACATTCATATAGCCACTGACTCGTGTCATCAATTATGGTGATTGCCTCATGATACATAGAGAAAGATATGACATCCTAGATGAGTCGAAACTGGCGGTGAATCTCATGAATTAGCTTATGATTTGTTGGGGATAGGGCCTACTCGCCTTCTGGTGTGAAACAATGATCTTGGGCTTATCGAAATGCTTGTTTTCATTAGTCGATCACGATCTCGATCATATTTAGGAGTTTCACCGACAAATAAGAGAACTAAAAGTAATTTTGATAATTCCCCACTTGCTTCAGTATCTACAATGTAATTTAAGGTGGTTAATTTCAATATTAGTTGATATTTTATGTAAAAGATGTACTACTATAAGATAAAAAATGAAAATGATGTGCATTGTCGGGTGGTGGTTGGTGTAGATGAAGTGAAATTTTATTATGAACAAAAAAAAAAGGACAAGAATCAGATGCACATATCTGTATATGCAGCATTTGGCAATTCCTACAAAAACCCTGGTTGAATTGACTCAATGACACATGGAAAATCCAAAACAAAAAACAACTGAACAAGTGAGTGAGTGATCACCACGAAGACGAAGAAGAAGAATAATAATAACGTGACGGAACCATGATCTTCCCACGCTACCTGGCCTTTTCTCAATTACTGCTCTACTAGTACATAGTACATACCTCTTTATAACATAACCACCACTATGTTTCTTCCACAACAGCACTGATGCCTTCCCTTAATGTCAGTTGACCACTGTTGGAACTATCATATGAGTGTTTTACATTCAAGTTGAGTTGAAGGTCATAGTTGATTAATAATATATTAACTCATTGAAGTTGATTTTAAAGTTTCATTATTGGTATTGGAATGTGACTTTTATAGGGATTAGTAGCATATTTGAGTTTTAGAGTTGATGAATAATAACTAAACTCGAGATGAAGTCGTTACTAAAAAGTTAAAGATTGATAGTACCAACGCGGATTCAAGATTTAAAGTTTGGTGACCAAATCATATACTACTATAAGAATATCATGGTCCATGGACATGATCTATAAAATAAGGGACAACTCTCTCCCTCACAAGGACTTTTAGCTTTTAAGGAATGGATGAGCCTCTTTCTACATGGTATCAGAGAGACGTCGAAAAATACCCACTCCTATATCTAACCCGAATAGTGCATCTAATGGTGAGTTTTGATTCTTGCAACTGAACTGAAATGTGTTAACTAGAGCAGAATATTGTCAAGCAATATCGACTTATGGCTTAATGAGTTAAGGTTAACTTCAGTGCGACCTTCAAGTACTACTTATTCCAATTTCTAGAGACACATTCCAATTTCTCGAGAGCAGTAGCTTTGCATTGTATACAGTACTTATATGAAAGTCGGTACCAATTTATCATCAAATCTTTTATTTGGGTATTTTCTAAATTGTTAAGTGATAAATACAGTTTATATTTTTAGATTTTGATAAATTGGCAGTGACATGTGATGTCCAAATGGACACTAACGTACACGGCTAATACTGCAAAACAAACTCCAACATTGCTTGCATCATTTTCGAGGGCACTTGCATGTCCTTAAATGTATGTCTTCATCACCCCTAAACAATAGGACAAAGGAAGCAAACACTATTGAAATCCCCAAAAGCGACTTATAATAAGCAAGCACTAATGGACCATGAAATCAGTCGCTCAAAGATGCATGCATTTCAAATCCTTCTTGTTTGAGCGACAGTGATGGTCTCAGACTCTCAAATATCATTAGTAGGCATTATTACTACATCTATATACTCTGTCAACGTATTTGACCACGTTATGCCCAGCTACCTCATAAGCAAATACAAGTCCAGTGTTTCACTTTGCTCTATAATGCATGGCCCCTAACCGGAAACTTAAGTAAGAAAAAATTGAAAACCTAAAATGAAAACCATTTGACATTTATGTGGTAAAAGACCAAAAGGTCATCAGGGCCTCCATCTCAGAAACTAGAGAGTTTGCTCTACAGGATCAATGAAAAACATTGCCTGGGAAAAGAGCCTATGCCCTCAGTAGACAGATGTACATTAATACCAAAACTGTTTTTAAGATCACATAAAACATGAGTACTAATAGATACATAGAGGTGCAAAAAGGTTATTGCCCAAGAACACCATAAGATAACACACAGGGGCCTGCAGCGCACACAGCATAAGCATAAACATGTACCACTAAATAAATAGCAAAAATTTATTGAATTCAAGGTAGCAAAACACCAAAGATAAATTCATGGTTGCAAAACACCAAAGATAAACTAGTACTTGAATAGTCGAGAACTTAAACCATCATCATCCAGTAGAGCACAACCGAATAAGATGTACATATTGTTCTCCCATCTTTTACGAAACTATTAAAGAGTTTTGAAATTAAAAGTAGAGCTTAAAAGCAGTAGTAAAATAGCCGGTACAGCAGCCAACCAATTACTTGGGACCGACATCCTTGATAGCATTGATTTGCTCCTCACCCATGGCGGACATAACACTCACAACGAGGTCCTTTCCCTCTGCAAACCCCTCCTTGATCTGTGTATAACAATAGTGCATTAGAAATTAGAAGATGCATGATAACATACACAAATAAGACCTTTAGACCGCAGATAGGTTAAACAAATAGATAAATACCACAAGTAAGTCCTTCAGACCAACAAATAGATAAATACAAACCTGGGTTGCTAGAGCATCATCAGTTGGGAGCCTAAGGTCATCCTTAGTGCTTCCATTGTCAGTTAGCAAGCTCACCTACAGTATTTAATTTCCAATTTCCAGTTACTATGATGTTACCTAATCAACAAAAACATTAAACCTTCATAACTTGGCAAACTTACAAATCCATCCTCAGAAATGTCAATCAGCTGATAATCAACACGGTTAACATGAGGGACCTGTAAATCAACCAAACCACCAAAGATTTGTCAGCCCAAGTAATCAACATTATAGTAGTAATAACTAAACATATTATATTAAGAAACGGAAAAGGTAGAATATTTCAAAACTAAATACGCCAAATATATGTTTACATCACAATTGTGGGAAGAAGGAACAATATCCTCAAGCTTCTTGCCATTAAAGATGTCAATGGCAACAAAGTGACATTTTGCGTGACCGTGCTTTCCAGTTTTGGAAGTTGAAACCTCCACAACCTGTTCACAAGATAATAGGATTAGTACTATCGCACTAAGATTAAATAATATCTTACTGCACAATAAGAAGATTGCATTTATATTATAGGGAGGGGGGCAATCTTATAGGCCTCACGTATTTGGGACAATACAAATGTCTTTGCAAAAAATATACAGTGGTATTATATAGTACTGAGATAACAAAAAAATCATTGAATGAACAGTACTTGTTCAAAAATGTTCTAGTATAGTTTTTAATAGATACATGAAGCTTTAGGTCTTTATTCCAAAGGAAATCAAAGCTAGAAACACAAAGCACAAATCACTAGATCATACATTAGAAATACAGTGAAACTTATTAGAGAATCAATCCAGTATGGGAACTTAGGACCAGCAAAACTCAGGGTGCGTTTACATTCGCACACAAGCCAAGAATGATGGGGGATAGGTAGAGGCAGCTCATTAGGAATTTGCAACCATCATTACCTCAGCAAAATGTGATGATTTCATTCTCAAGTTTCCCATTCTCAAATTAATCTGGCATTGTATTTTATTCAAGCAAAACTAAATCATGTGAACTTGCCTGTACGATTACTGTGGCTTATAGGATTTTACTAATCCATAAAAATTTGATAACTTCAGCTCCATCTTTCCAATCTTATTGTGCAGTAAGATATTATTTGATCTTAGTTGTCCTCCCACAGTTTGTATCTAGTACATAACCGGTTCCAGTACCCATATTAACGGGATGTATGACGTTGAGATCAACTTCGACCATAAATTACTTGTAAAATACATGGAAAAAGATTTAATAAGTATCAAATGCTTTTCCAGTGTAATTTGAGGTAAAAGTCGAATTCATAAAGTCGAACATCACTTTATTAGGGAAAGGATGGAGAATACTAAATATTTGTTCTGAAACTAGGCGGAGCTGTTATTCTATCATCCAGCTGGTAACATCTACCCTGAACTCAGCAGGTAAGGGAGTTCCTTCAGCTCTCTCACAGATATCAACTAACATAAATCTGCCAAATTGTTCTTACTAATAGTCATCTATTAAGCACCAGAAAGGCTCCAGTATCACGACGAGGTAAAAACAACTAACAAAACCACAATCAACAACACTTTCCAGTCATCTAAATCGATCGGATCTAGATAAAAAGAATAGATAACATGAATAAATCTAAATCGGATTCACCAATAACAATAATATATTAAATCAGATTCACAAATAACAATACCTTGCAGGGACGATTCTTGATGTTGATGTAGCCATTCTTGCGGATTGTACCCGCCTGCTGTGGGAAGGTTTTTGATGCTCCGGCGTCAGCCTGGGCTTCGAATTGATGCTCCTCGTCAGACATCTTCCTCGGTGGTATGAGCTGATGACAATCTGGTAGGAGCCGAGAGAGTAAAGGAGGAGAATAGAGGAGAGGCGTTGATTTGTAAAGGAGGAGGAGAAAGTAGTAGGGTTTTTAAGAGGTGGATGAAAACCAGATTTATTTCAGATCGTTGGATTGAGGTAGGTTGACGGACTAGATTGATCTTTACTTTATTGAGATTATTGCTTGCGTTGAAACGACGCTGTCTTGTTTTTTATAGTTTTTATCATTATCCTTTGCTGGCCTTGCCGTCACAATTTACAATTTTAAGGGCTTTCTAAATACACAAATTAAATAGGGGAAAAAAATGCCCTTTAAAGTTTGACTATTCTTAGGATTTGCAATTTAAATTTTGTTAGGTTGCAGTACGCCACTTAACTTATGTTGTTGTTTGTCTCCTACAGTATAATTTCTAAAGTATTTATTCGTCGTAGTGTGTTGTGATATACATCAGACAACATTTACAAGGGGTATATATATATATATATATATATATATATATATATATATATATATATATATATACATCTGACAACATTTTAAACTTCAGGGGGCAAATCGCAACCTGCAAATAATAGGGGCAAACCGTATAAACAAACAAATTTCATGGGGCAAAATGTTTTTTTGCTTGAAATTATATACACCGTGTTTGACGCAAACTACCTAAGGGGTGGACCAATGTTCTTAGTTACAAGTTTAAATTTTACATTTACAGTTTAAAATTAATTTGCAATCAAAGTTGGAGACGGTTGACCAGAAAAAATCAAAGTGGGAAGTTTGTGCCGGAACGGAGGAAGTACTACGATAACTTTTGATAGTTTTCAAAAGTATTTTAATTTTTTTTTTTTTTTTTGTGATTTATCACATTTACTTTAGATCTTTGTTAATTTTCTATTTTTACATAATCTATTTTGGAACTGTTACATATTTAATACTTCCAATGTTCCATTAAAAACTTAATAATTTTCCATACTCGGTGTTCTATTAGACAATTATTAACCCATGAGATGAATTTTGATATCTCACTTATCAATATTTTTATTTATACTCTCTCTCTCTCTCTCTCTCTCTCTCTCTCTCTCTCTCTCTCTCTCTCTCATACTTCATTGTACACCAACCACTTTATCAACATAATATGCCACATATAAAAAATGTTTTATGAATTCTCCTTACTCCTAACAAAGTAAGTACTCGCAATTTAGAAAGTTACCAACGGAACGTGTGTAGTACTTTTAATGAATTTTAACATTACATTACAAAAAAAGTAATTTAATTGCTCTTGTAATATTTGAGTTGTTATATGATTAAAAAACCAAACTCCCTTGCACATATGGAGAGCGCAATACACACCGTCATTCTTAACAATCTGAACAAGTGACATACTTTTAAAAAGCATGAGGTACATATATACAATTTAAAGAATATGTCATATTCGTATGGATAAGATGACAAAAAATGACTCTGGTTCAAGCAATGGAAAACTTTTTGTTATAATAAGCTTTAGATCTTGATGAGCAACAAATGCATGACTATTAAGCTCAGCAAGTAGAAAGTACTCTTAGTCCATAGATATTAGAAGCGACATTGTAAAATAGAAATTTTACTTTGGATGATAGAGTAGCTACTTGTATAGGATGATATGTCTATGAATATAATTTTTATTTATCCTTTGAAGAAGAGCAAGGTACGTCATCAACAGACAAGCTACAGGATTTGAAGAACTCTGAGTAAGGCTGGATAAGCTTTCCGAGTTTAAGGCAACAACTCTCGTAATGCTCTAAATATTCAGAAACCGCCAAGTATAAGTGAAAATCTAGATGGCATAGTAGGTTGTACTGGGAATAGCTTTTTGGGTATGAAGGCCCTTTGGAGAGGAAACGGATACTAGATAAGCTTTATGAAAAGCTCTTATTAACCATCTAACCGTTGAAAGATGAGCAGCCAAAAAGTACAGTGCATTTAATGCACTATCTATATACTTTGGGAAAAAGCGATAAGCCTTCTCAAATAAGAACAAAGAGTACTGTACATTTGTCTGAACGTATAGAAACACTCAGCTCCAACTTTGAATTATAGTTTAACGAATCTTAACTCAAACGGAACTATTTGTGCCTATAAATTAGAAAACATTGAACTTGAGAAAAATATAGAAGATATATAGAGAGCCAAAGACAAAGATACTACTTCTGGTGGTGTTAAATCTTTTACAAGAGAGCAAAGGCTAAGGGATCTATGGACATCTGAAGAAGCTAAGAGAAATAGATTGGATGAGATAGCTAAAAACATCATCATCAGATCTACTCCAGATTCCATACAATGCAAGGTATGGAAAGCTGCCAATGCCAAAGAAGCCTGAAAGCTAGTGGAAGAGATATGTGCAGCCGCAGGAGCCGCCAAGACCAAGGAAAACAAGCTTGAAGCTCCGAGACTGAGATTTTAGAAATTCAAACAAGGGCCTATTGAGGAGCTCTGGAAGACTTGGATTTCCGGTTCACCACTCTCATGAGTGAAATGGCTGCACTTCGAGAAGGAGAAATGTTTAATGACCATGAGATGAGAGGGTAAAAACCACCATCATAAGTCTTAACCAATAGTGGACCAACACTCAAAACTTCTACTATAACTAAGGAATGTCCAAAATCACTCATGTGGAACTCTTATCAGACCTGACATCTATCAACTATGAGACAAAACAAATGGAACAAATGGCTATTGAAACTTCGCAGAATGTTGCCTTGTTGACAAATAATTATTATGACGAAGGAAGACAAAGCTACTCCTAAAGAAACTGCTCTTGCTGTAAAGCATATGCGAAAATATATAAGTTGAGAGATAGACAGGAGAAAAGATAAAAGAGAAGTTAAGGCAGCATCTCAGATACCATTTTTGTCATCTGAAGAACTCCCATAATTAGTGCCTCCGTCCGAATAGATGTTCGTTGAAATCGAAGAAGTTTCGCATCCGGAAGGAGAAAGAAGTTTTGTTAGTTCATTGTGTTTTGAAGAGGGGAATGTTCAAATGATGCCTGCCGAAAGAAGAAAGAAAGGTTTGACAACTTTGTTGAGTGATTAGTGTGATTATACCAATCAATTAATTCGATGTTTGTTTGGTAATCCTTTTTTATGTGAACATACAAATACCATAAACAATTGAGGGTGTATTGGAAAATTCATACAAAGACGCTAGTGTGTAGGAAAGAAAGTACAGGTTTTCTACCGTCAGTCAAGGTGTCGCCCTGACTATTGTCAGTCAATGTGTCGACATTGACACGTGTCCGTTGCTCTGTATCGCCCTAAACCGTTGCTCTATATATGTCGCCCTCAACCACTGCTCTGTATCGCCTTCAACCGTTATTTATTTATTTTTTTAAATTTTTTGAAACTATTAACTTCTCCCAAAAATGTTACTCATTAAAATTTTAACCCTCCTTCCCCACCACCCATCTTCTTCCCCAATCCACCACCACCCACCACCAACACCACCACCACCACCCATCTTCTTCCCCACCACCAACACCGCACACCGCCACCAAAAACCACTGTCGGAGCTTCGCCATGGATTCCGGTGAGTTGTGGTGGTGGGTGGTGGCGGTGTGATGGCTGGTGGTGGTGTTGGTGGTGGGGAAGAAGATAGGTGATTTAATTTTGATTATTGATTTTGATTTTTTAATAGAGATAATTTTTTAATATATCAAAAATATTTTTTAAAAATATAATTAAATCATTTAAAGCGACGTAAGTAGGTTAGAAGAACAAGCGTAACACCTTGCGACCCCATAATGACACTTAGTGCGAAAGGTAACAGATTATTCGATCTCCACCGTTAAAATTTTAATCTAATGGGTCAAAATAGGTGACTGACGTTAGTCAGGGCGACACCCTGACTGATGGTAGAAAGCCCCAAGAAAGTATATACTCCCTCCGTCCCAGTTTTATTTATCCATATTCCATTTTGATCCTTTCCAAATTTAACTACCCATTTCTTTAATGGAAAATCTCCCTCATACTTTATTCACTATATTTCATAATTTATTCACTATTTCTCCTAGTTTACCTTTCCTACTTTATTACCATCTCTCCTACTTTATTCACCTTTTTCTTAAAACTTGTGTTTGTCCCCGTAGGTAATTGAAACCGGGACGGAGGGAGTATATATCACATACTTATGTATATGTGTATTAAAGTATTGATCATGGTACGAGTTTGCAACTCCCATTAAATCTATATTAAAATGAGTAAGTCTCATGAAATCCAATCTCTAGATAAAAGACAAACCTATATTCTTTAAAAAAAATATCGATGTTATCAATCAAAACGTTTATGATGTCAACATTGATATTTTTTCATGTATTATTACAGTATACATATAATATAATATAAGTGGACAATTATCTGAGTTGTGCAACTAATCGAGACCCTAATTCAATTCGAAAAAAGACAATTCAATATAAAAAACAATGACAGTACTTACCATCATATATTTTTTATATTATTCATAACTAAATGCCACAATAACACGCGTAGCATGTTATCAGGTTCTAGCATATATATATATACATCTTGTTAACTACATAGTAGAGATGTTTTGATTAATAAAATCGATAATTTATTTTGACAACATAGTATGTCGTTTATAGATCATTTATTCAGAGATCGTATCTCATATCTCTAGAGACTTTTTTTTTTTTTGATTTCTCACTGGTATTCAGTACGAGCGACTAATTCAGTCTTGCTTAAGTGAACTCAAGTCCCTTATTACTTGACCAATGACAACAGTTGGTTTGGTATGTCTAGAGATGTATAAAATTGTGGAAAAAAATTGTGGCCGTGCATGCATCCGAGTCACCTGACGATGACATTACACCTTCTTCGGCTTTGGCGCTAATTTTAACATCACACAAACCTTCCCCGAAATTTCAATGGCAGTTGGGTTTAGTATTTTTTATTACATTCAAAGTCTCCTGAAATTTATTGTGTTCAAGTACACCTCTCCAGGTTCAGCAGTGTCACTATCTCTTCAACAATGAAGGTGCTGCAGAATGTCATCTCTTCGATGATAGACAAGGTTCTGCAGATGAGGTTTATTGCTCTAATTAACTATGCAATTGTGTCTTCAGGCTTTGGAACTGTCATCTCTTCGATCGTAGACAGGTTGCCGTTGCAAAGGCCAATCGAGCCCCAAGAGGCAGCTCAGGCTCAACCAAATGACGAAAGCGAAGCCAATTCAGAGATATTCGATGACGTGGAATCGGAATCCGACTCAGAGCTGCTCGATGATGCTGATGCGGATATGGATGCTTTGGAGCCACTCCAGAGCAGAGATGCTAGAGCAGACGTTTTGCGCCGGTGGAAGGTAAATTGGGTTTTTTTTTTAAATTTCAATGCTTTACATGATCATAGTGATGATTTAAAGTTCGATTAATTTAATCTCAGTGAAGATTAGGATACTAAGTATGACAATCTGTGAACTCTTTCCTGATACTTGTTGTCTATGAGGTGGTTGATATATGGTTGAGCAGGCTTTTACGCAACAAGGATGTGTAAGAGGTTGAAGTATTTCCTTGTTGTCTTCTTATTATATTACATAATTCTCAATAATATAAAGGTGTTACCATCTGTTTGTGGAATTGCTACGTGCTGATCAAAACATTATTAACTACATCCCTGCTCGAGGATGACTTAGTTGACCTGGTGTAGCTCCTATACATGTAGTTTTCGTTCTCTCCCAATGTTAGGGGAGCAGGTGGTTATGTCACCTTCAAAGCATCAGTGAAGCTATAGTAGTTTTTTCTTTGTAATGTACTAAAAATAACTCAAATCGAAACACACATTTCAGTTAGGATAAAATTCTCAATCAAGATCTTGGATGTGATATTGTGATTGTAGAACTAGTGGAATCACAGTTGCAAGTAACAAAACTTTTTCACGACAAGTTCTATTTTGCTTGAATAATCTTGGTTTTTCTCAACGGCACTGGGCTGTAGTACTTATGATATTTATTATCCTCACACTGATCAAAGATTCTCAGTGTTCTGGTTAAATTGTTTATGAAATAGCATTCACCATTCTAGAAGTGGGATTCTTGACACATGTGTTTTACCTTGACTATTAGTCTATTATGCAGTACATCATGTTAGCTATGCTGGGTTGATGCTTATGTATTCTGGTGTCTTAAATTGATATATCTGTTTCAGACAGCTGTTCATGTTATCAATGCGTGCGCAACATTAGGTCATGCATCGACCCTGGTAAGAAAGAAGATCAGGGATGACACAAGGATGAACTATCTGATTGCTAAACATGGTCTAATCATTAAGGTAATTCACGCTTCTCATTCTTTATTGCGTTGAACCTCAGCGGGTTGCTAATTTATTATGCTTGACCAGGCAGTTCATCCGTCTAGAGAGTCCAGACAAACAGCTGCTGGTAATTCTCATCTTCTAATGCTCCATCATGGAATCTGTTTAGCTAGTGCAGCTTCAGGAGGAACCACAGCACATCACGGCGTTCTTTTTTAAATGAATTACATGTTTTCTAGAAACAAATACCATACAAATCACACGTAATCTTAATATTTGTCCTACTTTGGAGAGCAGTTCTTTTCAAACATATGATCTTTTAGAATCATCACTTAGTGTCTTGCAGACTTAAGCTTTCACTAATTGCTACTCTGATGTGAATCAGCAAAGGGGACTGTGCTGCTAAGGCCCAAGTCGTTTGTATCTTCTATTCTTCTTTGATTTAGCTTTCCTCATGTATGCTACAAAGTTTTATGTTTCTCATCTCCTTGCATTTATGTACTTGTAGACACTGTCTTCTTTTTTATTTTTATTATTTTTATTATTATTTTTTTTATTTTCCTTGACATTTGGTGCAATTAATAAGGAGATTTATGTGGAATCAATGCAGCTTCTTCCTCATGGTATAATGTCACTGTCATCAATGCTTGTCCGGGTAGTATGAGACTATGAGTTAAAATGAACACTAATAACTGTTGCAAAAGTTCAATAATCAGTCTATTTGTCAAGAAAAGAGAGAATTTCCAGCATATTCACTCTCTTAATTGTGATAATAAGAGCTATATTTTCCTTTTAGCTGCTGGGACTACAAACTCACCTTTCAGGCGAGTCGGTACTGGTGATTTTGGTATCAGTTCAGAGGAATTAGTATCAATGTCAAGAGATCATGATTATTCTCTCCTGCAGCAAAATGGAGGGGTAAGTTAACAGCAACTGCAACTCGATGTTTTCTTCTAATTTTATTTTTTCCTTCCTCGATGTTCTCATGTACTTGGCTAGTCTACATTGTCATTCCATGTCACACTGGCTACTCTCCTTCTTTCCCTTCTGATCAGGTTAAAGGAGTGGCTGCAAAATTAAAATCCAATTTGGAGAAAGGTTTGTCTGAAGATGAAACTGATCTCACTAACAGAAAGATGACATTTGGATCAAACACATATTCCTCCATGAGAAGCCCGAGTATGTGGGTGCGTGAATTTTTTTCATTATGCAACATGTCTTTGATCTTGATTTGAATACTGTCCAATCACTAGGAGTAGGAGGTTATTCACATCTGTGTGTGATATACCATACAGAGGATTCTCCGGGAGGCTTGTCGAAATCCTGTTCTGATCATCTTGATGGTTGCTGCAGCTGCTATTATAGGTTTAGGTATGAAGAGTAAGGTATGTTAAAAGAGACAACTGTGAAAAATATCAATCACTAGACCGTACACTAAAATTCAGATGTTACATTATTTTCATAAAAATCATATGTGATAGTGTTACTGCAGCATCTGGTTCCCTGTTTTCTAGATTATGATCAACAAAGACAATATCCTGCGTTGTACACCATACTGTACTTGAAATTTTATTTGATTAGTCACGTGCTAGTTTCTGGACAGTGATCTGTAGCTCCTAATTTATAGTTGATCAATTCAAGAAAACCTAATATTTTTGAAATTTTGATTGATTAATGCGATTTTCTAATATAGTCACGCTACCTGTCTGAACAAGTTGTTTGGTTTGCTTTACCAGCAAACAAAACATGAAACGTTAATGTGGCTTACCGCCATTTCTTTAACTACTTTTAATTGTGAATTTGATCGAATATGCCAATTGTCCTTTCCTTTCAAAGTAAGTTTTCCACCTAGTTTTCCCAATTAAGGATTCTCATGATTGATGGGAGCTTGGAGCTCTAAGTAGATTTGTAACTCATGGCGTATCATGCATGCACTGTGGCCCCCTCTTCATTAGAGTACTTTGAAATCTATCGTAAGGAATTTGGTGTCGATATGGAAGAATACATCGACACAATTTCATAAGCAATTATCTCGTATTAGCTCTAATAGATTATGAAATTCTTTTCAGGGTTCCAATAAAGGTTGGTATGAAGGAGGAAGCATTGCTTTGGCCGTCCTCATAGTAACTATATTGACAGGTAAAATCCTTGGCCGAGTATATGATCCTACAATAGAATAAACTGGGTGTACAGAGAGAGAGGCAATCATCTCCATTTCTTCCCCAAGCCCTCCAGGATATCAAATAGTAAATTTGAACCTTTGACCAGTGCATTAGCAACTAGGCCACCAATCCTTGACAATTGAGGCTGCTGTGTGTTTTGTTGTTTTAAGGGCATGTTCATGTGCGAATCTTCTTGAGTTCATTTCAGATTTTCCTTTTTGCCGGTAGCATGATTTTTGCTAGTTGATATACTGCATACTGTTAGAAGCTTTTTACTTTCTCCTTGGGTCCCTCAGCAGTTGATATTCTGTGGAAAACAATTTGGAAGAGTAATCTACCTTGTATAGTGGCGCTTTGTGTTACTATGATCAGTTAATCTGTGGAGATTGTTGACTGCAGAGGTATATACAGCGTAGACCGATGTTATATGTGCACAAGAGACAGAGTCTATTTTGATCACTCATTCATGCAAACCTGGTTGGATTATGCGACACATTTTAAACAAAAACACTTCTTTTGGGTGAGGCCTAGGGAGGCTGGGGGTGTTTTTTGGGAGTAATAGGAAATTGAGGGATATAGATGGGTAGTCTCTTTGGAATGGTATTCCTGGGTTTATTATGTGGTGCTTTTGGTGGGAGAGGAACGACAGGTTTGCTTTTATTCCCTCCCCAAGAAATTATCTCTTCTGATCCGAATATTAAGGATAACTCTCTGAATACTTTATTTAGCTGGATCAACCTTGTAGATGGGACCCTGTTATAGGTATTCTTGCCTTTCATTGTTTCCTTTTCCTAATTGAACTGTATGTCTTTCCTATTCCTACTTGTTCAGAGTGTGATATTTTGTATAAAATGTATGTCATGATTTTTGTCTTTAAGACTGGCCTTTCCATTTATTCTTGGGGAGTTGGGGGTTAAATCATTGTAGATTAAGATCCTATCAATTCATATTAATGGATTATAACTTTGGCAGCTGCAAGTGATTACAAACAATCCATTCTACTCTATAAGTGGGAAGAGGAGAAGCAAAACATACAAATAGAGGTGCGTGCGCATGTATAAAACAGTAGTTCATGCTTTTAGATTTCTTCTGTGTAGACAGTCAAAAGAATGAAATGACTGCTTGTCGCTATATGTTGCACTTCATATTACGATTGATTTTTTTCTATTTATCTTTTTTCTTTCTTTCTTCTCTTATTAAATTTATTTTAGTAGTTTGAATGTTTGGTCAAGTATATACTGAAACTTACACAAAAGGAAATAGAAATACAATCGTATCTTAATCAAATCCCTAATCCTAATCTCTAGTTGAAGTCACTTGATTTGGGATTTCTTCACTCATTCACATTTCTACTGTGCTGCTACAACTGATTCTTGACATTTTCCACCCCCTAGAGTTTGTGAATTGAGGATCTCCGATCCCATCATAGAAATAATTGTATGAAGTGTTGAGCTACTCTGTCCTTTTGGAACTGTGACCTTCCAGTAAACCATGAACTTGATACTTGTCTCCTTGTAGTTTTTGAAAACTTGTTGCAAGTCAGACTAGTGTGATGTCATCTCCTCCAGTCGAGTAGTAATGTCAGTTTTTGAAGCCTGGCATTGTAGATAAGTCAAAGAACCAGAAGTAGGCTGTAAAGGTCAAGTACATAAAAGAACAGCAGCGGAAGATATATAAATACAGTGGCAATGGAGGCACACTAGAATAGGAGAAGAAATCCATACAGTCTGCAGGGTTCTAATGCTATTCCGAAACATGAGATGACTGCAGTTCTTTATGTTGTATTTCATATTACATGTCGGGCTAGATAAATACACATATCTGAAGGCTGGAACTATATAAATGGAAATAAAATTATATCTCAATCAAATCCTTACACTTAACCTCTGGGATCGATGGATTTGGGATTTAATACTGATCCTTTCCCGCCTTGTAATTGTTACAGGTCGTTAGGAGTGGGCGCAGAGTCAAAATGTCAATATTTGATATAGTTGTTGGCGACGTTGTACACATGAAAATTGGTGATCAGGTGAAGGGACTCGCTCATTAAGAGGTAGATAAAGGGAGAAAGGCCGTTTGATTATGTTCTTATTGATTTAGATCTTTCCTTCATATGTACAGGTACCTGCAGATGGGATTCTGATATCCTGCCATGCCATTAGGATTGATGAATCGAGTATGACAGGGGAGAGCATACCTGTACGTATGAATAGACCACATGTTGTATTTTTACATCAGTTGTTGTTTCTGTACACTTACCATTGTTAATTCAGATTTACAAGGATTCATCAGCACCATTTCTTATGTCTGGATGCAAGGTCGCTGATGGTTATGGCACCATGCTGGTAAAGTTATACTCTCTCTCTCTCTCTCTCTCCATCTGTCAATAGCTACTGGTCTTGTAATACATGCTACTTGAACGTTTATTTACCATGGTAAGTGTACCTGGAATACTACCATGGTGAGTCTGTTTCTTGGATAACATGGGGAACCTGTAGAGAGGAATTCTATCTCATCTAAAAGCTCGAATTTGTAGAGAGGTGTAAGATTTTGTCATTTATATTAATTCTTCCTTGGCATCTTTTATTTGGTAACAAATATCAGATCAATTAAGCGAGCGGTTCGTCTTCCACCTCAGGGGTATATAAAAAAAAACTTTAGCAGAAGTTGAAGTGTGAAAATTTGAGATGTCTTTTACTTGCCATAGAGGAAAGATAGAAGTGAGTAGTTGGTTGAGGAAAAACAAATTCAGTGAGGAGCAGTACCTAGATATATGATGCAAGTATCCACAGTGAGCAAAATATTCTTTAAAAAATGAAGTTCTAGTGATAATGTCATGTTTGACATGATGCTATGAAGTGTGCACTATCCTGGTTTTCTGACTTGCTTCTAACTTCCATATCTATAAATGCTTGTCCCTTCCTTCAAGCTATCTTCTAATAAGTATTTTATTTTCCCATTCTAATTAATAAGGAGTTCAGCGACTTCGTAGAACTTAGAACTTACGTGTTTTCTGTGAGGTTATTTAGGTGTAAAATACACTTAATGGTAAAAAGAAGCATGGCTTTGTTGGCTAACGTCCATCATATCTGAACTCGGAGTCTCCATGTCAACTTTCAATGAGATTTTTTTTTGGTAGCTTATTGCATGTTATTCTGTTTATTACCAGGTAACAAGTGTGGGATTAAATACACTCTGGGGGGAAATGATGGGCAGTGTGTTAATAGACCCCGAAGAAGAGACACCATTGCAGGTAACATAATTTTTATATAGAAATTTGAAAAATCATTTAGTGGTTAATTCGTGGTAACGTCTTTTTTTTTTTTTTTTTTACAATGACCAGATAAGATTAAAAGGGATTGCAACAGCTTTTTGTATAGTTGGTCTTGCAGTTGCACTAACTATTCTGGTCGTCCTTCTGTTCAGGTAAGTATTTTATTGTATTTTCTGTTATATTTTACATGAATGTGGTGGTAAAGTAAATTCATCAGATTCTTTGCTGGCTATACCAAATATCCCGACGGAAGCATCAAATTCAGAACTCAGAAGACTTCCATTGGTGATGCAGTGGGTGGCATCATAAAAATCATCGCTGTTGCAGTATGTAACCATCGAGATAATTATCTTATTTCAATTTATTGCAAGAAATTTTTAGAGTTGCTAACTGGCCAGGTCAAACTTCTAGGTTGCTCTTGTGGTTATTGCAGTTCCAGAGGCTCTTCCACTGTCTGTTACCCTGACGTAAGTCTAAATGCTTTTGATTTGATCTAACCTATTTATTGCTGTGCCTGTACCCATGTAAATCAGCAGATACTTTTTTCTTTTGTGCGGTTATAGATATCACTATTCAATGCCTATTCTTGCCTCATAATGTTTTTGTTATTTACATGGTCATGCACACGCATGATCCCCTTGCCTAGCAGTGCAACACTGTAATCATAACTTGCCATTTCAATTGAAAGCAATAAGTTAAGCCATTGCACAATGCCTCGCTTGTTTTATTTGTACTTTGCAAGTAATGTCTTTCTCAGAATATCCTGTTTTTCATAATAAATATTTGCTTTGCAGGCTCGCACATTCAATGAGAAAACTGATTGCAGATAAGATATTAGTATGTTCACTTGCATAGATTAAAGGCTCATTTCTTTTCCGTTAGATCCATTTCTATTATAATGACTGATATAATTATATGAACTGCAGGTCAGGAGGCTAGCAATATGTGAAAAGATGGGTTCTGCAACCACCATTTGTGTTGATAAAACTGGGATCGTAACCCTGAATCAGGTTGGTTATTAGCCTTCTTTTGGTTATACTTTGGGTGGCTGGCCTGGGATATGTAATTGAAGAATATATGGTAATGTATGTCTCGTCCAGATGACGGTTGTCGAGGTATATGCTTGTGGGAAGATAGTTGAACGCCCTGACAACAAATCACTGCTTCCTCCTACCATTGTGTCTCTGCTTGTTGAGGGAATTGCAAACAATACAACTGGAAGTGTATTTGCTGCTGAGGTAATTCATACCAGGACATGAGGACTAGATTTGTGATTGATCATTTTCATTCTGCTTTATTTTCAACAAACAAAATGATGTTGATGGTAAGTTTGCAAAATATTGAGTTCTTACATATTTGGGGTTCCGATGCTCTGTTTTGCATGGGGTTTATAATCAATTGGGACTGCACTGAGTTGCGAACAGATAGAATATTTCTAAATAAAATGAACTCAAGTGCCAGATAGAATATCTCGACATGGTCTGAAGCTTTTGTATATAATGTGGTTTCACGTTTGGATATCACACATTGGGAAAGTCTTAATATGAGTTGGAACATGATCTTAATAATATGAGGCATATGTCATTTCCTCTTCTGTGCTATCTCACGAATTATTGTTAAATCATCTGCTGTGCAAAGACTCTCTACCTAACCAAGGACTCTGATATGACCAAATGATGAACCTTTAGGTATACAGTAAATTCCTTGATACAACCCTTGCACATCAGATGGTAGTTTTTTTTTTTTTTTATATATTTGTGTTTAAGAAAAAACCAGCAGCAGATCACAAATTACCTTGTCCTTTCTCTACTATGAATGCAAGACAACCACACATCCACAAGTCAGCAGCATGGGCAGGAGGCAGCTAATCAGTAAATCTCTTTCGGCATGTTTGTTCTCAACATTAGCCACCGACTCCCCCAGTTTGAATATAAATGGATGTACCAAAGGGACATAATTGGGTACTTCGTTAGAAACCACACTTCAGATACCTCACCTATAGGAGAGAGGGGAAGAAAAACTACAGTTGGTAAGTTATGCCATATAGCATCGATGCCTAACCTGCTTTGGTGTATAGAGATATTTATTACACGAGATGGGTTCAGAAAGGAATAAATAAAATTTAAGATTGAAGTGTATCAACTTTGATGGATACATAAAGAGTGTGTTTTCCCTATATTACGCTGTTGGCTATCACATTTGATCAGAAAACTACCAAACCCATCGAGCATCCAGTTGTCCTTTGCTGCTATTTACACACTCCTATTTTCTTTTTGTCTGTTTAAAGAACATTAACAGCCACACTCCACAAAAAATCCGCACACAGAAGCATACAGATGCAATTACCAATCACAACCAGCCGGGACTTTGGAATGGTGGCAAATGACCATGTACTTTCCAAATTCCAGTGTTTACTATAGCTCCGATGTCCACTGTGTTCCCATTCCGAAACATACATATCCAAATATCTATGCAACGGAAATGAAATTGTAATTATCTTGCACCTGATCATGTGGATCTGTATATAAGATGTTCATTCTAGATTTTCTTGGACAGCACCTAATTTATACTTTGTGCGAAGTAGATGACTTTTCTGGAGTTAATGAACACCTTCGAAATCATGCTGCTTTCTTCTTTAGATCGACTTATACTATATAATTTATTGTACTAAATATGCATATTGGCTATGGTCTTAAACAGGAGGGTGGAGCTTTTGAGTTTTATGGATCACCAACAGAAAAGGCTCTTCTTCATTGGGGAGTAAATGTACTTGGGATGGACTTTGATGGTGTACGATCAGATTCAGTGGTGATTCGTGCATTTCCATTTAACTCAGAGATAAAACGAGGCGGTGTGGCAGTAATTCCAGAAACCTGTCAGGTGGTAAATTCTGGTCATATTTTATGTTGCCTCATTTTTTAGACACAGTATTTGGTTGATATTATGGGCTTCTAATGGTTTCCCCATCTGGACATACCAATATTTTTCTTGGCAGTCAAACTCTAAAGTGCACGTGCATTGGAAAGGGGCTGCTGATATAGTTCTTGCTGCTTGCACTAGATATATTGATGCAAATGATTGTGTGGTACCAATGGACAAAAATAAGGTTCTTACAGATCACATCTCTTTTTCAACTTGATTGTCAAACTTTACCAGGAAGCATTATTTGTTTCTTATATACTAGATGAAGATACTGTGTAACAAGAAATGATTTGACTGGATCAAAAAATTGTAGAATTTATTATTTCCACCATATCTTGAAGGTGATGAACTATATAGAAGATGAATTATGATTTACCCATGCTGAGTATCACAATATCAGAACAGGATGTAAAACATCAAATAGATTAAATTTGGGAGGTTGCCTCTGTGCTAAGAGTTTTCCCAGCATGCAGCCGTAAAAGGCTTAATTTCAGTGCTAAGAATCTGAAGATTCCAAAAGATTTGTGTAGTATCCTTTAAAACTGTTACTGTAAAATAGCGAAAAATTCTTTAATACCTCTAACTAATAAGCAGCAATTAGTAAAATAAGGAAAACATCTAACAACCTAGGTTTCATCACAACCTGATGTACATCATTAAACAAGTCTCTCTCCTGATATACAATTGTCTACAGCTATATGTTTCTAAGGAAGCAATTGAAGATATGGCTGCTCGAGGATTGCGTTGTGTTGCTATTGCCTATAGGCCACATGAAATGGACAGCATTCCAGTAACTGCTGAGAAACTTAAGAGTTGGAAATTACCTGAGACAGACCTTGTTTTGCTAGCCATTGTCGGTATCAAGGTAATTACATCTTGTCCTGAACATATCCAAAAGTGAAAAATGACAATCTGTCCAATTATCTTATTGGAAAGGTATTATCATCTAATCAACATGTGGGACAGTATATAGACAATTATATTTGTCCAACGTCATCATAAACCATTTAAGCAACTTGGCTATAATTTCTGGCCCTGACCTTCTTATTCTTTTTATGTTCCTTGTGGGTGCTAAAATCTGTGATCTTTTTATACTTTTTTTTTTTACTTTTCCTTTTCTTGGTCTAAGGCTAGTATTCTTGTCCGTGTGGTTAACGGGGCTGGCTTACATCTTTGGCACATTTTCTTCCATGCTATTCCATTTTCCAAACATGACTGCATTTTCCCTACTGTGCAGTGAATTCTTTATCCTTCACAACTATTTCTGAATCTTAAACTATTGATGGTTGATGAAAGTGTACAATTGCTTCATACAGGATCCTTGCCAGCCAGGAGTAACTGACAATATAAGGAAATGCATTTGTGCTGGTATCAAGGTAATTCAACAATACAACCATGGTCTCTTTTTCTCCCATGAAACATAATTTTATATTGCTTGCTTTATGTTTCTTTGACCTATCACATTTCTTGTTAATTTTTTAGAATAAATCCATCTTCTTTAGGATTTTACGATCATTTTTGGCTTTTTCTTCCTTCGCATTGGTAATCAATTTTGGTCTGAAGTCTGAACTTCATGCTGATAAGTTGCTCTCAAGTCTCTACGATATATTGTAACTTTGATATCATATCTTGGTATTTTGTGTCAGTGACTAGGTCACTATTTTGTTTAAATTGCTATGTCCACATAAGGTAAGTACTGTGCCAAAAATTAGTCATGGGACTTTGTCAAGTCTTGGGAGTGACAATGGAAGTCTCTAAAACTTCAGTGCACCAAATGAATCATTAATAGTTTAATACTATATATTACGGTTGTTGGCTCAAATGGTAAGGGGCTTGAGTTCACTTAAGCAAGGTCTCGAGTTCGAGCCTTGTGGATGTAAAAAACGCCGCTGGGAGAGCCGCCCCCTAAAAAAGAGTCCGATGGTGCTCGGCTGGATTATTCGCATGCATTGGACACCAGTGAGAAATCGAGGGAAAAAAAAAGTTCAACGGATTTGCTTGTTAGTATTTGGAACCTATAAGCACACTTGGTGCTGGTAACCACCCAGTTCAGCAACTGTATGCAACTTGAAGAGTGTCTGGTGAACCTAATAAGCCCGATAAAAAAGGAAATCATTTTCCAGACATCAGACAATAGCCATTTTGGACTCTTCTGGACAAAATATTATGATTATAGTGTACTCAAGTTTAAGTGTGATACACTTGGACTCTTCTGGAATTTTAATCTCAGTAACTTCATGTTTGTCATCCCTGTTCTTGAACCTTATGATGATAATAAGGAAGCTCTTTGTTGATGTTTCCTGTCCTATATTTTGAAATGATTATTTTACCTTCTTAATGCTCTGATTTGTTCTTAGGTTCTTAAGTTACATTTATGTTCTAATTTTCATATGATAATCTCACAGGTATGCATGGTCACTGGAGACAGTCTTCAAGCAGCTAGAGCAGTAGCGTTGGAGTGTGGAATAATAGGGCCAGATACAGATCCATCTGAGCCTAATGTAATTGAAGGAAGAGCATTTCGTTGTTTGAGTGAAAGAAGAAGAACAGAAGTAGCTGATAGGATTCTGGTAAAAAAAAAGGGAGTTCAAGTTTGTTTTCATGTTTAATTGTTGTTTATTTAAACTCAAGCCTGTAAAAAAGTGGGAGTTCAAGTTATTTAAATCTGTGCTGTTCTCCAAAAACTACATGCCGGTATAACCTCTTTTAGGGGGCGTGAGAGCACATATTTCATATGGTTGGAGGTTAGATTTAGAGTTTAGATTCTCGGACTAGCCTAGAGTCTGATACCATGTTAATTTTCCTCCCTTATCTAAGAGCTCAAGCTTAAGAAAGGGCCCATATTCATTAATATATCGAACATACTATGCTAGAACAATGCTTCAAGTGTTGTTATTGATATCTTCCTATCACCTGTATACAGGTTATGGGAAGATCATCACCACATGACAAACTCTTGCTCGTTCAAGCTTTGAGGAACAGGGGACACGTTGTTGCTGTTACAGGATATAGCTCTAATGATTCGCCAGCACTGCACGAGGTGTGATATTTCAGTTGTCCCTGTTAGATATACATGCCATGAATTGAATGGTGGAATCTTAGACTATGAGAGGCACATTCTTTTAACCTTGATATTTATAACGTAGTTTGCAATTTTCAATGTAGAAGCTGCTGAATTCATGAAGATAAGCGCAAAAGAATAAATGACAGGAAAGATTACCAAAATTAAAACCTTGCTATGAGTTACTTCATGTAGCCACACATGGTATTCAATTAAGCATAGACAAGCATAACGAAGTGTACTGAGTTTTTCCCTTTTATGGTTCAAGTATATTTGGTAGATCAATATTTGGTTTCTCTTACTGTTCATGTGATCTAGTTTTTACTGTTACTACTATACAGGCTGATATAGGTCTTGCAATGGGTCTTCAAGGCACAGAGGTGGCCAAAGAGATTTCAGATATCGTTTTGTTGGACGATAGTTTTTGTACAATAGTGAAGGTTGGTTTTCAGGAAATCAGAAATTTATTGCACTTGTGTACGTTTTACAGTTATCTCTGTAAAATTTTGTACTTGCTTCTGTTGTTTCAAATGAAATGAAAAGCACATTACTTGACTGGACATAGCAGAGTGGGGATGCATTTACCATTGCGCAGTTGCCCCATTTTGCTTCATTGCTGTGCGAGTGGGATTGTGAATTTCATAATTTTTCAATATTTGCAAGTTATGGAGTTGTTACTGTCTGCAGTAGAATAAATAATTTCATACTATAAATTAAGGCCAAGCTAGAGCTGTAGTAGGTCATACAAATTAGATATGATTTTCCTGTATCCAGATTCCCAATACTACTTTATGTCAATTCTGCAGGTGGTGAAATGGGGTAGATCTGTTTATGCCAATACTCAGAAATTTATTCAGTTTCAATTCACAGTTATAGTTGCATCTTTGCTAATCAACATTGCCGGTGCGGCTACTTCTGGTAATGTCCCACTGAATGCAGTACAGGTGTGTAACCTCTCCTTTCATTCATGCAAAAACTTCACGTACTATTTTCAGGCATTAATATCAATTCACCGTTCTCTATATTTTCAGCTTCTTTGGATAAATTTTGTCATGGATACACTAGGAGTTCTTGCACTAGCAACAGAGCCTCCTGCTGATCAACTCATGCATAGACCTCCTATTGATAGACGGTAAGTTAACCTACACTATAATGCAGAATTCTACTGCCATCGTTTTCTATCAAATCTTTTAATTTTTCTATTTTTTTTTACTCAAGCAACGGAGATGATAATTAACGCAAATGAAATTAAGATGATATTAACTCCTAAGGCCATGCTTACTGCTTAGTGTAGAAAAGCCTTTTGTTAAAGGTATTGAGAGGAAGATCTTTCTAGGTGATAAGAAATTAAGAGACCTATTATCTATCATTTGGTCACGTTTGATAGTAGAACATGGAATGCTTTGTCTTTTGGTTCAGTCAAGTGACTTGTACATAAACCATAAATGTGCATGAGTAAATATTATGTTACTTTACATCTAGCCGTAGCTTTACATTTAATGTGAACTAGATTTTACATAGATATCGCGTTGTTAATGCCTCTTTCTTTACATATTTTGTGATATTTAATTTTTTAATCAGGCTTATTAGTCAACATTAATGTGCAGTTCTGGAATGTTCGAGTCACTTTGTATATTCTGTGTTGATCCCTTCATAGATTGGTACAAAATACTCATCTTGGGTAGTGAAGTGTGCTTCCAGCTTGTTACAAGTCAATTCTAGGCCGTGTGTGTGTGTGTTTGCAAAAGAAATTCTTGTAAATCCTTTAGGTAAATCTATAAGGCGGTTAGTGCTTTACAACTAAGCTTATGCATGGGACAATTCTAAGTATCATATTCATTACAATGCAGCTACTGTGTCTGCTGACAAGTTCTTTTCTTTTCTACTTCATTTTTTAGAAACAATACATTTTTTGTCGTATTTAATTACACTACATGTCATACAAATCAAAATTTCTACCTAATATTATTTTCATCTATTCTATTTTATCCTTAATCAATTTCCTCTCATACTGTTATCACTCACAACTTTATCCACATATCATTTTTATTAGTCCTTAATATTTGTGCCAAATCAAATGTATTGCATCTAAAAATATGGATGGATCATTTGTTTATGATGCATATGCAACATATTTTCTTCTTTGAGTTATTTTCTCTTTGTTTGCTGTGAGTGGACAATTTTTTTGCCTTTTCCATTTTGCTCTTGTGGATTTTGATTTTCTCTCTGTTTTAGGGAATCTCTAATAACAACTAGCATGTGGAGGAACTTGATGATACAGGTACCAAGTAATTTTGTTTAACATGTTGCATGCTTTTGGGCTTACAGAAAACCTGTTGCTTGAGTTTTTGGATGATTTCGACTGAACGCTGTTGAATAATTGCAGGCTCTATATCAGGTTACTGTTATCCTTGCCCTCAATTTCCGGGGAAGGAGTATCCTGCATCTTGAGCACGAACCGGGACGTCATGCTTTTGAAGTGAAAAATACCCTCATGTTTAATGCATTTGTTTTCTGTCAGGTTTGTGCATAATCCAATGTTTGTCCTTTTTCTGAACTGTAACCAAATGACTGTCTATTCTAGTTCAAGACTTCACTTCTACAATGCTTGACCTGCAAATTTTCAAACATTCATGAACAGTAACGTTTTGGAATGCAGTAACAACTGACTCCCAACACTTTTTGGCATATGATATATGCATCATATATTCTAGTTCAAATGGCTGTCTATTCTAGTTCAAGACTTCACTTCTACAATGCTTGAGATGTGCTGCAATTTGCAAGAGCGGGTGGAATATCTTGATATATGTATTGCATAATGAATAAAAATATGTCAGTTCCTGGAAGTCTATTTATTCCTGATGAAAGATAGTTGACTGATATTCGTGAAATGATTTTTTTAGTAATCTCATTTACTTACTCTATTGTGGTAACATTTCACTTTCTATGTCTCCTGTATCTCCTTTTAATTAATGTGCTTTCGTTCCTATCAATCCTGAGATTCCATTATTACAGATATTCAACATGGTTAACACTCGAACGCGTGATGAGATCAATGTGTTGAGAGGAATCACTAAAAACTATATATTTCTCGGTGTATTTGGCTTCATGGTGGCTGTTCAGGTATTTTTGTTGTTTCTAGTTCCAGTAGTTACGGTGGTCCTGTTACCATTGCTACATATCGTAACACATTATATGGCCTATTGCTTTCCAGGTCATCATAATCGAATTTTTGGGGAATTTCACTTCAACGGTTAGGCTCAGTTGGAAGCTATGGCTTGCTTCTGTGGCCATTGGTTTTATTAGGTTGGTAGGGAGCATAATATGATAATGTGCCTTCTGATTTGCATCTGCTATATGAATATATTTATTAGTTCTTGGTGGGTATAAGATCTACTCCCTCCGTCACATTAATGTAATCCCAATTTCATTTTTAGTCCGTCCCAAAAATTTAGTCACGTCCCAAAGTAGCAAACATGTTATCATTCCTATACTCATCATCTCTCGTACTTTATTTTTTTCCCTTACCTACTTTATGTATTCTCTCTCATTTTATCATCCACCCTAGAACTTCAATTCAATTTTTTTATTTTTCTGAAACAAAAGACCCAAAGGTAAGTGGGATTAAATTAATGGACAGGGAAGAGGATATGCTTGCTGCGTTTGGGCCTGGGGGTATTACATGCTTATATTTGATCATGTTCAAATATGCTGAGTGGTCGAATTGGCCTTTCCTAAGAATATCATGTATAACAACTGATGTTAGCTGATATTACATTTCTGGTTTTTTTTTTTTAAATGTTCAGCTGGCCTCTTGCTGCTGCTGGAAAATTAATTCCTGTGACTGAGGAAAGCTTGAGGAGATTCTTCACAGGCTATGTATATCGACCTAGACATTTTGGTGGTAAAAATGAGTTTCTACTACTCACATCTTCCTGTTCTAGGACAATTGACCAGGAAGGCCTTACGGAAGTAAGTAATGTCTTTATTCACTGAAATATGCTCACGTTTTATTCACTTATGGCAGAAAACTTTTTGCATCAAGAATCTGGCGTTACTGCAATGAGACCTGGGAGCATAGAGTTGGGAACAAAATTTGATTTAGAATCGGGGACTGAAATTTCACTGAACACCAAGTCAATGGCAAATGTTTTTCCTACTTCTGGTGATAAATTGAGTGACGAAGATCTCAAGGCGTATTTGTCAGATTTTGGTTTTCCTACAATGGGATTTCCTGTCATCTTCTCAAGAAATACAGTTAACCCAGACCCTGAGACAATGGAATTGGAGAAATGTAAATCTAATTCCAGCATCTTTGGTTTCGGTGCCCTACTTGAATTCCTTGGTAAAGCATCAATTTGGTCATCAAGCTTCAATGAGGTTGATCTGTCAGTTGATGTCCAATCCCCTGCCATGCATGAACATGTAGATGAGGCGGTCTGCATTGATCTGGTGAATGAGAGTGGCGATGGTACGGAAGAAAAATCCTTCGATGCATGAAGCTGTCCCGTCCTACAACTCATGTGGAATGTCAACGTTATTGTACATTTCTCCGCACCAGCTGTAAATATATATGGAAGTAAAGAGCATGGATTAAAATTTTGATTTCGGGAGAAGTTTCAGAACTTTCCTTAGACATTTGATACTCTTCAGAACTTTTCATAATATGTTCTAAATAAAATAAAATTTTATTGAGCATGAGTTTTCAAATTTCAAGTCCATCTCTTTGAAGCAAAAAACTGAGGTGTTAGTCGTAGCGAAAGGGCAATTTATCACTTATGGAAGCTCTACCTTTTCCCCATCCTAGCAAGAAAAGAGTAGAGCATCTACTATCCAATATTTCACACGACAATTTCCAAACCGCAACAAAGGAATAAATAAAGCAACATCCAACTATACATCAACAAAACAAAGTCAATCGTGAAAATTTGCATTTACAATACATTAAATGAGAGCAATAAATGAACAAGCAATTTTTCTACCCTACATCATGCTGCACTAATGTGTTGTAGTACAACATTTAATGCATATGGCACAACCTTTAAAGCACCAGGAGACAGTGCAGCATACAGTAGGGAAGAGGAAACCAGAACAAGAGGTCCATTTCTTACATTCCAAGTTCCAACTGTTTTTCTCGAGAATGGGCTCAACAACATGAATATGGCAACAGGGACAAATGAGTAATTGTAATTCCAGTTTCCTGGATATTGTTGTCATTCTATAACCACTGAAAAATACATCTCCCACGCGTATTTTGAAATACTTCACCCCATGTATTTCAGAACTCAACACCAGGAGCGTTTCGAATCCAGCCCTCGAAAATTTTCAGCCGTGAGAAGTGTGTTGCTGAAACTGAAATCACTACCAAACAGCGTGAAAATGGTGATCAAACAACTTAAAACACCTCTTCACCTCCTACAGAACAGTACCTTTGTGTTATTAGCTTGGATTGCTTGTTACCTGCTCTGTGGTATGTGCAAAAGCTTAGGGATAGTTTTCAATGCATTCTTGCACTTTTGCATATGATTTGAAAATATCTGAAGTTTCTCTCCCTCTCGGTTCTGATATATTCCAAGAAATCAACAGCAATCAAATATTTAAGAAACTTGTTCAAAATATGATTGAAAATGCGGAAATGCCCACATGAAACACTAAACAACAAAAAAGAGCAGTTCAAAGGAAAGAGTCGTCTCTCATATGAACATTTCAGAAAAATTAGCCGAGGGTGATTTTGGATGCACTACAATGATGTCTATAGCTTATTAGACGTTGAAAAACATTTCGCACTTCAGCGCCACATGATCAATGACCAAGAAAAAGTACACATTGGAATATATATACAGGAATATAAGTCTGCTTTCATGTCCACTGGAAATTAAGAATCACTAAGCCTCACATACTAAAATCTTCGAATTTCTCACTTGGCATGTAGAAATCAAACTTCACATCAACAGAACCGGAAGTTTCTCCGGTATCTTTGTACTCAATGTTTGTTATACTTCCAGTTTCATCATCAATTTGATATTCTGATCTCACCCGTCGGACTGGTACAGTGACGGAATATATAGTTCCAAGGTCTGGGTCGGTTGCTACATTGAGTTGTACTTTATCCTGTGATTCTATCTCAACAAAATCAGACAGCGCATTTACCACATTGCTCACTATCAACTGTTTTGCCTCATCGCTAACAGCACATCGATCAGAGAAAAGAATCATCTTCAAACGTTGTTTGGCAATATTTGCATTTGACTTCCGCCTTGTTGTAGGTGAGGGGAATATTATCTTCCAAGCCAAGTTCAAACGCTCAAAGAAGTTCATGTTAATTGCATGGAGAAGGAAGCTCTCTGTCTCCTGGCTAAATGAACCCGAGAGTTTATATTCTCCGAGAACTCCAGATGGGCGTTTAGAGTGACAACACATGGCATGGCCAAGAACTGTGGAACGTGAGATGCTAGATGCACGATTAGCAAAAACATTGCAATCCACCTAAGTGCAGCAAAAAAGCATGTTCAGGAAAAAAGACTCGATACACAATCGCTATGTACACCTAGCAATCTTCGGAGATAATTTATTGCCACCTCCGATTATAGTATAATTTATTCGTTATAAAAATCATAAGCTACAAAGGAGAAAAACGATCAAGAAAACATAATTTGAGGAGAATGAAAATCAGCTCAATTCATATATCAACAAATAACAAAATTAAAAATCGACATTAAAAGGCAATGAAATCTAAAGCCACAAAGGCCAAATCTAAGTCAAATTCCAATCATCCTGCCATTGCTTCATTACTGACTTTATAGAGCTCCACTCATTCTATATCTTGTTCTCTATTCCACTGTCAAACCAAGTATTTATAAGCCACATTGACTATCAAAGTCTAATCAGCTAAACCAGTATTGGCCCATTCAATAAAATCTAATACACAACTAACCTACCCGCAGACTTAGATCAAGCTTGCCATGCGCGAAACCATGATACCACCAATATTTCATATGGTAGTTGGTACAATATCTGAAACCCCATGGTGCATAGTGCGATGCACTTATCATCATTATGTCTTTACCAAATCACCGCCCCATACTCACAATCACAAGTCGCAACTAAGTTTCTTCAGGCAGAAGTCTCACATTTTTATTCTAAGTTTACATAGCAATTAAAAGACAGTATGGACGCACAAAGCACCTGTTACTAGGTCTAGTGTACAGCCAAAAGCCATAGTTTTCACTCTTGCAACTATTACATAGGAGACAGGTAAATGACCTATGAACCTAAAGTGTGTCCGGGGCTGTTTGCTCTTCATGTGGGTTCGGATTTGATCAATTCAAACAAGCACCAACAACCTACTTGGCTACTTTTTACCTATTATCTTAAAAACACAGACACAATGAAAAGTGCGATTTGACACATATACGCCTACTCTTCCTTTGACATTGAACACAATTACTTCAACACAATTGAAGAAAGTATATTAACTCTTATTCAGCCGATTGAAATTAACACATTATCTATGGAGTATGGAATAACTTACAGAAAACAAATAATTTTAACTTGAGTGAAATGAAACCTCCTATTAAGAAGCTACATCAATGTGAAAGCTAACAGGATGAATAGAGTCATGGTTATCAAAATATCCAAAATCAATTGATCCCAAATTGAAATTTCAAACACAGAAAAAAGAGTCCTAATACTAAGTTTGTGTGATCTTTTCAAAATGCATTACCAATAAAGGCAACATTAAACCTGAATTCAGCCATTCAAAATTAACGCAACGCATTTCCCCAAGATAGCAAAACCAACAATGGGCAAATCAGATACCTCATGCCTTTAACTGAGATTCAATTCAAACATATACGAAGCGACAACAATGTAAAGGCGAAAAGACAAAAACAGTGAAGGTTACATGAAAATGCTCAAAATCAAGTGAGCTGAGCTTGAAAACAAACCTTAGAAGGTGGGAGAAGAGGCGAAGCGCGAAGTGGGTTGAAATTGTAAGGAGAAGGAGCAGCAGAAACCCTGAGATTAAGATCTCCAGGTATGGTCGCCATTTGTGGTAAATTGTCAGGTAAAATTGGGTAGTAGTAGCCTAGTAGGGTTTGATTTAGAGATGGGAAATGTTTCACTCCACTGCATATCATATGACGACACTCTCAAACTACGACGTCGTTTGCGTCACCTGTGTATTTTTGTTCAGAATACCAAAATGTTTGGTAATTGGTACAAATAGAATAGAACTACATGTACATGAACATGATCACTACTTATTCCTTCCGTCCCGGCACAAGATTTCCACTTTGACTTTTTTCGGTACGGTTTTTAACTTTGACTACGATTTAATCAGAAGATTCACATTTACGGTTTGAGATTAATTTGTAAATCTAAAATTGGAAACGGTTGACCGAAAAGTGGGAAGCTCGTATCGGGACGGATGAAGTACATGGAAATGCTTATTTTATTTGAGGTATATATATGTTTGGATTTGGAACTACTTCTTTCTTAAGTGATTTTTTACTTTGTGATAGGTAAATTAGTGTTAAATCAAGAGTATCATTTATTATATTTAAAGTAATTACTTTTATACTAGTAATTACAATATGTTTCAACATACATTTAATCACAAGGTCTCATACAAGAACCATAATTTTGAAAGGATATGTCATATAAACAAAAAGGTGGTTAGTTGCATCCCAATGCACCAACACATATTTGCTACAAACTCAAACATCAACTTTTTTAACTTGATTAGGCATTAACTCACCGATTTACGAATAAATCAAGCCTCAAATCATGATGGAAGTCATTGAACCTAAAGTTCATATGAATGCAAGACCCGCCTTGAATAAGACTGAGGAAAAACCAGAAACTTGAACATACAACTGACTGACCAACCAGGTATACTAATCAAAACACCAGGAAAACTTAAATGTAGCTTGATTATGCTATTACCTGTGTGAAAATACACAGCTAAAGTCCAAACCCGATGAACAAGCAATGAAAAGCGCAAGATATATTAGGGCTAGGCAGGGTGAATAAAAAGCCAAAAATAGAGATAGCTGAGCAATAAATAGGCATGGATTGAAAAGGAAAAAAGTTAAATCGATACACTCTATAGTAAAATCATGAAAATCATCCTCAAAATGATGCATTCAATTGTGGAATCATCTGATTTTGGGTCAAACAGTACATACATTGGCAATTCGGGCATCCAATTGTGGAATCATCTGATTTTGTGCCAAAATTTGAAGCATCATCTAATTAACTGATTATGATAACTTTGCGCAGTACTTGCGTTAAAATTCAAGCCAGTTACCAAACAAATTGCACTACGTTTTAAAACAAATTGCGCTAACTTCATCATATTATAGTATGTTTCAACAGACATTGGTAGTTTAGCATAAGGTCTCCTGCGCTTCGACAAACATAACTCAAGTATAAAGAAAAACCAAACTGCCTTACTGAAGAAATGATTTTCTAAAATACTGGTAGTTCTACTTCTACCCTTAACCCTTAAGACGTCTACGTGTTTCCTGCTGTAGGTTAGATTACTTTTAACATGTATGCTTAGTATAGAAAATTCAGACCAGTAAATTGGATCTGCAGAGAAATTCATACAATTAAGTCGTTGAGTATGTGGTCTTAACTTTTATCTTATCTTTTATGTAAAATTATTTCTTAAAACTGCAAATATCTCCTATGAGAATAGATATGTATTCCAGAGATATTATTTGGCAGAAAATAAATTGAAACTATCATATCTTCCAAGGAGACTCAAGATGCCAAAATATATATATAAAGGGAGGAATAGAGTTCGAATAAAATGAAACTCACTATTTTTTTTTTTAATGCTCGTCCAGCCAGTATTCGAACTCTATCTCAGAGGTTCCTAAGCAGCCCTGTTTTATTACATGATCAAATATACCACATAACTAAGTTCCAATAACTCATTTCAACGTATTCAACTCTAGAGTTTCAAGAAATTAGTGCATTATAGATCCGGTCAAGTGATACAGGTAGAAGCGCCGATTTATTGTACAACCTGAATGCTAATACACGTATGTATCATATACAGTTCAAATTGTTTCTCCTAAAATGACCACACCAGGAGACTAGGTGCAATTGTGTTCATCTAACAAGTATGCTCAGTTAGCTCTCTCGGCACCATTGTCTGGTCAATAACATTACAGTAGCCTTTGCTTCATAATACGCCATGCAAAATCTTGATTTCGTCACAAGGCACGTAATTTAGGGAAGATGTGAAAGCAAGAACTACAATTCTGCTATCAACTCCTCATCTTCTAAGGTAGACTTGTCGCTTGCACTCAGTCGAATGGGAGGAGGTTGTGCAGCTGCTATTTGGGAGTGGACAATTTCACCTAAAATTTTGTCCTTGAAGTCAAATTTTGGCTTCCCAGTCTGCAAATTAAAACCAATTTTGGCTTCCCCTGTACCCCAGAAAATATATGCACATAACTCTACTTTGATATGTTCACATATGTTCATATTCCAGTAGTATTCTGATGCTTTATAATGAGAACTAAACAGTTTGAGAACGTGTGTGTGCGCGCGTGTGATTTTTCTTGATGCACAAGAACTTTCAGTATTAATTCAATTAACTTTGTCGAGGTCAATGCTTCTCAACAGTTTAGACCCCTGATGCTATGCAATCATGGCATTGATGAATTAGTTGACATCCTTTTTCAAGAATGTGTTTCAGAGCTCTTATATTCCACAATATTTCTATCAATGAGAGAAGAGAGGAGAAAGTGGAAGTGTTTTCGGAAAGAAGCTGCGTTTTGGAATTTTAAAGAAGCTGGGTTTGAAAATTTGGTCAACAAGAGCAAAAGAAACCTGATTAATTTCTAGACAGAAGTTGATAAAAAAAGAAAGTAAGAGTTAAGTAACAACATGCAAGGATAGAGAAAATCTCACAAAATAGTTTACTTATACGAAGCTTTCTCACAAAGGTGTATTCTTAATTGTTGATAAGAGAGCCAAACTGCCAAAGAGTGATATATTTTAAATTCTTGAAAAGAAAAAAAACTACTTTCATGCTGGTTTTGTCTGGATCACACAAGCTACCGACTGGGTCACTTAAGCACTAGAAAGAAAAAAAAGTTTTGCAGCTTCTTAGGTGTAAAACTAGTTTTACAGGAGAATTGCCATTATGAAAAAACAGTTGATAAGAGAGACAGAGTGAAATATTAAAATAGTTTATAAGATAGAGTATAAATATCAAACTACTCATAGGAGAGTTCATCTGTGCTTTTTTCAGATGCAGAGAGCAAGTTTTAAAAGTTTTCTTTGAAGATAATATAGCCTATGAAGATTCAACATGGGTTTCATTAATTTGCTGCTGTTTGCCAGGGGTGATCTAAGGTATGTTGAGCTGCTTATGGTTGTATTCAATAGATTCTCAAGGTCTACTGGATTGAGTGTGATCCTTCCAAATGCAAGATCTATTATGGTAGTGTACATCAAGATACTGAAGTGGCTATCAATGCTATTACCTCCTTTAGTGAAGGCAGCTTACCATTTAGATATCTTGGAGTACCTCTGACTAGCAAAAAACTCTATTGATCAATGTCAGTCTGATTGATAAGATCGTGTTCAGAATTATGCATTGAAGTTCCACGTTATTGACATATGCTGGTAGAATACAACTCATTCGAAGTATTCTTTTTACAATCATTAATTATTGGATGGTATGCTTTCTCTGCTCAAGAAGGTTATACAGAGAATAGAAGCTTTTTGCAGGTCTTTTCTATGGAGTGGAGGGGCTGAAGTGACTAGGAAATCTCCAGTTTCCTGGAACAATGTTTGTTCTCCTAAGAAGCTTGGTGGTTTGAATCTTATCTCCCTTGCAGAGTGGAACCAAGTTAATATGATCAAGCTTTTGTGGAACCTGTGGGGTAAATCAGATAGTTTGTGGATTAAGTGGATCCTCAGCTATTACATTAAAAAACTAGATATACTGGCAGCACATTTTACTATTAATTGCTCGAGGATGCTTAAAGCAGTTTTAAAACAGCGTCAAGCAGTTTCACTTGAATATCTGGCCTCAAGTGCTATCAGGTGATGTCTTTTGTACTAAAATAGTACAAAAGGACTTGAGAGGTGAAGTGCTAGAAAAACCTTGGAGGAAGCTGTTTTATGGTTGTCTAGCCCGACCTAGAGCACAATTTGTCCTTTGGTTAGCTTGTTGGGGCCGCCTTGCTACCAAGGATCGCTTATTGCGATTTGGAATGATTAGTGATGCTTCATGCTGCTTTTGTAGGCATTCGGAGACGCTGCAACATCTGATTTTCTCTTGTCATACTATGAATACTATTTGGCGTAAGGTGCTTGGATGGTTGCAAATTACACGAACACCTGAGCCTTGGGAGGAGGAACTGAACTGGATAATATGTCATGACAAAGGAAAATGATGGAGGGCTCAACTGCTTAAGCTAGCGTTTGCTGAAACTGTTTATAACATTTGGATTTATAGGAATGATATGGTGTTTGGCCATACCGTAAGTAGAGGTTCCAAGTATAGTTTGATAGAATAGTGAACCGGGCTTGGATGAAGCCAGCATTGAGAAATCACTTAGGTGCAATGATACTTGGCTAGCTTTTCCTTTTATTTGGATAAGCGACATGATGTTTTTTGGATTGTTTTGTTTATGATGATGGGCTGGAACACTTGGGTTCGCCTTGTATGTACATTATTCTTTGGGATTTATGAAAGTATGCACTTGGTTCCAAAAAAAGTGCTTGATATTTTGTTATATAACAGGATACTTTGATACATCATATGATTCATATCTAAATAAAGGGTTAATTTGCAAGTCTTTTATAACTCATGTTTTTAAGGAATTTCTTTTGAAAATGGGGGGAGGCTTTGCAACAATATGCAACATGAAAGGTATAACTTCAAAAACTTTGCAACATTAAAATTTTTGTTTAAAATATTTGCAAAAGTTGAAAGATGTAGAGGATGTGAAGGAGGGCCAATACATTTGGAAAGAAAGGGATTTAGCAAATATACTGAAAGATAAAGCCGAAGTTAGCGGCTTCATTATAGAAAATAAGAACAGGTAAAATAGCAGACCTAAATATATCGAACTGAGTTGTGATTGAAAAGCTGTTCCATTTGAAAAGATTCACTACATTAGAAGGCAAATTTTGAAGTAATTTTTACATGGAGGTGATTTGAAAAAATAATATTAATGAAAAGAGTTCGTGTGCAAGGAACTTTGGAAATGGGAATTTACATTATTGGAGAAGAGCTCCAATTTCAATATAATTTTTTGTAAAGAGCGAATTTTGTCAAAAAAGACTACCAAGTTAATGCTTGGTTATAAGATACAAAAGAGGATATTAGTAAGGATCTTTGGGAGCATATTGCTAAATATTGCAAACTCTAGCATATTTTTAAGGATGTTTCTTGGATATGAAGAGCAGATTTGAAAAAAAAATACTGTGCAAACAAAATGAGCAGATTTGAATAAAATAACAATAAATGCAAAATAAAAGTGTACAGAAGGCTGAATTTACTGAAAGTTTTAATAGTCGAGACCAACTGGAATTAATTTGTGATATGAAAAGTCTATGTTGCAGGGATAGGTTTGAAAGATTAAAAATATTGCACAAGGTTTCATAACAAGTAAAACAAATCTGTTGAAAATATGATATGAGTAAAAGATATAAAGTGCCTACACGTAAACATAGAAGGTAAATTTATAAAATCTCGATTATAGCCTGTCTATGAGAATTTTCAGAAAGGGAGTGCTTTTCAATATTTTGATAGGAGAGACAAAGAGTACCAACATACAAGCATATAAACAAAGAGATGTCTAACTTCAAACTTTTGATAACATAATTAATTTGCAAATTTTTAAAGGTTACTGATATAGAGTGCAAATTATAGAATTTTCTTACTGATGCATTCAAGTTTTTGTTAGCTAAGAAACGAGTTTGTAGAAGTTCTTGAAAGGAATGTGCAATGTTGTGAAAACAGGACAATTTTCGGGCAAACAGGAGGCTGAAGAAGAATATTAAATTGTGAAGTAACGATCAAAACATCAAAGAGTGGGTTTGTAAATTTTTATGGGAAATAGGTAAATATTGGGAAAGAAAATTATTTAGCCAGCCTTGAATTTTGACAAAGGCCACATTAGTGTTGGTTTTGTTAAAATAGTAAGACAGATTGTTTGCAAAGATAAAAGGCAAACTTAACATGGGTGAAGTGACATGAAGTATTAAGAATTTGTTGTTGGTGTGTGAAATAGTAAAAGTTTGATGTATGTGAAAGGCTATATGTTTCTAAGGTCCTTTGTCATGGAGGATGTCTTTGAAAATTTTAATCATAGGTACAATTCAGTAAGAACATGAGAAAGAGAGAGTGATTCTGATACCTTTATATAAAAACTAAAAAAGAAAAGTACTTGATATTTTGTTATATAACGGGAATTACTTTGACACATCATATCCAAACAAAGGGTTAATTCACAAGTCTTTGTTACAAAAGTCAAGTTCTTAAGGAATTTCATTTGGGAAAAATGGGGCCGGGGGGTGGGGGTGTTTGACATATAAGCACATTTGCATAAGTCAAAAGCTGTAGAGGGTGTGAAGCAGGAGGACCGGACCAATACATGATATGCTTTTGGAAAGAAAGAGATTTAAAAGTTGTAGATGATGTGAAGGAGGAGGACCAATACATGATATGTTTTGGGAAACAAGAAATTTAGCAAATTATATTAAAAACTAAAGCCAGTGTAAGCGTTACATAATAAAAACTAAGAACCGGTAAAATAGCAAACCTAAATATATCGAATTAAGAGGTGGCGAATGAAAAAGTTGTTCCATTTGAGAAGATTCACCACATTAGAGGAATTTTAAAGTTAATTTTGACATGGAAGTGAATTTTACAAATAATATTTAATGAAAAGAGTTTTGTGTGGAAGGAACTCTGGAAATTGGTATTTAGTTTGCTAACTTTGAGTTTTTAGAGATATAGGCGAGAACTCAGAATACATTATTGGAGAAGAGCTACAATTTCATATAATCTTTTGAAGATAGCGCATTTTGGATACTTAGTTATAAAATAAAAAAGAGGATATTTGAAAGGATTTTGTTCGGGAACAGATTGCACACAGAAGCATGTTTTCAAGGATTTGTTTTAGAATGGAGAGCAGATTGAAAAAAATATTGTGCAAACAAAAAGAACAAATGTCAATAAAAGAACAATAAATGTAAAAGTAAAATTGTACAGAAGGCTGAATTTATTGAAAGTTTCAAAGCATATTTTCAAGGATTTGTTTTAGAATGGAGAGCAGATTGAAAAAAATATTGTGCAAACAAAAAGAACTATAAATGTAAAAGTAAAATTGTACAGAAGGCCTGAATTTGCAGAAAGTTTCAAAAGTAAAGGAGACAAGGACCAACTGGCAATAATTTGTGCTATGAAGAGGCTATGTTGCAAGGATATGTTTTTGGAAGATTATGGATGCTGCAAACGTTTTCAGAACAAGTAAAACAAATCTGCTGAAAATAAAATTTGTCTATAAGATACAAAGTGACATGTAAACATAGAGGGTAAATTTATAAAATTTCGATAATAGCCTCTATAAGAATTCTTCAGAAAGGGTGTGCTTTTCAAAATTTTGTTAGGAGACAATGAGTACCAACATGTGAGCATATTTACAGAGAGATGTCTAACTTCAAGCTTTAGATAAAAGTTGATTTGCAACATTTTAAAGTTTATTGATATAGAGTGCAAATTATAAAATTTTAATATTGCCTTGAGTTACTCCTTTCTAATGGTGTGAGAGGGTGCAATGCTCTGTTTTTGTTGGCTAAGAAACAAGTTTGTAAAAGTTCTTTTGTTTAACATATAAAGCATATTTGCAAAAGTTAAAAGTTGTTAACGATGTGAGGAAGGAGGACCAATACATGATATGTTTCGGAAAAGAAAGAGATTTAGCGAATTATGTTGAAAAATAAAGCCAGCATAAGCTAAGAAACAAGTTTGTAGAAGTTCTTGAAAGGAATCAAGAACGTGCAATGTTTTGAAACCAACCAAACCACGACAATTTTCGTAGAAACAGGAAGCTAAATAAGAGTGTTAAATCTTTAAGTAACAGACAAACTAAAAAGGAGTTGGTTTGTAAATATTTATGGGAAATAAGTAAATTCAAAAACATCAGCTGAAGGACATTAAAATTTTTAAGGCAAAACAAAGTACACTTTCTGAAAAGAAAATTATTTAGCCAACCCTTAATTTTTATAGGGATATAGGCTAAGTTAGTTTTGGTTTTGTTAAAAAACCAAGACAGTTTGTTTGCAAATATAAGAAAGTCAATCTTGTAAACATTGGTAAAGTGAGATAAAGTACTTCAGAATTTGTTTGAGAAAGGATATAAGTTTCCGAGCTCCTTTGTCATGGAGGTTGTATTTGAAAATTTTGATTATAATAAAGGGGCAATTTAATAAGAACATTACAAAAAGAGAGTGACTTAGCAACCATGATATACAAGCTAAAAAGAGAGGGTTGATATTGAAATTTGAAAACTTTAAGATAAACATTGAAAATTAAATTTTCAACAATTTTAAAGATGCACAAGGAAGTTCATACAAAATTTAGAGAAGAAATCCAGCTTGCCAGGCTATTCTGGAAAGGGGTCGAGTTCAGAATACTTGGTAAAAAAAGAACGGAAAAAAAACTTTAAAACTAAAATGATATTGTTCACAAAATGCAGTTTTGAAAATTCTGAAAATCAACAGACTTGAAAGAATTTAAACACAAAAAGGCAAGAATGATTTTGAATTGCTAAATTTCAAAAAGGTTTGAACAAGAAAATGAAACATGGTTGGATTCTATGATTTTTCTCAACAAAGAGAGCAGATATTTCTGGAGACACTAACTTGAAAAGATAAGAGGGCCAAGATATAACTTTCTTTAGAAGAAGAAATAAGTTTGGAAATTTTTCCATAAGAGAGTCTATACTTACAAGAATTTTGAATTTGCAAATATTGTTACATTAGAACGCCACTTATTAAGGATGTTTGGAACAAGATGGTGATTAAATAAACCAGCTAATGTCTAAAGGTTTCTTCAAATGAATGGTGAATTTGGAAGGGAAAAATAGGCTAAAGACGTTAGTTTGCAGAACCTTGAGATCATTGGTATGTTTGCTTATTTGCAATGATAATAATATCACGATTTTACTCGTTGAATGATGATTTTGCAAAAGTTATGCTATTAGGAAAGTTGAATTTTGTACCAATTATTCTGTAAGGATCTTAAGTAAGTGGGTATTTCCCGAACTTGCTAAAAACTGACAAAAGAGGGAGTTTTGCAATAATTAATAGAATTTGGAGATTTTTGCAAAAAAATAGCCAAATTTGTAAGGATCAAGAGACAAAGGTGAATAATAGCAAACTTAGTCTCTGTTCTCTTCAACTGAAAACTCATTCGATTCATTTCGGCCTGCTCCATTCAGATTACGCTTAGTTATATTTTATACTACAATTGATTCGATTCGATTCATTTCATTTCAATTCAATTGATTCGATGAAATTGGTTGAATGCAGCGAGCCTTAGGCTCGTTCTCTTCAATCAAAACTCATTCAATTACCTTAGTTATATTTTATACTACAATTGATTCGATTCAATTCGATTCGATTCAGAAAATTGCAGTTGAAGAGAACAGAGCCTTAGTCTGCGGGGAGGGCAAAATTTGTTCTTCAAGAAATAAAGGCTGATTAAACGAAATTCCAGAAGTTATTCAATTTGAAACAAGTGAATTTGAGAAATGATGTTAAAGAAAGCAATTTAAAAGGAAATCTTTGCACTAATATGCAACAAAAGATGTTTAATTTTAAAGACTTTTTAGGATTATTGCACGATGTTAGGAATTGAAAACTTTTGTATAACATATAAAGCATATTTCAGAAGTTAAAAGAAGGGTGTGAAGGAGGAGAACCAATACATGATATGTTTCGGGAAATAATGAGTTTTAGCAAATTATATTGAAAAATATAGCCACCTGTAAGCTAAGAAATTGTTTGTACAAGTTCTTGAAAGAAATGGGCAATGCTGTAAAACCAGGACAATTTTTGTGGAAAGAGGAGCTGATTAAAAGTACTAAATCTTGGTAACAAATAAAATAGGAAGGATTTGGATTGTAAAGATTTATGGGAAATAGGTGAATTCAAAAACCTCAACCCAAGTACGTTCAGAATTCCCAAAACAAAGTACAGTTTTGGGAAAGAAAATTATTTAGCCTACCTCTGAATTTTATTGAAATTAGGCTACATTTAGTTTTGGTTTTATTTATTCAAAAAGAAATACAGTTTGTTTGCAAAGATACTAAAGGAAAACTTGTGAACATTAGTAGAGTGAGAAGTACTTAAGAATTTGTTGTAAAGGAATGAAATAGTAAAAGTTTGCTGTTCGAGAAAGGCTATAGGTTTCGGAGCTCCTTGGCCATGGAGGCTGTATTTGAAAATTTTGATTACACTAAAGGGACAATATAATGAGAACATGAAAAAAAGAGTGATTATACTGCAACCTTTATATAAAAGCTAAAAAAAGAGAGGGTTGCTATTAAAATTTGAAAACGTTTGAGATAAGCACTGAAAAATTAAATTTTTGATGACTTCAAAGATGCATAAGGAGGTCCATATACAGAATAAATGCAACTTGCCAGGATATTTTGGAAAAGGGATGAGTTCAGAATACCTGGTTAAAAAAAAAAAAAAAAAAAAAAACCCTTTAAAACAAAAATGATGTTTTGAACAAAACGACGGACTGAAAAATCTAAAAAACAAGAGATTTGAAAAAACTTTAAAAAAAAAGACAATGATTCCGATTTGCAAAATTTCATAAACATTTTTAAAAAGAATATAAAAAACAAGGTTGGATTCCATGATTTTCTCAACAAAGAGGGCAGATATTTTTGGAGATAGTAACTTCAAAAGATAAGAGGGCCAAGATACAACTTTCTTTTGATACAAGAAGGTTTCTCTAACTCTAAAACTTCTCCGGCAAATTCCGAATAATTTACTTTATTAACCTTCCAAGCTGACCCGAGGAAAAGAATTAATTTGGTAATATTTTCCAGAAGAGAGCCTCTAAATTTACACGAATTTTGAACTTGCAAATATTGTTACATTAGAAATCCACTTATTAAGAATATTTGGAATAGGAAAGTTGCTTTAAAAAGAGAATAAATTTTCAAATTGCATTGATTTAGGATTTGAAAATATTAATACATGAGAAAGTAAAGGTATTTTGAAGAGGATGGTACATTTTCTTCTCTTTATTTTCCTCTTTTGTATTGATAAAATAGAAGGCTAAAACTAAAGGTATTTTCAAACAGAGGGATGGTTTGGGTTCTTTTTTAGCGCTACAAGAAAGATGTAATTTGCAGGACCTTTACGAAAATGGTATTTTTTGCTGTATATTACGGAGGGAGAATTCACCATGCTGGTTTACAAATCCAAGTTCATGATGTGTTACCAGATATGTATATTTTGCAAGGATTAATATTAAAGAAAGATGTGAGTTTGTGAAATTCTTGTAAGAACAACAATGCTTAATAATATTTGCAAGAGACTAGGAGTTGAAAATATTGTTAGCAGATAAAGCAAATTTGTAGTATCAGTAATAAAAAATAAATAAATCAAATATAAGATTCCATAAAAGTAGTAAAGGAGTGTTTTTTACAAGAGATGGATACCACGTAAGGATACTATTGAAGAAGATGAGAGTTTGCAAGACTTAGAATAGCAGTTTTTTTAAAATCTTTGCACGAGGGTTGGAGTTGAAAATCTTGTTAGCAGGTAAGCATTTGAGGGTTGGAGTTTTTTAAAAATCTTTGCAAGAGGGTTGGAGTTGAAAATCTTGCAAGAGGACAAAAATTATCTTCAAGAAATAAAGGCTGATTAAAAGAAATTCCAGAAGGCAGAAGTTGTTCAAATATATGTGAATTTGAGAAATTATGTCGAAGAAAGCAATTTGTCTAAACTCTAAAAGGATAATTTTGCACTAATATGCAAAAAGAAGGTGTATAATTTTGCAAACTTTTAAGGATAATTGCATGATGCTTGGAATTTGAAACTTGTGTTAACAGTTTGCAAATATACGGAAGCAAAACTTCAAAACATTGGTAAAGTGAGATATACAGTACTTAAAGAATTTGTTGTGAAGAATTGAAATAGTAAAAGTTTGCTGTTTTAGAAAGTCTATAGGTATCCCATATCCGAGCTCCTTTGTGATGGAGGTTGTATTTGAAAATATTGGTATACCAAAGGAACAATTTAGTAAGAACATGAAAGAAAAAGAGAGGGTTGATATTGAAATTTGAAAACTTTTGAGATAAACACAGAAAATTCAAGTTTCGACCACTTTAAAGATACAAAAGGAAGTCCATAAACAATTTTGGAGAAGAAATCCAGCTGGCCAGTTGTTCCGGAAAGGGGATGAGTTCAGAATACTTCGTAAGAAAAGGCAACTTTAAAACTACAATGATGTTTTAAACGAAATGAAGAACTGAAAAATCTAAAAACCAACATATTTGAAAGAATTTAAAATAAAATGGCAAGAATGATTCTGAGTTTCAAAATTTCAAAAAGGTTTTGAAAAGAAAACAAGATACAAGTTTTGATTCCATGATTTTCTCAGCAAAGAGTGGAGATATTTTTGGAGACTTTGTAATTAATTTTTAGAATATGAAATTTTTTGAAGCACATAGCCAAATTGTAAGGATTAAAAAAGGGTGAATAATAGCAAACTTAGTCTGAGAGTAAGGAAATTTTGTTCTTCAAGAAATAAAGGCTGATTAAAAGAAATTCCAAGAGTCGTTCAAGGATTTTGAAAGTCAATCTTGTAAACATTGATAAAGGGAGATAAAGTATTTCATCATTTGTTGTAAAGGATTGAAACAGTAAAACTTTGATGTTTGATTATGTGAAATAAGTGAATTCAAAGATCTCAGACCACGTACGTTAAATTTGAAGGAATTTCCAAAACAAGTTACACTTTTGGGAAAGAAAATTATTTCGCCTACCCCTGAATTTTATTGGGATTCGGCTGTGTTGTTTTGGTTTATTCAAAACAGTTAGTTTGCAAAGATACTAAAGAAAAACTTGTCAAACATTAGTAGAGTGAGATAAAATACTTAAGAATTTGTTGTAAAGGATTGGAATAGTAAAAGTTTGCTGTATGAGAAAGGCTATAGGTTTCGGAGCTCCTTTGTCATGAAAGTTGTATTTGAAAATTTTGATTACAGCAAAGGGACAATTTATGAGAACATGAAAGAGAGAGAGTGATTCTGCAACCTTTATATAAAAGCTAAAAAAGAGAGGGTTGAAATTGAAATTTGAAAACTTTGAAATACACACTGAAAGTAATTAAAAAAAATTATGACTTTAAAAATGCACAAGGAGGTCGATATACGGAAGAAATGCAGCTTGCCAGGATATTCTGGAAAAGGGATGAGTTTAGAATACATGATTAACATAAAATTAAAAAAACAAAAAAAAAACCAACTTTAGAACAAAAATGATGATTTGAAAAAAAACTAAGTACTGAAAAATCTAAAAAACAACATATTTGAAAAAACTTAAGCAAACAAAGGCAATGATTTCGATTTGCAAAATTTCATAAAGGTTTTGAAAAAGAATATAAAAACAAGGTTGGTTTCCATAATTTTCTCTACAGAGAGCAGATATTTTTAGAGACAATAAGTTGAAAAGATAAGAGGGCCAAGATACAACTTTCTTGAGGAAAAGAATTAATTTGGAAATATTTTCCAAAAGAGAACCTCTAGATTTACACGGATTTTGAACTTGCAAAGATTGTTACATTACAAATCCACTTATTAAGGATGTTTTGAATAGGAAAGTTGCTTTAAAAAGAGAATGAATATTTCAAATTGCATTGATTTAGGATTTGAAAATATTAATACATGAGAAAGTAGTTATTAAGAATGTTTTGAAGAGGATGGTAAAGTTTCTTCTCAATAATTTCCTCTTTTGTATTGATAAAATAGAAGGCTAAAACTATAGGTATTTTCAAACAGAGGGATGGTTTGGGTTCTTTTTAAGTGCTACAAGAAAGATGTCATTTGCAGGACCTTTACGGAAATGGTATTTTATGCGTATATTACGGAGGGAGAATTCACCATGCTGGTTTACAAATCCAAGTTCATAATGAGTTGCAAGGATTAATATTAAAGAAAGATAAGAGTTTGTGAAATTTTTGTTAGAACATCAATTCTTAAGAATATTTGCAAGAGACTTGGAGTTGAAAATATTGTTAGCAGATAAAGCGAATTTGTAGGATCAGTAAAGGAGTGTTTTACAAGAGTTGGATACCACGCAAGGATATACTATTGAAGAAGATGTGAGTTTGTAAGGACAATTATTTAGTATTTATGTTCCAATAGATATGAAAAAGAATTATTTAGTATTTATGTTCCAATTGTTAGCAAGAATTATTTAGTGTTTTACAAGCCAGTGACCCTGTTGCTTTCCCGAAGATAAGAATTTATAAAATACAACATACCAATCAATAACACTTTGTTGAAAAAATGTTCTGTTTGAAAAGTATTGATATGTTAAAGGGCTTATTTAAATTTATTCGCAGGTGAGAGTGAATATGACAAATGATGATGTTAAAGCAAACAATTAGTCTGTCAATCTGTGATGATCTTCAGGAAAGGGGCATTTTCTGAACTTTTATAAGAAACAGAGAATAAAGTCAAAAAGAATTTTGAAACTGAGTATTCGTATTTTTTTCAAAAAAAAAAAAAAAAAAAAAAGGAATGCCTACTCCAAGGTCACATTGTATAGAGTGAAGTAAGAAATTTTATTTCAAAAAATACCATGAGAAAATATTGTTCCAAGGAAGTTCGGAACTTGCTAAAGTTTGCAAAGCAGATTTTCAACGAAATTTAGAATACGCAGCTAGACTTGCAAAGTTGCGCAAACAAAAAGGATAGATTTGAAGGAAAAAATCAAGGAAAGGCTGAATTTGCTGAATTTTTTCTAAAGAAAGGACTAACTTGGCAGTTTTGCTATAGGAAGAAGGTAGGTTGTGAGGACAACACTTTACAAATGAAAAGTTTCTTAACAACTAAAGAAATTAGTTGAAAAGGTATAATTATAATTTCAAAATCTGTTTTAGATTGAAACACTTTGCAAGAAATTGTAGCAGGGAGTAGATACATATCATACAGTCGATCAAACTTTAAAGGTTTCTTCAAATGGAGGGTGAATTTGAAAAAAAAAAAAAAAAAAGAAATAAAGAATCTGAAGACGTTAATTTGCAGAACCTTCATAAAATTGGTACGTTTAATTATTGCAATGATAATATATTGCGATTTCACTCGTAAATAATAATTTTGAAGAAGTGATTTATTGGGAAAGTTGAAATTTGTACCAAGTAACCAGTAAGGATCTTAGGGGAAGGGGGTATTCCCAAACTTGGAAAAAACTCACGAAAGAGGGAGCTTTGTGATGATTAATTTTTAGAATTTGGATTTTTTTGCAAAATAGCCAAATTTTGTGATGATTAATTGTTAGAATTTGGATTTTTTTTTTTTACAAAATAGCCAAATTTGTAAGTATCAATTAGAAAAGGTTGAATAATAGCAAACTTAGTCTGAGAGGAGGGCAAAAATTGTTCTGCAAGAAATAAAGGCTGATTGAAAGAAATTCCAAAAGTCGTTAAAATATATGTGAATTTGAGAAATTATGTTGAAGAAAGCAATTTGTCTAAACTCTAATAGGATAATTTTGCAATAAATGCAAATATGTCTAATTTTACAAACTTTTAAGGATAATTGCACGGTGCTTGGGATTTAAATTTTTTGTTAACATATAAAGCAATTTGCAGATGTTAAAAGTTGTTTATGATATGAAGGAGGAGAACCAATACATGATATGTTTCGGGAAAGAGTGAGATTTGCAGATTATATTAAAAATTAGAGTCAGCGTAAGCTAAGAGACAAGTTTGTAAGAGTTCTTGAACGGAATGTGCAATGTTGTGAGACCAGGACATTTTTTGTGGAAACGGGAGGCTGAATAAGAGTATTAAATTTTGAATAATGAACAAAATAGAAAGGAGTTGGCTTGTAGAGACTTATGGGAAATAGATGATTTCAAAAAACTTCAGCCGTAGGACGTTTAATTTTGAAGGCATTTCCAAAATGAAGTTCACTTCTGGAAATGAAAATTATTTAGCCTACCCTGAATTTTATTGGGATATAGGCTACATTTAGTTTTGGTTTTGTTAAAAAGAAAAAAAGAAAAAAAAAGGATAGTTTGTTTGCAAAGATATGGAAGGAAAACTTGAAAACATTGGTAAAGTGAGATAAAGTAGTTAAGAATTTGTTGTTAAGGATTGAAATAGTAAAAGTTTGTTGTTTGAGAAAGTCTATAGGTATCCGAGCTCCTTTGTGATGGAGGTTGTATTTGAAAATATTGGTTATACCAAAGGAACAATTTAGTAAGAACATAAAAGGAAAAAAAAAGAGGGTTGATATTGAAATTTGAAAACTTTGAGATCAACACAGAAAATTCAAGTTTCGACCACTTTAAAGATACTCAAGGAAGTCCATATACAATCTTAGAGAAGAAATCAAGCTGGCCAGTTGTTCTGGAAAGGGGATGAGTTCAGAGTACTTCGTAAAAAAAGTCAACTTTAAAACAACAATGATGTTTTAAACGAAATGAAGTACTAAAAAATCTAAAAACCAACATATTTGAAAGAATTTAAAATAAAATGGCAAGAATAATTCTGATTTGCAAAATTTAAAAAAGGTTTTGAAAAGAAAACAAGATACAAGTTTGGATTTCATGATTTTCTCAGCAAAGAGAGCAGATATTTTTGGAGGCACTAACTTGAAAAGATAAGAGGGCCACATCTTGTGGAGAAGAAAATAGTTTGCAATAATTCCAAAAGAGGGAACTTTGAAAATAATTAATTTTTTTTACGACTTTAAAGATGCATAAGGAGGTCCATATACAGAAGAAATGCAGCTTGCCAGGATATTCTGGAAAAGGGATGAGTTCAGAATACTTGATTAAAATAAAATTAATAAAAAACAACTTTAAAACAAAAATGATGATTTGAAAAAAACGAAGTACTGAAAAATCTAAAAAATAACATATTTGAAAAAAACTTAAGCAAACAAAGTCAATGATTTCGATTTGCAAAATTTCATAAAGGTTTTGAAAAAGAATATAAAAACAAGGTTGGTTTCCATAATTTTCTCAACAGAGAGAGCAAATGTTTTTGGAGACAGTAAGTTGAAAAGATAAGAGGCCAAGATACAACTTTTTTGAGGAAAAGAATTAATTTGGCAATAATTTCCAGGAAGAGAGCCTCTAAATTTACACGGATTTTGAACTTGCAAATATTGTTACATTAGAAATCCACTTATTAAGGATGTTTGGAATAGGAAAGTTGCTTTAAAAAGAGAATGAATTCCAAATTACATTGATTTAGGATTTGGAAATATTAATACCTGAGAAAGTAGTTATTAAGAATGTTTTGAACAGGATGGTAAAGTTTCTTCTCAATAAATTTCCTCTTTTGTATTGATAAAATAGAAGGCTAAAACTAAAGGTATTTTCAAACAGGGGGATAATTTGGGTTCTTTTTAAGTGCTACAAGAAAGATGTAATTTGCAGGACCTTTACGAAAATGGTATTTTATGCGTAATACGGAGGGAGAATTCACCATGCTGGTTTACAAATCCAAGTTCATAATGAGTTACCATATGGATATTTTGCAAGGATTAATATTAAAGAAAGATAAGAGTTTGTGAAATTTTTGTTAGAACAACAATTCTTAAGAATATTTGCAAGAGAGTTGGAGTTGAAAATATTATTAGCAGATAACGCAAATTTGTAGGATCAGTGATAAAAAAATATAAATCAAATATAAGATTCCATAAATGTAGTAAAGTAGTGTTTTACAAGAGATGGATACCACGCAAGGATACTACTATTGAAGAAGATGAGAGTTTGTAAGACTTAGAATAGCAGTTTTTTAAAGATCCTTGCAGGCGGGTTGGAGTTGAAAATCTTGTTAGCAGGTAAGCATTAATGTATGAATAATTAAAAATAATACAGTGATTGATTTGTAAAAAAGGAATTTGGAAGGACCCTGTTGCTTTCCCGAAGACAAGAATTTGTAGAGTACAGCATACCAATCAATAACAGTTTGTTGAAAAAGATGTTCTGTTGAAAAGTATTGATATGTTAAAGGGCTGATTTAAATTTATACGAAGGGGCAATTTTCTGCACTTTTATAAGAAACAGAGGATAAAGTAAAAAGAATTTTGAAACTGAGTAATTGTAATTTTTTCAAAAAATGAAAAAGAACGCCTACTCCAAGGACACATTGTATAGAGTGTGAAGTAAGGAATTTTGTTTCAAAAGATACCAAGAGAAAATATTGTTGTAAGGAATTTCGGAACTTGCTAAAGTTTGCTAAGCAGATTTTCAAGGATATTTAGAACACGCAGCTAGACTTGCAAAGTTGCGCAAACAGAAAGAATAGATTTGAAGGAAAAGATCAAGGAAAGGCTGAATTTTTCCAAAAGAAAGGACTAACTTGGCAGTTTTGCAAAGAAATTAGTTGAAAAGGTATAATTATAATTTCAAAATCTGTTTTAGATTGAAACGCTTAGCAAGAAACTGTAGCAAGGAGTAGATAAATATCATACATTCGATCAAACTTTAAAGTTTTCTTCAAATGGAGGGTGAATTTGGGAAAAAAACAAAAAGAAATAAAGAATCTGAAGACGTTAATTTGCAGAACCTTCATAAAATTGGTACGTTTTATTATTGCAATAATAATATATTGCGATTTCACTTGTTAAATAATGATTTTGAAGATGTGTTCGATTAGAAAAGGTTGAAATTTGCATCAAGTAGCCTGTAAGGATCTCAGGGGAATGGGGTATTCCCAAACTTGGAAAAAACTCACGAAAGGGGAAGCTTTGTGATGATTAAATTAAGAATTTGGAAATTTTTGCAAAATAGCCAAATTTTGTGATGATTAATTGTTAGAATTTGGATTTTTTTACAAAATAGCCAAATTTGTAAGTATTAATAGAAAAGGGTGTATAATATAGCAAACTTAGTCTGAGAGGAGGGCAAAAATTGTTCTTCAAGGCATTTCCAAAACAAAGTACACTTTTTGGAAAGAAAATTATTTAGCCTACACTTGATTTTATTGGGATATAGGCTAAGTTAGTTTTGGTTTTGTTAAAAAAACAAACACAGTTTGTTTGCAAAGATACGAAAGTCAATCTTGTAAACACTGGTAGATTGAAACAGTAAAACTTTGTTGTTTGATTATGGGAAATAAGTGAATTCAAACCTCAGCCCAAGTACGTTAAATTTTGAAGTAATTTCCAAAACAAGGTGCACTTTTGGGAAAGAAAATTATTTAGCCTACCCCTGAATTTTATTGGGATTAGGCTATGAGTAGTTTTGGTTTTATTCAAAAAGGAAAACAGTTAGTTTGCAAAGATACTAAAGGAAAACTTGTGAACTTAAGAATTGGTTGTAAAGGATTGAAATAGTAAAAGTTTGTTGTATGAGAAAGGCTATAGGTTTTGGAGCTCATCTCTACTACTTCTAAACAGAAAGCAATTTTACTCTCACAAAAGGCAGTTGTAACACCAAACATTTAGTTTTCCAATTTTACCCTTAAAAGATCCAATAAAACCCAAAAAAAGACTTCTTCAACGTGAACCCAACTCACAAACCAGCAGTTAGAAGAAAGTGCTGTGAGAAGACTGTTCCAGGTAACTTCTTTCTGATTCTTCCTCATTCACTTCCAATTCTTTCTCATTCTTTTACTTGCCAATAAATCTCCCGTGAAGTAAATTACTTTTGATTCTATTACATAGTAAGATTTCCTGTATAAATCACAGTATCACACTACACACCACATGTTATATGTAGGTGTTCGATAAAATTCCTTGAGGATATTTTGCATTTTATTTTGTTACACTAACTTCCATTAAGTTGTTATTGTGTTAGCTTTTTGTTGTGAACAAAAATGAATCGTCCTATAAGTTAATGAAATCTTGGTACAATATAAATAATAAAAAACTAATATATTAAACTAATCGTACACATGGGACAGACACGTGGATAACCACGTGTAGAGTTGCTTGTTTGTAATAAAGGTTGTGTTTGAAAATTTTAAATACACTAAAGGGACGATTTCTGAGAACATGAAAGAAAGAGAGTGATTTTGCAACCTTTATATAAAAGCTAAAAAAGAGGATAATTAAATTTTTTGATGACTTCAAAGATGCATAAGGAGATCCATATACAAGAAATGTAGCTTGCCAGGATATTCTGGAAAAGGGATGAGTTCAGAAACAACTTTAAAACAAAAATGATTATTTGAAAAAAACGAAATACTGAAAAATCTAAAAACAAAAAAAACCGATTTCTTGAAAAAACTTAAGCAAACAAAGGCAATGATTTCGATTTGCAAAATTTCATAAAGGTTTTGAAAAAGAAAATAAAAACAAGGTTGGTTTCCATAATTTTCTCAACAGAGAGAGCATATATTTTTAGAAACGGTAAGTTGAAAAGATAAGAGGGCCAAGATACAACTTTCTTGAAGAAAAGAATTAATTTGGAAATATTTTCCAGAAGAGAGCCTCTAAATTTACACGGATTTTGAACTTGCAAATATTGTTAAATTTAAAATCCACTTATTAAGTATTAACGATGTTTTGAATAGGAAAGTCGCTTTAAAAAGAGAATGAATTTCAAATTGCATTGATTTAGGATTTGAAAATATTAATACATGAGAAAGTAGTTATTAAGAATGTTTTGAAGAGGATGTTAAATTTTCTTCTCTTTATTTTCCTCTTTTGTATTGATAAAACAGAAGGCTAAAACTAAAGGTATTTTCAAACAGTGGGATAGTTTGGATTCTTTTTAAGTGCTACAAGAAAGAGGTAATTTGCAGGACCTTTACGAAAATGGTATTTTTTGCCATATATTACAGAGGGAGAATTCACCATGCTGGTTTACAAATCATAGTTCATAATGTGTTACCAGATATGGATATTTTGCAAGGATAAATATTAAAGAAGAGTTCGTGATTTTTTTGTTAGAACAGCAATTCTTAAGAATATTTGCAAGAGACTTGGAGTTGAATATATTGTTAGCAGATAAAGCAAATTTGTAGGATCAGTAATAAAAAATATAAATCAAATATAAGATTCAATAAAGGTAGTAAAGGAGTGAAGAAGATGAGAGTTTGCAAGACTTATTCGAATAGCAGTTTTCTAAAGATCTTTGCAAGTCGGTTGGAGTTGAAAATCTTGTTAGCAGGTAAGCATTTATGTAAGAACAATTAAAAATAATACAGTGGGTGATTTGTAAAAGAGGATTTTTGGAATGAGAATTATTTAGCATTTATGTTCAACTAGTAAGCTAGTGACCCTGTTGCTTTCCGAAGATAAGAATTTGTAGAATACTGCATACCAATCAATAACAGTTTGTTGAAAAAGATGTTCCGTTTGAAAAGAATTGATATGTTAGAGGGCTGACTTAAATTTATTCGCAGTGGATAGTGAATATGACAAATGATGATGTTAAAGCAAACGATTAGTCTGTCAATCTGTGATGATCTTCAAGAAAGGGGCATTTTCTGAACTTTTTATAAGTAACAGAGAATAAGGTCAAAAAGAATTTTGAAACTGAGTATTCGTAAATTTATCAAAAAAAAAAAAAAAAAAAAAAAAAAAGAATGCCTACTCCAAGGACACATTGTATGAAGTAAGAAATTTTGTTTCAGAAAATACCAAGAGAAAATATTGTTCTAAGGAATTTCGGAACTTGCTAAAGTTTGCAAAGCAGATTTTCAAGGATATTTAGAGCACGCAGCTAGACTAGCAAAGTTGCGCAAACAGAAAGGATAGATTTGAAGGGGAAAAAAAAAAACCAAGGAAAGGCTGAATTTGCTGAATTTTTTCAAAAGAAAGGACTAACTTGGCAGTTTTGCTATAGGAAGAAGATAGGTTGTGAGGACAACACTTTGAAGATGAAAAGTTTCTTAACAATTAAAGAAATTAATTGAAAAGGTATAATTATAACTTCAAAATCTGTTTTCGATTGAAACACTTTGCAAGAAACTGTAGCAAGGAGTAGATACATATCATACAAATCGATCAAACTTTAAAGGTTTCTTCAAATGGAGGGTGAATTTGGAAAAAACAAAAAGAAATAAAGAGTCTGAAGACGTTAATTTGCAGAACCTTCACAAAATTGGTACGTTTAATTATTGCAATGATAATATATTGCGATTTCACTCGTTAAATAATGATTTTGAAGAAGTGTTTTACTAGGAATGTTGAAATTTGTACAACTAAAGGATCTTAGGGGAAGAGGGTATTCCCAAACTTGGAAAAAACCCACGAAAGAGGGAGCTTTGGCCTTTGGGATGATTAATTGTTCGAATTTGGATTTTTTTACAAAATAGCCAAACTTTGTGATGATTAATTGTTAGAATTTGGAATTTTTTACAAAATAGCCAAATTTGTAAGTATCAATAGAAAAGGTTGAATAATAGCAAACTTAGTCTGCGAGGAGGGCAAAAATTGTTTTTCAAGAAACAAAGGCTGATTAAAAGAAATTCCAAAATTTGTTCAAATATATGTGAAATTGAGAAATTATGTCGAAGAAAGCAATTTGTCTAAACTCTAAAAGGATAATTTTGCACTAATATGCAAATATGTATAATTTTGCAAACTTTTAAGGATAACTGCACGATGCTTGGAATTTAAAACTTTTGTTAACATATAAAGTAATTTGCAGATGTTAAAAGTTGTTCATGATATGAAGGAGGAGAACCAATACACGATATGTTTCGGGAAAGAGTGAGATTTGCAGATTATATTAAAATAAAAAGTCAGCTTAACCTAAGAGACAAGTTTGTAAGAGTTCTTGAACGAAATGTGCAATATTGTGAAACAAGGACAATTTTTTTCGAAACAGGAGGCTGAATAAGTGTATTAATTTTGAATAGTGAATAAAATAGAAAGCAGTTGGCTTGTAAAGACTTATGGGAAATAGATGAATTCAAAAAAATTCAGCCATAGGACGTTTAATATTGAAGGCATTTCCAAAATGAAGTTCACTTCTGGAAAAGAAAATTATTTAGCCTACCTTGAATTTTATTGGGATATAGGCTAAGTTTAGTTTTGGTTTTGTTAAAAAAAGGTAGTTTGTTTGCAAAGATATGAAGGAAAACTTGAAAACATTGGAAAAGTGAGATACACAAGGAAGTCCATATACAATTTTAGAGAAGAAATCCAGCTGGCCAGTTGTTCTGGAAAGGGGATGAGTTCAGACTTCGTAAAAAAAAGCCAACTTTAAAACAACAATGACGTTTTAAACGAATGAAGTACTGAAAAATCTAAAAACCAACATATTTGAAACTTGAAAGAATTTAAAATAAAATGGCAAGAAGATTCTGATTTGCAAAATTTCAAAAAGGTTTTGAAAAGAAAACAAGATACAAGTTTGATTCCATGATTTTCTCAGCAAAGAGAGCAGATATTTTTGGAGACACTAACTTGAAAAGATAAAGAGGGCCACATCTTGTGGAGAAGAAATTTGTTTGCAATATTTTCCAAAAGAGGGAACTTTAAAAATAATTAAATTTTTTGATGACTTTAAAGATGCATAAGGAGGTCCATATACAGAAGAAATGCAGCTTGCCAGGATATTCTGGAAAAGGGATGAGTTCAGAATAGTTGATTAAAATAAAATTTAAAAATAAACCAACTTTAAAACAAAAATGATGATTTGAAAAAAAACGAAGTACTGAAAAATCTAAGAAACAATAAATATGAAAAAACTTAAGCAAACAAAGGCAATGATTTCGATTTGCAAAATTTCATAAAGGTTTTGAAAAAGAATATAAAAACAAGGTTGGTTTCCATAATTTTCTCAACAGAGAGAGCAGATATTTTTGGAGACAGTAAGTTGAAAAGATAAGAGGGCCAAGATACAACTTTCTTGAGGAAAGAATTAATTTGGTAATATTTTCCAGAAGAGCCTCTAAATTTACACGGATCTTGAACTTGCAAATATTGTTACATTAGAAATCCACTTATTAAGGATGTTTGGAATAGGAAAGTTGCTGTAAAAGAAGACTGAATTCCAAATTACATTGATTTAGGATTTGAAAATATTAATACATGAGAAAGTAGTTATTAAGAATGTTTTGAACAGAGGATGGTAAATTTTCTTCTCTTTATTTTCCTCTTTTGTATTGATAAAATAGAAGCCTAATTAACTAAAGGTATTTTGAAACAAAGAGGTGGTTTGGATTCTTTTTAAGTGCTACAGGAAAGAGATAATTTGCAGGACCTTTATGAAAATGGTGTTGATTTTCCGTATATTACGAAGGGAGGATTCACCATGCTTTGGTTTACAAATCCAAGTTCACAAGGAATTTCAAAGTAGTACATTTTGAAGGAGTGTTTTACCAGATATGGATATATACTTTGCAAGGATAAATATTAAAGAAAGATAAGAGTTTGTGAAATTTTTGTTATAACAGTTCTTAAGAATATTTGCAAGAGAGTTGGAGTTGAAAATCTTGTTAGCAGATAAAACAAGTTTGTAGGATCAGTAATAAAAAATATAAATCAAATATAAGATTCTACAAAAGTAGAAAGGAGTGTATTACAGGAGATGGATACTTCGCAAGGATACTATTGAAGAAAATGAGAGTTTCTAAGACTTAGAATTGCAGTTTTCTAAAGGTATTTGCAAGAGGGTTGGAGTTAAAAATCTTGTCAGCAGGTAAGTCATCTCTGTACAAATAATAGAAAATAATACAGTGGGTAATTTGTAAAACAAGATTTTTTCAGACGGAGAGTTATTCAGCAATTATGTTGAAATGGTAAACCAGTGATACTGTTGCTTTCCCGAAAATAAGAATTTTGTAGAATATATCATACCAATCATTAACAATATGTTGAAAAAGAAGTTTTGATATGTTAAAAGGGCTGATTTAAATTTTTCGAAGAAGAGGGTGAATATGACAAATTATGATGTTAAAGCAAACAATTAGTCTGTCAGTCTGTGATGATCTTCAGGAAAGGGGCATTTTGTAAACTTTTATAAGAAACAGAGAATAAAGTCAAGAATTTTGAAACTGAGTATTCGTATTTTTTTCAAAAGAATGCCTACTCCAAGGACACATTGTATAGAGTGTAAGTAGGAAATTTTGTTTCAAAAGATACCAAGAGAAAATATGTCTGTAAGGAATTTTGGAACTTGCTGAAAGTTTTCAAAAGACAAGGACAGGCTCGCATTATTGCTACAGGAAGAAGATAGGTTGTGAGGAGTGAGGACAATACTTTGAAGATGAAAAGTTTCTTAACAAGTATAAGAAATTAGTTGAAAATTATAATTTCAAAATCTGTTTTAGATTGAAACACTTTGCAAGAAACTGTAGCAGGGAGTAAATACATACATAGTATCATACAATCGATCAAACTCTAGAGATATCAGAAGATAGCACGAAATATTCAGTAAATTGTATACATTCTAAATACATCAAACAATCGATTAAACACTGGAGATAACAGATCACGGAACAACAATAGAATTGAATTGATTGAGCAGATAATCCAAATTCAACATAGACTATCAACGAATTAAACAAGGTAACCAAAAAGGAAAAGGGGATGTGTGAATTACCTCGATTCCCAGAAAAAACCCTAGATATACGTGCAAGCAACCATGGGTGAGAAGTCTCCATTAGCATACGCAATTTCGAACGAGAGAGAAGGAAATTTCGAGCGAGAGAGAAGAGAGACGGTGAAGAGAAGAGGGAAGAATGGGTTGGTGATTTATTATGCGTGAAAGAGAAGCATTGGGAATTTATAAGGAAACAAAATACGCGCGTTTCTCTCTCCGCTACCGTTGAGGACCTTCCTTATCAAATTTAACGTTTCGATTTTTGAATTGGTTTTACTCCTTCGTCCCAGATCAAATGTACCATTTTGACTTTTTACAGTCAATAATTTTCAACTTTAACTGTGATTTAATCTTAAACCGTAAATGTAAATTATTCAATAAAATTATATAGAAATAAATGCGTAACACCCCCTGAGTTATTAATAATGTGCGCGAAACCCCCACTGAGTTAACGAATTAGTACCAAACCCCATTGAGTTATTAAAAATGGGCACAAAACCCCCCACCCTTTATTTTTAAAGTGTGTTAGGTACACTCTCATTAGGTGCAACTATATATGTTTGTTTATGTTATCTTACACCAAATCAATGCAAAAAAAAAAAATCATAGTTATTAAAAATAATCGCAAAATCCCATGGAATTCTTATAAAGTCATTGCAATAACTCTTTTACATGAATACTAAATATACATGATGAATTCGTATTGTGTGCAGTCTGACTCGTTTGTCCAAATTTTCGAAAATATTAAAATTACTTAAATTTGAGCTATTAAAAATAATAAAACTCTACTTTTTTTCCTGGTTGAATGAACAACAAAAATCGATCATACACTACTGGTTATATAGCACTGAAATATATAAATAACAACCATAGATAACACTAATTAAAATTGTCACTACATATCTGTTGAGGGACAAAACCTCAAACACCAACACTACTACTACAAGTAACCTAATCTAAGATCCACCTCCAACTTGAAGTTCGAGAGAAGGCTTGTCCGAGCAAGAGTACCTAAAAGGACTAAGTGGGGGGGGGGAGGTTTAGAATGGATTACCCGGATTGCCTAAGTCAATCCGGAAGGAGGCTTTACTCAAAGGAGAGATGAAAGCTCTCAATGCAATAGTAATGGGAAATGTAATGAAATCAAGGATGTTTAGGACTTAGGAGACAACACAATTTCCTAGGGGATTTCACTTACCTCCAGGTATTGGACTTTGTGTTATATTTATAGTTATCATATACTTATGAAGTAGCTCATAATATGATGCCAAGTGTATGCCTCAGATTTGGACACCAATGCTACCTTTGGCCCATGGCCCATTAGTGAATAGTAATCCAATACTAATTAATGGGCTGGGAGGGTAGTTTGGTCCTTTCCCTCTGAGAGTACTGTTCAAGACGTTGGGTCCGTAGAAGTCCCTCGGACAGATCCGCATGATTGGATGACTGCGCTTGGGTAACTCAAGGTGTCCGGACCTTAGAGTTCCACGGAAGCATCTCAGTGGTTCTGTCATATACGTTTGGTCTTACTGTACTGGTGGCGTCCGAGATTCTCTCGTTCGGTCCGTTTAGCATCTTAGGACCGATTTATGGTACTTGGGAGGACCAGTAACCTTTTGTCGCTCGAAGTCATCCATTTAGCTTGGTGGGACCTAGTGAAATGGCGCGTCTTGACTTTGAGTACTAGTTGACATGAGATGGTTTCCTTTAGGACGGACCACTCGAAGGTCGGACTAGCTTTGAATGGCTATCTTAGCCTTGATGCGCTCTAGGACACGCTCTACGGCGCCCTTAACGGATTGGACACATTTCCGTATCAACATATGTCCCCCGGCCCAAGTATCTTAGTAAAAGATAGTTGGTAACTATGAGGATCGATCGGTTCGTGGAGCGTGTCCGAATCGTTAGTTAAAAGAAAAAGGAAAAAAATCCTTTTTGTCGGGATCCGTCGTCCGTGTCCTCAAGGATTCAATATATCTCTTCCCCCTTTCGCCTACGGTCCGAGTTATCACATAACCGGACCGTAGATGGAAAAGGTATTTGTATCCAGATATATGGGTCCGAGTATGCTAGGATCCGGAAGTCTTTCGAGGAAGATCAAGTAGGAGGTTATCCGTTGGGCCAAATTTGTGAAATGGTCCTGATGGACCTCCGAACAGTAAATCAACGGGGTCCAACGAGTTGCTTGTCCGGCCCATGGGGTAAGATCCCGAGGGGAACGATGCGACCGTTGGATTGGAAGGCCTCAACGGTTGAGATCAAGTGACGCGACTCCTCATCGTGCACTAAACGTAATGCGCTGTTAGCCATCTATTCGTGAATCGTCATGACCGTTGGATTTGAACAGATCAACGGTCGCGGTTTAAACCTAAGTGATGTGACGCTTGGCCTTCCCACTTTGCCCCTATAAATAGTTAGGCGATCGGTCACTTTCACACTTTAGCTAAATTGAAACTCTGAGCAATCTTTAAGCAATTCAAACAACGCAAGATCGATCCGAGCAACTGGGACTTGTAAGACTATGGGCTATCTAGCTGAGATCTGTAACCTCGGAACATTATCCAAACTCGATTGTCCATTGAACTTTCCTGTTTGAATATTAGCAAGTAAGTACCCCTCATTTTTTGGCTTTGTTAAAGTTGCCTGTATTCGCTATACGCCCATTGCATGTCTAGTGTAGCTTCCTTGCTTCCGTAATTGTGCTTGTCTTTAGTAATTGGCTCTTGCGATACCTTTGGTTGAGATGCTAGTTGATGTGTTTCTGCTGCATGCTTATAATATGCCAATTTTCCTCACTGATGCCTTGTACTTTTATTTGGTACGTCCCGTCCGACACAACCCGTCTTGACAATGCATGCTTACTTGATGATAAATTGGTATTGGTTGTGGTGTTACTTCAGAATTGTTTCTTTTATTGTCGTGCCATAAGGCGGATCGTGGTGCCATCGGCTTACAATGTGCTGTGGTCTTGGGGCCCCTGTCCTTCTGTGTATAGAAAATCTTAGGGTTTAAACTTTTTCCCGGACCTCTGGACTTAATAAGACATATAAATGAACTATCGGACAATAACAATCATCGTTTCTGATCCGTTTCCTTCTGCCCTAGGATGTCCGGGAGCGATAGTCAAAATGTTCACGAGGTGCGGGATTACCAGATGGAGTAGATTGAGGCGGTGAATCCGGGACGTGGCGTGTCCGTAGAAGACTATCTCGTGGATGTCTTATCTTCCGTAGATTCCACGCCAGGCACGGAACCCATGAAAGCCAATCCTCCGGCTGCACGGGCGATCGTCAAGAAGGTGTTAATGAGGCGAGAACGTTGGTCAATCTCGGACTATAGGCGGTGTGGGAGCCTATAGATCCGAATGAGCTTCAACTTGAACAGGCAAAGCGACGGGCATGAGGTGATGGCGTGGAGATGTTCGAGGCGGAGTGGAGGACCGTGTTGTGGTAGAGACAGTCCGCCCAACCTGGTACATCTGGGAGACTGATGGTGGTCGGGGAGGAAGAAGGCGGAGAGGAAGAAGGTGAAGACGGGAGGAAGAAGAGGAAGGTTCTCCGATGTCCGCCCTCGAGAGGTGCCGGGTCGTCGTCAGACAGACCAGAGTCGCTCAATCCAGCCTTCCGTTGGTTGAAGGCCGTGGTGCCAAGGCGGCAAGGATCAAATTTCGCCCCGCATCCGCAGATGGTGATAGCGAGACGAGTTCGGAGAGCTAAACGCGGACGGGCTTCTTCCTACCGCCATCGAGGGTCCCCGAGGAGATTCCTAAATGAGGCGAAAATGGGAGATCCTGAGTCAGTAGAAATAATGATCCCGATCTCGCATGCATTCTATAACCCACCCTTGGGTATATGTGCGTGCGAGGTTGCTTCTCCTCGGATGGAAGATCCCCATTGCCACGTAATCAAGAACATCCTCAACCATATTGGCATAGGTCCGAGTTATGTTATCCCCAAGTCCCTGGGTAACCTTATTTGTTTTGTAATCTTTTGTAAGAAGAAGGGGCAAACAGTGAATTTTGAAAACTTCAGGCAGATTTTCCATGTCTCTTTCAAATCGGGAATCCCTTTTTACACTTTTATGAATAGGAAACCCTATAACTTCATCTCGACTCCATCTCGTTGGGTCGAAATGGTGGGATAGGTACATTTTGTACGGATGGCTTTGAAGCCGTGGATGTCCGAGAGAGAGGGAACAATGGGGCCCACAAAATTCCTTAGAGAGAGTATCCACGATCATGGCCCGCTCAAGAATGTTGCTCCACAGGTGGCGGAGATCCACAAGAAGAATGATCCGCTACCTACCTGCTCCACGGACTAATTTGTCACCTACCATATCTATGCGACCGACCGATGTGGAAGTCGGAGGAAAGATGATTTCGAAGAAGTCTAACTTATGATTTGTGCGACTCCGTGTTTTGAATGTCTCGTTATGAATTTTCTCATCTCCGATATTCCTGTTGTTTCTCTGTTATTCGTCCGTGTTCTGAAATGTTTGCATTGCTATGTAGCTCACTGGTTCGACTATATCATGTCGACGCTCGCCGAAAAGAAGAGGCAGCAGAGAGAGAAACAATCTCTAGAGGTCGCCGCTGGTCAGAGGACCAAGATTATAAATACGTCCGCTGGTCTTCCTATGGGAGATCCCAAGAATGCGGCAGTGTTCGCCGCAGAGGAGGAGAGGCGGAACAAGGCGGGAGAAGACCCGCAAGTCATGGGTGCTGACAGGCAAAGCACTGTTACTCGAGCGCCACGCCTCCGTGCCACCAACCTTTGGGTCCACGCCTCAGCGGGAAGTGTTTATGCTGGATGCCATAACGTCTGGGCGGAAGAGGAGAGCTCCCACGGAGACGTCCCAAGCAAACAAGAGGCAGCAGTTGGCCGCCGTTCTACCGACTGACCAGGCCGCTCTCGACAAGGAGTATGAGCGTGCCTGCGGACTTCCCGAGGTTCAGCAGGTTCGTGATCTTCTAATGGTTTTTTTTCATTATGTCCTTATGACAAGCATACAACTTATGTTTATATGGATTCTTTGCAGCTTGGATGCTTCGTCCGAGCCATGCAGTGGAAAGCTAGTGAGCGGGCTACCATTGAGCACGAGTTGTTCAAGGCCATGGCCAGTTCCGCGGATGAGGCCGAAAAAGTGAAGCAGTTGGAGATGCAGCTGAAGGAGCACGAGGTGAAGTTATATAAGATGAAGACCAGCTGGGAGGCAATCAAGGCGGACTTGGATTGGCAGGAGGGTTTCACTCAGAAATCAATGAGAGCCTTCCGAGAAATGAAGGATTACCTGCTGGAAGACCTCCAATACTCTCGTCTTGAGGCGGGCCGAGATTTCATGAAATCAGATTCTTTCAAGTTCTTCATAGCGGACAAGTCCGACGAATCTCGACTGAATGGGTTTTCCGCTGCCATCGGTCAGCTACAGTCCAAGGGGTTACTTCCTCAAGATTTCAATTGGAAGGCGGAAGGGTTAAACCCTTCTGCGGATGCTAACGGCGTGGAAGTTCCCGTGGATGTCGTCTCGGACGATCGATTGGCCGCTTGTGAGTTTGCGGATCTCACACCGAGGAAGGTGAATCGGAGATCAAGAACGGTGGACCCTTCCTCCGGCGTGTGCGGATGCCTTACAAAGGTGTGCGCCCGCTCGAGAATTACCGCCTTCCTCAAGGACCGTATTATATGCCTTCCCGGTAGTTGGTCTCTTGAGGATTTCAACTGCTCGAGCTCGCGGAAGCCCTTACGCCTAAGCCGCCGCTAACGTCTCACGCCGATCCGCCTCGCAGTGGAGAATTGGGTCCGAGCCAACCTAATCCTCAGTGAAGAATCTGGGGTATGCCCCGTGAAACTTATGTAATGTCTTGGATTTGCATCTCTTTGTGGCATGGAACGTTGCCTTGAACAATGCTGCTTTATTATTTTTTTTATCCATACTAATTGTCTGTAAAACAATGCTTCCTGTAATTTCGAGTTATTGTCTGCTTTCTGCTTTATTTGCTTCCGTCCATCGTTCGTATGCTTAACTATCATAAAATACCCATCTGTAAAGAACACGGATCGCAGCAGATGGCGTCTGACGTAGAAGTCAAAACCATCGTTTCACGAATTTCTGTACCGTCCATGATTGCTAAATTCAATCGACCTTTGGGATGCGTGATTCTTCTAGAAGGAAGGAAGGTGAAACAGTGAATTTGTCATTATTACTGCGTCCCATCAACTTCCAAGCCGTCGGATGAGTGACATGTGTTGAGATCGTACGGGTTTGTCACTACTATAAATAAGAAAGGGGTAAGTGCCCTTTTCTTAATGTTGTACTTTTTAACCCTTTCTCCTGATCAGATTTCCCTATCCTTCCAGAGAGTCCATCCAAATGTCCGCTGCAGCCAGAGAACTAAACCGTCCCAGGTTTGATCGCTTCCTTCACTGGGTGGACTGTGCTTGCGGGGTCAAGCATCCCCCATATTATCCCGGAAAGGGGACCGCGGATGACCCAATCATCCTCAACTTCGAAGGGGACCCTCCTCCGTGTCCGGGGATAGTTAGTGGGCTAGCCGCAGAAAGGGAACGGATTGTGAGGATGATCCGCAGGATGATCCGAATGCAGCAGCAGGCTCGTCGGGGCCGAGGTGGTGGCTCGGAGTCCCAAGGCTCGACTTCCGGAATCTGGTAAAGGAACAAGGCGGGGTATGCCCCGTGAAAGTATGTACTTATCCTTGGACCTTTTCAGATTGTACTTCTGTTATGTAAATGTTCGGATAATTTTGTCTATAAAATTCGAACTATTTTTCCTCGGATGCGATCGCCATCTTTTTCTTGCGCAAGCTTCGTCGGATTATATTGGCACACATATCTCTGTAAAATGACCAAGAAACTCGGACGTGGTTGATGGGCTTGTTTAGGCTTGATTGGATAAACCCGTCTGGCCCAACACTGTTCAACCCAAATGAATAGTTCAAGCCCATTGTCAACGCCGAGTTCGACGGACGCCTATTGGTTCGTTACTTCTATAAATACTCCGGATCCCTCTTGGCCTTGGTCGTGCAAATCCAACTTCCAATTTCCATATCTATTCAATTAGCAAGAAGATTTCTTGAATAGTTTCCCCCTCGAGACTCCCGTCCACTCTCAAGTCGGCGTTCATCCTGAGCTTGAGAGTGGCATGGGTCTAGAGGGGAAGATTGTTGAAGATCAGTCATAGAAAAGCATAGATCTCGGTTTGATTGTATATCTGTCCGTCTCCTCTGCTTTCTTCCAACCCGACTTTAATGGTTCCAATCTCTCTTATATTGGAAATGGTTTCCGAATTTTCAAGAGAGTTTGAGTCTCTAAAGCCGGTGAGGCGGAAATCCCTTCCTGTCCGTACTTTGTTTTCCCCGGGCACAGGATTTGCAATTCCACGTTTTGGTGGTATCATGAGGGATTCCACCACGTTTAAACATTTTCCTGTGTGCAGGTAGATCGAGTTCCTGGCCTCCGCGGAAACCAGACTTGCCGCTCGTCATGGAAGAAGCTTTTTCCGACGGGGGAACGATCTTTGCTGGGAGATGACGTATCTCCAGAGACGTTTTCTGCCTTTTTCATATTGCGTCCGTGAGTCCGGATATCGATCCGAGATTGTAAATTGTACAGACAAGATTATGTATAATTCGTCTTTGTATGAATGAAATCTCTTGCTTTCCTTGTCATTAAATGAACGTTAAATCACATATGCACGGATCGAAAAAATCACAAATCGAAAGATAGAGGTTGTATTGATTTGCCGGAAATTCAATTACAACTTGCGGGCTCTAAGGCCAATGACAAAAGGATCGAAAAACAGAACTGGCGGAGTTCCGTGTAATAAATTGTTGAAACTGAGATGACCAATAGATCTGAAGGAGATCCGCACAGTTATCTCTATGCATAGAACTTCTGAAGGTTCCTAGCATTCCACGGACGCTTGAGGGGATATCCGTTCTCATCTTCTAATTCGTAACTGCCATTCACTCTTGCGCCGATAATCTTGTAGGGTCCTTCCCACTTGGGCGAGTTTTCCAATATTGTTCAAAATGTCGGCTCGTCGAAGCACCAGGTCTCCGATTTGCAAGTTAGCCGCTCGAACATTCCTGTTGTAGGTTCGGGCAGCAGTTGCCTGATACCTATGGATATTCGCCAGTGCCTCAGACCTTTTCTGTTCGAGCATGTCTAGGTCGGATATCCGAGCTTCTCGGTTTGCATTGCCTTCGAACTCTTGGATCCTCAAAGTCTCAACGGCAATCTCAGACGGTATGACTGCCTCCGAACCATATACCAAGGAGAATGGAGTTTCTTTGGTCGCAATGCGCATGCATGCGATGAGCCCATAGCACGCCTTCCAGGTCGTCTGCCCAGCTTTCTCGGGAAGTTCTCAAACGCTTCTTCAGGATTGTTACTATTGTCTTGTTTGTGGATTCAGCCTGACCATTGGCTTGTGGGTATCCGACGGATGTGAAACGTTGTTCGATTTTGAAGGAGGCAAGCCATTCCTTGAGCCATCGCACGAGAACCGAGCCGTTATCCGAGACTAGAACTCTTGGTAGCCGGCAAATGATGTTCTTCCAAATGAAGGTCCGCACTCGACTTTCCGTGATAGTCGCTACAGCCTCCGCTTCTACCCACTTGGTAAAATATTCCACCGCCACAATGATAAATTTTTTATGTTGGGTACCCCTCGGAAATGGTCTGACAATATCGATACCCCACTGATCGAACGGACACGCTATGATTGACGGAATCATAGGGTTCGTCGGACGATGTGGGATGTTTGCGTAATATTGGCAATCCTGACATCTCCGGGCGTGGTCGGCGGAATCTTTATCGATGGTAGGCCAATAGTAGCCTTGTCGTATGATTTTCTGGGCGAGAGTCCTCCCCCCGGAATGACTTCCACAGCTTCCGTTGTGTATCTCTTCCAGCACGGTTTGTGCTTCTTGTGGGTTCAAACATCTCAGGTGAGTCCCGGAAAAAGATCTCTTGTACAAATCGTCACCCATTATAAAGTATCTATTTGCTCGGCATTGCACACTCCTTGATTCTTTCGGATCAACTGGCAAAGATCCGTCCTTGAGATAGTTAAAATGTCACCATCCAGCTTTCTTCCGTGTCAAGTATCATGATCACGAATCGGGACTCATGACGGATGAGTCAAGAATGGTGAGTAGGATTACTCTCCTCAGGTTCTAGAGTCAGAGCAGATGCGTATTTTGCCAAGGCATCAGCTCTTTCGTTCCAAGCTCTATCAAACTTTTCCAAGGTGAATTCCTCGAAGTGGCTGGCCTCATTCTTGAGTAGCTCAAGATACTTGATCATCGAAGGAACTTTTGTGGCAAAAGTTCCTGAAAATTGGGCCTCGACGAGCTGTGAGTCCGTGTAAGCTTTGACCTTCCGGGCTTGGAGTGACTTGGCTAGACGCAGCCCCACTAAAAGTGCCTCATACTCAGCCTCATTATTGGTAACTTTGAACTCCAATGAAATCGCATAGTCGAGTTCCGCGCCATCCGGGCTCTTAATTAAGGTAGATTCCAATTCCTCCCACTCTTCCAGTGGAAGAACCATCCACTTCCAATGTCCAGATATCGGAAGGATGTTTTTGGGTTTGGAGATCTCCTGCGAGCTGCTGAGGTTCCGCTCTTGGTTCATCCCCTTCCGTGATTTCCGTTCTGATGTTGTCAGCACTGGAGTTTCTGGGAACATCATCAAGTAGAAATATTTGGTTGACCCGAGTTTCCCCATCTGACAAAGGAAAGGGCCGATTGATGAACTGGGCTTCCTCGAGGTTTTTCGGGTTGAACTTTGGCGGAACTGGATTTCGGACAATATGCTTGGTGATTAAGCACTCGAGCACACCTTGTCGGGGACTTTCTGAATCCTTCTGGATAATCCGCTAAGAAGTCGGCGAGGACTTGAGCCTTTTTGGTTTGAACTGGTAGCAAATGTCGTATTCGCTTAGCTCGATCGCCCACTTAGAGAGTCGTCATGATTGGTCGGGCTTTCCTAGGACCTGTTTCAAAGGTTCCGCAGTTAGTACCACTATTTTGTGAGACTTAAAATATGGTTTCAACCGTCGGGCGGTGTAAACGAGCATCATAAATTTCTCAATCTTCACATATCTTGTCTCCGACAAGGGCTTTACTAAGATAGTAGATTGGCAAATGATCATTAGCTTGAATCCGCACTAATCGGAACTCATTGCCTCTTCCGTGATTGCTAGGTAGAGGTAGAGTGGTTCTCCTTCCACGGGTTTGGAAAGCGTGGAGGAATGGAGGTACTTTTCAAATTTTCAAAAGCCTCGAACATTCCGCGTCCACTCAAAGCTCTCTCCCTTAGGAGGATTTTGAAGAACGGAAGGTTCTTTTCTGCAGATCGAGAAATGAAACGACTTAAGGACATTAGGCGTGATAATTTGTGTACCTCGTTGAGGTTCTTCGGATGGGGCAAATCTAGGATTGCCTTGATCTTCTCAGTGTTTGCACTTATCCCTCTTTCCGTGACCATGTATCCCAGAAACTTTCCTCCTTTCACCCCGAACGTACACTTTTCAGGGTTCAACTTCATTCCATACTTCCGAAGAATGGAAAAGCAATTGTTGAGATGCTCAATATGTTCTTCTTCAGTCTTACTTTTAACAAGCATATCATCTACGTAGACTTCCATAGTCTTGCCCAACTCCTCCTTGAACATTTTATTCACCAACCGCTGGTATGTAGCTCCCGCGTTTTTCAACCCGAATGGCATCACCTTGAAGCAGTATACTCCTCCTGCCGCGAAGAAGGCTATTTTCTTGATGTCGTCCTTGGCCATCCGGATTTGATAGAAGCCTTGATATGCGTCCATGAAGCTTAGGAGCGCACATCCCGCAGTAGAATCTACCAACTGGTCTATGCGAGGTAGGGGATAAGGATCCTTCGAACAAAACTTGTTGAGCCTTGTGAAGTCATTGCACATCCTCCACTTTCCTGGGGCCTTCTCGACGAGTACCACATTACAGACCCAGTCCGAGTATCTAACTTCTTCAATGTGCCTAGCTTTCAAGAGCCGGTCAACTTCCGTAAATATGATTGCGTCCTTGACTGGGCCAAAGTCTTTCCTCTTCTGTCGGATATATTTGATCGAGGGATCCATGTTCAGACGGTGAACAGTGATTCTCGGATCTATTCCCTTCAAATCATCAGTACTCCAAGCAAATACATCCCTGTTGTCTTGGAGACAAGCAATAAGTTTCATCTCCACTTCTGCGCTCATCTCTGTTCCGATTCTAGTCTTCTTATCCGGGCTTCCAACAACAATCTCGATTACCTTGAGAGTTTCGTGAGGCTCGATCCGTGCAGTTCTAGGGAACTTCTCCTTCTGGCTTCCTACCCCTATCTGCGGATTATCCTGTTTGGGCGGGAGAACAACTCTCGGATCGGAGGTCACCGTGACTGCCAAAACGGGGGCAGATGCCCTTCTCGTGGACATAATGTAACACTCCCAAGCTTCTCGGATGTTTCCTACCTCTTCTCCTACTCCGAAGGGAGTTGGAAATTTCATTCTGTTGTGTAAGGTGGATGAAATAGCCCGGAATTGATTGAGTCCTGGGCGCCCAAAGATGGCGTTATAGTCGAAGGTTCGATCAACCACGACAAATCGGACCAACTGTGTTACCCTGGCCGGGAAGGTTCCGAGTGAAACGTGTAACATAACACTTCCTAGTGGTCGAACAGTTCCTCCTCCAAACCCTAGTATAGAGGTGTGAACTCTGTCGTAGCGGATTCTTCCCAACTCCATCTGATCTAGTGTCCTCTTAGAGATGATATTCGAAGAACTCCCGGTATCCACCAGAATTTTGTTCACTCGATAAGTCGCGATGGTCAATGAAACTACAAGAGGAACGTCCGGGTTGTCAATCTCCTCGCCTCCTGCCAGGAGGGGGATTCGCTATCGTCGAAAGATATTGCATTTGTTCCTCGAATCGCGGGCACCGTCGCCTATCATTGTTCCGAAGGTTTTGGGCGGTCCGCTCTTGCATTCTGCTATCACCTCCGAGGGTCCGCTGCGATAGTGTTGATCACTCCATTGACGGAGGGTTCTCCATTTCCGCCTCATCGTCAGATCTCAGACGGATGTCCTTCCATGCGTGGCGGATAGCTCATGGCGAAGGTGGCAAAGATAGTGGGCGGTGATGGTCGTGATGTTATCCTCCTCCTCCGCCCGCTCTATCGTGCACGGAGGTTCGTCCGCATATATGTGCTCCTTCAACTTGCCTTCTCTCACCAGGTGTTCGACCTCTGTTTTTAACTGGATACAGTCGTCAGTCTCATGACCTCTGCTCTTGTGAAATTTGCACTATCCCTTCGCATTTCTGTTTCTCCGATTATGGGATGGCTTTGGCCATTGGATGTCCAACTTTTTCTCAACAATAGTGGCCAAGATGTCGGATCTCGTCTTATTGAGGTGCGTGTAGTCCGCGAATCTCCTGGGCGGACTCCTCTCCCTGTAAATGCCCTTGTCTCTGTGATCTTTCTTCGGGTCAAACTTCCCCTGGCGTTGCTCTTGTCTTTGCGGTTCCTTTCCCTTCTTCGATCCTGCTCGGACTGGTACGTTCCTTCGGTATTCTTCTCCGTACATCACCTCCTCACATATGTCATCCAAGTGCTTTTCGCTCCTCACTTCCTGACTAGAGAGCTTCCTCCGCAGCTCGGAGTTGTAAGTATTAAGCGTGGTGTGGACCCGTTCTTTAATACTATGGGGCTCAACTCGGAGTACTTCCGTATTGAAGCGATCTAGGAAAGTTCGAAGATCTTCCTGTTCCCTTTGGATGACTTCGGCCAGGTGCTCTACAGTACGTTTTCTTCTTTTTGATTTTCCGAACCGTGCTAAGAACTTAGAAGATAGATCTGCATACGACCTTATTGACTTGCTTGGCAAAGCGGTGTACCAATCCATAGCCGTGCCGAAGAGGGTGGATGAGAACGTAAGGCTTTAGTATTGTTACTCAGCCCCTTGGAATCCATCTTGCTGTTGTACCTTGTCAGGTGACCCACGGGATAAGTATCCCCGTAGTAGTATTCCAAGTTCGGAATCACTTGGTCCGAGTTTCTATTTCTTTCCTTTTCCCTCATGATATCATCACACAGAGGGTTTGGTGCCCTTGTAGTGATCTGCTCGTGGTCTTTTACCTGGCGTCCGAGGTTCAGAATTTGGGTTTCTAAAGCTTTTTGTTGGGCGTAGATTTCGTCCGCTGTCATGACCTCTCCTGTCCGTGGATGGACTGCGACATCCGCAGGGAGTTCGTCTAGCCGGACAACTGGAATGGTCTCTGCTACATGATCTCTGTCCCTCATGGGGGCTTGTCGCGGACCTCCTAGATGCTTGTTACCTCCTTCTTGGTACTCTCTCCTCCCATTCGGGCTTCCCTCACCCCGAACTTGCGAAGAAGAGGCCCGTCGGTCTAGAAGGTCTCGCAAATCCTCATGGGGCAGCTGATCTCCCAACCTCTGTTGGATCGGACGTTGTCTGTTTCTTGACAAGGCGGGCTCCGCTTGAACCGGAGTAACCACTGGCGGAGTGGCTTGCTGAGGGTGGGCATTGTTAGACCCTAGGCATCCTTGGATAATCATGAGCAACCTATCAAACTGAGTTTCGCTTAGTCCGAGGTCGCTTGTGCGGACAACGCGACCATCGGGCATTGTAAACTGTTGACCTGTGGTAGGGCCTTGAGCTTCTGCCGGAGAAGATCGTGCTACCCCTTCTCCATGGTCCGTAGGCACGATATTCACAGGGACGCTTTGGCCTCCTCTAAGCGGGGCGTCTCTTCCCTCATCCGAGGATGGGCTGGCGGTCCGCCCGTCGCTCGGATATCTCCTCCCAACGTTCCTTCCAGCCACAACGGCCCTTCGTCCCCGGGTGGGCGGACGTCCTCGTGGGCGTGGTGGTGGTGTTCCCACGCCTGCAGCACTAGTCCGAGCTGTTCGTCTCGTTCTAGCCATCAGCACAACACAAACACAGATCTTTTTGTAAAGTTTCCCACAGACGGCGCCAAAATGTTGAGGGACAAAACCTCAAACACCAACACTACTACTACAAGTAACCTAATCTAAGATCCACCTCCAACTTGAAGTCCGAGAGAAGGCTTGTCCGAGCAAGAGTACCTGAAAGGACTAGGGGGGGGGGGGGTTAGAATGGGTTACCCGGATTGCCTAAGTCAATCCGGAAGGAGGCTTTACTCAAAGGAGAGATGAAAGCTCTCAATGCAATAGTAATGGGAAAGGTAATGAAATCAAGGATGTTTAGGACTTAGGAGACAACACAATTTCCTAGGGGATTTCACTTACCTCCAGGTATTGGACCTTGTGTTATATTTATAGTTATCATATACTTATGAAGTAGCTCATAAGATGATGCCAAGTGTATGCCTCAGATTTGGACACCAATGGCCCATTAGTGAATAGTAATCCAATACTAATTAATGGGCTGGGAGGGTAGTTTGGTCCTTTCCCTCTGAGAGTATTGTTCCGCACGTTGGGTCCGTGTAAGTCCCTCGGACAGATCCGCATGATTGGATGACTCTGCCTTGGGTAACTCAAGGTGTCCGGACCTTAGAGTTCCACGGAAGCATCTTAGTGGTTCTGTCAAATACGTTTGGTCTTCTTATCAGACGGTGGCGTCAGATTCTCTCGTCCGATGCATTTAGCATCTTAGGATCGGTTTTGCGGTACTTGGGAGGACCAGGTAACCTTTTGTCAGGCTCGGAAGTCATCCATCTAGCTTGGTCGGACCTAGCTGAAATGGCGTGCTGACTTGTGAGTACTAGTTGACCTGAGATGGTTTCCTTTAGGACGGACCACTCGAAGGTCGGACTAGCTTTGAATGGCTATCTTAGCCTTGATGCGCTCTAGGACACGCTCTATGGCGCCCTTAACGGATTGGACACATTTCCGTATCAACAATATCAACAACATATACCAATTAGTCATGCAAACGAAAAAAGTGAAGGTAAAAGATAATAAACTGAAACTATGAATGTCTAGTCCACCTAGTTGCGTTAATTTGGAGTAAGAAAACCTAAAAGAACATCCTTTGTCGCACCTAACACAAGCATGCCGAAAAAAAAAGGCTGAGGGGGTTCCACGCACATGTTTTTATATCTCAGGGGGGTTTCGCGCACATTTTTCATAACTCAGGGACTAATTTATTAATTCAGGGTAGTTTCGCGCGCATATGTTTTAATAACTCGGAGGGGTTTGGTACTAATTTGTTAACTTAGGGGGGTTTTGCGCACATTTACAATAACTTAAGGGGTATTTTAGATTTAACCCAAATTATATAATTAAATTTTTGGAAGTAAAGTTTCATTATATCATTTAATTGAACATTTTACATTTACGGTTTAAGATTAAATCGTGGTCAAAGTTGAAAAATGTTGACTGCAAAAAGTCAAAATGGGACATTTGGTCTGGAACGGAGGGAGTAACTAATTCTAACTTGATTAAACCCTTTGACCATCCTACCAACGTTTTATACAAGTGATACACGTTTCACGCCTAATTCCCTTTGTTTTCGTTTCCTTTTTTTATTCTTTTTTCAGTAATCAATAAAACTAGTTTTAATCTGCTAAAACGTTTCGATTATCATATCCGCGTTTTATCCAGTTTTATAAGAGAAGCGCTTTTGACATATAATTTTTTATTTCTTTCTCATTTTTTCTTCTTCTTTTACATGGGTGTCATTGTGTTTTTCTTATTTTCCTTTGTTTTATCTTTTATCTTTATTTTTACAAAGTAATTTTACGTTTTATCCAGTTTTATGTGGTATGTAACGACAGTAATCACATCATATCAATTGATCAGCGTCTTCATAAATGACGTAGCCATATCAATACTAAACCAAACTGAAGAGAGAAAGTGTATGCGTTTAACATTCATGTAATTTTATGGACACCAAAAAAGAAAAAGGACGGGTAAAATTACAAGATTTCAGTTCAATCTCCATACAAGACACAACATGAATGTATCTCCCAATTGAAATGGTATATTCAATTGTGCCGAAGCTTATGCAATTCATGCGGCGGTTCATTGGGCGGTGTTGAAAGGATGGGAGCGGATACGTTTGTTCTCGGATGGTTTTTCTTTGGTTAATTCTTTTAATTATAGCGTTGACGTAGACTTTTTCTATTGTTGATCCTATTCTGGCGGATATTAAACTGTGAGCTAGTGCGTTCTTGTTTTTAAGTTTAGATCATGTTACACGTCGAAACAATGTGCTAGCTCATAATCTAACGCGTTCAGTGGTCCAGGGTTGGGTTCTTATTTTGGTGCTTGCATGTGCTTTGGATGACCTGTTGATAATATGTATACTATATAATTTGGTTCATCAATTTGCCAATGTTCTATATATGCACAAACAGAAGTCAATATAAGAGATTATACACCTTCATCTATCCTAATCCTACTTGTATCAGCCAAGTAACATTCTACAACAAAGTTCCAAACACATGATATGTCCAGATAAGACTAAAAATGTACTATTCCAACGACCTATTTCATCGCTCAGATGACGACTTTAGACCACAAAGGCATATACCATTACATTTCGCACTGCGCAATGCCAGAGCTACTCCGAGCACTTGCTACTTCATCCCATCATCAAGCAGAGAGAGTTCCCTTGAGACATCCCATCAAGTCTTGAGTTCTTCCAGCTGCCATCTTGCTGACAAATCCTGGGTAGTTCTGAACCTTGAAAATACAAGGGCTGGATCTCGTAGCATTTTGTCCCAACCACCCCAGCCATGTATGCGTACGCCTATCCAGAGATAATCAAGTTCATCTTCAGACCAGCTGTTATTTGAAGTTGACCCCTCTGGCAGCAGGTTGCTTGATCCACTCAGGATATGGCTTTCGATAAACAAGTGCTGCATGTGAAGATCATTTGTAGTGGACCCAGTGGCAAAAGGAGAGGAATGATGGAGCAATGCGGTGTATGGTAGAGTTAGGGTCCTCTCAGACAATCTGCGTTTTTGTCTGTCACGGAGCATGGCACTGTAAATAGAACATGTTAATAATAACATTACTTGCAATGTTCATAAAACAGTATGCAGGAGTTTTTAATTCAGTAAAACCATGTAAACAAATTTTGAAGCATCATCCAAGATTAACTGATTAAGATATTCCGTCTCTTATCAAATGACAACAAGCAGTGCTCTTCTTGCGCAATACTTGCGTTAAATTTCAGTCCAGTTACCAAACAAATTGCACTATGTTTCAGAACAAATTGCGCTAAGTTCCATTAAATTGCGCTAACTCCCATTAGTTACAGTATGTTTTATAACAGACATATGTAGTTTAAAATTAAGGTCTCATTTGCATCGACATATTTAACTCAGGTATAAAGAAAAACCAAATTGCCTTATTTAAGAAATGACTTTCTAAAATATTGATAGTTCTACCCTGAAAACATCTACGTGTTTCCTCATGTAGGTTAAATTACTTCAAGTAACATGTATGTTATAAATTTGCACTGCACAGATAGTCATACAATCTAATCAATTATGTATGCATTCGTATCTTTTATGTAATATTATTTCTTAAAACTGCAAATAGCTCCTTTAGAAATATATATGTATTCCAAAGATATGAATTGGAAAAAAAAATTGAAACTATCATATCTTCCAAGGATACTCAAGATGACAAAATAATCAAATATATAAAGGAAGGAAGAGAGTTTGAACAAAATGAAGCTCACTATTTTTCTTTAAAAGCTCGTCCACCTGGTGTGTATTCCAACTGTCTCAAGTTCCTCGGCAACGCCCTGTTTTGATACATGATCACAAATACCACATTAAGTTCCCTCAATCAAGATTTTTTTGTTTCTTTTTTAAAAAGCGGTTATCTTCACAATGACATCAATGAACTTACACCTTGTCCAAGGAAACTAATTCAATGCTACAACATCAGTTGGCGGTTGGCTTTGTTTAGAAATTTAGAATATCAGAATAAAAATTCTTTTGAAGTAGAAAATATTAATGAGGGGAGGGAAGATGCATGCAATAAAGGTACCTAAATGGAAAATTGTCTCGACTTTCAGAACAATAAAAGTAGATCACATTATGTCATTGATTCATTCAAATAAACTAAAATTCATTTGGAATTTTCAGGAATTACAAAATCTCTTTGAATGGAAATCCCTCATTCCCTCTTCTTTTTATCAATGTTAAAACATGGTAGTAAGGAAGGACAAGAGGATCATACCGTGTCATTTGAGTGAGCCCTATGTGCTGCATTTGAATTAGAGGTCCCAGTGCGATTTTTTTCTTTGGCCAGACCTTGCCCTGGAACATGCTTCTCAGTCTTCTGCTTGTTAGCACAATCATGCGAGTGATTCTTAAGCTTTCTTTTTTTCACAGCTACGGTCTCTTGTTCATCTCCAGCTGATATCTTTCCAAGTGATGCTTCTCCCGAATACAGCTCCTCATTCATATACGAACTCCCTTCATTTGACAATGAAAGGATTCCTGCAGCAGCAACAGCCATCTTATACAGATGGTTCACTCGCTTAATCGCTGCACACTTTGCTGAACAGATGGAGCCTTCCAGACTTTCTTCGGAAATCCTCTTCTGATCAAATCAAGGATATATAAATTTTATTCCATTTAAGAAGAAGAATAAAAAAGTCAGGTCCTTATCATTAATGATCAGGCATACCTGCAGTGCAGAACCCAAACACTTCAAGTGATAGGTTTCGCAGCATATATCGCAACTCTGCAAGTTCTCACCACGTTTGCAGATTTCACACCTTTTAATGCAGCAATCTGGGCAATCCCACTCCCCCTCTGGAATACTCTTCAAGTGATTAAAAAAACTGTTAGGTTGAGTTAAGGAGAATAATGAGGCAGTTAATATATATTCATCATGAAGTAAAAAATGAAGGTACCGGCAACGGACGGTCTAAACACTCAATGTGGTATGTGTTGGCACAGTGATCACAGCATATCAATTCACCACCATCTCCACACTTGACACAATCATAATAACCACAGAGAGAGTGAATCATTCAGTGTTACTTTTTTGCACTGACCCTGTAAAAATTAACTGACCACATCTTTGAGTTCTTCATAGGTGCCAATAGGAACATTATTATGCATAATGAAGGTAAAGAAAAGGATGGTTCAGATGGTTTACCCCGTCCTCTCCTATTGCCATCACAGAAGATTGTCCCAAACTGTTGTTATCTCTTGGACGGTTATCCTCGGTTGCCAATAAACTATTTGACTGCAAAAGAAAGAGCAAAATATTTATGATTGGTTGGTGGTATTTCGAACGAGTCACAGATACGAGCTGAGAAACAGAAAGGACAGAGTACTTCACGATGGAAGGTATGGTAGATTATTCACAAGTGCGATTGCATAACATACATAATAACTGCATCAAAAACACACAAAGTATCTTGCAGAAGTATATCAATAACATGAACGGCATAATAGAACTTGAGTGGCCATATGTTGTCACCAGACTCAACAGCTACAACTATCTACTTGCCAAATTCATTTGCTTATGTGTCTATAATGAAGTAAATATGTAGCATGAAAGTACAACTTATTTACCATATATTAAAAAACGACAAGCTTTCAATAATTTACCCAAAAACGAGCCAACACTTGTGCTATATCAATAGTTCATTCTTCAGTCCATCATGCCAAATATATATAATATAGAATGTGATAAACAATAACATCAGGAGGAGATGAAAATATATTCAGTGCTTTTTCTTTGAAAGTTTGATTGGTGCCGATAAGAATGAGTTTAGGTATAATGAACGTAACATAAAGAAAAAACATTGCTTACCCCGTCCTCTCTTATTGCCATTCCAGATGATTGGGCCATACCATGTTTTTATCTCTTAGACGGTTCTCAACCATTGTGAATGAATTATCAACTGCTCAAAAATGAAATACGAATAATTGTTGGTGGTATAAGCCCTACGGAAGAAGCTACAGATATGATCTTAGAAACATAAACAACAATTAAGCACTTAATAACAGGTAGGACTTGCATTACAGAACTGCAGAAAAAACACAGATGCAGCCAAATGTCAAATTATCTGAAGTTCTAAAACCTAAGCTTAGAGCTTGAATGACAAGAATATGTTGTCACCAAACCAACAGATGCAACTCTTTTATAGTCAAATCTATTTGCTTGTGCGAATTTAATGAAGTAACGATACGGAAAAAAAAAGCTCAACTGATTCACCATATTTAAGAAGCAACAAGTTCTCTTTAGTATTCCCATTTATAGACAATAATTAGGTTCTTTTGAAAGTTCATTCTTAAAGTGTAGCATGCGAATTGCAAATGCGTATGGAACATCGTAAAGTAGAATGCGTGGAGTAAATAAGTATAAATAGAACATAGATTGTCGAAGGATTGTGATGCAATAAGTATAAAAAAGAATCATAATGGCCTTATGAAAATGGACTTCTTGAAAACAATATAGAACTTACCTGAATCAGAATATCACCAGATCTTGCAGATAACACTGGATATGTTGAGTGATACACCTGCAAGCACTTCACCAGACAACTAAATCAGCATATCTACATGAAACAAACACTGAAGCATAATGTACTGGCACTGAGGCATAAGCAAGCATGGTGTACTACGACAGATATGTGTTAGCTAGAGAAAAGTTTTCTAACAAATGATAATCTAAAATGTGCACATAAATGGTCCTAAAACGTACAGAATCAAAAGCATGATCTAGAAATGGGTAAAACATAGATCACGGATTAATTTCAGAGGAGCTCTTAAACAGATTTAGTAGCACTTGACGCTCAACAATCTTCTCGACTAGAATGCAACAAGTTAATACGTAAAACATAATCTTCAACATGATTCATGGGTTGTCAAAGACAGCAAATATCTTGTCTTTTCTTTTCATTATGTATTCATACAGTCAAGCAGTACAGATATCTACATAACTAAACTTTTTTTTTTTTTTTTTTGGGGGGGGGTCCAACTTTCAGGAAATGGACTGATGGACATTGTATAAGTTTCAGTGACCATGTCAAACAAATATCAACTTTTATAGGCTACCCTAAAATAAAGTTCCATATTGTGGTTTTCCACCAAATCCAAACTCTCAGAGAATCTCCCCTATTAGCCACGTAAAACTCAGCTCTCACAGAATCTCACATATTTGGCGCGTAAAACTCTCGGACTTTGACAAACTCAGCTCTCACAAAATCTCCCATAGTTGGCACGTAAAACCCTCAGACTATGACAGTCACAGCTCTCATATAATTTGTAATTCACTACTCACATCATCGAGTTATAACTTATAAGTCTGTGTTACTCACTCCAAGTTTTGGACAAAACAAGGTCCTGTTTATCACATCACCAGTGTCACTAGATTAAAAAATTATACAAGAACCCTAATTCTGATAGGATAGATCACAAGGAAAACAAAAGGGTGGTCAGTTGCATCCCAATGCACCAACACATATCTGCTACAAACTCGAACACCAAGCATTTCAACTTGATTAAGCCTTAAATCAGAGAATTCACGAAAAAAAACAAGCCTCGAATCATGATGAAAGTCATTGAAGCTAAAGTTGAGATGAATGCAAGACCTGCCTTGAATAAAACTGGGGAAAAAACCAGAAACTTAAACTGATAACTGACTGATCAAACCACGAATACTAATCAAAACAACAGAAAAACTGAAATGGAGCTCGATTATGCTATTACCATTGTGAAAAGACTCGGATACTGTCCAAACTGATGAAGCAGCAATGAAGAGCGGCACATATATATTAGGGCAGGGAAATAATTAAAAGGCTAAAAATGGAGATAGCTGAGCAATAAATAGGCATGGATTGAAAAGGAAAAAAAGTTGAATCTATAAAGTATATAGTAAAATCATGAAAATCATCCTGAAAATGATGCATTCAATTGTAGAATCATCTGATTTTGAGTCAAACAGTACATACATTGGTGCAATTCGGGTACCGGTTTCTTCAACTTTCTTCTCCTCTTCATCATGCTTCTCACGCACCAGACTGAGAATCTCCTCCCACACACTCTGCAAGGTTTCATAGAAGAAGCAGCCAATATTGCAGTGCTTGTGAGAAATTTTGAGATATACTTTGTTCGCCATGGCATCGTTCAAAATTGTGGATTTCCAACTTCCAAGCTCCAGCCTGTTCTGCCAATTTCACAAGGACTGTAATGAAAAACTGCTTTTGTCAATATCACCAGAGATCAAATGGAACTTTTAAGCTTTTGACACTGGTAATTTCAAATTTATTATCGTATATTATTGAGGTCCCAGAACAGTCATGAAGGTGTTTGTATAATTTATCGGGATCCCTCAAGTTTTCCATCCAAATTTGTTTACTTAGATATTGCTACAATGACAAGTGGTAACTGTAGCAAGTGAAAATTTGACTACCTACCTAGACAGTAATATGTCAGTCTTAAAATTCACATACATTCTGTTACAAACCCATTATAATAAGTACATACTAATTGAATTCATTAGAATCTTTAATACTCGTCAATATCAAATTGATTGATTAATGGATGATGTGTAATTTTTGTATTATAAATGAAGTACTATAAATTAATGCAACTTCCAAATTTAATTTAGATAATTTTAGATGGTAGAATCCAGGTCTAATATAATTTGGATCAAATTGATTCGAGTGCAAAGGAAGTGACCAATCATATTCATAAATCAGAACATATTAAGGCATCTTCTAACACGAATCCTCTTCACTAGCAACTTGACAACGCAAGGAAGCATAATTCGAAAACTTGTATTCATAACTAAATTTTCTCTTCTTTAGTTCCCATTCTTCAGCTTCATTCCCAGGCAAAAATTTGCTTAGCAATTCACAAGACAGCCGAGGTACATACAATTCTTCAGTTATGATACATGAATGAACAGTTCGACTTTGAACACCAATGATTGGTGCAGCCAGGTCTTGATGAACACAGGACCAACCTCTCAGGAGCAACAACACCCTCATCATGTATCCTACAAATTCTCTGTCATTGCACTCCCCACCAACATATTTGGGATCATCAGTACAAAGATTTCGGTGGTAATCAATTTTTACATTCTTCAGATGCACAAACTTTCAGTTTGACAAATTCAAGTCCACATCTTCGTTATCCAAAAGTCTAGCCTCGTAAATTGGGCGTTCATCCGATAGTTTTAGATGCAAATATATTAGAAAGGTGTACATAAAAGATGAAATTTATTTAGATAGACACTTGCCTTGACAAATTAAAGTTAATTTAAATTACTGGCTGACATTCATTTTATAGAGGATTACACTTTACTCCAACTTCATGGGGATTAAGGTGCATGAAAAAAGTACATACTATATTGATTTGTGGGGGAGATAGCACATCATCCGGATATCAATTATTTATGACGTTTGTTTTCCTCAATAACTAAACTACTTATAAAAAAAAAAGTAAATTACACATGACTCGCATGTCCTCACAATCCTTTTGTAGTGGTGGACGAAGAAAACAAGTGGCGGGTAGTGCTGTTAAACGAGCCGAGCCAAGTATTGTGATACTCGACTCGAGCTCGAGCTCAACCGAGCCGAGCCCGAGCTCGGCTCGTTAATAAAACGAGTAAAAAAACGGACTCGAGCTCGAGTTCGAGTAACATGTAACGAGCTCGAACTCGGCTCGAACTCGAAAAATTACGAGTATTAACGAGCCTTATCGAGCTTTAACAAGCTTTATCTATAAAAATATTAAAAATATATAAAAATATATAAATTTATTAAAATAATTACTCTGAATGAGCTTTATCGAATAGAAATTTCTATAAATCTAAACGAAAGATGTCATTCATTTACCAAATAAATTTTATCAAATCGAATCGAAATCTTTACCTCGCATAACACCACTAGTGGCGGGTCTTCCCAAAGGCCTTCTGACTCGATTGATTATTTATTTTATTGCGTTACATTTACACTATATTCCTCCCCTAATTATCTTTTTTATCAAATAAAAAACTCGTGTAACAATCAAACACCATGTCCGTGTGAAACTGAAGCCGGAAAAACCAAACAGAATCTGTGAATGGGTAGATGGAGAGTTCCCCTCGTAATCTCTCGCATCGTATCTGCATCTAAACCCATCAACACGACATACCCACCTCCTAGATGTCCAATATTTCAACAACCCACAAACCTTTTCTCCAATTTCAGGTCATTCACTGCTCTCCCATCCCCAGCTCCGACCTACCCTGAAGATTTCGATTTCAAGATTCATGATCTTGATCAAAATCATGTCTTTCAACAGCACTGTATTCAGAATCAGGAGGAGACTGGGAAAATCCCTGTAAAAGCCTTTTTCCTATGCACCAGGTCCTTTTCTGATCTCACTACTTGTACTTTCATATCTTACTGATTGGAACTTGCTGAGGTGAATTTATCATTATTTGTGATGTCAAGTTGCGTTTGGATTAAAGATATCCTTCTACATGTTTGTGTCGTTGCAACTTGCAATTTTGCAACTGTTATTTTTTTATCTGGTTGGGTAGTAGTTTGGAAAAATTTATAATGATGGGAGGTGTTCAGAAACTCCAAGTAGTGTTATTCAGATTTCAGAAGAATATGCTCGAGTAACTCTTTTTCGAGCTCTTCTATTTGAAATGGTTCGGTTTGCAACGAAATAATTGCACTTATCGAGGAAATATTGTGTGGTGCTGATGTAATTTATGATTCAGTGTTTTTGAATCATCTGAGTAGTATATTGGTGATTGTTAACTTTAGTGCAATGCGGAGTAGGAGAAAACATAAAAAAAAAATCCTATTATAACCTGTGGCTGTTAAGCTGAAAAATCATCTATGGTAAAGGAGTAAGTTTCAAAGGTTCAGGAGCTTTAGTTGTTCAAAGAAACTTGTCTCATCGAGATGAGGGGGTTTGGGAATACACTGGTTGGCAGTCTTGGAGGTGGAGAGATTTTCACAAAGTAGCATAAATAGGTGGTATGGATAAGTTACACCCCGGAGGGGATTTTGGTAGCAAGTAGATTAAAAGACACTATTTTTTATTGTCGATGGCTGCGTTTTAGTTAAATTTATTCAGTCGGTTGTTGAGCAAGTGCTCCATCTACAATGGCAGGTTAATATGGTGCTGTATTTTCTCTAAACTGGGAACTTGAAAATCATGGGCATTGATATCCTGCACCAAAAGAACTTTAAGGTGCTCCTGATTAATTAATAAGTAATCTCATAGATCCGACTACTCTCTACCAGAATACAGATTTATTTACTGTAATAAAGTTCAACATCAACTGCCCAATGGTCTACAAATAACCATCACTAGCAAAATCAAAAGTGTAACCATTTGGTATGGAAAGCGGCAAAGTTATCCGGGAATGAACGAATAATTGATTTCAAGCAATGTGAACTCAGTGAGGGTCTCGTTTAACATGTTATGATTAGCTGTCAGAAAAATGTTTTACACGATTATTTATTTTTTGACGTTTTATAACCTCAATAAAGTTATGCATTTTCCCGTCACTACTATCAAATTGGGCATAACCTGTGTCAGAATAATTTAATAGTCCCAGCTGTCATTTGAAAACAAAATGTTGGCTGAAACAGCATCGGATACTTTTGTTTATATCATCTTTGCATTACTAATGTAGCATTCTTTGTTTCTGATAGAGTGACTGTATGCGTTATTGTACTGGTTTATTGATGGATTCTTAAGTTGTCCTCACCATTCTTTTATTCTTGGTGTTGGCAGTGTTGATTTAGAGAGTATGCATGCAGAAAATATCAAGCATGTGATCCCAACAACTTCTCGTACTTTAAATTCTATTGCTCTCAGATTATGTGGTTCGCCAAAGCAAACTGTAAGAGGCTAACCCCCTGTTGTTGCCGTATATTCTATTTTACGTCCTGGTCCTTTTCACTTACTTTTACTGGTCGGATTCTGCTTCATAGTATATTTAGTAACTTGGATTGCACAATGATGTGTATATTTGAGTCTATTGAAAACTTTACTATGTATGTATGGCTGTATGCCATAGGATGTAGTATTATTGAAATTGAATATAATCCATTTTAACAGACTGCCTTCTAATTCCTTGATTTTGTGTAGTCCAAATTCCAATGGGTTCTTGAGTGGTTCCAATAACGAGTTCAGGTTAAGTTCTTGTGAAACACAGTGCATAGTACCATAATGACGGAGGAAGTAGGGATAGAGGTGGTTAGTAGTAGTAGTATGGAAAGGTATCCATGTATGAACTGTCATGGTAGACAAAATTTTGTTTTCATCAATGCCCTGATATCAATACTACAACTCACATACTAACTTTGGTAGCCATTTATTAAGGACCACTGTGATGCCCCTAGAAGTGGCTATGGCTTGACAGTGTGAGAGTATTTGTAGAATACATTCCATACCTATGTTAACTTATATAACTGTGCCGAGCATATCCTGTATTTTCCTTTATTAGTTTAATAGGACTGACGAGAGAGTGGTTTTTCTTTATTCAGAGAGGTCTCGGTGAAGTGAAGGCAAATGACAACCGTTACATGATTGTTTACAAGTATGGTTCGGCAGTTCTGTTCAATGTGGAGGATCATGAAGTTGATTTCTACCTACAATCTGTTCGGCGCCATGCTTCTGGCTTGCTTCGTGAGATGAGGAAAGATGGTGAGGTTCTATTGGATCTCCCATATATCTTCTGATCTTATTTGTTCGTACACGTTTCACTATTCCTTTTCCATGAATGTATGTTGTGCACTGGTATTGAATTACAATTACTCAACATATGAGTGAGTCTCGAGTGGGAATTCAATCTCTATTCTGCTGAGACAGGGTCAGAATAGGTCAGAAGTAAGAATATAGGTTATTGCATACGTTGCGACTGACTATTGTATTAGACCAAAAGACTTCCTATACTTGCATCCATCACAATTTTAGGCATTAAGATTACTAGATGAAATACACGGTGGTTTATGTGTCCTTTTAGGTTATAGGATTACCGATTATGTGAGCTGTGGTATTCTGGTCTTACTTTTCCCCCCTTGCTGCATCTTTGTAATGAACTTTAATGTACAGCTATTATAATTATGAATTGTGTTTTCAAGCTTAGCTACAATATGTGGATTCGTTGCACTTCATTCATTCCAACTTCTTTTATTCTTACATCAGATTATATCGTAAAAGAGAAACCTTTGTTGGTTGAGGATATGCAGGGGGGTCCAGATTATATTGTTCTGAAAAATCTGGACACAGACAGCGTCCGCATAATCGGCAGTGTTCTTGGCAAAAGCATTGCTCTAGATCATTTTGTATCACAGGTAGATAGCTCAAGCCTCTATCTATGCATTTTATTTTTCTCTTTTGTCTTGAATTATTTTGAAATTTGATTTTTAGATACTTTTGTTCCAAATGCATATCGATTGTGGGTGCATCAAAAGGCAGGGTAAAACAGGGTTTGATCTGCCCTCAGTATAAGGAATTGTTGCCTTCTTTCTACAATCAGAAGCTGAAATTTTTTATCTTTCTCTTAGGTTGATGGCATGGTAGAAGAATTTGCTGAAATAAATCGTAACATGGAGAAAACTGGTACCTTTACGATGACCCGGAAGGAACTGTTTCAACTTGGTGGGAAGGCTAATTCCAATCTAGCTGATGTCATTGTAAACGTCGGTTTGTTTGAGAGGTAAATTATACTACGCTAGAATCAACCTCTCTAATTACTTATGAACGTTCCGTGCTCTTTGTGAAATTGAAGTACGTACAATACTAACAACTTATAGTGCTGCCTACAACTTCTGCTAAAGCTCCTTTTCGTCTTTCAGATCGGAGATTGCCTGGAGAGATGCAAAATATGCACAGATACTTGACTACCTTCATGAGGAGTACGAGTTCACTAGGCGATTTGAAAATCTTGATTTCAAGTTAAAATTCGTAAAGGTATGCATCTTTTGAACGTCCATAGATCTTTCGCTGATTGTATATCACAACTGAACGGGAGATTGTTTCTTGCGATGCAGCACAACATTCATTTTCTTCTAGAAGTTCTCCAAAACCGGAAGTCGGACTTGCTGGAATGGATCATTATAATTTTGCTGAGTATAGAAAATGTGATCTCTGTATATGAGATTGTTAAGGACTCTATAGGAAATTAAAGATGATCAGTGTATACCATTCTTTTTGTTAGCTGACCGCATATAATAATTAACATGACATGAAAGCAAAGTTTTGCAAGTTGCCCAGAGTTAATTATTTCACATTAAATTGTTTCTGTAACTTCTTCACTCTGAACTTGTTATAGCTATGTTTACCTCGTCAAATACTCCCCCAAAGTGGTTTTGATTTGTAGTACATTGAATGCAAAATGTAATGAAGTAAATCATAAAAGATGAAGTTGAAAAGTTAATCAAACAATATTGCACATCTTTAAAGAAGGCATTTACAAATCATGCCTGCTAGTACTGTGCCAATAGCATATTTTGAGTGGAAGAGAACAGCAAACAATCAGTAAATCTAGCAGGCACAGAAAACCTGAGGCGATTCAATTCTGAGCTGGATGGACTGTAAATAGAGTCTGCGTAAAAGTAAGAGCAATGATAAGAATCGCAGCAAGCAAAGCAATAACGGTCCAAGGACTCCTAAACCGCGTATGGATCAGATTGGCAATCCACGTCCTCGCCTTGCTGCTACAATGCTGTCCGACTCTGAGCTTCACCTCCCTGAAAATGTCAAAGTTCACTAGCCCAAAAGTGTCGATATTCTTAAACACTTCCACCACTTGTTCATGATTCGCAAACCTATTAAACAGTATCCCCCTCTCCTGCAGTTCCTTGACATCTTCCGCGGTCTCAATCAGTGATTTCATGAAGTTTGTGTAGGACAGTATCGCAAGGTCGGTTTTGGTGTCAGGAGAGATTTCATACGCTATCAAGTTGGATAGAATCACTTGAGTCTGTTCAGAAACGTAGCGAACAGGAAGCTTAAGCTGCGCAAATAAGAAGAAAGACTTGAATCTGATGTCCTTTAAAGAGTGAGTAGGACTAGGCCTTAACTGAATGCCCTTTGCTTTGAGGTCAGTGACCGAACGGCAGGTGTGGTAAGTCAAAGTCGGTTCGCCATCTTCTTCCTTCTTCGCTCTTCCAGACGACACTGATTCTGATCTGATGGTAGAATTAGAGTTCTTTTGCTCTACAATCACTCTCCAACAAGCTTCTAGAAGATGCAGGGGAGGTTCATCGTCTTCTCTCGGAATCTTGGCCTCTTCTAGTCCAACGGACAGCATCCAACTCAAGAACCTTTGTAGTAACTCATCTCCTTCCTTCTTCTCATACCGGAAACCGATTATTAACTTCAAGACTTTAAATGGAATTTGATTCTCTAGCAAAACAATGTCGCGTGCTGCGAATGGAATTGCTGCTGCGACTCCAAGGCAATTACGCCAGTCCAAGAAATTGTTATTTTTCGTCTTAATGCGATTCTCCATGTAATTTAGAATAAAGCAAGAATCAAGAAGCATCATGAGTGCGAACCTCTTGTCATCATACTTCTCCGTAGCAGAAACATCAGCATAACATCCTCGTATTTCATGAACCATCCCCAGAATCTTGTTGTAGAAATTAGTTTTCTCCTCCTCGTTGCTTGCAGCGCACCAGTCAAGACAGATGTACTTGAATTCCTCGACTTGGGAAAACTCTGGTTTACCATGGTGATAAGGGCCAAGAGCAACCATCACAGGCTCATACAGACGCTCACTCTCTTGCCCCTTCTGCCTCAATTGCCGCGACACTCTGTGTATCTGACGGCGTGGTTGTGAACCATTTTGAAATCTTCTTGGCTGGGAATCTATTAGCTGCGAGAATTCTTGGACGGTTATGGTACACACCTGTGTTTGTTGGCCACTTCCTCCTTGTTGATCCGGAAGAGTACTGCCATTAGGTTCTGATGTGATGGTTACCATTTCCATTGAAAGAAGTAGATCACAATCCAAGTAGGCTCCACAGCTCAAGTATATACAGTGCCTTCTGCAGGCAAAACAGGCATCAGTTCAGTTGAAACATCAGTCAAACTCATGGTTAATGTTACCTTTAAACTCTGTTTTCAGTTAGTTTGAATTAATTTTAGCAAGACAAATCATAGAATTATAGAAGCACAACAAGAATACGTATATAAAACGAAAAGAATTTCTTGATTGTTTGGTTCATTTTTTCTTGGAATGTTGGTTTAATAGAAAGTCTAAAACAGAGAGAAGATAACTTGTCTAACCTGGTACGTTTTTAACACTTGAGCTGTTGAGTATTCACAATCAAGAATGTAAAATACCCAGCAAATACCCCAACGATTTTTTCAATGTAGCAGATAGAAGGAATGGTGAACTGTCGTATATGCAAAACTTCTATGTATATGTATGGTCTTCGTCAACTCAGAGTCTTCAGCTCTGTTCCAAGATAATCAACCAACTGTCTCTTTCAGAGTATTCATTCTTTATTAATACTTCTCTTTCAGGAAATTTACAACATTTTGAAGTTCTATTCTCATGCAATTTCCAAGAAAAATTGATCCCATGTTAGAAAATACAATGGTATTTCTATTTGTCACATTCAAAAGAAATTATCATACATAAAATTTGCAGAAGAGCTTCAGGGATGCTCAAAAAAATACAATATCACGCATCTTTTTTGGTCACAACTTGAAAAGGTATTACAAGTTCCCTAATGAAAGACATTAAATTCGAAATCTGGTATGTGAGAAAAGATCAATTTCCATTATATATTATTCATAGGCGGAAATTCAGACAAAAGCTCCTAGCTCTTTAAGCCGACAACTATTGGTACCAACTAGCAAGCGGAATTGCTCATTCTTTTGAGCACTGTTATCAGCTTGGCCCTCCAAACAAGTAAATACATCCAAAAGAATCCATCCCAAATTGGATAAAAGTGAAACTAGATGAGTTGCAGAGAACGCTATGAGATACTATTAAACTAAATTTAGAAGCAGAAGCAAGAAAAATATGCAATCCGTTTCCTGGAAGTTGGGAAGCATTGAGGCTCATTTCAAGTACAAAACTGTCACAAGCCAGCACATATCTCTCAAAAATCTTCCACTCTAATAGCTTCATGAGGAACAGCATATGTAGCCTTGGGCCTCGACTTCTTTACACCAGCTGTGAAACTAACATTTTCTGACTTGTTACCTTCAACAGCCACATTTGTAACTTTCACCCACACTAACACCTTCGTTTTCATGCCCTCTACACCCATGAGTTTACCCCTCAGCATAATGCATTTGACACGTGGAGCATATCTTAATACAGAAGAGTCTTTGAAGCTCACTTCACAGGCAAAGGGCAAGTGCACCGTCAATCTTGATTTCTGATCATCATATTCAAAGGATGTGATGTTATGAGGGAAAAGCCCAGCTGGCAAATTGTGTTCTCGTAGAAGCTCGGGCAAGGTTTTCAGCGGCTTCCCTAAACAGTGAGATAAGACAAAATTTTGAATTTGATATGTTGACCACACAGAAAATTGATTATCTGCAAGACTGCAACTGAAATGCTGATACGACTAGTCCATGAAGAAGACAGAATATCAATCCCAACACATGCATTTCAGATTTGCAAAATAAAAGTGTAGTTCATCTTCGAAGTTAATTCATTTTCAATGATTTCTAGTCGGTAAACTGAGAGGTGATTAAGACATGATATGCTGGCAGGTTATACATATTGCACGTTAGACTTCTGATTCTATGCAAGCTAACAGCAAAATCATAGACCTAAACTCCCTAGAATAAGATCTAATGGTTTGAGCAGACACAAACAAGCTATTATCCCACAAGCCATTGTAAGTTCATAAACATGTTTTAGATTCACACAACATGCATAAGGAGATCTGGAATTATGGATGAGTGTTCATGACAGAAAATAAATAAAATCTTGAGATGAATAGCGAACCTTTTAGCTTGTTAAAGATCCATTTCGCTTTCTCTTCAACAACATTGGAAACCGTCTGCAATAAACAGGACATTTCACTAGTTACGCTTACGCAAGGCCGATGAATCGTGCTCAGCATTTTGCATTTTCACTCTCTATAGTCTATGACTCTATACTACTGCAAAAATAAGAAATCCTCTTTTGCAACTTTCAAAATGCACAAGGCTCAGAGTGACAGAGAAAAATTATGAGGGGTAAAATGACATTTTCGAGAACCTATACAAATCTCCATCATCACAAAACAATCATCACCTCAACACTTGCTGATCTACTTTTTGTCAAGAATACTTGTATTGTCAAATCATACAAAACTCAATTGCATTTTTCCCATTTAACATCTAACATCCCTACACATTAGCCCAGTTAAAATACATTCTCACATAAGTTTTCGAGATTCACCAAGATTAACCATTAAGCCAACCAATAACTAACCAATAACTCAAAACATAATCAAGCTCAGATCTACAAGCAATCAAACAAACATACTCTAAGAAACAAAATTCATCAAGATAAACACATCAAAACGTCGTCGTAAGTGATAGCAAGAAATGAGTTAGTTAGTTCACTACTTACAGTGAGGTCTTGAGTGAGGTTGTTCAATTCTTCCTTAGCTTTCTTGGAGAGCCAAAAGCTTCCAGCTTTAGCTTTTATGCTCCCAACTTTTACCATAGCTTTCTCCATTGTTCTTGCTCAGTACAGCTCTGGTGGAATTTGGTAGTTCAAGTGATGATTTTTTAAGCCAAGAAAGAAAAGGAAGAGTGAATTTTGATTGAATTCGGAGGGATGGTTAAAATCTCCTACTTTGAAGGCTGAAGCAAGCAGAAAATGTAGAAAGCAAGAGCGGAAAAGGAAAAGAGATGGCAACACTCACGATTCTCACCAACGTTGTATCATATGTATTAAATATTATACGGTACAATATATTAAAGTACCAGAAAGGTAGTGTATTATGGTGTAGCATAGAAAAAATGTGGAAGAATTTTATTGCCTTCTTTCGGTGGAGAATTGGATCCAATTTGCTTAATTAAAGGTAAGTTTACTAATTACTTGAAGAAGATCAAGAATGAGTAAATTTGTATCATTATCTTAGCTTAACCGACAATGAATGGTATCTCTACTAATCACCTGAAATTTATGTTTACAATAAATGAGCCGCCAAATTTTGACAAATACTTGTGATAGATACACGAATGAGTAAATACTATTTATTCTGAAAGTAAACAAAGAACGAGTAAAATATATAAGTATCATGATCATTTCTAATATGAATAGAAAAGATAATAAAACATTAGTATTACAGTTTAGCAAGTGGAAAAATTCTACCTTGTTTATCTTGGTGATCACCTCTCACCAGAAGAATGGATCCCATTAATCGTAGTGCTTCATAAATGGAAAATTCTAACAAACCGTTATGTAAGTAAAATATATTGTACTTAATTTATTTTCATAATATAATTTTATTATATTTTTTCGTCGTGTAATTTACAAGTAATTTACGGTCAAAGTTCAAAGAAAGTGTCTTATTAATGGATCGGAGGTAGCAGTATTATAAAAAATAGGGCATTCAAAATTTTATGGCATGATGAGGAAGCTATTAGTAATCGCCCGATTTTTTTATTTCTTTTTTGAGAAAAGTGATTGCATTAACACAACATACTGGACAGTACAAGCCATGAAGCACACCTCAAACAGGTCCGCCTAGCACCTCTAGCAAGCGCATGTGCGACTTCATTACAACTGCGGCGAACAAACTGTAATTTAAAAGACAAAAAAGAAACGGCTATAATGCGAATGTCACCCAACACCGGGCTGATCGCAGACTGATCCATGGCGGTACTATAAAAGCTCGTCACCAGAGCTAAGCAATCAACCTCGAAAATAACATCGGACCACTCTTCTCGTAATGCCCATTGAAATGCCGTCCTCAAAGCTACCGCTTCTGCTACTTCCCGGGATAGGGGTTGATACAGCACTGTGCTCTTCGAAGAGACCGCCCGGCCGATATTGTCTCGAGCCACCATACCGATGCCCGCAGCGCGTCCGTTGCAAAGTAAAGCTGCATCAACATTCACTTTTATAAACCCGGGAGGTGGGCAATGCCATTTTGTTGTATTTGCACCACATCAGAATTAGTAGACGTGCATTCAGAAAAAAGTAACAGTTGCATAATGAAAGAAACTAAAGATAAAGCTGGACACTTCCCCAGGTTGCTGGACACGCTCGTCGTGAAAAACTTGGTTACGATGATACCAGAGAGCCCACATCACAATTAAAGTAAGTTGTTGTCCAGTTTTGTCTAAACCTTGAATAAGTGTGCGGATCCAACCATGAAACTCAGTCATAGAGTTATTCCAAGCACCCGAGGGAAGGAGACATAGCGCCCACACCTGACGAGTAAAACAACAATCTCTGAACCTGTGCAACATTGACTCGTCTCCTAACTGGCAAACAGGACAAGTAGCAACTCGGACCAAACGCAGATGTGTAAGAGTCTGTAGAATAGGTAGAGCTCGATTAAACGCGCACCGAACACAAATTTTGACTTTGTCTGGAACCTTTATGCGCCAAAGGAACATCCAATCGTCGGTCAACGGCGAGCTAATCCCCCAACATAATTTGAAGACTGAAGCTTAGAAAGATCCCGAGCAACATAATAAGCAGTTTTAACCGTGTAATGATCTGACTTAGAATAATGCCACACCCATCGATTTGGGACATCAAAATCAGCCAACGCGATGCTGAGGACATCAGAAGCTTCATCCGAATAAAAAATTTGGTCAATGAGTAATCGACCGATTTGATCCAAACAAATTGATAATTTCTATTTATATATTTTATTTAAAAATATAAATAGGTATCATCTTTTGTTTTGAGAATTAAATAGGTATCATCTAGAATTAAATAGCTTTCCTCTACTACGTCTACTTATCCAATCAGGTCACGCCACGTACTTCCCGACACTTCATTTGTTTCATTTCGTATCTTCGATTTCAACATCTGAAACCCTAAAACCTGTCAAAATTGAATTAATCGAAGAACCTCATGTGTTAACCGAAGGATTATCCTGCGGGCTGGAAATCAATTTATCCTAATTCATAGCTAAATTCTGCGGATTCATCTTCATCGGAATCCATCGGAGTAAGTGTTGTACATTCAATCGCTTTCTTAGCTTCCCTTTTTAACCTGTAATGGCTGCATCTGAATCTGTCCAGCGTTTTCTTCCAATAGTTGAATATAATGTACTTTCGGTCCGTTCCTTCATTTAGATTTTGCAGCTCGATTTATTGTTAATGCATGTCAATTCATTTAATCTGTGGTATGCGTATGAGAATAAGAATTCAACAATCAAAATCGAAGTTTTAGAGCTTTGTATAGCTTTTTATTACACAGTACTTGTTTTTAGAGTGCTTGATCGGTACAGGCTCATGGGTCTGTTACTCCCTTAGAGCCATAACAAGGTACTTGTTTTGAGGATGATCTAATTGGCTCCGGAACCATATAATGTTTTTTATGGTATTGAATATTTGAATTATGGCTGGGCCCACATGTTTGTCCAGCGGCGACAGTGAGAAGCGCTATGACGCGAGTATCTCACTCTTCGTGTGCCATTCGTGTGGCTGTACTTACCTTTTTGGCTATTTGCGGTCTTTAGATTTCACTTAATACTGGAGAATGTGTGCTTATAGAATCTATACTGATGAAATTTGTATGTTCTGGAATTTGGTCTAGTATAATGTGCACTAAAGGATAAGATGATTTCCTGCTGTTCTTTTTCTAATAGCTATATTGTGTATCTCTTTTATAAAATATTTATGATTTATATGGTTGGGTGGGAGATTATGTTAGAGAACACATATTTGTCCAGTGGCGACAGTGAGAAGCGCTACGGACACGAGTATCTCACTCTTCATGCGCCATTAATATGGCTGTATTTACCTTTTTGGCTATTTGCGGTCTTTAGATTTCACGTAATACTGGAGAATGTGTGCTTATAGAATATATACTGATGAAATTTGTATGTTCGGGAATTTGGTCTAGTATAATGTGCATTGGAGGATAAGATGATTTCCTGCTGTTCTTTTTCTAATAGCTGTATTGTGTATCTCTTTAATAAAATATTTATGATTTATATGGTTGGGTGGAAGATTATGTTAGAGAGCAATCCTATGAGTAAATGTTACCTTCCAAGATGTTTATGTAGTTATGTCCTCGAAAGGTTATTCACACCTATGGAACGTTAGGTCATAAATCAGTCGATGTAGTGAGCCTTCAGTGATGCTGATCTAATGAATTTTATGTCAGGGATCAGAGCACAATGGTGAGGCTGAAAACCTATGCGGGACTAAGCTTTGTAGCTGCATTGGCTGTTATTTATCATGCCTTTAGTTCCAGAGGCCAGTTCTATCCTGCAATGGTTTACTTATCTACTTCAAAGATCAGTTTGCTTCTTCTTCTGAATATGGGTCTGGTTTTCATGTGCACCCTGTGGCAACTGACGAAGAAAATCTTCCTTGGCTCACTCCGAGAAGCAGAGGTTGAAAGGCTTAATGAGCAGTCATGGCGGGAACTCATGGAAATACTGTTTGCAGTCACTATCTTCAGACCAGATTTTTCAGTTACTTTTCTTGCAATGGTCACTACTTTATTACTGATCAAGGCGTTGCACTGGCTGGCACAGAAGAGGGTTGAATATATTGAAACCACACCAACTGTTACTAAGCTATCTCATTTCCGCATCATATCTTTTATGGGATTCCTTCTCCTTGTAGATAGTTTTTTTCTCTACAATTCCGTCAGTCATTTACTTGAGACCAGACAGGCTTCAGCTTCTCTCTTCTTTTTGTTTGAGTAAGTCCAGGCATAGAACTTTTTCTGAGAAGCTGCTATTGGTTTGGGAAAGGTTACTCAATGACATGCAATGTTGTTTGCTTTCAGGTACCTGATACTGGCCACAACAACTGTGTCAATGTTTCTGAAGTATACCTTTTATGTAAGCGACATGCTGATGGAAGGGCAATGGGAAAAGAAGGGTGTATACACATTTTACTTGGAGCTTATCCGAGACTTGCTCCACTTGACATTGTACATGTGTTTCTTTCTTGTGATTTTTGTGTAAGCAACCTTTCTTCCAAATACTTCTGCTTTCTATACACAAGTAGTAATATTATCTCCACATCATCATTTTTATGCCATGGGGTATATTAGTTGCTCCCTTCTAATTGCCTTGATGTAGTTTTTGCTGGAATTTATATTATCCTCGACTATACGTACTAGTGGACAAATTCATCATTGGTTAAGAGCTGTATTTGGGATTATTATACATTCGAAGAAAGTGCTTGTCTCAGATAGAATATTATTAGACTTAGTGTTTATATATTTATCTTGCTCTTGTATTGGTCCATATGCACCTGGTTGATTTCATTGCTAATGTCGTTATCATCATAGTATATGATATTATTTGCATAACAAGTTGATTTAGCACGGTGTACAATCTGACACCTTGAGCCAGTTGACTAGTTGATCATTAAAGAACATAAGTAGTCCTTTTCATTAAATCTCGTTAATCTTCACCGAATTTCTCCTTCGTTCTTTTCTCTCATCGGAAACTATTTAGTCTGGTACTGTCTAATTCACGCTTTTCTCTCTCCAGAAACTATGGTGTGCCCCTTCACTTGATTCGGGAGCTTTATGAGACATTCCGCAACTTTAAAATCCGTGTGGCTGATTACCTGCGGTACCGCAAGATTGCTTCTAACATGAACAATCGTTTCCCTGATGCGACGCCAGAAGAGCTGACCGCGTAAGTTGCTTGCTCAATAGTAAGCTAGCGACTCTTAGTTTGCTTTCAACTTTTAACTCTTACATATTTGTTACTGTTTGCTGTGTTCAGAAGTGACGCAACCTGCATTATATGCCGCGAGGAGATGTCTACAGCCAAGAAACTTCTCTGTGGACATCTATTTCACGTGCATTGCCTCAGGTCGTGGTTAGAAAGACATAATACATGCCCTACATGCAGAGCATTGGTAGACCCACCTGAAAATGGAGCATCTACTGCTACTGGCTCAAGGGCTAATAATCAACAAGGTATTATAGTATGCTTTTGACTGATTAAGCATTTAAACTGACACTTTAGATGGTGTTGCAGCTTATTTTACGCTGCATTGAGCTCATATTTCAAACTATGACTTAAATAATTTTGGCGAGTCGGGCAACCTTTCCGATATAATCTTGACTTGAGGGTTTTTTGAACTTAGAATTAGAAACTTATTGGGTGTAGTAATGATTCTCCGAATATATGGCTAACTTGGACATCATAATACAGGAACAACCACAGCTGGTACTTCTGCTCAAGGCTCCAGTGGTGGTGATGGTGTAGCCAGTAATGTCGGTGGACATCAGGCTAGACTTCAAGCTGCTGCTTCTGCCGCTGCAATGTATGAGAAATCTTTTGTTTATCCTTCAGGACCTTCTCCAAATAGCCAAATGCGGTATGGATACTTCTCTATTGTTCACAATCTGCACTTTCTTCCTGGTCTGTGATTACAACCTCTTGCGTCAAATGTTACTTCATGATAGGTAGTGGAGAGCCATGAATATTATTGAACTTCTTGATAAGTTCGGAATTCCAGAAAACCTGCCTACTAGTGTTTTAGGAAAGGTGCATAATTTTGTTTCATCCAAACTGGTTCTGGGTTTTAGGAATTTGACATTGAAGTTTTTAGTTAGATACTCCGATAGTCTAGAAGATATTTACCCAAGGCATACATGTGAGAAACACCTTGCCTTGAATTGTTTTCCCCTTTTATTGCCCCTGTTTTGCTTGGGCGAAGGAGCACATAAAACTCTTTTTATATATATATTTATTTTTTTATTTTTTGGTTTGCAGGTCCCCTGGATATGCGATGCATCCTCAGACTCAATCACATAGTGGCTCCACCCAGATGACAAACGATGGAGATGGAGCTGCTAGTGGACTATCTCAAGAGAATCAGCTTGCCAACACATCCTTTCCTCAATTAATGCAGTACGGTTTTGCCCCTGCACAGTTCATGGCTGTTAATGGGCAGCTTGGGGCAGGGAGTGCATCAGAGTCATTAGTCGATTTACAAAGGAAAATGATTGAGCAACAGATTGAGGTACATACTTCTATTTCATTTTTCTGCAACTTCATAAAATTTATGCTTTCAGCTACAGGATTTTTTATTTACTATTCCACCATGTCAGATTTGTAATCTTACATATAAGCATATTTTATATTAGCAGGTTAATTAATTAGTTCACAAGGTTCCTTTCAGGGTTATTTTCCTGGAAAGTCTTTTAGACAAACTAAGCAGGAAAGCAAGCCTTGGTTTACATGTTGCAAAATTGGTTCTCAACAGCAAAGCTATTGTAAATGCAAATAGCAACAATGAGATATACTGCACCGGTGTAAATTCTTTTTAGCGCAGTGTTTCGAGTGTCTGGAAAAGGAGAGTTGGGTTGGAGTAGGCTTATTTCTTGGTAAATGAGTCCAGGAGAAAGTAAAGTTGGCTCCAAATTTTTTATTTTCTTTCGGAACTGTATGTAATGTAGTATGCAGATGGAGTGCTATAAAATAGAAATCTCTCTTTCTAAAGATGTCTGGGAAATGATATGGAAAACTCTCCTGTATCTATTATTTGTCTGTTGCCATCCATGCGAGTAATAGGGATATGTTGGATTCTGGACCTGGGAGCTTTAAATGATGTTTAGTTGTGTGCACTTCGTCATCGTGATACCTCTGCTATTATTAATTCTGTCTTTGAATTGTTTCTGTAGGTTCTGGGGCTACAGCTCAAGTATCTACAGACATTAAACAGTGAGGAGGCGAGCGATTCAGGAACATCTCGAGACAAGCAGAAGTTAGTATCATCTCCATCTGTTGTAGATTCTAGTTAGTGTGATTGGACAGGATCACAAGCTAAGTGTAGAATGCTACAACCATTTTCTTGGTGTTATGGTGTAGCATTATGAGTATAATCCATGCCAAATTAATGAAAAACCTTTTTTGGTTTCTCATCAAGTTGTAACGTTTTACTTTCATGTAATTACCTGTACGTTGAAAGCAATACCTAGTCAAGATTGTTGTTCATAGTAGAATTATTGATACACCTTTGGCTTTTATTTATGTTACCTGTGGATATTGGCATATACTGTGTAGTGTTGTAACTTGTAACACCTAAAAGAGCAAGTCTATGTTAAATTGGTCTTGAAATTGACGTGACTTGTCACCTAAAAGGTATATATATAAATTAATCGTAAATCTGGTCTATATAAAAATATTATATGAATGTGGGAGTGTATGTGTTGGACCTACAAACTATACTATACTGATTACATACATCAATTTTACTTGGCTGATTGTTTAGGGTATCAATTTTGCTTGGCTGATTGTAAAGTTATATTCTAATAGTACAAGATTTTATGATTACCTTAACCATTGTGAAACTTTTTGCATCATATAAAGTTGAGTTATTTGGTTCCTCTTGACTGAGTATTTAAGTCCGAACATGTGATGATTATGCATGCTAAAAGGTGAGAATACAAATAAAGAAGACAGATTTTCAAATCATTCAGCGTGTTATGATGATTGATAATGAAGAATTAAAGTTCCATGACTGCCTTTAGATTCTTCTTTTTTATCTTTTTTCTACGTGAGATTTGAGTAACATTAAGAACACATATCATGCAGGTGAATAACTTAGCCGCCCGGATACTTGTCATCACGTTTCCCGATCCATTTCATGTTCTAAATGTTTGGGGGGGGGGGGGGGAATGGGTGGTTACAATCCGTCACCTATCTGAACACCTTTGTTTGAAAAAAGGTCATCATCTTTTCCTATATTTCTTCACGTTATAAATACAACAAAAACATATTCATATCATATATAGATAGAGTCAAGTTGTATCTCTCTATTGTAGTTGGACTTTTTCCAGTTTGATGTGAATCCAAGTCCGAGTCATCCCCAAATAGGTCCAAGGTGGGTTGTGCGGGCATCGGACTCACTCACTCACTCAAACCAAAAGACTCGTGAAAAGTTGTTGATCCAAACGGTTCCATCCTTCCGGGTAGAGTCTAAACGGGTTGATGTTTGAATGGATATAACCATTTTATGTTTAGTCTTTTTATAGACTGAGGTATGGTATGGTATGGATTTAAATTTCTGTTAGATTATTGATTCAGATCAAGATATGACTTTAACCATTGAGATTCATATTGACCACATCTATTTAATGGAATATTAATATTTTTTGTTATATTACGTTAAATTAATTTGTTACTTGTTCAAATACAAAAATTGTGTCAGTCGATGTAATGTGTAAGCGGATGCAATTTAGGAGAATGTGTGTAACGTTTCCGAGCGAATTCTATGATACACACGACAGGACAACAAAGGAAAAAAGAAAGAGTTGTGTTAAATCGAGATCAATCATGTCTATTGTGTTTTTCAATCCTTCGTATCATAAACGTGATTGATTTCAATATACGGTACCCGAAAATAAAATACAGTATAGTTTTAGGATGTGGATGTCAATCTGAAACAGTTTGTAGGGGCCCGTGAGCAAAATCTTCCACTTGTAAGAACTTACGAAAGCTTCATCCATGATCCATAACCACATCATCTATAATTCATGATTATGACTGCCTGGTGGAGTGGGACCCACCTGCAAGCCCAGGTTCTCCATCACAACAATTGAATGCATTAACTTAATGAAAACGGAAAAGATAAATTAATGTACGTAGTAAGATTAAACTGAGAAATTGACTTGTTAATAAATTCTTGTGTCAATGTTTAAGATTTTATGCTTCTAATTCTACTAGATGAGACTGACAACTTCAATTAATTAGTGGTATTAGCGATTATGACTTGTCTTACATATGTTCCGGTGTGATCTTTGGTTGGAAAAGATAGATTTTTTTTTCTAAGAATAGAAAGAAAAAAAAGTTACAATTTAAATTTTCACATTAATATTTTTGGCTTACTCACATAGTTTACGTTTATGTAATATGATCTTTACTATTGTGTATGAAAATAGGATTTTTTTTTTATGAGAATTACTCTGACTTTTTATATGTTCTAGTTATTTTGATAAACTATTGGAGTATCATGTTAACACAAAGTCTCTAAAGAGACGATTTTAAAATAATTTATTTAGATGGATCTATATTGTAAAAAAAATCATTCATGTTAGTAATTAAAATATATATTCTAATAAAATTTATCTTTTGTATATATGAAGAAATACAATGTTGTCAGAATAGATGTTTTGATTACTAATATCGATAATTTTCTTGATAACAAAGTGCGTATTTAGATAAGATATACTCCCTCCATTTCAGAAAAATTGTTACATTTTGACTTTGACCGGTCAACTGTCTTCGAGTTTGATCACAAATTACTCATAAACGATAATAGTAAATAATTTAATAAAATCATATAATAAAAATTTAATAATAAGAAATGAAAATACAAAACGGAATGGAGCTAAGCTGCATTTGGGTTTGCTTTTCACATTTGGAAATTGGAAATAGTGCCATAGAATCTGGACCGTTCTTCCTGGGCTGAATGTCACAATGGAGTTCGGCTCAATTTAGGTAGACCAAGCCCAGCTGTCTGCCTACTCAATTTACCGATATTCACATTTTAAAAATAACTTTAGATAATCTCACGTTGCAAATTATTACCATATGTATCGAATAACTTTATACGTTTATTATTTTCAATTATTACACAACCTTCTTACATTAAATATAATGAAGCTAAACAAGTACTAATAAAGAAAACCTTACATGTACATACATGCTACATAATTTACCACACATTTGTATTTTACTCTAAAGCTATGCATCGAAGCTTCAGTATATAAAGTTCATCAGTTTGGAGTATGTAACACCATAAATCACATATGTAAATGAAATATAACTTTACGATAGTCGATATGTATACCAAATCCAACGTTATTATGTAAAATTAAAATGTGGCGCTACAAGTAAAAAGCTTAAAAGTAATTTCTATAATTATTTAAAGACGATAATTTATGTTTGGCATATTGTAGAAATCCTGAACACAAAGTACACAACATTTCTAAAATCAGAGACAAACTATCCTCAAATAAAAATGAACCAGTACTTTGTCCATATCACGCTCAACTATCCATTAAGATGTGTACGAATTTTAAAGTAAATTATATTAAAAAAAAAGTTCAAATAATTTAGATTTGAATAAATAATGAGAGATGGAAGTCGTGGTCGAGTGGTAAGGGAGCTGAAGGTACAAACATGAAGTGATGGAATCGATCGAGTCCTCGTAACGTGATTTTTCCGAAATTGAGTGATATTTATCCGAAATGGATTGTTATTTCTCTGAATGGAGTTAATTAATTTATGATTGATTGTAATCCTAATGGAATCTATAAATATGCGATTTATATCGAATTCTAAAAAGATAAAATAGTGAGAGATGGTATATAAATTACGAGATATTTAATTAAATACATGAAAAGTAAGATACTTGAAAAAAATAGAATTAAAGGTGAAAAGTTAATATCATAATATGAGTATGCAAGGAGTGTTATTTGGAACAGTCAATCCATAGTCTAAAAAAGGGTTATATAATCGGTGGCCTTTTGTTATGCGAGAATCGAGATAATTATTTAACGTTGTAAATGAGATAGGAGACTTTTATTTTTTGTCGGTAATTTGCATTCGTTGTATCCATTATTCTTTTTGATGTTACAGTCAAGTGGCACCTTTTGATCCCATGTGTATACCCTTAGCGCGTCGCAGGATACATTTCACGTATGATACGGCGAAGTAGTCTGGTGCTGATATATAAAGAGATTTATCTACGGACTCGAACTACCCGAAAAAAATATATATATGAAAAGAATTTTATACTAATTGTTTTTCAACCTCAGGTTAGAGCCCAAACTTGTCCGAGGACCGGATCAACAGTGCCATGCTGGATGCAGGGGCGGACCCATGATTCCAAGTTTGGTGGGGCGAAATGATATATATGAGGTTGTATTAGGGGTCAAGGGGGCAAAATCATAAATTAACGAAAATATTATATATAAAATTTTTCTTTTTCAAATTTTAGGGGGTTAATTACAGCTCCTTTTTATATTATATACAACACCCAAAACTCTAACCCCTCCTAGTTCCGTCCCTGACTGGATGGAATAAAGGAATGCGGAGGAGACACCGAGAATCATAACCTAAGCATGTAGTGCATTTTTTTGGACATACTATGGTTTATACACATGCCAGACATGCGTAGCCCCAATTTTTTGTAGATGTACATCATTTTTGAAAAATTGTTACTACTTGTCATAGACTCGTACTCAAATTGTATACGGGCTTCAAACAACTATACTTGAACTATACTTATAAATATTTAATCACATGATCTCTTCGCCTAACTAATTTTAAATTATGTAGCCTATGATTCAACTTTCCGAGTCATCAAGATAAAATTGCCTCAATATTTCTTGCCCACTCTAATTGAAATCATGTCCCTCAAAGTACTGGCCTACTTTATGCCCCTTTCTATGCTACACTTGTGTTTTTAGCTACTTCTATAATTCGTGTACCATAATCCTATATAAATCCCTCAATGTTTTGACTTTTTCAGATTAAACAATTTCAATTTTAACTGAGAATTAATTTTAAATTATAATAATAAAATGTTTGACTATATATATATATATATATATATATATATATATATATATATATATATATATATATATATATATATCGATAATTTAAGTCCTAATATTTCATTGTAGTATATATCAATTGAACAATTTACTATTATAATTTAAAATTACTTTTTGATAAAAAAATCAAAATATGACTGTTTTATTGGACCAAGAAAGTATGATAGAAGGATGGATCACAATGAATTAGTAGTAAATATTAATTATCTGATAATGTGTGTTTTAACGTTTGAAAATTAGAATCTTTAGCCTCCCAATTGGCTGCATCATTTTATCAGAAGTGGCGATCCACGCGTGTGAGGCCAACTGCTACGGTGAAATGATGAGGCAGATTTGAGATCAGAGTGTCTAACAAACCAAACCCTAACGTTTGTGGTCATCTCTCAACTGTTTCTTATGGTCTACGCACTCCCATGTCTAACTTTCAAATCACTCATTTATTTGATGTTACGGGAAAATAATCCAACAATCTACCACCTTTTTTACATGACTAGGTCTCATGAAGAAGATATCTACATAAATTAGATAGATACGGACCTATATTGTCAAAAATTCATTGATTCTATTAATTCAAATGTTATATTGTCAACATCAGTTTTTTCATATTAAATAAAAATTCATTTTATTAACAACATAGACGTTTTTATTATAACATAGAAGATTTTCTTAATAATATAAGCTGTCTCTGAACAAGTTTACTGTCTCTCTGATATAATATTCCAGAATACTCCGTCCGTTTCGGTTTCAACATCCCGCAGCCCCGGACACAAGTTTTAATATAAAAGTGAACAAATATGATAGATGGTGATAAAGTGGGAAATAGATTAAATGAAGTGTGAGAGGTAGTGAATAGAGTAGGAAAGAGATTTTTCATATGAGGGTTGGAAAGTTTAAATTGGAACGTTAAAAACTGGAATGCATGAAGTTGAAATCGGGACGGAGGGACTACAAGGTTACACCTTTCTCCCATATGTGTGTCTCTTCCTTTAAAAAATATACATGAGTCGTGAATATGGTATAAAAACGGTAAAGTCCTTTAGCTTAGGAACGTCAACTCCCAATCTTAGGTAAGGTTAATAATTGTACTTAGACTCTTCTAGTATAATTCACCTGCAAAATGAGGTAGGGTGTTAGACCCTTTTTTAGCTGGCTTGCCTGAGACAAACCGGTCTTTAGATTCAACTCGATCACCTTGTCGGTCAATGTAATGTCCGAGTAGGCTAGAGAGCAGTATATTTGTGGTAGTTGACTTACCTCAAGTGGAGTAAATGCCCTCTTATTTATAGGCGATACTCCGGGAGAGAAAGCTTAGACCTGCCCGGAAGTTGGTCGAGCGAATTACCTTGTGACACGTGTGGTCGTAGTTAGATGGCGCGTTTAGATCACGTGATGGCATAGGATCTTAGGAGGTCGGCTTCTCCAAGAGGTCGGTCACTTGTGCATTTGTGTCTCCTAATGAGTAATCCCCCCTTAGTGAGGAAGAGCGAGGTCGGACCTGTTTGGGTAGGGTCGGTCCGACGAAGACGCTCATAAGTCTATGGTGAGAAACTTCATTTTCTTTAAGTGAAGGAGGTCGGCTTATTGGCGAAGCATCATCTCCTCGGCTCCTGTGACTTGGGGCGGGACGAATTAGTTTAAGGTTTTTCTATATGGCGGATTATAGGGAAGGAACTCATTTGAACATATCAAGTTTCATATTGTATGAAAAAATACTTAGACATACGAAGTCTGTGCTTGCAAATATTTTTAAAACGCTTTTTATTTTTAGTAGAAAAAGTAGATTTTAGTAACTGAATAGATGCTTTAATTAAACATGTAGTAGGCTTCTTCCCCTCAAAACCAAATAATCAAATTAATTTTTTCAAGTACTAAGACTTTTTACTTTTACAATTTAAACTATTTTTTATATAATGTATCAAAATTTACTTCAAACAAATTTTAGCATAAGCAATAAAAAATCACCAGCTTACACGTTCACATTGAAACGGTTATGCTATATTCTGAGGGATAAATGAGACAATGGTGAATAATTAAGAAACTATAATGTGATAACACGTTGTGGTATATAGTTACAAATAGTAGAAAAAGTATATGAACATTACTAAAAAATGGGTTTTTTTGTTACAGCTAAAATCTGTCAATAAAACCAAAAAACTGTCACAATATACCATATAGTGACAGCAAGCTGTGAAATTGGACTGTAAATAGCCAGCCCGTAACCAATTGAACTATTTTTGACGGCCTGTCAAAAATACTTTATTTTTTGACAGCCAATTAGTGACAGTTGTCTGACACAAATAAACTTACCACCACGCGCTCTCCCACTCCTTATTATAACAATATCTTTTTTCTTACAGCTTGTTGTCATAATTGACATAATACATTATTTAAAAAAAGCAAAATACACAAGAAATACATTTCATTTTATTTGTATTTGTATTTGTATTGGTACGTTTGCTTAGTCATACTTGCTTCATATGTTTACAGGTTGCTGTCATTATTTAGTCAATATATGTTTTACAGAAAGATATAATAATTTAGAATGAATGAAATTGTAAAATAATATATACTAATAATCACATGAGGCTGTCAATAAACTTTAATTAGGTTTATAAAAAAAATTATACCAAACTATATGAGATCAATACATTAATCATCCAAAGCCACCAACAAATGCATACATTGAGAACAACAATTACATCAATTCAGAATACAAATCATCCATGGCTATGTATCTCAATGTTTTTAGCAATTCATGAGCTATTTTACACATGAAGAAAACTAATACTGTGAAAAAAACAAATGCATGGGGAGAATTCCACCACAAGACTTTGTCCAAGAAATGCTACTGCTTGCCTGCAGAGCTTGAACATTTCTTTCAAGTTCAGCTATGTATTGAAGCTTTCGGACCTGAGAAAGTTGAGCAAATTGACTGGATCAAAACAAAAGCTTATCAAGCTTCACAAAAAGCATGAAACCTCCTAGAAATAAGTACGACAAGATTGTCATATATGCAGTTATTGAGAAAGTGATAGGGAATCAGCTGAGCTTGCAGAGAACCGATTTAATAACACGCATACAACTTATTACTATTGCAAGCTAATAAAGGCGCATCAGAACACTGTTCAGCAATACATATTCACGAATGAAACTAATCTTTAATGTTTCCCACATCCATTCTGACTCAATATATTATATATACCGTTTATAGGGTAAGTCGGGTGAATTTTGATCCTCCAAAATGAGGCATATGCAAAGAAGGTTGGCAAATTTATTTCAGGTGACAATCAAGTAAATGACACACATCGACTAGATTCAGCTATACCAACTTTATTGAAGTAGGACAATTATACCAAAAATCTTACCCAAATGCAAGTAGAACTTTTTTATAGAAGAAAGTTGATAACTCAGAGTGCGCCAGACTGCAATGCCAAAATAATCACAGTTACAAGATAAACTTAGCATGAATGAAACCCATGCAGACCAGGATAAAATTGATTGTACCTCAAATCCCACAACCGGAGATATGGCGTTGTATTATAAACTGCACCTAGTACAAACTCAATGGAATGTATCACCTGATGGACAAAAACCTCACTGAAGTTAAAGTCTTCGTGGCGCGGTGCCCTTGCAGAATCAGATTCCTCATCATTATACATCTCCGAGGTTCCAAGCATACCATATGTACAGCCTTGAAATCTCTTAGATTTGCAAAAGAAATGAGAAAATTAACCATACATTATATGTCTAGAGTATTTCAGATATTAAATTCTTCAAATAGGATCTCAATAACCAAAGCAAAGATAAAATAGACAAATAGATACCCTAAACGTTGTTGTCGTAGATTCAATATTAATTACTAACACAAAACAACTGCATAGCTGAAGTAGAAAAATGTACCTATAAATGTCAACCACACTCTATCATTTCCCATAAGCAATAAATAAGCTATGCAATTGCATAAACATTCAACACAACATAATCAGCTACTAATTATGTGCAAAAAAAGTAGAGAAGCAGTATTATGTACACACACCTTAGGGCATTTATCAAGGGAGTAATTCAAAAGCCAACCGAACCCAACCGTCAGAATCACAAAAGTCCACAACCAAAATACCTACAGACATCCAACCATAAGTAAATTCTCAATGCAGAAGACTGATAGAACAAAGCATTCCTGAATAGTAGTATAACTCAAAGAACAACAATTTACAATATTGTATAGCACAGGAATTTACCAAAAGAATAATTCCCCCAAGATCCAGTGTTGACTTTATACTTGAGGAAACAGTAACACTCCAAGCATTAACCGAACTCCTATAACCATAAGTCTGTAACTTGTTATTCGACCTATGCCACCAACACCAAACCTCAGCTAGAATCCAACCTAGTACGACTATATTGCAGTTTGGATATCTATTGCCAGTCCTAGTGTGCGTTGAGATCAAATCACAAAAATGTGAGCACTATAACTAGTAAGTTATACACTAACATGTTATAAAGGTCACATTATTACGGAATTCGGCTGAACAACACAAGCAGACTACCAGAACATATTCAAACAAGAAGAAAGAGCCTATTTTGCAAATGCTCACATCTACTGCACACTAAGCTGATAATCACAGAAATGCAAACACTTCAACCGACTAATTCACACATCTACAAACTGCATACAAGCAACATAACCATGTGCAACAAAACGAACAAGACTACAAAAAAAGCTCAAAATAACGAGAGGCAAAGATCAAATCTTGAAAAATCTCACATCTTTTCAAGAAGGGAATCTGTCATCTCAATCCTGTAAGGGTCTCTGGCATCCATCTGTTTCAGTGTGTTGCCTAGCTTCTGTGCCATCCTACACAAGCTGAAGACGAAAAACGTTGAGGAAGACAGCAAAATCAGAATCTTTGCGCTTATACTTGGAAATAACAGGACAACCCAAATGAAAGGACAAACAGACGGGAACCCAACCCACAAAATAGCAGGCAACCGTAGAAATTAAACCCAGAAAAAGAAAAGGATATAAAAAAGCAAAAAAATTAGACGATTAGACAGGAGAGAAGGCGGCGAGTGCAGCAGAGTCGAGCTCTCCAAATCTCGCTCTTCTCACTGCAGGAATTCACCCTACTATCGTATCGGAGGCGATTCATAAGGCGTCTGTCAAGGCGAAGGAGATTCTGATTGCGATGTCTGTGCCTGATTGGGGTTATTCAGTTTCAGATTTCGCCGTCTAGGACTGATATTGAGGCAGGATTGTATAATCGAGCGTGTGGCGGCGGAGGAGGAGTGCGAGTAGAGGTGCTAAGCGGCGGAGGAGTGAGAGTAGCGGTTTTGATATCGGCCGTAATTGAGAGAGAAGAAGAAGAAGAAGAGATGAAATTTGGGAGCGAAAATATTGGGAATGGCTCAGTAACCCTTGGAAAACATATTATACTTTGGAGTGAAAAAGTATTTTAGCGGGTGGATCAAAAATTTTGAAGCCAAAACCAAAACATAACGGGGGAATTTTCCACAATTAGATTATGATTTATGACGGTTCGATGTAACAATGTATTGAGAGTTATCAATTACTCCCTCCATTTCAGAGAAAGTATTACATTTGATTTTAATTCCATTAATCTTTTTGTACAAATAACTCATAAATGATAATAGTAAATAATTTAATAAAATCATATAATAAAAATTTAATTACTAAATTTTCATTGTATAATTTTGATAATTTATTTATTAATATCCTTTAAGAGTAAATTATGGTCAAACACGGAGACAGTTGACCGCAGAATAGTAAAATGTAACACTTTTTCTGAAATGGAGGGAGTACATACCATAATTTAAAAGTTAAAATACAACTTACTTCCTCCGTCCCACTATAAATGTCCCGTTTTGACTTTTTGCAGTCAACATTTTTTAACTTTGACTCGGATTTAATCCTAAACTGTAAATGTAAATTATTCAGGAAACCTTAAGAGTAATAAATAAATAAATTGTGACAGCCTGTTGTCATAATAATGTAAGGCTATTCTTATCCCATCTCATCTCATCTCTCACTTACTACAAACTAGAAAGCAGAATGTTATTCTCAGCTAGAAACTAGAAAGCAATGCTTTCACAATTCTTCTCATCTCCTTTCTTCAGATCTATCTATAACATTATCCATCTCATAATTTTAAAGAGGTACGTTATAATGTATTTTTACGTAATTTACTATAGCTAGTATATACTATAATTTGTAGATTTAGTCTTAGTAATCCTTGTTAATGTGTGATATATCATAGTGAGTAGTTGTTTTTGGGAATGGATAATTTAATACTTTTGTAATTTAAGTAGTAGTTATTTATATTTTAGGTTATTTTTCTAATTAGCGTTAGTTTAGCTTTTAATGTTTTCGTTATGTTTGTCAATTGTTTACACATTTAAATATGTATGTTATGAATTGACTAGAGATTTACTGGATATAGTTATGTTAGTTTGATGATTTTTTCAATTTTTAATTTTTTAGGGCATTGTTTCAAATTATCCATAGTTTAACACAATATTTGTGTATAATGGTGGAATGTAATTTAGTTATGTTGTTGCGTATAGAACATCTTTATCATTTTACTTTGCGGTGTTACTTTAACGATTGATACGTAATTGTTTCAATATTTCAGGGTATGAAATGAACAATTTTCGAGAATGGATGTACAATAGGTGGGGTGGTATGGGTATGAAGCAGGAATTTATGAATGGCGTTGAGTATTTTTGTGACTGGTCATTCATAACACAAAATCAGGATGTTATTTTGTGTCTGTGCTCCAAATGTGATTGTCAGTGGCCTCCTCTTGATCGTGATACTATTACAATCCATTTATATGCAAATGGATTTCGACCTGATTACTATATTTGGAACCGTCATGGGGAGGATTATGGGCAACAGGGGGTTACATTTGACATAGGAGGTGCCGGTCCGTCTTCCGCACCTGTTTTGGAGCAAGAATACATGTTCCAGCACGATACGGATTTTGTTCATAGTTGGTTTCTGCAACATCATCAGTATGCCGATCATCAAATGGGGGAGGAACCAAATTTGGATGCAAAGGAGTTTTATGAACTCATTGCAGCTGCCGATCAACCTCTTTATGAAGGACACAATATGTCACAGCTTGATTGGATTACTAAGGTCATGAAATTCAAAACGCAACCGAACACAACACAGGCACATGTTCAAGCATTTATAGATGGATGTATACGTACAACCTTACCCCAACATCAGGATGCCATCCCTAATAGTTATTACAAGGTGAAGAAAATGATGATGAAACTTGGTCTTGGTGTCATCAAATATGATGTGTGTGAGAATAATTGTTGTATGTACTACAAAGAATATGCCAATTTGAGATCATGCCCTACTTGCAATCACCCGAGGTACACAAGTCGAGGGTATGGAGCTAAAACAGAAGTCCCTTTTAAGAAGTTGTGGTACTTTCCGATTACTCATCGACTGCAGAGGTTGTTTATTCACGGAAAATAGCGAAGCACATGACATGGCATACAAATTGCCAAGGATGGTCAGATCGAATGGTTCACCCCGCACAGAGCGAGGCATGGAAGAGTCTTGATCATGCGTACCCGGACTTCACAGCTGAGGCTCGTAATGTGTATTGGTTTATGCACAGACGGATTTTGTCCAAACGAAAAGAACTCTTCCTACTCGTGTTGGCCAGTTTTCATCACTCCGTATAACTTGCCACCCGATCTGTGTATGAGAGAAGAACTCATTTTTATGAGTATGATGATATCTGGCCCACAAAGTCCAGGTAAGAAAATTGACATACTTCTTTGACCACTCATTGATGAACTTAAGACATTATGGACTGATGGTGCGGACACTTGGGATTGTATGAAACAAGAGAATTTTCTGATGCGAGTTGTTGTCATGTGGACGATTAGTGACTTTCCTGCTTACGGAATGTTGTCAGGTTGGAGTACCCATGGGAGGTTATCGTGTCCATGTTGTCAGGGTGACACGGATGCATTTTGCCTAAAACACGGAATGAAACCTTGCTGGTTTGATTGTCACCGAGCTTTTCTACCACCCGGTCATCCCTTGAGGTACAATACTGTAGATTTCAAGTCAGGTAATTTTGTCGAAAAGGTCGTGCCTGAGAGAAAGACCCCATCCCAAAATAAGAGAAAACTCGATGAACTAGGAGGTATTGATATACATGATGAGGATGTACAATTTCCAGGGTTCGGGAGAGATCACAACTGGTTTAAAATTCCGATACTCTCAGAGCTCCCATACTACTATACACTTCTTGTGCCTCACAATTTGGATCTGATGCATTGTACAAAGAACTTTTTTGACAACATCTTGCTTACTACTATGGATCAAGGGAAAGAGTCCAGGGACAGCAAGAAAGCACGTCTGGACTTCTGATAATCGCCATCGGAAGACAAAGTTTGTTCATGTCAAGCCCCACTGCGACGAAGAAGCCCAAGGCTGCATACACGTTGAATTTAGAACAAAAGAGAGCAGTGTGTAAATGGATCAAAGAGTTTCGTTTCCCATATGTGCACGTATCGAACTTGCAGGACAACGTAAAAATAGAAGACCACAAGATTAGTCAATTGAAAACCCATGATTGTCATGTGTTCATGCAACGACTGGTTCCTATTGCATTCAAAAAATTCCTGCCGGACGCCGTATGGGAAGTATTGGTAGAGGTGAGCAATGCATTTCGATCAATATGTGGGAGTGTCATAAGTGTGTCAGAAATGGATGCGCTGGGGAAAAAAGTTGTCGAGATTATGTGCAAGCTCGAAATGATATATCCTCCTGCATTTTTTGATTGTATGGAACACCTACTCATTCACTTACCATATGGGGCTCGTGTGTGCGGGCCTGTCTTCTACCGATGGATGTATCCATTCGAGAGGTATAATTTTTTTTAAAAATATTTTGAATCTATTGATTGTAATTTATCCTTATACTCTACTAATTATAGTTTAGCCTTAAAATTATTGATGAAACACTTCATTTCGCAGAAAGTTGGGTATTCTCAAGAGGATGGTCAGGCAAAAGAATAGATTAGAGGGTTCCATGTGTGAGGCGTACTTGATGCGGGAAATTGTGCATTTTTGTGAGTACTTCTTCGGTGATGAAGATGAAGATGTAATTACTAGACTCAGACGTAACGAGACAACATGGGAGCCTCAGTTTCCCGGACAATTGTCAATCTTCATACCGAAAGGAAAATCCCTCCATTGACACATGAGCGTAAAATATTTGAGTGAATATGAATACGAACAAGCACTTCTATGCATTGTCATGAACTGTCCTGAGTTGTTCGATTTGACAAGGTACGAGTATATTAACTAATCACACATCTATTTTATGTATCTATGATTTTCTTTATGAATACTAAAAATATTGTATTTGCTTTGCATATATGATGTAGCCAATTTGAGAGCCAGATTCCTGACCACTATACTATAGAAGATCGAGAGATTGCTCGAATGAACGGACTGTTACCATGGTTGAGGGGTTTGAGTGCAAACGGGCAACTAGGCATCGAGAGTGTTGAATTCATTTTCAATGGAGGGTCATATGCGGTTGTTGAGTGCCAAGGATACACCGTCAACGGATACAAATTTGAAACAGAGAATTATGGTGAGCACAAAAAAAACAATGAACTACGGAGTTTGTGTGAAGCTGGACAATGAAAATGGCACTACAAATTTTTACTATGGGTTGATAAAAGAAATTATCATGTTGAGCTTTAACTGTCCTAGGCGGGAACAACAGCGTATATACCTTTTCAAGTGCGACTGGTTTGATAGTGAACATGTTGTTATAGACAAGTTTGGATTGGTAAATCTACGTCACGATAAAAAACTCAGGACGAAGGAGCCGTTCATACTTGCAGATCTAGCAAGTCAAGTGTACTACTCACCATACCCATATGCAAGCATTGGACGTCGCAGTCGAAAAGGTATACTTTTTTTATGGCTTTTCAATTTTCAGATTATTAGTTTCGAATATATCGACTTTACTAATTTAAATGCATCTACTTCACTTTGTTTTATAGTGTGGGCAGTGTGCCCAATAAGTGCACGACACTGGATTAATTTGTCTTCTGTTGGAGGTGATGAACAACAAACCAATGACGATCAACAATTCTATCAGGACGAAGCACCTCCTGGATCTGAGTTATTCATGGACTTGTTGACACGGCCGCAGGAGAAGTCGATGCAGAATGAACACCTATGTTTTAAGTATTTGTACTGTGTGATAATGTTTACCTATATATTTTGTTGCACTATGACTTCAATTTGGACAAGACTTTGGAATCCATTCGGCTACTTGTAATAAAATGGAACAGTGCAATTTGTAAGACTGTCAATAACGAAAATTCGGCATGGCAACCCCTACATTTCGTTACACCGCACGCCAAAATAATCTGACAATCATAATCAAAATTCACTAGATGACAATCATAATCAAAATTCACTGTCAATAATCTGACAATCATAATCATAAACAAAAAACAACCTGTTCACCAACATAAACATGACACGGAACATACATTAACACTCGTCTTCTATCTCATCCCCAGACTGGTCTATGCCATCTTCGTCGTTAGAACTACAATCATCACCACCTAGCTCGACATTAGGAATGCTGATATTTTGAAGTTGGTTAGCTTCGCCACTAGAACTAGCACGCATTGTCTTGATCATTTGGAAAAGTGCTGCTGTAGATTCTGTTAACTTTTTGATCGCATCACTTTGCATCCTAATCTTCTTACTCTGTTTGTTTACCTTTTTTTCAAGGAAAGCTTGCCTCTTCGTTCCTGCTTCTCCACCCAATTTGGAATGTGGCACAGGCGGTAAAACACGCCCCCTGGCGGGGCGAGGCCAGCTTCACGAATCACAATCCCCTTCGATATGCCCCTCATACTACCATGAGAATATCCCCCAGCACATTCAGCCCACAGGGCTGTATTTAATCTATCAGATGCTCCATCAGAACATTCGGGAGATTCGGTAGCACGCCGAGTTAAATTCACCTACGAGAAAGCATGAAACTCCTTAATAATTATTTATAGAAGTTCTGAATCTTGCAATTTTATCAGTTTTTCAGCAGCTCTAAACATTAGACAACCAAGAAAAGATTTAAACTTTAGTATATCCCACATAATCACTTTAAACAAGAAGTGAAAACAAAATCGAAAATATGCATCTCTAGACATTAGACAAAAAAGAAAGATGAAAACATTAATAAGACTTGCAAATTTAGTAAAAAAAAACTAGTTTTAGCTGATTCTAATAACTTGATATAGTAATCTTAAGTTTTTGGTAAACAGGCAGGCAATGAATCTTGCATATATAAATCAAGGAAAAACAAGTGAAAGCCGCACGAGATATTATGCATCTCTAGACATTACAAAATCAAGAAAAGATGAAAACTCGAGTATATTCACCAGATTCACATAAAAGCTAGTTTTAGCCGATTCTAATCAATTCACAATAATCTTAAGTTGTTGGCCAAAAGGCGGGCATTAAATATTGGATATATAAAACAAGAGAACTTACATATAGATCATGTGAATGACCGTCTACCCACTTTTCCGGACTCTGCCTGATCTCCAACATCTTGCACACCAGATTCACGACTTTGAGCTTTATCAACTTCCTTTATATTTGAAATATGCGTACGACGGAAAGCTTCAACATATGTTTTCGGCAAACCATCAATTTGCAATGGAAATTGTTCCATTTTCTTGAACGAAGTCATGGTGTTACTACTACCACCTGATTCCTACGAACATAAATTTAACAGTTAGTGTATTCGAAATACAAAAAGAAAGTTAAATAAAAGAAAATGAAAGGAAGTCAATTACACATACCATCTGCAGTGCAATCTCCAAAGTGCTAATGGCACCACCAAAATGTCTAGGCGGTGCTTTTTCCACAACTTTTCCATCCAGATCAAACTTAACACCTCTATTTTTTGCTTTTTGGATCGACTGTTGCATAGAGGCTTGGCTGTCCCATCTCTTTCTTTCGATGTTAAACATTGGTGGCTCCATCCACGATGGTCTCCACAATTGATTTTTTTTAAGGCCTTCCCTGTATAATGTATTCGCGCTGCTCATCACAGTACGAAACTTATTCCTACAAACATTATCCCATGTCTCCGGAATTTCAAGCTGAGCTTCACTATTCCACCTATACCTCATCTAAAAAACATATATAACCTAAAAGATTACAACATGTATGATAGCACTTTCAACTTGTCAATTATACGAAACATAATTAAGCATTGAGAATTGAAAGAAATAAAGGACCTGAACTTTGTTACTATACTGATACACACCTGTGTATAGCAATGTTGCTATCACAGTGAGTGTCACAGTGACAAGAACAATCAAATGCACAGCGAAATTAAATAAACAGTAACAGCAAACAAGATGTTTCTTTCTAGTAGGTATATAAATATACCTACTGCGCCCAAAGCAAATATCCACTATAACAATGAGGATTTACAAAACTAGGTTTAAACTCTTCAATGAGAAAAGATCAAACACTAGAACTAGTCGGAATGAGTTATTCCGAAGTACATAAACTAGACACTTCAAAGACTAGTAAAAATATGAGAAGATTACAACTATTGATTGTGAGTTTCAAATCTCTAAAATCCGTAATCTTCTTCATCACTTGATCTGGTATTTATAATGCATTAATCTGATGTAGATACGCAGAATCAAGTCTTCATCTTTATCCTTATCTTCAAGAGTCCAAATCATTCATGTTGAGGGGTAAACCTCGAACACCCACTCTACTACTGCAAGTAACCTAATCTAAAATCCACCTCCAACTTGAAGTCCGAGAGAAGGCTTGTCCGAGCAAGAGTACCTGAAAGGACTAAGTGGGGGGGGGGGGTTAGAATGGGTCACCCGGATTGCCTAAGTCAATCCGGAAGGAGGTTTTACTCAAAGGAGAGATGATAGCTCTCAATGCAATAGTAATGGGAAAGGTATCTGTCCCAGAAGACTTAGGGATAGTTGCTTTGATCTTGCTTACCTTAAGGTCTTGGATCTTGTGCTATATTTATAGTTATAATGTACTTATGAAGAGGTTCATAAGATGATGCCAAGTGTATGATTCAGATTTGGACACCAATGCTCCCTTTGGCCCATAGCCCAATAGTGAACAGTAATCCAACACCGAAAAGTGGGCTTGGGAGGGTAGTTTGGACCTTTTCCCTCTGAGAGTACTGTTCCGCCTGTTGGGTCCGTGTTAGTCCCTCGGACATATCTGTTTGCTTGGTTGATCTGCCCTTGGGTAACTCTGGATGTCCGAGCCAAGAGTCTCACGGAAGTATCTCGGGTTGGTTACATTATATCGTTTGGTCTTAATGTAATGGTGGCGTCAGAGATTCTCTCAAATGCAGTTCGTTAAACATCTCTGTACTGTCATGGTCAGGTTTGGAAGTCCTTTCCTTAGCCAGCTCGGACTAGCTGTGGAGATGTAGTGACTTCAGCGTACTGGTCGATTCACTTTGGTCGGACCATGTGAGGTCGGACCAGTACTGAATTGGCTAGTTAAGCCGTGATGCGCTTTAGGACACGCTCTATGGCGCCCTTAACGGATTGGACACATTTCCGTATCAACATATGTCCCCCCAGTTTCCAAGTATCTTAGTAGAAGATAGTTGGTAACTATGAGGGAGGGATCAGTCGTGTCTGTGGAGCGTGTCCGAATCGTTAGTTAAAAGAAAAAGGAAGAAAATCCTTTTTGTCGGGATCCGTCGTCCGTGTCCTCAAGGATTCAATATATCTCTTTCCCCCCCCTTTTCCGTCTACAGTCCGAGTTATCACATAACTGGGACTGTAGAGGGAAAAGGTATTTGTATCCGAGATATATGTGTCCGAGTACGGTTAGGAGCTGACGTAGCCCTCCGGAAGCTGTCCATTGGACCGATTGTTGAATTGGTCCTCCCGTAAGCCCAAGAGGCCCAATAGGTTGTCCGTTCGGCCCACGGGAGAAAGATCCCGAGTCAAGGGACGTGACCGTTGGATCAGGACGACATCAACGGTTGGGGTTCCAAGTCCGATTGATGTGACGCGTCTGTCAAGCATTAAATGCGACGTACTGACAGCCATCCACTCATGACCTGCACAACCTCGATTGGAGAGGATCAACGGCTGGGATTCAAATCCAAGCGATGTGACTCTTGGCTTTTCCCAAATTGCCCTTATAAATAGTCAGCCCATCAGTCACTTTCACACTTTTAGCAATCTCGAAATTCAGAGCAATCGCAAAGCAATCCGAGCGTTTGAAGGCACATCCGAGCAAGCAAGAGTCGCAAAATTTGAAAGTTCCTTCTTCGAATCCGTACCCTCGGAGAAGCAGCAAGGCTTAGTCGTCCGTTCAAACTTATCAAATCAACTTTATCAAGTACGTACATCTTCATTTTTGCTGAGTTGTCTTCTTTTCACGATATGCTTATTTCGTGCTCATATGTTTTTGCCTTGCTCGGATATGAAATTGTCGAGTCTGTCTTTGCCGATATTGCGTGTGATAGGCTTTAGCAACGTTCTTAGTTGAAACAATTTCTCCTCTGTACTGTTGCATGCCAATTTATTGCCAGTATCCTGTTGATGCACATCATGTGTATGCCGACTGTAACCAAGATTTGATTATGCATGCTTATTTGGTAATGTGTTGGTGCCAATCGGCACACAGTCTTGCGTAAATTTGCCCCGCTCAGCGTGCTGGGTAAGGTAGGTGATAGTGCCAACGACACGTTAAGTAGAAATCCGTAGGCTTTCTTTGACTTAAGAAATTACCTAAACGAACTCTCAGACAATCAACACCATCATTCCTGACTTGTTTCCTTCTGCCCTAGGATGTCAGGGAGCGATAGTCAGAACCAGCACGAGGCCCCAGGTTACAATGACGCAGTAGATTTAGGGACCGGGTCCGTGGATCTGACCTTGTCCGCGAGAGATTTTGTAGTTGTGGAGCTTGGGTCGTCAGAGATTACGATCTTTGAGCACGGAGTTGTGCGATGACGAAGCCTTGACGCGTTCGGCGGACGGGGTGACCTCGCTAGGACTAGGTCGTTAGTCGATCTCGGACCATAGGTGGCATTGGGACATCACAGGATCCGAAGCTGCGTCTTGAGCGGGAAGGCAATGATCGGGAGGCGATGAAGTCGAGATGTTCGAGGTTGGTAGAGGACCGTGTTGTGGCGGAAGCAGTCCGTCCAACCTGAGCACATCCGGAGACCGAAGGTGTCATCGAGGAGGAAGAAGATGGTGAGGAAGAGGAAGATGAGGACGAGGAAGAAGAAGGAGAAGGATCTCCTGTCGCTCGTCCCCCTAGACGATCCAGTCGACGGATTGCACTACACCCTGTTGCGCCCGTTCAATCCAGTCTTCCATTAATTGAAGGTCGTGGTGCCAAGGCGGCAAGGATCAAATTTCCTCGTCCGCATCCAGATGGTGATAGCGAGCGAGTTCGGAGAGCTAAACGGACGGGCTTCTTCTTACATCCGCCGAGGTCAAACCTGAGGAGATTCCGGAATGGAGGCAAAAATGGGAGATCCCTGACTCCATAGAAATAATGATCCCTGAACCCGGGCATGCATTCTATAACCCTCCATTTGGATATATGCGTGCATGAGGTGGCCTTCTCCTGGATGGAAGATCCCCATTGCCGTAATCGAAAAACATTACGAACCATATTGGTATAGGTCCGAGTCGGGTTATTCCCAAGTCCTGGTAACCTTATTTGCTTTGTAGTTTTTGTAAGAAGAAAGGGCAGCCCGTAAATTTTGAGAACTTTAGCGCTCTTCCACGTCTCGTTCGATCAAGAATCCACTATTCTATACTTTCATGAATAGGAACCTTACAATTTTATCTCGGACTCCATTTCGTCGCTCGGATCGAAGTGGTGGGATAGGTATGTCTTTTACGGATGGCTTTGAAGCCAAGGATGTCCGAGAGACAGAGGGAACAATGGGGGCTGCCCACAAAATTCCTTAGAGAGAGTATCCCGGATTGGCGTCCCCTTCCGAAGAATGTGGCTCCGTGGGTGGCGACAATCCACAAAAAGCATGACCCACCTACTTATCCGTTTCACGGATTAATCTGTCAGCCACTTCCCTACCTGTGCGGACTAACAGGTGCAGTAGATGTAGGAGGGAAGACGGACTTTAGTAAGGATTCGTTGACTTGAAACTTGGCGTTCTTTCTTCTTCAATATACTCTATTTTGATTATGTATTTCCGCAATTCTGATAATTCTTCTTTAACCCGTCTGTATCTAACGCCTCCGGTTTATTGTGCAGCTTATTGGTTCGACTACATCATGTCGACACTCCGCAAAAAGAAGAAGTTGCAGAGAGAGCAGCAAGCCCTGGAGGTCGCCGCTGGTCAGAGGACCAAAATCATCAATACTTCCGCGGGTCTTCCCATGTCAGATCCGAAGAATGCCACAGTTTTTGCCGCGGAGGAAGAAAGGCGGAACAAAGTGGAGGATTCTCGAGCCTTGGCGGTGCCGAAAGGGCAAAGCCCGTCACTCGGGCGCCACCGCTTGAGTCGAGCTTCCTTCTTCCGCACCACAAAGGGAGGTGTTGATGCGGGATGCCATTACCTCGGGACGCAAGAGAGGAGCAACTTCGGAGGTTCCTCCCGCAGCAAAGAGACAGCAATTGTCCGCTGTTCTTCCTGTTGACCAAGCTGCTCTTGACAAGGAGTACGAGCTGGCTTGCGGACTCCCTGAGGTTGAGCGGGTCGGAGGGCTGGATGGGCTATACCAACGGGTAAGTAATCTTTGGATGCTCTCCATGGTTTGTTCTTAGTATGACAAAAGTGCAACTTATATTCTTACGGACTTCTCGCTCATTTTGTTTAAATCGAGCCATGCAATGGAAGGTCATTGAGCGCTACCATTGAGGAGGACCTCCACAAGGTCAGGCCACTTCAGCGGATGAGGCGGAGAAAGCAATTGGAATCTTGGTGAAAGAGTAAGAAGTGAAGTTCCATAAGCTGAAGGCCAGCTGGGAAGAAATCAAGGCGGACCTCGACTGGCAGGAGAACTTTGTCGACAAGTCGATGAAGGCTTTTCTGGATTCCAAGGATATACTGCTCGGAGGCCTCCAATATGCCCGTCTTCAAGCTGGTCGTGACTTCATGGAGTCCGACTCCTTCAAGTTCTTGACGGCGGACAAATCCGATGCTTCCCGCCTGGAAGGGTTCGTGTCCGCTATCGGACAATCGAGGACTACTTCCACCGGACTTTAACTGGAAGGCGGAAGGGTTAATCCCTTATGCGGATGCTAATGGCGTGGAAGTCCCTGTAGACAGTGTCTCGGACGAACAGTTGGCCGCGTGCGAGTTTGCAGAACTCGTCACTAATGAAGGTGAGATCGAGATCTGAAATGGTGGGCCCTTCCTCCCGAGATGGGTCCCGGATGCTCTCCGAAAGGTATGCTTTGTACCTTTCGACAATTACCGGGCTTTCCTGAAGAAGTGGTTCTCCCTGCCTTGCCGGGTCGTTGGTCTTCCCGCGGATTTCAACTTGTTCAATATTGTTGAATCCCTTGCCGCGCAAGCCACCTCCAACGCGCCCCCTGTCGATCAGCCTCAAGCTGGTGAAGCTGTTCCGAGCCAAGCTGGGCCTCAGTGAGAAGTCCGGGGTATGCCCCGTTGAAATTTTGTATTTGCTGAATCTTTCTGTTGGATTTGCATCTTTTGATATCTCGGAATGTCACTACCTACTATAGCAATGTTTCGTATTAAATCCGAGGAGTTGAACCTCCTATGCTTCCGAACTATTACTTGCTCTCTTCTTCGTTCCTTTTTATCTGTTGTTCATAAGCTGAGTTATTATAAATTACCCATCTCTTAAGAGTACGGACCGCTGTAGATGGCATCTGATGTAGAAATCAGACCATCATCTTTCCGATACTCGGACTGTTCGCCCCTTGGGATGTCTAATTCTTCTAGAAGGAGGAAGGTGAAACAGTGAAATAGTCATTATGACTTCGTCTTTTCATCTCCCCCGTCGTCGGATTATCGACATGTGGCGAGATCTTGAGGACCCGTCGCAACTATAAATAAGGGTGTGGTAATTCTTTCCTTTTTTGCTGTACCCTTCTTCGCTTTGTGTTTTGTTTCACTGATTCCAGCCATCCACAAAAGCCGGAGTTCTCCAGGATGTCGGAATCTGAAGACGAGGAATATCAGCACTGGGTAAATTGTGCTTGTGGGCACATGCATCCACCAATTTACCCGGGTACGGGGACCGCAGATGACCCGATCCTCCTTGATTTTGAAGGCGATCAACCTCTATGTCCGGGAATAGCTAGGAGGCGAGCCGAGGAAGAGAAGGAGCGGACGCTGAAGCTGATCCGTAGGAGGATCCGCATGCAGCAGCAAGCTCGTCAGGGCCGAGGTGGAGGCTCGGAGTCCCAAGGCTCGACTTCCGGAGTCTGGTGAAGGAACAAGGCGGGGTATGCCCCGTGGATGCATGTACTTATCCTTAGAAGTTTGCACATTGTACCTCTGTTTTGTAGCTTTCCGGATAATTTTATCTATAAAATTCGAACCATTTCTCCTTGGGTGAGATCGCCATCTTTTTCTTGTGCAGACTTCGTCGGATTATATTGACGCACATATCTTTGTAAGATGACCAACAACCTCGGACGTGGTGGAAGGGTTTGTTTAGGCTTGATTGAATAAACCCGTCTGGCCCAACACTGTTCAACCCAAATGAATAGTTTAAGCCCATTGTCGACGTCGAAGTTCTGACGTGTCGGACGTCTATTAGTTCGTCACTTCTATAAATACTGCGGATCCCTCTTGGCCTTGGTCGCTCAAGTCCAACTTCCAATTTCCAAATCTACTCAATAGCAAGAAGACGATCTCTTGAATAGTTTCCCCCTCTTGACTCCCGTCCACTCTCAAGTCGGCGTTCATCCTGAGCTTGAGAGTGGCGTGGGTCTAGAGGAAAATTGAAGATCGATCCAAGAAAGGCATAGATCTCGGTTTAAATGTATATCCGTCTCTCCTTGCTTTCTTCACCACTTTAGTGGTTCAAATCTCTCTTATATTGGAAATGGTTTTCGAATTTCAAGAGAGTTTGAGCCACTAAAGCCGGTGAGGCGGAAATCCCTTCCTGTCCGTACTTTGTTTTCCCCGGACACAGGACTTGCATTGCCATGTTTTGGTGGTATCCTGAAGGATTCTAGCACGTTTAACCATTCTCTTGTGTGCAGGTAGATCGAGTTCCTGGCCACCGCGGAAACCAGACTTGCCGCTTGACACGGAAGAAGTTTTTCCGGGGACGATCTTTCTTTGGGAGATGGCGTATCTCGAGCGTTTTCTGCATTTTTCGTATTGCGTCCGTAAGTCCGGATAATCGATCCGGGATTGTAAATTGTACAGACAAGATTATGTATAATCCGTCTTTGTATGAATGAAATCTCTCGCTTTCGTTGTTGTTAAACGAACGGTAAATCTCATATGCGTAAATCAAAAAAAATCACAAATCGAAAGATAGAGGTTGTATTGATTTGCCGGAAATTCAATTACAACTTGCGGGCTCTATGGCCAATGGCAAAAGGACCAAAAAAGCAGGCGGCGGAGTTCCGTGTAACAAGTAGTTGAAATTGAGATCATCAATCGACATGATGGAGATCCGCGCAGTTATCTTTATGCATAGAACTTCTGAAGGTTTCTAGCATTCCACGGACACTTGAGGGGATGTCCGTTTTCATCTTCTAATTCATAACTCCCATTTACTCTTGCCCCGACAATTTTGTAGGGTCCTTCCCACTTGGGCTTGAGTTTTCCAATATTGGTCAAAATGTCGGCTCGTCGAAGCGCCAGGTCCCCGACTTGCAAGTTAGCCGCACGAATGTTCCTGTTGTAGGTTCGGGCAGCAGTTGCCTGATACCTAAGGATATTCACCAGTGCCTCAGACCTTTTTTGTTCAAGCATGTCCAGGTCGAATATCCGAGCTTCTCGGTTTGATTTGTCTTCGAACTCTCGGGTTCTCAAAGTCTCTACGACAATCTAGGATGGTATGACTGCCTCTGAACCATATACCAAGGAGAATGGAGTTTCTTTGGTCGCAGTCCGTGCAGTTGTGCGATGTGCCCACAGCACGTCTTCCAGGTCGTCCGCCCAGCTTTCTTGCGAAGTTCTTAACCGCTTCTCGAGGATCTTGACTATTGTTTTGTTTGTGGACTCAGCCTGTCCGTTGGCTTGCGGGTATCCAACAGATGTAAAACGTTGCTCGATTTTGAAGGACGTCAGCCATTCCTTGAGCCTATGTCACGAGGCGAATGGCACCATTATCCGAGACTAGGACTCTTGGTAGGCCGAAGCGGCAAATGATATTCTTCCAAATGAAGGTCCGCACTCGACTTTCCGTGATGGTCGCTACAGTCTCCGCTTCTACCCACTTGGTAAAATATTCTACCGCCACAATGAGAAATTTTTTCAGTTGGGTACCCCTCGGAAATGGTCCGACAATATTGATACCCCACTGATCGAACGGACACGCTATGATTGACGGAATCATAGGGTTCGTCGGGCGATGTGGGATGTTTGCGTAATATTGACAATCCTGACATCTCCGGGCGTGGTCGGCAGAATCTTTACCGATGGTAGGCCAATAGTAGCCTTGTCGTATGATTTTAGGCGAGTCCTCCCGGAATGACTCCCGACTTAGTTGTGTATCTCTTCCAGCATGGTCTGTGCTTCTTGTGGGTTCAAGCATCTCAGGTGAGTCCCGGAATAAGATCTCTTGTACAAATCATCACCCATTATAAAATATCTATTTGCTCGGCATTGCACACTCCTTGATTCTTTCGGATCGACTGGCAAAGATCCGTCCTTGAGATAGTTAAAAATGTCAGTCATCCAGTTTCTTCCTGTGTCAAGTATCATGACCGCCGAACTGGGACTCATGACGGATGAATCAATAATGGTGAGTAGAATTACTCTCCTTGTGTCCAAAGTCATAGCGGATCGTATTTTGCCAAGGCATCGACTCTTTCGTTCCAAGCTCATCAAACTTTTCCCGTGAATTCCTCGAAGTGGTGGCCTCATTCTTGAGTAGCTCAAGATACTTGATCATCGAAGGACCTTTTGTGGCAAAACTTCACGAAAATTGGGCCTCGGCAGTGTGAGTCCGTGTAAGCTTTGACCTTCCGGGCTTGGAGTGACTTGGCTAGACGCAGCCCGACTAAAAGTGCCTCATACTCAGCCTCATTATTGGTAACTTTGAACCCCAAGGAAATCGCATAGTCGAGTTCCGCGCCATCTGGGCTCTTAAGGTAGATTCCAATTCCTCCCACTCTTCCGGTGGAAGAACCATCCACTTCTAATGTCCAGATATCGGAAGGATGTTTTTGGGTTTGGAGATCTCCTGTGAGCTGCAGGGGTTCCGCTCTTGGTTCATCCCCTCCCGTGATTTCCGTTCTGATGTTGTCAGCACTGGAGTTTCTGGGAACATCACCAAGTAGAAACATTTGGTCGACCCGAGTTTCCCCATCTGACAAAGGAAAAGGCCGATTGATGAACTGGGCTTCCTCGAGGTTTTCCGGGTTGAACTTTGGCAGAACTGGCTTTCGGACAATCTGCTTAGTGATTAAGCACTCGAGCACCTGCTTGTTAGGGACTTTCTCTGAATCCTTCTCTGGATAAACCGCTAAGAAGTCGGCGAGGACTTGAGCCTTTTCGGCTGACGGAGCCTGGTAGCAAATGTCGTATTCGCTTAGCTCGATCGCCCACTTAGAGAGTCGTCCTGATTGGTCGGGCTTTCCTAGGACCTGTTTCAAAGGTTCCGCAGTTAGTACCACTATTTTGTGAGACTTAAAATAAGGTTTTAACCGTCTGGCGGTATAAACCAAGGCGTATGCGAGTTTCTCGATCTTCACGTATCTTGTCTCCGCCCCAGCAAGGGCTTTGCTAAGATAGTAAATCGGCAAATGCTCATTAGCCTGAATCCGTACTAATACGGAGCTCATTGCCTCTTCCGTGATTGCTAGGTAGAGGTAGAGCGGTTCTCCTTCGACGGGTTTGGAGAGCAGTGGAGGGGAATGGAGGTACTCTTTCAGTTTCTCGAAAGCCTCAGAACATTCCGCGGTCCACACAAAGTTCTCTCCTTTCCGGAGGATTTTGAAGAACGGAAGATTCTTCTCCGCTGATCGGGAAATGAAACGACTTAAGGACATTAGACGCCCAATAAGCTGTTGTACCTCGTTGAGGTTCTTCGGATGGGGCAAATCTAGGATTGCCTTGATCTTCTCGGGGTTTGCACTTATCCCTCTTTATGTGACCATGTATCCCAGAAACTTGCCTCCTTTCACCCCGAACGTACACTTTTCGGGGTTCAACTTCATTCCATACTTCCGAAGAATGGAAAAGCAATTGTTGAGATGCTCAATATGCTCTTCTTCAGTCTTACTTTTAACAAGCATATCATCTACGTAGACTTCCATAGTCTTGCCCAACTCCCCCTTAAACATTTTATTCACCAACCGCTGGTATGTAGCTCCCGCGTTCTTCAACCCGAATGGCATCACCTTGAAACAGTATACTCCTCCTGCCGCGAAGAAGGTTGTTTTCTTGATGTCGTCCTTGGCCATCCGGATTTGATAGAAGCCCTGATATGCGTCCATGAAGCTCAGGAGCGCACATCCCGCGGTAGAATCTACCAACTGGTCTATGCGAGGTAGGGGATAAGGATCCTTTGGACAAAACTTGTTGAGCCTTGTGAAGTCGTTGCACATCCTCCACTTTCCAGGGGCCTTCTCGACGAGTACCAAGTTACAGACCCAGTCCGAGTACCTAACTTCTTCAATGTGCCCGGCTTTCAAGAGCCGGTCCACTTCCGTAGATATGATTGCGTCCTTGACTGGGCCAAAGTCTTTCCTCTTCTATCGGATATATTTGATCGAGGGATCTATGTTCAGACGGTGAACAGTGATTCTCAGATCTATTCCCTTCAAATCATCAGTACTCCAAGCAAATACGTCCCTGTTGTCTCGGAGACAAGCAATAAGTTTCATTTCCATACATGCTCATCTCTGTTCGATTCTAGTCTTCTTATCCGGCTTCCAACAACAATCTCGATTTCCTTGAGAGTTTCGTGAGGCTCGATTAAATGCGATTCTAGGGAACTTCTCCTTAGGGCTTCCTACCCCTATCTGCGGATTCTCCTGTTTGGGCGGGAGAACAACTCTCGGATCGGAGGTCACCGTGACTGCCAAAACGGGGGCAGATGCCCTTCTCATGGACATAATGTAACACTCCCAAGCTTCTCGGATATTTCCTACCTCTTCTCCTACTCCGAAGGGAGTAGGAAATTTCATTCTGTTGTGTAAGGTGGATGAAATAGCCCGGAATTGATTGAGTCATGGGCGCCCAAAGATGGCGTTATAGTCGAAGGTCCGATCAACCACGACAAATCGGACCGACTGTGTTACCCTGGCCGGGAAGGTTCCGAGTGAAACGTGCAACGTAACACTTCCTAGTGGTCGAACGGTTCCTCCTCCAAACCCTAGTATAGAGGTGTGAACTCTGTCGTAGCGGATTCTTCCCAACTCCATCTGATCTAGTGTCCTCTTAGAGATGATATTCGAAGAACTCCCGGTATCCACCAGAATTTTGTTCACTCGATAAGTCGCGATGGTCAACGAAACTACAAGAGAAACGTCCGGGTCGTCAATCTCCTCGCCTCCTGCCGTAGGAGGGGGAATTTCGCTATCATCGAAAGATATTGCATTTGTTCCTTGAATCGCGGGGGCACCGTACGCCCTGTCATTGTTCCGAAGGTTTTGGGCGGTCCGCTCCCTTGCATTCCTGCTATCACCTCCAGAGGGTCCGCCTGCGATAGTGTTGATCACTCCGCTGTACGGAGGGTTCTCCATTTCCGTCTTGTCGCCGTATCCGTACGGATGTCCTCCCCTGAGTGGCGGATAACCTACTGGCGGAGGTGGCAAAGATAGTGGGCGAGGTGGTGGGTCAGCAGCGTTATCCTCCCTCCTCCGCTCCGTTCTATCGTGCCTGGAGGGCTCGTCCGCATATATGTGCTCCTTCAACTTGCCTTCTCTCACCAGGTGTTCGACCTCTGTTTTTAACTGGATACAGTCGTCAGTCTCATGGCCTCTGCTCTTGTGAAATTTGCAGTATCCCTTTGCATTTCTGTTTCTCCGATTGTGGGATGGCTTTGGCCATTGGACGTCCAACTTTTTCTCAACAATAGTGGCCAAGATGTCGGATCTCGGCTTATTGAGGCGCGTGTAGTCCGCGAATCTCCTGGGCGGACTCCTCTCCCTGTAAATGCCTTTGTCTCTGTGATCTTTCTTCGGGTCGAACTTCCCCTGGCGTTGCTCTTGTTTTTGCGGTTCCTTTCCCTTCTTCGATCCTGCTCGGACTGGTACGTTCCTTCGGTATTCTTCTCCGTACATCACCTCCTCACATATGTCATCCAAGTGCTTTTCGCTCCTCACTTCCTGACTAGAGAGCTTCCTCCGCAGCTCGGAGTTGTAAGTATTAGCGTACAGGTGACGGACCCGTTCTTTAATACTATGGGGCTCAACTCGGAGTACTTCCGTATTGAAGCGATCTAGGAAAGTTCGAAGATCTTCCTGTTCCCTTTGGATGACTTCAGCCAGGTGCTCTACAGTACGTTTTCTTCTTTTTGATTTTCCGAATCGTGCTAAGAATTTTGAAGACAGATCTGCATACGACCTTATTGACTTGTTTGGCAAAGCGGTGTACCAATCCATAGCCGTGCCGAAGAGGGTGGATGAGAACGTCAGGGCTTTAGTATTATCACTCGGCCCCTTGGAATCCATCTTGCTGTTGTACCTTGTCAGTGACCCACGGGACAAGTATCCCCATAGTAGTACTCCAAGTTCGGAATCACTTGGTCCAAGTTTCTATTTCTTTCCTTTTCCCTCATGATATCATCACACAGAGGGTTTGGTGTACTTGTAGTGATCTGCTCGTGGTCTTTTACCAGGCGTCCGAGGTTCAGGATTTGGGTTTCCAAAGCTTTTTGTTGGGCGTAAATTTCATCAGCTGTCATGACCTCTCCTGTTCGTGGATGGACTGCGACATCCATGGGGAGTTAAATCTGGGGACAAGCTGGAATGGTTTCGCTACATGATCCACATTCCTCATGGGAGCTTGTCGCGGACCTCTGGTACTGTTACCTCCTTCTTGGTACTCTCTCCTCCCATTCGGGCTTCCCTCACCCCGAACCTGCGAAGCAGAGGCCCGTCGGTCTAGAAGGTTTCGCAAATCCTCATGGGGCAGCCGATCTCCCAACCTCTGTTGGATCGGATGTTGTCTGTTTCTTGACAAGGCTCGCTTGAACATGATAACCCGGCGGAGTGGCTTGCTGAGGGTGGGCATTGTTAGACCCCAGGCATCCTTGGATAATCGTGAGCAACCTATCAAACTGGGTTTCGCTTAGTCCGAGGTCGCTTGTGCGGACAACGCGACCATCGGGCATCGTAAACTGTTGACCTGTGGTAGGGCCTTGAGCTTCTGCCGGAGAAGCTCGTGCTACCCCTTCTCCATGGTCCGTAGGCACGATATTCACTGGGATGCTTTGGCCTCCTCTAAGCGGGGCGTCTCTTCCCTCATCCGAGGATGGGCTGGCGGTCCGCCCGTCGCTGGGATATCTCCTTCCAGCGTTCCTTCCAGCCAATGACCCTCCGTCCCGGGTGGCGGGGCGTCCTCGTGGGCGTGGTGGTGGTGTTCCCACGCCTGCAGCACTAGTCCGGGCTGTTCGTCTTGTTCTAGCCATCAGCACAACACAAACACAGATCTTTTTGTAAAGGTTCCCACATACAGCGCCAAAATGTTGAGGGGTAAACCTCGAACACCCACTCTACTACTGCAAGTAACCTAATCTAAAATCCACCTCCAACTTGAAGTCCGAGAGAAGGCTTGTCCGAGCAAGAGTACCTGAAAGGACTAAGTAGGGGGGGGGGATTAGAATGGGTCACCCGGATTGCCTAAGTCAATCCGGAAGGAGGCTTTACTCAAAGGAGAGATGATAGCTCTCAATGCAATAGTAATGGGAAAGGTATTATGTCCCAGAAGACTTAGGGATAGTTGCTTTGATCTTGCTTACCTTAAGGTCTTGGACCTTGTGCTATATTTATAGTTATAATGTACTTATGAAGAGGTTCATAAGATGATGCCAAGTGTATGATTCAGATTTGGACACCAATGCTCCCTTTGGCCCATAGCCCAATAGTGAACAGTAATCCAACACCGAAAAGTGGGCTTGGGAGGGTAGTTTGGACCTTTTCCCTCTGAGAGTCTTTATTCACTTTGTTGGGTCGTGTTAGTCCCTCGGATCTGCTGCTTGGTTGATCGCCTTGGGTAACTCTGGATGTCCGAGCCAAGAGTCTCACGGAAGTATCTCAGTGGTTCTGTTATATACGTTTGGTCTTAATGTAATGGTGGCCTCCGAGATTCTCTCGTACGGTCCGTTAGGCATCTCTGTACTGTCATGGTCAGGTTTGGAAGTCCTTTCCTTAGCCAGCTCGGACTAGCTGTGGAGATGTAGTGACTTCAGCGTACTGGTCGATTCACTTTGGTCGGACCATGTGAGGTCGGACCAATACTGAATTGGCTAGTTAAGCCGTGATGCGCTTTAGGATATGTCTCCGCAATTTCAAGCTGAGCTTCACTATTCCACCTATACCTCATCTAAAAAACATATATAACCTAAAAGATTACAACATGTATGATAGCACTTTCAACTTGTCAATTATACGAAACATAATTAAGCATTGAGAATATATAACCTAAAAGATTATAACATGTCATGTCATGTCACAACAGTTAGACTAATTTTGATATGATTATCCAAGAATTGATTAAATAGCGGGTAAGTTAAATTAGGAAATTAGCATTCAGAATATATAACGCATGGAAGGCAAGAAAGAATACCACTTATTATCATACTAATATATCTACGACTAAGTGTATAATTATATAATTTATCGTCAACAATAACGTACCCTGAATTCTGTCCACAAAGCATCACGTGTCGCAATGCAAACATCATCCCATTCTTTATCCCCTCTATAATATGAGCGAAGGGCAGCACCAACATCCTTATTTGCTGCCCTCAAGTCGAATGCTTTTAGTAAAGGTGGTTTGGATACCAACAACCTCTTCTCGTACTCAAGTACTGGGGGGGAAAGCTTGTGGAATGATTTTCTTTTTTTATTTCGGTGTACTTTCATTTTCGAGTGTTGGAGGGTAAGCATCATATTGTAACTGGAATGGTCGTGTGTTTCCCCGATGATACAATTTGTCGCCAAACGGTGAATCTGCAGACCTGACAATAGACTGCTGTGAAGCTGTCCTATTCTCAGCCACAAGACAAGAAGTACACGCACCACTATATCTATCATCTCTTGCTGGTGCAACCTGCTGTGGGGAATTTTGATGCATAGTCTGGCTAATAGGACCTTCTGTGGGTGGAAATTGAGGCATTAGCGCAGCAGTATCAATCCCGAATGTCTCTCCAGCGTAGTCATGTGGAAAAGTAACTTGTGCAGGTCTTACATTTTGGTTAACACCGTGCAAAATATGCATGAATCCCCTTGGCACATGACCCCCCTGCATATAAACCCCTGGCATATGTTGTGCTTGCTGATTAAACCCAATCTGGCTCGGGTAGTCAGGCTGAAAGCAAGACTATTCGGCATCGGAGGACGAGGAAATTGCGTTGAACTCTGTCCAGACCCATTTTGTGAACTCAACCCAGGACGATGTTGTGACGAACTTTCCTCCCAGGATGAAGAGCTCGACGACATCCTCCGAGGATGATGACTAAATGGTGCCCCTGATCTAGGACCAACATTCGAACGGCCACCACCACGCCCTCCAAACATCTGAAAATAGATGAATATATGTAAATATTCAAACTTTTGTTCTCAGTCGTTATAATTATCAAAGAAAGAGCTGTACAAAATCTTTCGGGTTTTATTCCACATAAAATTGAGCAACCATTGGTGATGAAGGTTTACGGACCCATCAATTTTTAAACAACAGAATCAACAACTAACAATGATACTTTAATCAATAACAAAGACCAATCTACCAAGAGGAAAAGATAATTCCGAAACCGAACACACAAGCTAAAGTAGAAAAATAGCAGATTCCATATATCAAACAACATCTCAGAATTCACAAATCAATTTGGGTGCAATAACATACCTTTGATTGATGATTCTGATTGTGGTGAAATTGGACGGAAGGCGGTTGAGAGGAGCGGTGCTGATCGACGATGGATGATGGCTGATGCGCGCGATGGATGATGGCTGATGCGCTGAGGAATTGGAAGATTTCAGAGCAGAAAATGATTGGGTGAATTGGTAAAGTAGATAGAATTAATTAATATGTATGTTTATCTACTGGGAATTGCGATAAGAACAGATTCTATTTGTCTGAAACAAATACCAAGTATTCGGTTGGCTCGTTGGTAAAGTTGTTACTATTGAAGCACCAGGTTCCAAGTTCGAACCATGTTGGTGACCAAATTTTAATATATTCTTAATTGTCTATTTTTCTTAATTATAAATATTTTATCATTTTTTTCTTTTCTTTTCACTTTGTATATTCTCAGATTTAATATATATTTTAAATGTCTACTTCGTAATTATATATTTTACATGTTTTTCCCTTTTCTTTTCACTTTATATTGTCTCATTAAAAAGGCAATGGTACTTTCTTCTTTTACTAAAATAATATGTTATAAAATATTTTCAATCTATCACATAATATTATAGCAAATTATTTACAAATGACATAGTAGATTAATTAAGTGAAAGTTTCTTGAGAGAAAGTCTCCAAAAGACTTATAGAGACGGGCTACATTTTTAAGAAAATCATCGATGTTATCAAGTAAAACGTCTACGTTTTCAACATTGGTATTTTTTGGAATATACAACAATATACATTTGGGTAATAACATAGATGTTTTAATTGATAATATCGATGATTATATTGAAAACATATACGACCATCTATACAGAACCGTCTCTCAAGATATTTGTAGTGAATCAATTGATATTAACAAAAATAACATAAATGATGGATAATGACAGGTAAGTGTAAAAAAAAATACATTGTTAATATGTGTAGATCATTTATACGTATATTATACATCTATGTCGTATATATCGCGTACCTAATACGTATCTACAATATACCTTAATTATTATACAAGATATTATTGACAACCAACTGTAAAATTCATTTCCCACTACACACGGGCCCAATTTGCTTCAAATCATAACAACTCGCTGTCAAAAATAGCAAAGTTGAAATATTCAAACCTATTAATGACAGAAACCTCTCATTATTGATATGTTTTTTAATTCCATTTACAGAATGGTTTCGGATGGAGCCCATTTGTCAATCTATGTCAACTAGCTGTCAAAATTATGGCTTTAACCTGTTACAAACAAAACATAAAATTGACAGCCATGTTGTTGTCAACAATTTACTGTCATTATTTTTGTGTTTTTTAGTAGTGGAAGGTAAGTAATATCGATGTTTCTAATAATGAATTGTATTTTTTCGAATTGAATTGGGGTCTGGGTTAGTGCGAATTGATCTGTTTCAATTTAATTAAAGAAGATGAAAAAAAATATTGGTTATCGTTGTTGTGTGTTTTTTTTTTTTTAATGATGAATTGATTTTGTTGATGTTGAATTAGAATTAGAATTTGATTGGAGAAGACAAATTTAGTTTTCTAATGATAAATTGATTCTATTGGGGTTGATTTAGAGCTTGGAGTTTAATTATAGAAGACAGATTGAGTTGTTTTTAACGATGAATTAATTTTTTTGGGGTTGCATTAGCGCTTAGAATTAGAATGATTAAAACATTTTTTTTGTAATTAACATATATATTACAAATCGGTTCAATCTAACTTAAAATATGTACTAAATTGCAAAACTCTAATACGTTTCCACTTTATATATATATATAAAAATATCTAAATATATAATAAAAGTGGTGACCTATCTCAATAGAGAGACATGCCACATGTGCAAAATCCTATGTGACATGTCTCTTTGAATTTCATGGAGTTTCATTCACAAAATTAAAGTAAAAAGAAAATAGTAATTTACAAGTGTACAATTTATTTTTGGTATGTTAACTGTATACATAGTTTTTATTAAATCACATATAACTTTATCTGCAAAACTCCGAAAAATATTTTGAATATATATTTGGATTCACCGCGACAAGACGAATCCATAGACACCAATCTTATATATTATTATTAATTAAATAAATTATTTATATATAAAAATAAAAAATCAATTTGTTAATTGATAACTATTGGTTGTGTAAATTCTAAATTTGGAAAATAAGCCATGAAACATTTTATTCTAGACAATGCAATGCACCTTATAACTTCTATTATTTATATTTTTAGTATGTTCACTGCATATGTAGTTTATATTAAATCCCATATAACTTTATCTGCAAAACTTTGAAAAATATTTTGAACATGTTTTTAGATTCATCGCGACGTAACGAATCCATAGACACCAATTATAAGATATAAATTGAAAAAAAATGGTGTTGAATATTTGAGTAGCATAAAATAGAAAAAAAAGTGTTGAATATTTGAAATTATAGGAGAAGACTAAAAGAAAAGTTAAAATAGAAAAAATGATTATAAAATTAAATAAAATTAGATAATCTTTGACTTTTTGGGTTTGTTGCATTATAAATTTGGAATCATTTGTAATTGTTTGAACTGTGAGTACTAATCTAAACAAAAGACCATTTAGCAGGGGTTGGTTTTGAAAAATCTAATATGGCTAAGTAAGAGATAATTTCAATTTAGGAACTCAATTCGAGGCGTAAACGAACTTTATGAATGGGATAATCCAAACTTGGGAACTAAACTCGAAAAGTAAAATTCAACTTTATGAATGAGATAATTCGAACGTGGGAACTCAATTCCAAGGTCAAATAAAACTATAAGAATGAGATAATTACAATTTGAAAACTCTATTAGGATAGTAAACCACATTATATGGGAAAAATACTCTAATGAAGGAATGATTCAAGCACAAGAACTTAATTCGAAAGTAAACTCAACTAAAAAAATGGGATAATTCTAACTAGGGAAATCAATTCGTATGACAAATCAACTATAACAATGAGATTAAAAAAAAAAAATGGAAAATTTAGTTCGGACGGTAAGCTCAAATTTTAGAATTAGATAGTTCCTTACATGGGAGCTCAACGTGAAAGCAAACAAAATTCTAAGAATGGGATCATTGCAATTTGAAAACTCAATTTGAAGTTAAAAGCAACTCTTAAAAAGGGATAAATCCAACTTGAGAACTCTATTTCAATAGTAAACTACATTATATAAAAATATTATTGGAAGAAATACATAAATTCCTCAGGAACTCAATTCAAAGGTAAGCACACTTTAACAATGAGATAATTTTAACTTGGAAATTCAATTCAAAGGTTAATCTCATCTTTAAGAATGAAGTAATTCTTAATTGAGAACTCCATTGGAAGGACAAAACAACTGTAAGAATAATATAATTCAACTTGGGAACTCTAATGCAAGGATGATCCAAGCTATTTGAAAATAATCTAACAATGAGATAATTTCGAATTAGGAATTTTGTTCAAACGGTAAAAATATTCTACGATTGAAATCATTTAAACATAAAACTATATTAGAAACGTAAGCCACTTTATGTGGTAAAATACTCTAAGAATATGATAATTTCATTTGAGAACTCAAGTCGAGGGGTAAACAAACTCTAAGATTCTAAGATTGTTATAATTACAATTTGGGGACTACATTCGGAGACTAAACCATGCTATATGAAAAACTTATACAAAGAAAGGGTACTTCCAACTTGTGGACTCAACTCAATTGGTAGCATAACCTCAACTATAAAAATGTGGTCAATCTAACTTGAAAACTCAAATTGACGAGCAAATCAACTACAAAAATGTGATAATTATAACTTGGAGACTATATTGAAAGGTAAAGCTCATTATCTGGAATAGTTAGTTGCACATTTGGAACTCAGACCAATTCTAATAATAAGGTAATTACAACTTTAGGACTCTATTGAAAAGGCAAACCACAATGTATGGAAATATTCTCTAAGAATGGGGTACGTAATTTGAATTTGACAACTAAATTCTATGTATAAACCAACTTTGAAAATGAGATAATTACACCTTGAAAACTTTAATTTGAATAGTAAACCACGTTTTGTGGTAAAATGTTCGAAAAAAGGATTCCAAATTTGGAACTCAATTCGGAGTGTGAACCAACTCAAAGAATTTTATACTTGCAACCTTGAAACTCAACTTTAAGAATAATACTATAATTTTAACTCATGAACTGAATTCACAGCTATTTTGGTTTACAAGCGGGTCATATACTATAAGATATTAAATTTCACATAATATGTATATATAGGATAAACAATTCCTATTATACATTCCAACACATACATTTTTCTACACATGTTTACTAAGTCATGACAATTATCAAGAGCCGAATACACTGTTGAGGTCATGTCAGCCTATATCTTACTACACGGGTATTCCGTCATTTTACTTTTGAACGGGTTGGGTTCCATACAACCCAAATTTAAACCCGTTCAAAATAATAAAGGTTCAGGTCCGGGTTATGCATATACTCGAACCCGTTACATACCTTCGTAAAACAAGACCCGGACATCAACATTTTATGGTTAAGTTAGTGAAAAGTACATTTTTCGGAGAAGGGGGTGCGGGGTGGGTGCCAAGAAACTACCGTAACATGTGAAATTATGTTTGTAAAATAATACTCCCTCCATCCCGTATTAAACTTTCCGCGGGCCTGGTATACATTTTAAGAGAAGAGTGAGTAAAGTAGGATAAATAGTATGAAATAGATTGAATAAAATATGAGAGATCGTGAAAAAAGTATGATAGAGGGTGAATAAAGTAGGAGATAGATTTTCCATTTAAGCGATGTGAAGTTGAAATTGAGGCGTCTCAAAATGGAATGCGAAAATTGAATTCGAGACAGAGGGAGTAATTCTTATTTGTGTGGTGGGGGACCACATACTACCTCGGGGATGTTGGGAGTCAACCCTGTAAATTGCGTTATAGGATTTTTATTTTATTTGGATCGAGTTTGAGGGATACTGTTTTTTTTAAAGTAACATGTATAAGTTGCTAATTAACGGGTCAGATACAGGTAGAAGATCCGATATAATGTTATCAACCCGTCGGGTCTTGAACGGGTTCGGCTTGGATCCTACCCCTTTCAAAGCAAATCCATCATGATGAGTCGTATTTTACAATTTTTATAGTTACCATAAAAATAGACTATGTCATATAATATTGGATGAAGGACTACCACCGACACAACGGTCAACGTTGTTTGCAAGTTTTATTTTCTCGATTAATTTATTTTGTCGATCCCTTTCTATTTATTACTAAAATTAACTATACCGTGGCATCGCCACGGGATAGTACTAGAAAATTTAACCTATGCTCATCGAAAAAACTGTGGAGTTCATGTCGTGTTTTGAAGTTAACTAAGAACATGCGCCTTCAGGTATGAGCACTTATGTAATTATTACGCACGTTTGTTCAATTTCTAAAAAGATAAAAAATTATATTGACCGAACACATTATTTAATAATTTTATATTTTGACAAGGCTGGCAACTAACCTACCGAGATTGACATTATAAGGGAATTTGCCGAATGGTTGCTACGCATTGGAGATGGGCAAGTAGGCGCGACAAATGATGGTGAGGTCAGTTTCAAGTTGCCTGAAGATATCCTTATTCGTGATGCACCGGATCCGATTACTGCATGGTCAGTAGCACATATCCTTCACTCATGGACCATGTTGGTGATGGTCTATATTTCCTGGACAGGGCGATTCTTGCACCGACTAATGAGATAGTCCATGAGATTAATGACTACATCATGTCACTGTTACCTGGAGATTTGGTCAAATTCATGAGTAGTGACAACATATGTCCTGATGAGGATGAAATCGTTAATAGAGAAGATGTATATTTAGTCGAATTCCTTAATACTGTTAGTGCATCAATTATACCAAACCATCTCATTCGACTCAAAGTTGGTTGTCCAATAATGCTTTTGAGGAACATCGACTAGTTTGTCGAACTCTGTGTTCGGTCATTGAGATTGATTGTGACTGCAATGGCACAAGATTGATTGTGACTGCAATGGTGAAGCATGTCATAGAGGCAAAGATGTTAGCTGGAAAGAATGTGGGACAGAAGGTACTTATACCTCGCATGGTGTTGACACCTTTAGATGTTACGAAATTTCCAATTAGATTCCAGCGTAGACAGTTCCCTACATCAGTTTGCTATGCTATGACAATCAACAAGAGTCAGGGCCAGTCCTTAGCACATGTTGGTGTGTATCTTCCCACACCCGTATTCAGTCATGGTTAGTTGTATGTTGCATTCTCAAGAGTAACTGACAGAAAATGACTCAAAGTTTTATTCCTGGATGAAGAAGGACACCCCCACAGACACAACAATCAATGTTGTTTACAAAGAAGTTTTTAGTAATTTTTAACGTATGTGTATATCATTATAATGCATTAAATATAGATTTCCTCAATTATTTTCTAATGACAACTTACGTGTGTATTGTGGTTTACTTTGCAGGTGAATAAGATGCTTTTGGAGGTTGAAAATTAAATCTTTTTGTACTTTCGTTTCTTAATATGTATTTGACTATTACTTTAACTACATTCACGGTTTGTTAATTGTCAATTAATTATCCATTCACTTTCTTTTTCTTCATGGATATACTAAGAGGTTGAAAGTATAATATTTTGTACTTTAATTTAGAAATGCATACTTGACTATTACGATGACTAATTGAATTTCTTAATTTATTTAAGCTGTCATTCTTTAGTTGTTTATTAAAGAAATCCAACGCCGTGGCGATTAGTACTACTGTACTAGTACTGTAATGAATGAACTGACCTGAGGCGTAAATTGTAGTGTATTGAGAAAAGCCACGTGGAAATAGTAGGAGCAGATCATCTGAGAGACTGCAAATTGTACATACGGTGATACTGTGGACTCATCCACACGACAGTAGCCGAGCCGAGCCCTAGCCTTTGAAACAAACAAACAATTGAGATCAGACTTTCTCTGTTTCCGAACCCAGACAGAGCATCATCCAATCATATCCCACCATCTAATTCCTGCCTGTATTTATGCCTCTACAACACACACTGCCTAATCCAATTCTTAACCATATCTCCCCCAAAACCCTAGCTCAAGATATGATACCACTATAGGCCTGGGTTACCACTAGTACAAATTTTCAAACACCTATTTAATACTAACTCAGTTTTGCTAATCTAGTCGCATTAATATTTTTAACAAAATAATAATTTATTGTTTGTTGTTTGAAGAGAAAAATGATAAAAGAATGAAGAAAATATATGATATAAGAGAAAGAAATGATAAAACCTGACTGGAGTATTTTCTTTTTAAATGAAAGTTTCATTAGATAAATTAGTATTTTCTTTTTAAATGAAAGTTTCATTAGATAAATTTAACGCGGAACAGACCCTTTATTTATTTACTTGCACTCTACCTCCTACATTTTTGGCCACCAATGCTTAATGCACCCCAGTACACCCTTTTTGTCTCAACTTCTCTTTTTTTCTTCCAACTATTCAAATCTCAAATTTCTGAAAAACATTCCCTTAAAGTTTTGCACACCCATGTATTGTTGAATTTGATACGAAAGTGTTGCCGTCATTATAAACAAGGTAATTGTTTTAATAAGGTATTTAAACAAACTTTAGATTATAAGTCACTGGTTAATTTATTTTGGTCAAATAAATGCATTAACTTATAGATTATATGATAAGATAGTGTTAAATAAATTTCTCAAATGGACTATTCACGGCAAACCAAAATTATGTCCTCAAATGTTGAATTTCAGGCACTTTATGGACATGATATTTTTCATTATTTTTTTTTAATGTATAGAGATACGTGGACATCTTAAAATGGTACAAACTATTTAGCTACTGCAGTAAGGCATCTTAATGACAATATTATGACATTAGTGATTTCTAAATAAGGAAAAGATCACCTATTTATACTAAAATTAGACATTATACTCTCTAAATGATATACATTTTGAAAATGTAAAATTATTCTTTCAACAAAAAATAAAGAGTAGAGACATATAAAGGCATTCAAGGAAACATTCTAGCATGCCCATAAATTGAAGGGACCAGATTTATGAATTGAGGGTTCGATTGCGACAAGAGTTTTAACTTCATAAGACAGTTTACTTTGCACATGTGCCTTTATCACCCATTTTCACCTCGATTGTATAAGCATCGATGAATAATTATTTGAATACAATACATAGTAGACAATAAACCATGAATTTTAAAAATTAATTAATTAACAAAATTTAGATAACAAAATGAGCCATTTAGTATAAAATAATGGGCACCAAAGAGGATGAATTTACATAGTGGGACAAGTGATAAATTCCATAGACTAAAGTGCAATTGATCCTATCAAGTAGTAATCGAAAGAAACAAAACAGAGCCTATTTTATTAGAATCCTCAGCCTACCCTCCAGTGTCAGTGTCTGGCCCCACAAACCTTGTCTGATGCGTGAACATTAGCCAATAAGACACTCCTTAAAATGGAAAATTAAGGCCTTGATTATTTTACCCATTTCTATACTAATTACTTCTGGATTACCAACTCGATCGATTTATTTTAAACACTTAACTAGGTTATCTCATGTCCGTGTTTAAACAACATTTCCCATCTTTCATTTTTCAAAGCCATCGCCCAACTAAGTTTCTATTTTATTTGTCTGCACTGAACTACACTGAACTGAATTGTAGTATAAAATACAATTAAACATAACTGAACTGAATGTATCTGAACTGAACTGAAATTAATAATTTTCAGATGAAAAGAACATAGCCTAAGTGATAATCTAATCCAAATAATCCCTACTCTATACCAAAAAACTTTATACATTAGGGCTAACGTGTATTTTAGGTAAAACGTTTTGAAAAGTTTTTAGGGAAAAGTGTACTTTTTACATGAGGTAGAGATTGTTTATTAGTATATGTTAGTTGTAGGGTAAATTCAACTTTTAGTAATAATGTATGAAGTTATATATAACGGTTAAAAATAATAAATATATAAATTTATGTGAGACAAAGGGAGAGATTACCATTTGATCTAGATAATATATTTACTTATATTGATAATAATACCAAACATGATACCTTCTCTAATCAATTTTATTATTGAAGACCGACGGTATTGCCCACTGCTAATTATATCGGTTAAAAGTTTCACATTCACGATTACTCATGTAATGTCACTTCTCCTGAAATTAAAGGTGTTAATAGGGTATGTAATTTAGAATCTTCTAAGTTGATAAAATTGAATTTTGATCACGAATTAATTTTAAACCGTAATGATAAATTTTCAATTGAATTATATAAGGAAAATTCAGGACTTATAGTTCAATTAAAGATTTTACTGTTACGTTTGAGATTAATTTGTGGTGAAAGAGATTGTGTTGACAACAAAGTGTCAAATTTGGACAACTTCTAAAGAACGGATGGAGTACTCATCAATTATTTTTTAGTCTGAATGAGTAACTATCCACACATCTTTTGCAACGCTCCAAAGTTTCAAGTTAAGCTCCAAAGAGTTTAAAATAATTGATAACGCTACTCAACGATGTACACTTTTCATCTCAGGAATCCATCAATAAGAACTCCAGAGTTAAGCATGTTTGCTCTGGAGCATGATGGGTGACCAACTGAGAAGCCTACCAGTTCGCGCATGAGTGAGGATAACGTGCGCGAAAAGGACTTGTATTGGTACAGTGTGGCTATCATATCACCCGGTGAGTTGTCCATGGGTAATCGCGCTGGCCCAGAGGGTGAGGGCTTGATCGATTAGTGGTTGGGTCGTTACAAATGATATCATAGATGTGCCAACCCAAAACCACAAGGGGTGGGCGGTTGGTCCGAGCCAAGGTGTGACGGGGACCTCGAACAATTCCATATGGGATGAATGTAACACACCAAAATTTCAAGTTAAGCTTCAGATAGCTTAAAGGGATTGAGAACGCTACTTATATAAAAAGGTGCACATTTCTTTTCGGAATCCACCAATAATAACCCCGGGTAACCAGAAACTTGTCCACCTAATCAAATCCTGACACGTTCAGGCCACGCGCATTGACTTGCTCACGTCAAACATCATCCACTGTTGATTATAAATAAGTATTTAATCAAGGTCTAACTCCATGAGGCCGGCCCTCCATCTTATGTACGATAAGGTGTATGATTCTCTTTGTGGTTGAGGAGGTCGAACCCATCTTTGTTGAAGAAGGATTTCCTTGTATTTGTCTTTAACATCTTTGGTTCCCAAGGTCGGACGTGTTTGGACAGGGTCGCCCGTCTTGGTTCTTGTAGAGTTACCTTGTTTTTGGTGATCTTGAGGTCGAACTCCCATCCGTGGATCAATCACATCTATTTTGTTGATGCTAACCGGTACCGAAGGTCTTCCTTGAGTCTAGGACCATCATTCTAATGGGTTAAGGTCGGACTCATTTCCTTATATACACAATAAGAATTGCTCCGAATTTTGAAATTAATATTCTTTTTTAACGCTATTATCACTTAAATTCCCATGTAAAATTGAACATTGGGAATTTTAAAAATAAACGAACGTAGAAGTACCATATACATGTGTGCTGGACATGGCAATATAATAAATGTGGGGCAGTTTAATATTGAGTTGTAAATGTACATTAATATCTGTACCGAAAGCAAAGAAGGTGGAGAGAATCTAGAAAATGCTCATTTCATTTCATTTCCTGAAAAATCCACAAAAAATAAAATCGTTTGATTATACCATAACAACATAACCACTAGAAATGAAGCAGAAACTTTTATCGAAATTTCGATAAAATAGTTCTTCAGCTTTTTTGTAGCTCGATTGAGTTTTCAGGTCGAGCTTTGTACCGAAGTCATTTCGAAGTTATAGTATTATTAATTATATAATATATAATATATATTTAAAAATTAAAAAAATAAAACCCTACTTCATTTTTGAAAATTTTCGAGTTTATTTCGAGCTTTGTAAGTTTTCGAGCTCACGAGCCGAGCTTTCGAACTTTAAAGGTTCGATTTGAAAAAAAAATGGAAATTTCGATGAATAAATTATTTCGTTTCAGTCAATTCAAATTCTGTTCGATCATTTCGGATTTCAAACAAAAATGACAAACGAGCCGAGCGGCTCGGCTCGTTTGCAGGCCTATAACCACTCTATCTACAGTTGCACATTAATCTTCTTCTATCTTTAGTGTTGGTGTGCAAAAAGGTATGATTCATCAGGGTAGTACTAACTGTGATTAGGTTAGGTTAGGTTAGAGAGAGAGAAAGAGATAGATAGTTGAGGTTAGAGAGAGAAAATAGTATAGTTATGAAATGAAGGAAAAAGGCAGAGGAGAATATAAAGGGAAGACCGGATGTTGACAAATTTCATGTCACTGTTCTTAGAAGAAGGTCGTTTGTTTGTGTGAAAGAAAAGATTTTCTTATCTGGGATCTCTCTCACTCTTTCTCTCTCTGCTGTGATAAAATTAAATTAAATTAAATTAAATTTAATTAAATTAATACTTTGTTTTAACACCAGTATCAATTATCAAATACCAGCACTTCATTACTTAATTAATTACTATATTAGTATTACTCAGTTCTGGAATTCTACCTTTTTTTTTTTAGTATCAGATTTTGCATATATATATACAAATTCTTTTTTTCTCTCCTCTCATTCTCTCTCTAGAAGTGCGAGTTAGCTTTCTTCGTTTTTTTGGTCTCTAGAGAGAGAGAGGGGGAGTGGCCCAGCGGATCGAAATCTGCAAACCTTTTAGTTGGGTTTTGATGAGAGGATCTGAGCTTCTTCAATGGTGTTAAATATACATGAGTAGTAGTAGTAGTAGTAATATTAGTATTACTCTCTATTTTGTTTCATTTCCAATTATTACTAGCAGTATTTGATTACTTATTTCTCCTTTTTCCTTGCTCTATTTTATTGGTCACTGCTTTGTTTATGTACTCTGAGAGAGAGAGAGAGAGAGAGAGAGAGAGAGAGAGAGAAACCAATGAATTTCCTATGAATTCGAGTTGGATGATTCCGTAGATGATGGGTTCTTCTGGAGGAGCTTTCAGGCTGTGTGTCTGAGGTAATAATCATAATATTGTTGTTATCTTCTTCCTTGGTTAATTGTTTGTTTGGGTTTTTCTAAGATTTACCTGGGTTTCAATTTGAGAGTAGCTTAGATTTGCTTGATGTGTTTTCATCACTTGTGTTCCTATTTCAGCTTCAGAACCGCTATTGATTGATGATGATGATGATACTATTGAATTGGAGTTGTCAATTAGTTAGATTATTGGGAATGTAACTGCTCCTTGTATTTAGGCTATATTTGCTATCTAATTGGTAATAATAATATCTAATCGTGCTTGGGTTTAGTGCCTGATCATCTATCTATGATCTGTTTCTGCATCTGAATGATGTTTGTTGGCATTTCGAAATTTCTGGGAATTGTCATTGACTGCGGCTGCTCATGAGTCATGGTTGTTTGTATTCAATTGTTTCGGTATCAACCTGAAAATTCGGTCACTGAGGTATGCTACATTGTATGTACGTGGAACTATATTTGATGCCGTGCTTATGGTGAGTGACACCTGCTTGCACGCCATACCTACATCATTAATAGAGATTTCGATCGTTGTTTTTCTACCTGGTGATACTTATAAATCATACTACAACATGTTAAGGTGGATTACCTACTTTGATATGCATTATCTGTGAACTACTTTTTCCCTTACTGAGTTCATTTGAGATTCTGATGACCAATGACTCGGGGGAAGATGTAACGGTGGATTGCCATTGTGCAAGGGGGGTTGTCTGTTGTCATAATTTATTACTTCGGCGTGTGGTATTCTTGCATATTACTAGTGCTTTAAGATATCCTGCTCAGCATATTAAATGTTGCAAACGTCCCAATCCTGTGTCATGGTTCTCCATGTGGTAAATTCTGGAACGATAATCAAAATTCTCTGTAGGATGACAAATTAACTTTCTTAGTTTTCCTAGTTTACACTTAAAATGCGTGCATTTCCATGAGATTGCTCGTGATATGCACGCACATCAACAACAATTTGATTTTAGACCTGTTCTACCGGGAATGTCTGTTGAGGTGCAATTGCTACTGTCTGTGATGACAAGCCTTCTCGGTCAACTAGATTCATCGCCATCTAGGTTGACTCATGCTCCAGACTCTTGATCCAATTGGTCTTATATATTTGTTATATTTGCATTTTCTAATATTGATTAGCCAAAGTTATTATTGCTTCAGCGTGTGATGTTCTTGTATATGTGTAGAGCTTTACAGCTGTCCTACTCAGCTCTAATTTAATGCTGCTACCTTTCTTCTATCCCTGTAATGTTTCTTTATCAAATAAAATCTGGAACCATTGGTAAAATGTCATTCGAGAATGGCAAAATATTCTTGAACACCTCTTGCTTTACATTTGTGTTTCTGCCTTCTCCATGAGAGAAGTTGCTCGCCATATGCACACAGGTTAATTGCACTTTGATGTTTGAGGTGTGTTCTGTTGTGAAGGCTGATTAAAGTGTGATTGCTATTTGCCACTGCGAGTAATATAATACTTTTCACATCCGTGTGTTTCTGCTTTACCAATTTCATTGCTATCGAGTTGATTCTTGCCCTAGATTCTATGTCCCATGGGCCTTCTTTCTTTCTTTCTTTCTTTCTTTCTTTCTTTCTTTCTTTCTTTCTTTCTTTCTCTTCAATATGATTTTGTCCGGTCTTACTCTGGTAACAGCTCAGGATGACTTTGTTGGTGCATTTTACCAGTATCTGTGGCAGATTTACATCTTGTTTAGCGATTATTATCAAATCCTTATTGAAATTGCGTCATTTGTGCAGTCCAAATTCGATACATGATAGTATATTGATTTGTCTAAATGGTATCGATGAATATTGGACTTTTATTCTGAGTAATCTCTTGTCTTGTGCGTATCGTTTTATAATTTCAATGTTTATAGAAGGGAGAAATTACTATTGTGTTGTCAGTATGGTATTAATTTATTTATATTTCTTCAGGAATGGGAACAAAAGTACACTGCAAAAGCTACTTGCCAGATTATTATTCCATGAGGGATCTCAATGAGGATTCTAGCAGTAGTAGTTGGCCCCTATTTTATGGAGATAATGGGATAACGAACGGTCAGTATTACAATGGCTTTGTGCCTCGGAACATTATAGATGGTTATCCAGGCTATGATAAGGACACATTGAAGCAAAAGATGCTTGAACATGAGGCTGTTTTCAAGAATCAGGTACTTACGCTTCCATGTTTTCTTAATATTCCTGTTATAAGGGAATCTCCATGTGTTGCCTTTCCGTTTTTATTAAGGGAGTGTGTGTGGGTGGCTTTCTAGTCTGCGCCTATTGGCTTCTGTGGTTTATAAGTCTTCACGCAGGTCATTCGTAGCATCTCTTTGAAGCATGGTAAGAAGTGAAAGCACATCGACATAACTTGCGCTAGATGGTCTGAATGTTAGATACACTTTAAACACTAAGAATAATCATAACCACCACCCACCCAAGTGTTGGCCGCATCTCCTAATTTGCGCACAGACCTTAAATATTAGGAAAAAGCACACTAGCAAGTTAGGCACATTCCCCTAATTGCCTAATTAGCACCCCATCTTACACCAGTTATTTTCAAGCACATCTCGGGTGTATTCATTTGGACTCTTAAATCACCTTAAAAGCTGTGCTTATAAGCAGCTAACAAGATGTTTACTTGGGTTTTGCTTATTATGCCGTATTAGATTAAGCTGAGCAGAAGCCACAGGCCTCATTTGAAAACACTAAAAAATGGCATCTCACCTAGCAAAAGCTCGTAACTCTGCTTAAGAAAGCTCAGGCAACGAACACCTGTTACATGCTTATAATTACAAACTGATTTCTTAAAGCTTGCAAAGTTACCCCTGGAGAAGTTCTTGAAAGTTTGTTTAACTCTGCATCTATATTCAGTTCCATACATCCAGAACTGATCACTGAAATTGTCTTTGGCTTCCAGGTTTACGAACTACACCGTCTTTACAGAATCCAAAGGGATATGATGGAAGAAGTTGAAAGAACACGGGCATCAGTGGACCCGTCATCATCATCAAGCTTACAACAAGGATCTCAAGTGCCATCAGAAGATCCTCATAGATGGCACATGGCAGGGTTCCCTCTGGTGAATTCTGGTTATCCTGGACAGTCTAATTCCCCTGCGAGTTGTACCAAAGGGAACAGCACACAAACTGGACGGTCTCCGTTCCAAAATGGGTACAAGGATTTTGAAGCTTTAGATTCAAGGCCCTTGAAAGTGAGAAAGAAGCTGTTTGATCTTCATCTCCCAGCTGATGAATATATTGATACTGAAGAAGGGGGAAAGGTAAATGGTGGCCGTGATGGCGTGACTGATTGCCACATTGATGCCTCAGCTTCTGCTTCCGGTTCCTGTTTGAGGAACCCTATAAGGTTGGCTGATCTAAATGAACCCATTCAGATTGAAGAAGCACAGGCCCCACAATCTGTTGATTTTCTCAGTACAAACTCCATTAATGGAGGGGTTAAAGGCATAAATCAGTCTGCCAAATCAAACACAGGGCATTTGCGTGTAGCTGGAGAAACCATGTATACCCGAGATAAAATTTTGATAGATTTGTCTGCTGAAAGTAAAGTAAATGAGAGGGAACGTCTTTTCCATATATATGAAGCAGGTATACCCACATCCATTACTTATTCTTATGGAGCTTATCTGAGCTCCATTGTCTAAAGATTAGCAACTTTTTTGAGAAATTCCACAGGCATGCTATGCAAGTAAAATGATCTATTTGAAGTTTCATCCTCATTTGGTTTTCCTGGATTTGATGTCTTGTTGCACTATAATAGGAGCATATTATGATAGACAATGTGGGTCGCATCTCATATGATATCAACCTAATTCAAAATGCTATGCTTTCTCTATTCTTTCAGGGTCATCTGCATCTCAAGGCCATCGGCAAGAGAAATTGCCTGCACTTCCCCATCTAGGGCAGGGCGTGATTTACCCCCTTCACCATCCTTCCCGAATCTTTCCAACTGGTTACATCAGAGAAGATCCACGGAGAGACGGAACCCAGCGCGGTTTAGAACTATCGGACAGGAATCTTGATCGTTCCAGTAATAGCCACTTGGAACCAACCGAAGTTTCTCAGTCCCCTGGTTCATTTCCATTCTTCAACTCCACTTCTTTTGCGAGCACACATGCTCACATGGCTGCTTCCTGGAAACCAAATAGCTTTTCTCAGAAGATTAACATGTTCGATTCATCGCCTTCGAGTTCAGGTGCAGCAATAGATAGATCTTTAACTTTTGGTGGAAAGTGGATGGTAAACTCTAGTTCAAGATTGAATCCAGGCTCGGCGAGTGAAATGACAATACCAGCCAATGGATTTTACGATGGATCTGCCTCAGGTTCAAGAGATCCACATTTTCACTTATCATCAGCTGGTTTTGATAGCCGTAACTGCATTAGGGTTGATAACCGTAACTGCATTAGGGGCAACAATATACCATCTGATCACTCTGCCAATCATGTATTTGGGAAGTTTCCAACAGTGTCTTCTCCACATCGAAAGCCTGCGTTAGATATAAACTTGAATGAGGTATTATCAAAGACCCCGCTAGATCTCAATTTGATTGATCAAAAAAATAAGACTGAAGATCGTCCACTGGTGTTTCCATGGCTTAATCCTAAGCGATCTTGTGATAAAATTGAGGCTGTGGCACCTGGGAAATCAGATCTCTTTGGGATTCTTCAAGATTCTTCGAAACGGTTGAGTTACAGGAGTGATGCAGTAAGAGATCTTAACCAAGAGTACACCCCAGAAGAAACGCCAGTTCCAAGTGATTGTGAGATTTTGAGGAATAAGGAGATTGTTGAGACTCAAAATGTTAACAAGATTCTTGGGTTTCCTATTTTTGAATGCAAAAAGGAGCAATCTCCCCTTGTTTCCACATCGGCATCTATTGAATGCCCTCATAGAGGGAGCAATGTCAATAATGAGAGGAGAAGAATCATTGATATAAATCTGGAATGCGAGCCAGATGAGCAGATAGCTTCTGAGGAACTGATTGTGGAGAAGGAAAAACCGACTAACAGTACTCGTTTTGAAACCCAAATTGATTTGAACTCTTGTCTTAGTGACTCTGAAGATCCTCCAGCACCTTCGCCCGAGAGGAAGTGTGCCAGTGTTAAGTTGCCGTTTGATATCAATCTGGAAGCTCCAGTTTTACTGGAGAGTGAGGATGATACTGATACCCTCCTCGTGGAGGAAAATATGCCTGAAGAGGTACCGTTACAATTGGTTGAAACCAAAACTGAGCAACCACAAGATGATTTTTTGAGAAAGGCGGCTGAAACTATGGTCTTCCTCTCTTCAGCCTGTCCAGTTACAGAGGACAAAATTAGCAATCCATCTGAAGTCCCGACAATGGAATCATTTGGCTTGTTTGTTGAGGCAATTACCTCATGTGCAAATGAAATTGTGAGTGCATCCGTTGACTGTTTACTAATTAGAGATGGCAATGTTTCTGAGATGGATGAGTTTGAGGTAATGACGTTGCAACTTGCGGAAACAAAGGAAGACGAGTACATGCCTGTGCCGTTCGTTCCTGAATTCACAAAAACAGAAGATCCTGGAACAAGTTCAGTAGTAACAAGACCCCGAAGGGGACAGTCCAGAAGAGGAAGGCAGCGGAGAGACTTCCAGAGGGACATTCTTCCTGGCATCGTGTCGTTATCGAGACACGAGGTGACCGAGGATATTCAGATATTCGGAGGGATGATGAAAGCAACGGGGCATTCTTGGAATGGGGGTTTGACAAGACGAAACGGTACCAGAAGTGGAGCAGGTCGGGGTAGGAAACGAGCAGTGGTTGAAACGGTAGCTGCTCCAGTTCCGGAGCCAGTATGCACTCCGCCGTTGGTGCAGCAACTTAATAACATTGAACCTGGTCTGGAGGACAGGAGCCTAACGGGCTGGGGAAAGACAACTAGGCGCCCCAGAAGACAACGGTGCCCTGCAGGTAATCCTCCTACCGGTACTGTTGTATTGACATGATGATCATGACGAGACATTTTTTCGTCATCGAATCGGAGTTATAGAGGCGGGTGAGGTGAGAAGGAGCTTGCTTACTGGGCGGCTTTTTTGGAGAGCCGGCGGTCCTCAGGTGGTTGTGTTTTGTAAATGTTGTTGTAGTTGATAATGTGATGTGAGAGTCTTCTTGTTGGTTATGTGCTTTCGATAACAGACTTGTATTGTTTAGAAATAATGTCCAACTGATTTGGTCTTTGATATCATATGATATATACACAGCATTGTTTCAGATACAATCAATAGGTTTTCACCTTATCAAGGTTTCTGGTTACATCGTCAAGTAGCTGCTTTTGCTTTCGCAAAGCTGAATCTGTCCGTCCGCTTCTATCAGAGCAAGTAGAAGATACTTCCAGCTTTGTATTTTTCAGTTTGGGAGACCGTTTAGAAAAATATGTACAAATGTTATAGTTATAACCTACTTCCTTTCTCCGAAACAACTATATTTATTTTTGTGGTTAACAAAATAATTGAAGTGGAAGAGATGCAGTATTATTTAAATTAAAAAAAAGAATAAATAAAAATTTATAGCGAGTTGATTAAGTGGAAGTAGAATATTACTATTACTAACTCGTGGCGATGTCACAGTATAATTTACTTTTAATAATAAATATAAATGTGAGGATAAAATAAATTAATCAAGACAATAAGATAATCAAAATTCCTTGCAAACAACGTTAACCGTGGTGTATGTGTGTAGTCCTTCATCCAATACTATATCACTATGTCTTTGTTTATGGTAACTATGGAAAATGTAAAATACTACTCATCATGACGTATATGATTTGAAAGGGTAGGACTCAACCCGACCCCGTTCAGGACCCGACGGGTTGACAACATATAGTAGTATATTATATCGGGTCCTCTACACGTACCTAACACGTTAATTAATAACTTATACTTCAATTTGAACCAAAATAAAATACAAAAGTGTATAACGCAGTTAACAGGGTTGGTTCCCAATTGCAGTTCGGGTATTGTCACAAAGTTTTGGAAAGGGTTCGAGTATATGCCCGATCCGGACATGAACATCATTATTTCAAAGGAGTTTGAATTCAAGTTTGATAGAACCCGGTCCGTTTAAAAGTAAAATGACGGAATACCAGTGTAGAGTGTTTCAGACTCTTGTTAATTGCCATAACTTAAACATGTATAGAAAAATGTATGCGCATGAATATATAATAGGTACAAAATATGGTGTTAAATTTGATATCTTATTGTCTAAGAATTGTTCTAACTAAGATTTGATGATATACGCACTACAATAAACGTGGGATTTAATGACCATCGAAAGTGTTATTAATTGTTATTTTGGGTGACATATTAAACTTCAATGACATTTTCTATGAAGTGTCACTTCAAGAGGGGTGGCTAATTCAATAATGTTACTAATCTATTGTACAATGACATCTTATTCAATGCCACATTAGCTATTTCAACCAACACTTTCAAGTGTTACTGTAATAGTTATTAGTTACCATTGAGAGTGTCACTGCAGATAGTATTCATTTCATTTATAAATGTCACTGCATCTCAATATCATTACACTTGAAAGTGTTACTTCCCATCAATATGTGGCACTTTAAAGAGTCATATTTTGAACATTTACCAACCATTTGAAATGTCATGGTAGAATTGTATTTGTGACATTTCACAGTGATACACTATTTCAAAATGCAAAGTGCAAATCCCTTAAATCAAAGTTCACCCATAGAATACAAATTAAAACAACTTTAAATGTTCGTTCATGTTAAACTATATAATAATGTATGAGTTTAATTCTTGTAAGCTTCGATTAGCTTAGTATTGTCCTTAGAGTATATAATCCACTTCATCAACATCTATCACAAATAGTCCTTCCGTTTGGGGTCAATGGCTCACGCAGTACCACGTTTGACCCTTATGTGACATCTAGTCCCATTGTTTGTTAACTATGGCTTTTGAAGTACTTTTATGACTATTGCAATCCAGTCAGCAGGTCAAAGTCCACAACTCACCTGCCAACTCATTTATCTAAAAAAAGTAAAGGGAAAATATAATATAAAAAATAAAATAAAATTCAAAATTCACAATAAAAAAGAGGAAAAATAATAATTGAAATTAAAAAATAAGATAAAAAGGAAAAAAATAAAAAATTAGGAAAAAAAAAAAAGAAATGTTAGAGACACACACACCAGATTAAAAGATGAAGTTGAAAAAAAGGAAGAAATAGTAGCCAGTAAGGTATGTAAAGTAAAGTATGGCTGAGAGCAAGCCAAAGAACATCATAACCAAGTAGACGAAGAACAGAACTGATGAAGTAATGAACAAAAGAATCCATGGCGGAAACTTGTTGCAGATAACCCCAGACAAAAGTCCAAAATTTTCACCTATGTCATTAGCCATACCAAGCATTGTAACCTCCCTTTGGTTAAACCCACAACAGATTTGAGCGAATGAGAATACAGAGGAGAAGTATAGCCATTTCCGGCCGATATCTGGACCCAAATTGCAGCTCCAAGACCCACCCATGGCGGCCTTGTACCTTCTTTCAATTCCCCCATCAGTTCGACAAATTGACACTGTGAAAGGCAGGCGATGTTTTCGGTTAGGCCGGGGTTGTCGAAGTGCGATACTAAGGCGTCCATGAAAGGGTCGGATTTAATAAGGGCAACATATGGTGGTCTGTCGGGGGAAGGTGGTGGTTTGATATAGAGTTCTGGTCCATTTTTTGTCACCGTGAAAGATTTGAGAGGATGAATTGATCAGAGTAGGCTAGTAAAAATCTTCTGTTTCATTCTCTTTTGGCACCAAACTCATTTCTATATTTCTGCTTCTTTTTTTTTTATTAGATAATAACCAATGTTTCATGTGAGATAATTAATATATATATATATATATATATATATATATATATATATATATATATATATATATATATATATATATATATATATATATATTCAAAATAATTTACCATAAAAAATTGTATTTAATTGTAAAATATTAAAATATTTGTTTTTTTTTTTTTTTTGAAAACAGAAACGTAGATTAAGTAGGAAAGGAGTACAGATTTAGCATTACAAACCAGCAAACTACTTACTAGACGGATCGAGCTAATCAAGTGTTGTTCTGCGACAAGATCTGTCAGCCACGCAGGACTATAAGGCCAAACCAACACACTTGATCTAGCTGGATCAACTACACTAGGACACATACGTATTAACAGGAGTTACACCACTACCATATTTAGCTAGCGTACTTTCCCAGTAAACTAGACGACATTGCAAGTCCTGGAACTGGTGCCTAATTAAGGAGACTGATCTCCGTGATGAGCTGCTGATGTCTCCACACCGCTGGTGCCTTCCTGCAAAGACAGTGATAAACATAAGAGGAGTCAGTTTGGATTTCAACTTTGTTGTACTTCAGTTGGGCTGCCAAAGAAAGCCCCGTGCATACAGCTGAGAGTTGAGCTGTAGCAATATTATCTGTGCGCCCAATGGCACCCATAGCTGCTGCTATGCTATGACCTGCAAAATCACATAAAACCAGCCTATTCCTGCTATTCCATGAGACCCCAACACCGAACCATCAACGTTAAGCGCCACAAACCCAGGAAGAGGTGAAACACTGCAAAGGCTGTGGTTGAGCTTTAATCGGAAATTTATCTCGCAAACTATGCACCAAATTCCAGTAAGAAACCCGTATGGCATAAGGGTTAATGGGTTGATTCCGAAAAAACGTAATTGTTGCGAGCCATCCAAAAAAGCCAAGCAAGATGGATTATTAAAAGTTGATGCGGATAATTAAGCTGGAGTTGGAATAAAACCGTGGTGAAAGCAAGGCTGTCATAATCCATCTGTGCTGGAAAGAACCAAAACCGCACAAGCTCAAAAGCTGGACATTGGAAATGAAAGTATATGTCCTAGAGAAAATCGATTGAGGACAAATATAAATATTCGATTCAGAATTTATTTATGATTATTGTTCATCTATAAATATGCATTACAATATGTAAATATTATTATCTGTTTGTCTGTAATTATTTACATATGTGTTCCCATGAGCTTTATGTTATCACTAAGAATGTGAGATCTTGAGTGACATAACATGGCTCTAAAATGGCCCCAATCAATGATCATCGAGAATGGGATATCGATGATGCATTGGAGATTGGCATGTGGTCTGCATCATATCCTTTGAGGGTGTAGTAGTTCTCACGACTACCAATTACTTGGTAATCCGTGATGGACACATGGACACTTTAGAGAGTGTTGGTATACCCAGTCGAGAAATCGTTTGATGTACTCTATTTACGTGTCTACGGAAGTAACGGTTTGTAGGGTGGTGTAATAGTCCTTTGACTTGAGGTTGATACTTACTACATGTGTGGACTCGTGTGCTTTGACCATGACCAATGCTTGCACTCCTTGCAGGGGTAGATACGGCATGTGTTGGGCACATCACGAAACACATGTTAGTAGTAGTCGAACCAAGATAGGATTCATTCCTCAAAATAGACTTGGAGAGAACACTTAACTTTCTCATTGCTAGTTTGATCAAAGTCGTTGGCCAACGTAAGATATATTTAGAATGGTGTTCAAATACTATGGATCAATTAGTAGAATGAGATAAAGTGATTAAGTTATTGGAACAGACACGAATTCAAGTTCTAGACTTAATCAAGTGTTCGCGAATGAAAGGACTGTATCATCATGAGCTCTACATTACAGGTGGTTTGCAATCCTTTCAAACATTCCTTATGTATTAAGAGTGTTTGGTAAATTGTCTAGGAGTTTCACCAAACATTGATTAGATTAATGCTTACTTACATAAGGCCCTATGGGTCACATTATGTGGTGATTGTTCTACCAATCGAGTATTATAGTGAATTAAATATTAATTGGATTAATAAATATTTAATTTACTATTGTTGAGAATTGATCTATTTGATAGAAATAATTAATGAGTCAAATTAGATTATCGGACTTAGTTAATTGTTATACTTTAGAAAGTAAATGAATTAAATTGGATTTAATTTATATTAGAAGAAAGATTAATTAGATTAAATTAGATTTAATTAGTTAAAGCAAGAAAGTTTATTTGGATCAAAAGAGAACGAAAAATAAGCTGTGCTTCATGGATTTCGAACCCACAGCCTATTGCTTAACAAGAAGGGAAGAAACCAATTGGGCAAGGACTCTTTATGGTGCTGCACTGTACTTGATTTATATCATATATATATATGATCTAGGTGATCATATATCAACATGCGTTTTTCCTTCTTCCTTTGTTTAGCTTGGCTATAACTTACGTTCTTCTCTTGCCTGTTTATCATAACATCTTTCTTCATGCTTCAATTCTCTTTAACCCTACTCACTAAATAGTTTAGTATAGTTTCGAACGGGAACCTCCTAGCGTTCTTCGGTAGAAATAAATTGCCCGTGGATACCGAGGTTGAGGAAGCTGATCATTATGTATTATTGGGTTCAACATATCATTCATGGCGAACTGATTCGAGGTGCTTGACGAACGGATTCAAAGAAGAGCTTTAAGGCTTTAAAGCTGCTGTCTGGAAAGCTAGTGCGACAAGTAAGTATTGATTTGCTTGTTTACGTTATATATAGTCATTGGATCAAGATCAATATGCAATAAAATTTTCGAATTCCGCTGCGTTAACCTAGGGTTTATCTTTGCATATTTACCAACAGGAAAAACAAGTGCTCGGCTGATTCCTCATCAGATCTAGTGACACAAGGGGCAGGAAGGAGAAGGGAGAACAGTTCGTTTAGGAAGTTTGCCCTGCGCCACAATCCAAACAAAAAACGGAGCTTAGGAAGAGTCTTGAGTTTCCACAACCGATACCAAGGCCAACGCGGGATGGGGGATTTGTGTTTAACCAACTGCTGGTAAGCCGTTTTGAGAGTGAAAACACCCGTCGGATGGAAAGGCCAGACTAACTTATTAGAAGCTGGAGTAGTTGAAAGGGGTATGGCAAAAATTTCGTCAACTATATCTGCCCGAAGAAACTCCCGGAGTTTCTGCAAGTTCCAACATCGATTGATAATAACATCACTTACCAAAGTGGGAGCAGTGGGTGGAATAGAAACAACAAAGTCAGAAAGCTTCTTGGAGGAAACCCAAGTATCATCCCAAAACCGTATTGAAGTACCATCACCTACCTGCCAAGCTACAAAGTGCGCGAGCTGAGATTGATAACGAAGTAAAGATCTCCAAAGCCAACTATGTGTATTAGAAGTACCCGCCTCCCAGAAAGAACACCGGGGAAAGTATTTAGCTTTGTAGCTAGTAGCCCATAAGGAGGAAGGTTGAGTCAATAAGCGCCAAAGTAGTTTTAAATGGAAGGCCCGATTGAGAAGACGTAGATCACGAATACCGAGTCCCCTAATATACTTAGAATTACAAACATCAGACCACTTAACCCTAGACCTAATCTTACCTTAACTGGTCGGGTTCCACAAGAAATTCTTACTAAGTCTACTAAGGTGGACAATTGTGTGCACAGGTTAAGGTGCCACCGACATGGCATAAGTGGGTATCACACTAGTAACTGATTGAATTAAGACTGTACATCCAGCAGTGGATAAAAAACGATTATACCAAGCATTAATACAAGAGGAGGTTCTAGTTATTAAATCGTCGAAGGAATCAATTTTTTTACGGCCAAACAAGAACGGAATCCCTAAATACTTGTCTTTGCGTCCATTGTAGGTCACACCTAACTCTTGGATAATTTGGTGTTTACGATTTACAGGGACATTAGGTGAGAATATAATACGTGCATTAGGCCAGCATATAAACTGGCCAGAGGCTCTAGCATAACTAGTTAAACAGCGCATTAAAGTATTGAGAGAAGATCGAGACGCTTTACAAAATATCATACAGTCGTCAGCAAAGCTAAGCAGGGGGGATAGGGGAAGCTTGATGAGAGACTTTTAACATGGTAGTTGTCTTATGTGTCATATTATGAACCAGCAAAGCAGTAAGCAAATCTTGACACAAAATAAATAAAAAGGGGGAAAGCGGGTCTCCCTGGCGAACCCCTCGAGAGGGGGTCCAGGCAGCGGAGATTTCGGAATTAACTTTGACCGTGAAGAAGTAGTTGTAACACATTGCATAATCAAATAAATTATCAAGGGATGGAAATTGTACTTTGTGAGAGCTAGTTTAAGAAAAGGCCACTCCAAGCGGTCGTAAGCCTTTTCAAGGTCCAGTTTTAGAGCCAAATAATGATGATTTGAAGATTTCTTTTTATGCATTGTATGTAATAATTCATGTGCCAACATAACGTTGTCACCGATGTGGCGACCCGGCACAAAACCGTTTTGAAAAGGAGATATGAGTTTTGGCATTAACTCCCGCAATCTAGCCACTATGATTTTAGTGATAATTTTAAAAGAAACACTGCATAAACCAATTGGACGAAAATGCGCTGGTTCCATAGAATTTGATTTTTTTCGGAATAACAACTATATGAGTCTGATTCGTAGCAGACTCTAAGTGACCAGTAGTGAAAAACTTCTTAACAAAAGTGCGAACGGAAGGGCCAACAACCAACCAATTTTGTTGATAAAACGCAGCATGGAACCCGTCAGGTCCAGGGGCCTTTGATGGCCCAATTGATTGGACCGCAGACCAAATTTCCTGGTCCATAACAGGTTGCATTAAAAGATCATTATCTTGGCTGGTTAACTTGGGAAGTTGTTAAAAGTATTATTTTTTATAATAATATAACAACCAAACGATGGGCGCGTGGAGAGAATGAGTAAGATAAATTGACTCCTGATGTCCACTTGCCATTCAAAAAATTTCTTCATATTTAACATAAAAGGGTTCAACTTTTTAGAGCAAATGGGGCTTTCATCCTCAAAATAAAATTTTAGTTTGACGGATTTTGATTTTGAAGATTCAATTTGGAACTAAAATCTTGTGACAGGTTCTGATGTTTCTTCCAAAAGTTTCAGATCTAGATGGTCCCAAGAGTATTGGGCATGTCCAACTGATTATCTGAATTTAGGTACTGGAGGTCTTCATTGGTAATTTTGTCCAACATAAGCATTAGATTTTGCATCATTCTTCAACACTATCTCATATTTAAACAGCATTATTTCCTTGATCTAAGTTCATGCAATTTGGTTTATTATTTCTTCCTGCATAACTCAACTTCACGATCTATTGTGACTACATCATCCCACACCACAGCTTGAAAGGTTGTACGCCTAGTATTCCCATCAAGCAACTCATGTTCACTAGCTTTCAAGTGCGGTGAATTGTACGAGAAAAAAAAAAAAAAAACAATTTCGAAACCATTATGACCACCGTGTTGATATAAAGAACAACAAGAACAACATAATACCTTTTCAATTTCAAACTCTTCTTCAACAGATTGCGCTTTGCTCTACAAAGGAAAGTATTATGAAGATCATTATTATTAACTACCAAGAAAAATGAATAGGTACAAATTCAGAACGGAGGAAAAACTTGGGTAAGACGAAAACATACTCATTCCACGGTCCACCAAGTGCAATTTTAAGCATTAGCAGCGGACATAGTGTCAGTGCAACTGTTTGGACACCTGCCACAATCTTCACTAATTGATTGGAAATGAGAGAACCCATAAATCCCTTCTCATTTTCAGATTCTTTGACATCCACAACACTGGCTGTTCGGACTCGTGCCAAAATCTTAACTAATTGATTGGAAAGGAGAGAACCCATAAATCCCTTCTCATTTTCAGATTCTTTTAAATCCACAACACTGAACGTCAAGTAATATGTAGTGATTCTGGAGGGCATACTACAGTCACCTTCTCAATTTCTGCAACTTTGTAGTTTGTCCCCTGGTAAAACAAGGTATTGTTATGGTGCCATTTATTACCAAACAATGAGTATCAAATTAAAACAGAAGACCAACAAATTAAAGAGGCATACGTTTTGCTTGTTGTAAGCCGCGATAGACATGGTAGCCATATCCATAATTTTATTATACTCCTCTGGGAATTCCTCACGGTCTTCAATAGGATGCTGAAAAGTGATGATATCAGTGAGCCCTTCTATGAAACCGGGGAAGTCTGGAACATCAAATCCCTACAAAAAAGAGGGGATAAGATTCGTAAGACTCATGGATCAGTTCAGTATGTTGACAAGGGCTGCTGTTGTTTAAATCTTTGGAAGCTCAAATAATGCAGTGCTAACTTCTAACGAAAAGAAAGTATAGGATGTTGGACAGATGTAAAAAAAAAAAATGAATAAAGAACAAGGTTTCATGGCAATGCAATGACTAAATTCACAATCAATTCATTTGGAAAGATAAAAAGAAGAAAGGGATGAAAACTTATGCAGTAGCAATTAAAAGTTACTATACTACCTCGCTCTCTTCAACTTGCTATAGATACCTCATAACAACTTCCTTATCAACCGGTTCTCCCTCACACGTAATATACTCGTAATCCGGGTCTGAGTGTACATCGTCTGTTGATATACACTCCTGCTCTACATTTACTTTGAGTTTTCCTTCAATCAGGTCCGGTGATGTTCGGTACCAAGAGACTGATCTTCTGGATATATTTCCCCCCTCCACACTTACTCTAAGTGATGGTCTCCTTCCTCTAATGCATCGAACCATGAAAAAGAATTGGAGTCCAACAAAGTCGCAGGGAATCACTGACTAATACTGCAGTGAAAAAACAAAAAAAAAAAAAAAATAGTGAAAGGGAAAATATCACCCCAACGTTGCACAAATTTGATAATTAGGGCAGTCTATTCCAGAACATTGACAAGTGAAAGCAGATCGAAAACTAATGAAACTCATGTTCTAGGCATACATACATACATAAATTCGAGATTGACAAGGAATTAGAAAAGCCAGATCGAAAACTAATGAAGCTCATGTTCTAGGGTATACATAAATTAAGGAATTAGAAAAGAGAAAGAGGGAGGTCTAACCTTTATTAATCATCTTATTAGCAGTAGATGCGATCGTGTTGGTCTGGTCCAAGTTAATTTGGAAAATTGGAGTTCATACAAACTTGTTGAATGGCTTTGGAAATTTATCAAATAATAATTTGGCCCTGCTTGGACGCCGATGACATATTTTTACTAATACAACACTTTTGTTCAAAAATGGTCATCAACTTTTTTTGGTATTTTATCACATTATAAATACAACCAACAATGTATTTATTTACGCTATAAATACATCAGATGTATATTATTTCATATCTATATCTATATATATTTAAAAGAACAGTCTTTATTCTAAAGTATTTGTATAGCACTTTGCCCTCAAATCATTGTGAGAATTTCTTTGACAAAAAAATACAAAATAATTACAAACAAGGAAAGTTTGAAAGCCCAGCAAATACAACGTGTTTATTGACCGGATTCAGAAGAGAAAAACGTTCTAATCTATTTTTGGATGTGATTGATCAATTTCTAATATCCCAAAAAATCTCCCTATTCACACTAAGACCCATTAAAATCTGTAGTTAGTTATTATTCTATTAATAATTAGAATAGAATAATGTTAAGAATCCATCTAAGGCAATATTGGGTGTTGATTCTTCCAGCCACTAAATTCAGCAGTTTTAACAACCCATTAATGGTAAATATGTAAAATTTTCGGCCCATGATTTGCAACTAAAATCCTGCCACAAAATTAGGATGCTAAATTAAGAAAAATTCGGCCAACGTGTAGTAATATTAAGGCAAAGAAAAAAACCTTCTAATAACCCTAAACTACTAAAATTGAGGGCATACATTTACATATAAATTTACAGTATCAATCACGAAATTCATCAGTAGTTGACGACTATTCTCCGCCATAAGCTAGATTGTATCCATAGATACCCAGGCATGGATGTTCCCAAAAAGCCTTGACGGAATGCCAACAAGACATTAATTAATCACAATCATCAATGGTAGTAGAATCGGAATCAGAGGTAGGAACTTTGTGTTCATAATCCTATTTGCAACTATTACCACCATTCACTAACATTATAAGTTTGATTTGTATTTTTCATTTGTTTATGCATTTTCAAACAGTGGATATATGCCATTAAGATTAGGTTATTATTTGATTCAATTCTATTTCATTTTTTCAGCTTCATAATATGCCCTATAATATGTATGATGAAATACCAATGATGGTCTTTATGTGGTTTCTACTTTAGATTGTATGCTTCGGTGTACTGTTTAATAATAAAGCTTTTGTCATTCATTGTTTTAATCCACATGATTGAATTGTGCAGAAGTTAAGAACTGGAGAAGAAAGAGTAATTACACAAGAGAAAATGGGAAGAATACAGAGATGGTTATACATGGGCAGTCAAAATCAATAGTATGAGTTAAAGATCGATATTCTGCTCGGTTCTAATTGTGTTTTCCAATAGTTTATTTGATAGTTGATTTTGATAGCAATTTAGTATCAATATTAAGATTAAAAGAGTCTTCTTTCAACATTGCCATTATATGTGCTTATACTAAATACTTTCTCCATGACATGTGTCTGAGTCTCCTATCCAGTGTATGTGAATTGCTTTCAGTAGCATTAGGCTTATTTTGTCAATACAAATTTATTTCTTACTCCAGTTTCATGTTTCATTGGATATATCTTTACTCTATCAGATAATCTGAATGTATTCTATGTTATGGTACTTCTAATGCTTTTGATGAAACTGTAATCCATGTTCTTAAAGATTGCGCCTATGGTTGGCTTGTGTGGGGTGTTGCTCATCTTGCTAATAATCTTATACTCATGCAATGCAGATTCTCTCTTGCTCTGGATTGAACATTTCCATAAGTCAGCAGATAGTAGTGAGATGGAACTGTTTGTTGCGTTGTGTTGGAGTATCTGGGGTAATCGGAATAAGTTGGGCTCGAAAACAGGGGATATGACGATATGGAGGTTGTGCGGTTTGTTGCGGACTATATAAATCATTCGAGGAGGCTCAACCTACGTATTCTAGCCCAAGGCCACTGGAACTTGACCATCGTTGGCAACCACCAGGAGTTGGAGCAAGGCCGGCCCGGGGATTTAGGTGGCCCTGTGTGAAATTTTAATTGGGGCCCTAAAAATAATATAATGAAAGAAAAAACTATTCCAGATAAATAAAATAAAAATATTTACACCTTCATGAATTGAACCTAAGACCTTTTGTAAAGTAGATATAGACTTAACCACTTGGAGACATAGATTTTAATGCTTAATTATTGTATGGAAATGTATATATACATAATCTCAAATTTAAAATGGGGGCCCTACAAAATAAAGGGCCCTGAGCGGGCGGGCTGCCCACGCATGCTCAGGGTCAGGCCTGAGTTGGAGTAGTTAAAGTGAACTTTGATGCTTCGATTTACCGAGACAAAATTGGAGCAGGGATTTTAGTAGCGGTGCTTCGAGATTCTAATGGGGTAGCTTGGAGAAGGTGCAAAGTCCGTTCTATTTGTTGCCCGAAAATCGGTTTCGTGGCTCGGTGCACTGTCCAACTAGCAGGAGATCGACAATATCTATACGCAATCTTTGAAGGGTGGTGTTATTGAACAACTTGAAATTGAATCAATTTCTCTAGCTCCAGTGGGTGGTGCCATTCAGGAAATCAGGAAATCAAACTTCATTTGCATTGCTTTATTTCTGCTTCTTTTCGTTTTGTCAGACGGTGTGGAAATATTCTAACCCTTTTACTAGATAAGGATATTGAATATGATAGTGAGGGAGCCATGTGTTACCTCTTGAATTTCATGATGTACAATGAGTTTGGTATTTCTATTGATATCTGAGTTTTATCCTTAAAAAAGAAAGATATAATTCTTTCTTAATTGATTGAATGACATACACCTCCTTTTGTTAAAATAGAGAGAAGTATTTTTTTTTTTATTTTAAAATGAGACATAGAAGTATTATACAATACATTAGTTTATTTACTCTGATTTTCATAATGAGAAAAATGGATGTGTAATGTATACGTAAAATCCGGAAAATATGATCATTGGTGTTTTTTGGATATTAGAAAATAACTTATATATTTTATTAACAACATAGACATTTTGAATTATAACATGATTTTATTGATAACATACGTAGTATCTTGATAAATTATTTAAAAACTGTCGCTAATGAGACTTTGTGATCTTTTTAACACAAACTATTCTGGAATACAGTCTTTAATTAGATAACTTATCTACAGACGGACATATTTTATCAAAAACAATTATCGATGTTATTAATCAAAACGTTTATGTTGTTAACAAAATGTATCTTTTGTACATATGAAAAAATACCAACGTTGATAACACATACGTTTTGGTCAATATCATTGATAATTTTTTTGACAATATAGGTACATTTCTAGATAATTTAGATAAAGACCGTCTCTACGAAAATTACTCTTTTTTAATGCCAAACTAAATTAGGAATCTCATAAAATATAGATAAGTCTCCTGAGAGACGGTCTCCAGATAATTTATTTAGAGATGGACCTATATTGTCAAGAAAATCATCGATGTTATTAATCAAAATACTTATGTTCTCAACATCGGTGTCTTTTCATATTACAACAAGACTTATTTCGTTAACAACATAGACGTTTTGATTAATAACATTAATGGTTTTATTGATAACATAGTCCACCTTTACATAAGTTATCTACATATAGTCTCTCATAAGACTTTGTGTAAAATGTATTATAGAAGATTATCAATAAATTGGACTATCCTAAAAACTCGGAAATTTTGTGCAATTGTTTCTTTTACTCTGAGCATGGTCCACCTTGAATGTCGTAGATAAGAAGATGATATTCAGTGGTGGGGTGGAATTGGTCCAAAAAGTGCGATTCCTCTTATTCGGGTACCTAAAATATTGACTGACTGTTTGGTATAGAGTTAAAAAAGTGAGTTAAGAAAAAAAATTTAGTTGATGAATAATAACGGAGTTAAATATGAGTTATAAAAATAGTATTTGGAATAGAGTTAAAATTTTATAACTATTAGGGTTGTTATATAGGATGTGTAAGAATAAAGTGATGTGTAAGAAGGAAGTGATGCGTTTGATATTTTTTAAGGTTATTTGATTGGTTTAAATGTGAGACGCAATTCTGAGTTTCCTTGAGCTTTCAATTGTTGAAAAATATCGACTCCTGCCTTTTCTTGCAACTGATTTATGCTCAAGCTTTGGAATGTTTCTTTTCTGGCGAGTTAAATTAATTGCCATTTTCTATACTAATTAGTTTCGTTTTTAATATACATGTCCTAATATATAATTTTGATGTATCAGCAAGGAGACACATTGGATGCTATTTCATGGTTTTTTGTTCGAGTCGATCCGGAAAAATGGCCTACAGAATGTGACGAGGATGAAGATAAAACTTATTTTAACAAGCAGAAATCTTTCACCAAGCCTATGAAGTAGGAGAAGAAATGAAATCAATTATTTTGTTTAGTTTTTCAATTATAGAATCTGTTTGGTTTGAGGACGAGTGATTTCGTATATTTTGTTTTCTGAATAATGTCCTTTGTGGACGTCTTATCTGAATACATTATTTTAGTTTTTTTTTTTAATTTCAGAGGGATAATTTCATTTAGAATTATTACTAGCAATAGGTAAGAGTATAGATTTATGGTCTCACGTCAACTAAATGAAATTATCCCTCTGAAATAAATTAAAAAAAAGAACTCCAGTTTAACGAAGTAATAGAAATCCATAAAGGAAGTTGATCTTATCCTTGACTTAGTGAGGAAGTTGATCTTATCCTTGACTTTGGATAAAAATATGAACTCCAGTTTAACGAAGTAATAGAAATCCATAAAGGACTAGCTTAGCTACTACGAACCCTAATGTGGTCTACAAAATTCTAAATGACATCAAATCCATGGGTGTCTGTTAGGCTGACGTGGCAATTATATATGTAAGCTAATTTTCTTGATTATTGATCCAACATGACTTTAAAGCTAGCTAGCTGAGAGGCTAATTAACTTAGATATTGTTTATAGACAATGGAATTGGGGAAGTATGAAATACAATTTTGGGAAGTGGCGTATACCTCTCTGTCGACTTCAGTCTTCAAGCAGCAGACTTAGGTCTGAACTTTTAACATTCTATGCTCTACAATAACTAGATTATTTACAGGCCCATTTTCTTCAGAAGGTGTAAATGACCTTGCCAATCAATCGGACTATAAGGGATCATTAAGCTGGTAAATTTAAAGGTATAATGGGTTTGAAAATTATAAAGTTCAGGACCTTATGAGTTGTTTATAATCTATGCTATGGGATATTAATTTGTCAGCTACGTTTGCCATAAATATATCAACAATACGTGCTCCACAAATATTTTTCCATAAATTAGAATTTATCTATGATCAATAATACAACTAATGCATTGTGTATTTTAAAAAAGTTCCGATACAACCAATCCATTGAGTATTCTTAGTGTTTCTGGACAATTCATACAGACGGTGATCATCTCCTTGATTGCGAATAAAAAATTCAAGGTCAAATTAGAAAGTAGTACAACTTAGGGAAAAAATGTGTTTGTGATAGAGTTATGGATAAACTAGGTTTTAATAAACAATATAATAAGTCTGAATAATCTATATATATGATAAAAGTGATGGTGTAAATTGAAGGAGAGATATGCCACATAGGACAAAATCCTAGGTGTCATTTCGAAGCAAAAAATAATTCATTTTTAATTGATGTTTATTTGATGTATTAGTTTAGCTTATTTAGGAATGTTAGTTTATTAAATCTCCATCATTCACCGTTGGACGGACTCATAAATAGCTACATATAGATAGTCTAACCAACTAATATCCCCAGTGTAATCTTAATTAATTAATCTACTATTAATAGTAACACAATGGTATTGTTACGATTCTGTATTGAGTTTTAAAAATCCATATATATCTACTCGGTTGTTACTTGACCAATCTTCTCTATATAAATACATAAACTTTTTTCATCCAACAAAATTTATTCTTACGGTCTACGTGTATCCGAACTGCATTTACCATAGCCATGTCCTCTAAGTGCTTATCGAGCAGAATCGATTTTGATAGTTTGCCAACTGATTAACTCATTATTATAATGGAGAAGATTGCGTCTCAATCAATTGTTCCACGGACAAATATCACCAGCAGGTAATTTTGTTAAGTTTTATTATACTGAGATATCAACATTTCATTTATCGGTATGCTGTCTAACTAAATTTAACTCAACGTCTTTTTAGCTGTCCCCAATTTTATGAAAAACGTTCTAAATATTCCTTAATCAAATTTGTTCAGCCTGGATCCTATATTCTTTTCGTCAAGTTCAACAACATAGGTATTAAGATACATGGTACTACGGTACTATCAAATTTGTTCAGCCTTAATCAAATTTCTTCAGCCACTTGGTACTGCGATACATGTGGAAAGTGCAAGAAAAAGGTGCAAGATCAGAAACTTGGAGATACATGTCGAAATTCCACTTGCGGGATTAAGATGAATTCAATCATAAGGTATATTAATTAAGAATTATGAATGGGTTAGTTTATAATTTCAGATGACACATATTCGACTCGAGCTGATAGCAACCGGTCCAGATTCGAATGAGTCAATTTCTTTTGTTCTATTTGAGGATATAGTGGTGAGCCTAATTGGCAAAGCCGCTACTGTATGCGCGTGCATCACTAATTGAGATATCTTTTGTTTCACTATTTCATGTTTAAACATAAAATATTTATATCTTAACTCGATTCCTATTTTTAACTATTTCATTTACAAGATGGAGATATGGACTCATATAGATGCAAGTTTCTTAAAGATTTGACGGATTCTTTTATGGAGGAAAATGACAAGGTGAACTGAAAAACAGGAAGGAAGAAGGTTTGAATAATGTTTGTTTGGCCTGCTGTGGTAAACTCGGTTTGGAGTCTTATCTTGATCAAGACTCGATTGTAATGGGACTGGGCTTGTGGGCAGGGACAAAAGTGCAGATGGATATAAAGCTGTTTGGGAGTAGTTTTGGACGTTATGATTTTAATACTTTTGTATGGATTGTAAGACATTGAGCATTCCTTATGTTCATGTAAACCTTACGTTATTAATAAAATTTTTGTCGTGTAAAAAAAAGTTACAGGATGGAAATGAAGAAGCACCTCCTGTGGATTTTCAGCCAATAGTATCCATGATTTCTTAATCAAGATACATGTGACAAAGGATTATAACAGTGAGAAAGGTGTCAAAGAATTCAGTGTTGATTACCTTATATTTGATGACAAAAATACTCGGAGAATACTCCAATTTAGCTAACATTGTAAGAAATTATACTATCCGAATGGTCAGATTATTTTAACCCCGTGGTGTTTTACTTTATTCAATTAATAACTTATATTATATTTATAGGAGGTAGCATTGGAACCGAAGTTGATGGAACCTAACAAGAGTTAAATGCATAACACCACTGAGTTATTAATAATGTGTGCGAAACCCCCCCCCCCCCGAGTCAATGAATTAGTACCAAATACCCTTGAGTAATTAAAAATGGGTACAAAACCACCCACCCTTTATTTTTAAAGTGTGTGAGGTACACTCTCATTAGGTGCGACTATATGTGTTTGTTTATGTTATCTTACACCAAATCAATGCAAAAAAAATAAAAAAAAATCATAGTTATTAAAAATAATCGTAAAATCCCATGGAATTCTTACAAAGTCATTGCAATACCCCTTTTACATGAATCTATATATATATATGATAAAAGTGATGATGGAAATGGAAGAAGAGATATGCCAAATAAGCAAAAAGCTGAGGTGGCGAATCCAAGTAAAAAATAAATGATTTATAATTCATCTCAATAAATAAGAGAAGATCAGCACCTACATCTATTTATTAACTATTTTTAGTCATTATATTTAATGTTTAACGTAATTAAAAACAAACCCAATAAAATCTCCTAATATTATGCCATTTCAACATGCGTTAGTTCCATCAACAATCAGTTGTTATATAGTTTTAAAAAATCCAGAAAAATCTCAACAAGACAACCATATTTTGATATTATCTCACAAAGATTCTTTGAAATTTCTACAAAACTGCACTCTAAACAAAAAATCCTACAATTATCTCTACCAACAGGTTTATTTAAATTGTCCACCGCATCGCCATTTTACCGGAACGCCATTTATATAGAGGCACAATCCCACAATATATCCATCAATTTACAGCAAAAGCTTTTGGAATTCAGTCAGATTCGATTCACACCAAATTGTGCAATAAATGGTGGTCGATTGTCGAAATCAACCTATTGATTCAATTGCCACAAATACATTCATCTCTACTGTCTTTATTTTGCGTAAAATTCAAGGAAGTGAAGGTGCGTCTTCCTTCTATGATGCAAAAAAATTGATTAGCTCAACCCTATCATTATAAATTGCCAGTCTTGATCCTCATCCAACGCACCATCTCTGTAAAAGCCTAAGCATATATTCTGATGTCTTCATTATTTCGATGTCTTCTTCAATATTATCAAGGACGTCCCAGTTTCACATTAAACGTTTGCTGGATGATTTGCTCACTATCATTATGGAGAAGATTGCATTTCAATCCACTGATTCATGGGCAAAATTACCAGCAGGTTACTTCACCTTCGTCTCTTAATCTCATACTTATATTTACTCTATTTGTCGTCTATTTAACCAATTTTCAAGATTTTATACTTACGTACAAATATACAGGTACATATTAGTCGTGCTACCTGTTATATAAATTTGAATTTTAAATTAGAATACATCAATTATAACTAAATCCATATTTAGGTGGAGAACAAAAATCATGAGATTTCGAAATCCGTAGTTATCTTCAAATTCGTAATCAGTTTGATCTTAACCATTTACGTGCTATTTTGGTGATTAATTAGATTTGTTCTACATTAGTTGTTATTGCTTTAAAATAGGACGTAAGCGTAGTCAACGAGTTCAATTTATAATCTATCAAAATAGAAACTAATTAATTAGATTTACTATATGTGACTTGATGTTGCTTGAAAATAGAACTAACACTTTTATCCACAAATTAGAGCCTAACGTGGAAATATATATGTGTGTGTGTTTCACCCTGTGTGCACTAGCACATTCCACATTTTGCAAGCAAATTAATCATGAAGAGACAAAGGAAGATTTCATCCTGTTCCTATTTCCCATTATACTTGAAACTCAATATGGATATGCTCATAAATATTATGGAAAGAGTTGCTATCGATTCATCCACTTCATGGGCAAATGCGAGCAATAGGTTTTCTATCCATTTTTTTACGTTGCCTACTTATATTTTAAGATTAGTTAGACTAACATAAAATTGTTGACATTTTAGTTGCCCGTTGTTCAACAATATATGTAACATTCCAAACGTGTTGCGGATTTTACCTCTCGATGCCTCATTTCAAATTCCAGAATCGATGGTCTATAGTCTTTCAAATGCAAAGAATCCTGACTCCTGAGGCAGTGTTTAGGAATTCATTGGTTAGAATTATTTTTTCTTTATTTGTTGATTTTTACATTGGCGTTGTATTTGTTAAATGTTTTCTCGACTGTTCAACCCAGGTCCAATACTTCGAAAATGGTAAAGAAGATGAGGCATATTGTCTGATGGGAATGGCCGTCAAATGCAAGCACCCAGAATTGCCCTATACTGTTTGAACTACATGAAAATTTTCAGTAGTAGTGTTAAGATTCGTGATGAAGGACTTGAAGGTTTAGCCAAAATGAAGGAGGATAAAGATGGTGTATCATTTGTGGCTTCATGTCGTTGGTCTTTACAGATGAGACTTTCAAAGCTGAAACTCAAGAATCCAAACTATCTGTTGGTTCCACCTTTCTGTAAGAAAAAACTGTTAAATTACAACGTGCACATGAAGGAGTCGTGGATCCCATTCAAGTACTCCCTCCGTCCCGGAGAACTTCATACATTAGGATTAGCGCGCAGTTTTATGCGAAAAGTTAAAGTAATGATAGAATATAGAAGAAGTGGGAAAAAGTGTACTTTTAATGACAAATTGTATAATTTGAGTGTAAAGTTGAGATTGTTTATTATTTGTTGGATGTGGGGTAGCTTCCTTTTTCAGTAATGTATGAAGTTCTGCGGGACGAAGGGAGTACAATCTTTGTTACGAATGCGTTGGGGACCTTGAAGTCGCTTATATGGGAGCATAACACGTTTATGCTTTATTAAACTCTCATTTCCCTCATATATTCTAATGTATTTCATTTCGAATTTAAGTTGATAAAAATTTATTCCATTAATCTATTATAGTTATGTATAGAACGTTCTCTGTTATGGTTCCACTAACCCGTCCAGAATTATTATTATTTAGCTAAGTTTTAATTTATTTACTTTATCTAATTGTAAAATTATCCAAGAATTGACAACTAACAAACATCTTCGTATTCAACAATGTATTTGGGTTGACACATCAAATTCAGTCAAATTGCGATTACTATCATTTTAAATATAATAAAATTGCGATTACTAAAAAGTGATGATGGGAATAGAAGAAGAGATATGCCACCCAAGTAAAAATCTGACATGGCAAATCCAAACAAAAAACAATTCATTTATAATCCATCCATAAATTATGTAAAGCACAATGGTCTAAACCTCACCAGATTCATTCAGTACTACGTGGAATTTTGTGGAATTTGTTACATTTTAGTCAGTATATATTTCAATATTATTTTTGGTATGTTGAGTGCATATATAATTTTTATTAAATCTCATATAACTTTATCTTAAAAAATCCGAAAAATATATGGAACATATATTTGAATTCGTCGTGACAAGACGAATCCATATACACCAATCTTGAATACTATTATTAATTAAATATATTATTTTATCTATTAAAATAAAATATAAATTTATTAAATAAGATAAAATGAAATACTGAAATTATAAAAATAGAGTATTTATTAAATTAATTCAATCCTACGTGGAATTAGTTGCATTTTCAACCGATATATACATATTTCACAGTTTATTTTTTGTATATATGTTGGTTGCATATATAATTTTTATTAAATCTCATATCACTTTATCTACAAAAATCCGAAAAATATATTGAACATATATTTGAATTCCCCGTGACAAGACGAATCCATAGACACCAATCTTGAATACTATTATTCATTAAATAAATTATATTATTTATTAAAATAAAATATAAATTTATTAAATAAGATCAAATGAAATAATTAAATTTAAAAAATAGAAAATTTTTTAAATTAATTCAATCCTATGTGGAATTAGTTGCATTTTCAACCAGTATATATTTCAGTGTTTATTTTTTGTATATTGGCTGCATATATAGTTTTTATTAAGTCTCATATAAATTTATCTACAAAACTCCGAAAAATGTTTATGTTTATATTAATAGATATTTATATTTTCAATTAATATATAGATATTTATATTTTCAATTATAGATTTTGATTCCACGGTTGAGCAGATTCCGGGTAGGGGGAGAGAATTTTGTTGCATAAAGTTTTGCTAGGTTAAACATGAGGAACTGAGGCTAATGTTTTAGCACTTAGATTATCAGTTGGGTGTTCTTATATAATATAATATAATATAATATATAAAGTTGATGAGCTAAACCCACCAGATTCATTCAAATTCCATCCATCCTACGTGAAATTTTGATTCTACGGTTAGGCAGGGTCTGAATAGGGGAACGTAGTAGTGTTGTTGCTAAGATCATGTGAGCAATGTTATTGCTTGGTGACAAAATTTTATTTCTTATGGTTGCTGAAAATGCGGAAGGGCATGAATAGTATTTTTAATAGATGATTATTATTACTATTATTATTATTATATATATATATCCATACGACCATACCATTTGCGCACTTTCGGTTATTTTGGCACTTTCGTATATTTTTTTACTATATTCTAAAGTTGATGGTTTACTTTGAAGGACACATGATCCGCATGTGCATAAGTGATACTTGGAGCGCTTTCTAATTACTTTGACATTTTCTAATACAAAACTAAAGTAAAAAAGAAATTCATTCTAAGTTGTATTAACTCTCTACTTTTTTTTTTTTTTTTTTGAATTTAGATTTCGACTTTTCTCTAAATACTCATGTATGAAAAATAATGAATAGTCGTAGGAGATAGTGAATAAAGTAGAAGAGGTGAGAAGGTAAAGAATAAAGTAATAAATTAATTTTCAATTTTTAGGCATGTGAAGATGTGATCTATCCATATATTATAAAGACCAGTTTTTATTATCAATTCTAGCTATGGTATTTTGGCCTCAAATCAATGTAAGAAATTATTTCATTTTTTTAGTTTAAGATATTACAAAACAGTTATACTTAGGATAAATTTATTTTTGATGCCAAGTTAATTCGTATTTGGTTTTGTTAATCTAATTTTGGTTACATAATTCTGCCATTGATATTCAACTTTTGCAACTATTTATAAATGTGATCAATCAAATTTTCTAAATCCCATAATTTCATCAAAATCGCCACCCACACACTAATTTTCTTAATGGGCATGAATCCAGATTGGAGTACCTTTGGATCTATGCTTGACATAGTTACTTCAACTAATCTTCTAAAAATGTTTTATGAATCGTGTACTAAACGTGCTATTTTTAGTTCCAGAATATAGAAGAGACACACGTGAGCTAATTGGTGGTGTGTTGATCTTTACATGTCTATTAACAACTTTTTACATGTGAAGACTTTCAATTTCCTTTTCTTTATGTATATGATTAGATCGGTAGGATGAGGTCTTCTCTACGATCTCTGTCTGGAAGGACTGGTTTTATTTAACCCGAATTCCAACCCCGTTCGAAATAATGATGTTCAGGTCCGGTCTGGTATATACTCGAACCCGTTCCATACCTTTGTTACAAGATCCGACCACAACATGTTATGATTAAGTTAGTAAAAACTACATTTTTCCGACACCGGGAGTCTGCATATACTCTCTAGGCGGGGAAACTCTCTTCGATCTTCTCTTTTGATACATAACGGACTGGGGATCGATACTCTATAGTGAAACTCTCTTAGATCTTATCTCTACTTTCCTGATTTCCATAACGAGCTTGGGGATCTGATACTCTCTAGGTGGGGAAACTCTATTAGATTTTCTCTCTACTTTCCTGATCTCCATAACGAGCGGGGGAGGGTGGGGATCAGCTGATACTCTCTAGGCGGGGAAAATGTCTTCGATCTTCTTTGTACTTTGTTGATCTCCATGACGGGCCGGGGGAGGGGGGGTTGTTCCGGTATACTCTCTAGGCAGGGAAACTCTCTTCTATCTTCTCTTTACTTTCTTCATCCATAACGGGCCAACCGTATCATGTGAAATTATGTTCGTAGAATAATAATTTTTGTGTCAAAATGCTCTCAAGTTGGTTTAGCTTTCTTCTTCCTCTTGCTCAGGTATTCAATGTACGTTTTCAATTTTACACAAGTGTAGGAATGGGATCACAAATCTTGAAGGTGTAAGAAATGGGTATGATGCCAATAGTTGTTCGATGCAATGCTCCAGAGACAAATTTGGGTTATGCATCCGCCTTTACTTCTGTAGTGTTGTCTGTCTGTTCATGTGTTGTGGTTGAAGTTCAGTTTCACAATGATAACTGGCCATTTTTCTCTGTTTCCAAAACGTATCCCTGATTTGCTCCAAGATGATGCTAGATGTCCATGCCTGCAACAAGGTATTAGATGTGGAATATGGAAGAGAAATTCGTACAAGATCACTTGGTCCGACTTCAAAAAAACTGAAGATAATAATGATTACTAGAGGTATGCACATTTCCGGTTCTATTTTTATACTAACTTTCATCTGCTCTCTAATGGTGTATGCACATTTCCGGTTCTATTTTTATGATAACTTTCATCTGATCTCTAATGGTGCTAAGGTGTCTTATGGTACTATTCACATGTATCAATAACAGCGCCCCGATCGCAAGAATCAATCTGATCGGTGCCACCATTACGGACGGTCTCTATCGACGCCATAGGAACATGAGCAAGTTTCCACAATCAATAAATTTCCAATCTTGCCCAGAAGCGATATCCCACGCCAATAACCACGCATCGCTGCCACGAAATCAGAATCGAATTAACACACAGACTCATCCAATCGATGTCACAAAATCGCTGTGTGTTTTCCGACTAGATTTGTGCTCGCCTACGTCGTTTCACCCCTATATAACCATGGACCAGTTTTCCCACTTCAGAATCGTTTCCTTCCTCTTGATCAGGTATCTAATTTCATTTCATCAGGTTTCCAAAATGGTTTTGAAAAATCTAATTTGAACTCAGTCAAGAAAGACATTAAACTGAGTAATCGGATATATTCAAAGCCAATTCCTTTTTTTTTTTTTTTGTTCATCGATCATGCTTTGAACGGTTCAGTCGATTTATGCCAGGTACCAATTCCTTTTTTATTTTTTTTGTTCATCGATCATGCTTTGAACGGTTCAGTCGATTTATGCCAGGTATAAGTTTGAGACTTTGTTGTATATAATACTTTACTACTACTTTGTCATCACTTGCGTTATGTACATTTCTGAGTGTGTGTGCGCCTATTCCTATATAATTAAACATTTAGCTGGATTTTGATTTGTGCTTGGTTGTTGATATCCCTACTGGTAAATTTGTATGCATTGTTTCCGAGTACTGGGTGATTATTGTCAATGTAGACTGCATTTTCCAGGCTCATAGAACCTTTTATGCTCTCCTTTAATGTTTAGACTGTTAAGCACCTGATCACCAGTTAAATAACATTTGACCTCGTGCCCTGCTTCAGGAAAGTTATGTTATCGCCCGAATCATTTGGTCATTATGGAGTTAAGTTTAAGTTTGTTCCTAGAAGTGGAAATGCATTATCGAACAAGTTAGCACATGTTGATGTTAAATGTGATGGAGCCAACTCTTTGTATATGAGTGAAAATTCTTCTATAGAACGTGTCTCTTAGACCTTGTGGTTGAAAACAAGCCACATTAAGCTAAGTACTTTCCTGATCATCCATGCTGAAACTAAGCAGAATTCCTCATTTACATGGAAGTCTATTTGTGCTGCATTGTGTTTTGTGAAAGGAGGAGTGATTTGGAGGGTGGGAAATGGAGATACTGGGGAATGTCTCTTTGGCCCCAGAACTCCCAATTAATATAATACAAGCCCCCTCAATGTTGCACTTTTGCACTCCATGAATATGGGGTGGATTAGGATATGCTGATTCTTGATTACTTGTTCTGGCAGGAAGATATCGATGAAACCTTGAAAATCCCAACAGGGACAGCCCAGATACGCAAAACTGGCACCATACAGCGCATGGATATATACGGTGGAAAGTGCTTATCACTTTGGAGGAGCGAGAAAGTGAGATTCGAGCAACTAGAGGATTGACAAGTGTTTTGAACAGTCTTGATTAGAATACCAAGTAACATAAAACATTTTCTCTTGTGTTTTATGACAGGTTCCCTGCCCATACGTGCTAATTTGAGTCGTACACATATGGTTGTTGATGATACATGTCCAGTGTGTTCGATGCGTGGAGACAATGTTATACATGTGTGTAAAGTCAATATTGGGCTATATCAAATATCCCTTTGCAAGCTTTACATTTTGGTCAGCAGGGTACTTGGGAATGGATTAAAGGGATGAGCAGAATGAATCAGCATGAATTAGTTTTATCTGCTGTTTCATGTTGGAGCTTGTGGGATCATAGGAATAAGGTGGAACACGAAAACAAGGGAGGTCAACCAGTTGATACATTGAGATTGGTACAGAATTATATCGAAAGGGTGGAGCTTAACTTTACTAAATATAATTATGTCCATATGAGCCAGATGTTGCAGCAGTTTGGCTTCCACATGCAGTTGGCGAGATAAAGATAAATTTTGATGCTTCGTACGGTCTGCTCAGACGGGTGGAGGTTTGGGTATGGTGGCCAAAGATGTCTCAGGTGTTATGTTGGCATGGAGACAAAGCAAGCTGTGTCGTTCTGCTGAGTTACCATTTAATTGGGAAGAAACCATGTACTAATTCTTTATCATTTGGAGTCAATAAAATGATCTTTTATTCTTAAAAAAGAAATAGAAGTATTTGATGTCCCAAAAATTAAAGGCCAACTTAAATTGATTCCACCAAGTTTAAATCAAATCTTTATGTTTTATTCATTGTCCAACGTAACTATTGGGGCCCGATGGTTTTGTATATACGAAACATCATGATAATCTCTAACTGTTTTAACACAACTTCCATGTCTACCTTAGACCAATATCAAGATGTTAGAACATGTAATTTTGTAATAGGTTAATGTTGAGATGGTGTTTGCAACATCAACGATTTACTTGCACGCACATAACATCCAGCTAAATATTACTACCTCCGTTTTTTATAAAACTTTCCATTTTGAGCTTTGGCCTTCATTTCGATTTGTTTTTTAAACGATAATAATAAATAATTTAATAAAATTATATAATGAAAATTTAGTAATTAAATTTTCATTATATGATTTTATTAAATTATTTACTATTATAGTTTGGGATTAATTAACGGTTAAAGTCGGAGACAGTTGACCGCAGAATAGTAAAATGGAAAGTTTTATAAAAAATGGAGGAAGTATGATACAAGCACTCCGTTCTATTAATAAATTGTTTTATTTTTTTTTTTATGTTTTATTAGAAACTTAATAACCTAAAAATGAAAAGTTTTTACCCCACTAAATAATTGTTTATTAATTATGAAACTACTTTATCATCACTTTATTCAATTCCACTATTACTTTATCACTCATTTAAGTGGAGAGAGTGAAATAAATTCTAAATCTGCTCCCATAATATTTTGTCGTTTGACTTTTTAAGGTCGACTAAGATCACAATTACATTGAAAATTATTTACCAGAATTCTACTTTAGGTATTTACGATCACACTCAAGTTAAATAAGTTTAACGAAATCATTATGAAGCAAAATCAATACATAGTACAAAACTCAACATTTATTTGTGATAATATCACGGAAACCGTGATAAGCGCAGTGCACCAATACTAGTTATTATATATATATATATATATATATATATATATATATATATATATATATATATATATATATATATATATTTGATTTCTCACTGGTTTCCGCTACACGCGTAAGTTTTATATCCTTTCTTTTTAGTCCTAAAATAGTTTATAATAAATGGTGTGTAAGACTGTACTGATGTTTCTAAGAAATAAGTTATGGGTTTTCATATTTTTCAAGTGTATTTGATTTATTTTAAACTTGTCTAATTGATTTAATGTTGTTACTATAAATAAGAAAATAATAAGGAGATATGACATGGTAGGATAGGAACACGAAGATAAATGTTTATTTAAGTTGAGAGTGAGTTATAGATTGTTATGGTATAAAGTCTACAGTCGAATTTTAGAGGTTATAGTGGTATCAGGAAGAAAAGCCTTGAGTAACGTGTTTGTTCTCTATCAGCACGTAAATTAGATAGGTTGTTGTTATCTTTGACGAAATGTGCCTAAAGTAACTTGCGACTTAGTAAATAATATACATGTGTGTAAGTAGCATTATATACTATTTATATCTATGTTTTATTATAAATTAAATTTTCACAGAGATCTCTCACTATTAAAGAGGAAAATTGCTAGCATTATATACTATTTATATTATTCCGCAATAATTCTTTATATATCTAAAAATAAGGAAAACAAAAACATTTCATCATGCATATATTAAAAAAAAAAATAAATTTGAAAAGATTCAACGGCTTATTTCGTGTATTTTGGAATAATGATTGAGTTTAAGAGGACTATTTGACAATAATGGATAAATATTAAAAGAGGAAAAAAAGTGCCCCGTAAAAAAGGACAAAAAGTACTCTATGTCGAGACACTACCAGTTTAGGTGAGCAAGATTTGTATTATCCGATTAGTTTATATATACTTGATTTTATCAACCGTACAATTAGGAACTCTGACCCAAACATTGGACAAAAGAATTTATAAAGCTTGATTGGAACAAGTCTACTAAAAACAATCAAATGTTTACGACCTAGACCTAAAAAAGTAAAATTTTGATACTAACAAATATAACAATAACGGGCATGGGGAGGGGGGGGGGGGGGTAGGACAACCACAACATGTGAAATTATGTTTGTAGGATACTAATTTTGTGTGTGGTGGGGTGACCACTGCGGTGGTTGTAGTTGGGAACCTGGGAGGTTGTGGAAAAAACACACATAACGGGGAACCCCTCTCTCTCTCTCCCTCCCTCCCTCCCCCCCCAATAACGGCCTGCGCGCTCGGTGGGGGGTCAAGGAAAAAACAACCGTAACATGTGAAACTATGTTTGTAAAACAATAATTTGTGTGTGGTGTGGTAGGGTGACCACATACCACCGTGGGGGTTGTTGTGAACCAACCTTATTGATTGTGTTCTATACTTTTGTATTTTATTTTCGTATGGGTTTGAGGGATATATCTTTTTTAAAAATATGTATCTGTTACTAATATTAACAGAGGGGGACAACCGCAACATGTGGAATTATGTTTGTAGAATACTAATTTTTGTGTGTGGTGGGGTGACCACATACCACTGCGGTGGTTGTTGTTGGGAACCTACATAACGAGGAATCTCTCTCTCTCTCTCTCTCTCTCTCCCTCCCTCCCTCCCTCCCATAACGGCCCATGCCCGGGGGGGGGGGGGGAGGGGGGGGGGGTTGAAACTATATTTGTAGAACAATAATTTGTGTGTGGTGGGGTGGGGTTGACCACATACCACCGTGGAGTTGTTGGGAACCAACCTTATTGATTGTGTTGTATACTTTTGTATTTTATTTTCATTTGGATTTGAGGAATATATTTTTTTTGAAAACATGTAATTGTTATTAATAACATGTCAATGTCATACGCCCTCCGTCCCGAATTCAATTACCCGCAGGGCCGGACACAAGTTTTAAGAAAAGTGAATAAAGTATTAGAGATGGTAATAAAGTAAGAAAGATCTTGAATAAAGTATGAGATATAGTGAATAAATTATGAGCGATAGTTAGTCAATAAAGTAGGAAAGTGATTTTCCATTAAAGGAATGATAAATTGAAATTGGGACGTCCCAAAATGGAATCCGAGAAGTTGATTTCGAGACGGATGGAGTATATATTATAAATCCGTCGGGTTCCAACGGATTAAGGTTGGATCCTACCCATTTCAAAGCATATCCGTCATGATAGGTCGTATTTTCACATTTTCTATAGTTAGCATTAAAAAAAGACCCAATGATATAGTATTGGATGAAAAAGACCACCCACCAACACCCAACGTTGTTTACAAGTAAGTTTGACTATCTTATTTTCACGATTAATTTATTTTATCATCTCATTTCTTTTTATTAATAAAAGTAAACTATACCGTGGCATCGCCACGGGTTAGTACTAGTTATAGATACAACCAAGCTGTATTTCTTTATTTTAGTTGGATTTCTTTGTACACAAAGTCTCATAAGAAACGTTCTTTAGTTAATTTAACTAGAAACGGGACTGTTTTGCAATTTATCATAACATGTGTTTTTAACCTATTTTCGCGGATCCTATCGCAGATCCGGGTCAATATCGTTTTCATCGCGGGTCAGATATAAAAAAACTATTTTCTTTCTTCCTTTTCAACCAGTTCCTTAGCTTGTCAATGTTCTCTCCCATTTTCTCTTATGTAACTACTCTTTAGGATGAGATCTTGTTGTTCTCCTACTCAAATTTGTTAGAAACTTGTTTGTGAGTATTTTGGTATAGCTTCTCACCAATATACTCTATGTTCTCAGCAGTATCCACTATGTTTACGTATATGAACAATATCTTCTTTTTTTTTTTTACACTGTGATCCATTCTCTACCACTTAGTCTATATGACTGAGAATATGAAACTCTTTTTTGTTAACATCTGATTTTTCTGTGTGACATTCTTATAATATTTTGTGAGAAAATATTTGAATTGTCTGGTAACATGAGATATATGATTGAGAACATAGAATAATATGATTGGTAATATAGATTTTTTTTTCTCTGTGTCAATATAATCTTGTGTTTTGGTATCATGGATTAGTATGTTGAAAACATGGATGTAATAGTTGGGAACATATCTGAGTATCAACGCAACATAGAACATGGTTGTAAATATATAGAACATGGATGAATATGTTGAGATCATGAATAAATATGTTAAGATCATTGATTAATAAATAACATTAAAATAACATGCCTTTGAGATATTTAAACTCCATGTAGAGAACATGTAATATACTGTACATAAGATTTTCATGTTGACAAAGCAATTACTACACGACAATCTTGGGGTATGAACATAGGTAATTTGGTTGAGAGCATAGTTGATTTTGTTGATAATATAGGTGATTTGTTAAACAATATTAGTCCATGTTCTCAACATAATCGTCCATGTTATCAACATTTTCATCCATGAACTCAACAGTATTCAAAGACCCTGAACTCAACATATTCAAAAACCATAAAAATGATCCCAAAAACAATATTATATTCAAACGGAACCTAGATCATTCACAACATATAAAATCATGATCCAAAAAATAAGATTCTATTCAAAATGAAACCTATATCATTCAATTACATGTTGTACTACTGTTCATACAACTGCCAAGAAAAAAGAACATATAATGCTATTTCTTTTGTCTCTTTTCAAACCTCTTCTTGATCTCTATCTACATAATTTCAGGTTCATCATCTCTTTTTGCTCATCTATTGCATTTGACTCAACATTCTTCTTCTTCGCCAATGCTCCTCTTCTTCTTCTTCTTCAAGTTGATGAATTTAGTAACCTGATCCTTATGAAAACATGATTACACCTTGTGAATGCATAAATAACAACATCAATGAGCAATTATTTCATATCAAGCATAGTAGATATCGCTGAGAACATATGGTATATTGGTGAGAAGATAGTACATATACGTAAAAACATAGGAAATATAGTAAATAACAAAATTTAACACAATATTGTCGAAAAACAGATCACAAAATGACTGTCATATTTTGAATGGAAACATAGGGCATGTTCCAGATAACATATGTAATATTATATTGAGAACATAGCACATACAGGAAAGAACACAGAAACATTGTATAAACAAAAACGACTATCAACTTTTTAATGGAAACGTACAACATATTCCAGAGAATATAGGCAATATTCTTAAGAACATAACACATACATGAAAGAACATAGAAACGTTGTATACCTTTTTCTCAGATCTGAGTTGATGATTGAGGTTAGATCTTGAATGAAAACACCGTTCGATCCTTATGCAAACATGATTACACCCTGTGAATGCATAAACAACAACAACAACAACATCAATGAGCAACTATTTCATAGCAAACATAGAAGATATTGTTGAGAACATAGGGTATATTGGTGAGAAGATAGTTCAGATACGTGAAAACATAGAAAATACAGTAAAGAAACAGAATTCAAAATAATATGTCGAAAAAAGAGCACAAAACGACTATCAGGTTTTGAATGAAAACATATGACATATTCCAGAGAACATAAGTAATATTCCTGAGAACATAGCACATACAAGAATGAACATAGAAACGATGTATACCTTATTTTTCTAGATCTGAGTTGATGATTGAGGTCGGATCTTGATTAAAAGCACTGTCCGATCCTTATGCAAGAATGATTACACCTTGTGAATGCATAAACAACAACAACATCAATGAGTAACTATTTCATAGGAAACATATTAGATATTGTTGAGAACATAGAGTATATTGGTGAGAAAATAGTACATATACGTAAAAACATAGAAAAATACAGTAAAAAAATAGAATAAAAAAAATATGTCGAAAAACAGAGCACAAAACGACTGTCAGGTTTTGAATGAAACCATAGGACATATTCCAGAGAACATAGGTAATATTCTTGAGAACATAGCACATGACTTAACATAGAAACGATGTATACCTTATTTTCCAGATCTGAGTTGATGATTGAGGTCGGATCTTGATTAAAAACACTGTCCGGTCCTTATGCAAGCATGATTACACCTTGTGAATGCATAAACAACAACAACATCAATGAATTATCATCAAAACACGAAAATATAGATGAATAGTTCTAGATCTACAATTTTTCGAACTTGATTTTTTCAGATCTATTTGGATTCGAAGCTATCTTATCATTCGAAACATGAATCAACTATGTATCAGTTTGTAATCAATCACAAGTCTTTAATCAACTATATAGCTTGATTTTTCGATCAAATCGGTTGAAAACGTTGAAAAAAATCAAAAATTCGTTCGAATCATGTCTAACCTTTTTTGTCGTTCGTTTTTTTTCTGTAGATTCCTGAAAAAAATAGCAGCTAACGTTGTCGATCGATCGAGTTGTTGCGTTTTTCTGGTGAATTAACAGTTGAATCGAGTTTTTTTTTTTTTGGAGAATTTTAGAGAGAGAAAGTAGTGAGAGAAAGAAACACAAAAATAAATGGCGAATTGTGGTTTTTTCTGCTGGTTTGTAGCATATATATACCGACCCGAATCACAGACGGTCCCGACCCGCTTTCTTGCCTTGGGTTGGGGTGTTTTTGAAAAGTTGTTTTTCATTGGAATTAATATATAATAAATAGAAACTATGTTTCTATCTAGAATGTGTTTCTTGAGGCCTTCTATCGTTAGTCGGGGTATCGCCCGGACTAACTTCAGTCACCTATTTGGATCCATTAGATTAAAAATTTAACGGTGGAGATCGAATAATATGCTACATTTCGCACTAAGTGTTGCCATGGAGTGTCGCACGAGGTGTTGCGCTATGTGTTGCTCTAACCGCCTACATCGCTTTAAACTATTTTAATATATTTTTTAAAAAAATTATTTTTCATGTATTAAAAAAGTACCCTATTAAAAATTAAAATCTCTGAATAAAAGTCAAATTCAAAACTAAATCAAAACCAAACTTTTACTTACGGATTTCGAGTTGATCTCTTTCATCAAAACACAATTGACGATCATCATCATCCCCAAATCAAAACACAACTCATCAATAAATTAATGTTGAACAAGGAGTCCTAAGTTGGTCACTGTTCTACCAATACAAATCAATTCAGAAAACATCAGAAAACTTTCAAATTTTAAGAGATGATACAGCTTGGTTCTGCGCTCCTCTTCTCTTTGAAGTATAAAATTGGGGATTTCTGGATATCAATAAATTTAGGGTTCATCCAATTTCAATGTTTTTATAGATTAATAAAAGTTGTTGTGGATATTTTTTTGTAATTATAATTTTAATGCATATAATTATAAATGTATATGTGAATATGTATTTAATTATTTTTTATTAGAAATTAATGGAGAATTTTATATTTTTTAAATAAATATAGTAATAAGTAGCGGTTGAGGGGCGATGAAGATCAATGGTTGAGAGCGATGTAGAGCAATGGTTGAGGACGATGGAGAGCAATGAACACGTGTCAACTTGACTGACGGTAGAAAACCTGGGGTTTATTAGTAAACTCAATTTTCTTTGTATTGGTTTAGTTTTACTGGTTATTCGGAATTAATGTGTTAAATGCCATTTTATAACACTACAAATATGGGCCTGACAATTTGGACCAAAACTTGTTGGCCCATTGTGAAGATAGGTTGTAACAGGAAAAAGACTTATCTTTAATTTTCATCATTTCATGTTCATTGCTTAAGAATATATTGTTTTCAGTTGTCTGTGTTGTTACTACTTGCTACTGGATGAGACTCCATTAAAATCATCCAATCAATCGATGAAATAAACTTGGTTTCTTTCTTTCTTGAAGCAGAAATCAACCACATGAAATAAGGTAAGTCCACTTTTTGTTAAATTTGCTTTTACCTGGTGTTACTGCCACAATTTTTTCTCTTCTTGCTTACTTGAAAGAGTTATGCGTTTACCGGATTTTTTTTGTTTTTCTATGCTCACATTTATGTGTTGTGTATCTGACTTTGCTTGGAATGTTGATGATTTAACCAAAATGCTTGTATTTATGTAGAAACTCATTTTGTGGTTACCTAAAAAAAGACCATCTTTTCGAGGTTTTGGATGGAAATTTAGCAAATGGAAATAATTCCTAATTTCTTAAGGTGCTACTTCTCTTGCTCTTGTATAGATACACGATGGGGCTTCTTCTTCAGCATACTCTCACTAGTAGACAGTTGCTCTTCACTCCGGTCGAAAATGTTGCATCTTCCTCTTGTTTCATACCCCTTTTATGGAAAACTAATAGTACTAGTAGGAGCCAGATTAGTACCGCGGTTCGGTTTCCCAAGATCCAGCCTTTTGGATTATGTCATGATATATCAATAAATAGAAAGGTTAATGGTAGCAGAGGTACTCGAATGAACGTTTCAAAGATTGAAGAATTGCTTAGATATGGCAAAGGGAGAGATGATGATGATGATGATGATGATGATGACGACGACGACGAATCAAGTTCAAGTGAGTCGAACGGTGAAAAAAAGGATTATGGTCTTATGGACGAAGAAGAGAGAAAGGAGTGGAGGCAAAAGATCAGACAAGTTCTTGGTAGCATGCCTGATGTTGAAGAGGAAGTGGACCCTGTTGAAAAGAGAAAAAAGATGCAACAGCTTTTGGCGAAATACCCCCTTGTTGTTGAGGAGGAAGATCCGGATTGGCCCGAGGATGCTGATGCTGAAGGGTGGGGTTTCAACCTGGACCAGTTCTTTAACAAGATTAGCATAAAGAACGTTAAAAAGGATAATGACGCTGATGATGAAAATTATGATAGTGATAAGGAAATAGTGTGGCAAGACGATGATTATATTAAGCCAATCAAGGACATCACTACTCCAGAATGGGAAGAGGCTACTTATAAAGACTTCAGTCCGCTAGTTGTCCTCGTGCATAACCGTTATAAAAGGTTAGCTGTCAATACTCTTGTCCCAGTAGATATGTTTTCTCATTAACATGTGTGTCTCTTGTCTGAGTCACAGTTTGTTGTTTCTCCAGTAAATTTAGTGCCATTAGCATTTAGTGCAGTATATTTCTAATTAATCCCCATCGAGTAGTATCTTACCTGCATCATCATCATCATTTGTTGTAGTTATTGTAATACTGTCAGCATTCTTCCTTAATGTTTTTTTCTTGGGGAAAACAGTCGTAGTTTTGTTGGTTTCATGTCTTTTTAAGTCGTAGATGTTCCTGTGCTCTTATCACATTTAACTACTTTGGGGTTCTTATTACTGATAGACTGAGTCTGTATCATTCATTCACGATTTTGCAAAATTTGGATTTAATTGTGCTGAGGGACGCAACCACATATGGTAAGCCAACTCTTACAGTGAAGAAGTTAACTTCTTGGAACCAATGGTCTCTTATCTTATATAGCTAAAACCTGCTCAACTTTCTAATATCATTCAAATACTACTAGGTGCTCTAGCTAAATACGGTGTGTTTGTATGTTCTTCAATAAAATTTTCAAACACTAGGGGAAAGTAGATATGTATTCCCAGATAGTAGAGAGTCTGTGATGAAGCTCTAAACTATTAGTAAGAGACTTTGCTCTTTCGATGACAGCAGGTAGCATTTCCTCTGTTGTCATTTCTCTCATTTTGGATTTGTATTTCCTTGTTAGTTTTACTACAAGTGTGAGTCTTGTTTGGATCAAGCTGTCATGTACATCCTTGATATAGGTGTAAAACTTGGTCATTAATTCTTGTTAAGGATTCAACATGTCTCATCCAGAGGTACACACCATGTCGCTGTTGAAAAATGAAAAAGGTATTAGCAAAGAACGCATAGTTAACAAAGAGAGCCTGTATTGGTGTGGAACGCCATCCAGTACAAGACCGAGATCCTTCTTGAATGCAATTTTTCTGAGAAAGTTGTTTCAGTCGAAATTACACTGTAGGATTACTATTTTAGAAGAAGAATGATCTCGGAATGATTACTATTTTAAAAGATTAAGGTGAAACATATTCCATTAGTGAGTTTGCACAAAAAGAATCTTTAAATGGGAAAATGAGGCGCTTGGGAAGAATATATTGGTTTTGTTGTATCCTAAGTCCCAGTTTACCCCATTTGTTGAAATGACACACACAGGAGAAATTGTTCTCTATTGTGTATAGCCCAATTTTAGTTTTTGCTTTCCGGTCAGTGCAGGTGATGTCTTCATTCAACTACCTTGTTTTATCAGGATGACATCAAATTTTCCGATAGTTAAGTATTGCAGTCAGCTAGTATTTCATTTCATTTCATTAACCATCATCTACTAGTCATCAAACACTCAATAAAATGCATATTATTCATGGCATTATAGACGTCCCCTCCTAATCGACTTCTAAAGTAGTCATGAATGATTATAGGTCCAACTAGTTGGATCTATGGAAGGACATACATACTAATCTGAGTAATTCTGTGTCTCAAATATAGTATTGTGGCTTTCTGCCAAGTTGTATTATTATGTAGATGTTTTGAGTTTTGTAATCATTCAAGCTATTCAACAAAATGCAGGCCTAAAGAAAATGAAAACGCTCGTCAGGAGTTAGAGAAAGCTGTGCAAATAATCTGGAATTGCAGCCTACCATCTCCACGAGTGAGTAAAGCTTTCCCTTTTCAAAACTTATGTCACCATTTTAGACATTTTACTAACGAGATTTGCAAACAGTGTGTTGCAATTGATGCGGTAGTTGAGCTTGATTTGGTTTCTGCCCTACAAGTCTCTGTTTCCCCGGAGCTCATTTTTACTAAATCAGGAAAAATCTTGTATCGTGAGAGAGGTACGACTAGTATATACATTACGAGAATAATCACTAGTACTTGGTTGTGACCTATGTACATAATGGTTTCGTTTGTGTTCAGGTGCACGAACAGCTGATGAGTTGTCAAAGATGATGGCATACTTTTATTATGGAGCGGCGAAGCCACCATGTCTGAATGGCTATATGAATGCGGAAGAAGTGATTCCCACTGTTTAAATCACTTAGAATTAGTAGTGGTAGATCAAGAGATATACTGTTAGTTTCCCTAGTAGAAAAATTCCAGGGCTTGGATCAAGTGTCGATCTTTTCTGTGCTAGAATGCTCTCGGTGCAGCTATGATTCAAGTGGTTGGTTAAAATGCAGAATTATTGTTTTAAGCTATGAAATGTCTACCTTTGCTGTATGTTTGCACACTTTGTTGTTCACAAGTAGCTACATGTGTTCGTAATACATGCAAGCTGTTAAATGCAGAATTATTGTTTTAAAGCTACTCCCTCCATCCCGGATTACTTCGAAATGCAAGATAAAATGAAGAAATTGTAAAGCTTGAATGTTGGAGTAATTAAATAGATGAATAAAAATTAAAGAATGAATAAAACATAGATAGTGGGTATGTAAATATGTAAAAATTAGTTAAGTGGTCTAGGGGGTACAATCACCAAGTATTACAAGTGAAAGTATATGGGCGAGACTACTAAAATAGTAACATGGAAAGTTTGTTCCGGAACGAAAAAAGTAGAAAATAAGAATTTTACATGCGTTTGCGCAACGATACGTTTTGTTAGATAATAACTAATGTCCAATGTTAAATGATCAATATTCATATTCGAAATAATTTATTAACAAAAGTATATTTAAATGTAAAATATTAAAATGTTTGGTTTATATTTTATAGCAACATCAACCCATATTTTTTCAAAGTTAAATATTGACCCTTTTTCACAAGTTTAACATTTTCTCGCATCAGCATGCAAGTGGTTAGTGGGCTTAATGCCTGTACTCTTAGACCTACAGTAACGTTTCAATGCTCGGGTGGTGAAGAACTTTCAGTTATACAGTTATACTCCTTGCGTCCGAATCTCAACTTTCCACTCTCCTTTCTTGTTTGTTCCAATTTCAACGATACTAATCGCACCAGAATGCTAGTAGTTTTTGAAAAAAATTGCAAGAGCCTCACTTCATAAAAGAAGGGGTTCACCATCTTCACCAAATATAAAGCTATGCCTCGAATCTTTTGTAAACAATTAGATTTGCATTTTGCAGATCATAGACATATATTCATCAAGATACTCATACTCCTATTGTAGACATAACCCAAGTGTAATATATCCTTCTCCAATATTTGCACCTCGGATAAAATTTCAACAATCACATAACCAGTACCAGATGCAGAAATGTTATGGAGTTGATTTTCCTTGCAGCCAATTAAGCATCATTCCCCTTTCCCTCATCTTGCGGATTGTATGGCAATTCATGCCGAGGCTGATTATACTTCTCGCGCAGCTGTTTTACCGGTATGAAATCTCCAGCGGCATCCATTCCCAAAAATAGGAAAGAAACGTAAGGATGATCAAACGTAGACTGTTTCACAGTTATCAACCGTTAACAAAATGCTCTGCAATAACTAAAGACACATTGGTTTATAGCGATTTTGACTTACTGTGCCTCGTTTACCCGGTACATGTAGATTTTCCTCAGGAACTGCAAGAAAAGTTTCACTCGGATTATTTCCCAAAAACTGGTACTAACACATATAACTGTATATGGCAGGTTTCTGAGAGCGAAGTGCAACAAGAAATTTAGAGAAAAGTCAAATAACAACATGAATATATGATGTTGAACGGATTTAGTCTCCACTTACCATACGCCACTAAAAAGTTGGGATTTTTATTCACGTCGACCAAAACCTACAAAATTAACAAGAATATTAACCACAGTTAATGGGTTTTTTCCGACTACTAATACCAGCAAGCTGTAGCTATGCAACTAAATCACTTAATCACTTCTTTTTTTTTCTAATCTTTAGGGATGGGTTGATCAAACCATCGTGTTGGCATAACAGTGGAAGTAGTTAGAAATGACGGCGATGATTATAAAGGTTCATTTTACACGCAAAAGAAGGGCGATGTGTAGGATAGATAACCTGATAAAATGGTTGATCAGAGCCACGAGTCAACTTTTCAACATTTGCAGCAACCATCCATTCCTTTGACTCACAACACACTGGATCCATGCCACAAATAACAGCTCGGTATCCTACAATTTAACAGATCATTTTAAGAGCTTGCATAGGCATAATTCTCATACATGGTAAAGTCAGTAATGAAATAGCCATAAGGAGCTATACAAGGGTGAATGTAATTATCCACCTGCGTGGACCACCTCCACTAATCTGTTTGGAAACGGCAGTATATCTAATCCCATAAACTCAACCGAGGAAAAGCATACTATGTATGAAAATAAAGTCTCTAGCCACATGAAGATATAAAATACATTATCCCCACAGGAATAGCCAAATAAAATCCATATTTGAACTTCCACAGAAAGAGAAAGGTCCTATGGAAAAATCTGAACCACCCTATAGTTCTAACTGGTTATGACATAGATAGGTTCATTGACACGGCGTATTTTGGATCTATTAGCAGGGAAGTTGAAGAGAAGTCGTCAAACGCTCCAGTTTTCGGAAGGCAATCCCCATAAACCTAGGTTTCACAATTCAAACTGTAATCTATAAGGTTAAACTCGTTATCCCTTGAAATCATTATTTGGACTCAGAACTTATTAATATTAATCGGAAAAAAATTATTGATGTATCATAAGATGGAAACGGAGAAAATTGCACATGACAAGCTATCACATTACCATATATCTTATGCTTCACTTTCTGACCCAACCGGAAAGAATATTGGACATTTTTGTATGCTTGGGCTTGAACTGATGCAGCTAGAGACTCCATTTCAAGTTTGGAGATTTTATCGCGTAACTCCGCCGCCATCTTGTAATTTTCGCCATTGATTGCATCCTGCAAGTCAGCACTGAAAGATGGGGCAATTAAATTCCACAGATTTGTGGAGAAAAAAGGAGACAAGTTCAGAACTGCCAATTATTATCGAGAAATTGATTAGAAAATGAAAATTACCGGAGGCGTAACATGCTTATAGCCATATCTTGAGCTTCACTTTTGGATGAGGAACCCCTTCTCTCTCCTCGGAGCTTGATAACCTCGGATTCAACCTTTATCAACAAATTAGAGAGGCCTTTACTAATCCGATGACTATAATAAAATGCAGCCTATAATGAATTCCTCGACGAATTCCAAATAAGTGAATTTACCATGTTGAAGTGCAAACAAGAATTATAATTAATGTTTCCTATTAGAAAATGACAAATTAATTGATTTTGCGAAGAATAAAGCACTTATTCTCCCATAAAACTGGACCAGAAGTGCCAAAACGAATAAGATACAGACAAATGCTCATAATGCAGCTGAATTATAAAGACAGAAATGGAAAAAACATAGGCTGTTGAAACAGTAGCAAGTTCCGTAGCATAAGTCAAAGCTAGGAGCAAAATAACTAAAACGAACCTCGGTCAGTTTGTTCCTCAGTTGCTGAGCAGCTTCATACTGCTCCACGTTCAAAGCATACTGCCATATCAACACAATCTTTAAAATAAGTATTTTAAAGAAAAACAAACATCTTTTACCATCTAACAAAAAACATGTCATAGTGAGAACCTAGCACCACAAACCTGCACTCGAGTTGCCAAGTCCAACTCAAAGAAGAACATCAGGATATCTTCATTTGCAATTTCACTGCGCTCACAGCATGCCTCCCATTCCGTATCCTTATCACCACTTCCACTAAAAAAGAATCCAGCCTGAACCCTTAAGCTTTCAGGTCGATTAATCAGGCTTGTAAACAAAGTAGCTCTTCGTCCAGTCCCAGGATTTATATGACTTTTCCTCAATACACCAAAGTTCTTCCTCCAGTCATCATTTGACGAACAACAAACACCACAACTGGAGGTCAATAAAGCGTTTATTGACAAACTCTGGAGCATGTTTAAGGGAATAAAACCTCTCTAATTTCCACTCCTTCCAGAGGATAAAAGTAAGCCTGGTATTCAATCTCTGCAACCCTGGTATTACATCTACAGCAAACCATGACAAATGGATGTCATTACCACTTGCAAGAAATGAAACTAGTCCAGGAAAGAGAAACCAATTCACCTAAAAATGTAAAGGCATCATTTTTTTTTACACAATACTTCTAACTCACCAAATGATTCCCATCAAGAATCAAATTCACCGAACCTTACATACTAAAAAATCTTGTCTTCAAGAACCAAAACAGCTTACTGCAATGGACTAATAAGAAGCATACACAATTCAACTACTAAAAATGAAAACTTTCTACAAGAATCAAATTCACAAAATATAAAAAAAAAACCCAGAATCATTAATTAGCTTCAGAACTCAACACGCAAAAGTTCAAACGAAATCAATGAAGTTGGATAAAAACTGATACACACACACACATAACTGTAAGGCTTAAAAGTCGGTTTTTTCACCTGCTGGAAACCGAAAGAGTGGTCCGTGAGATGATAGGTCCGATTACGGGCAGAGATTTTGTTATGTTTTCTTGCTGTTGGGTTCTAATGGTTTCTGTGGCTTCCCTGCAGTGAGGTTGAGACTGAGAGTTTATTCTGAAGCATAGATTAATCCAAAAATCCCAAACCGGAAATTCGGAGGGTTCAAAGAGTTAAATATGGGTCACACACGAGCGTACCACTTTATTCGCTAATCCTATTCGGAATGTTTGAGTCTCCCACTCAGAATGGTCTGAGCCGATTCTAAATTCGTTCACTAGTAGTCGCTTACCACTTTTTGTTCACTATCCTAACATTGGAGTCTCCGACTCGAAATGATCCGAACCGAGTCGAGATTTGTTCGGTAGTTGCTTGCTGCTTTGTTTGCTAATTTTTTCACCCAGATCCGCTATAAACTAATCCGGTCATTTGTCGTCTTGCTTTTTGATGACTCTTCCAGCGGTATTTCTTACATCCAAGGCTCGAACTGTCGGGCTCTTTTTTAGGGGCGGCTCTCCCACCGGTATTTTTTTACCCACAAGGCTCGAACCCGAGACCTTGCTTAAGTGAACTGAAGTCCTTTACCACTTGAGCCAACAACCGTTGGTTTAATCCAATTAAAATGTTGGATTGAGGAGTCTTTTACTCAAAATGATTCGAGACGAGTCGAAATTTGTTCACGGATCGTTTATTAGTGTTAGTGTTTTCGATTTAGAGATATGAAAAAGTTTTCAAGTTATCTATAGTAGCATAAAGTTAGATAAATTTAAGTTCAGATTATTTAACTTGTAAGTAAATATTACTGGTTTTTTATTGAATAAATAAGTGATGAATTTTGATGTGTTTTGTAAAGTTATTTGATTGGTTGTAACATGTAAAGTTGTTAAATTGATTGTGGTGAATATTCATTCAGATAGGCTAAAGAAAGAAAGAAATTGATTAATGGATTGAAGTGGGTCAAGGAAGATAACTTTAACAATGAGTTTTAACTATAACATAAACCTCAAAATATTGTACTATAACTCTGTCACATAATCTATAATATTCTGCAAATAAAGTGCTTAATATACTTATTAAACAACCAAATAACACAAACTATTCGAGAAATTGTATCAAAATTAATACTCACACGTTTAACTTCAAATATAGTGTACTTCCTCTATCCCGGTTTCATCTTCCTGCGAGTCCGGGTACAAGATTTAAGAGAAAAATGAATAAAGTATGAAAGATGGTGATAAAGTATTAAATTGAATGAATAAAGTAGAGGATAAATAGTGAATAAAATAGGAGGGATATTGTGTAAAGTAGGAGAGAAAATTTTCATTTAAGGGATGGGAAGATGAAGTTGGGACGAAGTAAAACAGAATGCGGGAAGATGAAACTGGGACGGAGAGAGGGAGTATATAATAAAATTGGATAATTCTACATTACATGCATTATGATTTACTATGAAACATGCAACTTTTTGCAAATGATTGTGACAAAGGGCAGAGCTTTGAGTCCGAAAAGACAGCCTTTTTGAAGGAATTCCAAGCCTAAGTAGCCACCGACCAAAGAAAGTTAAACATGTGGTTGATTCCATCTCTTAGAGTTACGGACTCTTGTAAATGTTGATCGACAAGTAAAGGGTCATATTCTTGTGATTACGTTTACGAAAGGGTCATATTCTTGTGATTACGTTTACGAAAGGGTCATATTCTTGTGATTACGTTTACGAAAGGGTCATATTCTTGTGATTACGTCTACGACCCTTGTGTCTAGATGTTTCACTAAAATTATTACATTTACTTCCATAATACAATTCATCACACATTTTTATGTCCAGTGTAATTTTCCACTTAATTAATATACGAAACTCATTCTTAACCACATACTTTTTTGGAGCACATATTTTTCTTAAAAATTGTGCAAATCAAAATTGTTTCACTCTTACATAAACGGATAGAGTATTACCTAGGCCTTAATTCAACAAAAAAGAAAATTATAAATAAATGAATAATTATACAGGTACATTTATTGTTGAACTGAACATTAGGGATCATCCATTTTACCCAAAACTCAGAGACAACCAACCACCTAATGAGGCTATCAACCATTTCATCTAACATGAACAAATTCGCTAGGAAGAAAACTTTAATATGAAAAAGGTCTGCTATACACCAACACATCTGACTGAAGAAAATTGAAAATTACAACAACAAAATTCTTTAATGCTCAAATAGAAAGAGAACAAAAAGATGATAATCACAAAGTTGGAGACTTGTTCCGTCACTTGCTATCAGTCTGAAGCAGTGCTTCCTGCAACACGCTGATAGACGTATTTTGTTCTTGGATCCACAATAACACCCTTCCCTCCATTCACCTCTAAATCATGCCTGCGACACGAAATGTATTTCAGTAATCAGTCATCATCATTCCTTATTCTCACGGATTAGAAAACAGGTTCTTAAGCATGCAATCAAGTCCAACATTACAGGGTGATAACAACCTTATAATTGTATAACAACCTTATTAAACCCGTGATGATATATGTAACTTGCACCTAATCCTGATGTGCTATCAGAATGCTGTGCTCAAACCCCTCCCTCTGAATTTTAAGTGTCATTCTTGTCACACCAAAACTAATCAAAATTCTTGTGCAGAGAGTTTAGAGCACAGGGGAATCTTATACAATAAAATTAGACTGGAGGATTACGTGCAAGTTATATATATCACGGGTATATATGTATGCATTTCTAGAATTTGATCAGAGAGAATACAGAGATGGAAAAGAGAAATGGAAAATGGTAACTTGAAGCAAGGAACTCACTGAAACACGAAATCCGGAATTGTGAGTTGTTCACGGGGAACATATCTAAATAGCTGCAAAAGGCGATCAACATAGACAACCTTCTTCCACACCTAAAGATCAAAGTTTCATATGCTTCAGAGAATGCCAGTTGGAATTTCAAATTAGGCGTAGTGATTTTGAAGCATACCACATTGTCCACAAACATTTGCATCGCGAATATAGCAGCTTTCAGGCCGAAAGTTGGATGAAGGACGTATATTGCCTTAAAAAGAAAAAAAAATCAGTTAACAAGTACACAGTTATGCACAGAACCTCTGATGGCAAAACAATAATGCATAAATGCATACGTGAAGATTGCGCTGGTGTTTCCGACCAAGTATCTGCTGTAATCTCCTCATCCATCCCAGATCTGGTTGCCTGGTAAATCAGAAAATATTATTTTACTTACAATTCAGTCAGTATTTAAACCTAATTAGAGTTATAGGACAGTATTTACTGAAAAAAAAAAAAAAAACTTATTTCTATTACAAACACATCGAGTTCAAAGGACATAAGAAACTTCTAGATAAAAGAAGGGAAAAATCAATATATCCTTGCAACATAATGATGCGAACAGGTTTCAAGGAAGATGCTATTACATAAGCTACCAAGTAGGTAGTCTTCAGTGCATACCACATTAGGCCACTACTGCATACAGGACAACTACTATTTCGTTTGTATATATTATCATAAACATATACGGTAGTATTGTTTTGAGTGTGTGTGTATATATATATATTATACCCTTCCCCACCTTTCCTGTGAAAGTGAAAAGAGTAATTGCAATCAGGGAAAAAATACATACGTCTGTAAGGATGCCGCAGAGTGGAAATAAACAACAGTATAAGGCTTCTGTATCACAGGCTCAAACTCCTGAAAATGCAATATGAAAAATTATTATCACCAGAAAATGGAAGGTAAGGTACAATACGTGGCTGGAGATTGCAATTCAAAATCTGTATTCACCTTTACTACATGCAGCACAAACCGCTCTAGATCAAGACATCTAAGCAAAAAATGTGCTCCGACAACCACCATGACTGGGCGACCTTCACTATCAACCCCACCTCGGTACCTGAACAAGCATGAGTTGAAAACGTTAGGATCCAGTTGTTGATGTAATGGACAAGAATTTTACAAGAACCTGCACAACATATGGAGCTTTTAACACAGAGTGAGCTATATTATGTAAGAGGTGAAGAAAAACTTTCAAGCCTCAGATACATCTTGGGCCAAATTAAAATTGCAAATTGTTCTTTTATTTATATTTTATTTATCTTTTGTGGCACATGCTATTGCAATTACAAACGGTAAGAAGATATACATAGATCTACCGTATGTTCATGCCATGCTTGGTTAGCTTCCATCATTCAAAAGTAATTTGCAATCTTGCATCTAAGACCGAAGCCTAATATGGAAATATCAGAGCAAGTGCATATTCAAAGAGCAGGTTCTTACACTATTTTCATCTCAGCAATTTCAGAAAGATTGAGTGAATTTGCTTTGGCAAGATATCTAGAATGAAGTGAATACTCCTCTGCAGCAGATAAAGGTGGACCCCCAAGTTCTCCATATCCTAACATTTTAGTGGCATTCCAACCACTTCGAACCTGAGCTGCTTTTTCCCACTGTTCTCTGCGTCTCTGGTCAGGATCTTTGATCAGGGACATAAAAGCAGGATCCAAGTAAGCATCCAAATAGGAAGAATTCCTGTTTCAATATCACGAACGTGGAAGGTTGACTCATGAGTCAATGGATGAAAGGTAAAAAAGCATATATTTGTACAGGAATAAATCTTATTGCTTTAGTAAAAGGCGAAAGAATAGTTCGCTATGTGCTTATTGTGTAGCTCCATGAATAAACCTTATTGCTAAAACATGTGGCAGTTAATCAGTAGAGGTTTGAATAAGAGATTAAACATAAACACAAATATATTATTCTAGTAGGAAAAAAAAAATCCCAGAAGGGCCTTTAAATTGAAAGAATATTGAGAATTCCAATCGAACAAGCCAAAAAATGGCCACAGTTACATTGGAGACACCAGTTATTACAAAAAACGAGAGCCTATAAAATCTGGATTCTGGAGAAGTCCCCCCCCCCCCCCCCCAGGAAACCGGGTTAGATCAAGGAAACACAAGGTTAATGCGCAGCCTCGAATAGCATAATTCCGATACTAAGAAATTTTCCACAAGAAATTCCTTATTTTCAGATGCTAGCTGAAAATTTTCATGCATCCCTCTTTTTGTCTCCAACTTTCTTGTACGTTTGTTTGCCAGCTAATTATATATTTATACTACTGAAATCAGTAAAACTCGGCTGAATTCACAAACTTTCATTACTGAAATAGTTCGATCAAAAGAAAAGTTGGAACTTTCAAGCACCTAGGTCACTAGGTGCTTGACCTAGGTGCACATTGTGATTTCAAAATCATGGTTTCAAGAGGACATTAAATAGTGCCAATGACCAAAATTCACGAAAGGAAGATTAAGAGCGTAAGCACATAGCCTAAGTGACAACACAGCCTAAATAAACTTGTCATTCATGATGCAGATGAAGTAGGTTTACGTGCTGCCAAGGTCCCCTGAAAGGAGATTAAACAACTTCAGCTTCAGACCAGGTCCCAGGAACAATAGTGGTAAAAATGGAAATACAGTATGGTTTCCTTATGAAGCTAGAAAGAGTATATATACTTGTTTGTACATTGTAATATCAATGTCAACAGTACAGACAAAAGGGTAGATAGTATCATGCCTCTCTTACCTTCTTGTTAACGCAATATCGCTGGTCGGAAGCTCAGTGGAAATTTCAGGAACTTTTGTCTTCTTCAAATTTGGTAAGGGCTTTATTCTGATTTTGCGTTCATCTATGGCAGTTTCACCATTTTCATCTCCAACATCAGCCGGGAGTTTCAAATTGGCTATCTGTTCCTCTTGTTTATCACGCGGAAAGTAAAGTGGGAGCAACCTATAATGATAAACAACATGCCCATAGGAACATCCAAGAGCTTCAAATCAGAGGTACAGGCATTTGTAAATGTTAAAATCTAAACCAACTGAAGAAGCACAAATAAAAAGAAAGGGACCAGAAAACAGAAACCTTTTATATATTTCTGTGTCGGATGCAGTTGTAGTACAGAATACAACTGCATCTGTTCTATCCTTTTGTTTCTCAAGAAATCGCCTAACAGTTCCTGAAGAAAGAAGAAAAGGTTTAGATTTCAATGCAAAGTCAGAAGACCATAATAAAAAGAAATTTAAGGAAAAAAAAGGAGGAAAGAGAAGCACTATAAGCATGCCCACAAACTTGAAAACACGCAGGTAGTCAGGTACAAAACCAAAAACATGAACTTTTTACTGGGACACGTGGAAGTACAACTTGAGGCGTATAAAGACAACTAGAAATCAGGACAATGAATCGAACAGCTGAAAGTAAAATGTACTCACTAATTGCAACATGAGCAGCTGGTTCCCGTGGATAATTTTTTGCCTCTGTATATATACAGCCAAAAGCAATGCTGCATTAACATGGAAAAGGGCTCAGTCCAGGAATCTTCAAAATTCTAATAAAATTATGAGTGAAAATAAACAGGATGGGGTTATATTGCACCACCTCCGTAACTCATTTTCAATGAGAAGTTCAAGGCAAGAGCGGTAGCAGTGACTCAAGGCATTCTCCGCAGCAGTATGATATTTTACAGCATACTTAGGGCCAACAGTATGTATAACTCTCCTGCAAACAGCAAAGGAACATAACTATTTAGTAAGAAGATAATGACTTCGTATCATAGATATGCTTTCCATGTGAACACTAGAAGATAAGAATCGATAATGGAGACTAGACACAAAGGTGTTTATACAATAAACAAAAATCTGAGGCTAAATAAATAATTGTAGCAACTTAAATACTATGTACGAAAGCAGCTGGGACCTGGTGAACACATTTAGGCTATTCTTCTTTTTTGTCATTATTTTCTTTAGTAAGTGCAACATGTTTAGGTTAATTATACCACAATTTTTATAGTCTCATTACCACAAATATGAAGTAGAATTCTAGAAATACTGTTTGTTGAGAGGTCAGAGCATCACAGTTATGTTTTAACTGTGAACACCTGGACAAAGAAGCACAGTCGTTTTAATTTATTTACAGTACTAATCTACCATCCCCAAAATTGCATTACTGGTATATGAATCTTATTCAACATCAACCCAATGACAAGGAGCCTTCAAGACAATTAATAATATAGGAATATAAACTAAATTCCAAAGATTTAAGAAATATGTAAAGGCCACTTAGCGACATCTGATGTAATGGTGCATCTTTTTAAGATGGAAAAGGTAAGAAATAAAGTGACAGGCACCTGGCTGGAAGGTCAAATGCATTGGTAACTTTTGCCATTCCAGTTCTGCAGCCACCCTGAATATAAACAACTCCATCAGTCCAAACATGTTGCTTTGAATCTTATTATGCCCAACCACCCCCATGTATACATGTAAAATTTAAAAACCCCACAGGCTCATCAAGACATTGATACTGTGGGAACTGGCCCGACTCTCATCCCACCATACACAGGAAATAACACCAATTTCAACAAAGAAAAAAACTTGCCTTTCCAGGTCACAAGTTATAAAACCATCTCTTGAATCACGTAAAGTTCCCACATATGACATTTATACTAGCCATTCACCAGCAATCTCATAGTGATTGCAGCAAAAATTCTCAAAGATGATTAATCTTCAACACGCAATAACATATTTGGATGCATGTCCTTCACATGTATGATCAAATAATTCATATAAATGGCCATCTTTCAAAATTATACAATCAATACAGCATATCACACAGTGTAAGCAAGAGTAATGATGAAACGCACCAGTAGTGCACATTGTTCTGCTAAACCAGGTCCAGCTGCAGCATGCAAACCAGGACTGCTGTGAGCTTCATCTAGGTTCTGTTGACCATGAAAAACATGCATATGTTTGATTACAATCAAATTGGAAACAGTAAGTGGCCCGACCTCAAGATTTCTCCTTTCTCCGTATAATGGATTTCTTTTCTAGTTGCTGCCTTTCCCAAAATATAGGCTCAAAATATTGAAGAGATCAAATTAAGCATTGAAGAGCACTAAAACAGGACCAATTATGGTATGCATACTTTAAGATTTCATGAGTATGATGAGAATTATGAATTGCATGGTTAGTCACATAAGTATGTAAGTTGGTTAACCAAATGATGTGATAATATATCACTAATGAGTGAGAATTATACTGCAACCCATGATGAATTCAAAACTCATCTCGAATATGATGGAAAACTGGCTCTCATGAAAATTAAGTCATCATTGGCTTTCAAGCTCTCAAAACGATTTGAAACTTATGTTCCTATACAATTTTTACATTTCCAGGACACTGAAATATTTTGGAAAGTCCTGAGGGATTCTGACACATATTCTAAACCTGAAACTTTTATCTGTGGTCTCCAACTGTATGCAATTACACATCATGGCCAGGTCAATTGTGAAAAAAAACCGAATCATATGCCTAGTTGCCAACTATAAATACTGAATTCGAGATACATAATTAAACTAATTTATATTAAGTTTTTTACATTGCAAAATAGCGAATTGCAGGGTAACCTTGATTGCGAATGATATACATTAAAATATATCCATAACAAGTATCCTACAGAAAAACCAATATTTAAGAAAGTCTCCTCATATTTCTCGTATCTTTTTTTAATCAAAACATAAATTGCCACATAACAATGTAGAAGATCATTATTTCAGAGTAAGAAAGGGTAAAAGCATGGATACATATGGAAGTATGGTTCGAGGGTCAGTATATGAGATACCATAATGGAATGCATTTCACACAATAACTATAGTTCATTGCCATTTCAGTAACAGTTACACTACCTCATTCGTTGAATTAACTACAGCATCCACCTCAAGATTCCAAGGGTCACCCCTCCAGAGATATATCTTCGATGTTATCTCATGATCCACAGGAAACTTGGAAACTGCGCCATTTCCACTTGTCTCACCCTCAGAAGCTGATGCCAAAGGATCCGGAAAATACAGATTCTGAAAAGCATGATCTTGATTGTCATACGAGTATCTATAATCCGAATCACTCCACCGCGGAATCTGGTCTAGTGTCACCACGGTATCTCCACTATCTGTCGGCAACCCTCCACGGTTAGTGATTGCAGCCCCAGGTCGATGCATATTTACGACCCACGATCAAATCTTTCACCTTGTTTACTCTCCAAATCAAGCCAATATTAAAGAACACCGCGTTTCCTCTAGCTACCACCAATATGGAAAATCATCAGTTTCGGATTACAAACCTCGACTAGAGCCCAAATTGCTATTAGAAAACGTATTAACTCTTCCAAGCTACGAAAAAAACACATTTCCCAACACAACAAAATATTGAAACAACTGGCATGAACCCAACTGGAAGTTGACAAATTCGATTCAATGAAATTCTCATTTTATGACATATTTAAGGGCGTAAACGAGGTAAACAAGAAACCCCTAATCTGCAAACAATAGCCCTAGTATCAAATTGATGCAAAATTCAATATTTTCACATCCAAACGCACAGATACATGTATAAATTGAGATATGCACCAATTCTTGAATGCGGCATACCTGGAAATTGGGCTGGAGGAAACAGCGGGGTAAAATTTGAAGAAGAAAACAGAGAAATTCCACAGACAAGACTCAAAGCTAGGTAGGCCAGAAGATGATGGTTCGTTTATGGGTGGAATTTCGATTTTCTTAATTTTGTTGCTCAAATAATTACTTCTAGTAGGAGATTAGGATGACATTATTTTGTCTTCTTCTTCGAGTATTTACTTGTGAGGTGTCAAAAGTGCCCTTTTTCCATTTTAAGAGTTTTGTGACACTTTTATTCGTTACTCTTTATTCGTGCGGTTTCTATTGTGGTAGAGGCATATTCCCTTGATCATCCTAGGGGTACCCTTATGTAAGAATTAATATCTACTTATAATATGAGTATTTTATTGTGCGGTTTCTATTGAAGGGGAATATTCATAATGTGTGATGATATCAGTTCGTAATAGCTTACCGCTGATAAGACGTAACAGTCCGATCGCTAACTCGTCATTTATCAGTTGATTGTTTATTTAGGTCAGGTAATCAAATAGATTCATATACTAACTTATGAGCTATAGCTGATAAGTTCGCTCTAAACAAAACTGTAGACTGGTCCAATTGAGTACTTAGGTTAAATGGGTCTTTCTACCCTCCATTAAGCTACTGCAGTGTTAAATGTAACTTTCACTACAATTATTTACAAGTCAGATATGAAGAATCATGATTTAATATCTGTCACATTCACTCAACAGCTCTCCAATTATTGTGCAAGCACTAAATTCTTAGAAGAACATGATCCATTCTTTAAAAAATCAATGATGCATATATATATGAATGTGCCTGTTAAAAAGGACAAATTGATGCTAGCTGATAGCTACAGCAAAAAGAAACTAAGCTAATGTCTGTTTATTCAGCTCTACTGCTGAAGCATGTAAATTGCAAGAAATTTCTTTTAGGCTATACATACATAAAACCCACCATACAGTGACATTGTTTATCCGCAGCTCAACAGCAATGTAACAAAAACTCCCATTGATGTCACTTCACTTGAAGTTATCACCAGTCTCCTGACTCCTGAGTTTTAGCCATTTGAACTTGGATCACATGTCTAACTTTCACATGAGGAACATTTTCCATGCCAGCATGAAATCCAAGTTCTTCCGTTGAAGTGGTCCAGGTATATGCCTGATTTAGATTCAGCCAATTGTGCTGGTCATTCATCGACCCCAGCCTTCAGCTTCAGCATAGCTATAAACTTCTCTCTATCTTCCGGTGACATGCCTTCAGCCGAGCAATCTCCAACTCCCCATTCAGCTCCCCGATAGCAATATTTGTCAAGAATGGCTTGTTTGTTTCTATACATAAAAATAGTAGATAATCAACAATTTTTAATGCAAAAGTTGCTCACTACATGATGCATTCACTTCCAAAAATACCTCAATGCGTGTCAGAAACTCTCTGATGAAGGAGTATCAGAGTTATTGCTATTCATACTATGCAATTGAATAGAATATAATTTTCCTAATGTCGACAATGATGAACACATATCGCTTACAACAACGACCTATTTAATATTTACAATATAAAGACGATGTAAGTAGGGTGTGAAGAATTACTTTTCTTTGTTTAGTTGTGACTGCTCGAGTAATTTCTTGAGGATTGGAGAATCTTTGAATCTTGCATCATTTTCTGCATAGAATTTCTGATTTTTCTCTGAAATACAAAATAACAAAGAAGCCAGGTAACTTCACGGAAAATATAATGTAGCTCATTCAAAATTAACTTTAGAGGGCATACCATTGAAGTTCTTGAGAAAATCGATTTGAGGCAACTCAGGACCAGGAACCGATTCTATGCCGGAGTAGCCCGAAAGAATCCCAGCATAAGCTGCAAAGTGCAAACTATATATTTTATTATCTTCTGGCTCCTATGCCAAGATGGTTTCAACAAATATTGGTAAGAAAAGAAGAATCATATCTTAGCCAGTTATAAGAACATGGAACTGCTAACGACAAAAAGACTGCAGTGGCTATGTCGGCAAGTTATATAGTAACAGAAACAGAAGACTTTGGTCAACAAATACCCCCCAGGCAGTAGGTACACATCCACTGCAGTAGCAATAGATTATATGACAAGTAATTTAACATTCAGTTTCTTATTCAGATCAAGAGAGCAATTTTGCTCATATTCTATCTATATAATTGAAATCAAGTAAACAATCTCTATCAAACTGTAACTTAGGTGATTTAGTTCCTTGGTGTTATAGACTGATGGTAGCATTACTCAGATAGACATATAGGAAATATAAGTATGTAACTGTTGATCTGGGGACCGTATTATCTGTCATGATGTGTTAAGAACTCTCATGTTGAATTCATATATTTCACATAAAAGGAGTAAGCATCTTAGAGATATTTTCTGTCCAAATTTCCCTTTGTTGAATTTCACGTGTTTCTCAGTTTATCTGGCCTCTATATTCTTATGAAATTTTCATCCACAACAATGTATTCAGAGATTATGTAAGGTCTTTGTTAGAGAAAGACATGCTCTGAAGTTTGGGCTTGTATTATTAAAATCAAAGAAGATGATAATCAGAAGGCGAGATGCAAAAAGCTAATAGATCCATATAACGGAAACTAATAAAGAAATTGGAGCGTAAGGAGTAGGAAAAGCCTTGTTTTAACTGGTTTTATTTGATTGTATAAAGATAAAGAATCATCTTTTTTATTACAAACCTCTGGTCTGTAGAGGTGAATTTGTACATGTTCCTTGTAATGGCTGTACTTGAATTTGGTTGCTCAAGACAGTTTAGAATTTATTGATTTTTCTGTCGAGCATATTCAGGTCTCAAGAGATAACAAAGTAAACATCAGAGCTACATAGGCAAGGATGTTGGAATTTGTGGAGTGCGTCAAACAGTTGGAAGAAAGCAGAGAGTTCAACATGACATGCCAATCAGGTTGAATACCCCACATGTTTGATGCTAAAAAACGCTCTCATGTAATCTTGCATCACTCAAGCATGTAATAACTTGATAAAAAGCACAGCTCAAAGATGAACGGAAAACAGTGAAGTAACAATTAATTTTTAGACCATTTAGAAGCAAGTACCCTACACCAATCTTTATCTTCCGATTTGGAAAGTAACAAACTATTGCTTCGAGATGAGTTGATGAGTGAATTGGATGTGAAAGACCTTCCAGAAACTAAATCAACACAGTTCAACACCCTCACATCCATCACATATATACAGTTGAACTTTTCAAGTGTTTCGTAATCTCAGCCAAATCATAGGACAGAATGGCCTTTTAGAAAACCTCTACTTTTCAGACTTTTCCCATTTCCTCTCTTGCAAAACCATCTGAAACCATTATCAACTATCTCAAGTTCTACGAATGGATTACATAACACTTTCAGACACTCAATCTTCAGTCTCTTTGCACCTAAATGATTCTTCAAAACCAACCAATCTACTTCCACGCCAGTTACAATAACCCCCATCAGTTTTCTAAAGCTCAAAACACTATACCGCCCAATAATCATCAACACACTCCAATCAATTAGATATCATAAAGTGATAAAAAAAAAATGCAACTTTAACAGAACCCACAAATTAAAATGAATGAAAATGCTGAAACAAGTGATGAACAAGTTACCTGGATTAGAGCAAAGAACAATAGCTATGCAGGCAGCTACATGAAGAATAGATTTTTGGAGCGTAAGTCGCAAAGGGGTTGAAATTTTGTGTTGATTTGTTGATGTGGTGCAGGAAACACGATGAACTGATTGTTTATGGTATGGTTTTAAGGAGGTGATTGGGAATTTGTTCGGAGAAGTAAGAAAAGTGGGTGATGATGTGAAGGAAGAAGCATTGAGTAGAGAGGAAACCATTCTTGGTTCCTTTGAGCGGATTGTGTCGAGATAAGATTTTACAGGCAAACCTCGAGTTAGTTTAATTCAATCAACACTACGGATTCATTTCTTCATTTGGTTTGGGAGAAAGGGGGAAAAGAAAATAAATAGGGGAAAATAAGATTTTACTGAAAAATATGAGGGAAAAACAATTTTCATTTCCTGAGAACTATCAAATGGTGGAAAATAATATTTTCTCCTATTTTTTTTCTTTTCCCCCATTTTCCCTCAAACCAAATGAAGCCTACAAGGAAAATGCTCTATGTATTTTTCTGGGAAAAGTAGTGGCAACTGGCAAGCGTTCTCAGGTAAAAAAAGTGACTTTTGTGACATACGAATCGCTTATTTAACAATAAACATCACACATAGTAACATTTATGGATAAATATTTAATGTTAATTCCGTTTTTCCGAAAAATAGTATCTCATAAAACTTTGTATTATAATAAAATACTAGATGATTTGTTTTATATAGTATATTTATCATATCAGCTAATTTACCAATTATAAAAATTATTTAAAGCATTTTTAAAACCGACCGTCACTCACGATCGACTAGCAAATTTGAACGTGCTCGCACACAAGTCAACTTTATTTAGGTTCGAGCCGATCCCAAGATTTGAATCCATTGTGTACGCACGCGTGGAGTGTAATCCATAACCACCGCAAAACTTGTGAGGTAGTGTTCTCTAGTACACTCGTATGCTAGATAGATATTCTTCTTCTTCTTTCCAGTGTGGAACAAGGTGTCCCATCAATGTATCTTTGAACCAAATTATCATTCACACACATGGAATTGATTACTCGCATGTTTTGTATCATTACGAAGATTGTGTAGCCCTTTCCACAACGAGCACATAAACACAACAGATTTTTTTTTTTTTTTGAGCAAGACAGGAGATTTATGTTATATCAAATGTACAGTACAAAATTTCGCTTCCAGGCGTGTAGCCTGTGAAACAGGACGTCGCCTAGGAGTGGCAAGATCTTCTATGATAATAGGTGCTAACCAATCCGGACATATATTCCAAACATGAAGATCGGGCCGGATTTGGTTCAGACTACATAAACTACTAGTACTATCCGAACTACTATTATGGCAACTAACAACTATACTAGTACTACTACCCCGCTTAGCAAGCGCGTCAGCTGAGCTGTTGGCCTCGCGGTAGACAAAATTTATATGTACTTCTTGTAAACGTACAAGTTGATGTCGTATATCACTGATCAGGCTCCGGTGGACGAGAGCTGGGGCCTGCTTCCTGCAAAGACAAGAGAAAACACAGTACGAGTCAGTTTGGATAATAAGGTGAGTAATGTTCCTTTGCACTGCTAAAAACAGACCCGTCCTAAGAGCTACAATTTATGCCGTATTATTATCATTATAACCTATATAACCACTAGTTGCCTGAATAAACTCTCCATGTTCATTTCTAAAGATGCAACCAATACCAGCACGGACAAGGTATCTCCTCCCTGGGGGGCGGGGGAGCATTTGTGGTGCAACCTAACTCACGCTCCAGATTTATACATCGGGCATAGATAGTGTCGAACTTGATATCATGTCCCCTGAAAAGTTTATTATTACTGACAGATTAATTGGTGGAACATTTAAATTATAGTTCAAAGTTGCCCACGCAATGAATACATTAATCAATATCCTTTCAAAGCAATTCTCCAACATGACATAATCTGAAGCATAACTCAACTATTCATGGATGCATAAGTAAAGCTCAAACGAAACAGCGTATTATTGCCTAAAGATTTCAGAATTGATCTCAAATGAGATTACATTAGCTATAAAATAGCTGAATTACAATTTACAAAATACTACTATAAGGAAGACATTAGCTAGTAGCTACTATGAATCTATGATCATCACGAACGTGATCCATCTTTATTGGAACTCATAAACCGCCAAAGCGTGTAACAAAGTGCACTTTCTCTCAACGTTTTTTCCTCCTTTCCGAAACAAGTACATCTCTGGTAGATATTCCCTTTGGGCTTTACATTACTATAGCCCAACTAAACTCAGTCAAGAAGTTGGGCCCAAATTAGCAAGGCTCTGTTCCAAAATAAAGGCCTCATCCAACAACTTGTCAGAGATCACAGTGAAAGCATTATTGAGAAAACTCTATTGAATTGAGAAGATTGATATACAAACACTAGTCCAGTACAGTGTATATATAGATGTATAAATCACATCCCTAAATAAAAAGGACATAGATTCCAATAGGAAAAATAGCTCCAGATCCCCCAAATAAACCACCTAATAACACTCTCGTCTCCGTGATTTCAACAATAACATATTAATCAATTTTCTATTTTCAAAACTTGCTTTCTAAACGTGGCCTTATTTTTTTAACCGTCACAATTTCTAGTTTCCTTCTCTTCCCTTTCACATTTTCAAATTATTAAACGTTAAAACTAAAATAAATTAAATAAAAAATCTAAATTTTAAACTAGTTCTAAAAATATAAAATTATTTACAAAAATGAAATAAAATGATATTTCAAATATAATCTTTCAAAAAATAACAAAAATATTAAAAGATACTTACTCAGTCCTGAAACATGATTGTCGTTTAGCCCTTTTTGATCTCTCAAGAAAAGGTTCCCGCTTCCATTTACAAATCTTTCTTCCACCATGTTATATAAAATATTCATAACTTTAAAAAAAAAAAAAACTTTTTTTTGGAAGAAAGAGCATACCTTAACTTGTTTTGATTCAGTTGGATTGTAACATTGAGTAGGCTTAGCCTAGGAGATTGATTACGAATCCAAGTGCCGAGTTTTGGTTGTTTGGTGCTGAGTTTATGTTTGGATTGGGTGTGAATCTTTGTATATTTTCCTGGGGTATGCCCCTTGAAATTTGTAATTTCCTTTGGGCTTCAATATATTTCAACTTTTTGCGAAAAAAAAAAAAGCATACCTTTCTCATTTTCAAACAATGTTAAAGCAGAGCCGATCCAGACTATACAAATACAAACATCACTCTAAGTTATCTAGAAAAAATCACAATAAGCATCACTTGTCTAATCTGATCATTCAAACTTTTGTCTAATCAATACTAACCTAATGGAATAAAATAGTAATACTTTTAGCAATAATTTTCAATATCGTACAAATTAATCACTACATTATTTTATTAAAAAAAGTAATTGGTGCTTATTATATCGACCTAAAAATAAGTGTTAACCTTGTCCCGTGGGGGAGGAAGTAAGAAATAACAAAAACTTATAAAAAATCTCAAAATTATTAACAAATAAATTTTTATATTACAATTTTCTTTATTTTTTCATTTTCTTTTATATTTCTTCCACACGAGAAAGCTCCAAATCAGTATCCATATAAGCTATTTTCATGGAGTATGAAAATATGGATTTGTTTCTATATATCTTTTTCATATTGTTTTGTATTTTTTTGTTATTTCATCATGAACTTTTATATTTAAAATATTTATTAAATTTTTTAAGAGGGTCATTTGCAATTTTTGTTGGTAAGTTTGAAAATAGAAAAATAGTTATAGCGAGTAAATACAAATTGTTTGGATCAATTTTATAATAAAATGAAAATTTATGATAAAAATGTAAATTGTTTAGAAGTTTAAATTAAGGATGTGTTTGGCAGGAACTTGACTTTTGGGCTTTATGTAATTGATTTGTTAAATCTGTCCTATGGTATTATTATTAGAATCAGAGAGACCAAAGTGTTATTAGAGAATTTATTAGGGGGCCTAGAGAAATTAGCCCATTACAATATGCATATACAAACAACATGATTGCGCTCAATCAATTAGGATGTTCCTTAGGATCGCCTCCAAAGGTGTTGCAGACTTCTTTGGGACTCGTGGGACTCAGAGAGTCCCAACACGAGTCCTGTGGTTGAAATTGGTCATGCCCCAAAATTTGGGCGCAACACCTTTTTTTTTTTTTTTTGCTTTTTCTTTTCTTTTTCTTGTTTCTTTATTAAGATTTGTTTTTATTTTCTCTTTTTGTTTTTTTTATTTCTATTCCTTTTATACTTTTATCTTTTTTATTATTTTTCATTTTCCTTGAATATTTCTATATGATAATAATTATGTGTAGCAATAGAAATATACTTATACATTACTTCTAAAATTTAAAATACATATTAAAATCACACTTGTAAAATGTAGTATTTTAATTGTTGTAATTTTCATTTTCAATTATTTTAATTTTCAATTTCAAGTATTATAATTTTCAATTTTAAGTATTGTAGTTTTTTTTAAGTAATGTAATTTTTATTTTCAAGTAATGTATTTTAAAAAAATTAATGTGATTTTGTTATAATTAATTAACTACATTTAAAATAAAGTCAAGAATAAAGTTTAAAAGGAAATGAGAAAAGAAAATGAAATGAATAATTAAGTTTGAAAGAAATGTTAAAAGAAAATAGATATTGGGCCTCACTGTTGGAGTAGAGAATTGTGAAGAGTTGCAAAGTGAGTTGCAGTGAGTGGAATGCTGACGTGGCGGAGAGAGTGGGTTGCAGAGAGTTGCAACTGCTGGAGATGGCCTTAATTGATTCGATGCAGAACTTTCCTTGTGTGGAAGATCCCTAATCTGGGTTTATTTGGGAATTTTTCAATTCTCTGCGTTTGGTCCATTGCTCCAACAAATCAGTTTCTCTCTTTTCTTTTCCTGTACTGAATTGTTATCCCGTGCATCGCAGCCGCTCTGTGCACTCATTGTTGTCGTTCCATGCGTCGAACTATTCGTCTTTGTTTTCAAGCTTTCCTGTTGAGATTCCCCCTCAAGATGTGAGTATATTTTCAATACTCCCATCTTGATGAGCATTTCTCGTATGTATTATGATGGCAAAGCTTTGGTAAAAATGTCTGCTAACTGTCGACTTGTGTGCACGTATAAGGCCTCAATCGATCCTTCACGTACTTTCTCCCTTACGAAATGTTGATCAACTTCAATGTGCTTTGTGCGTTCATGAAAAATGGGATTCTTCGTTAGGTGAAGTGCCGATTGATTATCGCAATATAATTTTGTCACTTTATTGTCTGGAAAACCAAAATCATTCAATAAGAATTTAATCCAGACTATTTCACACGTCGTATGCGCCATGGCTCTATATTCCGATTCAGTTGATGATCGACTTATTACAGCTTGCTTCTTGGACTTCCAACTCACAAGTGAGTCTCCCAAGAATATGCAAAATCCAGTGATTGATTTTCGCGTATCTGGACATCCTGCATAATCTGAATCGGAGTATGCTGTCAAATTCATATTTTTATTTGATGACAACAATATACCTTGTCCAGGACTTCCTTTTAAATATTTAATCACCCTATACGCAGCCTGCAAATGATCTTTTGTGGGAGATTCCATGTATTGACTCAATATGTTTACCGAGTAACTAATATCAGGCCTTGTAAATGTTAGGTAGATAAGTTTTCCATTTTCTGTAAATTGTTGGGTTGGTTAGCAGTTCTCCCTTTATTTTGCTCAATTTATGATTTTGCTCCATTGGAATCATGAGTGGTTTGCATCCAGTCAAACCATTTTCTTCAATTATTTCCAAAGCATACTTTCTTTGACATAGATAAATACATTTGCTAGATATAGAGATTTCAACTCCAAGAAAATATTTGGGCTGTCCCAAATCCCTTATTTTAAACTGCTTCTTTAAGCGCTGCTTGATATCATCAAGCTCTTTTATATCAGTTCCTCCAAGTAAAATGTCATCGACATAAACTAATAAAGAAACATAGTTGTCAATGGTGTTTCTTGTAAATAATGAGTAATCATGCTTTGATTGTGTGAATCCCATTTGTATAAGACATTGTGTTAACTTAGAATTCCATTATCATGAAGCTTGTTTAAGCCCGTACAATGATTTTTGTAGTTTGCACACTTTAATAGTGTCATTGTTTGTTCTGTATGAGGGATGATTCCCCCTTAATGGTGAACCCTGGAGGAAGCTTCATGTAAATGCCTTCCTCGAGGTCGCCATTAAGAAAAGCATTATGGACATCTAATTGGGAGAGATGCCATTTGAATTGGGCCGCTAGAGCAAGGAAAGTACGCACCGTGGTTAATTTAGCAACTGGACTAAAAGTTTCGTTGTAGTCTAAATCAAATTGTTGTGTAAATCCTTGTGCCACTAGCCGGGCTTTATACTTATCAATACTACCATCGGGTTTAAGTTTTGTTTTAAAAACAAAACGGCAACCAATAGGTCGATGACCTTTCGGTAAAGAAGTAATAATCATGCGTTATTGGCTTGTAAAGCATCAATTTCATCTTGAATAGCTTGTTTCCAATGAGAAAATTTCATGGCTTCTGAAAAAGACTTAGGTTCTTTAATAGTAAACAAGTCAAGAGAATAAACTCTTTGAGAATCAGACAACCTATCATAAGTGAGAAATTGTGAGATAGGATGATGGGTACTAAGATGAGCTCTACGAGAGCGAGTGCCTTTCTTCATTAACTCACAATGATAGTCTGTCAAGTGTGAAGGCTGTTGTGCTTGTGTAGTTCGAGTAGATCGGCGAAGAATAGGTTGATGTTCCAATTCATCAGATGTATTAGATTGAGGACCATCAGAGTCCAAGGAAGGATTTGGATGGATTGGAGGGTTGGAGGATGGATCAAAAGTGTTAGGTAGAGGACTTGAGGATGGATCAAAAGTGTTAGGTAGAGGACTTGAGGATGGATCAGAAGTCTCAAGTGATGATTCGAGTGGGCTGGATACAATGGGGTAGGTGGAGATATATCAGGTACAGGTTCATAAAATATATGAGTTGGTAAGTTAGTTTCCAACGTAGGAGCCAAATGAATGGATGGGAAAGAGTGATTGCTCAAGTCAGGCATGGGATGCACATGTATGGAGGAAATATTAGAATGGAATGGAAATTATGTTTCATGAAAAATAACATCTCTGGATATATTAATCGTACGATTGTCAAGATCATAAAGTTTATAACCTTTCACATTCGCTGGATATCCAATAAAAACAGACTTACGAGAGCGACTACTGAATTTGGGAGTAAGTTCTTTAACAGACTTGCCATAAGCCAAGCATCCAAAAGTGCGGATATGTGTATAGGAACACTACAAAAAAACTGGGCTGGGACGACGGATAGATCCGTCGCTTAAACCCAACGATCCGTCGCCCCAGCTATGGCGACGGATAGAAAATCCGTCGCCCCCCTGGAGCTGGGACGACGGATAGATAATCCGTCGTCCAATTCGCGACGGATTGGACGACGGATTATATATTTGACTTCTTTTTTTTTTTAATCGAAATATAACGACGGATAGAATCTATCCGTCGCTAAACTAGACGACGGATAGATTATATCCGTCGTTATATTTAGCGACGGATAGATTCTATCCGTCGTCCAATATTTATTGGAATTAGTGACGGAATCTGAAATTCCGTCACTAATTCCGTCACTGTGAATCCGTCACTAATTCCGTCACTAATTTCGTCACTATTAATCCGTCACTATTTATTTCATATTAATCCCTGTTTTTCGTAGTTCACCTATTTAATCAATATAATGTTCGATAATAAATGAATAATACGGAAAATATTTCAATAAATTTTGAATAAAAAAAGTAATACCCGGAGCTGGAGAAATTATCCACATAAGTGTAAACATGAAAAAAAATCCGAACATACAGATACATAACTAACTAGCTATCAGACGGGGGTGGGTGTGGGTGATGGCGGAACTGGGACATGAACTGCTCCATCTGTAACCGAAGGCGCTCGTTCTCCTCCCTTCGTTCTCTGTCGCGCCGCTCCATCTCGTCCTTTTGTTGCTCCATCTCTTGAGTTAGCCGAGCAACCTGTTCCCGAACCTACGATTGCACCATTTTCGAGACCTGGTCCTGTGTGTAAACCAGACGTCTAGACTGCTGGGATGATGATGAGGAGCACCCCGGACTATCCAAGCTCAAACCGAGGCTCCCGAGTCCATATATTCGTCCTTTCTTGTCCGGTTGGTTGACCTCTAAGAAGATGTTGTCAACTTGTTCAATTGACAGCTCCTCGCCCGTCTCTTCCTCCTGCCTCGCTACATGAGCATCAACCTCAGCCTGAAATCGTAAATAGCAAATATCATGATCAGTTACTGTTTTTCAAAAAGAACTTGTAATAGTGTACAAATATGAACTTTAAGCAACATAAACATACCACAATAGACGAGGCCCGGCAGTCGGTCCATACCCCGCCCTTCTGCTTGGCCTTCTTGAAGATGGCATACTTGGATGTCACCTCCCCCGTGCCACCTGAATCAAACCAGATCTAGTCAACAATTTATCATCTACAAGTAATAGAACAGCAGAGACACAATACATACACGTAATGCTAGATTGCAAAAACACATATATATACGCACCGATTGATAATAATCAGTGACAGTAGATCGCCTCCCAAGGTGGTGAACGGCCCTTCCTGCCGTATCAGACTGGGATTTCCGGTTATGCCTGTTGGTCCAGGCAACATCATGGACATCAGTTCGGCGCCAGTAGGCATCCCAAAGGGCCCACTCCGCTGCATCAACCTGTGGAGGGATTGGGCCACCCCGACCCCGAATGGCCTTCCACGAACAGACCATATCCATGTACAGTTTGGATCCCACAGTCTCCTAAGCACGCCAGATCTGTGGGATCAACCTGCTGGGAATGAAGTACTCCTTCTACACTCCCAATTTCATACAACATCCAAAGTCAATACATGTATAACCTCACCATGTTACATCAATTTAACAAGATACAACAACATAACAGATATGGTGACTAACATATCACCCAAACAAAGTGGCTAACATACCACTCACATATAGTGGCTAACATACCACTCACATTGTCCTAAATTTTACTAACGCAATGGTGACTAACATATCACCCAAATAAAGTGGCTAACATACCACTCACATACAGTGGCTAACATACCACTCATATTAAAACGATTATAATTACAAACAAAGGAATGCCATATTTTAACTTACCTCACCATCAAGTACTCGGCCCTCATGCGCTCGAGATGTGGCTCCAACACTCACCACCCTTGGGTGGTTTCTCTCCTGCTCCTAAGATGTCACCTAGTTTGTTGTGCACCTCCGAGGCCATAAGTCATTGTCGATGTATAAGATACAAGAAGCGAATATATATTACTTTAGTACAACAATTTATACTTGTCAACTATCATTATAAGTTATGTTTTACATATTTAAGAAGAATGTATAATACTTACTTGGCAGGACCAACAGGGAAAATCACAGGCAAGCCGTCCCACGTGACGTTGGGATGGTTTGGATCGAACACGAGGTAGGGACAATCATCGTGGTCGTCCTCCAAAGATGTGTCTGGCTGACCGGTAGCCACGGCTTCTCTCTGCCTGGGGTCTCGAGAATCCGAGACCTGCCGCTCGACCATCGGAGCCCTCACGTCATGCGACCATCCGGACCCACCACTATCATGCGACCGGATGCGTGGTGGGGGACGATAGGTGGACGGCCTCTGTCGCGGCATCTGCAAAAACATGTAATAAATACAATAAAATGTGTTAGTACGAGTTATAATACATAACAGATTATAATAACACATATAATTACTCAAATGTTATCAACTACTAACTAGTTATAATACACATAATATACCGTTATCGCCGTCCTCTAAGTCTACATATTGGTCCTCGTGCAGATCAAACAACTCCATTGCTTGTTTCTCAAGTGTTGGACTACAGGTTTAAGAGTCACGTATTGCTTGTTTCTGCACTGTTTCATTGCACAAGGGCACTTTATCAACCCATCCTTTACACAAGCCGGATTTGAGATTGCAAATGCAATGAAACCTTCAACCCCTTTCAGAAAACTCCATTGAACTTTGCCATTGAGAGTACGACAATACATCCATGAACGATCGGTATTCATTGAATAATTAGATAATAACCTGACACGTTTGAATTCATTAGATCGAGGTCTTTCATTTACAATAATAAATCAATTTCACAATAATTCAATCAATTGCTACGTAATATAAGTTATATGAGCTTTAGTCAATTGTTACGGCATTACATAATATAAGTTACATCAGCTTCAATTTTACCATAATGTTTGGTTTCATATATATATCAACTAATGATTACTAGTTATACAAGCCTAGAGACAAAACGGATGAAACTCCTCATTCTCATGCACGATCCTCTTCATCACTTGTGACGCTCCCTACCACAGAACTTGCATTCCAACAGATCTACATCCTCCTCCCAATACACCATGCACATGTTCCGACAAGTAGAAAGGCACTTGATAGGCGTCCCCAAACCCCGCCTCTCCCTCCATTGGAGGTATGTCATAGACGGTGCTTCCTCACCGTGATGAATCCATACATGATACTCAGGCATGAATCCATAACGTCGCAAGTGCTCGAATACTGGTCTAGGCGTCATAAATTGCTTGTTTCTGCAGGTTTCCAATGTGCAAGGACACTTTATCAACCCCCAGTTGCACAAACCGGACGTCCCATGGCAAACGAGATGAAACCTTTAACCCCTTCTACAAAACTCCTAGAAACTCTACCATTTACCGCCGTACGATCGTACATCCATGAACAGTCGGAATTCATTGTATACTTTATTTTTAACCTGACACATTCCAATTGATTAGATCGTATTTAATTTATTAGATCGATTCCAATTCGGATAAGAAGATTGTGGAGGTTAATTGTTAATTATTATATGTTCCTTATAAATTAATTATTAATTAAGTGTTCGATATGCTACAAAATTGGGCATATATTTTAACCATTTCAACCTCTTAGTACATATATTATATACTTAACATACATATCAAATTAACTAATTACTCTATACATATCGAATTACTACGTATATTCATATCAAATTACATACTTAACATACAAATTTATCAAATCAAAACTACATACTTCTATACTTAACAAACATATCAAATTAACTAAACTAACTATATATACTTAACACACAAATCAAACTAACTACATACATTCATACATACCAAACTTAACATACTACATACATTCATATCATACTACATACCTAACATATATACATATCATTAACTAAACTAACTATCAAATTACATACATACATACATACATACATACATACATACATACATACATACATACATACATACATATATATATATATATATATATATATATATATATATATATATATATATATATATATATATATATATATATCAAATTGAACAAATTACATATAATTGATCAAATTAACTAAACTAACTACTACATACTTATCATATATACATATAATGCTCAAATTAATCAAAATAAACAAAATCCCCAAATTTTTAAAAACTAGGGTTTTAGCCAAAATACCTTGATTAATCGGTAGAAATCTGAAATTGATCGAAGAACCAAACTCCTTGTCACACGAGCTTCGATTAGGCACCAAGATTGGCCGGAATAACGAAGAATTCACCGGAAATCGAAGAGAGGAGAAGAAGAGAATGAGGAAGAAGAATGAAGAAGAACTGATTCTACTTGCATTCTGTCGGCAGATAAAACCCCTCTGGGCCGATGGACACGTATCCGTCGGCCCAGAGGCAATCCGTCGCTATATAGGGCGACGGATAGGTATCCGTCGCCCCATAGAGACGGATAATCTATCCGTCACCCCTTTTGTTTTTTTTTTAATTAAAAATATTAACGACGGATAAAATTATCCGTCGTTAATAATTTCATTTTTATTTTTATTTTTTAAAAAGTCAAACTTGGGCGACGGATAATTATTATCCGTCGCCCAATTTAGCGACGGGTAACTATTATTCGTCGCCAAACGGGGCGACGGATAGAATCCGCGCCCCAATTAGCGATCCGTCGTTATGGGGCGACGGATTATAACGTCGTTTTTTAATGATTTTCTTGTAGTGTCGAAGGTGTTTGTTTAAACAAAATCTCATACGGAATTTTTTTATGCAAAATAATGGAAGGAATACGGTTAACCAAATAAGCAGCAGTTAACACAGCATCACCCCAAAACTTGAGAGGCAATTTAGCTTGAAACATGAGCGAACGAGCTATGTTAAGTAGACTTTGATGTTTTCGTTCAACTACGACATTTTGTTGAGGCGTATAAACGCATGTCTTTTGATGTAAAATTCCATGTTTAGCATAATAATCCTCCATTAGAAACTCAGAACCATTATCGGATCGAATAATTTTAACATGAGAATTAAATTGGTTGGAAACCATTTGAATGAAATTCTGTAAAACTTGTTGCACATCTGATTTATGTTTTAACAGGATTACCCATGTCATTCAAGAGCAATCGTCGACTATGGTTAGAAAGAAACGATGACCTTGTAATGAAGTTTGGGAAAAAGGACCCCATATATCACAATGTATCAAATCAAACACTTTAGAACTGAAATGACTTTCATTAGAATCAAAAGGAGTGCGTTTATGTTTGGACTTATTACAAATATCACAATAAGTAAAATCAGTGCTCTTCACAAGAGGAGACAATCGCTCAATAAGCTTGAGTCTCTCATTGGGAAGATGGCCTAGCCGAAAGTTCCATAGGTTCTTATTTAGTTGAGCACACTGATTGACGTGAATATTTGTGGAAGGAAAATTCATGTCCAAATAATATAGCCCTTGTCTAGTCTTGATTTTTCCAATCTTCATCGATGATGAGTGAATCTGTAATAAGCAAGTATCTTTAGCAAAGCTTATTTGAACATCATTTTATTTAGTTAGTTTGTTAATAGAAAGCAAATTAACTTTAAATCTTGGTACACACAGTACTCTAGATAAAATAATATCCGGAGACAAACATATATCTCCAATATATGAAACTGAAATATGTGTATGATTAGGTAATTAAACAGTAGAGTTTATTGATCTCACATTATGAGTATAAAGAGAAGGAGAGAATATAACATGATCGGAAGCACCAGAATCAATAATCCAAGTATTTAAATTTTCAGAAAACACATTAAAGAGTTGCATACCTGCAAATTATGTGTCTTTCTCAGATGAAGTGTGCACAACATTCATCTTGGGTTTGTTGATTATCTTCTTAATCTGCTTCACTTGCTCAGGACTAAGATCTAGTTCATCGTCAATGTTTGTAACATTAGCAATGGATCTCTGTTGCCTTCCTTGATAGTTCTTTCCTTCACCCTTGGTGAACTTATAGTCAGATGGATATCCATGCTTTCTAAAGAAATTTTATTCAAGGTGACCAGACCTTTTGCAAAAATCACAAGTAATGCATGTTTCTTCAGTGTGACATGTTTTTCTACATTTAGAGCAGAACATGAGGCCTTTTCCTTTTCTTTTGTTTCCTACAGCCATAGCAGAAGATTCTGCACCAGTATTCATGCCATTTCTTGTCATCTTTTGCATTTCCTCTTGAAGCACAGGTGAGTATGCTTTATGAAGAGAAGGAGTGGGTTCCATCAACAAGATTTGGCTTCTTACATGTTCATAGGTAGTAGTTAACCATCAAAAAATGAAAAACTTGATCAACCTGATAGTATAGTTTAAGTCATGTAGGTTGTAACACACATTCACCACAAACACAGCCTAAAGGAGGCCTGTAATTCTTCAATTCTTCAAGCAAGCCGCTGAGTTTAGTGAAATACTCACTAACAGTAAGTTGGCCTTGCATGAGATGACTCAGCTCTTGTTGGATTTGGAAAATCCTAACATTATCAGGCTCCGCATAACGGACTTTAAGCTTGTCCCATGCTTCTTTGGCAGTATTGACATACCTAATGTTAGAAGCAATTTCATTGGAAACCGAGTAAATGATCCAAGTTAAGACCAAATTGTTACATCGAACCCAAGGTAAATATAAAGGGTCTGCCATATCTGGTTAAGGTTGAGTTCCATCAATGAAACCCGTCTTATTCCTCACAGATAGTTGCAGCATAAACATTCATTTCCAGTTATGATAGTTGTTACCATCCAACGGTGGAGTGATAACAACAACAGTTGTGTTATCATTCGCACTGAGATAATACACACTGTAAGGATCTGTGATGTTTACCGGCACTATAGGTGCGGCACCATCATCACCACCTCCATTCTCAGCCATGATAAAAAAAAAAACTTGATGTGAAAAGAAAAAAACAAGAAGTTTACAGTTGCAAAAAACAGGGGAAGGCTTTATACTTTCCGAGATCCGACGTTTTTCACCATAAATTTTATGCAAAGATCGTAAAACCCTGCACTGGTACCATGACAGAGATCACAGTGAAAGCATTATTGAGAAAACTATGTTTATTGAATGGGAAGATTGATATACAAACACTAGTCTAGTACAGTGTATATATAGATGTATAAATCACATCCCTAATACCTAAAAAGGGCATAGATTACAATATGCGACAAACAACGTGATTGCGCTCAATCAATTAGGATGTTCCTTAATTGATTCGATGCAGAACTTTCATTATGTGGAAGATCCCTAATCTGGGTTTATTTGGAAATTTTCCAATTCTTTGCGTTTGGTCCATTGCTCCAACAAATCAGTCTCTCTTTTCTTTTCCTGTACTGAATTGTTATCCCATGCATCGCGGCCGCTTTGTGCACTCATTGTTGTCGTTCCATGCGTCGAACTATTCGTCTTTGTTTTCAAACTTTCCTGTTGAGACAACTCACGTGGAAATTCGTCCAGTTGAAAATGGCCAGTACCGAATGGGAGATATATGTGGGCATGTGGCACTGTACTTGCTTTCTGTGTGTTCATCTATTTGAATCCAATTTATATCTTTTACAATTCGATATAATATAACATGTTTGAAAAATACATTAATTAATACTTAAATGACTAAGTGCTAAAAAGGTTAACTTCTAAGAAAATTACACTAGTGTAACTCAATCCTAACACATTCAACTTTCTTTCGACCTCACCTGATTCAAAACCGATTCCACTGAACACATACAAGGGAAGCCCCGAAGGGGTGACCTGAGAACACAAGTGCATTTGTGACCAGTTCCAATCTTGAAATGCACCTGTGTTCTCAGTTTCACTCCTCCAAGAATCGACTTGTTGATTCAATCAAGACTACACTATAGCTAAATTACAGTATTTAGTTTGAGTTCCCAATATTTATGGTATTGGCGAAAGACTTGGAATGTGTTAGAATGTGGTCATCCTGTTGACATCATGATTCATGATTAATTGATACCTAGCTACTTATTTTTGTCATTCATCCCAAACATATCATAAGTTACAACTAATTTTGGGTCTTAGATGCCAGATGTTCCCATATGATAAACCGTTCAAATATTGTTGGTTCCGAATTTCAATCTCATCTAACTACATTCAATCTCATGCGAAATGCTCAAACTCATTATAATCACATGCCACTGTTACTTATGGCTCTTTTAAAAATTTCAAAGCTTTGCACTTTTTAAGACACTAAAGTCTCAATTTTGAAATTTAGGTTCAATTTTTGTAGAAACTGGAAAAATCATGAAATCATTTGAAGAAAGAAAAACTGTTGGAATGAGTTTAAAGTCCTAATACGTTAATTTGAATCCGTGTATAGTTAATGAACATCATAATGCAAGATTGCAATTAATCAGTGAGCTCAATTTTCAGTAGTACTATTATACTTGTTAAAAGATTTAGGTTACTAATATGTGGTCGTAAACAGGATTACGTCCCAAGTAGATTTTTTATCTAACCATGTGGAGCCACGATTCCCATACTTCAGCATTACTTGGTTGGAAATAAAATATTTGATCCGGAGGATATTCGATTGGGGATGGACTATCCATATAATTGCTTGCCGACATCAAATTGTGATCAGTGTTGAAAGCAATCAATTATTTTCCTTCACCAAAAACTCAACCTAAACTCTCCATATCATACCCAACTTCAAAATCATCTATTCTCTTCAACTGAAAACTCATTCAGTTCAATTCGCCCATTTAATTCGATTCGATTCGAATTATATTTTATCTACAATTCGATTCGATGAAATTTCAGTTGAAGAGAACAAAGCCTATGATTAACAGTTAACTAATCATATACTACCAATGAGATTATCATATCTCAACTTGTTTATCAACTAGTGTTAGGCTCGTCTTTTCAAATTAAATTTTGAATCGAATCAATGTAATCGAATCAAAATCAAACGAATTAAATCAAACGAATCAAATCAAAACGAATCAAGAAATTACATTTGTCCCATTTTTAATAATAATGAATACTACATCCGGTCCATTAATAATTTCGTAGGAGACTTTTTTCGGACGTTGATCAGATTATCAGAAATTACACGACAAAAGAATATAATAAAATTATATTATAAAAATAAATTAAGTATATTTGACTAACATAACTTTGTTTTATACTTTTTTGTGCGTAATTTGTAGAGTTTGGTTTGACTTTAGTTTGGTATAACTTGTTTTTTATTTATTAAGTTTGAGAAAAAACTCAACGTATGCTTCTGAATTTACTTCTATTGTTCTAATATCTTCCAATAAAAAAACATGTCGATTTTTTGTTAGAGATGTACGTACAAAGTATGTGAACCAGTTTGAATGGTACTCTCGGTGTTCTGTAGTTTCTTATCTTAACTCAACTTTTACGGTAGAAAAGAAGGGTAATTCGAATCGTAACTATACTTTTTATTTCATTGATCTACGAAAAGTCGTGTTAAAAAGAAAGAAAGAAAAAGGTTGAAAATATCTCAATTGGATAAATTTTCTTATTTTCCTTGTACAAAAGATGGGTTGTGTAAATAAATGATAAAATAATAATAATAATAATAATAATAATAATAATAATAATAATAATAATAATAATAATAATAATAATAATATGAATTTAATGAACTTAAGAGAGCTGAACTGAAGAGAGTCGAATCAAGACGAACTAAATGAATCGAATCGAATCGAATCGAAGTTTTAGGTTGAAAAGAAGAATTCTTGAACAAATACGTAATCAATAAAGTCTGAGATATTCCCTGTCCAGTTAATGTTATCCTACTTCTTTTCGGCTCAGTTTTTAGAGAATTAATAGTTAATTTTTTGTTTAAGGTAGAAAAATGATAAATAATAGAAACAATATACTACTCCCTCCGGTCTTTGAAAAGCTTGCTAAGGAGACTTTTTTCCGAACTTTAATCGTAAATTACGCTCAAACTACACGAAAAAAAATAATAAAATTATATTATGAAAATAAATTAAGTATATTTTACTAATATAACTTTTTTATACTTTTTGTGTGTAATTTGCGAGTAATTTACGGCCAAAGTTTGAAAAAAAGTCTCCTTAGGAAGCTTTTAAAAGACTAGAGGTAGTATGATATAAGGTAAATAAATGATAAAGAATGAAAAATGTATGAGAGTTATTTAGTAAGACGAATATTGATTAATGGAGTTTACTTTTTGTTGCTTGGATATGAGATTTTATTAAACGGACGCCAACAAAGGAAAAGTGAGATACCGTTAGTATCCATCGAGTATCTTCTACTACTACTTCATCCGTCTCGGAAATAGTTTTCAACTTTGACTTTTTTCAGTCAAATTTATTCAACTTTAACTACGAATTAATTTTACACCGCAAATGTAAAATGTACAATCAAATTATATAATGAAAATACAGTCCCTAAAGTTTCTTTATATAAAAAGTTGAACATTTTATATTTGCGGTTTAAGATTAATTCGTAGTTAAAGTTGAAAATGTTTAACTGTAAAAAGTCAAAGTTGAAAGCTATTCTAGGTATAAGGATAGAAAAATGAAAATAAAATTTAACTTGTGAGATTGATACGTAGGAAGTGCCTGTATATTATTAAGGGGGCCCTATTATTATTGTCAAAATGTTATTTCCATTGCAAGGAGGGATCATTGTGTGCCTCACACGTAGTGCTTAATAATTCCACCCGACAATTACTTCCATGGTTATTTCACTTTCAAATTGATTAAATTTCTCTTGATTACTCACGTAATAACATGCAAATCAACAATCTAAACATAATTAAATATATTCATAAATGTGTTCTTAGTGAAATTTAAATATACTTAAACCCACACTTTGAATATGTAACCAACTTAACCACCATGGTATTGGTAGGTTAATTTACCTTCCACTTTACATATCTATTTTAAAATATCTCCAACTTTTATTTATGTAACCTTATATTTTCACAATTATTTACAGTTATTTTTATATATTAATTCTAAAATCTGTATTTTTATGGAAGAAAAAAAAGGGTATATAATATCTTCTTCATGTGGATGCCCATCCAGACTCCCCACCCTAACTAAGCTAGACCTAGACGTGACTTGAGGATTGGTCGCGTTCATATCTTGACAATATACTATATGGTTGAGATTCTTTGATTGGTATTTATATATCAGTTGGATATAACATGAAATAATGATTAATTATACTAAAATGGAAGTTTTTGGATATCATAATATGTGTCTTACAACTTATCCTTCTGGGACACATGAGGAATAAAATCTTTTTAACTTATAATATTAATGAAAACATCAATGTTATTTATATTGATGTTTTCCATAATAAATTTATTAACAACTCGACATTTTAATTAATAATATCGAAGTTTTATTTTTACTCTAAATAAGTTATCTCAAAACCTGATAGTTTTTAGAAAAATCAAATAATGTAATTGTTAACTTGATTTGAACTGATTTGAAATAAGTTCTCTCGCAAGAATTGAAATTTTTGTGAAGACATGTGACACGTCAAGATTTCCGTGTCCACTCGGTGTAACATGAATGAAACAGTCCAAGATGTTAAAGAAAAGAAGTATGGTCGACAACGACAACACACTTCATGGAACATCAATGCGATAAACCAACTTTAAAAATATCCAACCACCCACTCACTCACTCTCCCTTGTATTATTTATTTATACACCACTCTATTTCCACTCAAAATTCATCACACACAAATATAATCACTTCCTTTCTCAAACACTACACATACATACATACATACATACATACATATAATCATCAAAATGGATTTCCTATCGAACTTAGCCAAGAAGGCCACCAGCGAGGAGCCCAAGCCCAACACCGAGAGCCCAGCACCGGACCACAAGCCCGCCAACTCCGACCTGGCCAGCAGCGCCAAGATAGTCGCCGAGTCGGCCCAAGCCCAGTTCCGCAACGAAGAATTCGACAAGAAAAAGACCGCCGGAGCCACCGCTGACCTCCTCAGCGCCGCCGAGTCTTACGGCAAGCTAGACGAGACGAAGGGTGTCGGAAAGTACGTTGATCAGGCTGAAGACTATTTGCGAAAGTACTGTGATGACTCTTCCAAGCCGGCTGAGCATAAGCCGGACGCATCTGCACCGGAAGTTAAGGAGCCTGAAGGTGGTTCTGGTGATTTGATGAAGATGGCTGGTGATTTCTTGAAGAAATAAACCGCCCGGCTTTTTTTAATTGGACTTTATGTTAATTGTTGCTTAATCATCATTAGTTTAATGTCATGTGGCTTCATGCAATCATGTTTGTGTAATTTGTACTCTTACTAATTTATAATAATAGTAACGGTGTGTTTGTTTTTATGAAGAATGATGTGCCTTGCAATAATGTGTTGTGTGTTTTACACTTTTACTATAACCTTTTGTGACCTTTAGCATATTTTTTTTCTCTTCTCTTTGATTTTGGATGGTGTAAAATCTTGCCATATTATCTAAATGTATATATTTTCATAAAACTTTATACATTTTGTCATTTTCAGCGGATCCATGAAGTCATGTTACTCACTAACTTTCCAAATGGGTTTTCAAATTCCATTTTTTTTTTTACCATCGACTAAGAAATTTTATACGTAACGCCGAACTTTTTAAATCAAATTTATTGGTTGAGGTTCTATGTTAAATTTTTTTTTAAAAAAACATTATCTTTTATTCCGAAAATATCCCTAACCTAAATTAAATAAAGTAATCCGTGACAACATTGCAGATTTGATATGGGAAAGTGATGATCTGAAATTTTTCTCGATGTATCGATTTATATTTTATATTCAGGAACCTCATATACATTTCACAGATTGTTTAACTGCGTAAGTTAATAATTTTTTTCGTATTAAGTTAGAATCTTTCAACGAATATTTATTTTCAACTTCGATAATTTTAATGATATTATTAAAGTGGTGGTGAAAAGACATCAATATATATTAAAATAATTAATAAAAATGTGATGTCTTATTATTTAGAAAAATAAGAGAATGCCTTTTTATGTCATTTTATAAAATACCAAATTACCAATTTAATTTCTTAAACACCTACATTAAAATCACCAATTTTTCACTAATTAATTACCTATTCACCAATTTTACCTATTTAATTAATACTAGTCATCAGTTAATTTTCCAATACCACTAAATTTTCACCATTAAACAAGTAGAAACTTTATAAATTTCTAAAAATGTAAGCTACTCGAGTAAGTCTACGACCTCAAATATATTGTTAATCAAAATATTTAGTATGTTGTTAACAAAATGCATTTTTTATATATTTATATGCAATATATTCAGTAATGGGCTTGAGTTTGACTAAAACTTAAACTAACTGAGTTGAACTCGAGCCTACGCATTATGACTCAAGCTATGAAAATGAGCTTGTTTTATTAATGAACCGGGCTCAAGTGATGAAATACTCCGTTCAGTTTGGGTCGGCTCAAAAAACAACAGGCACTAAGAGACTATAAGTACGGACCATAACTAAATGTGAGAGTTGGGTTGGGCCAAAATGGGTGAAGCCTAAATTAAAGGCCCATTTTTCATAATAATTCAAAACCTATGAGCACTGTTCCCATTTTGTTCTCACTGGCATAGATTGCTGCATTTGGAAGCCACCTCAAAGTTCCTTCCGTACTTTATTGGCAGAATTGCTGTGGGTTATTCAAGCAAACTGTAAGGAACAATTTTCTCAGGTAAGAAAGCTGAGCAGCTTCTGTTAATTCCATCCTAGCACTGTCATTTGCTGATTATTTTACATTTATCCAAGCAAAGTTTTGATTTTTAAAATCCCTAAATGGCTACAGCTCTTGCAAGGAGATCAACCTCACCGGTGGATTGATTCTTTAATTCAACAATTGATCGATCAATTCGTTAGCTTTCTACCTGGAATTTCCAACCAAGGCTTTGGAGAGGGATTTGGTAATGGCGCTAAGGCGTATGCTTGGATTTTCCGATGGGGAATTGATGAGATCAGATGCAAAGCCATGTACTCGGTTGATGAGGCACACTGCTGGTATCTTTTCAGTTGGAGGAGCATTGGGATTTTGGATTCTTTGTCGATTGCATTACGGTCCGAGAATCACAGTCCCTCGAACTCTTAGGTGGGCTGCTTGTGGAGCAGTTTCTGTGAGCGGTACCACGGCTTTGCTGGTTCGTCTCCTTAGTCCTGAATGTGAGCCCCAAAATATAGCTGCTTATGATCACAAAAAGTAATTTGGCTTTCTTACAAGCTTAGTTTATTCTATTAAGTACTTATAAACCATAAGGTTCTTTATAAGATTCTATTTGGTTGAACTAGCAGAGATATATCAGATGGAATGCATTGACTGTATTGTATGATATGAATGAACTAGCAAGCTTAGTTTTATCTTGAGATTCACCGTGCTTTATTTGATTGGGTTATTTCATTGGTATCTGCAACTTGTTTCGCATTAATAATACTCCTTTCTCCTGCAAGTCCCATTACGTTTCTTCTTTATCTCAGCTGCTTTACTTCTCTGGCTCCATATCTAAAGAAAGCTTGGAAAAAACCAGCTTCAAACATTGTTCCTTATTTATTGACAAATACCAGTTTGTTTTCTCCTCAAACGGGTTTTAAAGTTGCCTCTGTTTCAGCTCGTATCAGAAACCCACAAGATTCTGGGTTGCTGCTTACATTCCTCAAAGAGAAGAGCTTTTCAACACCCAATTCGGAAAAATCACGAGACATGTCCCTAGATTGTTTTGTGCGTTGAAAAAACAATGAAGCCAAAATATTGAATTCCTCAAAAGGGATCACCCTCACTCTGTATATTTAACTATCCTACTCTCTTTGCTTTAAAGCCAGAAACGTTGATGAAACTTGTCCACAAGGTTGATGGGGTGGGCGTTGAGAGGACGTCTAAAACACTTCATTTATGCTGTTTGGAGTGTTAGTAAAATGAGTGATATGAATTATGGGCTGAAGTTGATGAGTGATGACATTTGGGGAATTTGGCTTCTCTGAAGATGATATTTTGAGTCTGCAGGAGTCACCCAACAGTGCTTTGTAGTTTGTACATCAGGGCATAAGGTCAAGGAGGTAAAAGAGGTTTGCTGGAGATGGGGAGGTGTGATATATCGTGTATTGTTAGATCCCCCAAGTCTTTTACCAACACTATAGAAAAGCATCAATGTTAAACGCAACAGAATTTTCGCTAAACGCAACACAAAATATTTGTAAATTGATCAAAATGCCCCTAACTCAAAAAAATCTTATAAACTTAACGAAAAATCGAAAACGCACGTTTACGCAAACACAAAAACATTAACATGCACGATCGAACACAAAATAACAACACTAAACATAATTCGGAAAAATTAAATAAATAAAAAATTTCAAAAAATATTTCGTTTACGCAAACACAAAAACATTAACATGCACAAGCGAACACAAAATAACAACACTAAACATAAATCGGAATTTTTTTTTTAAAAAAAAATTCGGAAAATATTTCATTTATACAATCCAAGACCTGAAAGGTGGTTGAAAACGGAGTTGATCGGTCGAAACGGAAGTGGATTCGGAGTTTGGACGAATATTTTAGAGCCGTTTAAGTGAAAGCGTGCGAAATTCGAACTATGATGGAGCAGCCTTGGCATTTTGGCCATAAATTTCTCACATGAACTCCGATTGACCTGATCTTGGTGTCCACGCGTAGATAAGACTCTAATAGTCCTTGACATGAATTCCATCATCTTCATGAAAATTGCTTCTTCCAGCTTACCATGAAGAAAAGCTGTCTTCACATCCATTTGTTGAAGATGTAAATCCCATTGAGTAACCATAGCTAGTAAGACTCTGATAGAAACATGCTTAACAACTGGAGAGAAAATCTCAGTATAATCAATTCCTTCCTTCTGAGTAAAACCTCTTGCAACCAATCTTGCCTTATATCTAATTGATTCTTGAATACCAGTCTCAGATTTCTTCTTAAAGATCCATTTGCAACCAACAAGCTTCTGATTCTTAGGTGCAGTAACAATATCCCATGTGTGATTCTTCTCCAATGACAATAGCTCTTCCTGAATAGCTGAAATCCACTTATCACTCTCAGAACAACTTATAGCTTCTTGATAAGTTGCAGGCTCTGAGTAATTAATATCTTCAGCAACAGATAGTGCATAAGATACACTATAGGACTTTCCTATTCTTCCATAACCATGCATATTTGGAGCAATTTTATTTGTTCTCTTAACTCTATTTTTAGTCAGTTGATAAGAAGATAGGTTTTCTGTAGCTTCTGACATCTCATCTGTATTGTGAACAATTGGATTTGTCATTTCATATGACAATTGTTGTTTTCCATCATCAGTGTCACACAATTGTTCTTCTTTATGTTCATGATTGATAGGTGTGGCATGATCATCTGCTACTTGCTCCACCTCAAGTTCTGTAACCTGTTGACTTGGTTTAAGTGGCATAATTTACTCATTGAAGATCACATATATGTTAATGATGCATTTATTTTGACTAATGCTCCATAGCTTGTAGCCTTTCACACCTGGTGGATATCCTAAGAAGATACACCTGACAGCTCTAGGATCCAATTTATCTTGTCTTGTGTGTGCCAGAGCCAAACAACCAAACACTTTAATGTGTGTATATGATGGAGGCTTTCCTGACCAAACCTCTTCAGGTGTTTTATGATTGAGTGGTGCAGAAGGACTCCTATTGATCAAGTAACAAGCTGTAGTAGCTACTTCACCCCAGAATGTTTTACTCAGACCAGAGCTTATCAACATACACCACACTCTTTCAAGCACAGTTCTATTAAATCTCTTTGCAACTCCATTTTGTTGAGGAGTACCAGGGATTGTTTTATGCCTCACAATTCCCTTCTCTTTGCAGAAATCATTGAATTCTCCTGACATAAATTCTAGACCATTATTTGTCCTTAAATGCTTGATCTTTCTTCCCATTTGATTCTCCACTTCAACAGACCAATCTCTGAATTTCATGAGTGACTCATCTTTTGATTTTAGTATGATCAACCAAACCTTCCTTGAGAAATCATCTATAATGGATAAGAAATACTTACCACCACTTAGAGTTTGAGTATTGGTTGGACCCCAGAGATCTGAGTGAAGATAATATAAAGGAGCCTTAGTGACATGTTTTGCAGAATCAAAACCTGTCTTATGAGATTTGCCCATGACACAGTTCTCACAGAACTTTAGTGTGGTTATCTGATCACCACCAAGTAGATTTTGCTTGGATAGCTCCTTCAAGCCTTTCTCACTTAAGTGCCCCATTCTGGCATGCCATAGTTGAGTGCTATCCATAGAAGTAACATTTGCAGATATTTCTGTGACAGTGCTTCCATCCAAGTAATACAGACCATTATTTTTAATGCCTCTCATTACAACTATCTCTCCTCTCATAACTATAAGTATTCCATTCTCAGATTGATACTTGTGACCATTACTATCTAACATACCCAGTGAGATCAAGTTTCTCTTCAACTTTGGGATGTATATGACATTAGGAAGAATCCTGACCACATTATCAAACATTTTAAGTCTTATATCACCATATCCTTCAATTCTGCATGGATAATCATTTCCCAGTAACACAGATCCACCTCTTTTACCTTTAAAATTCACAAACCAATCTAGATTTGGACTCATATGAAATGAACAACCAGAATCTAACACCCATCACTTATTTGAAATTGAATTAGTGACTGAACAAGCTTCAGAAACAACAAGTACCTCAGCATCACCATATGGTTGTGAATCTTCAGCTATATCTGCAGTGTTTATAGCTCCATTGGATTGAATTTTTCCAGCTTTCATATCTCTCTTGAATTGAAAGCATTGTTTCTTAAGATGCCCAGGTCTCTTACAATAAAAACACTTCCTCTTCTCAGCATCATAACCTTCTGTATGCTTTCCTTTATCACCTTTCTTGGCATCAGAATAGTTAAATGGCTTGTTCTTGCCTTGAAGCTTGTTGCTCCACCTTGCTCTTATATTCAGGCTCGCAGTTGTGATATCTTGACTAGTAGAAGGTTTCCTGTGCAAATCTTTATTTCTCAAAGCAACATCAACATCTTCATAAGTGAGCTTAGTGCTCTTACTAATCACAAGCGCATCTATGAAATGCTCATATGATTTTGGTAAAGCTCCCAGAACCACCAGTGCCTTATCTTCATCTGGCATAGTGATTGATTCACTCTCAAGATCTTGACACATTTTGTTGAATTCATCCAACTGATCAGAGAGAGATCGATCATCATTGATCTTGAAAGCAAACAGTTTCTTCTCGAGATGAAGTTTATTTGCAGATGTTTTTGAATTATACCTCTTCCAATTTCTCCCTAACTTCTTTAGCTGTTTTGATCTTCACAACTTCTCTCAGAACTTTATCTCCCAAAGATAAGATAATAGTACTGCGAGCTCGTCCCATGTTTGATGCCTTCTCTTTTGAATCAACATCATCTGCAAATCCTTTGTCGCCTAAGAGTGCTGCATCCAAGCCTTGATGAACCAGCAACGCTTCCATCTTTGCTTTCCACAAACCGAAATCGGTTTTCTCTGTGAACTTCTCCACATCAAACTTCGTAGAAGATCCCATTGATGATCGAACACAAAGAAGAGATCAGAACTTCCCACAGACGACGCTGCTTGTTGAGATTGACAAGCAATCTCTTCTTCGTTCACAATCAAACGATCAAACAATCGAACAAAAATGATAACAAATCAACACAAGAGATTACGTGGTTCAGCTTCGTAAAGCCTACATCCACGGGAAAACAATCAATGATCTTATTGCCACCAATCGAGTACAATTACAAGCTCTCAATCAACAATGATCAAGCTCGAAATACACTGAAACCTATCTTCTACCTTTAGCGGATTTACAGAAGAAAAACGGTTACAATTGATTGAATTGAAAGTGAGAGAAAGTTGTTCTAGCTACCGATGATGATGATGATGAAAGCTGAATTTATATCTGGATGATGCAACCGTCTCGCAATTGATCGGAAGAAGAACTAACAGATCGATATGCTCTGTTTTCTGTCTGTTAGCAAATGTAACAACTTTAACCGCCAAGTTCATCTCCACCGTTGAAATCCCCAGATTAAATCTCAGCCATCCATTCACCTTTGAGCTATAAATCTCACAGTTAGAGTATACGAAAACTCCACTTCGGAGTAAAATTAACGGATCTCTAATCTACGTTATTTTGATGATAAGATTGCATTTCTTTCTTCAATCAGGATCATTTCTAGTGGTTTGGCTTTGTAGGATCTCATAAATTAGAGATGTATACTAGTATCTATTGAGCAGATCTTAGGCTGAAGAATATGAGCATCAGTGGTGTATTAGGATGATTTGTTGACATATTCCATGATTTTTTGTGAATCATGAATGTACAGTACTTGTTGTCTCATAGTAACTCATAAGGTTATGGATATCATATTTTCAGATTGATTTTGTCCTCGTGTATATCTTGGGTTTATTCCTCTAACCATTTTCTCTGTTCTCTGATACATAAAGATGCTTAATTAATGTGATTTTTACTTACTGCTTGTTTTGGCACTTTTTGAAGAGACTTAACCAAGATAAATCTGAATCATCAAATTTTATGCTCAATGAACACTCTTTTCTTTCACCCTTCAATTTATATTAAAGTGTAGTTTGGAAGCTATATAGCTACAGTTTACATTTTCTTTTTATACAACGAGTTGAGATTTAGAAGCAAAGGCATGTAGGTGGAAGTTTTCCAGTTGCTCTGATCTTATTTGCTTTTTCTCTGATCTTTAACTCCTCCCTTCTTTGGTTCTCCTCCGCTTGCGTCCTGGCTCCTCCTGCTATCCCTTCAATTCTTTTGACTTCAATCCGGTAGCTCTGTGCAGATTTTATCCTTTTCTTGTCCAATTCAGCCTGCAAATAGTTGTCATCATCAATCTTAACTATCAAACTAATCATAAAAACTAGAGTTCTGATAGCATTGTTTTCTATTCAGTTTATGAAATATTTTGTAACTGTACCAAGTTCTGCTAGACGAACTCAGACCTTTATCATCTCTATGTTTTGATCTTACCCTTACCTTCTTCTGCTCCCAGTCATCGATATTAGAGGTACTAGTATCTGCTTTTATCCTTCTCCTTTCCAATTTCTCCTGAAAATTCGTTATAACGATTTATAGCATTCATCGTAAGATCCTCAGGGAGGTTTATCAAGTTTCGCCATTGTTAAACATTATTATCCTTTTGCTAACTATGTGAATTCCCTGAAATAAACAGTATACGTCTACGAAGCAACGTTTCTATTCTGTAAGCAGATTGGATGAACGAACCTCGGTCCTCTCTATTTTGCGTCTTGCCTTGGCCTTCTTCTTGTTCTCCCAGTCATCAATTGTGGCCTTCATCCTCTCATACCTGAAATATGTCAAGATTTGTAACAAAGTTGGCAATGACTGAAAGCACGAGTAATAAGTACTTGCTCACTCATAGTTACCGTTCTCTAATGCTTGCCATCTCTTCTTTCTCCCAAGCATCCGCCTGAGAGTCTGCTGGTCGAGGCATTTGTGTCCTCTGGCCTATCATCGCATCGACAGGTTGGACTTGGCCTCTTGGCAGCGGTGTTGGTGGACGATAAGGCTTGGGTTCCTCGACTATGTTTACTTGCTTATCTGCAAAAGTTGAAGGTCTTTGCATTGGGCGTTTAGTTTCAAGTACAGGTTCTTCATGTGCTGGGATAGTTTCATCAGCATCAGCAAAGCTGAGCCTTTTCTTGTGTGATGGTTTCTTTTCAGGCACTTTTTGAGTCATTGAAGTGCTTGTAGGCACCTTCATATCGGGATCTTTAAAATTCTTCTTGGAAGATTGATCTGATATACGTAGTAAACAATCACTGGTTAGGATGAATTTCAGAATTTGGATTAGAGTATTCTGAATTCAGGAAGATTAATGTTTTTATGCTTACCTGATGACCTGAGTGCACTTCTGGGTTGTTCAGGTGGATTGATGTTATTCTGTTCCTTACTCGTGGCATTGAACCTACGATCAGTGCGCGATTTTGTTTTATCTCTGTAATCTCGTGCTCTTGATTCTTCAAGAGATTGAATAGCGTAGGCAGCAGCTGCAACAGCAGCCGGGTAGTCTGAAGCAGTGGTATGATCATAATCCGAAGTACTCATTTGTCTAGAAAACTGCCTTCTTATCCAGCTCTGGGTTCTTCTTTTATCTACGAACAGATGATATTGGTAGAGTCTAAAATCATTATTTCCTGCCCATTAATCAATGGCTCCATACCGAGAAAAAGAAAAAGAAAAAAAAAAAAATACCTCTGTAGGACTGTGCTTGTTGAGGCGGAATCTTTCTGTCCCTCGTGTTAGTGCTATCGTCTCTGTTATCCTGTCGTCTGCTAGGAAATCTTGCTCTGCAGAAAGATCATAATGAGTACTGCTCCTAGTTGATTCAAGTATGTTTAAAGAGGTCAAAGAGTTAACCTTGTCTGCTTAATCAGGCTCTCCATTGTTTGAAAAGATTCAATATATTATCTGTACAGAGGATTCCATTGCCTGTTGTGGTTATTTGAAGGAGAAACAGTTTAAGAGGAAGACAACTTGTTGAGGATTATGATTGGCTGATATTAGGGGTTTTTGGACAAGCAATCTGGCTAGTGATATACTTTGCTTTTGCATCTTTAGAACTAAATCCTGTAAGAAAAGCATACTTTTCTTCATCTGGATGTTCAGTTTGTGCAGAAAGATGTGAGCTTTTGGATTCCTTTATGATGCTTTCTTTGGTGTGTACTTTTGCACCACATTTTCTTGGAATCATAGTCATTATTATTAAGCCATTATTATTGAATTAACTAGCTTAGCTAGCTAGGCCATTTGAAGAACCATTCAATTCAGAAGCAGATGCTTTTTCAGGCTAACGTATACTGGTGATCGAAGTAAAGGCAAGGTCTATGCTACTTCAATAAAATTACTTGAGGATTACTATTACCAGGATTAACAAAGGTTTATGCACGTATGAAAAGCTAATAAGCAGAGCTTTTAACACATAATCTGGAGTTGAATTCTTGAAAGACAGGTATTGGAAATAAAGTTAATCTCAAGCAGACTTCTCTGCACATCAATAATTTTTGTAAACTGTAAATAACTCTATAATAATATCATGATAAAAAAGAAAACTGAAAAAAATATATATCTACAATCTATCTAGCTAACATTTCTTCTAGGCACAAGCTGATGCTTTAAATCCTTTAACCCTAGCGAAAACAATTGAATCAGGCGCCATTCTGATCGGCAATCTAGCATCAACGAGCTTCGGGTTCAATTCTGGGATCTCAGAAGATTCTGTGAGCTTCAATGGTGTTCCGTTCAGCAACAAGACATCACTTTGGATATTGCCACCTTCTGGGGTCAGATGATACTCTTCCCTTTGCATCACACTGCCGTCGTTCTTGTTGTATGCTTCAGGGTAGAATTTCAGGTCATCCACCAGTGAAACGTCGAAAGTGGTGGAGTTCGACATGTTGATCAATAGAACCGAAACGCCAGCCTGAAACGAGTCAAAGTAACACAAAGCTTAGAAATGTTTTTTTTAAAAAAAAAATTGGCTAGATATCAGAAAGCTTGCAAGTGATAATTTTTTTATGATGTGTCTAAAGTCCATCAGAAAAGCTTACCCCATCCTTTGAGCAATGAGAATAGGCACGCAAGTAAGGAGAACCGTCATGAGAAACAGAGAGTACGTTTTTTCCCATCAACCGATGCCATAAGAGAGCACTGTAAGCGAAAATGTAAAACAGTCACTTTAAGTTAAGTCCAAACATTACCAACTTAGTACATTATGTAGACATTGTTTTGCAGAATTACTTACCCATAGTAATCTGGATTAGGAATGAAAGTAGTGGTGTTGAGAAGACCATAGTTTCCTCCGATTAGAGATTGTCTACAGTAAACCTTGTGGTTAAATTTTGAGGTCATGCCCAATTGATCCAAGTACCTGTTATAAGTCAAAATCAAAAACTTGTCAATATCATCAACGTATAACATTGTCAGTTCATAAACGTGAACAGCGAAAACAACACATACCAGAATCCGTTGACAAAGGTATGTGAAACATCTTTGCCACCACTATTGTATGCTCCACCAGCTTCACCAACCCAAGCTCCAGACCAAGGTCCGAATGACCTGACTGTGTTCGAAATGTCATGGTATGTTTGAGCTACTTGATCTAGGAAATATGGATTTTGAACCTTGTCGATAAGATCTGCGTCAACACCTGAATTCATGACAAAATCAATAAGTTCAAGAATGTACTTTCCAGATAGCATGACATGCCAAAATTGTTAACTAGTTCTGGTTAATAAGTAGAAATATATAAATCAGCCTAATGTGCATACCTGCACCAAGGTTGTAGGTGTGGTGAGTAAGACCATCAACGACGTTCGGGCCGGAAGTCTGAAGGAAGGTTTTAAACCATTCTTCATCATAAAATCCACCAGGACCCAAGATCTTCGGTTGAGTGGTAGTGTTGGGGTACAGCTCCTGGACTAGTTCCTTAAGTACAACCATGTCTTTTCCATACTGTTCCGGGTCAACTCTTCTCAATACAAAAGACTTTCCACATAGCTCATTTCCTGGAGAAAAGTGAGTACGTAATCAGCATAAACTAATCCAGAATGTAGACACAAAAATTAAAAATTTTAAGAGACCATGTAGAAGATAATATAGAGTATAATTTACCAAGCTCATATGAATCAATCTTGTATCCTTTTTTGGCATTATAGGTCATGAAATCATGGGCGTTTCTCGGGTTCCAGTCACCAACCATATGATGAGGATCATCGTTGGCCGGCTTCCTCCCCACGAGTGCATTCAAGCTAAACGTAATATGAGCACTGTAAAAGAAGCACACACGAGTCAGATAGTTTTCTCCCCAGTCATATTCAACCTATTTAATTTAATTGTAAAACCACTCACCCTGTTTCATTGAACAAACCGTTCAGCTGATCCCATCTTTCCATTGGCAAACAACCACGTGAAAATCCGAAATCGCCATTCTGGGTTTTCTTGAAGTGCGGGCACTTTTTCACCGATCCAACTTTGTACACAACCTGATCTTGCAGCGAGCCACCTATTCTGATCCGGAGAGGATCGAATGCTGATGGGCATTAACAAACTCTTTGTCAGATTACAGCATACGTAAAGGAAATATGAAAAAAGGACTCTTTAGCAACTAAAGAACAAGTATAAAACTGATCCTCAGAATGGATAAACTCCAATCTAATGTGATACTTATAAACACAATATTTGAATATATAAAGACCAATATAGGCAATATCCACCAATTCCATCACCAATTCCAAATTTACAATATGAAACTAGTACATTAATCAGAAAGTTCTTGTCCACCTATTACAGATGCATTCATGTTTAAAAAAATACAGTTGTTTGAAAATCAATTCTATCTGTCATCTAACTTCATTAAATTGAATTCATACATGAATAACAATAGCTAGCATTGCAAACAATTCATGAACTAACTACCAAAAACAAATAACACAAAAAACATCACAAAAATAAATATAAATCAAGAAAGAAAGATATCTGGATTAACCTTTGATGGCATTGTGAAGAATCTTGTTATCCAAATCCTGAAACACACAACAAAAACAAGAACCAGATAAATCATAAATTCACAACCACATCCAACAGATTATCCAACATATTACAAATTTCCAAAGCAGGCCACAAAAGAAGCAATTACAGACAGACACAAACCAGATTCAAGATTCCAGCTTTCTGCCATGGGCACTGGTTGTAGTCACACTTATTGACAGGCCACCAATCCAATGTAGCACAGACAAAGTTGTCATCTGTCTTTGCAATGGACGTAACTCCTTTAACTGTCAACTTCACCTCTTCTGCAAAACCCACAGCACAAAACAACGACACAAGAACACAAGTAATCAAGAACTTCGAACCCATCTTGCAAAACTTAATCTTTTGACCGAATGTCGAAGAAACTGATGAAATCAACTTGTCATGGCATATGCTTATATAACAAAACAGTTTGAGCTCTTTTACAGCTCCAGATACGTCCTAATCCTTAACACATTCGTTTATTGTAGTGAAGTAGTATCTAATTAGGACTAGTATTCTGAAACAGGCATGAGATTGCTTTAGATAAAGCAGTTCAGATGAAATTGGGGATGTAATGTGTCAGTATTTGAGGAAAGAAAGCGGATAAAGCTGGAGTAAAAAATGGTTAAATAAATTATATTATAGGAAGCTAACCTGTATAGGGGTCCAGACACAGCGAAACCCACCAAACGTTTGTTGAGTGTTGAAGTGGAGTTGATGTAGATTTCTAACCGAACTCAAGACAGACATTCAAGAATTACCAGGATTAGTAAAAGCTTGAAGAAGATGATATGTTTTCGGATTGAACTTGTTCTGAAAATTAACGTGTTCTTCTTTTAAATTAAGATTATACCCTTAGCCTTACGCGGAGAATAAACAATAAGGTTTGACGTATATTTTTATGTGAAAATTAACATAACTGATAAAATAGAAAAGTTGGCATCATATGTGTAATTGTAATGGTAAAATGTATACTTTGTGTGAAAACATCTACTACTACTAAGATTTTTTAATTTGTTAGGCGTTGGGTGGCGTAGTTTTCTTTTTCATTTATGTATGAGATTATGTTACTATTAAAAATGGTAAATGTATAAAGTTTTATGTAGATGAGGGTAACATTTTGAGTTCGAATTCGAGTTTGACTCATTTAGTTCGAACTTTAGCGAGATTGAGCCGAGATCGAACTCGTTGACCAAAATACAGATGTAAATATTCCGATAAAATATGTTGTGAACCGAGCTAATCAAACATTATCAAGTCATGTCTTACTCAAATCGATAAGTAAAATGAGATTCTAATGAGGCTTAAATTCGACTCGAATACCTTATCAAACGAACGAGTTCGAACCATATTAAGCTGAGCTAAGTTGAGTCGAATCCTCGTTAAGACTGGTTTAACGTAAATTGGGTTCACAAGGGGTCAATATTGATGACAATCACGATAAAGACTTAAAACCCACCTTTGTTCTTAAGCATATACAGATTTAAATTACAAATTCTATGGCCTGTTTCACAAATTAGCGTCGGTGTGGCTTGATTAATAGTAATTGATAAGGTTATTTTTCTTATTTAACTGAATCATAACTAAATGATTTGTGTAACAGCCAAAAAATTTGTATTTCAAATTTAGACGTTTTAAAGCGAACCAACCGTCAAAGTGGAGTTCGTAAGCGTTGTTGGCCCAGCTTTTGTGACTTGTAACCTTATCCAGCTCATTACTTATCTAAAGTCCAATGTCATTTTCTTTAACAAGTTCATTATAGCCCTAGCCCTAGTTATTTTTCAAAGAAAACCCCTTGGCTAAAACATTATTTCGCGCGCAAATTTTCTGCATTCTAAAATCGATTCCCGGTTCGTTAACCGTCGGATCAAGCTGAATTTTGGAGAGAGGATTTATATCAGATCGTTCTAAATGTCACCGGTCGGATCTCCGTTTTGATGTTTCAATCATCCCGAATCTGGTGTCGAACAGAGGGCTAATTTTTCAACCTGTTTCCAATTCTTGTCCCTCTTGTTCATTTCTCTCAAGGCAAGTTCCCCCAAGACCCATTCAAGATTATTTGGTTTGTCATCTATGCTATGATATGTGATCTTTGCAAGTTTCCCTTTCACGTTGGTTGTCAACTATACTATGATATGAGATATTTTCAAGTTTCATTAGGAGTTGTTTATGCCTCACATGTTATAAGAGATGTTTGATTGTTATGTGTTTTGCGAGTGGACGAGTTATGAGTTGTTTACTAGCTAGTTCATCAAGTTTATTTGTGTTCCAGCAATTTAGCAATGACCATGGTACTATATTAATTTGGCTAGCTTGAAGCGTGTCTTGGTGAATTCTGTGTGTTTTGATCCTAGTTTATTTGTTTATGTTTCATGGCAGTACCACGCTTGTTAACCAACTTTGGTTTTGTCATTGTTCAAGTCATTCTTGTGTACGTACAACTGTATTAACTAGTTCTTTGTAGTTGAGAGTTATGTTGGAGATTATACTTGTTAGACATATTTGATATTCGTTGAGTGTATGATCAATTTTACTTCAATACTTATAGCAATGCTTTGAGATGTTCTATGTTTATTTTATGCATACACATTAGTCTATGTATTCAAAAGTTGAGTCATGTTAATAAGATTCTAAGTCAAGAAAGATTTCAAGTCATGGCAAGAATAAGCTAGTAATGTCTCCCTCAATGTGGTCAACCAAGTTAGCGGTCACCATTTGAGCAATTAACAAATCGTGGTATCCAGTATTAACGGTCACCATCATTTAAAGAATGCAAATCATTATTTATTTAATGTTAGCGGTACCATAATTTGGGATGTACCTTATGATGCAAAGTGAGCTCACGAATCAAGTTAATTTTCAAGTCATGTTTAAGATTAAAGTTTAAAAATGATTTTCAAGAAGTTCAAGTACAAGTTCAAGTGTTAAGAGTCAAGTCAGTCGGTCGAGTCAGTCTTTTAAGTTGCGTTAAGCGAAGATTAAAGATTTAAAAGACGTGAAGATAGAACTTTAAGTCATGGCGCGTCGTGGAATTTGTTCGGTCAATGATCACGACTGACCCTTAAAAAATTATCAATTTTTTTATTTAGTTGATTGAATGTTGAGTGGCGAGGCGAGCGATGATCGATGATCGATCGATGATCTTTAATATATTTAAATTTCATGATTTCAAAGACTTTATAATGTTATAAGAATTTAGCTATTTATAGTTTCGCTGTATATTTTACAAGTTCAAGAATTATTTTCAAGAATTTTCATGTGAAGTCATTTATTGTATGGCGTCTTATAACGCTTTAAAATTACATAATTCAAGTTAAATTCGAATTTTCATTTCATGAAACGGCCATGATCGTATTTTAACTTCGTCTTTTTAAAATTCAGGGCGTTACAATTTGAGTATTAATTCATTTTAATAGATTTTAATGATTACGAATATAAAATACCGTTTACAATAAACATTTCATTATAGATGCCATAATTATACAATCTCATATAGTATCTTTATCAATCATATTCATTCTTGCACCTTGCAGCACAAAAATTGTCCCCACAAGAAAGGGCCATCGTCCGTCTATTTCAACAACCTCACGGACTTTACTGCTTCCTCCTCCCTCCAGAATCATGATTATATTATTAAGTTTCGATTTTGACTATAAATTAATCTTACTATATATTAAAAAATTAATTGCTGAAATTAGATTATATATAATCATTATAATTTCATAATAAAATTTTAATAATTTTTACTCTGACTTAAAATTAGTTTAATATGAAGGTTCTAAAAAATAACAAAATCTAAATAGAAACCTTATCTAGGACGGAATTAGAATTTATGGACAGTGATCAGAAAATTTAATCTTTTATGCATGTATATTAATCTCTCCAAGATTCAACTAGGCCAGTTCGGGTCAACTCGGTCGTATGCATGTATATTAATCCCTTCAAGTATTTCATTGTAATCGAGTCACATTTCCATTGACTTCCAATCATGTCAAATTATGTGCGGAGTTCCAAAACATAGCTGGTTAATAAAGTTTCAATTAAACTACTCTATATGTCAACATATGCAAGGATGTTCATGTTACTTGGTAACATTTTTCTGTCACACTCCTAATTTTCAAAATTTTGGCTGTAAATCATACATGTACTTGTCCAAATGAGATTCACATCTCTGCGGCTCTGCCTGCATTGTCTCCATCAGCTTTGGACAATGCAGTGCAGCAACTCCAGATTAGATTGTGAGGGGTCATTCTGTGTGGTCACATAAACCCTTGTAATTCTGCTCATAATAGCTTTATCATGTATTCATCATATCAAGAAACTCCAGAAAATATGTCTCCAATATATCAGTATCATCGAGCAACAAAGTTAGAGCGTTTATAAATAATCATCAGAAAGTTAAAAAAAATTGATGGTTTCTCTATATACACTTCAGGTGAATCACAAACCTATTTGCTTAACAATTCTTTCAGTGGGAGTTTGCATATTACATGGAATTCTGCTATAAATTTCTAACATATTGGCTTGCAAGATTTGTAATGACAAAATTTCGAGTACTGTAAGAACCATGAAACTCAATGCTAGATGGTTGAAACATAATTCATTCACCTAAAATAAGAAATCTGAATCAGAGAGTTCCAGGACTTTATGGTCACCAATTGCTTTCACACCTGATCGGAATGAATTTCCTTCAATATACCTGAGACAAACAATATAAGCCAGTCAATCGAGAAATTATTCTGCACTATATTTGTTATCAAGCAACTATGAAGTAGAACTTACATCTCCTTTAAAAATGGGTGCTTGTAGAAGGTATCTGGGATTCTCCCAGAAAATTGATTGTGATCCAAGTACCTGAGATCAGATTAACAGTTAATTCGGGTAAAATCTTCCTGGTCTAATATACTATTAACTATTATTAATGGTTTTCCACATGAGATAGATCCTTTCTCCAATTCAATAAAATTTAAACAGGTAGGAGAAAAAACGCGCCCAGAAAGCCTGAAGAATATGAACATTGAGGGATCAATGGAAGACTTGTGAGTTATAATACAAGTATTCAAGTCAAGGATAGCAACCTGGTCAAAGATGGCATCGGTTTCACAAAATCATCCTATGGTCCATTCAACAAGACTTAACTAAACCGACCATTCACATTGTATGGTCCTTCATGGTTATAACCTTTTTTTTTTTTGGGATGAAACTCAAGATCTTAACTTGTAGAGCTCAAATAATAGCAATTACATATCATGTAACGTAAGTAAAGAACATTAGTACAATACTTACAAGTAAGTCAATCGCGGGATATGAGAAAGGCCAAATGGAATAACTCCAGACATTTTGTTATAGGATAAATATCTGGAATCAACACGAAAACGAAAAATCAAGAGATCAGATGTGTTTTAAAGGGGAACATAACCAAAAAAAATAAAATTAGTCAAACGGGTAAAAACTTACAAAATTTCCAAGTTCGTTAAATTTGCCAGCTGAGAGGGGACACCTCCAGTAAGGTAATTGTTGTTAAGATACCTGTTGCATAAAAATAATGTATCTTATGGTCCTCAACAACAGCACTTGGTTAATAAAATTAACTAAGACATTAAAGAAAGATTTGTAAATTTCAAAATCAGAAGCATACAGATTACGCAGAGCGGGGAAGCATCCTTCAATGCGTATGAGTTCTCTTATGGTCCCAACCAAATGATTGTTACCAACATCCCTAGAAAACATGTGCACACCAATTAGCTCAAAATAAAACAAATAAATAAGACATTGGAATGAAAAATTGAGAGAATTTTACAAGTGCCGAAGATTTGTTAAGGTTCCCAATTCAGGAGGGATCCTCCCAACCAAGCGGTTTTCATGTAGTTGCAGATTGCGAAGTTCAGGAAGATTTGCAAGCTCCTTTGGAATTTCACCCTTAAAATTATTAAAACTCAGATAGCTGCAGAAATTCAAACACTTGCATGTCAATATGCAATTGGGATTAAAGTAATATGATAAAGCCAAAAGGTCTAAAGGCATCACATCACTTACAGATGTGTTAGTTGTTTTAGTTCGCCAATTTCAGGAGGAATGGCTTCTTGCAGCTTATTCCACCTTAAATTACTGGGAAAAAACACAAGAAAAGAAATCAGGCACTAGCAGATGTAGTTCAGTCAGGGGGCACAGGTGAGTAATCAAATAACAAATCTCAATTTATAAATAAAGAGCTGTGCATTCTGGTATTAATGCCGTGAACAGTGAAACCTTGCAAGTATTGGATGTATGAAGAGTCATAGCAAATCAAAAGAAAACTAACACTCACAAAATTTCAAAATCCAAGTCTAAAACAGTGTTTCTCTAGTAGCTTCCCACATTAACATAACAATCCATCTTGCCTCACAAATGTCAGTAATCCAAAGGACGGTGAGTGAAATGCAACTGTTTACTATCATCTTCTACAAGGTCTACATTTGGTGTTTCTATTTTGCTTGATAAAACAAGAATCTTTTTAGGACTAGACTAGAAGACTATTTACTATAGCATAGAAATAGATATAGGATATTTTGGAGACAGAAAGGTACATATTAGCACACAGGTTAAAATTTCTGTGCACCAAAAGGAGGAGACTTTACTGCTTGTGGAAAGCAGCAATTATAGGACACCATATAAATGTCCAGGACTAACATGGTATAACGATGATACACTTGGGAACTCTCAAGTATTGTGCATAGCTAATTAGACCTTTTCTTCAACCAAATTTAGAAATATGTTCCATCATTTATCTGTTATTCACTAACATGTTATACATGTCAAAGTCATTACTAAATGCAACAATAATATACCACATTCACAAAAATCAAATGTAGATAGTATGAGTTTAAGAGACTGTACAGTATCTTGAGATGCTTCAATCGCCCAATCTGTGATGGAATTGGACCAGTCAGTTTGTTGTTGTGTAGATCCCTGTCATACAAAGTACCATCAGATACTTCAGATATGCAATAAAGAAAACTAGACAAGTGCAATGCAGATTTAAGCAAATGGTGAAGTATTTGTTTACCAAAAGACAACCCTCAGCATAGTTCTACACTTCTACTATCCTTTTACAACAATATTGTAATAAGAATATTAAAACCAAGGAGAACTGATGTAACAATCTTAGCAAATCATGAAAAAATAATTGCTTAATTGACATTATAAGAAGAGGAAGAGGATCATACAGCTTAGTAAGATCCATGAGATTGGTTACAGCCAGAGGGAAAGGACCAACGATAGAAACTGCATAAACTTCCCTGCAACGAGTAAATAAAGTGTGAGAGGCAAACTTCTAGTCAATAAGTCGCCAATTAAATTAGATAACTTAATAACTCTAAAACACGTGTTAGTTAGAAAGAAGCACAAGAGTGACCAAAACTTACAACTCCGTAACCACTCTATAGTCACTCCCACTGACGGTAGAGCATGTAACACCGGACCATGGTGGCAAATCACCGTCTCCACAGGGATCATCACCGACCCACGCATAAACCACCCTCCACCCTAGTGATGCTTTTATTTCATTTAATGCTTTCACTGTCATCGACAAGTAGATATATTAAAGATCCACAAATGACAAATGTAACGGTAAGACTGCCAATCTGGCCAAATGTCAAAACTTCTAGTTACACAGGATCACCAATTCATAACGAACCAAACAATTCAAGATATAAAATTTTGGCAATAAAGTAACCATGTGAACGAAGATAACAACCGGTTCAGCTGAAATCTCCAAATTTACAAATCTAAGTAATAAAATTGCCTAAAGTAGTGAAGCCTACATTTCACCTCTGCATCAATAATTTGAAGTAAATGAATAGACCTACAGCTTAAGGAATGAAAAAAGAGTTGAATGAAAATACCATTTACTCAACTAATAATGGAATCCTAACGTCCCTATTTAACCTTCCTAAATCAATCATCTGAAACTATACAAAAGCACCTTATTAAGTAGTGAAATCATAAATGTACGGTTACTCAATCATACAAGCTTAAATAGAATCGATCAATTCGAGTAAACCAAGTTAAACCCTATCATCAACAATTGAGTTCCAGAATAAATCCAATCACCCCAAACGCCCGATGCAGAAAATTAACCAAAATTGAGCATTCTCCAGAGCAAAAAACGAAATTGAATTGAAAATGATGAGCCTGAGAAGTTACCGTCTCGTTTGAGGGTCTTGGAATGGACTGCGTGGTTGAGTAGGAAAGGGAGTATGACGAAAAGGTGAAGGATGAAACGGAAACGGGTCGCCATTTCCGATCGGGTTAGGTTTCTCCTCCGACGATCGGATTTACGGTACGGTAGATGCCAGTGAGTGTAAATGAGTACGTTACTGTGAGAGAGAGAGAGAGGAAGAGAGATCTGAACAAGTGAGAGAGAAGAAATGGACTGTGACGCGTTAGATTGGTAGATGATCGATCACACAGTCGGTGGATTATCTGGATTAATCACTTTCGTTATAATTTTGCCCAGGCTATGTTATTTTCAACTGAAATTCTTGAATCGAATCGAATGGAATCGAATCAAATCGAAACTAATCGAATCGAAGAAACTATTGTGTAATAATAATAACAATTATATGATGGTATATATAATCACAATTAAAAAAATATATTATTTTTGTCATCTTTCTCACATTCTTCCTACTCTTTTTTCTGTCATTTTACATTTTTATTTATTATTGTATAACAAACTTTTAAAACCAGCCGCGTGTAAGGTACTTTATACGATGCCTCAAATGGAAGACACATATCAAATATATGTGATTGTTGCTACCTTCACTCTGCATAATTTTATGCGCATGTGTAAACTTGAAATACCAGTTTTGCAACATAATATCAATGTCCAAGGTGGAGTGGATAATGATTTATTGAACGACAAGGAAAGAAAGCGATGAGCGAGTGCGCAGGAGATGACATTGAGAATTTGGCTACTATTCCAAGTGATATAAATGGGAAGATAATATAGAGCTCGAGGAAGATAATATAGAGGAATAAATGCCATTTTCAATATTTGTGATATATAATATTATTTTTATAAAGTTTGGTCCGATTTTGGTTTGGTTTAACTTGTTTTGGAGTTTTTGAACATGTAGATTTTTGTTAGTTCAAATTATTATCTTTCTTTATTTCATTGATCTACTAAAAGTCGTATTAAAAAAAAAGAAAGAAAAAAAGTTGAAAATAACTCAATTGGATAAATTTTCTTATTTTCCTCGTACAAAAGATCGGGTGTGTAAATAAATGATAAAATAATATTAATAATAATAATAATAATAATATTATTATTATTAACAACAACAACAACAACAACAACAACAACAATAATAATAATAATAATAATATTATGAATTTAATGAACTGAACTGAACTGAACTGAATTGAAGACGAAGGCAATTTGAATCGAATCGAATCGAATGGGCCAGGCCGAATGAGTTTTCAGTTGAAAAGAACAGAGCCTAACTAATCACATGTTAATACTCCCAATTCCAAAGGAAAATAAATTTATAATTTTCACTTATTTTAATAATAATTTGAGAGTACGCCCAAAATATATCTTATTTTTTCGATTTGAAATTCAACTTCAGTTGAGTTTTGAAGTCGACGAATAGGAACTCAACGTTTTGAATTTCGACTTGAATTGTTCAACTCGACTCTCATGCATCATTGAATGATCTAAGACATTCAAGATGTAATTGGCACAACTAGGATTTTCTTAGTCCGTAAGTGGTCACATAATCGATTGAATAAATAAGCCTTTCAATGAAACTCGCGTATAAGCCAGAGACATTTTTTTCAGAATATACATTTTACTTAATCATCGTTCAACACAAATTACAATTACATTTAACGGATATTTATATCATAATGTAAAGTTTTAGTGGGCAATAAAATCCTAGAGGCCGTTTGGCTTGAAAATGTGTTTTTACTATACATAAATTCATAGTATTTGGGTCCGGATTAAAAATTGAAGTGGTATTTGTGTATAAATACCATGTGGTTGTAGCATTTACGTGATATTTGATATTGAATTTGAGTGGAAATAGAATTACATGAGATTATATTTTAGCCATAAAATAATTAAAGATAAGTAGATATATAAGATATAAAATGGTACATATGCACTCGAGTATTCAAAATTTTCGGGATTTTCTAGATAATTCGTCTACAAACAAGCACATAATTTAATCATCGCATAACTTCTCAGTTCCGCCCTTTTAATATATCCAAATCCCATCGCTAAGATCCATTAACATAGTGAGGAAACTATGGAAACATAACAATTCAAACATGAAGCAGAATAATCGAGTGAGTGGAAATTTTAATTTGAAACTTGAATCAATTGTATTTCAATTGTTCTGTGCACAAATTGCACCGGACTATGACTTCCTAATTTCCTGCAAGTGTGCACTTGACCCAAATTTCCCATTTTTGGAACACGATCCGGGATTGAGCATTGTTGCCCAATTGCCATTTTTTGTTCCCCGCAAAATCCAAAAGGTAAGGCCTACTGGCATTAAATTGTGAGGGCCACAAGTTAAAAGCTTAATGGGTAGACACTGAATCAATCTTCGAGAAAAAACACCTAACATACAGTGAAGTACTATTTGATATTCTATGCTATTATTGTAACAGCCCAAAAATTCGTATTTCGAATTTAGACGTTTTAAAGTGAATCGACCGTCAAAGCGGAGTTCGTAAGCGTCGTTGGCCTAATTTTTGTGACTTGTAACCTTATCTAGCCCATCACTTATCTAAAGCCCAAATTCATTTTCTTTAATAAGTTCATTCTAGCCCTAACCCTAAATTTTTCAAATAAAAGCACTTAGCAAAAACTTAGTGTTCGCGTGTAAAACTTTTTGCACATCACAATCAACTTCTAAAATCTTTTTCCGATTCGTTAACCGTCCGATCAAGCTGAATTTTGGCGAGAAGGTTGACAACAGACCATTCTGTACTTTCACCGGACGGATCATTGTTTGGAGTAGTGAATCATCCAGAATATGATGTCGAGCAGAGGCTGTTTTCCAATCAGTTTTCAAATCTTGTCCTTCTTGCTCGTTTTTCTCAAGGCAAGTTCTCCTGGGACTTGCATTCACAAATGTATATATGTTTGATATTAACCTTGCATGGTTGATTGTTATCTATGCTATGATATGCGATGTGTATGCTTGATTTGAGATCGATGATGTATGCATTTATTTTTGTTAAGTTCCTATGAATCATGTTTATGTTCCGTCTATGATGTTTTTCATGTTTATGGTTTCTTCCGTATCTTCCATGTACCTTTAGAACAAGATACCTCATTCATTTATATATTTAAGCGCCTGCCTATAAGTTGTTAGGAACATTAATCTATTAAAGTTGTTGCAAGTGTTTTAATCAAATAAGAAAGTATATTTAATTTATTTTTGTGAGAAAAGCATACAAATCTTATGTTAATGGTCACTGTCCACCTTTCCGTATTGCTTATGTATAAGTTATTGATACTGTGTATGGGCAATTGATCATGGAACAGTACTATTGCAATACCACATCCTTATGTTTCTTTTACTTCTCAATGTATCTATGTTACAGTTCATGGTATTGATGTTATAAGATGTTATTTTATGCACACACATTAGTCCATGCATTCATGAGTTAGAGTTTAAAATCAGGCATCCACTCTAATAAGACTTTAAAATTTAAAGCAAAGTATGTTTCAAAGTTAAAGAAAGTTAAGGGCTCGTAAGGACACCACCCTAAGCATTTGTGGCAATTTCAAGAGTATCGGCTAGAATGTGAGTAGTGCCGCTAGTCGTGTTTTAAGAGTTTTAAGAGGCCACCATGGGCAGGGGTAGGACCTTACGATGCCAAGTGAGCTCGCGATCATGTTAAGTTTTAAGACGTTTCAAGAGAATGCTTCAAGACAAGTTTCAAGTTCAAATTAAAGAGTTTTAAAGAAGAACAAGTTCAAGTGTTTAGAGTCAAGTCAGGTCATTGGGTTGCATTGCATTAAGTAAGATTAAAAGATTTAAAAGACATGAAGATAGAACTTTAGGTCATGGCAAGTGCATGGAGTTTGCTATCAATTTTAGGTATTTTAAGTTGAGCTATTGGAGTGGAGCGTTGCCGGAGCAGTGATCACTACCAAAAGCGTTTTCACCATTTTCAAGTTCATGTATTTATAGACTTTATATTCAAGCTTTTACGATTTAAAGTTCTGCATTATTTTGTTAGTTCGCGAATTATTTTCATGAATTTTCATGTCAAGTCTTTTGACGCGCAAGGCGTTTAGTAACGTTTAAATTTTTATAAATCAAATTCGTCGCATTTTTAAGCTCACAAACTAGCGCGAGTCATATTTTCCTTAGTTCTGTCTTTTAAAAATTTTAAAAATTATGTGCGCTACAATTATTGTCGCTCATCTAATAGATTATGCATGAGTCTCATTTTCATAAAAGTAATTTCATTCAATTCGTGAATTAGTGCATAAATCTGATAACGAACTCTAATTCCCGTTATTAATTATTCCATGTGTTCCATCCATAACTTCAAGACCTTTTAGAGGTTTTTACCGCCCCGAATGAGGATTTTTTATGGGCTACAATCTAGTACTCCATGAAGTAGCTAAACATGACTTGTTGCGAGCGTACAAAGAACAATTATTTTTTTAAATAATAAAGTGGTTATATAAAGCCTACTTCTGAGCTTTTATTGGTTGGAGTATGAAATATACAAGATCTCTATTGAAAATTTACAAATTAAATTATTAAAATTAATATAATAACCAAACTTAAAGCGCGTGAATGAATACCGATTATGTCTCAATTTTGTTCTGACAGTTCAATTCTCTCTGAATTTATGCAAAGTCCCAGTCTCAATAATGAAGCGCGTGAAAGGTACAAATATATCTGTCTTCAGTCTTCACAATACTCTGTCTCTCTCATCTCAACAAATCTATTTCCTCATCTTTCTCCTTTTATAACTTCTTCATAGTTTCTTATATTTACAATATAAAGTATAAGATGCAAAAATATAAAAATTATACCGATTTTCTTATTTTTTCGTCCTCTACAAATAGAGATCACTCTTGACTATATTTTGACCATTTTAAATTTTATGAATTTTAAACTCTTAATTAAAAATATATATTTATAAATATAATTTCATTAATTTCAAAATCTAAACACTTTTATAATATGATAAAGATGTTTTAAAAAAATAAAAAAGTTTTATTCATTGTCATGACTACGACTCATTGGACATGATTTTTCCAGATTCAGTCGGCATTCCACCCGTGGCTCACAACCGCCACTATTCATGGTCGTATCAATGACCCATTGGTAGTAGTCTTAATTAAGTAGAATTTAAGACGGAGACCCCGACTCCATGATATTCATTTCGTGGATACTTTTTAAATTTCAAACCATGATTCAACCCCAACCAAATCAGTTTATCGTAAAAAAAACAACGATAACCAATCTTTCTTCTCCATCTTCTCCAATTGAATTAAAACAGATCAATTCACAGTAATCTAAACCTTAATTCAACTCAACAAAAGGGACAATCCATTATCAGAAACAACAATATTACTTAACTTCATCAATTATTTGTAAGTAGGTGCTACAATAACACGCGTAGCGTGTTGCAATTGAGTACTTAATTTAAGTTAAATTGAACTCATTTGTAATATATATGTAAATTAGGTTTTAGTTACAAAAACAAATCTATCTCCTCTAATATAAATCCAAGCCCTAATTCAAACCCATCCAAATCAATTCATCATTAGAAAATTCTTCTCCAATTAAATATCAAACCCTAATTAAAACCAACAAAATCAATTCATCATTAAAAAGACAACGATAACCAATCTTTATTCTCCAATTAAATTAAAACATATTACTTCGCAGCAACTCAAACACTAATTCAACTCGAAAAAATGCAATTCATTATCAGAAACAACAATATTACTTACATTTTACTTCTTCCATTTTTTGTAATTATGTGCCACAATGACACGCGTAGTGTATTTATTCTAGTAATAACATAAGCCTATAAAGAAACTCCAATATATGTAGTTGCCTTATAGGTAATTTAGTCTAGAACTAAGCAAAAAAAAAAAAAAAATATATATATATATATATATATATATATATTAATTTGTTAGTTGTACTGTAACACTACAAGAAAACATGTTTTTAGTAATGGATAGATCCGTTACTAAATCGTTACGATTCGTCGCTAAATCCGTAGCGACGGATAATAAGCCCGTCTCAATTTCCTTCGTCAGAAACAGTTTAGTAACGGATGAACTATCCGTCGCTAAATAGTAACGGATTTAGCGACGGATAGTTTCGTTGACCTTTTAGAGACGGATACTTATCCGTCTCTAATAAACTGATCTTTTATTTATTTTAATTCCAAAATCCTGTCCAGTTTAACGACGGAAAATTATCCGTTGCTAATTTGCGACGGATAATTTTTTTTTAAAAAATACATAAATCTGCAGATTTGGAGACGAGACGGATAAATATCCGGTTTTATCTAGGTTTCTTGTATTTACCTGCATATTATTTGGAGACAAGACGAGACGATACAATTTTATCTATAAAACTGGATATACAATAAATCGACAATATACAATATTGTATATACAATACAATATTCAATAATACAAAATTCAATATCAAATATTCAATAATACAATACAATATTCAATATCCAATAATCAATAATACAATACAATTTTATCAATAATACAAAGAAGATCGATCTTCAAGAATTTCAACGGATCTTGATGAGATCTTGACAAATCGAACGGAGGGACGGAGGCAGTGATAGTGGTAGGAGGCGGTGGGAGGGAGATCTCGTGGTGGATGGGAGGTGGAGTGGTGGTGGTGTGGTGGTGATGGTGGTGGCAGTGGGGAGGTGGCGGTGTGGTGGTGGTGGTGAGGGAGATCTCGTGGTGGATGGGAGGTGAAGTGGTGGTGGTGGAAGTGGGGAGGTGGTGGTGGTGGTGCGGAGGTGGTGGTGGGAGGAAGGAGGGTGGTGGTGGAAGTAGGGAAGTGGTGGTGGGAGGAAGAGGAAGGGGGTATATATATTAGGGTTTCTGCCGATTTTAGCAACGGATAAGGCTATCCGTCGTTAAACTGTCTGTTGACTAATTAAAAAAAAAAAAAAGAAACTTAGTAACGGATAAGGCGATCCGTCGCTAAATGTGCACCTTGTTTGGTATGTGTAACGTTCTCAATTCTTCTTACTCTTTAAAAATTTGTGGCATTACATTAAGCGCCTCCATTGTGCGACATTTCCGTCGCACATTGCCAAATGCACCCCTTGTGGATTAGCGGCTGGCTTGACTCTGATATTATTTTTACATACTCGACCACTAACGCCTCAATAAAATGGTCAGATCTCGATCGATTAGTGATCGGGTTTTACGTGTAATATATTGATAGTGTAAGTGAATGATATAGTAAGAGAGAATGAATAAAATGATGGTTAAAGTAGAAAGAGAAATAATGAAAGAAATTAGTCAGTGCAATATGGATTATGAAGTTTCACTCGAACATGAAAAATAAAATTAAGAAGTTTTCAATGGAATAAATCGGGTAAAATTAAATAGTACAGGCCACACACATTAAAGGATCAAAGAGTGAAAATGAAGCAATCTTTAGAAAACAGAAAGGATAATAACACCAGGATACTTGAGTATTAATCTTGTATGCTATTATTGTTGCTCATTGAAAGATCACGAGTCACCTTGTATAAAGTTAAAAGCTGATAATTTATTTCTGTTTTCTGTTAATGTTATAAAATGAATTAAGATTCACAATTGTTATGTAGTGCAGTAACAACTAAGTGCAGGAATAGTTTCATCTACTCAACATGTGAGCCAACTATGACAACCTATTATGTGACCTCAATTTTGGTCCTTGGAAGTTGACAAGTTTAACCAAAGGCAAATTAAGGGAAAGGGATTTGGTCCATTTGGAAGTAGACAATGATATTAATTACCTGCAGTTGCAACACCATGCATATGTGTACACCACCACAAAGAGAAATGCATACTATTACTACTACCTATGGTAGGTGGCTCGAAGCAATCCAACTTTAATGGCAACCAAGATTTGTCATGGGATCCTTGGCCTTTCACTCAATTTCCTTTTCTGCTAGCTGCTTTCATCATCATTATGAACTCTAACAATTTTACACGGGTCCTTTCATATACTGGGTTAAAAACACATACACCCACTATGCAAAAATACGTAGGCATCATACGTATGCTAAGTCGCATAAGATTATAAAGCAAATGCATAATATAGAAGACTAGCAAGTTCATATGTCATTGTGATAAAATAAAGCTGCATCATGGAATTAGGATAAACATGATCATAATTATAGAAATGGGAAGAAAGCTACTGTCGATGAATGGAACTAGGTAAGTACACATGATAACATTCATTGAGTGTGGTAAAAGGACAAGTGTACCCCTCCTCAACATCATTGATCACTCACTTCCATAGATTTCCAATCTTAATGACAATCATGAGATTTTCTTGACTCTACCACCTCTGACATGTAATTTCAAATAATAAAAAATAAGAAAAGAGTAATTTGTCTAGTAGCCTCCTATGCACTATTTCCACGGTTGTTTTCGCTGCTTCCACGCCGTGCTGGACTGGAGAGTGCAAATTCAAAAACAAGCCTGGAAATAGCCAAATTGATCCCCTCTGCAAAGTAGGAAACGAACAAATTAACAGAACCCAACAAATCAATAACAGAGAGCATTGTCGTTATGCCTATTCCACTTATGAAATGGGAAATCGATCATTGATGATTGACCCGCCACAATTAACTCCTCCTGTGATCTCATAACCCAACAAACTCCCCAGAAAAAAAAGACCTCAATTATGAACACTAAGTCAAGAAATTACGCGTCAGAAAATGTCAAGAAATTAACAGAGCAATGTAAAAATTGAAACTTGGCTATGATAATGATGGTAGAGCGAACAGGTGAGTTAATTGTGAAGTGGGTTTGGTCCAGAAGGGACTAATCTCTTCTCAACACCGAATCTTGGATCAATTTCCTTTCCGGCGAGAGGTGGTGGTTGAAAGGGCGGACAGTGGCGGATGCGTTGCAGTTGGTAGCAAATTGTGGGCGGCGGTTGGGTGGAGATTGGTGGGCATGAGGGGTGGCGCCGACCCACTTGCATGGAGGTTTGAGTGGAGGGGTTGATGAGCAAGAAGAGAAGGAAAAGGGGGAGTAGGAGATCATGGTGTTTCATGGTGGTTTTGTTGATTGCTCTGTTTGATATTTTTCTTGCTTAGTTTCTTGAGAGAGAAGAGTAAAGAGAGAGAAGGACTGCAGTTCTATTCTAGTTGGAGTTTGGTGATGGTAATGGTACCTGTAGGTTTTATATACTACGTGTGTATGATACGATCGATCGAGCTGAGTTTGAGTGGTTTGTTTGCGTATGACTCAGTTTTTTATTGTGCGTCACTTGACTCGATGAGTTTTCAATTGATTTTCAATTGAAATAGTGTGATGCTATCAACTTCTTGTTTTACTCAGCTCAGAATTGCATACTCATCACTCTACAAATCAGCACTTGTTTTTCTCTTTTTCTGTAGTAATTACGAATTAGCCCGATCTGATCTTCCATTGCCTTTTTTGATTGTATGAAGAACCCTCCTCATTCGTGGCTTGAGATTTACTGCTCATTTTACTACTCATGATGCTACTTGAGCCATTCAGAGGGCGACATGTGGCAGAGAACATAATTTACAACTAAAGCCCAATTCATCTACTTCCCGATTTAGAAATAAAAAAGAGCAAAAAAAAAAAAAAAAAAAAAAAGAATTGCGGTAGAGCTTCTTCTCCAACTCCGTCATCATCTCGCCGTGCCGCCGCCGCACCAAAAGTGGGAAACTACAATTCTTTCGTGATTGCAAATACATAGGTGCAAAGTGGTGTGGATTAAATATATCCATCTTTGCCTTACCAATAGAAGCATACCTGCAAATGTGTGATTCCTAATAGAAAACTATAGGCATAATCTACTGTTTCAAGTTCTAGGATTGTTGGGGTTTTGGTGCCGAAAAGCAGTCCCATAGATAGAAAAGACGAAGATTGGAGCCTCGAGTTGAGAAAAGGTGAAGATAAAAATGGACATCCAAGAAAGCTATGACTTTTTGTTAGGAATATCTATTTAGATTTTGATCAACAACCTAATGACTTATCTTAGCTCAGAAAGGTGGTTAGTACTCTTGGTTCACTTGAACACTGTAAAAGAGGAAACTCACTAAGTATGATAGTCTAGCAAATCTTGTATAGGATGTTAGGTCTCGAAATGTAATTTTTATTTTCTAAAGAAGACCAAGAAGAAGACTTCCAGCAGGAAAAGTTCAACGGATTTGAAGATTTGAAGACTGCACAAGATTGCTGAAGACAAAGGTTTTTCAGATACCTATGTCCAGATATCTTGAAGAAACAAGTGTTTCGAAACACAAGTGTTGCAAAAGATATCTGAGAATAAAAGGTTTATGAAACGAGAAAAGTGCCCACAGATATCTACACTCAGATACCTTGAATATAAACTATGTTTCTGAAAAAGAAATATTTTATAACAAAGTTGTTTCAACAAATGGAATATGGAGTTGTGATAATCGATGGAAAAGAACATGCAAAGTTTCAGAAAACTCTGATTGTGTAAAGATCTCTAATACCATGCATAGTTCCATTGGCACTACAGGACAAAATATAGTACAGTGCATTAAATGCGCAGACAGAAATGTCTGAACAAAAACGGTAGCTTCTGAAGAAGAAGACAAACCTGCTACAGTACTATATTCAGATATCAATAGTTTGAATTTGATTTAAGCCTAACGGATACTATTCAAACGACACTCAAATTCATCTATAAATATCAACACTTAGACTGCTTGAGAACACACACACTTAACACTGAACTTACATTGAATACTCACACACAAGCTCTCTCAAGCAAACTACTTACCTTCAAGCTTTCCGTTGCGACCAAAGCTCTTGATTCTAAGTAGCACAAAAGTTCTAAGTGTCCTGATCCTTAACAAGCATTGTTATCTGTGAAGGAGTTGAACTAAGATTCCATATCTGAGATTCATTCTCTGGAACACTTACAATAGACTTGGGTCAGTAGAGAACAAGATACCATACATTGAAAAGTGTATTAAGTATACTTGATTCATAGAGCTATATGAATAACTGAATAAGTTATTTAAGAAGCTCACCTGACAAACAAACCTAAAACCAACACCATATTCGGCGTGGAGTATAGGAAGTACTTAGTTTGGAAAACTAAGGAATAACTCCAAGGTTGCTGAGCACAGGAAGTACTTAGCTTGGGAAGCTAAGGAATAGCTCAAAAAGGTTTCTGAGTACAGGAAGTACTTGGCTGTGAAAGCCGGGGAATAACTCAGGGGGAACACTTGGTTGGGAACCTAGTGTATTTAGGAATCAAGAGAAGATATCTGTAAGGTTAACTCATTTATCTGTCTTAGTGGATTCTAGGTCTGAGAAAGGCCGAAGTGGATTAGTTGAAGGATTACGCCACCTTCAGATACCACTATAAAAAGACTTGTGTTATTTGCTTTCTGCAGTTTATTACTTGCTTTACTTATCTTGCAAAAGTACTTACACACATCTTGCTGAGAACGTGCACTTATCACATAAAAGTCTTCCGCTCTCTGAATTTAAGTATCAGATATATACACAGATATCTGAGAAACTGTGTTTATCGACAAAAGTTTTAAAAGACTATTCACCCCCCTCTAGTCTTTTACTTTGCCGTTATCTGGACCAACAAGTGGTATCAGAGCAGGAGGTTCCCAAGCCTTCTGCACTGAACCTAGATCCCAGATAAGTGCCCACTAACTGCTTTTCACCTACACTTGATTTGTTTGTTTAGTGTGTTCGCTACCGGATGTCTTTAAGTGACGCCCCAATTCTCAAGCCTGAGAATTATGAAAAATGGAAGAACAACATGATGCTCCACCTAGAAGCCATCAATGACGAAATGATCGAAGTAATAAAGAATGGCCCGATAGTCATTTAACAACTCAAGCAAGTCATGGAGGTTTCAATGGTAGAGATAGAGAACAAAGCGATGGGTCTTCACAGACAGATGCGTCAACCAGTGGGAGACCTACCAGTCAAGTTATTTACGAACCAAAGCCCAGAGAGCTCTGGACATCGGAAGATGCCAAGAGAAATCGACTGGATGGTCAGGCTCGTAATATCATCATACGTTCTACTCCAGAACACATACAAAAAAAGTAGGGTGCAAAAAGCGGCTGGCAACCGATTGAAGAAATCAGCAAGACCGAGAAAACAAAGGAAAACAAGTTCGAAGTTTTGAAGCTCAAATTCCAAAACTTTAAACAAGGTCCCACAGAGACTCTTGAAGAACTAGATTTCCGGTTTATAACGCTTATGAGTGACATGGCTGCACTTGGTGAAAGTAATAGATATACCTAGTCAGAAAAGATTAAAACTATTGTGAGGAGTCTAAATCATAACTGGGAACACACAAAGTTTTTCTACTTTAACCAAGGAATGCCAGATATCACTCCTGTAGAACTTTTCTCTCATCTTGCCACTGTTGACTATGAGACAACTCAAAGAGAACAAACAACTGAGAAGTTGCAGAATGTCGCTTTAGTTGCTCAAGGAACTTCTGAAAAGAAGAAAGGCAAGGAAGTGACTGAGGATGCTCTTGCTGTAAAGCAAATGGGAAAATATGTCAGTCGAGAAATTGAGAGAAGAAAAGCCAAAGAAAAGCTGAAAAAGCATCTAGGCTCAAACTACCACCAGTACAAAAATATGCAAAGCTCGCTGAACAAGTCGGCTCAGAAAGCATCAAGTACTGAGGAAGCAGAAATCAGAAACGATATCTGTTTCTATTGTCAGAAACCTGGTCATTTTAAGAAGGACTGTCCTTCCTCAACAAATTAAAGACAGGTGACAAGAAAAACAGAAGAATCTTCAAAAGAAGTCATAGAGCTATGCTCACTGAAGAAAGAAAAAAGATTCAAATCCAACTGGATGCTCTAGATATTGAATCTGATTCCGAGGATGAGGATTCAGATGACTCCACACTGCCTTCCCTAGAAATGTGCGGTGTCTCTCATGAAGTAATTGACTTTGGTCAAAAGAAGAAAGAAGTGTGTGGAATGGCTGAAGAAATCTTTTCAGATATCTCCAACATTGAACCTTGTCTAATGGCTGATGAGGTAACACATACTTCCTGTTATACTTATGAAAGTGATGAAGAGGGAATCAAAGATCTGGAAAAACTCAAAAGAGAACTTGATCTCTACGAAAGAGAATTTCTAATGATCCGAGCTAGAGCCGAAAGTTTTGAAGAAGAAAAGAATTCTCTTGAAAAGGAAAATTCTCAATCAATCAAGATATCTGAGACAAAGGATGCTGAAAATGCATTTCTCAAGGCTCAGATATCTGAGACCGAAAAATCACATAAAGAAGCAATGGCCAATCTTCAAAAGAAATGTGAAGATCTTCTTTCTGAGAATAAGGAACTCAAAAAGAAAGAACTATCTTTTCAATCTTATGCCAAAACTTGTGACACTCTTACTGAAGTACAATATTTAAGAGATCCTTCAGAAAAGAGAGGACTTGGGCTGAACACACACACACAGACAGTTCCACCACTCTGAATAAGAGTAATGAAGGACGAACATTTGTCAGTGCTCAGCAAGGTGATTCCCAAACAATCTACAGTATCGGTCAGAAAGCTAAGATTGTCGACAAAGGAAAGGCAGTTGCGACCAAGCCTTTGTGGGAAAAACAAGTCCAAAGGAAAAATGTGGGAAATGTCTCTGAAAAGAAACATAACACTGAAAAGTGTAATCACCCACAGTGCTATGTCTCTCAAAAAGAAAATAGATTATCCAGAGACTAGCAAAGCTGCTGAGAAGAGATCTCAGATAGCACTAGGTGCTCGGAACGGTATTGGCTATAAAGCCATCGGGAAACAACTTGCTCGTGAATACAAACAAGAGAAAGAACGATGGTCAAAAGCTAGAATTGCTCACAGCAATTATCAGAAGTGGAAGATAAATCAAGCCACTGAAAATCTGAATGCCAGGGCTAGAAGAAATCTGGCTAGGAAAGCTAAGTTTGCTAAGAAGCAGACTCAGAAACCTGACAGGTATCTGAAAGCACCAAATGGAGCACCAAGGAACACACCAAGGAAGAAAATAGTTCTTAACAACAATGATACAAATCATTTAACTAGGATTCCTCCTTATGTTCCTGTTAGACAAAAGAATGTTCCTAAGAAATTCATTCAAAAATGGATTCCTACTGGAAGATTCTTTAGTCCAAATGGTTCCATTGTTGGTATGAGAACCTAATCTCCTGTTTCCTGTTTTGTGCAGAACACTCTAAAGACTAATTCAAAGTGGCATTTTGATAGTGGATGTGGGAATCACATGACAGGAGACAAAGCAAATCTGATTGACTACAAAAATTGCAATGATGGACCAATTATCAGGTTTACTGGAGGAGATGAAAATCCAACCATAGGTTTTGGCAATTTGAAGTTTGGAGCCCTTACAATCTCTGAAGAACTTCATGTAAAGGGATTGAAATATAATCTTTTAAGCATGAGTCAACTAGTGGACAAAGGGTACACTGTCAAGATCAAGTCAAAACTATGTAAAGTGATTGACAATGAGTCAAAGCAGACAGTCTTGGTTGCAAGGCGTAAAGGAAATCTTTATGTTGCTGATTGGGCATCCGCCACAACCGAAGAATGTCTCATGGTGAGTCAATCTGGCCACACTGAAGAAAATTGGCTGTGGCATAAAAGAATGAGTCACTTGAATTTCAAAACTCTGAATAAGCTAGCCAAGAAAAAGTTGGTGGTTGGTTTACCCAAAATGGCATATAGAAAAGAAGGTGTATGCTCAGCTTGCCAAATGGAAAAACAATCCAAAACATCTTTCAAGTCTAAAACTAGACATTCCAGTGAAAGACCACTACAAATGTTACATATGGATCTGTTTGAATCCTCTGTAACTAGTTATGCAGGAAAGAAGTATGGTCTGGTTGTTGTTGATGATTACTCAAGATTTACTTGGGTTGTCTTTCTCAAACACAAATCTGATGCAAGGGTTGAGATATCTAACTTGCTGAATAAGCTCGAAGTCATGAAAAATGACAAGGTATCTGTGTCGTAATGACCATGGTATCGAAGTTTGTGAACCAGTACATCAAAGAGTTTTGTACCTGCAAAGGTATACAACATCAATTATCTTCTGTAAGGACACCACAACAAAATGATGTTGCTGAAAGAAAGAATAGGATTCTGAAAGAAGCAGCAAGAACAATGCTTGCTGACACTGAAATAAGTGAAATCTATTGGGTTGAAGCTGTAAACACAACATGCTACACTCAAAACAGATGTCTGATTAACAAACACCATGACAAAACTCCTTACGAGCTTTTCATTGGTAGACCCCCAAGTATCAAGCATCTAAGGGTGTTTGGTTGCAGATGTTTCGTTCTCAACAATGGAAAAGAATACTTGAGAACATTTCAACCAAAGGCAGATGAAGGAGTATTTCTTGGTTACTCTCTGAATAGCAAAGCCTACAGAATCTACAACAAAAGAACGCAAAAGATCGAAGAATCTGTTCATGTAGTGTTCTATGAAGGAAACAAGAAAGTACTCTTAAATGATGATCTCTCAGATAGGTTCAAAGAACTAATGATTAAAGATTCTGAAAAAGGATCATCAGAAGGAAACAATTCTATCATTCAAATAGAGGATGAGTCTGACGATGAAAAGCAACCTATGCTTAGTAACAACCAGATGACTCTAAGACATGATGAAGAATTTCCTATGAGAATTCCAGAAATGGAACAGGTTACTGAGAACCTTCATCATGGAGAGGTATCTCAAAATGAGATTGCTGAAATACAAGTCCCAGATATCTCTAACACTGAAAAAGTATCAGATATCTATGGCATTTCCCATGTGTCAGATATCTTAGATACTGCACAAGTATCTCATCAAGATCATATTGATTCACATCAAAATGATATTGATCCTACTAGTTCAAAACCCATTATGAAATGGATAAGAAATCATCCTGCAAAGGATGTGATTGGTCCCATAGACCATGGAGTTAGAACTAGAAGAGTAATTGCTGAAAAAGCAAATTGTCTCTATGGATGTTTCATCTCAAACATTGAACCAAAGACTATAGAAGAAGCATTAAAGGATCAAGATTGGATCTCTGCAATGCAAGAAGAGTTGGATCAATTTGAGAGAAACAAAGTCTGGAAACTGGTTCCATTTGATGACGGAATATCTGTAATCGGAACCAAGTGGGTTTTCAGAAACAAAATGAATGAGTCTGGTGAAATAACCAGAAACAAAGCGAGGTTGGTTGCCAAGGGATTCACCCAGACTGAAGGACTAGATTTTGATGAATCTTATGCACCAGTTGCAAGATTGGATGCAATAAGACTTTTTCTAGCCTTTGCAGCTCATAATGACTTTACAGTTTATCGGATGGATGTCAAGAGTGCATTCCTAAATGGTGAACTTGCTGAAGAAGTCTATGTTGAGCAACCACCAGGTTTTGAAGTTTCCTCAGAAAGTAGGATGGTCTATAAGCTTCAGAAAGCTCTGTAATGAAACAAGCTCCAAGAGCATGGTATGATACATTGGCCAGATACCTACTCGAAAGTGGTTTCAAGAAAGGAGATGTTGATAAAACACTCTTCACATTGAACCATAATGGGAAACTACTTTTAGTTCAAGTATACGTTGATGACATTATATTTGGATCTAAAGACAAGCAACTTTGTGAAAACTTTGCTGAACTCATGAAATGTAAATTTGAGATGAGCATGATGGGAGAATTGAATTACTTCATAGGGCTACAAGTCAAGCAACTCAATGATGGAATATTAATTAGTCAAACAAAGTATACAAAGGATATGCTCAACAAGTTCAATCTAAAGCCTTCTGAAAAGAATGCTAAGATACCAATGAGCATTGGAACCAAGATGACCTAAACTGAATCTGACAAGAGTATTGAAGAACACAAGTATAGGAAATTGATTGGGTCTCTACTGTACCTCACTACAAGTAGACATGATATTTAATATGCAGTTGGAGTGTGTGCTAGATTTCAGACAAATCCAATGCAATCACAATACAACATTGCCATGAAAATATTGAGGTATGTAAAGGGTAATGTAGAAGTTGGATTGTGGTATCCAAAAGATAGTGGATTGAGTTTGGTTGGCTATTCAGATGCCGACTATGCTGGATCATTGCTTGATAGAAAAAGCACCTCAGGAACTTGTCAATTTCTTGGTGCTAGATTGATATCTTGGTTCAGCAAGAAACAGAACTCAATTGCCACATCTATCATAGAGGCTGAATATATTGCTGCGGGATGTTGCGCTTCACAAATATTGTGGATACAACAACTCAGAGACTATGGACTCAATGAAGAGAAAACTCCCATTTTCTGTGACAACACAAGTGCTATTGCCATAACTCAGAATCCTAAGTTTCATGCTAGAACAAAGCACATTGATGTTAGACACCACTTCATCAGAGACCACGTTGAAAAAGGCAATATAGAGATACTCAAGATTGGCACTGAAGACCAACTTGCAGATATCTTCACTAAGCCACTACAAGAAAGTAGATTCTTAGCCTTAAGACATAGTCTTGGACTAATGGAGCTACCAAAGAACTGAAAAAGTTCAGATATCTGAAGAAGATATCAAAGGAGAGAGAAAAGGAATCTGGAACGGGTATCCAGACAAGAGAAGAGGAATCTGGAACGGGTATCCAAAAACCAAAGGCTAAAGGGTAAAATAGCTATTTGAAGATTTCTGAGACAGGTACTCAGATATCTAGGTCACTTAGTGAGGGGGAACACAAAAGAGAATAGTACAACTGTCTATAGTTAACTACTATCTTGAAATTTGAATTATTTCTATCTTTGTGAAAAACTTTGAAAAGACAACAAGTATAAGATAGAATCAGATACAACAGTGTTCTCATTCACACAGAAACGTGATTCAGATAGCTAATAGCCAACATTCATTAAATGGGCACAATTACAATTGTTGATTGTGATCATTGCTGAAGAAGCAATGGTCACCCTTGATGAAATGGGCGATTGATCTTTACGGCGGAGATTAATTCTCGGTAAATAGTGGACTGTTGAAATCTCAGCATGGCCCACTATGCATTTAATGCCGAACAAGCTTTTACCCACGCCTGTCTGCAATTCACAGATACATATATACAAAACCAATTTGTATGTATATGTCTGTTGAGATCTCTTTGCTATATATATATAGGATTTTGGCAAAAGAAATCACTTTCGCCTAATCCAACATTCCGACTTGCACAAGAATAGCAAAAACCATTCTATTTTCTCTGCAAATCTCTGTTCCCAAATTAGTTTTCCTGCAAAGAATCACTAATCTTACACCTTAATCTCTTTCAAACTTCGAACAATTTACGATATATAAAGAGATGGCCCCCAAACGATCAACTACACAGAAATCCCAAAGTACTACCACTGGTATTGCTGAAAAGCAAGCACCAGAGTTGGTAGTTATTAACAATCGATTGGTAGGTAACTTCAATCCCGATCATTGGACTTCAAATCACAGAATGATTTGGGGTGGTGCCATGATCGAGGAATACCTCACTGCTGCTGTTGAGACTCAAGCCGACAGAAAACTGATACTTGACATACTTGAAAAGTCAAAAGGGTTTTCTATCAGCTCTACCCAGTAGAATCTCTTCACTGGATGTGTTAGAATTCTACAACAACTCCAGGATTATATCATGTGTTTCTGAAGACACTGCAATAGTGTCTATCAGAACTTCAGTCCAAGGAAAGGAAATCCTTCTGGACTTAACAACTTTCTGCAAGTTGTTTGACCTTCAAAATCTTGGAAAGGATTTTGAAATAGACACCAAGGATAATGATATCCTTGAAGGTGTAAAACAACTGTACAGTGATGTGTGTGATCTTGAAAAATCAGATACACCCACTGCTTTCAAGCTTGCTGACATCAAAACTAGACATCTGCTGGTTCACTGGGATGTGTTGGCATGCATTCTTCACAGATGCTTTGATGGTCTACAAGGAGGTGCTGACCAGATAAGCCAAGAACGCTGGATGGTGATGTTCTTGTTGCAACAACAAGACAAAAGGCTGGAAAACCCTTTCAATTGGGGAAAGTACGCCTTTATGAAATTTGTGAAGAAGATTCAAAGCTTTGAGCCTACAATCGCTAAGGGACTTGCTGAACCAAAGGCCACAGTAAGCTATGGTCTAAAGATATGTTACTTGCTGGAGAAGCTTGGCATTGAGCTCAGAGAGAAGGCAGACATTGCCAACAGTAACCTACTCTACAAATATGAGTATACGAACTTGATGAAAAAGGTTACTGGATCTCAGAAAGGTCCAAGAAGCGAAAGACTGAAGAGGTATCTAAGGGAAAAGTTGCGACCAAGAAGCCCAGAACTTCACGAAAGAAGTCTGCTGGCAAATCAGAAGGCACACCCATTGAGGTTGTCGATTCCCAGATACCTGCCATAGCTACCGATGAACTCATAAATGCTGCAAAAGAGGTATCGGTTACTGAACAAGTAGACTCAGCAAGAGAAAGTGCTTTCAGAAATGTGAAGACTATTGTCGAAAGCCTTGCTGATGAACTTATCAATGCTGCTAAAGAAAGTAGTGATAGATGCCAAGCCCTATCTGCAGAAACCGCAGGGATTACGGACCAATCATTTCCTAATGCTGATGAGAGCTCTGACGATGAAGATGATGAACTAGTCATCTCTCAAGTCCTAGAAAAATCGAAAAGGGCTAAGGTTACTGAAAAAGTAACTGGTGTAGAGGTATCTGAAGAAGAACCTACACCACAGGTTGCTGAACAAGCACCTGTTTTAAAGGTTGCTGAAGAAGCAACAGAGTCCAAGGTCACTGGACAAATTACACCATCAGAGCAACAAAGACTGAAGCATATTGAAGATGCTCTGATGAATGATAGCTTAGTGTTGGAGGATACTGCCATTGCCTCAATACTCAACGGTTTGTATCAAGCACAACAACCACAACAACCACATGTGAATACTGCTGAAATGGTACTTGAGCTGCAGATACCAGCATCTTTCATTGCTGAAGAAAATCCTGCAAAAGAGCAGGTTCCCCAACTCAATGAGAGGGATCAAACTGCGACATCTGCTCAAAATGATCAACCAGGGGAGGCAACTGAGTTGCATACTCAGGCAAGGTCTGAAGTACCTGAAACTTCAAACAAAGAAGATGAAATGGAACAACAAGACCAACGCATAGAAGGGTCACAAGTTCCAGAGACTAATCAGCCTGACATTGCTCAGGTATCTGAATCGTTTAACTCTCTACTTGTGATATTTTGTGCCACATAATCTTGTTATTTAATAGAATTTCTTTGTTACAGGCTGATTTAGAAACACGAGAACAAGAGGAAGCTGAAAAGCTTGCCTCAGAAACTGAGAAGGAGGTTTCCACACCCTCACAACTTAAGGAATCTGAGCCTGTGCTACAGGTGATGTTAGGAAATTTGTTAGATATTTTGTTAGGAATATCTGTTTAGGTTTTGATCGGCAACATGATGACTTATCTTAGTCTCAGAAAGGTGATTAGCACTCTTGGTTCACTTGAACATTGTAAAAGAGGAAACCCACTAAGTATGATAGTCTAGCTAATCTTGTATAGGATGTTAGGTCTCAAAATGTAATTTTTATTTTAAGAAGAGAAGACCAAGAAGAAGACATCCAAGCAGAACAAGTTCAGCGACATTGAATATTTGAAGAAACTGCACAAGATTACTGAAATAGTTTTACAGATACCTTGGCCAGATATCTTGAAGACACGAATAGTTTTAAACAAGCTATGTCACAAGAGATATCTGAGAACTGGAAGGTTTCTGAAAACCAGGAAAGTGCCCACAGATATCTACTCTCAGATACCTTGAGCTTTAACCACATTTCTGAAAAAGAAATATATTGCAACAAAGTTGTTTAAAAAAAGTGTTCTCTCAAGATTGAAGATAAGGACGTGCAAAGAATCAGATAATACTAGTCTCTGATACTGAGCATAGTTCCGTTGGCACTACAGGACAAAAAGTACAGTACAATGCATTTAATGCACGGACAGAGATGTCTGAATAAAAGCAACGGTACCTTCTGAAGAAGAGGACAAACCTGCTACAGTACTATACACAGATATCAATAGTTTGAATTTGATTTAAGCCTAACGGATACTATTCAAACGGCATTCAAATTCATCTATAAATATCAACACTTAGACAGCTTGAGAAGACACGCTGAATACAAAGAACTTACTGAAAACTATTCTCTCAAGTAAACTACTTATCCTCAAAGCTTTCTGTTGCGACCAAAGCTCCTGATCTTAAGTAGCACTAAAGTTCTAAGTGTCCTGATCCTAAACAAGCACTGCTATCTGTGAAAGAGTTGAATTGAAAGATCAAGTATCTGAGATTCATTCTCTTGAACATTTATCTAAGACTTGGGTCAGTAAAAAGAACAAGATACCATACATTGAAAAGTGTATTAAGTATACTTGATTCACAGAGCTATCTGATTAACTGAAAAGTTAATTAAAGAAGCTCATCTGACAACTCAAACCAAAACCAACACCATCACTGGCGTGGAGTACAGGAAGTACTTAATTTGAGAAACTAAGGAATAACTCCAAGGTTACTGAGCACAAGAAGTACTTAGCTTGGGAAACTAGGGAATAGCTCAAAGAGGTTTCTGAGTACAGGAAGTACTTGGCTGTGAAAGCCGGGGAACAACTCAGGGGGAACATTTGGTTGGGAACCATCTGTTTAAGGAATCTTAGAATAGGATTTTTGTAAGGTGACCTCAATTATCTATTCTAGTGAATTCTAGGTCTTTGGAAGACCGAAGTGGATTAGTTGGAGGATTACGCCACCTCCAGATACCACTATACTTGCTGTGTCATCTATTTTTCTGTACTTACATTTCAGCAACACACACACACTTTAACTGTTTCTACACTTATCTATCTTAAGTCTTCCGCGCTCTGAATCTAAGTATCAGATATCTACACAGATATCTGAGAAATAGTTTTTATCGACAAAAGTTTTAAAAGACTATTCACCCCCCCCCCCCTAGTCTTTTACTTTGCCGTTATCTGGACCAACAAGTGGTATCAGAGCAGGAGGTTCACAAGCCTTCTGCACTGAACCTAGATCCCCAGATAGGTAAAGGAACTTTGTCCATTTACGAGGACTATTTAATTTGTGTGTTAAGTGTGCAGGAATGTCTCTGAGTGATGCACCCGTTCTCAAACCAGAGAACTACGAGAAATGGAAAAATAACATGATGCTCCACCTTGAAGCCATAAGTGACGAAATGATCGAAGTAATAAGAAATGGCCCAATAGTCATCCAACAACTTAAACAAGTCATGGAGGTTTCTAATGGTAGAGACAGAGATCAAAGCGAAGGATCTTCACAAACTGATGCGTCAACAAGTGGGAGATCTACTAGTCAAGTTATTTACGAACCAAAGCCAGAGAACTCGGACATCGGAAGATGCCAAGAGAAATCGTCGGATGGTCAAGCTCGTAATATCATCATCGGATCTACACGAGCACATACAATTAAAGCGTGGGTGCCAAACGGCGAAGTTGCTGGCAACCGATTGAAGAAATCATGCGGGCAGAAAACCAAAGAAAACAAGTTCGAAGTTCTCAAGTTGAAATTTCAAAATTTCAAACAAGGACCCGAAACTCGAAGAACTTGATTTCGATTTACCACTCTCATGAGTAATATGGCAGCACTTGGGGAAAGCAACAGATACTCTCAGTCAGAAAAGATTAAGACTATTGTCAGAAGTCTTAACCACAACTGGGAGCATACCAAATTCTTTTATTTTAATCAAGGCATGCCAAATATCACTCCAGTGGAACTCTTCTCACATCTTGCTACGGTTGATTATGAGACAACACAAAGAGAACAAACAACCGAAAAGTTGCGAATATTGCTCTAGTTGCTCAAGGAACTTCAAAAGAAGAAAAGCAAGGAAGAGATCGAGGATGCTCTTCTTGCAAAGCAAATGAGCAAATATGTCGTCGAGAAATTGAGAGAAGAAAAGCCAAAGAGAAGTGAAAAGCATCTAGCTCAACTACCACCAAGACAAAAATATGCAAAGCTCATTGAACAAGCCATTTCGAAAGCATCATGTCGAGGAAGTAGAAATTGGAAACGATATCTGTTTCTATTGTCAGAAACCTGGTCACTTCAAGAAGGATTGTCCTGCCTTCAACAAACTAAGGACAGGTGACAAGAAAGATAGAAGAATCTTCAGAAGAAGCCAGAAAGCTTTATTAACTGAAGAAAGAAAGAAAATCCAAGAAGAATGAAATGTGTGGAGTTACTCATGATATAATCGACTTCGGCCTCAAGAAGAATGAAATGTGTGGAGTTGCTGAAATTGACGGTCCAGACATCTCTAACATAGAAATCTGTCGTATGGCTGATGAGGTAACACATACTTCTTGTTATACTTATGAAAGTGATGAGGAAGAAATAAAAGATCTAGAAAATCTCAGGAAAGATCTTGACATCTATGAAAGAGAATTTCTAATGATCCGAGCTAGAGCCGAAAATCTTGAAGAAGAAAAGAATTCTTTTGCAAAGGAAAATTCTCAATTAGTTAAGATATCTGAGAAAAAGGGTGCTGAAAATGCATTTCTCAAAGCTCAGATATCTGAGACTGAAAAGTCACATAAAGAAGCAATGGCTGAATTACGAAAGAAATATGAAGATCTTCTTTCTGAGAACAAGGAACTCAAAAAGAAAGAATTATCTTTTCAATCTTATGCCAAAGCTAGTGACACTCTTCTTCAAGTACAATCTTACTTAAGAGATCCTTGGAAAAGAAAGGACTTGAAATTTGAATACACAGACAGATTGTTCTATCACTCTGAATAAGAGTGAGGAAAGAAGAACATTTGTAAGTACTCAGCAAGATGGTTCCCATGCAATCTATAGTATCGGTCAGAAGACGAAGATTGTTGACAAAGGAAAGGCAGTTGCGACAAAACCTTTGTGGGAAAAACAAGTCAAAAATAAAACTGATGGGCACGTCTCTGAAAAGAAACACAACACTGAAAAGTGTAATCACCCACAGTGCTATGTCTCTCAAAATGGTAGAATTGCAGGAGCTGGCAAATTCTCTCATGTCACTTTTTCTGGAAAGAAATTGGATCAACCAGAGACTAGCAAAGCTGCTGAGAAAAGATCTCAGATAGCTTCAAGTGCTCGAAACGGTATTGGCTATAAAGGCATCGGGAAACAACTTGCTCATGAATACAAACAAGAGCAAGAACGATGGCTAAAGGCTAGAATTGCTCAAAGCAATTATCAGAAGTGGAAGTTGAATCAAGCCATATAATCCTGCTTGCAAATCACATATACGTACACACAACATCAATTTGTATGTATTTGTCTGTTGAGATTCTATTGCTATATATATAGGATTTTGGCAAAAGAAAACACTTTCGCCTAATCCAAAATTCCGACTTGCACAAAAATAGCAAAACCTTCTCTTGATTCTCTGCAAACCTTCTACAATCTCTGCAAATCAAGATTAAGTTTTTCTGCAAAGAATTACTGAATCAAATCTCTTTCAAACACCAATCCAAATTCCCTACACTATATAAAGAGATGGCCCCAAAGAATACTTCCACACTGAAATCTCAATCCTCCATCTATGCTGAAAAGCAAGCACCAGAGTTGGTTATTGTGAACAACCGACTGGTAGGAGATTTTAATCCTGACCATTGGACTTCAAATCACAGAATGATTTGGGGTGGTGCCATGATTGAGGAATACCTCACGGCTGCAATAGAAAACCAAGCCGACAGAAAGCTGATTCTTGACATGCTTGAAAAGGCACAAATCAAGGGTTTTCTATCTGCTCGCCCAAGTGGAATCTCATCACTTGATGTTTTGGAATTCTACAACAACTCCAGGATAATTTCCTGTGTTTCTGAAGGCACTGCAATAGTGTCTGTCAAAACCTCAGTCCAAGGAAAGGAAATCCTTCTGGACTTAACAACTTTCTGTAAGTTGTTTGAGCTTCAAAATCTTGGAAAGGATTTTGAAATAAACACCAAGGATGATGATCTCCTTGAAGGTGTTAAAGAACTATACAGTGACGTGTGTGATCTTGAAATATCAGATATACCCACTGAGTTCAAGCTTGCTGACATTCGAACCAGACATCTGATGGTTCACTGGGATGTATTGGCTTGCATTCTTCACAGATGCTTTGATGGTCTACAAGGAGGTGCTGGCCAGATAAGCCAAGAACGATGGATCATGATGTTCTTGCTGAATCAACAAGACAAAAGGCTGGAAAACCCTTTTAACTGGGGAAAGTACGCCTTCATGAAGTTTGTGAAGAAGATTCAAGGGTTCGAGCCTAAGATCGCCAAAGGACTAGCTGAGCCAAAGGCCATGAGGCTATGGTCTGAAGATATGCTACTTGCTGGAAAAGCTTGGCATTGAGCTCAGAGAGACGGCTGAAATAGCCAACAGTAACCTACTCTACAAATATGAGTATACAAACTTGATGAAAAAGGTTACTGGGTCTCAGAAAGGTTCTAAGAAGCGAAAGTCTGAAAAGGTATCTGAAGAAAAGGTTGCGACCAAGAAGCCCAGAACTTCAAGAAAGAAGTCTGCTGGCAAAACAGAAAACACACCTATTGAGGTTGTCGATTCTCAGATATCATAGCCGATGAACTCATAAATGCAGATGAACTCATCAATGTTGCAAAAGAGTTATCAACTACTGAACAAGTAGACTCAGCAAGAGAAAGTGCGTTCAGAAATGTGAAAAATACTACAGAATGCCTTGCTGATGAACTCTTAAATGATGCCAAAAGTGGTGAAAAACACCAAGCCCTATATGCAGAAACCGCAGGAGTAATGGACCAATCAGTTCCTAATGCTGATGAGAGCTCTGACGATGAAGATGATAAACTAGTCATCTCTCAAGTCCTAGAAAGAACAAAAAGGGCTAAGGTTACTGAAATAGTAACTGGTGAAAAGGTATCTGAAGAAGAACCTACACCTCAGGTTGCTGAACAAGCACCTATAGCAAAGGTTGTTGGTGCAAACACATCCTCAGGAAACGTTTCTTACGCACAACTTCAAGAAGCCCTGATGAGTGGTAATTTAGTACTGGCAGATGCTGATGAAAATGCCGCATCTAAAAATCTGGAAGAACACTCAACTGACCGATCTTCTGCTTCCAGACAACCACAACAACCACAAACACAACAGCCACAAGTGGTTGATGAAATGGTAAATGAACTCCATTTTGAATTACCAGCATTACAATATGCTGAAGGAAATCCTGCAAAAGAGCAGGTTCCCCAACTCGACAAGAGGGATCAAACTGAGACATCTACTCAGAATGATCAACCAGGGGAGGCAACTGAGTTGCATACTCAGGAAAGGTGCGAAGTACCTGAAACTTCAAACAAAGAAGTGTTACTGGAACAAGAAGACCAAAGTATAGAAGGGTCACGAGTTTCAGAGACCAATCAGCCTGACATGGATCAGGTAGCTGAATGTTTTAACTCTCATCTTGTGAAACTTTATGCTTATATATACCTTGTTACTTATAAAATTTCTTTGTTACAGGCTGAGTTAGAAACACAGAAACAAGAGGAAGCTGAGAAGCTTGCCTCAGAAACTGAGAAGGAGGTTCCCTCAACCTCACCTCTTAAGAACTCTGAGCCTGTGCCACAGGTGATAAATTGATTCTTAAGATAACACTTTTCAGTCATGTGTTCATGTGCTTAATCATTTAAAGTAAATGTTTCTAACAGGCTCCAACTGAGAAAGAGGAAGATAAGGCAGAAATGCCAGAAAAGAACCCAGAAACAAACATGGTTTCTAAAGAACACATCATTGAACCTTCCCATATATATATATGTACATATATATGTATATATATATGTACATATATATATGTATATATATATATATATATACATATATATATACATATATATATATATACATATATATATACATATACATATATATATACATATATATATACATATACATATATATATACATATATATATACATATACATATATATATACATATATATATATATACATATATATATATACATATATATATACATATATATATATATATATATATATATATATATATACACCTTGGGTTATCTTAAACATCTTCTAAATTACTCAATGCTTTCTACTCACAGGCTCACTCAGAAGTAGAAGTGCAAGGGGACAGAGTTGCGACATCCCCTGCACCTATGGAAATTGATGAGGCACCAAGGTCTTCATCACAAGAAAAGATTCCAGAGACTGCACAAGTCTTTGAGAGACAAGTATCTGAGCCTCCCTTGGAGGTAATTGACCTCTCAGATATCTGATTTGTCACTTAAAGTTTTCTTGATAAAATTTCCTAAGTATTGTGATAATTTTAACTCTCAGGTTCAAGAAAGAAAGGTTGATGAGGACCAGACTTCCAAGTCTCCACCTCACAACAAGATATCTGAGACACCAATTGTCTCAGTAGTACAAGTCTCTGAGCCTGATGTCCATACTCAGGTAACTCAGAAACTAAACTACACTTCTATTCAGATATCTACAAAAGTTTTGAAGCTCACTCAAAACTCTTTCTTTCAGGCTCAAACAAGTGCAAAGGTGCTCAATGATGAGAAAAGGGACCTACTTCCTTCTTCAAAGCTCAAACCCCGCCAAAGCATATTCAATGCTTCAAGAAATGGCAAAGGTTAAGGTGCTCGATCTCCGAAATATTGAGAATCACAGATCAACCAACCGCACGAGCACGACCTCTTGACTTGAGACGATATCCATGCAATGTTCCCTACCGAGCAGATACGCTATGACTCTAGTGCATAAGGATTTCTCCAGAGAAGTGGCGCACAGTTTGATACAAGCCTTTGAACAGGCAGATGGCCAGACAAGATTACAAATGGCATTCAAGCCCGCCTCACTGCACTGCAATTTATACCTTCCGAAAAGAGGTTAATGGGCGTAAGATCACTATTCTCAAGTGATCAATCTCAGATTCAAGATGATGAGGAGGAAGAGATAAACGAAAACGACTTCGATGAACCTCCCAGATCATCACCAAAATGATGACATAAAAAGGATGATGATGATGCCTGCACTGTGGACCGGAGGAATTTCACAAAGAAATCATGCCTCAACTGCTGAAAAGCAAACTGAGAGGAAAGCACAGAAATCTCCGTCTCCATCTCCTCAAAAGTCAACTCATCCATATTCCCAACACAAGTTTAATACTGAACAAGTAGTTGAGGATTCTGAGGAAATCACTCAGAAATTGTTGAATACTCAATCCGAATCGCCAACTCGCATAATTGTTGGAAGAAGAACAATACTCCATCTTCGATCGAAGACCAGATAGCTAAATCCAGAGACAAGCTTGAACTACAAGATCAATATCCGCAAGCGATGATTGCTTACTCGAGGTTAAAGAGCTACGGGATGTCAGAATGCTATCACCAAAGAACTCGATACTGAAGAAGTATCTGAAATTAAGCATGATGCTAAGGCTGCATCATCTTCAAAAGAAGTACCATCCTCCTCCCAAAAAGGGAATAAACCAATCTCTGAGATGGTTGCTGGACTCGACACAATCGATGAAAATGTCCTAGAGGATGAAGATCACTGGGCTGATTACTCAGATGATGAAGAAGACAAGACTTTGGCAGAGCACCGCAATGAACATCTAGCGGTTTCACACTTGAAAAGGAAACTGATTGCTCCTGAAACTTTCAGCAAACTGCCAAATGTCCACTCCCATGAATACATGAACCGATACCAAGTACTGGCTCATCTGAAAAAGGAGATGTCTTCACAGAACAAGGAAGTAATTGCCTCCGCCCCCTCTGAAATGAAAAAGTTCACTGAGCTCGTTACTCAGAGAACAACAAGCATAGTCATTGCTCAGAAAGATCTGGGAATGATAAGGGACGATGATGCGTCTTTAGCTGAAAAAGCTTTCCAAGAGGCAAGTTACACCGGAAAAGCAGATGCCATCCTAGCCCATCAAGAGCTCACTGATAAGGACAATGGACTTATCAAGCAAAATCAGGAGCTCAAAACCGAACTTCAGAAGTTGGTCACTGCCTACAATTATTTGCAAGGGCATTTTAACTCCCTCTCAGATTCGTTTATGAGACTGAGTCAGCCAACAATGACTAAGGGGGAAAGAGTGTACAAATCTGGACCTCAAAGTCAGGGGGAATGGGAAGAAGGAGAAGAAAACAAGAAGAAATCTGGAGCTGGTGCGGCTCAGAAAGGAAGAAGAAACATGAAAACTTCCCAGCCACCACTCAGTGAACCCTCCTCAAGCCAAGCTGCTTTGCAAATAGTAGCTGCTTCCCAGAAACCTACTGAAGGAACTACAATGAAAACTAGGGCCATGGCACAGAAACCTCCAAGGAGTACCAAGGCTCCAAGGAGAAGACAAGTTAAAGGGATTGATGAATCTTCTGAAGAAGAAGAAGGTCAAATCAAGTCCCTGGGCAATGAAGAAGGCTGTAAAACTCTCACAAGATCTAATCTTGATGATAATGAGGAAACTGATGAAGATGAAGCTCCTCTTCACAGAAAAAGGAAAATTGAAAGCCTAACTGAGCCCATAGCTGCAAAGCCCCTAGCAGCTAAAACACCCTCCGAAAAACCAAGTCTATCCAGGTGGTTCTTCAAGCAACAAACCCAGAGAGAATTCAAGACAGGCAGAACAAACCGAGAGTCGAGCAAAGACAAAGTCAACTTCCACTCGTAAGAAGCCAAAATAGAGTATGTGAAGTATGACAATGATTCCTCCGCTCACAGGTGCATCAATCAGAAAAATGGCTATTGGATTCTGGAACTTAAGCATCTACTGGTAAATTCAAGATTTCCATAACCAATCCATAAACAACTTATGGCATGGAGAAAAGATAAGCCAACCTTGATCAACACCAATCACATTAAAGCCTGGTTGGATTTTGAAGTTATCAAGAGAACTGAAGCCATGAGAAAGGACCTCTCTGATGAATGTCCATATGGAAAGCCAGATGATGTGCACAGAATTCTGAATGTCACAGGAACAGGCACAAGAGCAAGACTCGCTGTGGAACCCTATGAGTCGTTCTATCTAACTGAAGATCAGTACAAGGGTGACATAAGATATCTGAGGATTATCTACGAATACTTCAAGCTTTCAGATATCAGAATAGAGCATGCCTGGAAGTGGGGAAAGTATCTGTGGGTCAAACATTTTGTCAAGAAAAATCCTACCAAAACCTACAAAGAGGTCTGTGGATTTGCCAGAGACACTGAGATGCTCGTTAGAACTCTTCTCTATGATTATTCTGATGACATCAAAAGGTTTGGAGATAGGAAATTTGCAGACTGATCCATAGAACAACTATTGAAGACTTGAAGAGTTGAAGACTAGTCTATTAGGATGTTTACTTGGAGCTTGGTTACTCCTGTTGTCCTAATTTACTATGTAGTTTTTGTTATATTTTTGCTGACTGAGCTAAACTTGTTTCATGTATTTAAGTTATCTGTAATCTTTCATTATAACTTATCTGATGAACTTACTCTCAGATAGTACTCTATAAAAGATAACTTGTCAGCAAAGATCACACCTTGTGATTTGGTTGATGTTTACTTTCTGCACTTAATTGAATGAATTAAAAAATCTTAAGAAATGATTAAGTGTTGGATTGTTCACTCATCCAGATTTGTAATAGGTCAGATAGTCATCGTTGACTGATCAAAAAGGGGGAAATTTCTTAGGAAATTTGTTAGATATTTTGTTAGGAATATCTGTTTAGGTTTTGATCAGCAACATGATGACTTATCTTAGTCTCAGAAAGGTGATTAGTACTCTTGGTTCACTTGAACATTGCAAAAGAGGAAACCCACTAAGTATGATAGTCTAGCTAATCTTGTATAGGATGTTAGGTCTCAAAATGTAATTTTTATTTTAAGAAGAGAAGACCAAGAAGAAGACATCCAAGCAGAACAAGTTCAACGACATTGAAGATTTGAAGAAACTGCACAAGATTACTGAAATAGTTTTACAGATACCTTGGCCAGATATCTTGAAGACACGAATAGTTTTAAACAAGCTATGTCACAAGAGATATCTGAGAACTGGAAGGTTTCTGAAAACCAGGAAAGTGCCCACAGATATCTACTCTCAGATACCTTGAGCTTTAACCACATTTCTGAAAAAGAAATATATTGCAACAAAGTTGTTTCAATAAAGTGGTATCTGAAGATTGAAGATAAGGACGTGCAAAGAATCAGATAATACTAGTCTCGACATCGAGCATAGTTCCGTTGGCACTACAGGACAAAAAGTACAGTACAATGCATTTAATGCACGGACAGAGATGTCTGAATAAAAGCAACGGTACCTTCTGAAGAAGAGGACAAACCTGCTACAGTACTATACACAGATATCAATAGTTTGAATTTGATTTAAGCCTAACGGATACTATTCAAACGGCATTCAAATTCATCTATAAATATCAACACTTAGACAGCTTGAGAAGACACGCTGAATACAAAGAACTTACTGAAAACTATTCTCTCAAGTAAACTACTTATCCTCAAAGCTTTCTGTTGCGACCAAAGCTCCTGATCTTAAGTAGCACTAAAGTTCTAAGTGTCCTGATCCTAAACAAGCACTGCTATCTGTGAAAGAGTTGAATTGAAAGATCAAGTATCTGAGATTCATTCTCTTGAACATTTATCTAAGACTTGGGTCAGTAAAAAGAACAAGATACCATACATTGAAAAGTGTATTAAGTATACTTGATTCACAGAGCTATCTGATTAACTGAAAAGTTAATTAAAGAAGCTCATCTGACAACTCAAACCAAAACCAACACCATCACTGACGTGGAGTACAGGAAGTACTTAGTTTGAGAAACTAAGGAATAACTCCAAGGTTACTGAGCACAGGAAGTACTTAGCTTGGGAAGCTAGGGAATAGCTCAAAGAGGTTTCTGAGTACAGGAAGTACTTGGATGTGAAAGCCGGGGAACAACTCAGGGGGAACATTTGGTTGGGAACCATCTGTTTAAGGAATCTTAGAATAGGATTTTTGTAAGGTGACCTCAATTATCTATTCTAGTGAATTCTAGGTCTTTGGAAGACCGAAGTGGATTAGTTGGAGGATTACGCCACCTCCAGATACCACTATACTTGCTGTGTCATCTACTTTTCTGTACTTATATTTCAGCAACACACACACACTTTAACTGTTTCTACACTTATCTATCTTAAGTCTTCCGCGCTCTGAATCTAAGTATCAGATATCTACACAGATATCTGAGAAATAGTTTTTATCGACAAAAGTTTTAAAAGACTATTCACCCCCCCCCCCCCCTAGTCTTTTACTTTGCCGTTATCTGGACCAACAGGTGATAAAGACTTCCTTAAGATATAATTTTTCAGATATTCGTTAATACACTTGACTAATAAGTATTTGTTTCTAATAGGCTCCAACTGAGAAGAAAAATGAAGAGACTGAAAAGTCTATCTCTTCAGAGAGGAATCCAGAGGCTTCCAAGGCCTCTGAGGAACACGTATCTGAACCTTCTGTAGAGAAGGTATTTCATTCAGATATTCATACTCCTCAAAGAACAATCTCTGATCATTTTTCTTAGACTAACACATTCTACTTAACAGGCTCAAACAGAAGTAGAAGTTGATGGGGAATTGCCCACTCAATCCCCTCAACCAATGGAAATTGATGAGGCCACCAAACCTTCATCACCCGAGAGAATACCAGAGACTGTACAAGTTTATGAGAGATGAGTATCTGAGCCTCCTACTGTGGAGGTGATTGACATCTCAGATATCAATTTGTCTAAGTGTTTCTCTCCTAATAAATTTCTAAGTGTGTTGCTGTATTTTATTCTCAGGATCAAAAAGAAAGAGAGGATGCTGAGGATCAAACTACCAAGTCTCCTCCTCGCACCAAGATATCTGAGGCACCTGGAACCTCAGTAGTCCAACCTTCGAGCTTCGCTGCATTGCAACACATGACATCTTGACTACTCTAAAACCCAGATATCTACACAAGTTTTGAAACTAACTCAAAACTCTCTCTTTCAGGCTCAAACAAGTGCCACGAAGGTCCATGATGATGAGAAAAAGGACCTACTTCCCTTCTTCAAAGCTCATACCCTGCCAAAGCACATTCAATGCTTCAAGAAATGGTAGAGGTTAAGGTGCTCAGATCTCTCTGAAATATTGAGAATCACAGATCAACCTACGAGACGAGCACGAGCTCTTGACTTGGATAACTACATCTATGCAATGTTTCCCACGGAACAGTATCAAGTTGCGACCTTATTGCATAAGGATTTCTCCAAAGAAGTGGCACAGAAGTTGATTCAAGCCTTTAATCAGGCTGATGGTCAGACAAGATTACAGATGGCATTCAAGCCACCCTACCTGCACTCTACAATTTATTCCTTCTGAACAAGAGGAGGTTAATGGGCAGAAGATCACTATTCCTGAAGTGATTAATCTTGTATCTGAAGACGATGAGGAGGAAGAAATAGATGAGAATAACTTTGATGAACCTCCCTCTGACCATCACAAAAAGGATGATGATGATGCCCCTGCACCAGGGACGGGAGGGATTTCACAAGGACATATTGCCTCAGATCTTTGAAAAGCACCGAGAGGACTTCACAAAGAATCCCTCCTCCATCTCCTCAGAAATCTAATCAACCAACTTCCCAACACAAAGTTACTACTGAACAAGTAGTTGAACACTCTGAGGGAACAACTCAGAAAATAACAGATGCACAAGCCAGAGTTGCTCAACTCAAACAACTGTTGGAAGAAGAATAACAGCTACATCTTCAACTGGAAGAAAAGATAGCTGAATCAAGAGCAAAGCTCCAGAAGATTGAAGATCAAACAATCAAGGAAATGGAAGCTTATGCTGAAATGAAAGAACTCCAGCTTGCTGTTCAAGCAATTGCTGAGGAATTAGATACTGAACAAGTATCTAATGACAAGCATGATGCTAAGGCTACATTCCAAGAAGATGTTCCATCCTCCTCACTGAAAGAAAAGAAACCCATCTCTGAGATGGTTGCTGAACTAGAAAACATTGATGAAAATGTCCAAGAGGATGAAGATCACTGGGCTGATAACTCAGATGATGAAGAAGACAAGACTTTGGCAGAACACCGCAATGAACACTTGGCGGTTTCACATTTGAAAAGGAAGCTGATTGCTCCTGAAACATTCAGCAAGCTGCCAAATGTCAACTCCAATGAATACTTGAATAGATATCAAGTACTGGCTAAATTGAAAAAGGAGTTATCTTCTCAAGACAAAGCCGCCATCAGATCATCCCTCAGAGTCAAGTCATCGAGCTCATCACTCAGAGAACAACCAGTCTGGTCATTTCTCAGAAAGATCTAGGCATGGTTAGGGATGATGACCAACTCTTGGCTACAAAAGCCTTTGAAGAGGCTTGCTATGCTGCTGGAAAGGCAGATGCTATTCAAGGCCCACTGGTAGAGCTTACTGATAAGGATACTGGTCTTATCAAACAAAATCAGGAGCTCAAGGCTGATCTGGAAAAGTTGGTTGTTGCTTATAATTATCTGCAAGGGAACTTTAACTCCCTTTCAGAATCATTTGTGATTCTTAGTCAGTCAACAATGACTAAGGGGGAAGAATATCAAGAGGCTCAGAGAGGAAGAGGAAGAGGAAGAGGAAGAGGAAACAAAAGAAAATCTGAACAACCACCTCTCAGAATAAATGAGCCCTCCTCCAGTGAGACTGCTCTACAGATAGTGGCCACCACTCAACTTCCTGAAAAAGGAATGACAACAAGGGCCAGAGCACAGAAACCTCCAAGGAGTACCAAGGCTCCAAAGAGAAGACAAGTAAAAGGGATTGATGAATCTTCTGAAGAAGAAGAAGGCCAAATCAAATCCATGGGCAATGAAGAAGGCTGCAAAAGTCTCACAAGAATTGATCTTGATGATGATGATGAAGAGACTGATGAAGATGAAGCTCCTCTTCACAGAAAAAAGGAAAATTGAAAGCCTAACTGAGCCCATAGCTGCAAAGCCTTTGGCAGCTAAAACACCCTCTGGAAATACCAAGTCTATCCAGGGTGGTTCTTCAAGCATTACCCCAAAGGAAAATTCAAGACAAAGGAGGAACAGGCTGAGAGCTGAACAAAGACAAAGTCAACTTCCACTCAGGCCAGAAGAAGCCAAAATTGAGTATGTGAAGAATAACAACAACTCCTCTGTCTACAGGTGCATAAATCAGAAAAATGGCTACTGGATTCTGGAACTCAGGCATTTACTGCTAAATTCAAGGTTTCCCGAACCAATCCATAAACAGCTCATGGCATGGAGAAAAGACAAGCCAATCTTGATTAACACCAACCACATCAAAGCATGGTTAGATTTTGAAGTAATCAAGAGAACAGAAGCCATGAAGAAGGACCTCTCTGATGAATGTCCTTATGGAAAGCTAGATGATGTGCACAGAATTTCCAACATTACTGGAACAGGCACAAGAGCAAGACTTGCTGTGGAACCCTATGAGTCCTTCTACTTAACTGAAGATCAATACAAGGGTGACATCAGATATCTGAAGATCATTTATGAATACTTCAAGCTATCAGATATCAGAATCGAGCATGCCTGGAAGTGGGGAAAGTATTTGTGGGTCAAGCACTTTGTCAAGAAAAATCCTACCAAAACCTACAAGGAAGTCTGTGGATTTTCCAGAGACACAGAGATGATTGTCAGAACTCTTCTCTATGACTACTCTGATGATATCAAAAGGTTTGGTGATAGGAAATTTGCAGATTGATCCATGGAGCTATTTTGAAGATTTGAAGACTAGTTTATTAGGATGTCTACTTGGAGCTTGGTTACTCCTGTTGTCCTAATTTACTATGTATTTTTGTATCGTGCTGACTGAGCTAAATTGTATTATGTATTAAAGTTATCTGAACTTTCTTTGTAACTTATCTGATGAACTTACTCTCAGATATCACTTTCTATAAAAGATAACTTGTCAGGAAAGATCACACCTTGTGATTTGGTTGATGTTTACTTTCTGCACTTAATTATATGAACTCAAAGATCATAAGAAATGATTAAGTGGTGGATTGTTTCCTCATCCAGATTTGTAATAGGTCAGATAATCATCGTTGACTGATCAAAATGGGGGAAATTTATTAGGAATATCTGTTTAGATTTTGATCAGCAACCTAATGACTTATTTTAGCTCAGAAAGGTGGTTAGTACTCTTGGTTCACTTGAACACTGTAAAAGAGGAAACTCACTAAGTATGATAGTCTAGCAAATCTTGTATAGGATGTTAGGTCTCGAAATGTAATTTTTATTTTCTAAAGAAGACCAAGAAGAAGACTTCCAGCAGGAAAAGTTCAACGGATTTGAAGATTTGAAGACTGCACAAGATTGCTGAAGACAAAGGTTTTTCAGATACCTATGTCCATATATCTTGAAGAAACAAGTGTTTCGAAACACAAGTGTTGCAAAAGAAATCTGAGAATAAAAGGTTTCTGAAACGAGGAAAGTGCCCACAGATATCTACACTCAGATACCTTGAATATAAACTATGTTTCTGAAAAAGAAATATTTTATAACAAAGTTGTTTCAACAAATGGTATCTGGAGTTGTGATAATCGATGGAAAAGAACATGCAAAGTTTCAGAAAACTCTGATTGTGTAAAGATCTTTGATACCATGCATAGTTCCGTTGGCACTACAGGACAAAATATAGTACAGTGCATTAAATGCGCTGACATAAATGTCTGAACAAAAACGGTAGCTTCTGAAGAAGAAGACAAACCTGCTACAGTATTATATTCAGATATCAATAGTTTGAATTTAATTTAAGCCTAACAGATACTATTCAAAGGGCACTCAAATTCATCTATAAATATCAACACTTAGACTGCTTAAGAACACACACACTTAACACTGAACTTACATTGAATACTCACACACAAGCTCTCTCAAGCAAACTACTTACCTTCAAGCTTTCCGTTGCGACCAAAGCTCTTGATTCTAAGTAGCACAAAAGTTCTAAGTGTCCTGATCCTTAACAAGCATTGTTATCTGTGAAGGAGTTGAACTAAGATTTCATATATGAGATTCATTCTCTGGAACACTTACAATAGACTTGGGTCAGTAGAGAACAAGATACCATACATTGAAAAGTGTATTAAGTATACTTGATTCATAGAGCTATCTGAATAACTGAATAAGTTATTTAAGAAGCTCACCTGACAAACAAACCTAAAACCAACACCATATTCGTGGAGTATAGGAAGTACTTAGTTTGGGAAACTAAGGAATAACTCAAGGTTCTTGAAAGGAAGTACTTAGCTTGGGAAGCTAAGGAATAGCTCAAAAGGTTTCGAAAGTGAAGTACTTGGCTGTGAAAGCCGGGGAATAACTCAGGGGGAACACTTGGTTGGGAACCTAGTGTATTTAGGAATCAAGAGAAGATATCTGTAAGGTTAATTCATTTATCTGTCTTAGTGGATTCTAGGTCTGAGAAAGGCCGAAGTGGATTAGTTGAAGGATTACGCCACCTTCAGATACCACTATAAAAAGACTTGTGTTATTTGCTTTCTGCAGTTTATTACTTGCTTTACTTATCTTGCAAAGTACTTACACACATCTTGCTGAGCACGTGCACTTATCACATAAAAGTCTTCCGCTATCTGAAATTAAGTATCAGATATCTACACAGATATCTGAGAAACTGTGTTTATCGACAAAAGTTTTAAAAGACTATTCACCACCCCCCCTCTAGTCTTTTACTTTGCCGTTATATGGACCAACACTTTTCTACATAAATTTCAAACACCACAATAAGAAGAATAGAAAGAAAAAGAACCCTAGAAAAGACTATGCAAAGAGGACCAGGAAATAGCATATGCTTGTTGTTGGAGTTTGGAAAAAATATTGAATTTCTCTTTTGGATTAGAGGGGTGGAAAAGAAATCCAAATGGGTTTCCTGGTTTTTGCGCTTGGGAAAGTGCTTCATTATTTTTGGAAGACGGTTGCTCCTAAGAGGAGGATGCGACGGTGAAAGTATGACGGAGTTGGCGGAGAAGCACGGCGCGATGTTCTGCTTTCTCCTTTGCTCTCTTTTTTTCTTTTTTTAATATAATTTCTGATAAAAATGATTAATTATATTGGACTTTAGTTGTGAGCTTTGTGAATTATGTTCTCTGCCACGTGTCGCCTTCTGAATGGCTCAAGCAGCATCATGAGTAGTAAAATGAGCAGTAAATCCCGAGCCCTCATTCGTTAAACACAACATGAATTATTGGAAAAGAGGAGTGCTTTCGACTTAACATATATAACACCAATTTTACACTATATTAAGTGTAAAAGTTTTTTACGATAAACTTATCTTTTGGTGAATATACTATTCTTGAGATAATACTTCGCCAATCTCTTTTACAAAACTCTTAAAAAGATTGGAATTGAGGGATTACTGTATAACAAATATGAGAAGACGTTACAAAGACGCCTACATCAAATTACAATATAGTACTCCCCCCATTTTTTTAAAGTATTCCACTTTGACTTTAACCGATCAATTGTACTCAATTTTAACCACGAATTACTATTAAAATAGAATGATAAAAATTTTAACAAAAAATATATAACGTATAGTAATATTCATAATATAATTTTTTTTAGCTATTAAATCATCATATTTTATGAGCATTTCGTGATAAAAATTGATTAATATGGTTTACTGTTTAATAGTAACGTGGATTTTTTTTTAAATGGAGGCAAAATATAACTAACATTTCAATGCATATGGACTTTTTTTTTAGTAAAATAAAAACCCCATGAATGGATATCAGTAACTTATAAGCTAGCTATCTGATTTGAAAAACGATAACCCATGTAGCTTATTGAAAAAGGCTAAATAATTTATTTTTTATACTATATTTAGCAAACATGTTAATTGATTTACTAACCACCCCAGTAAATATGAATTTAATTATCAACTATCTAACCAATTATCATCTAGTTTTGTTAAATACTAGACCCTTTGTCCAATTAAGATAAAATTATTTAGTGATTATCATACCAGGATAGATAAATGATAAAAAAATTAAAAAAATATGAGTATATGTCACTATAGATATAAAATACGTAAAAAAGAAGAGTGGTTAGTGATGTTTACTTTTTTATTATTTTTAAAAGGATGTCGGGAATAAAAATATTGAATGGCAGGACGTGGGAAGTACTAAGGCTCTGTTCTTTTAATCTGAAAACTCATTAATTTCAGTTCCGTTCACTTCAATTTAGTTGTTTTTTATACTACAGATAAATTAAGTTCCATTCAGTTATATCCAGTTCTGTTCAGACGAAGAGAACAAAACCTAAATCGAACAAGTGTAACAAACTTAAAATTTTTAAGGCTTACAAGGACTGTTAATCTTACTCATACAGTCATACCAACAAACAAACAACGGTTGTTGGCTGAAGTGGTAATTAATGGACTTGAGTTCACTTAAGCAAGGTATCGAGTTCGAGCCTTGTGGATGTAAAAAACATCATTAGAGAGCCTCAAAAAGGGTCCGGTCTTCAATTAATGTAGTGTAATGGATAAATGAGAAATAAAAAAAAAAAAACACCAACAAACAAAGTGTATATGCAATATACCCCCATTAAGAATAGTTATCACGTTTTAACCTTTTTCATCCAACTAATTTGAATTTAACCACAAATAATTTTAAACTATATTGATAAATTGTTTACAAAATCTTACCATGAAACTTTACTTTATGAATTTCCATTATATAGCCTGACTAAACATTTTATTATGATAGTTTAAATCAATTCGTAATTAAAATTTAAGTTTGTTAACGATAAAAATTCAAAACGTGACAATGATTTTGTGATGGAGAGTATTCTTTCAGTGAATTAATCCATTGTAATTTTAAAGGTAAGTGTGTTTGTTATTGCGTTATGTCAACATTTTCTTATAGATCTACTCATCATATAACTGTCTGATACCAATTTTGTTTTCTTTCCCTTTTAAGATATATTCTCTACATTTACACTTATAGTTGGTGAGACAACCAGAGTTGTTTCTTGGTAGAGATGTATTGTCACGAGAGGAAAACACTCAATATATTTCTCTCTATCTATTACTTTTTCAGTTGCGATCTCGCCAAGAATATATTATAACATGGGCTTTTGTTTTACCATTTTTATACTTTAGTTATTTCAAGTCATGTAGACCAGAGATGTTAATGGCCGGGTCGTTTTCGTGACTCCCGTTTTGGCCGTGGATATTTTTCGGCCCGTCAGAACAAAGCTGGGTACCCCGTTCTTTTGAATTTTCTCCTTTCAACATGCTATGATGTTTAATTTAATGTAAAGTTCTAGCGTGTATTGGTGGAGTTGTACATTTCAATTTTTAACATCAAGTAATCTTTCTAAATTTTATACCCTTTAGACACATAAGACATTATTTGGTCTATGGATGTCAATTAGGTATGAACCCCATTTTTTGGATTTGACTAATTCCAATGCGGATAGAGCATTTAGAGATTGAATTCGTGACGAGATCGAGAGCGAAAACTTTAACTCTTAAAACTCCATATGTAACCCAAATAAGCTTATATATGTTTATATGTTGTGAAGCAACATACTCATGTTCCTCACGCTACTCATAGTTGGACGTATGAAGCAGCTCATTCGTTCCCAGGTTTCTTCCTTATCAAGACGTCAGACTACCTCCCGCAGTCTTTCTGCATTACGACTATACCATATGTATTAAATGTTATACTGTACAACACATTAAAACACCAGGAGGTAGTGCATCATGTTGTAGGGTAGAAAAAACCTTCGTTCCCATCACAATGTCTGATCCTATTTATGGCATGCGATTTAGCATTTCGTGACTCTTATCTCATTGTAATTACCTACTCCCTCCGTCCCAGTTTTATCTTCCCGCATTCCATTTTAGTCCGTCACAACTTCATCTTCCCATCCCTTAAATGAAAAATATCTCTCATACTTTATGCACTATTTCTCCTACTTTATTCACTATTTGTCATACTTTATTCACTCTCTTTCATACTTTATCACCATCTCTGCTACTTTATTTACTTTTCTCTTAAATCTTGTGCGCGGGTCTGCGGGAAGATGTAACCGGGACGAAGGAAGTATAAATTAAGTGCAAGTGCATTTTACTAAAATATATGTGGGAAAAAAGACTACCGGATAGGGTAACCCAATCCTGTCCAATCTTTTGTGGGAACCCAAGTGCGAATAACAGTTAAAAATAATGTTTGAAACTTGGAGTTGGAATATCATACAACTCTAAGTTATTGGACACTCGAAGTTCAATTTTGATCTCGAAACGAACCCGTTTCACGCCCACCCTATTGGGATGGGATTGACAAACAGTGACTAGTGACTGTTGACTTCATAAGAATATCTTCCACAAAACTCGTTTCTCCATTTCTATTTTCTCAATCGAAATCCACAAAGAAGAGTTGGTGGAGCCGAACATGATGGAGATGGAGCTATGAGGTATATTTGATGATAGGGGTTCCCACTAATCCACCTTCACCAAATTTTTGATAAGTGTTAACTCATCTAATTCTCTTTCTATTTTCTTATTTTTCTAACATTTTAACCTTAACCATAGTTAGAGTCTAGCCATGTTTTTAATTAATTAATTTATCTGAAAATTTTGGAAGAAACATCAGATCCCGTCACAAAATTACAGTTTAACACATATTTTCATATAATAAAATAATTTACATAATTGCAAAAATATGATAAATAAAAGGGAGAAAATCGTATATAATTTTACTCAGATCTTACATCTTAAATTAAAAAGTTGAACATGTATGCACCAGATTAAAATTGAATGAGTAAAATAAATTGACTCCTGATGTCTGCTTGATGTTGATGCTATTCAAAAATCTTCTTCATATTTAACAGAAAAGGGTTCAACTTTTTGGAGCAATTGAGGCTTTCATCCTCAAAATAAAATTCTAGGTTGACGGAATTTGATTTTGAAGATTCAATTTGGAACTGAAATTTTGTGACGGGGTCTGATGTTTCTTCCAAATTTTTTAGATAAATTAATTTAAAAACATGGCTAGACTCTAACTATGTTTAAGGTTAAAATGTTGAAAAAATAAGAAAATAAAAAAAATTAGATGAGTTGATTTGACATTCGTCAAATTTTGAAGAAGGTGGACTAGTGGACCCTAGCATCAAAGAAAACTAGCTATGAGCCTATGAGCATTGTAATTACCTATAAATTTCAACTCATGAACAAGCATACTAATGTGGAGGGTAGAGAACTACTACAAACACACACTATTCAATAGCATGCATTCGTTACACAATGTACATGTCTGTAATTTCATAATAGTGACAACTTAAACAAATCTTACAGGCAAGTGCATTTTACTAAAATATATGTTGGCAAAAAGACTACCGGATAGGGTAACCCAATCCTGTCCGATCTTTTGTGGAAACTCAAATACGGATGCCAGTTAAAAATAATATTTAAAACTTGGAATTGGAATATCATACAACCCTAAGTTATTGGGCACTTGAAGTTCAATTTTGATCTCGAAACGAACCCGTTCCACGCACACCCCTAGATGGATGGGATTGACAAACAGTGACTGTTGACTTCATATCTTCCACAAAACTCGTTTCTCCATTTCTATTTTCTCAATCGAAATCCACAAAGAAGAGTTGGTGGAGCCGAACATGATGATGATGGAGATGGAGCTATGAGGTATATTTGATGATAGGGGTCCCACTAATCCACCTTCACCAAATTTTTGATAAGTGTTAACTCATCTAATTCTCTTTCTATTTTCTTATTTTTCTAACATTTTAACCTTAACCATAGTTAGAGTCTAGCCATGTTTTTAATTAATTAATTTATTTGAAAATTTTGAAAGAAACATCAGATCCCGTCACAAAATTACAGTTTAACACATATTTTCATATAATAAAATAATTTACATAATTGCAAAAATATGATAAATAAAAGGGAGAAAATCGTATATAATTTTACTCAGATCTTACATCTTAAATTAAAAAGTTGAACATGTATGCACCAGATTAAAATTGAATGAGTAAAATAAATTGACTCCTGATGTCTGCTTAATGTTGATGCTATTCAAAAATCTTCTTCATATTTAACAGAAAAGGGTTCAACTTTTTGGAGCAATTGAGGCTTTCATCCTCAAAATAAAATTCTAGGTTGACGGAATTTGATTTTGAAGATTCAATTTGGAACTGAAATTTTGTGACGGGGTCTGATGTTTCTTCCAAATTTTTTAGATAAATTAATTTAAAAACATGGCTAGACTCTAACTATGTTTAAGGTTAAAATGTTGAAAAAATAAGAAAATAAAAAAAAATTAGATGAGTTGATTTGACATTCGTCAAATTTTGAAGAAGGTGGACTAGTGGACCCTAGCATCAAAGAAAACTAGCTATGAGCCTATGAGCATTGTAATTACCTATAAATTTCAACTCATGAACAAGCATACTAATGTGGAGGGTAGAGAACTACTACAAACACACACTATTCAATAGCATGCATTCGTTACACAATGTTCTGTAATTTCATAATAGTGACAACTTAAACAAATCTTACAGGCAAGTGCATTTTACTAAAATATATGTTGGCAAAAAGACTACCGGATAGGGTAACCCAATCCTGTCCGATCTTTTGTGGAAACTCAAATACGAATGCCAGTTAAAAATAATATTTAAAACTTGGAATTGGAATATCATACAACCCTAAGTTATTGGGCACTTGAAGTTCAATTTTGATCTCGAAACGAACCCGTTCCACGCACACCCCTAGATGGATGGGATTGACAAACAGTGACTGTTGACTTCATATCTTCCACAAAACTCGTTTCTCCAATTCTATTTTCTCAATCGAAATCCACAAAGAAGAGTTGGTGGAGCCGAACATGATGATGATGGAGATGGAGCTATGAGCCTATGAGCAGAATTCCTTAGCTCACACTCAATTGCCTTCCGATTACAACCCAACACCAATCTCCAACACACCACCTCATGATTATTAAATTCAAATCCACCTCCAAAATTCCCAATTCAAACTAGGTTTCCATTCCTTGATCCAAACCATGATGATCCCAATCATAATCCCATTTCTCTTCATTTCCATAATTCAATCTTCATCTTCCTCACAAGTATCCATCTCTCTCAGCTCCACAAAGATCAAGAAATCGGGCGACCCAATAACCATCAAATGGTCCGGCATCGACAACCCATCCAAGCTCGATTGGCTCGGCATCTACTCCCCTGCCAATTCCTCTCACTCAAACTTCATCGGATACTTCTTCCTTTCGTCCTCACCCGGATGGCAATCCGGGTCGGGTTCGATCACGGTTCCTTTGATCAGCCTCAGGTCCGATTACCAGTTCCGGGTCTTTCACTGGGTTGTGGCAGATGTAAACCCTAAGAAAAAGGATCATGATAACAACCCCTTGCCTGGGACTAAGAAGCTGCTGGCTCAATCGGAGCTGGTTCGGTTTGATTCGGGTCAGGGGCCTGAGCAGGTTCACTTGGCGTTGACGGGTCGGGCTGGGGAGATGCGGGTGATGTTTGTGACGGGTGATGGGAAGGAGAGTTTTGTGAGGTATGGGTCGAGTCAGGGTCAGCTGGGTCGGGTCGTGAGTACTCGGGTTGAGAGGTATGAGAGGGAGGATATGTGCGATGCTCCGGCGAATCAGAGTGTGGGATGGAGGGATCCTGGGTTTATTCATGATGGGGTTATGATTGGTTTGGGGAGAAGCAAGAGGTATTATTATCAGGTGATAGTCTTGGCATTTTTGCTTGAGTTTTGCTTTTGCTGATGTTGTTGTGTAGTTCTTAGAATTACGGGACTACTTAGTTGCGATATGTGAATGAATTATTGTTAAGCAGATGCTATTAATCAGTTTTCATTAGCAAGATTCTCTTTTTCATGCTATTCAAGGGATTGGCATGGTTGAAAGTGGATTGGGTTATGATAGATACCATCAGTGTTGTAGCAGCACCTTATCATTTCCAGTTGATTGTAATGGTTATGTAGGCGTCCTCCAGATCGAGCTTCATTTAGCTGATTACTTGTGTGTGTTCCTCATGTGCTTATTTGCCATTATCAGAATGCTTGGAAGTAAATAGGTGGGATTGTTAAACATCCTTTAGTTTAGCTCGAGAGAGCTATGGGGTAAGGGCATGAGAGATCATATGAGTATTTACTAGTTGCAGTAACTCATGAACTCGTTGGATACGCAAAGTAGTAGTAGTCGAAAGCTCTGGTTTATGCTTTACTTTATATTGCAAATTCTGTAAGAATTAAGTTTCATCGTCATGTTGGCTTAAATAATTTGCATATATGCATGCATGGTTGGTTTATGGTTGTATCTAGTACTAATATTTACCATGTTGTCTGTCAGCCATATGATGGGTTATGACGGTTGATTGAGTTGATATCAATTCTATTTATCCCAGTTATTGAAACAACTACGTTGCGTGTGCGTTCTTTGTCCACTTACATCTAGGCTGAACTTTCTCACACTTGAATGCGATCGCAGGTTGGTAGTGATTCTGGGGGTTGGAGTACAATTTACAGCTTTATGTCGCAGGGTGAGGATTCCAGTGAAACAGTGGCGTTCTTATTTGGAGACATGGGGACTGCGACACCATACAATACTTTTATACGCACCCAGGACGAAAGCATTTCGACACTCAAGTGGATAAGCCGAGATATCGAAGCTATTGGCGACAAGCCTGCCATGATCTCACATATTGGAGATATAAGCTATGCCAGAGGCTATGCTTGGATATGGGACAACTTCTTTCACCAGATAGAACCACTTGCATCCAAGGTTCCATATCATGTGTGTATTGGAAATCATGAATACGACTGGCCGTTACAGGTTTGGAAGCCCGATTGGTCTTACTCTGTTTATGGAAAAGATGGGGGTGGAGAGTGTGGGGTGCCATATAGTCTTAGATTCCACATGCCGGGGAATTCTTCAGAATCTACTGGAATGAGAGCCCCTGCTACTCGGAATCTTTACTACTCGTTTGATTTGGGGGTAGTGCATTTTGTTTATTTTTCAACAGAAACCAATTTCCTTTCAGGCAGTAAACAGTATGAATTTCTGAAAAACGATTTGGAATCAGTGGATAGAAACAGAACCCCATATGTAGTCGTCCAAGGGCACAGACCAATGTACACAACCAGCTATGAAACAACAGATACTCCTTTTCAAGAGAGATTGCAAGTGCACTTGGAACCTCTTTTCGTGAAGAACAAAGTAACAATTGCATTATGGGGCCATGTGCACAGGTATGAGCGCTTCTGTCCTCTAAATAACTTCACATGCGGAAGTGAGGCTCTGCCCGTGCATTTGGTTATCGGGATGGCCGGACAAGATTGGCAGCCCATCTGGCAACCTAGGCCTGACCACCTCGATGTTCCTGTCTTCCCACAACCTGTCCGGTCTCTGTATCGTGGTGGTGAGTTTGGATATATCCGACTTGAAGCCAATAAGCAGAAGCTTAAACTTTCGTATGTAGGAAACCATGATGGTGAAGTGCATGATGCAGTAGAGATCATGGCTTCTGGTCAAGTCTTTAATGGTCATGCCACTGAAGAAAGTGTTGTACCACGGGGGCAGCTGGAAAAATTGACATTCTCATGGTATGTGAAAGTCAGTAGTTTACTGGTCCTTGGAGCGTTTCTTGGTTACGTTATAGGTTTCGTTTCACGATCCCGCAAAGATGCTGCTTCAGGGGCAAGATGGATTCCAGTGAAAAGTACTGAGGACACTGCGAATCCTTAGAATTGATGGAACCCTTCATTTTTGTAAATTGATGCAGTGTGGATACATCATACAGCAAGTGGTATAGTTTGTAGATAAACACATTTACATTGCATTTGTACCACGTGACTTGAGTTGCTATTGAACGTGTGTTGTTCTAGGTTAGGTTTATCTCTTTTGTTGCTCGGTTAATGTATGAGGTGTATGTAAATTACTAAATGTTACTCAGTGTAAAATTTTTTTTTGATACACTACAATGAAACAGTGTCAGTTTAGGTACACTAGAACGACTGTGTCCAATTTAGGTACATTTCAACAACACCCGTGCAATTGAGGTACTCCAAGCAATTTTCTGGCATTGATTCGATTTTAACCGGCGAATTTGATTTTTTTTTTTTCAATTATCAGGACATGTGTCAAGCTTATATTAATTATGAATTTTAAATTTAAAAAAATAGTAAAAGCATTTTTAATAATTCAAAAAAATATATCAAAATAATACAATTAATTAAAATTTATAAAATATAAAAAAACAAAATAAAATTCATTTATTCTAAAAATAATAAAAAACTAATAAAAAATTCAAAAGGGTTTTAAATTTTTAAAAAATTGTAAAAATATTTTTAATAATCAGAAAAATATATATATAAATAAGAAAAGTAATTAAAATTATTTAATATTAAAAATAAAATATAAATAAAATAAATATTATTTTTTTAAAAAATTAATAGAAAATTAAATAGTAAAAGACTAAAAAATTCGACAAAATTAAATGTTCATTCTATATAACAATTACCCGCAATTGAGATGAATCCTAACCTTCAAATTCACATATCCATACTTGATTAACAACAAATTCGGGCTTCCCTACCAAAATTTGTACCCACAATTTATATATATTTTTCTGATTATTAAAAATGTTCTTACAATTGTTTCAAAAATTTAAAACCCTTTTTAAATTTTTTAGAATAATATAATTTTATTTTATTATTGATATTTTATATTTTATAATTTATTATTACTTTTCTTATTTTTATATATTTTTCTGAATTATTAAAAATGTTTTTACGATTTTTTTAAAATTTTAAAATTTAGAATTAATATGAGCTTGACACATGTCCTGATGATTTGGAAAAAAGTTGAATTCGCCGGTCAAAATTGAGTCAATGCCGGAAAATTATCTGGAGTACCTCAATTGGACAGGTGTTGTTGTAGTGTACCTAAATTGAACATAGTCGTTCTAGTGTACCTAAATTGACACTGTTCATTGTAGTGTAAAAAAAAAAAAAAAAAATTACCATGTTACTCCGTTTATTCCCCAGGGCGTACTCACTTTTCTCTGGTACCTATTCGGTTCTTGAAAGGTTCAAATGTATGACGAATGTGAGCCGCATGGGGCAATTCGACCTCATGTGAACAGACTACTGCATATGCAAAGAAATAGTGAAATAATTGTTTTGAGATAGATGTGCGAATTTGGTAAATCTAGGGCAGGGTTACAATTGATACCAAACAAAGCCGTGAGAATTAAGCTGTAGTTGCAAAAGCAATCAGTTTATACTTGACACATTAAACATCTAAACAGACAACAATACAATTGAATTCGGAAATCTTGATCGAAAAACAACTCCGATTAATAAATCTTAAATTCTGCAGTTTAACACGGTTTCACGTTCAAGTTTCTGACAACAGAAATAAACAGAGGAGCAATTAACCCCGAAAATTGATGAAATTACAATGAATCTCATCTGTTTGAACAATTATCCTGTAGCTAACCAGAACTCTAATCATGGGGCATCTTGTAACGACACAACGGGCAGTAATGACTAATCTTCAACCACATTCCGATGCAGTCGCCATGGAACGTGTGAGAACACGGCATCTTAGTAGCTTCAGTGCCTATCAACATATCTTCCATACAAACAGAGCAACAACGCATACAATCCAGCACCATCTCACGTCCCAAGTTCTTGATCGAATCGTCCGTAGCAGGTACCATCCTAGGAACATTCTCGTAAAATACACGATCGTGCTTGTGATGGATATTCACCGTAACAACGAAATTATTGTTGTCGCCAGAGGACTTGATCTGACTCAGTGTCTCGCCAACGACTTTCCTGATCACGTCCACACGGTTATCCTCCGGTAAGAAGGACCAATGACACAGTTCGACTTGAATAGCTTCATACATAGCGCGGACATCAGGAATATGTTTACGAAGACTATGATGGAAAGTCATGTTCGTGACTTGCTGAGGATGATCTTGAAGAACACGAGTCGAATACTCATCGGTAACCAAATCACGGGAGATTGTCTTGCAGCAGAACTTGAAAGTGATGTGATTCGAAATAACTGGTATAGGCGATCGGGTGGAGAAAGTACGGTGAGCTTTGGTTTTGAACGAATGGACTTCTGTGTTAGTTATATCGCAGGAGTGGAATTCTTCCATTGTTCGATTTCTCTGTGTAATTTTTTGTTGCTATAGATATAGGCGTTTATATAGAGTATGAATTTTACCTTTTCGCAGTAGGCTTATTTTTTTCCTCTAAACTTACCTTAATTAAATACTTTCCTTCTAGTTACATAAGGCAACTTGACAGAATCCTGTTTAGAGAAGGAAAATAAGTCCGTATTCAATTTGCAAAAGGATCAATTCATCATGTTATATAAGTAGAGAGTTCAACTCCAGAACTTCAATCAACTCACAATTCACGAAATTTCCCAAGAAATATTTCGATGGCGGAGGCAAATACTGAAGACATGCTCAGGTCGATATTTACTGCCTTGAACGACTCAGCCAATGAAATCAATCAGCTAAGAGAAGAGCTTCGCATTGCACGGGAATCTCTTCAGGCCATGTACAATCGAACTATGGAGTTGAGGAGGGAGCGAGGCTATCAACTTACGGGTGATGAAAGAGTTCGTGTATGGTTCCTGCAACAGATGAAGTGATCGAATCATTGAGTCGCACGACGTTAACGGGCCGTGGTTTGGATGAAATTGCTGATAAGATGTGTTCAATTTGCCATGAAGAGTTCAATACTGGTTGTGTAACTGCGAACATGCCCTGCTCTCATGTGTTCCATAGCCGATGCATTGAGACATGGTTGAGGATTAGCCATTGTTGTCCCTTGTGCCGTTACCAGTTGCGTACAAGTTACATAAATTAAAACTAGCTACTTTTGTCATAAGTTTTGAGAGCTTTTCAACTCAGTATCTAGGAACGTTAATTTCTCTTCAACTTCAGCAAGACGCAGTGGAGTTTATATGTTTGACTATTTTATTTGCTAATAATTCATAGAATTGGTATATGTTGAACATGTCATTCGATCTGCAATTTTGATTTTATAACACTCTTAGAATGATCTTCAATTATTTATGATATGATTCTAAAATTAATATTGATGAGGGTAAATATGATATATTAGTTCGTCCAAGCTTCAGGGCGAAGGGTTAGACTAATTTTATCAGATTTGCATTGGACAAAATCGGAAGGTGACTTAACAATAACAATTAACGAGGCTTGGACTTCTAAAGTAAGTAGGTGAAGCGTAATAAATAACGTGACTATTTGAGCTGTGACTTGTGACTTGGATCCATTATCAATTTATTAAGGATCGAATTTGGGGTGATGGGTGTATCTCAAACTTTAACTTGGCCTCGAACCCACCATACAGTCTGAGGCACCTTACATGCACTAAGCAATTTGTAATTCAATAAATTTCATGCGTTAGATCTTACTAATTCAATTTGAATTTGTTATGTACATATGTCATTGTTTCAGTAGAAGGTGCAGGGTTCGAATCCCATTAACGTAAGTTTCTCCCTTTTATTTATTATTTTTTAATATTTTCTCTTTTTATTCTTTCAATCACAGTGTGTTATGTAAATGCTGGTATTTATTTATATATATATAAGTGCACAACTATTACACTAAAAAAAAAGGTGCATGTAGCGGATAGATTCGCTGCCATGCATCAAATCCGTTCCATGCAGGCGGATAGTAATTCCGTCGCCCCACTGGGTCTTTGACGACGGATAGATAATCCGTCGTCCAGATAATCCGTCGTCCAATTCGCGACGGATTATCATATTTGACTTTTTATTTTATTTTTTTTTAAATCGATTATTGGCGACGGATAGAATCTATCCGTCGCCAAATATAACGACGGATAGATTCTATCCGTCACTATTTATTTCATATTAATCCTTGTTTTTCGTAGTTCACCTATTTAATCAATATAATGTTCGATAATAAATCAATAATACAGAAAATGTTTGAATAAATGATAAATAATAAAAAGTAATATCCGGAGCAGGAGAAATTATCCGAACAAGTGTAAATATAATAAATCTGAACGTACATATACATAACTAGCTACCAGACGGGGTGAAATTTGGACAGGACATGAAGCTCCATCTGAATCAAGGCGCTCGTTCTCTGTCGCGGCGCTCCATCTCGTCCCTTTGTTGCTCCATCTCTTGAGTTAGCCGTGCAACCTGTTCCCGGACCTGCGACTGCACCATTTCCGAGACCTGGTCCTGTGTGTAAACCGGACGTCTAGACTGCTGGGATGATGATGAGGAGCACCCCGGACTAGCCAAGCTCAAACCGAGGCTCCCGAGTCCATATATTCGTCCTTTCTTTGTCGGTTTGTTGACCTCTAGGAAGATGTTGTCAACTTGTTCAGTTGACAACACATCACCCGTCTCGTCCTCCTGCCTCGCCACTTGAGCATCAACCTCAGCCTGAAATCGTAAATAGCAGATATCATGATTAGTTACTGTTTTTCAAAAATAACTTGTAATAGTGTACAAATATGAAATTTAAGCAACATAAACATACCGCAATAGACGAGGCCTGGCAGTCGGTCCATACCCCGCCCTTCTGCTTGGCCTTCTTGAAAATGTCATACTTGGATGTCACCTCCCCCCGTGCGATCTGAACAACATATATAGTCAACAATTTTTCATCTCACAATTAAGTAATCAGAGACACGATACATACATGTAATGCTAGATTGAAAAAAAACATATATATATACATACCGATTGATAATAATCAGTGACAGTAGATCGCCTCCCAAGGTGGTGAACGACTCTTCCTGCCGCATCACCGAGACGCCTGGTTACATGCATTGATGTAAGCGATGTCCTGAACATCGCCTATGGCGCCAAGAAGCATCCCAAAGGGCCCACTCATCAACCTGTGGAGGCATTGGGCCACCTCGATCTCGAATGGCCTTCCAAGTACATACCATATCCCTGTACAGTTTAGATCCCACAGTCTCGTAAACACGCCAGATCTGTGGGATCAACCTGCTGGGAATGAAGTACTCCTTCTACATTCCCAATTTCATACAACATCCAAAGTCAATACATATATAACGTCACCATGTTACATCAATTTAATAAGATACACTAAGTATTTTACTACTACGAGTTATAAATTATAAATTACACGTTAATATAATCAACATATTATCCGTCGCTCAAAACACTTAACTACATCCTCGTAATTTAGTACATATACGAATTTATCAAATCAACTCCAACTACTGCTTACATAAATATCAAATTAACTAAACTAACTACATACATACTTAACATACATATCAAATTACACATACATATCAAATTACTACATACATACTTAACATACATATCAAATTAACTAAACTAACTAAACCAACTACATACATACTTAATTAACATACATACTTATCGAATTAACATACATACATATTGAATTACTACATACATTCGTATCAAATTAACTAAACTAACTATCAAATTACATATAATTGATCAAATTAACTAAACAAGCTACTACATACTTCATATAAATATACAATTGAGAATAAGTAGTCAAAAATAAAAAAAATCCCAATTTTTCAAAAGTTAGGGTTTAGAAGTAATACCTTTAATTCCGAAGAAAATAGCGGATGAAATTTGAAATTGAAGGAAGAAACGAGCTCCTCGTCCAACGATCTTCGAATTGACACCAAGATTGGGAAGAATCGACAACAAATGGCCGGATTTGACGGAGGAGAAAGGAAGAAAAACGAAGAAGAAAAATGGTCGGAAATGGCTTCTGCTTCAGCCCCCTTCCGATTTAACCTTTCTGGGCTGACGGACACGTATCCGTCGGCCCAAAATAGCGATCCGTCGCCAGTTTTTAATTTTTTTTTTACATATAAATATTAACGACGGATAATTTATCCGTCGTTAATATTTTATTTTCTTTTTTTTAAAAAAAAAGTCAAACACCGGGCGACGGATTAATAAAATCCGTCGCCCATATAGCGACGGATAATTTCAATCCGTCGCTAGATTTGGCGACGGATAAAATCCGTCGCCAAATCTAGCGATCCGTCGCATTTATCCGTCGCCCCTTTCCATCGTTTTAACTCAATATTCTTGTAGTGTTAGAGTTGTGCAATTGAGTACTTAATTTAAGTTAAATTGAACCGATTTGTGATACGCATTTAAATTAGACTTTAATTACAAAAAATCAATATGTTTTATTCATTCTAATTCTAAACCCTAACGCAACTCCCACAAAATCAATTCATCATTAAAAAACTCAATTTGTCTTCTCTAATTAAATTTCAAGTCCTAAATCAACCCCAACAGAATCAATTCATCATTAAAAAATCTCAATATGTCATCTCCAATAAATTCAAAACCTAATCGAACTCCAACAAAATCAATTCATCATTAAAGAAAAAAAAAACAACAATAATCAATATTTCTTCTCCATCTTCTTTAATCAAATTGGAACACAATTCGCACTATCCAAAATCTTAATTCAACTAAAAAAGACAATTCGTTATCAGAAACAACGATTGCACTTACCTTCATATACTTTTATTATTATTTGTAATTAAATGCCACAATGACACACTCACGTTCTAGTTATATTATATAAGAACACCCGACTGATAATCTGAGCGCTAAAACATTAGCCTCAAGTTTAACCTGGCAAAACATCATGGAACAAAACTCTCGCCCCCCCCCCCCCCCCATTCGGACTTTGCTCAACCGTAGAATCAAAATTTATAATTGAAAATCTAAATAACTATTAATTTCTTGTTAAATAGATGGGTGTAGTATTAAATATTTAATAAATTCTCTATTTTTTAAATTCCATTATTTCATTTTATCTTCTTTAATAAATACATATTTTATTTTGGTGAATAAAATAATTTATTTAATTAATAATAATGATCTAGATTGGTGTCTATAGATTCGTCTTGTCACGGTGAATTCAAATATATGTTCAAAATATTTTTCGGAGTTTTGTAGAATAAATTTATATTAGATTTAATAAAAACTATATATGCAGCCAACATAGCAAAAATAAATAGTGGAAGATATACTGGTTGAAAATACAACTAATTCCACAAATTTCACGTAGATTGAATTTATTTAATAAATACTCTATTTTTAAATTTTCATTAATTCATTTTATCTTATTTAATAAATTTATATTTTATTTTAATAAATAAAATAATTTCTTGAAATAATACTATTCAAGATTAGTGTCTATGGATTCGTATTGTCACGACGAATTCAAATATATGTTCAAAATATTTTTCAAATTTTTGTAGATAAAGTTATATGAGATTTAATAATTAAAAAACTATATATGTAGACAACATACAAAAAATAACAATGAAATATATACTGGCTAAAATACAACTAATCCACAAAATTCCACGTAGGATTGAATTAATCTGGTGGGACCATTATGCTTTACATAATATATGGATGGATGGATGGATAATAATAATAATAATAATAATAATAATAATAATAATAATAATAATAATAATAATAATAATATAATCTCTTATAGACTTATAATTAATTCAATGAGGCTCCTCTAGAAGATATTATGGAGTGCAAAAAACCAAAAAAATATCTGCAATATGGCACATGCTTAGTGCAAGTGGTGGTAAGCAAGATGACGACAAATCCAATTCTTGCTCGAGCTACACATTTCCATTTCATTACAGACCGTACAAACCACACAGAAACAGAGCAATCTCATTCTCAGAGTGAGTTCAGTTGATGACAATTGATAAACCAAAAGCACAATTTACTCAGTCTTGAATGAAATGGAGACCAGTTCAGCACTGTCCATGTCCAAAACAATAAGTTCAATGTCCAGCATTGCTCTGTTAGGTTCTTTCAGCAGTAACAACCACTGTAAATGGCGATTCGTACCCTCGAGGAGGAGATGTTTGTTGGTGAAGAATGTGGCTAGTAAGAATCAGCAGCTTCAGGGCAACGGTGCGCCTCAAAAAGATGGTTCGATTTCGTAAAACTTGATGTATCAATCATGCCTGCTTGTTGTTTGATAATCTTTCTGACTGAATTCAAGATTTGGATTGTTTCTATTCTTTGTTGATGACTTGATGTAATCATGTAGTAATATTTTTTGCAATGTGGGAATGTAACAGTACTGTATGAGATATCCAATGCCACAATCCTCTTTTGATAAGATAGGATATTTATGTCTTTGACTTAAACGTAACGATACACATTTTAAGAGTTGTGCTATTTTCAATTGTGTAATGTTTGATGGACACATAATAGTTCTTGTTATATTTTAGATTTTTAGTGCCATATGTCATTGGTGTTAAGACTTGTGCTATTTTCAATTGCATGTGACTTCCGTTTTTAATGCCTCTGGTGTCCAATTTGGGCACATGTACATGACTCTTTCGCGTTAGCTTTTGGTAGTATGAGATTATGTATTGATCATCTGAACAGGGAAAAGGGGGTAGAAATAAGGTTTTCTTGAAAAGGATTCTGAATAATTTGAATCTTGCATTGATTCAGGAGTTGCATTAGATGCTCTGAAGCCAGATTCTGAATCTGTTGCATCGAGCATCAAGTACCATGCCGAGTTCACTCCATCATTTTCTCCTGAGCTGTTTGAGCTTCCTAAAGCTTATTTTGCCACCGCTGAAAGCGTTCGTGATATGCTCATTATTAACTGGAATACCACGTACAATTACTATGAGAAGTTGAATGCAAAGCAAGCATATTATCTATCTATGGAGTTTCTTCAGGTTTGCCATAATCTCTATGTCAAGTTAATATCTGTGGCTGAACGATTACATTTCATTCAGTTTCGTAGTTGCTGATATGCAGGGTAGAGCATTGTTGAATGCAATTGGTAATTTGGAGCTCACGGGAGCTTATGCAGAGGCATTGAAAAAGCTCGGGCACAGTTTAGAAGAAGTTGCTGGACAGGTAATGGAGGATTATAGTTATTTGTAAAATAACAATTGGTGTATGACGTGTACTCATGGTTATGTACGGTTGCAGGAACCGGATGCTGCTCTAGGAAATGGAGGTTTAGGCCGGCTAGCTTCTTGCTTCCTGGACTCCATGGCAACACTTAACTATCCAGCATGGGGTTATGGGCTCAGATACAGATATGGTTTATTCAAGCAGCTCATCACAAAAGATGGTCAAGAGGAAGTTGCAGAAGATTGGCTTGAGGTATGGTCTGTTTATATTATGAACATATGTAAGTTCATCTTAGATATCACAATTTTCATGGGGTTTCCTGTTGTTACCCAGGTGGGGAATCCCTGGGAGATAGCTAGAAATGATATCTTCTATCCGGTTAAATTTTATGGGGAAGTGATTGAAGGTCCAGATGGTAGAAAAGAATGGGTTGGAGGCGAAAACATAATTGCTGTTGCTTATGATGTTCCCATACCGGGTTACAAGACTAAAACTACTATTAACCTGCGGCTGTGGTCAACAAAAGTTTCTGCGGAGGTTTTCGATTTACATGCTTTTAATTTAGGAGATCATGCTAAAGCATATGAGGCTATGAAAAGGGCTGAAAAGGTCTGTATAAATCTATGTCCTGTATTTTTTTGGGAAAATTCACTAATACATTTAGTCCTTTTTGTTTATTATCTTTCTTATAGGCTCGCGTACTGTTTGTTCCTTGATTTGGATCAGATTTGTTACGTCTTATACCCAGGGGATGACTCATACGAGGGAAAGACACTTCGACTGAAGCAACAATATACGTTGTGCTCTGCTTCCCTCCAGGATATTATAGAAAGATTTGAGAGGAGATCAGGGGAGTCGGTGAACTGGGAGAAGTTCCCCGGAAAGGTCGCTGTCCAAATGAACGATACACACCCCACACTGTGCATACCTGAGCTAATACGAATATTAGTAGATGTCAAGGGTCTGAGCTGGGATGAAGCCTGGGGAATCACTCAAAGGTATTTGGCATTGTTGCTCCTTTATTAGTTGTAGTAGGTACATCATGTAACCAGTTAATTCGTATGAGGTTCTCTTTACTGAGAATGCTGATATGTTATTCCCTATTCTGAATGGATATCTTTGAGATAAAATATATGGTGTTCCAGAACCGTAGCATACACCAACCACACTGTTCTACCTGAGGCGTTGGAGAAATGGAGCTTTAATCTTCTAAAAGAACTCCTTCCTCGACATGTTGAAATCATAAAAATGATTGACGAAGAGGTACAAATTCACCTACTTTCTAAATTTAAGAAGCCAATTTAATTTGTACTTTTACCAGATAATCTCTTCAGTAAGTGAGAAGCCAAATGTTATGACACATTAGCAGATAGGAATATACTAGTGTTTGATCTAATTTGTTTGATCATGGCTTCTTTTCTTTTCTTCTGTCTTAGTAAATAAAATTTATTATTTTAAAAAAGCTGCATGAAAATTCGATGTACCCTTACTCCTGAGTGCTTTCTGTGCAGCTTATCAATACTATTGTTGCAGAGTATGGTTCTGAGGACATGGAGCTACTGCAGGAAAAGCTCAAGCAAATGAGAATTTTGGATAACATTGAACTGCCTTCTGCCATCTTAGATTTGGTAATCGAGAAGCAAATTCTAGTTGAAAGTTCTGCCAAGGAAGCTGCAGATGCTGAATCTGTTGAAGTTGTAAAACCGGTTGTAGCAGTAGTGGAAAAACCCACTACTGATAAAAATGAGAAAACTGAAGAACTAAATATAGAGGGTATCAAAACAAAAGTAAAGTCCAAATTTGCACCTGATTCGAAACAGCCTCAGTTGGTCCGTATGGCTAATTTATGTGTTGTGGGAGGACATGCGGTGAATGGTGTTGCCGAGATTCACAGTAACATTGTTAAGGAAGAAGTTTTTAATGACTTCTATAAGGTAATTCGCTCGAATGTCTCATATATGTTAACAGTCACAAACTAACTTGCAGTTGCTTGTCTGGCTTTGTGATAGTTATGGCCAGAGAAGTTTCAGAATAAAACCAATGGGGTTACACCCAGAAGATGGATCGGATTTTGTAATCCAGAGCTTAGTAAGATCATAACCAAGTGGACAGGGTCAGATGAATGGCTACTGAAAACCGAAAAATTGGTGGAATTGAGAAAGGTGTGCATTCATATCCAAACTGCATTTGAATACTTGGAGTATTGACTAGAATTTTTTTGTTGATATTCTTGAGCAGGATCCACTGTTAGCATGAATATATTTATTTAACTTCTGAATTTCTGCAGTTTGCTGACAATGAAGAACTTCAATCTGAATGGCGAGAAGCAAAAAGGAACAAGAAGAAAAAGATTGTGTCTTTTCTTAAGGAGAAAACAGGATATGTTGTCAGTCCAGATGCAATGTTTGATGTGCAGGTCTACTTTTTACTTAGTCTATTTGCATACGTGATCACCATGTTTTCTCTCTGTGTGCTCGTACTTTCTTAGTTTTTAATTGGCGACTGACAATAACATGAACAGATAAAGCGCATCCATGAATACAAAAGACAGTTGATGAATATCTTTGGAATTGTTTATCGCTATAAAAAGATGAAAGAAATGAGTGCTGAAGAGAGGAAGGCAAAGTATGTTCCTCGAGTTTGCATATTTGGAGGAAAAGCTTTTGCTACATACGTTCAGGCTAAGAGAATTGTGAAATTTATAACTGATGTTGGGGCTACAATAAACCATGATCCTGATATTGGTGACCTTCTGAAGGTATGGTTTCTTGACTTTCTTCAGTCTTTTAAACATAATCAGGTACCTTAAGGTGATCGGACTTGTATTTTTTCCTTGTTCAGGTAATTTTTGTACCTGACTACAATGTAACTGTTGCGGAAGTGCTAATCCCTGGCAGTGAGCTGTCTCAACATATCAGGTATCTTATTTAAAAACGCAGCTTACACTTTTTGAAATGCTACCTAAAAATTTACCTTGTAGAGGGACCTTTTTCTGGTATCTGTTATTACAAAATGGTCTGAGCATTTACAGCGTGATATAATAGTTCAGAAACATGAGTTGAATCTAAGCATCTTCAGTCCCATATTTGGTCTACATCCCAATATGCACTTGTGAAGCAGTTGCCTATTTCCAGTGACTAGAGTCTAGAGTTAAATATTTGCTACCATACAATTAAGCTCTAAATGTTCTTACATTACAAGCTATATCATGTGGCTTAAAAGTACTAATACTTTGTTCTCTCATTCAAAAAGCACTGCTGGGATGGAGGCTAGTGGAACAAGCAACATGAAATTTGCAATGAACGGTTGCCTCCTCATCGGAACCTTAGATGGTGCCAATGTCGAAATCAGAGAGGAAGTTGGTGAAAACAACTTCTTTCTATTTGGAGCTCGCGCTGAAGAAATTGCTGGCCTTCGTAAAGAAAGAGCTGAAGGAAAGGTAGATATAGCATACCTTTGAGTTTTTACCTCTGTTGTGAGTGGAAGAGTGCTGGCATTCAATAGGGACATAAGTTTGTTGCGTGTTGCATCTCTTCTTAGAGAAATTGAAACAGGATCAACTATATATCACATACGCAAAGCTTTGAATTTTTTTTACTTGGAACTTGCTAATAATAGTAGTATCTGTTTGTAGTTTGTACCCGATCCAAGATTTGAGGAAGTCAAGGAATTTGTAAGAACTGGTGTGTTTGGAACTTACAATTATGATGAGCTAATGGGCTCTCTGGAAGGAAACGAAGGCTATGGTCGAGCTGATTATTTCCTAGTTGGCAAGGACTTCCCTAGTTATATAGAGTGCCAAGAGAAAGTCGATGAGTCATACAGAGATCAGAAGGTGAGTAACTTTACCCTGAAAAGGAATGTGTTAGCAGAATATCACATTGTCTTTCGCCAGTGTACTCCAGCCGTACTTGATATATTTTGCAATCTTTCATATGGATTATTATTGTTGCAGAACTGGACCAAAATGTCAATCCTAAACACAGCTGGTTCTTCCAAGTTTAGCAGTGACAGAACTATCCATCAGTATGCCAGAGAAATATGGATGATCGAACCTGTTGTGTTACCGTGAACTAGCACAGCAAGCTAGCATAAGATGAAGCCAAAATTTTGAAGTTATTTAATCTGGCTTTATGATATTGTAGCAATTAAACACTTGAGAGTTATTGAACTGTTTTAAGGCTGCCTGAATTTGTAAAGTGATATTGCTCTTAAGAATATGAAATAATGAGAAGCTAAATTTCTAGCTAATAGAATTTGGACAACATAAGGAGCCATTCTCTACCAACTATAGGATTTTTGCTTCATTTAATCAATTACCATATTATATCCTTAATTAGGTGTTCACTAAGCCTAATAAGAATACATATTAAATCATATATTGATCCTTCACTACATCCAGTATGAAAAGTATACTAACGTACTCCTGTCCAATAGAAATTTCATATTGTAATATCGTTGGAATTGTAAAAATATATTCTTATAAAGAGTTTATTTCTAATAGAGTTGTTTATAAAAAAAATTATACACAAACTGGGCCATTTATTATTAATAATATATCTAGATACAGATATATATTGTGAATAAAAATATTTATGTTGTTAACAAAATAATTTTTTTTGACATGAAAAAACACAAATGGTAATAATATAGATTTTTTTATTAATATATAGTATATGTTTTCACTGTATAATTTAATAAATTATTTATTATTATGGTTTAAGAGTAATTCATGGTCAAAATGAAAAATTATTTAACTGAACAAATCATTTTTTAAAGGTAAATTTACAACAAACCATCTGATATTTGTTGATTTATAGTTCGTCCCAATTTTGAAGAGATCATGAGAAAGTCCAGGCAAGGGGACAGTTTATAGGAATAAGATGATCAATTTTATTTTCTATTCAAGTTTAGAATTTATTCTGCCGCAATATGCTGCACAATGGCTGGATTATATTACCTAGTTTTTACCGGGTCAGTGGAATTTCATATTGATGACCCTGAATAAAGAAAGGTCTAAAGAATAAAAGATTATGAAAGATTCAATTTGTAAATCTTTATTTGCCGTAATAAGCTCTACATAACATCTCCTAAAAGAAGTTCCAAAGTGCTGGTATAGTTACCTATTGTGACTGATCAATCTCTTCTTGTAAATCATCAGCATTATGATTTCCTCAACCCCACAGATTTGTAAGGAGAGAACACGATAACAACTGACCTTCATCGCTCTCCATCAGTAGCGACCCGCCATTCATCCAAAGGGGATGTATGACAATGTGCGGGCCTAGGTGCCTCGCTACGACAAGTCGTTTGTTCTAGGATTCCTTGACGCCATATTCTTTCATCATGCACCCAAACCTCACAATGTTGCACTGTTTTTCTCCCACGAGGAGACCACATCTACGGATATGGGAACTCTTGCTCTGACTTTCTTTAACTAGGCCAGGCTTTTGTGAGGCCCGTACTTGGCCTGGATGTTTATAAAGGCACAGGCCCGACCTATAGCCCATAGTTGGGCCTGGACTTGGACCCCTTAAAACCGGGTCCGCATCATTTACTTTTCTTTTTCCCCCTCTCTTTTAAAACGTTGTATGTTAGTGTCAGGTCGGAATCAGGAACGATATAGTGGGCTTTCACTCCCTTAAATCTTAAATTATGAAAAAGAATATAATTTTTATATGTTATATTTTTAATTTTTTTATCGCTTCACTTCTAAACTCGAAAATACTCCCTTAAATAGAATTTTCCCCCGAACTTAATTCCTGGTTCCGGCCCTCATTAGAGCTATAAATATCTATCTTTAGAACCAAATAATTATAATATTTTTTTTATATATTTTCTCACTTTAAAATTATAGTACTAATTAAGTTCTACCAGTCATTTATATATTTATTTTTCTTACTCAAAAGTCAATACCACTTTTCTTTTTCTTCATTTCATGATAAAAAACAATTATTTATATAATTTTATTTTAATGCTTAACAAAACTCACAGTCAGTAGAATAATTAAATACACACACACTATACTAACTATATAAAATATTGTATATGCCGGGGTGGGCATATATACGAGCTTAAAGTTAGCCCAATGGCCTCAATTCCAAGCCCGTCGCATAGTGTGCTTCCGGACTGGTCAAAAGCCTGTTTGACCAGGCTAGTAGGGCCGAACTGCTATCGCTAACCTTGCCATGAGCAACCATCCAAACATTCGGCTAGTATGGTGTTGTAAACCTCCAGTTCTATATTGGTGGACCTTATATTTTCGGTTGATTCTTTTACTCATTGATTACTCTCTAGGTTATATGATGACCTCTAGTAGATCATCCATGTTCTAAGGGGAGAGATTGTTGATGACTTTACCTACTTACTCCGTATCACGTCAGTTGTCAGGTTTTGAGTTTTTTACAGTTAATAATAAAATTGAACTTTGACTACGATCTAATCTCACACCGTACAGATAAAATTTTCAATTGAACTGTATAATGAAAATTTAATAATTTGATCTCAAAATCCATATACATAGCCATATATAGAAAGTTTAAGCCTGAAACTAAAGAGGATATGTGATGTTACATTTATTTGAGGAGGGGTACTATACTAGTGTATTGTATTCTCTCTGACTGTATCTATCTATATATCCAGGAAATTAACCAGCTAGCCAATAGATAATGAGAATAACGCGTTATTATTCTCTTTTTGCTCTCCCCTCCCTCTCAAACCCTAGATTGCTTTCTTTGTCTCTCTCTCTCTCTCTCCGCATTAAAATCGATCTTAATTAGCAGTTGTTAGTAAGTGATTATGGCTGCAGGTAAGGAGAAATCGGAGTTGAGCGGATCCGAGAGCAGCATACTGAGCGAGTTTGGATGGAATTATTATTCGACCGACGCCATTTTAAACCAGTTTGATTCCTCCGACTGTGTGAGTAATCATATCGACCAACCGATGATGACGATGATCAAGAATAATAATAATAATAATATTGCCAGGGAAAAAGTTTCAGCTGTATCATCGGAATCAACTCCTTCAGATTCATATCAGCCATCAGACACTCTACTGTGAGTACTATACTAGATCCATCTACCTACCTACCTACCTAACTGCATGCATTAAGTTTTATTATGAATTGATCATCACTTTTTCCATTTCTATTGCTGCCTGCCTGCCTTCGCAAAGTAGTCAATGTATCGGACTTGTAAAATTTAGTCATTTATATTAATACTCCAATACTCTCCGTATTCGTAACCTCTTTGGGAAGCTGAAAATTTAATATGAGACGGAGATTGTCTCCGTGGAGACGTGACCCAGAGGCTCTGATACCATGATAGAATTTCATCTCATCTAAAAGTTTAAGTTTGTAAAGATGTGTGAAATCTAATCATTTATAGCATTAATCATGTTTCCATTTCAGCTAGACATGTTCGCTACTTAAATGATATATTTTGATTATTCCACATCTAACAATTTTTTTGATTAATTAGCTGAAATGGGTAATAATAATAATAATATCTTCTGATTTTAGATCGATTGAAAAGTTTATTGAGTAGAACAACTTGTGTGGATAATCATGTGGTTAATTAGCGGAATTTGAGGAGATTTTTTTTTGAGTCTCGATGGGAAATTTGACGGACACTAGGAAAAGGTGGGACTGGACTGGACTAGTGCAATAGTACAATTTATTATGGGGAGGAGGATCGAGCCCGCCGCAATTGCGGCGCCTATGGCGTGTAGTTTTATAATTAACTTTTTAAAATTTCAATTTAATTAATTTTCTGTTCCTGCATTTCCTAAATTTAGTATGTACAATTTCAACTTCACATCCACGAAAAATCACATCTATACTTTATTTACTCTCTCTCATACTTTCTTCATTATATTTTATATTTATTCAATCTATTTTTTACTTCCTCCGCCTCGGTACAAATTTTCCAATTTAACGTTTTACAGTCAAACTTTTCCAACTTTGACTACGGATTAATCTTAAACTGCAAATGTAAAATGTTCAATTAAATTATACTTCTTCCGTCCTTTTTAAAGGTTGATCATTTGACTTTTTCCAGTCAACCATAACCAATTTTGACCGCGAATTACTTATAAACTATAACAATAAAAATATAAAAAATTAATTAACAAAAATTAAAGAAGTAATATTTCATAATATAAATTTATTAAGTATTAAATAATCATATTTTAAGATTGATATATAATCAAAGTTGATAAAGGTTGACTGGGAAAAGTCAACTGATCAACCTTTAAAAAGAACGGAGGGAGTATAACGGAATTTTACGCCCTAAAGTTTCATTATATAATTTAATTAAACATTTTACGTTTGCAGTTCAAGATTAATTCATAATCAAAGTTGAAAAAATTTGACTGCAAAAAGTCAAAGTTGAAGCTTGTGCCGGAACGGAGGAAGTACTTTATTACCACCTCTCATACTTTATTTATTATTTCATTAAAATTTGTGTCCGGTCAAGCATGTCGGAAACAGATGGAGTATTAGTTATTTAATGATAGTAAAATAAATAGTTATTCAATTGGGAGACTTTCTAGAAGGTGTCCCAGCGATTCGGGACGGGATACGCCGTCTCAAACGCTGTGACTGGTCACAAATGGTGATACGAGTCCTACCGCCATTTTTCTTTTTTAATTTTTCTATTTTCCCGTTATCTCTTATCGCTTAACTCGGTTTTTTGTTTTCTTATTCCGTTAGAGCCATCTTTTACTTTTTTTACTTTACTTGCTTTCGTTTCGTTTTTTTAATTTTTTTTTTGTTTAGATGTTGTTTCGTTTGTTTATTTTAAATGTAATAATAATATTCAAACAACTGAAACACAATTGTATAATAATATTTCTTGCCTATGATGAATATAATTCACATGTTATAGTTTGAAGTTTTCGAATTTGTTGTAATTCTCAATTTCAAGTATTGTTATTCTCAAGTTCAAGTATTGTAATTTTTATTTTTAAGTAATCTATATTTTCAATTGAAATATTTTATTTTTATTTTCAAGTAATGTAGTAATTTTTTAACTTAATGTGGTGTACTTGTGTTATTAGAATTAATTTAACGGCATTTAAAATGAAATTAAGAATGAAGTTAGAAAGGAGAGTGATGAAAAGTAAGTTTGAAATGAACAAGAAAATAAAATAAATTTGGGTTTCAATTATTATTAAAGTAGAGAGTTGCAAATGGGTTCTAGTGCGTGAAATGATAACATGACAGAGCTGGAGGGTTGGAGAGGGGTTTAACTGTTGAAGATATATAAATAATTTATTTAGATACCGTATAAGTGGTGTAATAATAATGATGATGATGGTGATATGTGCATGCATCTCCATCCAAGTAATTTAGGACCAATAATTAATCTGAGCAAACTACTAGTGTACTAGTGCTACTACTACTAGCTATATATTCTTCCAAAAACAGCATGCACCACACATTTGTTGCATTCAGTCAGTGTTAGAGTAACGTCATGATTCATCTCAAAATAATGCTACCTATTTTGTTTAAAATTTAGTCAAAATTAGGTGATGGATTATTAACTAGTAACACTTCAAGTTAACTTAAAGATGATTATCAGTCCCATCCAAAAAGACCTAAACTATTTTCATCACGATTTATATAATGCTTAAACTGAGGAGGTTTTGTAGTATACTTAATTAATTTTCCTAAATAGTTGAAAAATTATAATTACACTAGTATTAGGGTCAGTGTGTGTGCGTGTGACAGCAAGAATTTGATTTGAAGTAATATTGAAGTAAGATAACACTTTGCAGGGATTTTTTGGCAGATCTACACCATGAATGTTTCGACATAGGCTGCAGATTATCGACCAGAGTTAATATGATTTTTGTTTCTCTCAAAAAAAAGAGAACAAATTGTTATATATACTTCCACTTGAGTAATTGATTGTTATAAGTAGATATATTGTTGACCTCATTTGAGCAAGTACGTTGTTTTACTATAAACAAACAATTGTGTTATGCACTTAATATTTACATGTGGTTTTAAATTAAAGGGAAACTTACAGTAAATCTGGGCATATTTTACAGGAGCAAGACGAAACAGAAGGGCAAAAAGGGCACTCGAGCACCACGAATTGCATTCGTTACTAAAAGCGAAATTGACAATCTTGAAGATGGTTATCGATGGAGAAAATATGGACAGAAACCTGTGAAAAACAGTTCATTTCCAAGGTAGTACTATATTATCGCTATATATCCTGAACCACCACCAGGCCTAATTATCGGGAAATTATAGATTTTAATGATTTCGGTGTGTATAATGTATGTCCATGTTTATATCTATGGATTGATGCAGGAGTTATTATCGTTGTACAAACAGTAAATGCATTGTGAAGAAACGAGTGGAACGATCTGGGCAAGATCCCGCAGTTGTAATCACCACATATGAAGGACAACATTGCCACCACTCTATTGGATTTGTTCCAGTTCTTCCCCAGGATGCTGCTCTATTCCCTCCAAACATGCCTGGTTCATTATATTATCCAACACTTCCATTTCCTCAACAGAATATAGCAGGATACGGAAATCATGCGCCAGGAAGAGATGGTGAATCGCGCAGATTACCAGACACCTCGGAGGTTCCACTTGGGCAAGGACTGCTTGGAGATATCGTTCCACCACTGATGCGGAACCCATAGTCCGCGTGAGATCAGCTAGGTAAGGTTTCTCGCAAAATAGTTTTATGGAGAAACTAGGAGGGACTAATATGTAATTGGACCATCTAGCAAGGGCGTATATGTGATTTTGTAGATGTGGTGGTATAGATTATATATGGAGAAACTTGATTTAGTGTACTAGCATCATGTATATGTATGTAATTGTGGAACGCATAAATATGAGAAACTCAAATTTAGACAGTGTATTGTATATGTATGATCCTGAAATTGTATGCACGTTTTATTGATCTTGGACCTTGTTACTAATTTTATGGGTAAATTTAAGAAACCTTCCCCAGTTTGGACGCATTTTGCAAAATCCTCTCCTAAAAAACTTCTCGCAAAAAAATCGTTACAAAAACCCCTTGATAATCCGAAAAATACATTTTCCTCCCTTTGACCTGTAGTCAAATGTGTTGACTGTAAGTCAGCGTAATTAATCAACATAAATTACGAAATGATGACGTCATATTGAAATAATTTCGCCACCGGTTCAAAGGTAATAATTTACTCCCTAAAGTTTCATTACATAATTTATAATTGAACATTTTACATCTGCGGTTTAATATTAATTCGCAGTCAAAGTTGAAAAAGTTTGGCTGATAAAAGTCAATGTGAAAATTTATTCCCAGACGAAGAAAGTAGTTGATATAAAGCTGACTGATTTGCTAAAAGTATAGTATTATAAAAACAAATCAACTATGCTATTTTTTAAATAAACTAACTAAACAAGTTTATCAGATATCACTAGGGGTTCATACATCAGTTTTTTTTTTTTTTTTTTTAGGATGACGTTGGGAATACGCATTGCTATTCTTGGTGTAGGCGAAAATCATAAATCACATAAATTCTTTCTTTCTTAACTAATCGGTACCTTGCGGGTATATAGCAGTTTTATTTTAAAAATAAATTTATCGTATAAGCTAGTGTTAAAAGAAATAGAGCCCAACCAAAAGTCCTTTCCTTTCTACAATTGGTTTCACCTTGCCGAATTCAAACTGTAAAATTGTCCTTAAAGAGTCCAATTTGAACAGAATGAGGACGTGAAAAGTAGCATTATATATAGATTCCTCCATCGATCGTATCTATCTATCTATATATAAAAAACAGAAAGAGAAATACAAACATAAACATTGATTAGTTTTGTTTGAACTTTGAACTCTATTAACAATTATGGAGGAAGAAATTAGTGCACGGGAGATATCGAACGATGTGGTATCGATGGAAGTCTACAATTGCCGAGAGCAATTATTCAGGGTACCCACCAGAACTGAATATTCCAAGATCGACCAAGATCTTATATCGATCAACATAACACTCTTCTACAAATTTATTATCCGCGAAACTGTTTATTCTTCTCTACATGATCATGCAACTTGCGATTACACCGTGTCTAAATTAACATATGCTCTCTATATTAATCTGGATAAAATTGAAGATCTACCAGGCGAGCAAGAGGAAATTAAAAACTTGATAGGTCCGTCTCTAAACTTGTTTGAAGAGGATGCCGAAGAACTGTCGATGGACATAGTTAAATTTGCAAGGGAATTTGTGGGGGAGAATGCAGGTGGTAACAATGTGTTTGACTTGGATCTTAAAGTTACGTTATTACATTGCTATACTCTTGCACCACAAAACATGTGGGGAGAAATTAGCAACAATGTGCCTTATATGGTTCCTGCTACGGAGGAGTCGATCAGGGGACTAGACCAACTGAAGATTGAAGAAGATTCTGATCAGAATTGCGTGATTTGTATGGAAGATTTTCTAAAAGGTTCCGAGGGAGTTTTGATGCCCTGTTTGCACCAGTTTCATGGAGATTGCATTGAGGAGTGGCTTAACACAAGTCATTACTGTCCGATTTGTCGATTTGAGATGCCCACAGACTTGGTGTTGGGAAGATAGCTCTACTTAGCCTCTCATATATAATTCCTGCAAAAGCAAATATGAGATAGAGAATGACTTGGTGCAGTCAAAATAACCCAGCTTTCATTCTTAATTGTGCAATGGATACTGATAAGAGTATATTGGATTGTCAAATGAGTGTTTGTTTTGCTCCTCTATGAGAGCAATAGGTGTAGGCATAAATTGATTATTGTTGAAGTTGATTATAGTTTATTCTTAAAAACATAACTTCTTTATATTTTGACAACGATATGTATCTATTGATTTAAAGAATATATTAATTATGTATATCGGTAACTCGTTTATCTTGCGACTTGATAATCGATTCGTTAAATTTTACGACATGATTTAAGATAGAAATTTTATGGAAAACGCATATGTAAAAATTTAAAAACACCATTCACACTTTCCGCGATACGATTTCATCAAGTTCTACATCTCATCTTTTACTATCTAAAATCATGCCACCCTTAATGTTGGTTAACCGTAACGCCCCAATGTCTCAGAGTGCTTAAAGAGATTTAAATTTATACTCGTACAAAAAATGTACACCTTTTTTTTCGGGAATGCATCCATTAGACCTCCGGAGCTAAGGGTGCTAGCTTGCAGTTGCTCTTAAGCAATCTTATGATGGGTGACCAACTTGAAAGTCATCCGGTTCGCGCACGAGTGAAGACAAATTGCGCGTGAAAAGACTTGCGTTGGTACATGGGACTAGCATATCACCCAAAAAGCAACCCATGAGTAACCAAGCCATTCAAAGGGCCACAGTGGACATGGCATTACATTAACATACTAAATCAATTGGATTTTGACCAGTCAATTAATTTTCACCCATTATAAAAGAAAAATAAAAAAGATTTATTAACTAATTATCTCACTCCATGCCACATATGTTTCCTATTTTGTAACTTTCATTTTACTCCATGCATGTAGATAAATATTGATTAACTGATTTTTTTTCCTTCCATATATTGATTAAGTTTTTGCTGTGTGTGCGCACAACTATACTAGTAAACCCAAAATTGTCTACTCCCGGACCAAAGTTATGGGATATGTTGAACGAATGCCAATTTTTACTAAACGGAGATACCTTTTTAGCATAATGCAAAAAGCCCTTTATTTATTAGAAATATTGGAATTAGTACCATTCTTTTTCTTTTTTCATAAAACCCCTTAAACTCCACATCTTTGAAAGTATCAATACCATAAAACAACAAAAAAAATATGTCCTACAAGTATCTTCCGGATCATTGCAATAATCATGAGTATGAAGAGGTATGTATTGTTTTAATTTGATATTTGTAGTCGTTAGTGAGTATTCCATTACCTTGTACGCTAAAATAGCTAAATTTTCGTTGAAATTTTTGAAAAATTGAAAAAAACTGATCGAAAACCTCAATTTGATTCGAACATTATCAAATTTGGTAGGATTTTAGGCTACTAGAAGGTAGTCTGAAATCTTACCAGAACAGGACGCGTGGTAGGATTTGAGGCTACCAGGCGGTATTCTGGTAGGATTTTAGACTACCAAAACGGGGTTTTGTTTTTATTTTTTAATTTTGTTTTTAAATCATTTTTAATATTTCGTCATATTCGGTTATATTTGTTGTTAACACTGCTCTTTTGTTTTAATTTATACAGTATATACTTTCACCGGAATAAGATGATGGTGATTAAGGTATTTTTCGGGCTGGTCTTGATGATGTTGAGGGGACAAGATATTTTTGTGAGTAGAGAGGTTGCTGAAGAAGAATTAACACGTATTGGTAGGGAAAACAACATGTTCTTTACTGAGACAAACTCAAAGAAGAACCGTGTTTATACTGGTGGTGAACATAGTGGGAAGTACAAAGAAACGTGCACTTATAAAGTTGATGTTGTTCACCAAAAATCAAGTGGGATGAAATTTTCGAAAAATGGAAAAAAATTTGACCGGAAGCCCTATTTTTTAATATTATCAGATCCGGTAGTATATTAGGCATGAATCCTACCAAACCAGGTCGTCTGGCAGGATTTAAGTATACCGGGTTATATCCTGGTAGGATTCGAGGATACCGAAACCGATTCTGTATGTTCTGGTAGCCTCAAATCCTACCAAAACGAGTCTGGTAGCCTCAAATTTTTCACAAAATAATCCATTAAACTAACCTTATATCAAAGCTTTTTCAATCATTACTTTAATTGTAATCAATTCTAGAGAAAAGCAAGTCCTCCTCCTCCTCTTTCAATCGGCGTTTCCTATCCGATCGTCGACGGCATCCCTCGCCTTGTTCCGACTGACGGAATCATACTTGAATCCACCTCTGATCATTCCAAGGATTAGATTTTTTGGATTCTGTGGTGGAAGATGGCTCCCAAGAGAAACCCCTCCGAACCACCGCGACCGCGTGGCCGCCCGAAGAAACAGGGGACTGCGACGGCAACTGTGGAGTTGATTGGGGATTGGGCGACTTCAGGTAAGGAGGACGCATGTAATTTAGGGCAAGCAGCGAATTCGGCTAGGGAGAGAGAGGACGGGCCGGGGTTGGCTGATCCTAAACCACCGGATTTGCTGGCTGAGAGCGAATTGGAGGCGTCAATTGATGCCATCGATTCTCAGGGGGATGGGCTGGGTACAGAAAGAACTGGTGAGGTCGGATTGATTCCTGACCGGACTGTGGTGAATTCACAGAATATTGAGAATATTGATCCTGTGCCAAAGGACATCCCGGCTAAACCGTTGTGGGTAGATGTTATTAGAGGAAACCGGCTGCCGGATCATGGAACAAAATTGAAGTTTATTGTACCACCTGTTGTCGAGGGCGAGGTTGAGGTGACAATTGATGAAGAGGATGTGGCCTCGGAGCTCAAATTTTGGGAAAATTCCTTGATTTTCTTCGTTATGGGGACGGACCTAACTATGAATGCGGTGAAACAGTTTATGATAAAATATTGGAATTTTGTCCAGCTACCGGAACTTTTCTACAATGAGGAGGGTTATTTCATAATTCGGTTTAAGAACGAAGCAGAATGGAAGGAAGTTATGAAGAACGGACCATACTCAATCTTCGGAAAGACAATAATACTATTACAGTGGGTGCAGAATTTCTCGCTCGAAGAGGATTTACTTCGAACCATTCCGGTATGGGTAAAGTTCCCTAACCTACCATTGCATATATGGGGGGAGAGCAGTATTGCGAAGATTGCAAGTACGGTTGGTAAGCCAATGGTAACAGATGAATGCACTGCAAAGAAACTCAGGGTCTCGTATGCTAGGGTGATGATTGAGGTTGATGTAACAAAGGAGTTAAGGAAGACGATCATTATCAAAGATAATAAAGGTAAACGTATTGAGCAGAAGGTGGAGTATGAGTGGCAAACACAGTTCTGTGCTAAGTGCCAACAGGTTGGTCATCAATGTGCTAATGAGGTGAGGCGGTGACCTACACCACCTAGAACTCAGGGACGAAATTTGGATCGAGTCGGCGTTGGGTGGCTCGGCGTGATGGTCGGCCGTATGAAAAGAAACGCCGATTCTGTGCAGCAGCAGGCACAGGAAGGTGCCGCCAGTGTGCCTTCCGGACAGGGACAGAACCTGAATGACAGTAGACAGATTGTACTGCAGGGTGATGATAGCCATGGGGTTGGAGATGGTGGTGGTTTAGGTGGCACGAGTCAGACTCGACCTGCGGCTGGAAGCAGGAGTCGAACTCCTCCAGGGACTCGGCAAGAGCGTAATCGGGATATATCTTTACATAATGGTTTTGCGGCTTTGGACCCTTTGATTGGTTCTGAAGCTGAGCACAACCAACCATCATGATTGTCTGGAATATAAGGGGGCTCAACAAAGCAGCAAAGTTTCGTGAGATTGGCTCCCGTCTCTCTGATCTAAAAGTAACAATTGCTGCTCTACTAGAAACAAGGGTAAAGAAAGATAGGATGGATCGGGTTCGTAGACGTTTGGGATGTAATTGGAGTTATCTGGATAACTATGATGATCACCATAATGGTAGGATATGGATTCTGTGGGATGATCAGAAGGTTGATGTGAGATTGATGGATGCATCAGATCAGTTTATACACTGTGGTATCTACAACCTGGAGGGCAGATTCTTACAGTGGATCACCTTTATCTATGTGCATAATAATCTAGAGCAACGGCGTTCGCTATGGCATGGCCTGGAACAGAAATCGGCACAGATTAGAGAACCATGGATGGTTATTGGAGATTTCAACAATGTCTTAAATTATGACGATCGGATTGGAGGCCAAAGAGTAGTGGAGGCGGAGTTCCGGGATCTTGCAGCTATGGATGTGGCGCGACTAACTGAAGTAGACACGATTGGTGACCACTTTACATGGTCGAATAGACATGTATACTCTCGTATTGATCGTGCCATTTGTAATCCGGAGTGGTTCCAAAGTTTTGATTCTATGGTCCTTAAGGTATTGGAACCGGGGGTATCTGACCATACACCGTTATACTTACAAATGGAGGTAGTTAATAGACCACGGCACCATCAATTTCGGTTTATTAATAGCCTGGCTAGTCATGATCGGTTTATTGCGACAGTTTGAATGGTATGGCAAGCTGGTGAGACGGGGCAACCAATGTACACGGTATGGAAACGCCTTCTTGCACTCCAACCACACTTGAAAGCATTGGGTAAGCGATATGGGCATGGTTCATTGGATAAAGCACGCAGTGATCTCTTGGTTGCGCAAGATGCGCTTATACAGGACCGTTTTGACACTAGCCGCATTGAGCGGGTAAAGATTGCTATGGCTGAGGTTATTAAGTGGAATGATATCGATGAATCCCTTATGGCTCAAAAATCCAAGATTCACTTGTTACGTGTCGGGGATGGCAACAACGCCTACTTTCACGCCACAGTCAAGGATAAAAATCGCCGCATAGGAATCCCAAAATTAATTACGGCAGATGGAGAAATAGTAACCGAGCATAGGGCAATGGAGGAGGAGGTTCTCAAATTCTACACTGCCCTTGTGGGAACCAAAGCAAATCGGTTGGAGGGAATTGGCATAGAAGCGCTAAGGAGTGGTAAGCAGCTCAATCGCCAAGCTAGGCTTAGCCTTATTCGAAAAGTGACTGAGAAGGAAGTGTGGGAAGCACTCCAAGGGATCGGCGATATGAAAGCCCCTGGTTTGGATGGGTTTAATGCCCGTTTCTTTAAAGCGGCATGGTCGGAGATAAAAACAGAGGTTCTTGCTGCTATCTTTGATTTTTTTTTGATAACGGGAGACTTTATAGAGCTGCCAACTGTACCTTGGTTACCCTTATACCTAAATCTAATGGAGCTTGCACTTTGAATGAGATGAGACCTATCTTGTGTTGCACTACCCTGTATAAGATCATCTCCAAGATACTCACGAATAGGTTAAGCAAGGTTATTAATGATGTAGTAGATGAGAGCCAATCTGAATTCTTACCTGGTAAGGTCATCCATGACAATATTCTCCTCGCAAGTGAGTTAGTACGTGGTTATGACAGAAAGAACATCTCTCCACGTTGTATGCTTCAAATGGACTTACAGAAAGCATATGATACAGTGGAATGGAGTGCACTGGAAGCTATTATGGAGGAGCTGGGATTCCCGATTCTTTTTACGGATTGGGTTATGAGATGTGTAAGATCTGTGTCCTATCGTTACTCTATTAATGGAGTACCATCACGGCTTCTCAAGGCAGAGAGGGGATTGCGTCAAGGGGACCCTATTTCCCCTCTACTCTTTGTGCTCATGATGGAGTATTTGCATCGAGTTCTTCTACAAGTAAAGCTTGCACCAGATTTCAATTTTCATCCGAAGTGTGAACGACTGGATATTGTTAACCTTTGCTTTGCTGATGACCTCCTTCTCTTTGTTAGAGGTGACATTCAATCGATCTCCATCCTTATGCACCGGAAAAAAATTCTCATGCCAGGGGGTTAGTTAAAATATAAGCAAGTGATGCGTCGTACATTGTGGGTGTTGGAGGGCATATATTCTTGGGATCTCCTCGATGCCGGGTTTGTTTGAGGAGGGCAGCTAGGTTAAGTAGTTTCTCTTGTGCCACTTCTTGCTGCATTATATTACGATCTCCTTGATCCTTATGCACCACTTATCTCGGATAAAGCACTGGAGTTCGAAACTTTTGAGCTATGCCGGCAAGATGCAACTCATTCGTAGTGTCTTGCAGGCAATGTCTAACTACTGGATGCAAGTGTTCTCTATGTCGAAGCGGGTAATTCGACACACTGAATCGTTATGTCGCTCTTTCCTATGGAGTGGTACCGCAGAGGTTACTCAGCGAGCACCCATTGCATGGGATAAAGTCTGCGATACCAAGAATGCTGGAGGACTTAACCTTACCTCCTTGATTGAATGGAATGCATGCACCGTTACCAAGCTATTATGGAATATATGTCGCAAAGCCGATAAATTATGGGTAAAATGGGTCCACAGCTACTATATTAAAGATAGGGATGTGATGAATATGAAATTACCTCTTGATATCTCATGGATACTCAAGGCTATTATGAAGAGCCGAAATATGGTCAGGACGTCGGCAGTATGGACTCGCATGTGGCACACTGGACAGTTCGATATGCGGACCCTATATGATGAGATACGTGGTGTCAAAGTCGATGTACAATGGAAAAAATGGTGGTTTGATAATAGAGCTCAACCCCGGGCTATCTTTTGTACTTGGATGGGGCTCAATAAACGTCTAGCTACAAAAGATAGGGTCCGAAAATGGAATACTACCATCTCACCGCATTGTGTCTTCTGCCCTGCGGATGAGTCGCATCAACATTTGTTCTTTCTCTGCCCGTACTCGCATCAAATTTGGAGGCAGGTTATGGATTGGTTAGGGATTCAGCGTATGCCGCGTGGGTGGGAAGAGGAAATAGGTACAATCTGACTAAGGAGTAACGGATGGCGCAAGAAGATACTCAGGTGTGCATTTACAGAATCGGTCTACGCTATCTGGATGGAGAGGAATCAAGTCATATTTCAGCAAAAACCTATAAACACGAGACTTGATGGGATGATAGTTAATAAAGTTATTAATAGATGTTGGCAGGATAGGAAACTACGTGAGCATTGTGCTAGACTTGTGCTGAACTAGATTCTAGTGGTTATTTTGCTTATTTTGATTACCTGGATCTACGGATCGGTTGTGTACTTAACTGTTGGAATGGAATAAAAGTATTTTCGATTCCCAAAAAAAAGCTTTTTCATGTCTCTTCAATATTTCTCTGTTTGGAGATTGTGAGGATGTGAAATCGATTTGAATATACAACAAAGTTTTCCTTGTTTAATTATAGTAATTTGTTGTTAAGGATTTTTATATAAAAAGATGAGTTTGTTATTGAAAAAAGAGAAAACGTGAAGAAAAAAATGAAAGAGAGAAATCACGCCAATGAGATTCGAAATTTGGACCTCCTACTTAAACAGTGACACATGTATGCACCAGGTTCAAATTGAATAATTAAGATGAACGAATGAAATTTAAATTGAATTACCAACTTAGTGACACTTTGTGAATTATTATACTAAAATAAAAAAATATATAATATACTATATAATAAATATATACTTTGAATAACAATATTTATGAAATTATATGAAATACGTTACTCCCTCCGTCTCGCAGAACTTCATAGATTTGTCATTTTTAGCCGTCCCACAGAACTTTATACATTACCAAAAAAGGAAGCTACCCCACACTCAACAGATAATAAACAATCTCAACTTTACACTCAAATTACACATTTTGCCACTAAAAGTACACTTTTTCCCACCTTTATATATTCTATCATTACTTTAACTTTTCGCATAAAACTGCATGCTAACCCTAATGTATGAAGTTCTCCGGGTCGGAGGGAGTAAAAAAGTATCTTACATATTCACTAGAAATATTGTTTTCGTTTTTCCTGAATTAGCTAGTAACTAGTTGTCAATCAATAGGAATTGGGAACAAGTTGGACGTATCACGTAACTTTATACATTACCAAAAAAGGAAGCTACCCCACACCCAACAAATAATAAACAATCTCAACTTTACATTCAAATTACATATTTTGCCACTAAAAGTACACTTTTTCCCACCTTTCTATATTCTATTATTACTTTAACTTTTCGCATAAAACTGCGCGCTAACCCTAATGTATGAAGTTCTCCGGATCGGAGGGAGTAAAAAAGTATCTTACATATTCACTAGAAATATTGTTTTCGTTTTTCCTGAATTAGCTAGTAACTAGTTGTCAATCAATAGGAATTAGTAACAAGTTGGAGAGTTACGTTTCACGTAACTTCATGTCTTTCCTATTAGTACTACTATTTCCATTTTCCAACTCTAAATTTCTCTCTCTTCTACAATTTGTTTCCCCTTATAATTCCGTATCATAAACTTTATTTTTCCTTAAAAGTCTAAACTCAACAGAACTAGGACGTGAAGAGTAGTACATATATATATTCCTCAATCGTATCTGTCCATCCACACAAAACAAAACGAAAGAAACATTGATTAGTTTCGTCTAAAGTATAAAGTAATTATATAAACAGCCCTAATTATGGATGAAGAAGCATCGATTCTAATAGAAACTTTTAGTACAGACAATGCGTCGTCAACGATGGATATCTACAATTGCCAAGAGCACTTATCAAGGTCACTAACCAGAACTGATCAATATTTCAAGCCCGACCAAGATCATATATCAATCAACATTACACTATCCTACACGAAAATTACCCACGAAGCTGTTTATAATACTCTGTATGATCATTCAACTTTGAATTTAACTACTGTACGTTATACTGAAGATGCATTCGGTATCTATGAGTTCCATATCAGTACTGATATGGAACAAATTGATGAGCACGCGCAAGAAGATATTAAAAACATGATAGGTCCGGATCTAGTCTTGTCTGAAGAGCATGCCGAGCAACTGTCGACGGACCTAGTTCAGTTTGCACGGATTTTTGTGGGGCGGAATCCAGATGGTAACAATGTGTTTGACTTGGATGTTCAAGTTATGATATTACATTGTCATGCTCTTGTACCAAGGGACATATGGGATCAAGTTGGCAATGATGTGCCTTGTATGGTTCCTTCTACGAAGGAGTCAATCGGGAGACTGAAGCAACATAGGGTAGAAGAAGGTTCTGATCTGAACTGCGTGATTTGTATGGAAGATTTTCAACAAGGTTCTGAGGCAGTTTTGATGCCATGTTCGCACTCGTTTCATGGAGATTGTATTGAGGAGTGGCTTAACACAAGTCATTACTGTCCGATTTGTCGATTTGAGATGCCCTTTGATGAACAATTAGTTATACGTGATTAAGTCTAATAGAGACCGTCTATGATACAAAAAAATTATTAAGGTTATTAATGAGAACTTATGATGTTTTCTTTATAGGTATGCCCTTGTGATATAAAAATAGTAATTTTTAATTCAATTTAGGCACTCGTAAGCTCAAATTCAATCTATTAATTTAAAAGATCTACAAAGATCGAGTTTGAGCTTGTAATCAATATGTGGTCAATCCGCTGGTTCACACGACTACTCGAATCGCAGTGTAAGCTAGTGCTGATTTCGACTAGAGGATGTTGGGCCAACTGGACGCTACTAAACGCAACACGTTTTCGGCTAAACGCAACACAAAATATTTATAACTTTACCAAAATGCCTCCAACTAAAAAACAATCTTACAAACTTAACGAAAAATCGAAATAACTCGTATATGCAAACACAAAAACATTAACATGCACGATCGAACACAAAATAACAACACTAAACATAAATCGGAAAAAAATGAATGAAATTTTTTTCCGAAAAATATTTCGTTTATACAAAAGTTTCTAAAAATATAGAATTAATTAAAAAAGCAAAAAAAAAAAAAAAAAAGAAAACTGGAAATATGATATGGCCGGTTTTAAAACCTAAAACCGGCCATATCTTCATACTTTTTTCTTATTTTTTAATTAATTCTATATTGTTTTTTTTTTTTGCTTTTTTAAAATTAATTCTATATTTCCATTTTTTTTTTTAATTTACAAATTGATTATATATATATATATATATATATATATATATATATATATATATATATATATAAAATTTACAAATTGATTATATATATATATATATATATATATATAAAATTTACAAAATTTTATATATATATATATATATATATATATATATATATATATATATATATATATAAAATTTACAAATTGATTATATATATATATATATATATATATATATATATATATATATAGTTTTCTATTTTTTTTTTGTTTTTGCAAATTGAAAAAGTTACTTATAGTTTTGCAAATTGAAAACTTTAATTTAATTTTTGTCATTTATTTATTCAAAATGAAACGTAAAAGTTAAATAATCTATTTAACGAAAATTCGAGAAATTAATCAGCACACGAATAACTACATATATTAAATTAAATGCTTACCAATAAAACGTTACAATTTTAACACGGATACGAACTTGAATCGGAAAATATCACATGCTTAACATAATAAATCTGGATACTTAATTTGGAATTAAATCTTGTAAGTGTTCACAAACTTCATCAACAACCGCGAATATATATGTCATTCGCCTACATATAATGTCTGTTTGGTCGAGTGATGCGTCACATCATAGCAGCGATCAATCGTAGCCTCTACAAAGTAAAAACACACACAAATAAGGATTTTGAGATTTCAAACAAACGTCGTGTACGTATATATATTGAATGTCTAGGAAACATACCACACTAGGATCCATATCGGCCGGTTGGAATTGTTGCCTTGGAGTAAATGATTCTTGGCGGGTCACTTGCATATGTGTACATTGTTGAAACCAGTCCGGGTACGTCGGAATTGTTTCATGTCCAAAATGCACTCGAATTGTTTGTTGATGAAAATTACATCGACAGGTGTGAAATTCCTCGAATGAGTCTCGAACAGCATGAGAACATCGATAGAGTGAGGGTTGTGGTGGCCTTTGTACACGCACTGGTTTTATCGGTTCTGTAGGAATGTATTGGGGGTATCTGAAGTGCCGCATAATGCGGTATGGCATGTAATTAAGCCTCCGTAACCTTTAGATAATGAATAATTCCCCTATATTGAGAAATAGGGACTGCTTCCTCGGCCACGAGTCCAAAAGGTGTCCAACTCACCTATTACACGAGAGGCAAGTAACATAAGTATATAATTAAAAAAAGACTCAAATGTAATGAAGACAAGCGTGATATATTGAATGACATACTTCATTCGGTGCAACATTGTCTAATGCACTTCTGTACATAAGATGCATAGCAGTCTCATCCTTATTGGCGGTTCCCAAGTTCCATGATTGAAAACGAGGAAAATACGAGTATATCCACGCCTGAAATAGTATAAATACTTGATAGAAAATGATTGTTTTTAAAGTTATGTAAAAATGTATATATAATATAGAGCGGGCAAACCTGCAGAAGTGAAAGACATCCATCTATTTGTCTGCAGTTGATACGGGTTGCAACTCCCAATTGTCTATACTGATTGGCAAGTGCAGCAGCTCCCCATGCATATGCGTTAACCTCATTCAGGGTATATGAATTGTAGAAACTCGACAGGAACTCGATGTCCACTTTTGTCGACAAATAGAGAAGTGCCTAACAATCACAAAAAGTACATGATAGCATGTGATTCCGGTGGAAGAACTAGTGCTTTTAAAGTTGCCTCGATGGTGCTACGCTTGAAACCAACACTTTTGAAGTTGGATTTCACCGCTGCTTCAGTCATTTGCACATGAATTTCTAATGCCACCTTAAGCGCATCTGCTTGCATTATCGTCTTGACAACATGACCATGAACATGAACTCCGAGCAAATAGTGGACATCATGTAGGGTTATTGTCATCTCACCAAATGGCATGTGAAAGGTATTAGTTTCAAGATGCCACCGTTCAACAAATGCACTAATCAAAGGCATGTTGATCTTCGGGTGCATACAGTTCGGCAAGCGTGAGAGATGGGTGTTGTTGACAATATGGTTGACACCATCGTTTAAATAGTCTTTAAAACGGATAAAGACCGGGGTGTGAAATCCCTCTAGAACCTCGCGATCCTGCGGATTAAAATATAGTAAATAAGAATCGTCGAATTTCAAAGAACATGACTTAACAATAGTAAACATTGAAGTGACTTACATTTCCTATCCATATGGAGTGAGCGATGTGGCCTAGAAATCCTGTGAGTAACTCCGGATTTGCAGGGCCTCCATCAATACCACTTGTTAGCTCTCTCCACGCCTCATTAGTAGCATAATTAGGCTCTGCCTGTGCACGGTCTCCGCTTCCACCCTCATCATTAGGCTCTTCCTCATTACTGAAATGCAAAGCCTATCCACGGTCTCCGCTTCTACTATGGCCACCCCTGGCGGAAGAACCATGAATGTTGTGTTCAAATGGCACCGTCCTCTGGCCTGAACGCATAGACTCTACGGCGAAGTCTTCCTCAAAAGGCATTTCACTTTCAATTCTTAAATTTGGCTCTGTGCTGATAGAGCCAGGTGTCTGGTAAGAGTCTTGTCTCGCCGGCAGTGTTTCTTCAGAACTTGCCGAACTTTCTGAAGGGTACATCATTTTATCGTTTCTTGCGCTGGCTGAAGCAGGTATGGGACCTCTAACCCTTCCACCGATGTCATGCAGGCGTCCAGAATACTGATCAAATGGTACTTGTGGAATATCCATTACGTTCCTTTTGCCCCGTCTTTTATCTTCGGCACCACCATCTTTGGATCCACCGCCCTTAGTTAATTTATGTAGGAAATTGAGAATAGTATCAATGTTAGAAATCATGAATACAACGAAGTTCTAATAATATTGAAGTATGTGAGCAATCAAATATACAATGGTTTATTAATGTTTCCGTATAAACTACCTTCCACATGGTTGCTAAACACCGAGAGGATTGCTAATAATATTGAAGTATGAAAATGAAGTTGGTTGTGTGAAGATGAAGTTGATTAGAGTAGGAAAATGAAGTTGGTGGTGTGAAAATGAGTCCCAAACTGAAAATCGGGTTCGACCGGCCAGAAAAGGGGACCGGGCGGGACCTGACCGACTGGTCGACTATTCCCGACAGTTGACCAGTCAACCCGACATTTGACTGGTCAACTGTACAGTTGACCGGGTCCCGCCTCCACCCGGGCCCCGATCCCGTCCCTAACCCGTCTTCTACCCGATCCCAATCCTAACCCGTCTTCTACCCGATCCCGGCCGTAACCCGAACTTCGACCCGAACACTTCTATATAATGAGAGGGAGATGGGGCATTATACCACACTTAAAATCCATTCCACACTTCAAACACTTCCATTCCCGAAACACTTCAAACACTTCCATTCCTGAACATTTAAAATCCACAACACTTCCAACACTTAAAACAATTCCATTCCCGAACACTTAAAATCCACAACACTTCCAACACTTCTATTCCCGAACACATACAATCCCAAACTCACTTCCATTCCCATACGTATAATATGAGTTACTTAAGTGATTCGTCCACAACGTCTGATGAATTCCCAGACTGCACGGACTTCCCGAGAGATTTTCAATACTCGTGCAGACGCAGAAGCCTGGGTTCGTGTTATTGGTCGAGAAAACAATATGTTTTTCGCGATCACGCATTCCAGACCAAAGAACGTGTACATTGGTTGTGAGTGTGTTGGTGCCCATAGGGTCACGACTCCAACAGACCCCAAGGCAAAATCCATAAATTCAACCGGGAGTAAAAAGCTGCATGAGAGGTTACCGGGCGAGTGGAGAGTTGTTGTGAAAGACGGACACCAAAAACACAATCACGTACTCGGGAAATACCCCCATTGGCACACGTCCGCAGCAAAGTTCAATGATGAAGAGCGCGTGCGAGTAGTGGAAATGTTGCGTGCCGGAATGACTCCTATAACAACGCTTGTTCAACTCCAAAAAGAATTTGTGCACAACTGCAGTACGTTACGACACGTATACAAAGTTGACCAGAAAGATCAACGGATGGAGATGGGCGAGATGGATCCGATGGAATATTTTATCCATTTGTTGCAACGACATAGCTACATATATTATGTGGTCAAACAGCCGAGAACTGACATATTGGCTGAATTTTTCTTAGCTCATCCTAATAGAAGTCATTGCTCCCTTTGTTCCCTCAAGTTGTCCTCATGGATGCTACGTACAATACATATTTGTACGACATGCCATTGGTGGAAGTGATTGGCATTTTACCCACTGGGCAAAACTACCACATAGCTTTCATTTTCGTCTCGGGCAAGAAGACGTCAAGTTATGTGTGGGGGCTTACACGATTGCGGGCGTTGTTTACAGAATATGGTGTCTTACTGGGGGTATTTGTTACGGATAGAGAGTTAGCTGCAATGCGTGCCATGAATGAGGTATTCCAGAAGCAGCACACCTACTGTATCGGAGGCATATATCTAAGAATGTGCAAAAATATGTAAGTGACATGATTAGGGGGGGGGGGGGGGGGTTACCAAAAAGTATGAACGTTCAGTGAAGCTAAGATGGCAAAAGATTGTGAACGCAAATACTCCGGAACTATATGAGTAGGCTGTTGCAAAAATGGCAGAGGCCTGGAGACGTCAACCTAGGTTCATGGCGTACGCAAAGAGATATTGGTTGGATCCATACCACGACCGATTTGTACACGCGTGGACGAAAGACATCCTGCACTTTGTAGCTGACACAACGAACAGGTAATTGAATTTCGTAATTAAATTTATTTCATAATGCACTACTATCCTGTAATTAGAGTTGTGCCTAAACTGACATTCAACAATGTAAATTGGTTGCAGAGTCGAAAGTGCACACTCCAGGTACAAGTATTGGTTGGGAACTGCAAACTCAAAGTTTCACAGAAAATTCCTCAAGCTGCATCACCTACTTTAAATGCATTATGATGCAATCCGCTATGAGTTTGAGAAATCGTCGACGAAGCGTCCTCATGTCACGACCCGTGGAATCTTACGCATGCTAGGAGGTGTGGTTTCACATCTTACTATTAAGAAAATACTCCATGAAAGATCCAACGTTGATCCCGGTGAATGCGATCACGCATTGCGTACCGGTTGGGGACTACCATGCGCATGTGAATTGCAACAAAAGAGTGTGACCGGGAGGAGCGTCCATCCTATTAGAGATATCAACGAGTTCTGGAGTACTCTTCATATGGGGGAACCATACTAGACTAGGCAACAACGATGCAGGACCGGTTTGATGGCTGATACGAGGGAGTGCGCCACGGAGGAGGAACTCAGATCATACGTCGAATCGGATGGAAACGCATCATACCCGTATCCGGAGGAGCCAACAATCAGACACAAGAAGAAAGCTGGTAGACAGCCTAGAGCAACCGGGGCGAACACATCCAGTTGGGAAGATCAACCCGCGAACCACAGTCAAAGGACTCCCAACACTCACAACACAGGTACGTATTCAAGTACTGGTAGATCATTCAGATATGAAAGTCAGATGCCACCACAAGGTCTGCGATACATTCAAGGTTGGAGTGACGTCTAGGCCGATGGGAACTGTGGATACAGATGTATAGCACAACTCTTATACAATGACCAAACAGAGTGGGTACACGTCAGACATGAACTTCTTCATGAGTTGACCAACAATAGACATCTATACATCGCGGAGATGGAAAAATAATAAATTGGCTAGGTTCACGCGTTATCCAGGAAGTGACCATTGGAAAGCACTATAACATTTATTGCAATATCTGAAATACACAATAAATTATGGATTACAGTATGGAAGATATCCTGCAGTATTAGAAGGATACTATGATACAAACTGAATATCTGATAGTGAAAACACTAATTCCACAAGTGGGTATTTGTTTATCATTGGTGGTGGGGATGTTTAATGAATATATTAAGCTGGATTAATCCATACAGTGATACACAGTAAGATTTAATCTGCGTTAAGATACTATCAATTTCTACCAATATACGCTTATATGGTACCATATATAATTAGTATTACAAATCTTGACTTTAGAGCATGTATTCCTCATTAGGGGATTTATATGAATTTTAACATCTACTAAACATGTTCTAATATGGGTTTATATAATATTAATACAGATTTATATATCTACTTACCAAGATTGGAGTCATGCTACTAAACGTCTCCTAAACAAACCTGCATCATAAAGCTCGTGATCCATCCGTAGACAATCTACTCGTTAACACCCCTAGTCGGGTCATAGTGTAAGCTAGTGCTGATTTCGATCGGACGTCGCACCCTCTAGGGTGAATTGAAGTCACCGAACAAAATTTCAGTTGAATTCGAGCCTGGAATTGTCTCCTCCGTTCTTGGAGCAGTTAGTACCGGTTCTCCATCTGTGGATTGATATAAAACGATTGAACTCTGCATCATCAACTCACAATGAAATCATTTTTCAATGAATCAATCAATCAAGTCCAAAAATGACGAATGAAAAGCAACTGTTCCAAGAAATCAAGAACTCTTCTTCTCCGGCAAGCAAACCCCCAATCCCAGCCATTGTCCGGCGAGATCGCCGCCTTTCCAAGATTCGGTCTCCACCTTCTCCTCTGCAACTCAAACTCCTCTCCAAAAGAACCCCCCTTTCTCCTCCAACTTCCCTAACCCCACCTTCTGCTCTCCAACGCTCATTCTCCGAGCCAATCAACTTCTCACCACAACCGCAACCTTCAAACAACACTGAAACAACTCCCACCAAAACGGCGTCTTTACCACCTCTTCCTCCGCCCTCTCTCCGCCGCACTTCCTCCTCCCCTGTTCCCTCCAATGAGGGAAGCCCTAGCTCCAAGAGGCTCAAGAGGATGAAGGAGAGAGTGGAACAGATGTCTCAATGGTGCCACCAACTTATCTCCGAGTCGGATCAAGAACAAGAGGAGGACGAACCACCAGCTACTGCTACTAGTGTTACTGAGCCTAATCAGGTGGTAATTGGGATTTTCGAGATTCTTTGTTAAATTGGTTGATTCTTGATTCAATTTCAATTACCGGTCGATTTACGGGGTCTTTTTGTGGTATGTAATTAGGAGGAACAAGAAATTGAGGAGAGGAGTGAAGAATCGGTTTGGGTGGAAGAGAAACCTGGAGGAAGCTTGGTCGTTCACTTTAAGTGCCCCTGTAGTAAACGCTATGAAATTCTGCTAGCTGAGAACAAATGTTACTACAAGCTGATGTGAGTCGTGTTTTTTCGACATCGTGCGTTACTTGGATCGTAGATTGAAATCACCTGCTGATACTCTCTGGATACATAGATTGTTGTTTCATAGAGATTCACTTGCTACTGGTACTCTCTGCATAGATAGATATACTTGGTGTTACATAGAGATTGACTTGCTACTGCTACTCTCGATATTCTTCTGTTCTTGCATAGAAACTGGCTCGCTATAGTCAATGTTGTCTGTTTACGTGGTCGTGAATCACGAATTGTTGCAAGTGATCGAAGGGTGCAGATAGTTGATCAATTCTGTATAGCTAACTAGGTACAATTGTAACGACATTGTTCTTCTCTTAATAACATCACTTGTAACAGGAGTTAATGTTGTTACATTGTCTTTGGATTTCTGAGTTTACTGTTTATTAGAGCTTTGATGTTGTGATTTGGGATCATGGCGGAAATGTAGCATTGCTTCTGACTTGTGTGAATTCAACTTTTATGCTTTACAATCCAGTTACAGATTTTGAGAATGTGAAATACTTCTTTTGTGCTGATTTGGGATCATGGAAATGTTCTCTGTACAGATTCTCTTTTTCTTGCTACTACTACTTTTTCCTTTCTTCTCTTTTCCACTTTGGTGGCAATAACTTTGAACAAGCTGTAAATGTAGTGATTAATTATTAAAATGGCTTCTTTTTTTTTTTTTTTAAATTAAAGTGCATATATTGAATAAAAAAGGGGATTCACGGGGGTTTATAAGAACCCGTGAACAACTCTTGGCGATTCTTGTTACAACTTGCAAGTCTAAACATAAAAACGATCAATGCCAAAATGAAAACCAAGAAAACACACAGCCAAAAGTTACTCCTCTTACACATTGCCAGATTGATATCATCTTCATTCTTGAAGTTGAAGAGCTCATTGACTCTTTCTTGAAGGTGCCAGCAGGTGAGCAGATCTAAATGATCCTCATTACCAAAGCTTTCCATTGTCATATCCCAACTTAACATACTTCCAACACAAGAAACACACTCCGTCATATGCATCAAATCCATCTTAGAGTTAACACTTCCATCAAAATTAACAACATGTCCATACTTTTTTGGAGGACCTCCTTGTCATCCTGAAACTTCTTTCGGGAGTTCTCTTCTTTTTATTGATATGTTCCTCCAAAATAGATATCTGGATACTTGAAAGAGACTGTGAAGTGTCACAAGGTGTATGAGGTGAGCTGGTGTTCTTGCCAAACAGAGCGTTAAGAAAAACTCGGTGTTCTCGTCTATTTAAATTAGATAAGTTTACCAGAGACTCTACAATCGCTAACTTTCTTATCCAAATTATCATCAACCTGCTCAAGATTAGAGCCATGTAGCACAGACACCATAGGAGGATGAGAGTCATGGACCTCAAACTCATCAATGGATACAACTTTCTCTTTTCCTCTAATTTCAGTTGTTTCCGTCTCTTCAGGGGTCTCAAAAGTAACCATTATGTTTCCGTCTCTTCAGGGGACAGAACATTTGTTGGTAGCTTAATTGATGCTGAAGTTTCTGTGGATGGCTAGGCTTGAATCTTGCTGAATCAACGGTGCAGATCAGAGTGGCAGTTAGAAGCTAAAGAGGGAAAGTTAGTTGGCTAACTAACTTTGACAGCTGGAGCTTAAATCATCACCAATGCATAATTAAGTAGTCGAGATAAATAGTCTGTAAATCAGTTATTGATAATCATCAACATATTTTTTCATCTGTCAATTTCTTGAGTGTTAGCTTGTATAAGAGAAATTGGTTCTTAGAGAGATTCTTAGCGAGAAGAGTTCAATTGTGTTTCGATTCTTGTAATCAGTGATTGTAACTTGTAATTCTCGTGGGTGTTTGAATCTCTGTGATAGTGAAAGGTTCTCATCTGGTCCCGTGCACGTAGATCAATTGATCGAAGCACGTAATTATGTGTGTTACTCTGTTTGTTGTGTGTAGTTGTTGTTATTTGCGACATTTGTTCATAGTTGTTGCGACGATTCTGTAGCTTTGCGACGATTGTTCTTAAGCAATTGCATAGTTGTTTAGCTGTTTCCACAACAAGTGGCGCCGTCTGTGGGAAAATCGTTGTATTGCAACACTTGACAATGGCGTCTTCAAGGTTTGACATGGAGAAACTGACGGAACGAAGTGATTTCGTGCTCTGGAAAGCAAAGATGAAAGCAGTTCTTGCTCAACAAGGTGCTCTTGAGGCGCTTCTTGAAGAATTTCCAGATACAATAACTGCCACTGAAAAGAAGCTAGCAATGCAAAAGGCTCACAGTGCAATAACTCTGGCATTGGGTGATAACACGCTGAGAGAGGTTGTAGATCTCACAACTGCAAAGAAGATATGGGAGAAGCTTGAAGAAATGTACAATGCAAAGTCTGCAGCAAACAAGATTTTTGCCAAACAGCGGTTATTTGCATTTCGAATGGTTGAAGATAGATCAATAACTGCTCAACTTGAGGAATTTAAGATGGTTGTAAGCGCTCATGATCAACTTGAGACGGAAGCTGCAAATCGAATGAAAAGCGAGGATAAAGCAATTCTTCTGTTGAATGCTCTTCCCAGCTCACTGAGACCATTCAAGGGTGCACTGGTTTATGGGAGAAGCACAAGGCTGACAATGGATGTCATTGAGTCAGCACTAAGATCAAGGGAGATGGAGATGGCAAACGCTCCAAAGAGTACAATCTCAGGTGAGGGACTGAATGTTAAGTTTCAACAAAGAAAACAATCAAAGTGGAAAAATAGAGTTGAGAAGAAGAAGGAGATAAGGAACTCAACTGACAACAAGTGGAGCTCAAATGATAACATAGAGAGGCGCAAATGCTATCACTGTCACAAGCAAGGACATCTGAAGAAAGAATGCCCCAATATCAAAAGAAACACACCAGGTCAGAGCACTCAAAACTATCAAACCAATAATACAGTAAATACACCAGCTATTTCCAATGATTATGAGAATGCAGAAGCTCTGTGTGTTACTAATCATAGTATTATTCCTGCTTCGATACTTGATTCTGGTTGTTCCTTTCATATGTGCTATATTAAGGATTGGTTCAGTGATCTTAAACACAGAAATGGTGGGAGTGTTCTGTTAGGTGATGATTACCCTCATAAAGTGAAAGGAATTGGTAGCATTAAGATCAAAATGCATGATGGTGTTGTAAGAGTTCTAAGTGATGTCAGATACATACCTAGTCTAAAGAGAAACTTAATTTCCCTGGGCAAGCTGGATTCAATGGGTTATTATTTTGGATCAAAACATGGTGTTCTGCAAGTTAAACTTGGTGAGAAGGTTCTACTGCAAGGAAATAAATGTCAGGAACTATACTACCTTCAAGGAACAACCATAGTTAGAGAAAGTGCTACTGTGAATACTGATAATTCAGCTATATGGCACAAGAGAATGGCACATCTCAGTGAAAAAGGGCTAAAAGAGCTTGCTAAACAGGGTCTCCTAGGTAATGATATCATATCTAAGTTGATGTTCTGTGAGATATGCATCATGGGAAAGGCTCACAAGACTAGTATGGGAACTGGTCAACACAATACTAAAGCAGTTTTAGATTATATGCACTCTGATCTCTGGGGGCCTGCAAGAACTACTACTATTGGAGGAGGCAGATACTTCATCTCTATAATTGATGATTTTTCAAGAAAAGTTTGGATTTATATACTCAAAACTAAAGATGAAGCTTATCAGAAGTTTAGAGACTGGATCACTGAAGTGGAAAATCAATCAAGCAACACAGTGAAGCATTTAAGAACTGATAATGGACTTGAGTTCTTATCTACATAATTCAATGTGTTTTGTGCAAAGAAATGCATCATAAGACATAGGACTATCCCAGGCACCCCACAACAGAATGGGGTAGTTGAGAGGATGAATAGGACATTACTGGAAAGAGTGAGATGTATGATACTCAGCTCAGGTGTGTCAAAGTCATTATGGGGAGAGGCAGTCACTCCAACATGTTTCTTGATAAACAGGAGTCCTTCAGAACCTTTAAAGTTCAAAACTCCTGAAGAAATATGGTCAGGAAAACAGCATGATGTATCACACCTAAAAGTTTTTGGTTGCTTAGCCATGGCACATGTTAAGGGTGACAAATTAGAAACCAGGGAAATTAAGTGCATTTTTCTGGGATATCCAAGAGGTGTGAAGGGTTATAAGATGTGGTGTATTGAACCTGGTAAAAGAAAGTGTCTGATTAGCAGGGATGTAATTTTTTCAATGATCAGGTCATGCCACTTAAGGTCAACTCATCCACTCAAGAAAGTTCACAGACAGATACAAGTGAAGTAGTTTTTGAGGTGGAGCCTATGACTACTCACATGAGAAATGATCAAGCTCAAGGTGAAGAGAGTATATCATTGATCAGAATCATGTTGATGCAGATGAAGGTAACATACCAGATCAACAGGTTGAAGTAAATGATGAAAGAGATTTTCAGCTAGCAAGGGACAGAGTGAGAAGAACTCATACAGCACCTGACATGTATGGATTTGGAAGAGTAGCTAAGTCATATATGGTGTCATATGCTCTAGTAACAGCTGAAGAAGTCATATCTCAGGAACCAGGTACATTTACAGAAGCAACCACATGTTCTGAGAAGAATCAATGGATTAAAGCCATCAATGAGGAGCTTAATTCATTAAACAAGAATCATACTTGGGATATTGTAAATATACCTAAAGGTCATAGGCTAGTGGGCTGTAAATGGATCTTCAAGAAGAAATTGGAAGTTGCAAATGGTGAACAGATCAGATACAAGGCCAGACTTGTTGCTAAGGGCTTCACACAGAGAGAAGGTATAGACTACAATGAGATTTTTTCTCCTGTAGTTAAGCATACTTCCATCAGGCTATTACTGTCACTGGTAGCTCAATGTGGGATGCTTCTTCATCAGTTAGATGATAAAACTGCATTCTTGCATGGAGAATTAGAAGAGATTATTTACATGCAGTTACCTGAAGGTTTGAAAATTAAAGATAGGACTAATAAAGCCTGTTTGTTGAGGAAATCTCTTTATGGGCTCAAACAAAGCCCAAGGCAGTGGTATATGAGGTTTGATGAGTATATAACTTCAGTTGGTTTCAGGAGAAGCGGTTCTGACAGCTGTGTGTATCTCTCAGGAAATTCTGCTACAGGAATCACGTATTTACTCCTATATGTAGATGATATGCTGATAGCAAGTAAAGCTATGAGTGAATTAAAGAACTTGAAAGAGAAGCTGTGTTCTGAATTTGAGATGAAAGATTTAGGAAATGCCAAGAGAATACTAGGCATGGATATTGACAGAATTGACTCTAAGAATTCACTGATTTTGTCTCAAAGTGATTATCTCAAGACGGTACTTGTAAGGTACAATATGAACAAGTCAAAGAGTGTCTCAGTGCCAATACAGCCTGGTATAAAATTATCTCTTAGTCAGTGTGCATCTGAAGCAAGTGAAGTTGAATACATGAGTACAGTTCCTTATGCAAGTGCTGTAGGTAGTTTGATGTACTCCATGGTATGCTGCAGACCAGATTTAGCTCATATAATGAGTGTTGTCAGTAGATTCATGGTGGGAGCTGGAAGATCACATTGGGAAGCTATTAAATACCTTCTGAGATATGTTCAAGGAACTACAGATTTGGGATTGATGTTCAAAAGAGGTATGAGTCAAAATGTTGCATTAGTTGGTTATGTTGACTCAGATTTTGCAGCTAATGTGGACACAAGGAAGTCTCTTACAGGGTTCATTTTCACTATTTATGGTATTGCAATCAGCTGGAAGTCTAGTCATCAAAGTGTAGTTTCTTTATCAACTACTGAAGCTGAATTTATGGCACTTACTGAGGCTGTTAAAGAAGCTATTTGGTTAAAAGGATTACTGGAAGAATTTGGTGTTCATCAGAGCTGTGTACCTATCTACTATAACAATCAAGGAGCAATTCAACTCACAAAACATCAGATGTTTCATGACAGAACCAAACACATTGATCTCAGGTGGCATTTTGCCAGGGATGTAATAGCTAGAGGTACTGTGAAAGTATTAAAAATTCACACAGAAGATAACACTTCTGATTGTCTTACCAAGGCTGTAACAATTCAGAAGTTTGTTAAGTGTGTGTCTTCTCATGGGATTGAGGAGGAAGGGTGCAGCTCTAACTTAAGGGGCTGGTTGGATTCAGATGGGAATTAAGCTAAGGTGGAGATTTGTTGGTAGCTTAATTGATGCTGAAGTTTATGTGGATGGCTAGGATTGAATCTTGCTGAATCAACGGTGCAGATCAAAGTGGCAGTTAGAAGCTAAAGAGGGAAAGTTAGTTGGCTAACTAACTTTGACAGCTGGAGCTTAAATCATCACCAATGAAGTTGAATTAAGTAGAGTTAGTATAAATAGCTGCAGAAATCAGTTATTGATAATCATCAACATATTTTTTCATCTGTCAATTTCTTGAGTGTTAGCTTGTATAAGAGAAATTGGTTCTTAGAGAGATTCTTAGCGAGAAGAGTTCAATTGTGTTTCGATTCTTGTAATCAGTGATTGTAACTTGTAATTCTCGTGGGTGTTTGAATCCATGTGATAGTGAAAGGTTCTCATCTGGTCCCGTGCACGTAGATCAATTGATCGAAGCACGTAATTCTGTGTGTTACTCTGTTTGCTGTGTGTTGTTGTTGTTATTTGCGACATTTGTTCATAGTTGTTGCGACGATTCTGTAGCTTTGCGACGATTGTTCTTAAGCAATTGCATAGTGGTTTAGCTTTGCGACGATTGGTTTGATAAACCCGTTGCCCTATGTGCAACCTTGAGGAGAGGAGACTATCACCAACCTCTTCTTTCACCTATTTGCAACTCGTTGCCCTAGTACATTTCTCTGCGACGATATGTGTGCCTTTAAACAACAAGCTTCTTTCGTTTCGTAGGAATGACGGACAACAGCACCACATAATTTTGGGGATTAGAACACGACTTACTTTGGCCCTTAACTTAGATATTCAAAAAATTATTGTAAATTCTGATTTTGATTAGCGGTAACACATTAGGCACCACTTCAGGATAAGTGGTAGTAGTAGGTCCAAGAATTTAAGGTTGTGTATTATGTTTTGTGTTTAGAGAACTTATAGCACGGCATAACTTTTTGGCAAAATTGGATAAAGGTCGATTCAGACCTGAGGAGATGCCCACTACCAACCTTACTCTGTTATTTACCCCATGACCCTATTTTTCCTGAAACTTCTTTCGGGAGTTCTCTTATTTTTATTGATATGTTCCTCTAAAATAGATATCTGGATACTTGAAAGAGACTGTGAAGTGTCACAAGGTGTATGAGGCGAGTTGGTGTTCTTGCCAAACAGAGAGTTAAGAAAAACTCGGTGTTCTCGTCTATTTAAATTAGATAAGTTTACCAGAGACTCTCTACAATCGCTAACTTTCTTATCCAAATTATCATCAACCTGCTCAAGATTAGAGCCATGTAGCAAGACACCATAGGAGGATGAGAGTCATGGACCTCAAACTCATCAATGGATACAACTTTCTCTTTTCCTCTAATTTCAGTTGTTTCCGTCTCTTCAGGGGTCTCAAAAGTAACCATTATGTTTCCGTCTCTTCAGGGGACAGAACTATCATTTTCTTTGTCCACGTCTAACTTGGAGTTAAGCTCCAAAGGCGTTTCTTGCACCAACAATGCATCAGAAAATTGATCATTGTTTTCAATTTCTTCATCATAAACTTCATCAGACTCAATCACTTCTACGCTTCCCAAATGTTCAACCTGACAAACTGTATTCCCCAAGTCCTTCACACAAGTATCGATGCCTAATGCAGATTGGTTTTCTACATCGGCAACAATATTTTCCTTGGGAGTTTTTTCTGGTAAAGCAATTTGTTGCTCTACATCTTTAGCCAAAACTTGTTGATCTCTCAGAACTAGAGGCTTTAAGACCTCTTTATTTTTCAAAATAGGATTAAGAGCAGGGTTTTTTTTATAAAGCAATCGTCAACAGAGTGCCCCAACTTAGAACAATGAAAACAAAAGAACGGTATCTTATCAAAGTAAATCAGCACCTTGATTTTTTCCCCCTGAAAATCTAGCATAATTCCTTCTGGCATTATTAAAATGGCTTTGATAAACCCGTTGCCCTATGTGCAACCTTGAGGAGAGGAGACTATTACCAACCTCTTCTTTCACCTATTTGCAACTCGTTGCCCTAGTACATTTCTCTGCGACGATATGTGTGCCTTTAAACAACAAGCTTCTTTCGTTTCGTAGGAATGACGGACAACAGCACCACATAATTTTGGGGATTAGAACACGACTTACTTTGGCCCTTAACTTAGATATTCAAAAAATTATTGTAAATTCTGATTTTGACTAGCGGTAACACATTAGGCACCACTTCAGGATAAGTGGTAGTAGTAGGTCCAAGAATTTAAGGTTGTGTATTATGTTTTGTGTTTAGAGAACCTATAGCACGGCATAACTTTTTGGCAAAATTGGATAAAGGTCGATTCAGACCGGAGCAGGGGCGAAGCCACTAAGGTGGCTGGCCCGTGCCTGGCACGGGGCCGGTTTCGGAAATTTTCGTTTGCATATGTAGTAAATTTTAATTTTTAACGATTTACACAGTCTATTTTTCTAATTGAATTTAAAGGAAAACAATAACACAACCATACAAGTGCATTTTGAGTGATTGTATTCATTATATTTATAGAAAACGATGATATTTAAAGAATTTTTGTCTAATTATATATAATTTTTTTAGTAGAAATTAGTTAAAACGCTTGATTTGTGAATAATATATATTTATAATAATGGTTTTAAAATGTAACTTTTCATAATACATAGACAAAAGATCGGTGTTCTCTATAAGTGTAACATATTTTACATTTACTAATTTGAAGATTAAAATAATTATTTATTTTACATTATTTATTAACATATTTATTATACATAGACAAAAGATCGGTGTTCTCTAATGCTCTAATGTGAAATATTATCTTTTGTGCTATCTAAAATGCATATTTTAGTAAAAAGTTTGTGGTCAAAATGGATAATGGAGAAATGAAATGGTACCTTTCAAATGATGATGTTTAATTGCAAACAGGTACGTAGCTTAATATCTGTTTTAGGTGGGTCATTTGTGACACAAGAGCAATTGAGAATACATATCGTAATATATTATTGAGAAAAAGTATAGTTGTTGGAACATATTCATTATCGAATCCTGTACATACAGCTTATTTTTTGGAGAACAGATAAATTAGAAGCTGGCAACAGTTATGAACAGTGATATTTCTTATTTGACTAGAAGTACGCTAGAAATTTTAAGACCTGCAAGGATCTAGGGGTTTACCGCATAATCCTTTGTTTCCCCAATAAGACCCTTCCCTAAGATTTATCAGTGGTGGACCTTGTGGAATTTCTCCTTCTAGGTCATTACCTGACAGTTCCAACTCGGTAAGATTTGTTAATTTGAGGAACTCCTCTGGTATCCTTCCCGTTAATCGATTCCCCGACAACGACGCAAATCGAAGGTTGCTAAGCATAGACATCTCCTTCGGTAATGACCCTTCAATCATGTTGCCGGATAGTGTTGAGTCACAACAATAATCTCAACCAAAACGATCAACAATAATACGATAAACAAGAACGCACAAGAATTTACGTGGTTCGGCCAAATTAGCCTACATCCACGGGAAACCAAACACGGATATTATTATCAACTGAGATTCGATTACAAGCTCTAACAACCTTCACAAAGATCAAGCCTAATCGATTATCTATACTTCTCAATTCAAACCGAAAGAGAAAACAAGATACAATCTCAAACAACAATGGAACTCTTCAAAGAATTCAATGATCAAAGCACGAAACGAAATCTCCAAGCTGGGTTGTGCGCCAATTCTCGATCAATCACTGTACAAAATTTCAGAGCAAATGACGAAGAAACGAGAGAGAATTTCTGGAAACTTTTTCAGCTAGCTGCTTGCTCTGTTTTCTGTTCTCTTCTCTTTAATAACCGCCCATAACTAACTTTTTAAGAGTGAATTGATCTCAGCCATTGATCATCAGGAACCAATCTGAACCATCCAAAGTCAACTACTTAATTTTGAGATAAAATCCAACAAACTCCACCTTAGCTCAAAATCAAGTTTGCATGCTCTTTCCCATATTTACTGTTCATTACTCGGTTGAACAATCGACCACTTAAGCTCCCTTAAGGCTAGAGCATGCCTTCCAGAGTAAGTATGCAAAAAATCAGACAAAACCACCCACATTTATTAGGTCTGCGCAATGTCTGAACTTGGTAGCTGACAATGATTTTGTGAATGAATCTGCAGCATTCTCTGTTGTATGAACCTTTTCAACTTTCACAGTGCCTCCATCCATGATGTCTCTTATGAAGTATAATCTGACATCTATGTGCTTGGTTCTCTCATGAAAATGCTGATGCTTTGCTAATTGGATAGCACTCTGATTATCACACATCACAGATACACAATCTTGTTCAATGCCCAACTCTTTAATCAAACCATTCAACCATATAGCCTCTTTGATTCCCTCAGTTATTGCAATAAATTCAGCCTCAGTTGTAGATAACGCCACTATAGACTGCTGAGAACATTTCCATGAGATGGCAGTACCAAACAAAGTAAATACAAAGCCTGTAACAGATTTCCTTGAATCTATATTAGATGCAAAATCTGCATCTACAAAACCTTTCAGTGGTAACTCAATTGTAGATGATGCAGAAAATTTCAGACCATGATGAACTGTTCCCTTGATGTATCTGAGTACCCCCTTTACTGTATTCCAGTGTACCATACCTGGATTACTCATAAATCTACTAATTATACTCATTGCAAAAGCAAGATTAGGCCTACAGCAAATCATTGAATACATTATGCTTCCTACTACATTTGCATAAGGAATCTTGAACATTTCCTGTATATCAGCTTGATTCACAGGACATTGACTTACTGACAGCTTAGTTCCAGGATTTACAGGTACAGATACAGGCTTAGACATATTCATGTTGAACTTTGCAAGCACCTTAGTCAGATATGCAGATTGTGAGAGAAATAGACTTCTATCATGTTCTTGTCTGCTAATGTCCATATCAAGTATTCTACTATCCTCTCCCAGATCTTTCATTTCAAACTCAGAGCTCAATTTAGTTTTCAATACTCTAATTTCATCGGGAGACTTGCCAGCAATTAAAATATCATCAACATACAGCAGCAAGTAAATGCAATTATCACTGTAAATGTTTGAGAAATAGATGTAGTTGTCATACCTGCTTCTTGTAAACTGTATAGAACTCATGAATTCATCAAACCTCTTATACCACTGACGAGGGCTTTGTTTTAAACCATATAAAGACCTTTTCAGCAAACATGCCTTGTTTTCTTTGTCTTCTGTATGAACTCCTTCAGGGATTTTCATATAAATTGTTTCCTCTAGCAAGCCATGTAAAAATGCAGTTTTTACATCCATTTGTTGCAACTGCAAATCCCACTGAGTCACCATGGCCAAGAGTACTCTTATAGAAACATGCTTGACTACAGGTGAAAATATTTCTGTGTAATCTACACCTTCCTTCTGAGTAAAGTCCCTTGCAACAAGTCTTGCTTTGAATCTGATTGAGTGAGCTGTACCAGTTTCAACTTTTCTCTTGAATATCCATTTGCATCCCACAAGCTTCTTGTTCTTGGGTATAGAAACTATATCCCAAGTATCATTCTTTTCCAGAGAGGCTAACTCCTCATGAATAGCTGTAATCCACTTTTCACTGTCAGGACAACTAATGGCTTCTTGATAAGAGCTTGGTTCTGAGTAGTTGATATCTTCAGCTAATGATAGAGCATAGGCAACATTGTATGATTTTCCCACCTGTCCATAACCATACATGTCAGGAACTTTCCTATTTATCCTCCTCTCTCTATCTTTAGCAAGTTGATATGAAGATAGTACATTTGAGCCATCTGCTGTAATGTCTGAAACTGTGTCTCTAGTAGAGTGATTTTCCATATCATGTTGTGCAGTATTCTCATCCACAGGTGTATGCTTCTTATTTGCATGTAAATCATTAGTATTACTGCAATGTTCCACCTGAATCTCAGTATTGGTTTCCACAGGCTTCAGTGGCATGATTGTTTCATTAAACACCACATCCCTGCTAATTATGCACTTTCTCTGATTAATTATCCATAGTTTATAGCCCTTTACACCAGTGGGGTATCCCAAGAATATGCATCTGAGAGCTCTTGGTTCCAGCTTTCCTTGCCTAACATGTGCTAGAGCCAAGCATCCAAAAACTTTTAAATGACCATAATGAGGTGGCTTCCCTGACCACAGTTCCTCAGGTGTCTTATTGTTCAGAGGTGTTGTGGGGCTCTATTGATAAGATAACAGGCTGTAGCTGCAGCTTCACCCCAAATACACTTACTTAAGCCTGAGCTGATCAACATGCATCTGATTCTCTCTAGAACAGTTCTATTGAACCTCTCAGCAACCCCATTCTGTTGAGGTGTGCCTGGTATTGTTTTATGTCTAATAATGCCCTTGTTTTTGCAGAATTCATTGAATTCACTAGAGAGAAACTCTAAGCCATTATCTGTTCTAAGATGCTTGATTTTCCTTCCTGTAGTATTCTCCACCTCAATTGACCATTCTCTGAATTTGCTGAAAGCTTCATCTTTAGTTTTCAATATTATCAGCCACACTTTTCTTGAATAATCATCAATTATAGACATGAAGTACCTTCCTCCACTCATGGTTTGTGTATTTGTTGGCCCCCATAAATCTGAATGAAGATAATCAAGTGGTGCTTGAGTAGTGTGTTTTGCTGTATCAAACCCAACCTTGTGAGATTTTCCTAATACACAGTTTTCACAGAACTGTAGGTGAGTTATTTGATCTCCACACAGCAGATTTTGCTTTGATAATTCTATGAGTCCCTTCTCACTGAGATGTCCCATTCTTGCATGCCAGAGTTTAGTATTATCTTGAGCACTAACATGTGCTGATTCTCCAGATACTGTATCACCCACCAAGTAATAGAGACCATTTTCCTTCAAGCCTTTCATTACAGTAATACCATGCTTAGTGATGCTCAGAACACCATTTTCTGAGGAATATTTGTGTCCAGTACTATCTAGTACTCCTAGAGAAATCAGGTTCCTCTTTAGTTTAGGTATATACCTAACATTTGTAAGCATTCTTACAACTCCATCATGCAGCTTGAGCCTTATATCACCAATACCTTCAATGTTGCATTCAAAATCATCACCTAGCAATACTGAGCCACCTTTCCTAGCTTTGTAGTTTACAAACCACTCAAGGTTAGGGCTCATGTGAAATGAGCATCCAGAATCCAATACCCAGTGTACATTTGACCTTGTTGGTCCAGATAACGGCAAAGTAAAAGACTAGAGGGGGGGGGGGGTGAATAGTCTTTTAAAACTTTTGTCGATAACAAATATTTCTCAGATATCTGAATAGATATCTGATACTTAGAATCAGAGTGCGGAAGACTTAATAAAGATAAGTGCAGAAACAGTTAATAAGTGTGTGTGTGTTGCTGAAGTATAAATACAGAAACGTAAATGACACAGCAAGTATAGTGGTATCTGGAGGTGGCGTAATCCTCCAACTAATCCACTTCGGTCTATCAGAGACCTAGAATTCACTAGAACAGATAATTGAGATTTCCTTACAATAATCCTATTCTAAGATTCTTAACAATTGGTTCCCAACCAAATGTTCCCCCTGAGTTGTTCCCCGGCTTTCACAGCCAAGTACTTCCTATACTCAGAAACCTTTGAGTTATTCCCTAGCTTCCCAAGCTACTCAATAACCTTGGAGTTATTCCTTAGTTTTCCAAATCAAGTACTTCCTATACTCCGGTAACCTTGGAGTTATTCCCTGATTTTTCAAACTAAGTACTTCATGTACTCCACGCCAGTTATGGTGTTGGTTTTGGTTTGAGTTGTCAGATGAGCGTCTTAATAACTTTTCAGTTAATCAGATAGCTCTGTGAACTAAGTTACTTAATACACTTTACAGCGTATGGTATCTTGTTCGATTTTACTGACCCAAGTCTTATGATATATGTTCAAGAGAATGAATCTCAGATGGTTGATCTTTTGATTCAACTCCTTCACAGATAGCTTTTCTTGTTTAGGATCAGGACACTTAGAACTTCAGTGTTTACTCAAGATCAAAAGCTTTAGTCGCAACAGAAAGCTTTGATAATAAGTAAGTTGCTTTGAGAGAGTAAGATAATCAGATATCGTATGCAGTTCAAGGTGTTGTGTTCTGAGTTGTGTGTGTCTCTCAAGCTGTCTAAGTGTTGATATTTATAGATGAATTTGAGTGCCGTTTGAATAGTATCCGTTAGGCTCAAATTCAAACTATCGATATCTGTGTATAATCTTTATGCGAGTTTTGTCTTCTTCTCGGAAAGCCGTTGCTTTTATTCAGACATCTCTGTCCGTGCATTAAATGCATTTGTACTATACTTTTTGTCCTGTAGTGTCAACGGAACTATGCTTTGTATCAGAGACTAGTGTTATCTGATTCTTTGCACGTCCTTATCTTCATTCTTCAGATACCACTTGTATTTATTGAAACAACTTTGTTTGCAATATATATTTCTCTTTCAGAAACGTGGTTAAAGCTCAAGGTATCTGAGAATAGATATCTTGGACACTTTCCTTGTTTTCAGATATGTATCTTATTTCTCAGATATCTCTTGTGACACAGTTTGTTTGAAACTGTTCGTGTCTACAAGATCTCTGGCTAAGATATCTGAACAACAGATTCAGTAATCTTGTGCAGTTTTCTTCAAGTCTTCAATTGTTGTTGAGCTTTCTGCTTGGATGTCTTCTTCTTGGTCTTCTCTTCATAAAAATTACATTTTGAGACCTAACATCCTATACAACATTAGCTAGACTATCATACTTAGTGGGTTTCCTCTTTTACAATGTTCAAGTGAACCAAGAGTACTAATCACCTTTCTGAGACTAAGATAAGTCATCATGTTGCTGAACAAAATCTAAACAGATATTCTTAACAAAATGTCTAACAAATTTCCCCCATTTTGATCAGTCAACGATGACTATCTACCCTATTACTTAACTGGATGAAACAATCAACCACTTAATCATTTCTTAAGATCTTTCAAATCATATAATTAAGTGCAGAAAGTAGACATCAACCAAATCACAAGGTGTGATCTTTGCTGACAAGTTATCTTTTATAGAATACTATTTGAGAGTAAGTTCTTCAGATAAGTCGCAACTAAAGATTACAGATAACTTTAATACATGATACAGTTAAGCTCAGTCAGCAAAAATACAAAAACTACATAGTAAATTAGGACAACAGGAGTAACCAAGCTCCAAGTAAACATCCTAATAGACTAGTCTTCAAGTCTTCAACAGTGTTTCTATGGATCAGTCTGCAAATTTCCTATCACCAAACCTTTTGATGTCATCAGAATAATCATAAAGAAGAGTTCTGACAAGCATCTCTGTTTCTCTGGCAAATCCACAGACCTCTTTATAGGTTTTGGTAGGATTTTTCTTGGCAAAATGCTTGACCCATAGGTACTTTCCCCACTTCCAGGCATGCTCTATTCTGATATCTGAAAGCTTGAAGTATTCGTAGATAATCTTCAGATATCTGATGTTACCCTTGTATTGATCTTCTGTCAGATAGAACGACTCATAGGGTTCAACAACAAGTCTTGGTCTTGTGCCTGTTCCTGTGATATTCAGAATTTTGTGCACATCATCTGGCTTTCCATATGGACAATCATCAGAGAGGTCCTTCTTCATGGCTTCAGTTCTCTTGATAACTTCAAAATCCAACCATGCTTTGATGTGATTGGTGTTGATCAAGGTAGGTTTATTCTTTCTCCATGCCATAAGTTATTTAAGGATTGGTTCTGGAAATCTTGAATTTACCAATAGATGCTTAAGTTCCAGAATCCAATAGCCATTTTTCTGATTGATGCACCTGTAGACAGAGGAATCATTGTCATACTTCACATACTCAATTTTGGCTTCTTTTGGCCTGAGTGGAAGTTGACTTTGTCTTTGCTCAGCTCTCAGTCTGTTCCTTTTCTGTCTTGAATTCTCTTTGGGGTTGTTGCTTGAAGAACCACCACCCTGGATAGACTTGGTATTTCCAGAGGGTGTTTTAGCTGCTAGGGGATTTGCAGCTATGGGCTCAGTTAGGCTTTCAATTTTCCTTTTTCTGTGAAGAGGAGCTTCATCTTCATCAGTCTCTTCATCATCATCAAGATCAATTCTTGTGAGATCTTTGCAGCCTTCTTCATTGCCCTGGGACTTGATTTGACCTTCTTCTTCTTCTTCAGAAGATTCATCAATCCCTCTAACTTGTCTTCTCCTTGGAGCCTTGGTACTCCTTGGAGGTTTCTGTGCCATGGCCCTTGTTACCATTTTGGTTTCTTCAGTAGGTTTCTGGGAAGCAGCTTGGCTTGAGGAGGGTTCATTGATTCTGAGTGGTGGCTGGGAAGTTTTTCTTCTTCCTTTCTGAGCCGCACCAGCTCCAGATTTCTTCTTGATTTCATCTCCTTCTTCCCATTCCCCCTGACTTTGAGGTCCATATTTGTACTTTCTTTCCCCCTTAGTCATTGTTGGCTGACTCAGTCTCATAAAGGAATCTGAGAGAGAGTCAAAATGCCCTTGTAAATAGTTGTAGGCAGCGACCAACTTCTGAAGTTCGGCTTTGAGCTCCTGATTTTGCTTGATAAGTCCATTGTCCTTATCAGTGAGCTCTGCCAATGGGCCTAGGATGGCATCTGCTTTTCCAGCAGTGTAACTTGCCTCTTGAAAAGATTTTTCAGCTAAAGACACATCATCGTCCCTTATCATTCCCAGATCTTTCTGAGCAATGACCACGCTAGTAGTTCTCTAAGTGATGAGCTCAGTGAACTTTCTCATTTCAGAGGGGACTGAGGCAATTACTTCCTTGTTCTGTGAAGACATCTCCTTCTTCAGAGTAGCCAGTACCTGGTACCTGCTCATGTATTCATGGGAGTGGACGTTTGGCAGGGGCATCATCATCATCCTTTTTGTCATTATCATCCTTTTGGTGATGGTCAGTGGGAGGTTCATCAAAGTAATTTTCATTCATTTCTTCTTCCTCATCATCTTCAGATACAAGATTGATCACTTCCGGGATAGTGATCTTCTGCCCATTAACTTCTTCTTGTTCAGAAGGTATGAATTGCAGAGTCTGGGGCAGGACTGGCTTGAATGCCATTTGTAATCTTGTCTGACCATCTGCCTGTTCAAAAGCATGTATCAAACTATGCGCCACTTCTCTGGAAAAGTCTTTATGTAGTAGAGTCATGGCTGTATCTTTACGTAGGGAACATTGCTTGGACATATGTTTCCAGGTCAAGAGCTCGTGCTCGTCTGGTTGGTTGATCAGTGATTCTCAATATTTCAGAGAGATCAGAGCACCTTAACTTCTGCCATTTCTTGAAGCATTGAATATGCTTTGGCAAGGTGTGAGCTTTGAAGAAGTGAAGTAGGTCCCTTGTTTCTTCAATGGGAACCTGCTTTGCATCTGTTTGAGCCTGAAAGAAAGAGTTTTGAGTGAGTTTCAAAACTTTTGTAGATATCTGAGTAGAAGTGTAGTTTAGTTTCTGAGTTACCTGAGTAAGAACATCAGGCTCAGATACTTGTTCTACTGAGACGATTGGTGTCTCAGATATCTTGTTGTGAGGTGGAGACTTGGAAGTCTGGTCCTCATCAACCTTTCTTTCTTGAACCTGAGAAAAATACAATACTTAGGAAATAGTTTGAAAGAATCTATGCATAAATATGCTTTTAATGAATTCTGATTTGAGCTACTTACTTCCTCATCAGGAAGCTCAGATTCATTTTTCTCGAAACTTGTGCGCTTTACGGTGTTCTTTCGAGTGATGTTGCCTTAGGGCTTCATCAATTTCCATTGATCTTGAGAGAAAGTCGCAACTTTATCCCTTGCATTTCTACTTAAAATAGCACGTAAGTAGAAAGTATTGAATATTAGAAGAGATAAAAGATAACCAGATGAAGAATACTTGTCACTTGATTGTCATATACCTTCAAGTTTGAAGGCTCAGTGATGTGTTCTTCAGAAACCCTGTTGGTTTCTGGGTTTGTCTCTGGCATTTCTGCCTTATCTTCTTCCATCTCAGTTGGAGCCTGTTAGAAACATTTATCATGAATGAGCATACAAACATTTTTACTGAAAAGTTAGTTCTCTTTAAGAATCATTTACCTGTGGCACAGGCTCAGATTTCTCAAGAGTTGATGTTGAAGGAACCTCTTTTTCAGTATCTGAGGTAAGCTTCTAAGCTTCCTCTTGTTTCTGCATTTCTAACTCAGCCTGTAACAAAGAAATTCTTATAAGGTAACAAGATTTATAAGTATAAAATTTTTCACAAGGTAAGAGTTAAACCAGTCATTTGCCCGAGCAGTTTCAGGCTGATTGGTCTCTGGAACTTGTGACCTTTCTATACATTGGTCGTCCCAGTCCAGTTTCTTTGTTTGAAGTTTCTGGTACTTCACACCTTTCCTGAGTATGCAACTCAGTTGCCTCCCCTGGTTGATCATTCTGAGTAGATGTCTCAGTTTGATCCCTCTCATTGAGTTGGGAAACCTTTCAATTCTGAGATTTTCTTCAGCATACTGTATTGCTGGTAATTCAAAATGGAGTTCATTTACCATTTCATCAACCACTTGTGGCTGTTGTGGTTGTTGTGTTTGTGGTTGTTGTGGTTGTCTGGAAGCAGAAGATTGATCAGTAGAATGTTCTTCCAGATTTTTAGATGTGGCATTTCCATCAGCATCTGCCAGCACTAAAATACCACTCATCAGGGCTTTGTGAAGTTGTTCAAGAGAGACATTCCCTGATGATGTGTTTGCACCAACAACCTTTGCTATAGGTTCAGCAACCTGTGGTGTAGGTTCTTCTTCAGATACCTTATCACCAGTTACTTTTTCAGTAACCTTAGCCCTCTTTGTTCTTTCTAGGACTTGAGAGATGACTAGTTCATCATCTTCATCGTCAGAGCTCTCATCAGCATTGGGCCCGATTGGTCCATTACTCCTGCAGTTTCTGCAGATGGGGCTTGGTGCTTTTCACCACTCTTGGCAGCATTTATGAGTTCATCAGCAAGGCTTTCTGCATTAGTCGCAACATTTCTGAAAGCACTTTCTCTTGCTGAGTCTACTTGTTCAGTAGTTGATAACTCTTTTGCAGCATTGATGAGTTCATCTGCCATTATTAGTTCATCGGCAATGCCTGCAGATATCTGAGAATTGACAACCTCTTTGGGTGTGTCTTCTGATTTGCCAGCAGACTTCTTTCTTGAAGTTCTGGGCTTCTTGGTCGCAACCTTTTCTTCAGATATCTTTTGATTTTCGCTTCTTAGGACCTTTTACGAGACCCAAGAACCTTTTCATCGATTTGTATACTCATACTTGTGTAGAGTAAATTCTTGTTGGCTATTTCAAATTGTCTCTGAGCTCAATGCCAAGCTTTTCCAGCAAGTAGCATATCTTCAGACCATAACCTACTGTGGCCTTTGGCTCAGCTAGTCCTTTGACAATCTTAGGCTCGAAGCCTTGAATCTTCTTCACGAATTTCATGAAGGCGTACTTTCCCCAGTTAAAAGGGTTTTCCAGCCTTTTGTCTTGTTGATTCAGCAAGAACATCATGATCCATCGTTCTTGGCTTATCTGGTCAGCACCTCCTTGTAGACCATCAAAGCATCGTGAAGAATGCAAGCGGTACATCCCAGTGAATCATCAGATGTCTGGTTCGGATGTCAGCAAGCTTGAACTCAGTGGGTGTATCTGATTTTTCAAGATCACACACGTCACTGTAAAGTTCTTTAACACCTTCAAGGAGTTCATCATCCTTGGTGTTTATTTCAAAATCCTTTCCAAGATTTTGAACCTCAAACAACTTTCTGTAAGTTGTTAAGTCCAGAAGGATTTCCTTTCCGTGGACTGAGGTTTTGATAGACACTATTTCAGTGCCTTGGATACATGAAATAATCCACAGTTGTTGTAAAATTCCAACACATCGAAAGTGATGAAATTCCACTTGAAGCGGATAGAAAACCCTTGATTTGTGCCTTTTCAAGCATGTCAAGAATCAATTTTCTCGGTTTGGTTTTCTATTGCAGCGTGAGGTATTCCTCAACCATGGCACCACCCAAATCATTACGTGACTTGAAGTCCAATGGTCGATTAAAACTCCTACCGATCGATTGTTAACAATAACCAACTCGGTGCTTGCTTTTCAGCATACCGTGGAGGATTGGGATTTCGTGTCAAGTGTTCTTGGAGGCCATCTCTTTATATAGTGTAGGGAATTGAAATTGGTGTTTGAAAGAGATGTGATTCATAATTCTTTGCGAAAAACTTAATCGATTTGCGGAGATTGTAGAGGTTTGTAGAGAATCAAGAGAGAATTTGCTATTTTGTGCAAGATGAAATTTGGATTAGGCAAAAGTGATTTCATTTGCCAAAATCCTATATATATAGCAGATTGAATCCCAGACAAATACATAGAAATTGATTTTGTGTACGTATATGTGATTTGCAAGCGTGAGCAAAAGCTAGTTCGGCATTAAATGCTTAGTGGGCCATGTCCAATTTCAACAATCCACTATTTATCGTGAGTTAATTTCCAAATGCAGATCAATCGCTTAACTTCATCAAGCGTCACCATTGCTTCTTCAGCAATGATCACAATTAGCAAGTGTAATTGTGCCCATTTAATGAGTTTTGGCGACTTGCTATCTGAATCACAATTCTGTATGACCAAGGACACTGTTCGCATCTGAATCTGTCTTATACTTAGGATTTTTCCAAGTTTTTCATCAAGATAGAAATAATGCGAGTTTCAAGAGAGTAGTTGACTGCAGACAGTTATACTATTCTCTTTTGTGTTCCCCGTTTATAGAATGATTCAAATATCTGAGTTCCCGTCTCAGAGATCTTAAGCTATCTTTTTGCTCTTTTATCCTTTTTGACTTCTGGATTCCCGTTCCAGATTTCTCTTTTCTCTTTTCTGGATACCCGTTCCAGATACCTCTTCTCTGGATGCCGTACAGATTTCTCTTTTCTCTTTTATGGATACCTGTTCCGGATACTGACTTTTTCAGTTCATTGGTAGTTCCATTAGTCCAAGACTATGTCTTAAGGCTAAGAATCTACTTTCTTGTAGTGGCTTAGTGAAGATATCTGCAAGTTGGTCTTCAGTGCCAATCTTGAGTATCTCTATATTGCCTTTTTCAACATGGTCTCTGATGAAGTGATGTCTAACATCAATGTGCTTTGTTCTGGCATGAAATTTAGGATTCTGTGTAATCGCAATAGCACTTGTGTTGTCACAGAAAATGGGAGTTTTCTTCCCATCGAGTCCATAGTCTTTAAGTTGTTATTGTATCCACAGAATTTGTGTTGCACAACAACCAACAGCAATATATTCAGCCTCTGTGGTAGAAGTTGCAATTGAGTTTTGCTTCTTGCTAAACCATGAGATAAGTCTAGTGCCCAGAAACTGACAAGTTCCTGAGGTGCTTTTCCTATCAAGCAATGATCCAAAGATAATCGGCCCGAGTACCCAAATTAAACTCAATCCACTTTCTTTAGGATACCACAATCCTACATCTACTGTACCCTTTACATACCTTAATATTTTCATAGCAATGTTGTAGTGTGTTTGCATTGGATTTGTCTGAAATCTAGCACATACTCCAACGGCATATTGAATATCAGGTCTACTTGCAGTGAGGTAAAGTAGTGAACCTATCAATTTCCTATACTTATTTTCTTCAACACTCTTATGCGATTCAAGATAGGTCATTTTGGTTCCAATGCTCATAGGTATCTTAGCATTCTTTTGAAGGCTTAAGATTGAATTTTGAGCATATCTTTTGCATACTTTGTTTGACTAATGAATATTCCATCATTGAGTTGCTTGACTTGCAATCCTAGGAAATAATTCATTTCTCCCATCATGCTCATCTCAAACTTGCTTTTCATGAGATTTGCAAAGTCATTACAAAGTTGCTTGTCCTTAGATCCAAATATGATGTCATCAACATATACTTGAACTAAGAGTAGTTTCCCATCATGATTTAAGGTAAATAAAGTTTTATCAACTTCACCTTTCTTGAAACCACTTTCCGGAAGGTATCGCCAAAGTGTCATACCATGCTCTTGGAGCCTGTTTCATCCATACTGAGCTTTACAGAGTTTATAGACCATTCTACTTTCGAGGAAACTTCAAAGCCGGTGGTTGCTCAACATAAACTTCTTCGCAAGTTCACCGCTTAGGAATGCACTTTTGACATCCATCGATAAACTTTGAAATCTTTATGAGTCAAAAGGCTAGAAAGAGTCTTATTGCATCCAATCTGGCAACTGGTGCATATGACTCGTCAAAATCTAAGCCTTCAGTCTGAGTAAATCCCTTGGCAACCAATCTTGCTTTGTTTCTGGTTATTTCACCAGATTCATTCATCTTGTTTCTGAAAACCCATTTTGTTCCAATCACAGATATTCCTTCTATAAATGGAACTAGTTTCCAGACTTTGTTTCTCTCAAATTGATCCAACTCTTCTTGCATTGCAGAGATCCAGTCTTGGTCTCCTAATGCTTCTTCTATATTTTTAGGTTCAATATTAGAGATGAAACATCCAAAGAGAGAGTTAGCATTTTCAGCTATTGCTCTCCTAGTCCTAACACCCTGATTAATCGGTCCAATTATATCCTTTGTAGGATGATCTTTGATCCATTTCATCATAGGTTTAGTGCTAGTAGGATCAATATCCGGTGATCGAATGTGAATCACTAAGATTTTGATTTGATACTTTTCAAGATTCGAGATATCTGACATATGGGAAATGTCATGGATATCTGACACTTTTTCAGTGTTAGAGATATCTGAGACATGCATTTCAGAATTCTTATTTTTAGATACCTCTTCATGATGAAGGTTTTCAGTAAACTGTTCCATTTCTGGAAAACTCATAGGAAATTCCTCATCATGTTTGTGAGTCATCTTGTTGTTACTAGGCTTTTCAAGCTTTTCTACGTCAGAGTCATCCTCACTTTCCATAATGATGTTTTTCCTTTCTGAGGATTCTTCTTTAGGATCCCTCAGTAATAGTTCTTTGAACCTTTCTGAGATTTCATCAATAGGAGGTGTTTTCTTACTTCCTTCATAGAATACAACATGAACTGATTCTTCAATTTTCTTTGTTCTTTTGTTGTAAACTCTGTAAGCTTTCTTTGCTTGTGGAATAGCCAAGAAAAACACCTTCATCTGCCTTTGGTTGAAATGTTCTCAGATAATCTTTCCCGTTGTTTAGAACAAAACATCTACAACCAAATACTCTCATATGTTTGATATTAGGGGGTCTACCAACCAAGATTTCATAGGGGGTCCTGTCATGGTGTTTGTTTATCAAGCATACATTACGAGTGTAGCAGTGTGTTCTGACTTCAACCCAATAAATTTCACTTATCTCAGTGTCAGCTAGCATTGTCCTCAACAGAACCCTTAAAGAAAAGTTGAGGTGTTCTTACAGAGGAAAGTTGGTGTTGTATACCTTTGTGGGTACAAAACTCCTTTATGTACTGGTTGACAAACTCAGTACCATGGTCTGTTCTGATTGCAGATACCTTGTCATTTTTCATGACTTCAAGCTTTTTCAAAGAGTTTGGTATCTCCACCACGGCATCGATTTGTGTTTGAAAGACAACCCAAGTGAATCTTGAGAAGTCATCTACAACAACTGCACCATACTTCTTTCTGTATAACTAGTTCGATGATTCAAATAGATCCATGTGTAAAAGTTGCAGTGGTCTATCACTAGAGTGTCTAATTTTGGACTTGAAAGAGATCTTAGATTGTTTCCCCATCTGACAGGCAGAACAGATACCATCCTTTCTGAAAGATGTTCTGGGAAGACCAACCACTAACTCTTTCTTGGCAAGTATATTCAGAGTTTTGAAGTTCAAGTGACTCATTCTTTTGTGCCATAACGGTGCTCTTACGTGTGACCAGATTGACTCACCATGAGACATTCTTCAGTTGTGGCAGATGCCCAATCGGCAACATAAAGACTGCCTTTCCGCCGACCAACTAAGACTGTCTGCTTTGACTCATTGTCAATTAGTTTGCGATTTAGCTTTGAATTTTATAGTAAAACCCTCGCATAACTGGCTCATGCTAAATAGATTGTATTTCAAATCCTTAACATGTAATACGTCAGTGATTGTTAAAGTTCCCAATTTGACGTTGCCAAATCCCAGAGAGGGATTTAATTCTCCTCCACCAAACCTGATATCTGGTCCTGTGTTGCAAGCTTTGTAATCAACCAGATTTGCTTTGTCTCATGTGCTTTCCGCATCCACTATCAAATAGCCATTGTGCTTTAGTCCAGAAGCATTCACACTGAGAAGCAGGAGATTAGGTTCTCATATCTTTGATGGAACCGCTGAATCAAAAGTTCTTCCGAGGGAATCCATTTTGAATGAATTTCTTTGAAATATGCTTTTATCGACAGAACGTAAGGAGGAATTCTTTTGAATGAAAGTTATCATTAGTAAGAATTATTTTCTTCCTTGGTGTGTTCCTAGGTGCTCCATATGATGCTTTCAGATACATCGGGGTTTCGAGTTTGCTTTTCAAACATAGCCTTCCTTGCCGATTTCTTCTAGCCCGGCATTGATTTTCGGTGGCTTGATTTAACTTCCACTTCGATAATTGCTTTGAGCAATTCTAGCTTTCGACCATCGTTCTTGCTCCTGCTTGTACTCATGAGCAAGTTGTTTTCCGATGTCTTTGTAGCAATGCCGTTTGAGCACTTGAAGCTATCGAGATCTTTCTCGTGACTTTGCTAGTCTCTGGTTGATCCAATTTCTTTCGAAAAAAGTGACATAGGAGAATTTGCGACTCTGCAATTCTACCTTTTGAGAGACATAACTTGTGGGTGTTTACACTTTTCGGTGTTGTGTTTCTTTTCGTAGACGTACCAACAGCTTTGTTTTTGACTTGTTTTTCCCACAAAGGTTTAGTCATGAATCGCCTTTCCTTTGTCAACAATCTTTGTCTTTTCACCGATACTATAGATTGCATGGGAACCGTCTTCTTTGAGTACTTACAAATGTTCTTTTCTCCTTACTCTTATTCGAGTGATAGAACAATCATGTCTGTATTCACTTGAGTCCTTTCTTTTCTGAAGGATCTCTTAAGTAAGATTGTACTTCAGTAGGAGTTTCACTAGCTTTGGCATAAGATTGAAAAGATAGTTCTTTCTTTTTGAGTTCCTTGTTTTCAGAAAGAAGATTTTCATAATTCTTTCGTAACTCAGCCATTGCTTCTTCATGTGACTTTTCAGTCTTAGATATCTGAGCTTTGAGAAATGCATTTTCAGCATCCTTTCTCTCAGATTCTTTAACTAATTGAGAATTTTCCTTTTCAAGAGAATTCTTTTCTTCTTCAAGGTTTTCGGCTCTAGCTCGGATCATTAAAAATTCTCTTTCATAGATGTCAAGTTCTTTCCTGAGATTTTCTAGATTTTTTATTTCCTCTTCATCACTTTCATAAGTGTAGCAAGAAGTATGTGTTACCTCATCAGCCATAAGATGCTTTTCTATGTTGGAGATGTCTGGTCCGTCAATTTCAGCAACTCCACACATTTCATTCTTCTTGAGGCCGAAGTCGATTATATCATGAGCTAGTAACTCCACATAATTCTGGTGATGGTAGGGTTGAATCATCTGAATTGTCATCTTCAGAATCTGTCTCAACGTCTAGAGCATCCAGTTGAATTTGGATTTTCTTTCTTTCTTCAGTTAACAAAGCTTTTTGGCTTCTTCAAGATTCTTCTATCTTTCTTGTTGCTGTCCTTAGTTTGTTGAGGCGGACAATCCTTCTTGAAGTGGCGGGTTTACGACAATAGAAACAGATATCGTTTCAATTTACGCTTCCTCAAGACATGATGCTTTCTCGAAATGGCTTGTTCATGAGCTTTGCATATTTTTGTCTTGGTGATAGTTTGAGCTAGATGCTTTTTGACTTCTCTTTGGCTTTTCTTCTCTCAATTTCTCGGACAAATTTACTCATTTGCTTTGCGATGAAGAGCATCCTCGATCTCCTCCTTGCTTTTCTTCTTTTGAAGTTCCTTGAGTAACTAGAGCAACATTACGCAACTTTTCGGTTGTTTGTTCTCTACGAGTTGTCTCATAGTCAATGATAGCAAGATGAGAGAAAAGTTCCTTTGGAGTGATATTTGGCATACCTTGGTTAAAATAAAAGAATTTAGTATGCTCCAGTTGTGGTTAAGACTTGACAATAGTCTTAATCTTCTCCGATGAGAGTATCTATTGCTTTCCCAAGTCTTGCCATATCACTCATAAGAGTGGTAAACGAAATCAAGTTCTTCGAGTTTGATGGACCTTGTTTGAAATTTTGAAATTTCAACTTTAGAACTTCGAACTTGTTTTCCTTGGTTTTCTCAGTTCCGGCACAGATTTCTTCAATCAGTTGCCAGGCAACTTTCGCCATTTTAGCACCCAGCTTTACTTGTATGTGCTCGTGTCGATCGATGATGATGTTCTGAGCTTGACCATCCAGACGATTCCTCTTGGCATCTTCCGATGTCTAGAGTTCTCTGAGCTTTGGTTAGTAAATAACTTGACCGAGAGATCTTCCACTAGTTGGCGATTGTTTGTGAAGATCCTTCGCTTTGATCTCTGTCTCTTCCACTCGAAACCTCCATGACTTGCTTAAGTTGTTGAATGACTATTGGGCCATTCTTTATTACTTCGATCATTTCGTCACTTATGTCTTCAAGGTGGAGCATCATGTTATTTTTCCATTTCTCGTAGTTCTCTGGTTTGAGAACAGGTGCATCACTCAGAGACATACCTGCACACTTAACACACAAATTAAATAGTCCTCAAAAGTGGACAAAGTTCCTTCACCTATCTGGGGATCTAGGTTCAGTGCAGAAGGCTGGTGAACCTCCCGCTCTGATACCACTTGTTGGTCGAGATAACGGCAAAGTAAAAGACTAGAGGGGGGGGGGGTGAATAGTCTTTTAAAACTTTTGTCGATAACAAATATTTCTCAGATATCTGAATAGATATCTGATACTTAGAATCAGAGTGCGGAAGACTTAATAAAGATAAGTGCAGAAACAGTTAATAAGTGTGTGTGTGTTGCTGAAGTATAAATACAGAAACGTAAATGACACAGCAAGTATAGTGGTATCTGGAGGTGGCGTAATCCTCCAACTAATCCACTTCGATCTATTAGAGACCTAGAATTCACTAGAACAGATAATTGAGATTTCCTTACAATAATCCTATTCTAAGATTCTTAACAATTGGTTCCCAACCAAATGTTCCCCCTGAGTTGTTCCCCGGCTTTCACAGCCAAGTACTTCCTATACTCAGAAACCTTTGAGTTATTCCCTAGCTTCCCAAGCTAAGTACTTCCTATACTCAATAACCTTGGAGTTATTCCTTAGTTTCCCAAATCAAGTACTTCCTATACTCCGGTAACCTTGGAGTTATTCACGATTTTCAAACTAAGTACTTCTGTACTCACGCCTTGATTATTGTGTTGGTTTTGGTTTGAGTTGTCAGATGAGCGTCTTAATAACTTTTCAGTTAATCAGATAGCTCTGTGAACTAAGTTACTTAATACACTTTACAGCGTATGGTATCTTGTTCGATTTTACTGACCCAAGTCTTATGATATCTGTTCAAGAGAATGAATCTCAGATAGTTGATCTTTTGATTCAACTCCTTCAGATAGCTTTGCTTGTTTAGGATCGTGACACTTAGAACTTGATGTTTACTCAAGATCAAAAGCTTTAGTCGCAACAGAAAGCTTTGATAATAAGTAAGTTGCTTTGAGAGAGTAAGATAATCAGATATCGTATGCAGTTCAAGGTGTTGTGTTCTGAGTTGTGTGTGTCTCTCAAGCTGTCTAAGTGTTGATATTTATAGATGAATTTGAGTGCCGTTTGAATAGTATCCGTTAGGCTCAAATTCAAACTATCGATATCTGTGTATAATCTTATGTGAGTTTTGTCTTCTTCTCGGAAAAGTCGTTGCTTTTATTCGCACATCTCTTACGTGCATTAAATGCATTTGTACTATACTTTTTGTCCTAGTGTCAATCGGAATTATGCTTTGTATCGTAGACTAGTGTTATCGATTCTTTGCGTCCTTATCTTCATTCTTCGATACCACTTGTATTTATTGAAACAACTTTGTTTGCAATATATATTTCTCTTCGACGTGGTTAAAGCTCAAGGTATCTGAGAATAGATATCTGTGGACAATTTCCTTGTTTTCAGATATGTATCTTATTTCTCAGATATCTCTTGTGACACAGTTTGTTTGAAACTGTTCGTGTCTACAAGATCTCTGGCTAAGATATCTGAACAACAGATTCAGTAATCTTGTGCAGTTTTCTTCAAGTCTTCAATTGTTGTTGAGCTTTCTGCTTGGATGTCTTATTCTTGGTCTTCTCTTCATAAAAATTACATTTTGAGACCTAACATCCTATACAAGATTAGCTAGACTATCATACTTAGTGGGTTTCCTCTTTTACAATGTTCAAGTGAACCAAGAGTACTAATCACCTTTCTGAGACTAAGATAAGTCATCATGTTGCTGAACAAAATCTAAACAGATATTCTTAACAAAATGTCTAACAAATTTCCCCCATTTTGATCAGTCAACGATGACTATCTACCCTATTACGAATCTGGATGAGGAAACAATCCACCACTTAATCATTTCTTAAGATCTTTCAGATCATATAATTAAGTGCAGAAAGTAGACATCAACCAAATCACAAGGTGTGATCTTTGCTGACAAGTTATCTTTTATAGAATACTATCTGAGAGTAAGTTCTTCAGATAAGTCGCAACTAAAGATTACAGATAACTTTAATACATGATACAGTTAAGCTCAGTCAGCAAAAATACAAAAACTACATAGTAAATTAGGACAACAGGAGTAACCAAGCTCCAAGTAAACATCCTAATAGACTAGTCTTCAAGTCTTCAACAGTGTTTCTATGGATCAGTCCGCAAATTTCCTATCACCAAACCTTTTGATGTCATCAGAATAATCATAAAGAAGAGTTCTGACAAGCATCTCTGTTTCTCTGGCAAATCCACAGACCTCTTTATAGGTTTTGGTAGGATTTTTCTTGGCAAAATGCTTGACCCATAGGTACTTTCCCCACTTCCAGGCATGCTCTATTCTGATATCTGAAAGCTTGAAGTATTCGTAGATAATCTTCAGATATCTGATGTCACCCTTGTATTGATCTTCTGTCAGATAGAACGACTCATAGGGTTCAACAACAAGTCTTGGTCTTGTGCCATTCTGTGATATTCAGAATTTTGTGCACATCATCTGGCTTTCCATATGGACAATCATCAGAGAGGTCCTTCTTCATGGCTTCAGTTCTCTTGACAACTTCAAAATCCAACCATGCTTTGATGTGATTGGTGTTGATCAAGGTAGGTTTATTCTTTCTCCATGCCATAAGTTGTTTAAGGATTGGTTCTGGAAATCTTGAATTTACCAATAGATGCTTAAGTTCCAGAATCCAATAGCCATTTTTCTGATTGATGCACACAGAGCGGAGGAATCATTGTCATACTTCACATACTCAATTTTGGATTCTTCTGGCCTGAGTGAAAGTTGACTTTGTCTTTGCTCAGCTCTCAGTCTGTTCCTTTTCTGTCTTGAATTCTCTTTGGGGTTGTTGCTTGAAGAACCACCACCCTGGATAGACTTGGTATTTCCAGAGGGTCTTTTAGTCGCTAGGGATTTGCGGCTATGGGCTCGATTAGGCTTTCAATTTTCCTTTTTACGTGAAGGAGCTTCATCTTCATCGTCTCTTCATCATCATCAAGATCAATTCTTGTGAGATCTTTGACCTTCTTCATTGCCACAGGACTTGATTTGACCTTCTTCTTCGGAAGATTCATCAATCCTCTAACTTGTCTTCTCCTTGGAGCCTTGGTACTCCTTGGAGGTTTTACGCCATGGCCTTGTTACCATTTTGGTTTCTTGATGGGTTTTTGGGAAGCGGCTTGGCTTGAGGAGGGTTCATTGATTACGAGTGGTGGTGGGAAGTTTTCTTCTTCCTTTACGAGCACTTGACTCCAGTTTCTTCTTGATTTCATCTCCTTCTTCCCATTCCCCCTGACTTTGAGGTCCATATTTGTACTTTCTTTCCCCCTTAGTCATTGTTGGCTGACTCAGTCTCATAAAGGAATCTGAGAGAGAGTCAAAATGCCCTTGTAAATAGTTGTAGGCAGTGACCAACTTCTGAAGTTCGGCTTTGAGCTCCTGATTTTGCTTGATAAGTCCATTGTCCTTATCAGTGAGCTCTGCCAATGGGCCTAGGATGGCATCTGCTTTTCCAGCAGTGTAACTTGCCTCTTGAAAAGATTTTTCAGCTAAAGACACATCATCGTCCCTTATCATTCCCAGATCTTTCTGAGCAATGACCATGCTAGTAGTTCTCTAAGTGATGAGCTCAGTGAACTTTCTCATTTCAGAGGGGACTGAGGCAATTACTTCCTTGTTCTGTGAAGACATCTCCTTATTCAGAGTAGCCAGTACTTGGTACCTGCTCATGTATTCATGGGAGTGGACGTTTGGCAGTTTGTTGAAGATTGTAGGAGCAATCAACTTTCTTTTCAAGTGAGAAACCGCTAAATGTTCATGGCGGTGCTCTGCCAAAGTCTTGTCTTCTTCATCATCTGAGTGATTAGCCCAGTGATCTTCATCCTCTTGGACATTTTCATCGATCGTATCAAGTCCAGCAACCATCTCAGAGATTGGTTTCTTTCCTTTCTGGGAGGAGGATGGTACTTCTTTCGAAGATGATGCAGCCTTAGCATCATGCTTGACTTCAGATACTTCTTGATGTCGAGTTCTTTGGTGATCTCTTGCGACATCCCAGCTCTTTAACCTCGAGTAAGCAATCATTTCTTCTAAGTATAGATCTTGTAGTTGATCAATCTTATCTCTGGATTTAGCTATTTGATCTTCCGGTTGAAGATGGAGTGTTGTTCTTCTTCAACAGGTTATGCGAGTTGAGCACTTCCGTGCGAGTGTGTAATATTTTACGATTGGTTTCTTGAAGCTCAACTACTTGTTCGATAATGCTGCGTGTTGGTGAGAAGATGGATGAGTAGATTTACGAGGTGATGAAGACGGAGATTTCGTGAAGTCTTCTCGGTTTGCTTTTCGGTATTGAGGCATTGTTTCTGTGAAATTCCTCCGTCCACAGTGCGGGGCATCATCATCATCCTTTTGTCATTATCATCCTTTTGGTGATGGTCTGGGAGGTTCATCAAAGTAATTTTCATTCATTTCTTCTTCCTCATCATCTTGAGATACAAGATTGATCACTTGGATAGTGATCTTACGCCCATTAACTTCTTCTTGTTCGTAAGGTATGAATTGCGAGTGCAGGGGATCGGCTTGAATGCCATTTGTAATCTTGTCGACCATGCTGTTCAAAAGCATGTATCAAACTATCGCCACTTCTGGAAAAGTCCTTATGTAGTAGAGTCATAGAATCGTATCGTTACGTAGGGAACATTGCTTGGACATATGTTTCCAGGTTAAGAGCTCGTGCTCGTCTGGTTGGTTGATCAGTGATTCTCAATATTTCAGAGAGATCAGAGCACCTTAACTTCTGCCATTTCTTGAAGCATTGAATATGCTTTGGCAAGGTGTGAGCTTTGAAGAAGTGAAGTAGGTCCCTTGTTTCTTCAATGGGAACCTGCTTTGCATCTGTTTGAGCCTGAAAGAAAGAGTTTTGAGTGAGTTTCAAAACTTTTGTAGATATCTGAGTAGAAGTGTAGTTTAGTTTCGAGTTACACGGTAAGAACATCAGGCTCAGATACTTGTTCTACTGAGACGATTGGTGTCTCAGATATCTTGTTGTGAGGTGGAGACTTGGAAGTCTGGTCCTCATCAACCTTTCTTTCTTGAACCTGAGAAAAATACAATACTTAGGAAATAGTTTGAAAGAATCTATGCATAAATATGCTTTTAATGAATTCTGATTTGAGCTACTTACTTCCTCATCAGGAAGCTCAGATTCATTTTTCTCAGAAACTTGTGCAGTTTCTGGTGTTCTTTCGAGTGATGTTGCCTTAGGGCTTCATCAATTTCCATTGATCTTGAAAGTCGCAACTTTATCCCTTGCATTTCTACTTACGAAATAGCCTGTAAGTAGAAAGTATTGAATATTAGAAGAGATAAAAGATAACCTGTGATGAAGAATACTTGTCACTTGATTGTCATATACCTTCAAGTTTGAAGGCTCGATGATGTGTTCTTGAAACCCTTGGTTTAGGTTTGTCTCGCATTTCGCCTTATCTTCTTCCATCTCGGTTGGAGCTGTTAGAAACATTTATCATGAATGAGCATACAAACATTTTTATTGAAAAGTTAGTTCTCTTTAAGAATCATTTACCCGGCATGTGCTCGATTTCTCAAGAGTTGATGTTGAAGGAACCTCTTTTTGATGTCGAGGTAAGCTTCTAAGCTTCCTCTTGTTTCGCATTTCTAACTCACTGTAACAAAGAAATTCTTATAAGGTAACAAGATTTATAAGTATAAAATTTTTCACAAGGTAAGAGTTAAACCGGTCATTTGCAAAGCGGTTTAATTTGATTGGTCTCTGGAACTTGTGACCTTTCTATACATTGGTCGTCTGTCCCGATCAGCTTTCTTTGTTTGAAGTTTCGGTACTTCACACCTTTCTGAGTATGCAACTCGGTTGCCTCCCCTGTTGATCATTATGAGTAGATGTCTCGGTTTGATCCCTCCCATTGAGTTGGGAACACCTTTCAATTCTGATTTTCTTCAACATCTTGTATTCTTTGGTAATTCAAAATGGAGTTCATTTACCATTTCATCAACCACTTGTGCTGTTGTGGTTGTTGTGTTTGTGGTTGTTGTGGTTGTATGCAGGCGAAGATTGATCGAAGAGAATGTTCTTCCAGTTTTTAGATGTGGCATTTCCATCGGCATCTGACACTAAAATACCACTCATCAGGGCTTTGTGAAGTTGTTCAAGAGAGACATTCCCTGATGATGTGTTTGCACCAACAACCTTTGCTATAGGTTGACAACTTTGTGGTGCAGGTTCTTCTTCAGATACCTTATCACCAGTTACTTTTTCAGTAACCTTAGCCCTCTTTGTTCTTTCTAGGACTTGAGAGATGACTAGTTCATCATCTTCATCGTCAGAGCTCTCATCAGCATTGGGAACTGATTGGTCCATTACTCCTGCAGTTTCTGCAGATGGGGCTTGGTGCTTTTCACCACTCTTGGCAGCATTTATGAGTTCATCAGCAAGGCTTTCTGCATTAGTCGCAACATTTCTGAAAGCACTTTCTCTTGCTGAGTCTACTTGTTCAGTAGTTGATAACTCTTTTGCAGCATTGATGAGTTCATCTGCCATTATTAGTTCATCGGCAATGCCTGCAGATATCTGAGAATTGACAACCTCTTTGGGTGTGTCTTCTGATTTGCCAGCAGACTTCTTTCTTGAAGTTCTGGGCTTCTTGGTATAACCTTTTCTTGAGATATCTTTTGATTTTCGCTTCTTAGGACCTTTTCGAGACCCGGTAACCTTTTTCATCAGTTGTATACTCATACTTGTAGAGTAAATTCTTGTTGGCTATTTCACCGTCTCTGAGCTTAATGCAAGCTTTTCCGAAGTAGCATATCTTCATACCATAACCTCATGGCCTTTGGCTCGGCTAGTCCTTTGACAATCTTAGGCTCAAGCCTTGAATCTTCTTCACGAATTTCATGAAGTCGTACTTTCCCCAGATAAAAAAGTTTTCCAGCCTTTTGTCTTGTTGATTCAGCAAGAACATCATGATCCATCGTTCTTGGCTTATCTGGTCAGCACCTCCTTGTAGACCATCAAAGCATCTGTGAAGAATGCAAGCGGTACATCGATGAACCAACAGATGTCCGGTTGGGATGTCGACAAGCTTGAACTCGATGGGTGTATCGATTTTCAAGATCACACGTCGCCATCAAAGTTCTTTAACACCTTCAAGGAGTTCATCATCCTTGGTGTTTATTTCAAAATCCTTTCCAAGATTTTGAACCTCAAACAACTTACAGAAAGTTGTTAAGTCCAGAAGGATTTCCTTTCCTTGGACTGAGGTTTTGATAGACACTATTTCAGTGCCTTCAGAAACACAGGAAATAATCCTGGAGTTGTTGTAAAATTCCAACACATCGAGTGATGAAATTCCACTTGGGCGAGCAGATAGAAAACCCTTGATTTGTGCCTTTTCAAGCATGTCAAGAATCAATTTTCTGTCAGTTTGGTTTTCTATTGCAGCAGTGAGGTATTCCTCAACCATGGCACCACCCCAAATCATTCTGTGACTTGAAGTCCAATGGTCAGGATTAAAAACTCCTACCAGTCGATTGTTAACAATAACCAACTCTGGTGCTTGCTTTTCAGCAGTACCAGTGGAGGATTGGGATTTCTGTGTCGAAGTGTTCTTGGAGGCCATCTCTTTATATAGTGTAGGGAATTGAAATTGGTGTTTGAAAGAGATGTGATTCAGTAATTCTTTGCAGAAAAACTTAATCTGATTTGCAGAGATTGTAGAGGGTTTGCAGAGAATCAAGAGAGAATTTGCTATTTTTGTGCAAGATGAAATTTCGGATTAGGCAAAAGTGATTTCATTTGCCAAAATCCTATATATATAGCAGTTGAATCCCAACAGACAAATACATACAAATTGATTTTGTGTGTACGTATCTGTGATTTGCAAACAGGCGTGAGCAAAAGCTAGTTCGGCATTAAATGCTTAGTGGGCCATGTCTGAATTTCAACAGTCCACTATTTACTGTGAGTTAATTTCCACCGTACAGATCAATCGCTTAACTTCATCAAGGGTCACCATTGCTTCTTCAGCAATGATCACAATCAGCAAGTGTAATTGTGCCCATTTAATGAGTTTTGGCGACTTGCTATCTGAATCACAATTCTGTATGACCAAGGACAACATTGTGATCTGAATCTGTCTTATACTTAGGATTTTTCCAAGTTTTTCATCAAGATAGAAATAATGCGAGTTTCAAGAGAGTAGTTGACTGCAGACAGTTATACTATTCTCTTTTGTGTTCCCCGTTTATAGAATGATTCAGATATCTGAGTTCCCGTCTCAGAGATCTTAAGCTATCTTTTTGCTCTTTTATCCTTTTTGACTTCTGGATTCCCGTTCCAGATTTCTCTTTTCTCTTTTCTGGATACCCGTTCCAGATACCTCTTCTCTGGATGCCCGTTCCAGATTTCTCTTTTCTCTTTTCTGGATACCCGTTCCAGATACCTGAACTTTTTCAGTTCATTGGTAGTTCCATTAGTCCAAGACTATGTCTTAAGGCTAAGAATCTACTTTCTTGTAGTGGCTTAGTGAAGATATCTGCAAGTTGGTCTTCAGTGCCAATCTTGAGTATCTCTATATTGCCTTTTTCAACATGGTCTCTGATGAAGTGATGTCTAACATCAATGTGCTTTGTTCTGGCATGAAATTTAGGATTCTGTGTAATCGCAATAGCACTTGTGTTGTCACAGAAAATGGGAGTTTTCTTCTCATCGAGTCCATAGTCTTTAAGTTGTTGTTGTATCCACAGAATTTGTGTTGCACAACAACCAACAGCAATATATTCAGCCTCTGTGGTAGAAGTTGCAATTGAGTTTTGCTTCTTGCTAAACCATGAGATAAGTCTAGTGCCCAGAAACTGACAAGTTCCTGAGGTGCTTTTCCTATCAAGCAATGATCCAGCATAATCAGCGTCTGAGTACCCAGCTAAACTCAATCCACTTTCTTTAGGATACCACAATCCTACATCTACTGTACCCTTTACATACCTTAATATTTTCATAGCAATGTTGTAGTGTGTTTGCATTGGATTTGTCTGAAATCTAGCACATACTCAACGGCATATTGAATATCGTGTCTACTTGCGTGAGGTAAAGTAGTGAACCTATCAATTTCCTATACTTATGTTCTTCAACACTCTTTATGCGATTCAAGATAAGTCATTTTGGTTCCAATGCTCATAGGTATCTTAGCATTCTTTTCAGAAGGCTTAAGATTAAATTTGTGAGCATATCTTTTGCATACTTTGTTTGACTAATGAATATTCCATCATTGAGTTGCTTGACTTGCAATCCTAGGAAATAATTCATTTCTCCCATCATGCTCATCTCAAACTTGCTTTTCATGAGATTTGCAAAGTCATTACAAAGTTGCTTGTCCTTAGATCCAAATATGATGTCATCAACATATACTTGAACTAAGAGTAGTTTCCCATCATGATTTAAGGTAAATAAAGTTTTATCAACTTCACCTTTCTTGAAACCACTTTCCAGAAGGTATCTGGCCAAAGTGTCATACCATGCTCTTGGAGCCTGTTTCAGTCCATACAGAGCTTTCTGTAGTTTATAGACCATTCTACTTTCTGAGGAAACTTCAAAGCCAGGTGGTTGCTCAACATAAACTTCTTCTGCAAGTTCACCGTTTAGGAATGCACTTTTGACATCCATCTGATAAACTTTGAAATCTTTATGAGCTGCAAAGGCTAGAAAGAGTCTTATTGCATCCAATCTGGCAACTGGTGCATATGACTCGTCAAAATCTAAGCCTTCAGTCTGAGTAAATCCCTTGGCTACCAATCTTGCTTTGTTTCTGGTTATTTCACCAGATTCATTCATCTTGTTTCTGAAAACCCATTTTGTTCCAATCACATATATTCCTTCTATAAATGGAACTAGTTTCCAGACTTTGTTTCTCTCAAATTGATCCAACTCTTCTTGCATTGCAGAGATCCAGTCTTGGTCTCCTAATGCTTCTTCTATATTTTTAGGTTCAATATTAGAGATGAAACATCCAAAGAGAGAGTTAGCATTTTCAGCTATTGCTCTCCTAGTCCTAACACCCTGATTAATCGGTCCAATTATATCCTTTGTAGGATGATCTTTGATCCATTTCATCATAGGTTTAGTGCTAGTAGGATCAATATCCAGGTGATCTGAATGTGAATCACTAAGATTTTGATTTGATACTTTTTCAGTATCTGAGATATCTGACATATGGGAAATGTCATGGATATCTGACAGTTTTTCAGTGTTAGAGATATTTGAGACATGCATTTCAGCATTCTTATTTTCAGATACCTCTTCATGATGAAGGTTCTCGAGAACTTTGTTCCATTTCGGAAAACTTCAGGAAATTCCTCATCATGTTTGTGAGTCATCTTGTTGTTACTAGGCTTTTCAAGCTTTTCTACGTCAGAGTCATCCTCACTTTCCATAATGATGTTTTTCCTTTCTGAGGATTCTTCTTTAGGATCCCTCAGTAATAGTTCTTTGAACCTTTCTGAGATTTCATCAATAGGAGGTGTTTTCTTACTTCCTTCATAGAATACAACATGAACTGATTCTTCAATTTTCTTTGTTCTTTTGTTGTAAACTCGTAAGCTTTCTTTGTTTGTGGAATAGCCAAGAAAAACACCTTCATCTGCCTTTGGTTGAAATGTTCTCAGATAATCTTTCCCGTTGTTTAGAACAAAACATCTACAACCAAATACTCTCATATGTTTGATATTAGGGGGTCTACCAACCAAGATTTCATAGGGGGTCCTGTCATGGTGTTTGTTTATCAAGCATCTGTTCTGAGTGTAGCAGGCTGTGTTTACAGCTTCAACCCAATAAATTTCACTTATCTCAGTGTCAGCTAGCATTGTCCTCAACAGAACCCTTAAAGAAAAGTTGAGGTGTTCTTACAGAGGAAAGTTGGTGTTGTATACCTTTTGGGTACAAAACTCCTTTATGTCTTGGTTGACAAACTCAAGACCATGGTCTGCATTACGATTCAGATACCTTGTCATTTTCATGACTTCAAGCTTTTTCAAGAGTTTGGTATCTCCACCGGCATCAGATTTGTGTTTCAGAAAGACAACCCAAGTGAATCTTGAGAAGTCATCTACAACAACCAGACCATACTTCTTTCCTGCATAACTAGTTACAGATGATTCAAATAGATCCATGTGTAAAAGTTGCAGTGGTCTATCACTAGAGTGTCTGATTTTGGACTTGAAAGAGATCTTAGATTGTTTCCCCATCTGACAGGCAGAACAGATACCATCCTTTCTGAAAGATGTTCTGGGAAGACCAACCACTAACTCTTTCTTGGCAAGTCTATTCAGAGTTTTGAAGTTCAAGTGACTCATTCTTTTGTGCCATAACCAAGCTCTTCCAGGTGACCAGATTGACTCACCATGAGACATTCTTCAGTTGTGGCAGATGCCCAATCGGCAACATAAAGACTGCCTTTCCGCCGACCAACTAAGACTGTCTGCTTTGACTCATTGTCAATTAGTTTGCAGTATTTAGCTTTGAATTTTATAGTAAAACCCTTGTCTGCAACCTGGCTCATGCTAAATAGATTGTATTTCAAATCCTTAACATGTAATACGTCAGTGATTGTTAAAGTTCCCAATTTGACGTTGCCAAATCCCAGAGAGGGATTTAATTCTCCTCCAGCAAATCTGATATCTGGTCCTGTGTTGCAAGCTTTGTAATCAACCAGATTTGCTTTGTCTCCTGTCATGTGCTTTCCGCATCCACTATCAAATAGCCATTGTGCTTTAGTCCAGGAAGCATTCTGCACACAACAGGAAACAGGAGATTAGGTTCTCATATCTTTGATGGAACCGTCAGAATCAAAAGTTCTTCCAGTAGGAATCCATTTTTGAATGAATTTCTTTGAAATATGCTTTTGTCTGACAGGAACGTAAGGAGGAATTCTTTTTGAATGAAAGTTATCATTAGTAAGAATTATTTTCTTCCTTAGTGTGTTCCTAGGTGCTCCATATGATGCTTTCAGATACCTGTCAGGTTTCTGAGTTTGCTTTTCAGCAAACTTAGCCTTCCTTGCCAGATTTCTTCTAGCCCTGGCATTCAGATTTTCAGTGGCTTGATTTAACTTCCACTTCTGATAATTGCTTTGAGAAATTCTAGCTTTCAGCCATCGTTCTTGCTCCTGCTTATACTCATGAGCAAGTTGTTTTCCGATGTCTTTGTAGCCAATGCCGTTTCGAGCACTTGAAGCTATCTGAGATCTTTTCTCAGCAGCTTTGCTAGTCTCTGGTTGATCCAATTTCTTTCCAGAAAAAGTGACATAGGAGAATTTGCGGCTCTGCAATTCTACCTTTTTGAGAGACATAGCACTGTGGGTGTTTACACTTTTCAGTGTTGTGTTTCTTTTCAGAGACGTACCCAACAGTTTTGTTTTTGACTTGTTTTTCCCACAAAGGTTTAGTCGCAACTGCCTTTCCTTTGTCAACAATCTTTGTCTTTTCACCGATACTATAGATTGCATGGGAATCGTCTTGCTGAGTACTTACAAATGTTCTTTTCTCCTTACTCTTATTCAGAGTGATAGAACAATCATGCGTATTCATTCAAGTCCTTTCTTTTCTGAAGGATCTCTTAAGTCAGATTGTACTTCAGTAGGAGTTTCACTAGCTTTGGCATAAGATTGAAAAGATAGTTCTTTCTTTTTGAGTTCCTTGTTTTCAGAAAGAAGATTTTCATAATTCTTTCGTAACTCAGCCATTGCTTCTTCATGTGACTTTTTCGGTCTTAGATATCGAGCTTTGAGAAATGCATTTTCAGATCCTTTCTCTCGATTCTTTAACTAATTGAGAATTTTCCTTTTCAAGAGAATTCTTTTCTTCTTGAGTTTTTGGCTCTAGCTCGGATCATTAAAAATTCTCTTTCATAGATGTCAAGTTCTTTCCTGAGATTTTCTAGATTTTTTATTTCCTCTTCATCACTTTCATAAGTGTAGCAAGAAGTATGTGTTACCTCATCAGCCATAAGACAGTTTTCTATGTTGGAGATGTCTGGTCCGTCAATTTCAAAGAACTCCACACATTTCATTCTTCTTGAGGCCGAAGTCGATTATATCATGAGCTAGTAACTCCACATAATTCTGGTGATGGTAGGGTTGAATCATCTGAATTGTCATCTTCAGAATCTGTCTCAACGTCTAGAGCATCCAGTTGAATTTGGATTTTCTTTCTTTCTTCAGTTAACAAAGCTTTCTGGCTTCTTCTGAAGATTCTTCTATCTTTCTTGTTGCATGTCCTTAGTTTGTTGAGGGCAGGACAATCCTTCTTGAAGTGGCGGTTTACGACAATAGAAAGCAGATATCGTTTCAATTTACGCTTCCTCAAGACATGATGCTTTACGAGTGGCTTGTTCGTGAAGCTTTGCATATTTTTGTAATGGTGATAGTTTGAGCTAGATGCTTTTTCACTTCTCTTTGGCTTTTCTTCTCTCAATTTCTCGACAAATTTACTCATTTGCTTTGCGGCAAGAGCATCCTCGATCTCCTCCTTGCTTTTCTTCTTTTGAAGTTCCTTGAGTAACTAGAGCAACATTCGCAACTTTTAGGTTGTTTGTTCTCTACGAGTTGTCTCATAGTCAACGATAGCAAGATGAGAAAAGTTCCCTTTGGAGTGATATTTGGCATACCTTGGTTAAAATAAAGAATTTAGTATGCTCCCGTTGTGGTTAAGACTTGACAATAGTCTTAATCTTCTCGACCGAGAGTATCTATTGCTTTCCCAAGTCTTTGCCATATCACTCATAAGAGTGGTAAACCTGAAATCAAGTTCTTCCAGAGTTTCAGTGGACCTTGTTTGAAATTTTGAAATTTCAACTTTAGAACTTCGAACTTGTTTTCCTTGGTTTTCTCAGTTCCGGCACAGATTTCTTCAATCAGTTGCCAGGCAACTTTCGCCATTTTAGCACCCCACAGTTTACACTGTATGTGCTCTGGTGTCGATCTGATGATGATGTTACGAGCTTGACCATCCAGACGATTCCTCTTGGCATCTTCCGATGTCCAGAGTTCTCTGGGCTTTGGTTCGTAAATAACTTGACCAGTAGATCTTCCACTAGTTGACGCATCTGTTTGTGAAGATCCTTCGCTTTGATCTCTGTCTCTTCCACTCGAAACCTCCATGACTTGCTTAAGTTGTTGAATGACTATTGGGCCATTCTTTATTACTTCGATCATTTCGTCACTTATGTCTTCAAGGTGGAGCATCATGTTATTTTTCCATTTCTCGTAGTTCTCTGGTTTGAGAACAGGTGCATCACTCAGAGACATACCTGCACACTTAACACACAAATTAAATAGTCCTCAAAAGTGGACAAAGTTCCTTCACCTATCTGGGGATCTAGGTTCAGTGCAGAAGGCTGGTGAACCTCCTGCTCTGATACCACTTGTTGGTCCAGATAACGGCAAAGTAAAAGACTAGGGGGGGTGAATAGTCTTTTAAAACTTTTGTCGATAACAAATATTTCTCGAGATATCGAATAGATATCGATACTTAGAATCAGTGCGGAAGACTTAATAAAGATAAGTGCGTAAGCAGTTAATAAGTGTGTGTGTGTTGCTGAAGTATAAATACAGAAACGTAAATGACACAGCAAGTATAGTAGTATCTGGAGGTGGCGTAATCCTCCAACTAATCCACTTCGGTCTATCAGAGACCTAGAATTCACTAGAACAGATAATTGAGATTTCCTTACAATAATCCTATTCTAAGATTCTTAACAATTGGTTCCCAACCAAATGTTCCCCCTGAGTTGTTCCCCGGCTTTCACAGCCAAGTACTTCCTATACTCAGAAACCTTTGAGTTATTCCCTAGCTTCCCAAGCTAAGTACTTCCTATACTCAATAACCTTGGAGTTATTCCTTAGTTTCCCAAATCAAGTACTTCCTATACTCCGGTAACCTTGGAGTTATTCCCTGATTTTACAAACTAAGTACTTCCTGTACTCCACGCCAGTTATTGTGTTGGTTTTGGTTTGAGTTGTCAGATGAGCGTCTTAATAACTTTTCAGTTAATCAGATAGCTCTGTGAACTAAGTTACTTAATACACTTTACAGCGTATGGTATCTTGTTCGATTTCTTGACCCAAGTCTTATGATATCTGTTCAAGAGAATGAATCTCAGATAGTTGATCTTTTGATTCAACTCCTTCACAGATAGCTTTGCTTGTTTAGGATCAGGACACTTAGAACTTCAGTGTTTACTCAAGATCAAAAGCTTTAGTCGTAACAGAAAGCTTTGATAATAAGTAAGTTGCTTTGAGAGAGTAAGATAATCAGATATCGTATGCAGTTCAAGGTCTTGTGTTCTGAGTTGTGTGTGTCTCTCAAGCTGTCTAAGTGTTGATATTTATAGATGAATTTGAGTGCCGTTTGAATAGTATCCGTTAGGCTCAAATTCAAACTATCGATATCTGTGTATAGTACTGTAGCAGGTTTTGTCTTCTTCTCAGAAGCTGCCGTTGCTTTTATTCAGACATCTCTGTCCGTGCATTAAATGCATTTGTACTATACTTTTTGTCCTGTAGTGTCAACGGAATTATGCTTTGTATCAGAGACTAGTGTTATCTGATTCTTTGCACGTCCTTATCTTCATACTTCAGATACCACTTGTATTTATTGAAACAACTTTGTTTGCAATATATATTTCTCTTTCAGAAACGTGGTTAAAGCTCAAGGTATCTGAGAATAGATATCTGTGGACAATTTCCTTGTTTTCAGATATGTATCTTATTTCTCAGATATCTCTTGTGACACAGTTTGTTTGAAACTGTTCGTGTCTACAAGATCTCTGGCTAAGATATCTGAACAACAGATTCAGTAATCTTGTGCAGTTTTCTTCAAGTCTTCAATTGTTGTTGAGCTTTCTGCTTGGATGTCTTCTTCTTGGTCTTCTCTTCATAAAAATTACATTTTGAGACCTAACATCCTATACAAGATTAGCTAGACTATCATACTTAGTGGGTTTCCTCTTTTACAATGTTCAAGTGAACCAAGAGTACTAATCACCTTTCTGAGACTAAGATAAGTCATCATGTTGCTGAAAAAAATCTAAACATATATTCTTAACAAAATGTCTAACAAATTTCCCCCATTTTGATCAGTCAACGATGACTATCTACCCTATTACAAATCTGGATGAGGAAACAATCCACCACTTAATCATTTCTTAAGATCTTTCAAATCATATAATTAAGTGCAGAAAGTAGACATCAACCAAATCACAAGGTGTGATCTTTGCTGACAAGTTATCTTTTATAGAATACTATCTGAGAGTAAGTTCTTCAGATAAGTCGCAACTAAAGATTACAGATAACTTTAATACATGATACAGTTAAGCTCAGTCAGCAAAAATACAAAAACTACATAGTAAATTAGGACAACAGGAGTAACCAAGCTCCAAGTAAACATCCTAATAGACTAGTCTTCAAGTCTTCAACAGTGTTTCTATGGATCAGTCTGCAAATTTCCTATCACCAAACCTTTTGATGTCATCAGAATAATCATAAAGAAGAGTTCTGACAAGCATCTCTGTTTCTCTGGCAAATCCACAGACCTCTTTATAGGTTTTGGTAGGATTTTTCTTGGCAAAATGCTTGACCCATAGGTACTTTCCCCACTTCCAGGCATGCTCTATTCTGATATCTGAAAGCTTGAAGTATTCGTAGATAATCTTCAGATATCTGATGTCACCCTTGTATTGATCTTCTGTCAGATAGAACGACTCATAGGGTTCAACAACAAGTCTTGGTCTTGTGCCCATTCTGTGATATTCGTAATTTTGTGCACATCATCGGCTTTCCATATGGACAATCATCGAGAGGTCCTTCTTCAGCTTGATTCTCTTGACAACTTCAAAATCCAACCATGCTTTGATGTGATTGGTGTTGATCAAGGTAGGTTTATTCTTTCTCCATGCCATAAGTTGTTTAAGGATTGGTTCTGGAAATCTTGAATTTACCAATAGATGCTTAAGTTCCGATCCAATAGCCATTTTTCCGATTGATGCACTGTGAGCGGAGGAATCATTGTCATACTTCACATACTCAATTTTGGCTTCTTTTGGCCTGAGTGGAAGTTGACTTTGTCTTTGCTCAGCTCTCAGTCTGTTCCTTTTCTGTCTTGAATTCTCTTTGGGGTTGTTGCTTGAAGAACCACCACCTGGATAGACTTGGTATTTCAGAGGGTGTTTTAGCGCTAGGGATTTGCGCTATGGGCTCGATTAGGCTTTCAATTTTCCTTTTTACGTGAAGAGGAGCTTCATCTTCATCGATCTCTTCATCATCATCAAGATCAATTCTTGTGAGATCTTTGCGCCTTCTTCATTGCCACAGGACTTGATTTGACCTTCTTCTTCTTCTTGGAAGATTCATCAATCCTCTAACTTGTCTTCTCCTTGGAGCCTTGGTACTCCTTGGAGGTTTACGTGCCATGGCCCTTGTTACCATTTTGGTTTCTTGATGGGTTTAAGGAAGCGGCTTGGCTTGAGGAGGGTTCATTGATTACGAGTGGTGGTGGAAGTTTTTCTTCTTCCTTTCGAGCCGCTGACTCAGATTTCTTCTTGATTTCATCTCCTTCTTCCCATTCCCCCTGACTTTGAGGTCCATATTTGTACTTTCTTTCCCCCTTAGTCATTGTTGGCTGACTCAGTCTCATAAAGGAATCTGAGAGAGAGTCAAAATGCCCTTGTAAATAGTTGTAGGGCTGACCAACTTCAAGTTGACTTTGAGCTCTGATTTTGCTTGATAAGTCCATTGTCCTTATCGTGAGCTCGCCAATGGGCTAGGATGGCATCTGCTTTTCCAAGGTGTAACTTGCCTCTTGAAAAGATTTTTCACTAAAGACACATCATCGTCCCTTATCATTCCGGATCTTTCCGAGCAATGACCACGCTAGTAGTTCTCTAAGTGATGAGCTCGATGAACTTTCTCATTCGAGAGGGATCGAGGCAATTACTTCCTTGTTACGTGAAGACATCTCCTTCTTGAGTAGCGATGCACAGTACTGCTCATGTATTCATGGGAGTGGACGCGTTTGGCGGGGCATCATCATCATCCTTTTGTCATTATCATCCTTTTGGTGATGGTCGGTGGGGTTCATCAAAGTAATTTTCATTCATTTCTTCTTCCTCATCATCTTCGATACAAGATTGATCACTTAGGATAGTGATCTTACGCCCATTAACTTCTTCTTGTTCGGAAGGTATGAATTGCGTAGTCAGGCGGGACGCTTGAATGCCATTTGTAATCTTGTCGACCATCTGCTGCTCAAAAGCATGTATCAAACTATGCCACTTCTCTGGAAAAGTCTTTATGTAGTAGAGTCGCAATCAGTCTTTGCTACATAGGGAACATTGCTTGGACATATGTTTCAGTCAAGAGCTCGTGCTCGTCTGGTTGGTTGATCAGTGATTCTCAATATTTCAGAGAGATCAGAGCACCTTAACTTCTGCCATTTCTTGAAGCATTGAATATGCTTTGGCAAGGTGTGAGCTTTGAAGAAGTGAAGTAGGTCCTTGTTTCTTCAATGGGAACCGCTTTGCATCTGTTGAGCTGAAAGAAAGAGTTTTGAGTGAGTTTCAAAACTTTTGTAGATATCTGAGTAGAAGTGTAGTTTAGTTTCCGAGTTACCCGAGTAAGAACATCGTGCTCGATACTTGTTCTCTTGAGGAGACGATTGGTGTCTCGGATATCTTGTTGTGAGGTGGAGACTTGGAAGTCGTCCTCATCAACCTTTCTTTCTTGAACACGAGAAAAATACAATACTTAGGAAATAGTTTGAAAGAATCTATGCATAAATATGCTTTTAATGAATTGATTTGAGCTACTTACTTCCTCATCGAGCTCAGTTCATTTTCTCGAAACTTGCGCTTTACGGTGTTCTTTCGAGTGATGTTGCCTTAGGGGCTTCATCAATTTCCATTGATGCAGAGAAAGTCGCAACTTTATCCCCTTGCATTTCTACTTCTGAAATAGCCTGTAAGTAGAAAGTATTGAATATTAGAAGAGATAAAAGATAACCCAGGATGAAGAATACTTGTCACTTGATTGTCATATACCTTCAAGTTTGAAGGCTCAGTGATGTGTTCTTCAGAAACCCTGTTGGTTTCTGGGTTTGTCTCTGGCATTTCTGCCTTATCTTCTTCCATCTCAGTTGGAGCCTGTTAGAAACATTTATCATGAATGAGCATACAAACATTTTTACTGAAAAGTTAGTTCTCTTTAAGAATCATTTACCTGTGGCACAGGCTCAGATTTCTCAAGAGTTGATGTTGAAGGAACCTCTTTTTCAGTATCTGAGGTAAGCTTCTAAGCTTCCTCTTGTTTCTGCATTTCTAACTCAGCCTGTAACAAAGAAATTCTTATAAGGTAACAAGATTTATAAGTATAAAATTTTTCACAAGGTAAGAGTTAAACCAGTCATTTGCCCGAGCAGTTTCAGGCTGATTGGTCTCTGGAACTTGTGACCTTTCTATACATTGGTCGTCCTGTCCCAGTCCAGTTTCTTTGTTTGAAGTTTCTGGTACTTCACACCTTTCCTGAGTATGCAACTCAGTTGCCTCCCCTGGTTGATCATTATGAGTAGATGTCTCAGTTTGATCCCTCCCATTGAGTTGGGGAACCTGCTCAATTACAGGATTTTCTTCAACATACTGTATTGCTGGTAATTCAAAATGGAGTTCATTTACCATTTCATCAACCACTTGTGGCTGTTGTGGTTGTTGTGTTTGTGGTTGTTGTGGTTGTCTGGAAGCAGAAGATTGATCAGTAGAATGTTCTTCCAGATTTTTAGATGTGGCATTTCCATCAGCATCTGCCAGCACTAAAATACCACTCATCAGGGCTTTGTGAAGTTGTTCAAGAGAGACATTCCCTGATGATGTGTTTGCACCAACAACCTTTGCTATAGGTTCAAGAACTTTGTGGTGTAGGTTCTTCTTGGATACCTTATCACCGTTACTTTTTCAAGAACCTTAGCCCTCTTTGTTCTTTCTAGGACTTGAGATGACTAGTTCATCATCTTCATCGTCGAGCTCTCATCAAGATTGGGAACCGATGGTCCATTACTCCTGCGGTTTCGCAGATGGGGCTTGGTGCTTTTCACCACTCTTGGCAGCATTTATGAGTTCATCAGCAAGGCTTTCTGCATTAGTCGCAACATTTCTGAAAGCACTTTCTCTTGCTGAGTCTACTTGTTCAGTAGTTGATAACTCTTTTGCAGCATTGATGAGTTCATCTGCCATTATTAGTTCATCGGCAATGCCTGCAGATATCTGAGAATTGACAACCTCTTTGGGTGTGTCTTCTGATTTGCCAGCAGACTTCTTTCTTGAAGTTCTGGGCTTCTTGGTCGCAACCTTTTCTTCAGATATCTTTTCAGATTTTCTCTTCTTAGGACCTTTCTGAGACCCAGTAACCTTTTTCATCAGATTTGTATACTCATACTTGTAGAGTAAGTTACTGTTGGCTATTTCAGCCGTCTCTCTGAGCTTAATGCCAAGCTTTTCCAGCAAGTAGCATATCTTCATACCATAACCTACTGTGGCCTTTGGCTCAGCTAGTCCTTTGACAATCTTAGGCTCGAAGCCTTGAATCTTCTTCACGAATTTCATGAAGGCGTACTTTCCCGATTAAAGGGTTTTCGGCCTTTTGTCTTGTTGATTCAAAGAAGAACATCATGATCCATCGTTCTTGGCTTATCCGTCAGTCACCTCCTTGTAGACCATCAAAGCATCTGTGAAGAATGCAAGCCAAGACATCCCGGTGAACAGATGTCTGGTTCGGATGTCAGAAAGCTTGAACTCAGTGGGTGTCTCTGATTTTTCAAGATCACACACGTCACTGTAAAGTTCTTTAACACCTTCAAGGAGTTCATCATCCTTGGTGTTTATTTCAAAATCCTTTCCAAGATTTTGAACCTCAAACAACTTACAGAAAGTTGTTAAGTCCAGAAGGATTTCCTTTCCTTGGACTGAGGTTTTGATAGACACTATTTCAGTGCCTTCAGATACACAGGAAATAATCCTGGAGTTGTTGTAAAATTCCAACACATCGAGTGATGAAATTCCACTTGGGCGAGCAGATAGAAAACCCTTGATTTGTGCCTTTTCAAGCATGTCAAGAATCAATTTTCTGTCACATTGGTTTTTCTTGCAGCAGTGAGGTATTCCTCAACCATGGCACCACCCCAAATCATTCTGTGACTTGAAGTCCAATGGTCAGGATTAAAAACTCCTACCAGTCGATTGTTAACAATAACCAACTCTGGTGCTTGCTTTTTTTTGATACCGGTGGAGGATTGGGATTTCGTGTCGAAGTGTTCTTGGAGGCCATCTCTTTATATAGTGTAGGAATTGAAATTGGTGTTTGAAAGAGATGTGATTGATAATTCTTTGCGAAAAACTTAATCTGATTTGCAGAGATTGTAGAGGGTTTGTAGAGAATCAAGAGAGAATTTGCTATTTTTGTGCAAGATGAAATTTCGGATTAGGCAAAAGTGATTTCATTTGCCAAAATCCTATATATATAGCAGTTGAATCCCAACAGACAAATACATAGAAATTGATTTTGTGTATGCGTGTACATGATTTGCAAACAGGCGTGAGCAAAAGCTAGTTCGGCATTAAATGCTTAGTGGGCCATGTCTGAATTTCAACAGTCCACTATTTACTGTGAGTTAATTTCCACCGTACAGATCAATCGCTTAACTTCATCAAGCGTCACCATTGCTTCTTCAGCAATGATCACAATTAGCAAGTGTAATTGTGCCCATTTAATGAGTTTTGGCGACTTGCTATCTGAATCACAATTCTGTATGACCAAGGACACTTTTTAGCATCCTGAATCATCTTATACTTAGGATTTTTCCAAGTTTTCATCAAGATAGAAATAATGCGAGTTTCAAGAGAGTAGTTATCGCAGCAGTTATACTATTCTCTTTTGTGTTCCCCGTTTAGAGAATGATTCAAATATCTGAGTTCCCGTCTCAGAGATCTTAAGCTATCTTTTTGCTCTTTTATCCTTTTTATACGGATTCCCGTTCAGTTTCTCTTTCTCTTTTACGGATACCGTTCGGATACCTCTTCTCTGGATGCCCGTCCCATTTCTCTTTCTCTTTTTGGATACCGTTCGGATACGAACTTTCGGTTCATTGGTAGTTCCATTAGTCCAAGACTATGTCTTGAGGCTAAGAATCTACTTTCTTGTAGTGGCTTAGTGAAGATATCGCAAGTTGGTCTTGATGCCAATCTTGAGTATCTCTATATTGCCTTTTTCAACATGGTCTCGATGAAGTGATGTCTAACATCAATGTGCTTTGTTACGGCATGAAATTTAGGATTACGTGTAATCGCAATAGCACTTGTGTTGTCACGGAAAATGGGAGTTTTCTTCATCGAGTCCATAGTCTTTAAGTTGTTATTGTATCCACGAATTTGTGTTGCACAACAACCAGCAATATATTCAGCTACTGTGGTAGAAGTTGCAATTGAGTTTTGCTTCTTGCTAAACCATGAGATAAGTCTAGTGTGCCGTAAACCCAAGTTCTCGAGGTGCTTTTCCTATCAAGCAATGATCCAAGATAATCGATACGAGTACCCAGCTAAACTCAATCCACTTTGTTTAGGATACCACAATCCTACATCTACTGTACCCTTTACATACCTTAATATTTTCATAGCAATGTTGTAGTGTGTTTGCATTGGATTTGTCTGAAATCTAGCACATACTCCAACGGCATATTGAATATCAGGTCTACTTGCAGTGAGGTAAAGTAGTGAACCTATCAATTTCCTATACTTATGTTCTTCAACACTCTTATGATTCGATTATAGGTCATTTTGGTTCCAATGCTCATAGGTATCTTAGCATTCTTTTCGTAAGGCTTAAGATTGAATTTTGTGAGCATATCTTTTGCATACTTTGTTTGACTAATGAATATTCCATCATTGAGTTGCTTGACTTGCAATCCTAGGAAATAATTCATTTCTCCCATCATGCTCATCTCAAACTTGCTTTTCATGAGATTTGCAAAGTCATTACAAAGTTGCTTGTCCTTAGATCCAAATATGATGTCATCAACATATACTTGAACTAAGAGTAGTTTCCCATCATGATTTAAGGTAAATAAAGTTTTATCAACTTCACCTTTCTTGAAACCACTTTCCGGAAGGTATCTCGCCAAAGTGTCATACCATGCTCTTGGAGCTGTTTGATCCATCTGAGCTTTACGTAGTTTATAGACCATTCTACTTTCTCGAGGAAACTTCAAAGCCGGTGGTTGCTCAACATAAACTTCTTACGCAAGTTCACCGTTTAGGAATGCACTTTTGACATCCATCGATAAACTTTGAAATCTTTATGAGTCAAAGGCTAGAAAGAGTCTTATTGCATCCAATCGCAACCGGTGCATATGACTCGTCAAAATCTAAGCCTTGATGCGAGTAAATCCTTGGCAACCAATCTTGCTTTGTTTACGGTTATTTCACCGATTCATTCATCTTGTTTCGAAAACCCATTTTGTTCCAATCACGATATTCCTTCTATAAATGGAACTAGTTTCCGGACTTTGTTTCTCTCAAATTGATCCAACTCTTCTTGCATTGCGAGAGATCCATTCTTGGTCTCCTAATGCTTCTTCTATATTTTAGGTTCAATATTAGAGATGAAACATCCAAAGAGAGAGTTAGCATTTTCACTATTGCTCTCTAGTCCTAACACCCTGATTAATCGGTCCAATTATATCCTTTGTAGGATGATCTTTGATCCATTTCATCATAGGTTTAGTGCTAGTAGGATCAATATCCAGGTGATCTGAATGTGAATCACTAAGATTTTGATTTGATACTTTTTCAGTATCTGAGATATCTGACATATGGGAAATGTCATGGATATCTGACACTTTTTCAGTGTTAGAGATATCCCGAGACATGCATTTCAAAGATTCTTATTTTCGAATACCTCTTCATGATGAAGGTTCTCGAACTGTTCCATTTCTGGAAAACTCATAGGAAATTCCTCATCATGTTTGTGAGTCATCTTGTTGTTACTAGGCTTTTCAAGCTTTTCTACGTCAGAGTCATCCTCACTTTCCATAATGATGTTTTTCCTTTCTGAGGATTCTTCTTTAGGATCCCTCAGTAATAGTTCTTTGAACCTTTCTGAGATTTCATCAATAGGAGGTGTTTTCTTACTTCCTTCATAGAATACAACATGAACTGATTCTTCAATTTTCTTTGTTCTTTTGTTGTAAACTCTGTAAGCTTTGCTGTTTGTGGAATAGCCAAGAAAAACACCTTCATCTGCCTTTGGTTGAAATGTTCTCAGATAATCTTTCCCGTTGTTTAGAACAAAACATCTACAACCAAATACTCTCATATGTTTGATATTAGGGGGTCTACCAACCAAGATTTCATAGGGGGTCCTGTCATGGTGTTTGTTTATCAAGCATCTGTTCTGAGTGTAGCAGGCTGTGTTTACAGCTTCAACCCAATAAATTTCACTTATCTCAGTGTCAGCTAGCATTGTCCTCAACAGAACCCTTAAAGAAAAGTTGAGGTGTTCTTACAGAGGAAAGTTGGTGTTGTATACCTTTGCGGGTACAAAACTCCTTTATGTACTGGTTGACAAACTCAGTACCATGGTCTGTTCTGATTGCAGATACCTTGTCATTTTTCATGACTTCAAGCTTTTTCAGCAGGTTTGGTATCTCCACCCTGGCATCAGATTTGTGTTTCAGAAAGACAACCCAAGTGAATCTTGAGAAGTCATCTACAACAACCAGACCATACTTCTTTCCTGCATAACTAGTTACAGATGATTCAAATAGATCCATGTGTAAAAGTTGCAGTGGTCTATCACTAGAGTGTCTGATTTTGGACTTGAAAGAGATCTTAGATTGTTTCCCCATCTGACAGGCAGAACAGATACCATCCTTTCTGAAAGATGTTCTGGGAAGACCAACCACTAACTCTTTCTTGGCAAGTCTATTCAGAGTTTTGAAGTTCAAGTGACTCATTCTTTTGTGCCATAACCGGTTCTTCGTGTGACCAGATTGACTCACCATGAGACATTCTTGATTGTGGCGGATGCCCAATCGGCAACATAAAGCGCCTTTCCGCCGACCAACTAAGGTATGCTTTGACTCATTGTCAATTAGTTTGCGATTTAGCTTTGAATTTTATAGTAAAACCCTTGTCGCAAAGCGGCTCATGCTAAATAGATTGTATTTCAAATCCTTAACATGTAATACGTCGTGATTGTTAAAGTTCCCAATTTGACGTTGCCAAATCCGGAGAGGATTTAATTCTCCTCCAACAAATCGATATCCGGTCCGTGTTGCAAGCTTTGTAATCAACAGTTGCTTTGTCTCTGTCATGTGCTTTCGCATCCACTATCAAATAGCCATTGTGCTTTAGTCCGAAGCATTCGCACTGACAGAAGCAGGAGATTAGGTTCTCATATCTTTGATGGAACCGGAATCAAAAGTTCTTCCAGAGGAATCCATTTTGAATGAATTTCTTTGAAATATGCTTTTATCGGCGAGAACGTAAGGAGGAATTCTTTTGAATGAAAGTTATCATTAGTAAGAATTATTTTCTTCCTTGGTGTGTTCCTAGGTGCTCCATATGATGCTTTCGGATACATCGGGTTTACGAGTTTGCTTTTCAGCAAACTTAGCCTTCCTTGCCAGATTTCTTCTAGCCCTGGCATTCAGATTTTCAGTGGCTTGATTTAACTTCCACTTCTGATAATTGCTTTGAGCAATTCTAGCTTTCAGCCATCGTTCTTGCTCCTGCTTGTACTCATGAGCAAGTTGTTTTCCGATGTCTTTGTAGCCAATGCCGTTTCGAGCACTTGAAGCTATCTGAGATCTTTTCTCAGCAGCTTTGCTAGTCTCTGGTTGATCCAATTTCTTTCCAGAAAAAGTGACATAGGAGAATTTGCGGCTCGCAATTCTACCTTTTTGAGAGACATATAACTTTGGGTGTTTACACTTTTCGGTGTTGTGTTTCTTTCGAGACGCGTACCCAACAGTTTTGTTTTTGACTTGTTTTTCCCACAAAGGTTTAGTCGCAACTGCCTTTCCTTTGTCAACAATCTTTGTCTTTTCACCGATACTATAGATTGCATGGGAATCGTCTTGCTGAGTACTTACAAATGTTCTTTTCTCCTTACTCTTATTCAGAGTGATAGAACAATCATGCAGTATTCACTTGAGTCCTTTCTTTTCTGAAGGATCTCTTAAATCAGATTGTACTTCAGTAGGAGTTTCACTAGCTTTGGCATAAGATTGAAAAGATAGTTCTTTCTTTTTGAGTTCCTTGTTTTCAGAAAGAAGATTTTCATAATTCTTTCGTAACTCAGCCATTGCTTCTTCATGTGACTTTTCAGTCTTAGATATCTGAGCTTTGAGAAATGCATTTTCAGCATCCTTTCTCTCAGATTCTTTAACTAATTGAGAATTTTCCTTTTCAAGAGAATTCTTTTCTTCTTCAAGGTTTTCGGCTCTAGCTCGGATCATTAAAAATTCTCTTTCATAGATGTCAAGTTCTTTCCTGAGATTTTCTAGATTTTTTATTTCCTCTTCATCACTTTCATAAGTGTAGCAAGAAGTATGTGTTACCTCATCAGCCATAAGACAGTTTTCTATGTTGGAGATGTCTGGTCCGTCAATTTCAGCAACTCCACACATTTCATTCTTCTTGAGGCCGAAGTCGATTATATCATGAGCTAGTAACTCCACATAATTCTGGTGATGGTAGGGTTGAATCATCTGAATTGTCATCTTCAGAATCTGTCTCAACGTCTAGAGCATCCAGTTGAATTTGGATTTTCTTTCTTTCTTCAGTTAACAAAGCTTTCTGGCTTCTTCTGAAGATTCTTCTATCTTTCTTGTCGCCTGTCCTTAGTTTGTTGAGGGCAGGACAATCCTTCTTGAAGTGGCCAGGTTTCTGACAATAGAAACAGATATCGTTTCCAATTTCTGCTTCCTCAGTACATGATGCTTTCTGAGCTGGCTTGTTCAGCGAGCTTTGCATATTTTTGTACTGGTGATAGTTTGAGCCTAGATGCTTTTTCAGCTTCTCTTTGGCTTTTCTTCTCTCAATTTCTCGACTGACAAATTTACTCATTTGCTTTGCAGCAAGAGCATCCTCAGTCTCCTCCTTGCTTTTCTTCTTTTCAGAAGTTCCTTGAGTAACTAGAGCAACATTCTGCAACTTTTCAGTTGTTTGTTCTCTCTGAGTTGTCTCATAGTCAACAGTAGCAAGATGAGAGAAAAGTTCCACTGGAGTGATATTTGGCATACCTTGGTTAAAATAAAAGAATTTAGTATGCTCCCAGTTGTGGTTAAGACTTCTGACAATAGTCTTAATCTTCTCAGACTGAGAGTATCTATTGCTTTCCCAAGTGCTGCCATATCACTCATGAGAGTGGTAAACACGAAATCAAGTTCTTCGAGTTTCGATGGACCTTGTTTGAAATTTTGAAATTTCAACTTTAGAACTTCGAACTTGTTTTCCTTGGTTTCTCAGTTCCGGCACAGATTTCTTCAATCAGTTGCCAGGCAACTTTCGCCGTTTTAGCACCCCACAGTTTACACTGTATGTGCTCTGGTGTCGATCTGATGATGATGTTACGAGCTTGACCATCCAGACGATTCCTCTTGGCATCTTCCGATGTCCAGAGTTCTCTGGGCTTTGGTTCGTAAATAACTTGACCAGTAGATCTTCCACTAGTTGACGCATCTGTTTGTGAAGATCCTTCGCTTTGATCTCTGTCTCTTCCACTCGAAACCTCCATGACTTGCTTAAGTTGTTGAATGACTATTGGGCCATTCTTTATTACTTCGATCATTTCGTCACTTATGGCTTCAAGGTGGAGCATCATGTTATTTTTCCATTTCTCGTAGTTCTCTGGTTTGAGAACAGGTGCATCACTCAGAGACATACCTGCACACTTAACACACAAATTAAATAGTCCTCAAAAGTGGACAAAGTTCCTTCACCTATCTGGGGATCTAGGTTCGGTCTATAAGGTGGTGAACCTCCGCTCTGATACCACTTGTTGGTCGAGATAACGCAAAGTAAAAGACTAGAGGGGCGCGAAGAGTCTTTTAAAACTTTTGTCGATAACAAATATTTCTCAGATATCTGAATAGATATCTGATACTTAGAATCGAGTCAGGAAGACTTAATAAAGATAAGTGCGAAAGCAGTTAATAAGTGTGTGTGTGTTCTTTGAGTATAAATCTGAAACGTAAATGACACAAAAGTATAGTAGTATCGGAGGTGGCGTAATCCTCCAACTAATCCACTTGGTCTATCGAGACCTAGAATTCACTAGAACAGATAATTGAGATTTCCTTACAATAATCCTATTCTAAGATTCTTAACAATTGGTTCCAACCAAATGTTCCCCGAGTTGTTCCCGGCTTTCACGACAAGTACTTCCTATACTCAGAAACCTTTGAGTTATTCCCTAGCTTCCCAAGCTAAGTACTTCCTATACTCAATAACCTTGGAGTTATTCCTTAGTTTCCCAAATCAAGTACTTCCTATACTCCGGTAACCTTGGAGTTATTCCCTGATTTTTCAAACTAAGTACTTCCTGTACTCCACGCCAGTTATTGTGTTGGTTTTGGTTTGAGTTGTCAGATGAGCGTCTTAATAACTTTTCAGTTAATCAGATAGCTCTGTGAACTAAGTTACTTAATACACTTTACAGCGTATGGTATCTTGTTCGATTTTACTGACCCAAGTCTTATGATATCTGTTCAAGAGAATGAGTCTCAGATAGTTGATCTTTTGATTCAACTCCTTCACAGATAGCTTTGCTTGTTTAGGATCAGGACACTTAGAACTTCAGTGTTTACTCAAGATCAAAAGCTTTAGTCGCAACAGAAAGCTTTGATAATAAGTAAGTTGCTTTGAGAGAGTAAGATAATCAGATATCGTATGCAGTTCAAGGGCTTGTGTTCTGAGTTGTGTGTGTCTCTCAAGCTGTCTAAGTGTTGATATTTATAGATGAATTTTAGTGCCGTTTGAATAGTATCCGTTAGGCTCAAATTCAAACTATCGATATCTGTGTATAGTACTGTAGCAGGTTTTGTCTTCTTCTCAGAAGCTGCCGTTGCTTTTATTCAGACATCTCTGTCCGTGCATTAAATGCATTTGTACTATACTTTTTGTCCTGTAGTGTCAACGGAACTATGCTTTGTATCAGAGACTAGTGTTATCTGATTCTTTGCACGTCCTTATCTTCATTCTTCAGATACCACTTGTATTTATTGAAACAACTTTGTTTGCAATATATATTTCTCTTTTAGAAACGTGGTTAAAGCTCAAGGTATCTGAGAATAGATATCTGTGGACAATTTCCTTGTTTTCAGATATGTATCTTATTTCTCAGATATCTCTTGTGACACAGTTTGTTTGAAATCGTTATGTCTACAAGATCTCTGGCTAAGATATCTGAACAACAGATTCAGTAATCTTGTGCAGTTTTCTTCAAGTCTTCAATTGTTGTTGAGCTTTCTGCTTGGATGTCTTCTTCTTGGTCTTCTCTTCATAAAAATTACATTTTGAGACCTAACATCCTATACAAGATTAGCTAGACTATCATACTTAGTGGGTTTCCTCTTTTACAATGTTCAAGTGAACCAAGAGTACTAATCACCTTTCTGAGACTAAGATAAGTCATCATGTTGCTGAACAAAATCTAAACAGATATTCTTAACAAAATATCTAACAGACCTTGATTTCACCACTGAACAAGCCTCAGAAACCACAAGAACTTCAGCATCACCATAAGAATGTGCAGACTCAGCAATGTATGCATTATGAGCATTATTGTTCTCTGAGTCATTTACTTGCAATTTACCAGCTTTCTTGTCTCTCTTAAATTTGAAACACTGCTTCTTGAGATGGCCTGGCATTTTGCAATAGAAACACTTCCTCTTTTCAGAGTTGTTACCATCTGTAGATTTGAATTTTTCAAATTTTCTGGTGTCTGCAGACATAGGTGCTTTATTCTTTGCCTGCAACTTATGGCTCCACCTTTCGTTGATATTTAGGCTCTCAGCTGCATTGTCATTACCAGTGACAGGTCCCTTATGCAGCTCCTTGTTCCTTAGAGCAATATCCACATCATCATATGTCAGTTTGGTGCTCTTATGAATAACTAGAGCATCAATGAAATGCTCATAAGATTTTGGCAAGGCTCCCAGTATTACTAGAGCTTTATCTTCATCAGATACTTCAATGCTAACACTCTCCAGGTCCTGACACATCTTGTTGAAATCATCAAGTTGCTGAGAGATTGGCTTATCTGTGCTAATTCGGAAATTGAACAATCTTTTCCTCAGATGCAGCTTGTTTGTAGATGTTTTAGAGTTATACATCTCCTCCAACTTTTCCCAAACTTCTTTAGCAGTTTTGATCTTGATTACTTCCCTGAGAATCTTGTCATCAAGAGACAAGATTATTGTACTACGAGCTCTTCCCATTATCGTAGCCTTCTCCTTGGCATCGAAATCATCTGCAAAACCTTTGTCTCCCAAGAGTGCAGCATCTAAACCTTGATGGATCAACAGTGCTTCCATCTTGGCTTTCCATAAACCGAAATCGGTTTTATCCGTGAACTTTTCAACATCAAACCTCATGGATGATCCCATAGCTGATCGAAAAACAGTTGAGACTCAAATCTTTCCCACAAACGGCGCCAATTGTTGAGTCACAACAATAATCTCAACCAAAACGATCAACAATAATACGATAAACAAGAACGCACAAGAATTTACGTGGTTCGGCCAAATTAGCCTACATCCACGGGAAACCAAACACGGATATTATTATCAACTGAGATTCGATTACAAGCTCTAACAACCTTCACAAAGATCAAGCCTAATCGATTATCTATACTTCTCAATTCAAACCGAAAGAGAAAACAAGATACAATCTCAAACAACAATGGAACTCTTCAGCAATTCGCAATGATAAAGCACGAAACCTGAAATCTCCAACTGTCAGTTGTGCGCCAATTCTCGATCAATCACTGTACAAAATTTCAGAGCAAATGATGAAGAAGCGAGAGAGAATTTCTGGAAACTTTATCAGCTAGTTGCTTGCTCTGTTTTCTGTTCTCTTCTCTTTAATAACCGCCCATAACTAACTTTTTAAGAGTGAATTGATCTCAGCCATTGATCATCAGGAACCAATCTGAACCATCCAAAGTCAACTACTTAATTTTGAGATAAAATCCAACAGATAGATCTAAATTGGAAAGGTTGGAAAGTGGACCTATGGAACTTGGAATTTGCCCTGTCAGTCTATTACCATTCAGAAATAGTTGTCTGAGCCTTGGCAGGTCAAATCCAATTGATGGAGGGATGGTTCCTTCCAGGTAGTGTTCTCCTGATAAATCTATGACCTCAAGATGTGCAGAAGTGTAATTGAAGGAGATATCAAGCCTGTCATGTTCACTTCCAGAGGGATATATAGATGGCCTGAGTCGATCACTCCTGACAGGTAGAGTTGTGTCACTCTACCAGTGATGTTATCACAGTAAATACCTTCCCATTTGCAGCAGTCATGCCCGTGCCATCTCTTGAGGCGACCAGAGGTGTCTATGACGATACCTTGCTTGAAATCGTTTAGACCTTTTAGGTCATCAGAATGGCATGTTCTTTTATTGATGCCTTTGTAACTTTCTGAAGTTGTTGAGAGAGTTAGAACTGCTATCAACCATAAAAATAGAGTCTTGGAATTCATTTTTCTGTAGTTCTAACTCTTTTGAGTTTGGTGATTGACTGATTGCATGAATATGTTTTATATTGAGCTAAAGTTCCAACAGTGTGAAGGAATGCTGATATTTCTCCTCCCAGTTAATAAATTTATTTAGTAATCCAAAGATTGTGATTGAATAATATCTGCTAAGTGTTGTTTTTTTGGAGAACAGAAACTAGAAACTGTCGTTACAAAGAGCGAAACTTCTTGGTTTTGCTACTATAAGTAAGCTAGAAGATGTTATGGAAATGATCAATTACATATACCCCTGTTAAATGCCCTTCTCACAAATGGGTACCCGTTAGTCAAACAATTACATCTAAGTCCTTTAAGCTGAAAATCCGTTGACCAAATAAGCTGCTACAGTAACTTATGCTAAAACCAAACAGGCCTTTATCCAATTTTCAGAAAATTGATCAAAGTCCCATTCGTTTCTTCTTTTCTTTCTCTTCTTCTCCGATCTGTCTCTTCATCTCCGATCCTCTGATCTGTTCTTCTTCTCCGATCTGTCTCTTCATCTCCGATCTTCTCCGATTGGTCTCTTCTTCCCCGTTCTTCTTCTCCGATCTTCTGTTCTTCTCCGATCTTCTTCTCCGTCTTCTTCTGATCATCACTATTCAGATTGTTGGCCTTTTTGAGAAGTAATTTGAAATCGGAAGTCGAACCACCGCAATGGCGCTTACGAACGCAATGGCACTGCATCATATCGATGAAAAGCTTGGTCTCTGCTTTCCAAAGAGATTCTGCATCGAACGGATCACCAGGCACCATGGTTGATTGGAGTTTCATACTTGGATCTCTGAACTAAACTTTGTCTTGTGTTTGTTTGTTAATGCTGTAGAAACGAAGGATCTCTGGTTTCATTAATATATTAATATATGGATCTTCTCCGTCTTCTTCCCCGATCTGTCTCTTCTTCTCCGAGCTTCCATTGCTAGACTTTTGAACATAAAATTCAGATTTATGTTGAACTCATTTGGCTAGGAACCTAGATTTCTGTCAAATTCGTCTGATTGGATCTTGGTTAAGTTTCCTGTGGTTCATTGTTGCAGGGACTCAAATGAAAGTTATGGAAACTAGAAACTTTTACAATTGAGAATTTGACAGACCTAATTGTAAAATTGAAAACGTTATAGGGACTGAATTGAACATTTAGAAAGTTGAAGGGTGATATTCTGAAAACCAGAAAATTGTTGGGTTTGCCTTTTCAAAATTCTATTTTGTTCAAGGACTTAAGTTGTAAATACATTGTTTGACTATTTGCAAAAGTTGATAATTAAACAAGGTCAAAAAAAGGCTTTTCCTGAATTTAATTCGCCAAAAGTCAAATCCGTGGACTTAGATGTAATTGATTTTTATCGATCTGGACTTACATGTTATTTTTTGACTAACAGATATCCATCTGTAATAAGAAAATTTAAGAGGGGGTGTAGATGTAATTTGCCCTTATGGAAATTTGATGAAACAGTCTATGATTTCCAAGGATCTAGGGGTTTGCCGCATAAATCTCTGTTTCCCAGATAAGTTTCTTTGGGAAAATTTATGAGCGGTGCACCAGGCGGAATTTCTCCTTCCAGAAGATTACCCGAGAGATCCAACTCGAAAAGACTTTTCAATTTCAGAAATTCCTTTGGTATTCTTCCCGTGACCTTATTCTTTTGCAAAAAGAGATATTGAAGGTTCCAAGGGAAGACATCTCCTGCGGTAATGGCCCTTGAATCATGTTGTTGGAAGCATTTAACACGATAAGGTTGGAAAGTCAATCAGGCCACGGGAAGAATACCAAGGAAGATATCTGATGTTCCCAAGGGAAGACATTATGTTGTTGTTGGAAGCATTATAAATTCTCATTAACAAACTTAATAATTAGTCTCATGGAGAAATCGGTTTCACTCATCCTCTTGCATCTTCACTACCATTGGTCTTTCTGAGTTGTCTGTGGTTGATCTGCCCATGATGCATATAAGAAAGTCAAAAAAATTATTAAGGTTATTTAATAAGAATTTATGATGTTTTCTTCATAGGTATGCCCTTCTTTTTATTCGAAAAACATACATTTGGTTAACATGAATGTTATGATTAAAAATATCGAACTTTTTATTAACAACATATATATATATATATATATATATATATATATATATATATATATATATATATATATATATGTATATGTATATTTAAATTAATTTTAGGAAATCTTCTACATAACTTTGTGAGTTTTTATACTCGAGTGAAGTTATTTAGTTAGGGTTTTTAGGTAAAATAATTTTTTGGTACTCAAGCGTGAGATATTTTCAATTTTGGTACTTCAGAGTGACCGTGTCCAATTGATCGATGTACTAAATATCAATAACTATTTACAATTAAGGTACTAATTGTATTAAGAAAGCGGGCCATGCCATTTCCGCGCGAGTAAATGTCAAACGTCGAAAAACAGCATGAAAAATTGGTCGATCATAATACATCGTGAACGTTGTTCCAACTCACACGCGTGAGATTCTTATTTGTCTGCTTCTTTTTCGTGGCTTATTCATTAGTTTTGTCACAATTGAGCGAATTCACATGAAATTGAGGTTAGGTTCATGTAATATAGCTCAATTGAGACGCTTCGGATTTTAATTTACAATCAGTACTTTAATTGTAATTAATTAAACAATATAATAGGAGTAGTAGTAGGAGGAGGAGGAGGAGGAGCCAATGTTGTCCCACTAAACCTTAAAAACGCGAAACACTTCTTAAAGTCGCGTGTCTAATTTTTTCCTCTGAAATTTGTCATTCGGGGCGCCAAAATCTCCGTCACTTCCGAATTGGGTCAACGCCAAACCGGCGCCTCTTTTGGCGGAGTACACATAGCAGTACTTTGAATGTCAAGATGGATTGCACTGCTATTCATTTAGATTTATGTTTTGTCGTCTTCAATTTATATTGTCATAGCATGGGTTTATTGCTTATTGCTCTGATTAAGTAGATAACAAGTGTTTGTTTACCTGATTATAGGGCTTTTTTTTTTTTTTTTTAAGCTTTGGTTGCTGAATTAGATAGTTAGTCATGTGTGATTGTCGTCAGGTGAAGATAGGTCCATTGAGCGTATCTCCCATGGGATTTGGGACTTGGGCTTGGGGTAATCAGCTTTTATGGGGTTACCAAGAGTCCATGGATACTGAGCTTCAGCAGACTTTTAATCTTGCTGTTGAGAACGGTATCAATTTATTCGATACAGCTGATTCTTATGGCACTGGCAAGTTGAATGGACAGAGTGAAAAGCTTCTCGGGAAGTTTATCCGCGAGCTACAAGGTTGATACTTGTCATTGGTCATGTAACCAAGACCTCCACAAATAGTAGTTGTTAGTTGTCAAACTTTTAGGATTTGCTTAATATGGCTCCAAGTCCATGTGAATTTATGAACTCTGCAAATGTGGAACGGATTGATGTATGTGTGGTGAAGGTAATTGTGACTATATCTCAAGTAAAAATCCTGGTCCCATTTTCTTTCTTTCCAGCTTGGTTACACACTGTAACTAGATTCGGTTGGTTTGCTTTTCTAAAGGGTTATTGATGTTATTATGTAGGTTCAAAGAAATTGGTGTGTTGTGCCTTTTCTTACCATGTGACATTGTTTCAGTGCCCATAATAACATCAGTGATAGAACTCCAACTAATACTGATTGTAGCAAGTTTTAGCTTATTTCATAATGATTGTTGCTCTCTCTTTTATTTTTGTGTTTCCTCTCCATAATCCTTGTAGCAAGTTTTAGCTTATTTCATACAAACAGAAAGTTGGTTATGAAATTAATTTTCTTATATTTCTGTTGGGGAGGAAATCTTGGGAATCAGTATCAACTATGGAAGTCAGATCTCATTTATCTCAATTTTAAAGTCTTGCAGTTGGATTTTGTACTTGCTCTGACAATTAATCTAGACGTACTTTACATTCTAGCCAATGTAATATGCCTTATAGACAGTTTACTTAAAAAGTAAAACTGCAATTATCACTGGTGGTTGCAGCTGCAGAGTTCAGGAGCACGGGGCTTGTGAGATTAGAAGGTGTACTGACAGGTTTACAATGGTTTAAGCAGCAAGGCTACGCCATACCAGAAGTATCGTATCCTGGGCTTAGCTATGACAAGTACCTTGAGGAGGTACTTGCTAAAGTTAGTGTTACACATTCAACGTGCTGAACTTTTTCATAAGCTTGCTTCGTTCTTTGTAATAGTAAATTGCCACACACTTTTGGGATTTTGGAGGTCTATATGCTAGAGTTGAGAATTACTTTCATGGTTTTAGATAGTGTGGAATTTACAGATAATTCGAATACGGCTTAATTTACTTGAAATGTATTTAACCGAGGTGTCTGATCACTGGTGTGAGTTGAGTTAGTTAGCTGGATGTTTTCCTTTACCCAGGCATACCTAATACACTATCAGAATATCATAATTTTCATCTTTTGTAGACTGTTATAAGTTTGTCTTCGGATATCCTAATTTTGTTATTGTATATCATGGTCGCTTACCTTTGCATGAGAGTTGTGTTATTCATGATATGCTGACTGATCTTTTAAGGTTATTCGCATGTTAGCATACGGAGTACTATCTGCAACCTGTTTGTTACAGATTTTTCTAAAACTCTGTGGCTCGTGACTTAGCTCAAGTGATATGGGCGATGATGCTTGAGATAGTGAACTCCAAAGCTTATATGGTTTGCTCTTATGTAGCTTTGCTTTTGATAATTGAACGCAATTTCCTTTTAAAGTACAAGAAAAAAAAGTGAGTTTAGGCATTCAGAACTGGTCTTCTATTTGGGAGACCCGCTTACCAAACATAGTCAAGGTGTTTTTTGTGGAGAATGTGAACTCTGCTTACCAGTCCCTGCACATCTTGCACATTTATATTTAACATATACTGGGAATTGTCAGCTATGTCAAGCTGGTGAGGAGACCTTTATACATGTTTTTACTTTTTAATGCTTGTGGCAGTGGCTAGGCTATTCTGCCCGCGTTCTGGCGATCCAAAAAAAACCTGAATTGAGATATAGTGATTAACGAAGATGGGTACGTTGTGAAGGGAGGTTTAGACTAAGATCTATTTGTTTGGTGTGTTATGGGTGTTGGAACTAGGGCATACCATAAATTTTAACCTCTGAGAGAATTTCGATTCTTTCCCTCTTGTCTGCCAGTATGTGAATGATTTTATTGAAAGTTATACACAGATCCAGGACTATTAACAGAGGGACACTAGCAAGACATGGACAGTTTTATCGCGGTCGAACAATGGTTATGGTTTTTCCGCTGGACATGGACTTTCTAGCACTATGTGATTGACAGAGATAATTCATCTGTTATTTCAGCCTATAAGTGATCATCATCCTTCTTCCTCCCAATCAACCAAAAGCCTTTCTTCATCTCTTTCTGCTATATGGGTTGAAAAAAGAGCATGGAATAGTCTTGCTCATAGTTTGGCTAAGAATGTGTCGGTTGATTCTATGGGTCTGGATTTATTGTCATTGGATAATATGGAACCTATGTAGCTGGTATTGTCATTGGGTTTATCTATATTCGTGAATGAATTTTCCAGTCAACTTGCCAAAGAATCATTTATTAGTTCAGGCATATGGATTGTTTAAATTGTTCCCACATGCGATTGGATTTTTTTGTCTCCAGAGGTTTGCTTAGTTAGCTCTGTTCTATTCAACAACTGAAAACTCATTCAGTTCAGTTCTGCTTAATTATATTTTATACTATAATTGATTCGATTCAATTCGATTCGATTCAAGAAATTTTTCTTGAAATAATGAGCCTTACACTGAAATTTGTTTTGTTTTCAGAATCTGGATACACATGTTGATGCTTAGCTTCTCAATTCTGGTTGAGTTTTTGTAACACGAGTTTTTGTACACAATAGTTCAATTCAGGTGTGAAGCTCTAGAAGCAGATTTTTTAAAAATGTTAACGGTACAAAATTGTATAGAATAACAGAACCGAGGACGGGGAAGTATTCACTAGAACTATAAAAATATCATTAAACGTTGAAAAGCGTCAGTGGATATTATTGCACGGTGAGAATGGATAAATTTGTTGTATAAAAATAGTTTCTTTACTTTTACTAATTTCTTAAATTATCGGTACCAGTACATGTAATTGACACTGGGCCAGGGGTTGCACTCCCTACTGTATATTAAAAGCTCCCTACTGTCTATTAAAAGCTTTCTCAGTACTTACTTTCTCTCAAATTAATTAAGGAATGATAATAAAATAATAGTTTGTACTAGGTACTACTTTCTCTGTCACCATTTTGTCATTTTTGGTGTCCCGAATAAAGTTTCTCGTTTTCATTTATGGCAATTTATACTTCAACTATAATAATAAATTTATTCAAATTTCTTAAAAAATTACAAAAAGTGCCACTTGGTTAAAAACTAAAGTACAAGATTTAGTCAACTACTAATCCACTTACATGTAATTAAACATGATTAATTAGATGTAAAGACCTCCAATGACTCTTTCACTACCAATACTTCAGTCCATTCCGTCATTCTCATCTTACAGCCACAATGCCTATATCTCCATTTCTCCAACTAAGAACCCTAACCCCCAAAATTGAATTCCGCCCACCGTTCTCATCCACCTTCACCCAACTTCGATCGATCTTCCCCAACTTCGATCTTCATCTCTCAGTTCAGCAACCCATCTTCATCTCTCAATTCATCGATTTTTTATTTCAATTTAGCAACCCATCTTCAATTCTTCGATCGATCGGATCTTCATCTCTCAATTCAGTAACCCATCTTCAACCACAGCTAGATGACGTCTTCAATGTCTTGTTCCGGCGGAGCTAACTCGATTCCGGTCTCAAAGCCCAAGATTTCAGCAAGTGAAGAAGGATTTATGACAAGGTCTGAATTTCTGGAGTTAGAGGAGTTGGTGTTTCCAAATGAAGAAGATTATGTTCCCGATTCAGCCTTCATGAAATGGAAGTCAACAACTAAAAATACATTTGAATTTTGCTTGACAAGTGAGATCATGAAACGGAAGTCAGTAAGTTTGGAGTTTGGAGGAAATTGAAATTTTATGATGGAATTAAAATGGAGTCGATAACTTTGGAGGGAAGAATTTAATTGTTGGTGAAATTTTTGGAGGAATAATCAGAATCATTATGTTTTAATCCAAGAGTAAATCTAAGATCCCACATTCATTATTTTATTTAAAAATAATATTAGCTTATTTTTCTCACTCCAAAATCAAACGGGAAACATCGGGCGGGACGGAAGAAGTATATTGGTAAAGTTGTAAGAAAGAGATTGAATAAACACTACAAAAAAACTGTTAAAAAACGACGAAATCCGTCGCCCCAATATCGACGAATTAATCATTAAGGGTAGCGACGGATAAAAGTTATCCGTCGCTACAGAGCGACGGATAATTTTATCTGTCGCTAATTTGTTGACTTTTAATTTTATTTTTAAAAAAAATCAAAAATTTACGACGGATAGATTATCCGTCGTAAATTATTTAAAATTTAATTTAAAAATAAAAAAATAACGACGGATAAATTATCCGTCGCTAATTTAAAAAAAATAAAAAAGAAATTGTGATCGACGGATAGATTATCCGTCGCTACGAAATAGTAAAAAACGGGGCAGAATCTCCATTTCCACCATTTTTGCTTCTGCTTCATTCTTCTCCCCTTTCCGTTCCAATTTCGTTTTCTCCACTTTTCGGACAAAACTCCACCATTTCGGCCAATCTTGGTGTCATTTCGAAGCTCGTGGGACAAGAAGCTTGGGTGGTCGATCAATTTCACCCTTCTTCGGCTATTTTTACCGCAATTTGAAGGTATTAGGCTAAACCCTAACTATTCTAAATTTGGGATTTTTGATAATTTGGATCAATTGTATGTTTGGAAACAATTATGGTAGCTAGTATATGTTATATGAAGTAGTGGGTTAAGCTTGGGGTTGTCAATTGATTGATTTTGTTGTGAAATTGATTTAGTGTTTGATGTTTGATTGATTAAGCTTGATTTTCATGTTTGATGTTTTTGTATATGTATTACGATTAGTGTTTTGAAACCCTAATTTTTTGACAAATTTGGGAATTTTATTAATTTCGACTAGTTTAATGTTAAGTATATATATCAAATTAGTATTACTAGTTAATTAGTATAATGTTAAGATTTAGTTAATTAACTTTGAGATTGCTATCACTTAGGTTGTTAATTAGTATAATGTTAAGTAGTCTTGATTTGATAAATTCGTATATGTACTAGATTACGAGGATTTAGTTAAGTGTTTTGAGACCATTTGTTGATTATATTAACGTGTAATTTATAATTTATAACTCGTAGTGGTAAGTGGTTGAAATAGTTCAAATACATGGAAAATTTTGTAACATATCGAACACTTAATAATTAATCATGAAATTATAAGGAACGTATAATAATTAACAATTTATCTCGACGTCTGGCTTGTGCAAATGGGGGTTGATAAAGTGTCCTTGCACATTGGAAACCTGCAGAAACAAGCAATTTATGACTCCTATAGCGGTATTCGGGCACTTGAGACGTAATGGATTCATGCCTGAGTATCATGTATGGATTCATCATGGTGAGGAAGCACCGTCCATGGCATACCTCCAATGGAGGGAGGGGCGAGGTTTGGAGCCGCCTATTGAGTACTTTTTTGGTTGTCGGAACATGTGCATGGTGTATTGGGAGGAAGATGTAGATCTGTTGGAATGCAAGTTCTGTGGTAGGGAGCGTCACAAGTGGTGAGGAGGGGCTACAAGAGAATGATGAGTTTTATCCGTTTTGTCTTTAGGCTTGTATAACTAGTAATCATTAGTTGATATATGAAACCAAACATTATGGTAAAATTGAGGCTAATGTAACTTATATTATGTAATGACGTAACAATTGATTTAAGCTAATATAACTTATATTATGTAACAATTTATTGAATTATTGTGAAATTGATTTATTATCGTAAATGATAGACCTCGATCTAATGAATTCAAATGTGTCAGGTTATTATCTAATTATTCAATGAATACCGATCGTTCATGGATGTATTGTCGTACTCTAAATGGCAGAGTTCAATCGAGTTTTCTGAAAGGGGTTGAAGGTTTCATTGCATTTGCAATCTCAAATCTGGCTTGTGTAAAGGATGGGTTGATAAAGTGCCCTTGTACAATGAAAAAGTGCAGAAACAAGCAATACCTGACTCCTACAGCGGTAGTCCAGCACTTGAGGAAAAATGGATTCCTGCCTGCAGTAGTGCAGAAACAAGCAATACCTGACTCCTCAGATGACAGAGGATACACTAGAGGAACTACTTGACTCAAAAATGGAATCAGAATTTCCAGATTGGTTCAAAGAGTATGTCCGGAATCCTATTAACAACGTCACATGCCTATACTTAAAGGCTCTCGCAGATGGGCTATTCAAAAAGTTCTACACATTCCTAGGTTATATATTCAATGGCCTTAGGTTCCACACGACTAAATGTAACACGGCCATGGCGACAAGCAACTCCGGGGTGTGTGTTAAGGGTGCAGATTATGGAGACGCTGCTTTGTTTGATTTCCACGGGAAGCTAAAACGAATAGTGAGGCTTGAATATCCCGGCTTGCCATTGAAACGAACCTTCTTGTTTGATGTTGAGTGGTATGATCCTAACCCAGGAGGTACGAGGAAGAACGAGCAGTATGAAATGGTTGATGTAAACCAAAAGAAGAGGTACAGAACCAAGTATGAACCATTTATTTTGGCGACTCAAGCACAACAAGTGGTGTTTCTTGAATATCCAAGCAGGAAACGCGATAAAGCGGAATGGTTAGTTGCGATACCTATTCGTGCTCGCTCGAAAGTGGAGTACATTGAGAAAGACGACTCAATTACCAACTCGTACCAACAAGAGGATGTCGATAAACAAGCAGAAAATTTCATGGACGCGGATGATGAGTTGTTTAATCTGCACGAGGACCAATATGTAGACTTAGAGGACGGGGATAACGGTATATTATGTGTATTATAACTAGTTAGTAGTTGATAACACTTGAGTATTTCTGTTCTGCATGAAAAATGGTTACATGTGTTATTATAATTTGTTCTGTATTATAACTCGTACTAACAGATTTTATTGTATTTGTTACATATTTTGCAGATGCCGCGACAGAGACCATGCACCTATCGCCCTCCCCACCACCACAAATTGCATGATAGTCCTGGCGGGACAGGTCGGGGGTGAGGGCTCAGTAGTCGAGCAAGGTCTCGATTCCCGAGACCCCACCAAAGAAGTTCTAGCAAAGGCTCTACCCGGTCGCCCAGTACGCACAGGAGGAGGAGGACGATTGTCCCTACCTCGAGTGGGATGCACAGCATCCCAACGTTACGTGGGACGGGCTGCCGGTGATTTTTCCTTTGGGTCCTGCCAAGTAAGTATTATACATTCTTTTTAAATATGTAAAACATAACTCATGAATTGTACTAAAGTAATTAATATTTGTTTCTTGTATCTTATACATTGACAACAGTTTATAGCCCCGGGAGGTCCATAATAAACTCGGGGACATCATTCGGAGCAGGAGAGAGCCACCGGGTCAGGGCGGTGAGTGTTGGTCTCACATTTTGGACCGCATGAGGGCCGAGTACTTTGATGAGCTGCGGGTAAGTTAAAATATGACATTCCTTTATTTGTTATCATAATCGTTGTTTTAATATGAGTGGTATGTTAGCCACTGTATGTGAGTGGTATGTTAGCCACTTTATTTGGGTGATATGTTAGTCACCATTGTGTTAGTAAAATTTAGGACAATGTGAGTAGTATGTTAGCCACTTTGTTTGGGTGATATGTTAGTCACCATTTATGTTATGTTGTTGTATCTTATTAAATTGATGTAACATGGTGACGTTATATATATTGACTTTGGATGTTGTATGAAATTGGGAATGTAGAAGGAGTACTTCATTCCCAGCAGATTGATCCCCCAGATATGGCGTGTTTACGAGACCGTGGGGTCTAAATTATACAGGGATATGGTCCATACTTGGAAATGCATTCGGGATCGGAAAGGCCCAATGCCTCCACAGGTTGATGCAGAGGAGTGGGCCCTTTGGGATGCCTACTGGGCTCGAACTGATGTCGAGAATAATGCCTACATCAACAAACAGAACCGGACGTCTCAGTCTGAGGCAGTAGGAAAGGCCGTTCACCACCTTGGGAGGCGATCTACTGTCACTGACTATTATAAATCGGTAAGTATATATATGTTTTTTTTTCAATCTAGCATTACGTGTATGTATTGTGTCTCTGCTCTATTACTTGTGAGATGATAAATGGTTGACTATATATGTTGTTCAGATGTCAGAGGGGGAGGTGAAATCCAAGTATGACATCTTCAAAAAGGCCAAGCTGAAGGACGGGATGTGGACTGACTCCGAGTAGTCTATCATGTATGTTTATGTTGGTTAAAGTTCATATTTGTACACTACTACAAGTTATGTTTGAAAAATAATAATTGATCATGATATCTGCTATTTACAATTTCAGGCTGAGGTTGATGCTCAGGTAGTAAGGCAGGAGGAAGAGACGGGTGAGGTGCTGTCAACTGAACAAGTTGACAAAATCTTCTTAGAGGTGAACAAGCTGGACATCAAAGGACGAATATATGGACTCGGGAGCCTCGGTTTGAGCTGGACTAGTCCTAACCACTCCTCATCATCATCCCAACAGTCTAGACATCAGGTTTTCACACGTGCCTGTGTCTCGGAGATGGTGCGATCAAGAGTTTCGTAACATGTTGCACGACTAACAGAAGAGATGGAGCGGCGCGACAGAGAACGAAGGGAGGAGAACGAGCGTCTTCGGTTACAGATGGAGGCTTTCATGTCCAAGTTCGGCCAGCACCCACCCCCTCTGGTAGCTAGTTATGTTTATTTGACTTTAGGGTATGTACGGATATATTATATTTACACTTGTTCGGATAATTATAACTTATTTGGATCTTCGGTTTGTTAACTTATGAATGATTTATCATTTATTGAAATATTTTTCGTATTCTTGATTTATTATCGAGTATTATATTGATTAAATAGGTGAAATACGAAAAACAGGGATTAATATAATAAAAAAATATTAAAAAAAATATTTAGTGACGGAATTTCAAATTCCGTCACTAATTCCAATAATTCATCTATCCGTCGCTACAGTGGGCGGCGGATAGATTCGGCGACGGATTGATTCTATCCGTCGCCCACCGTAGCGACGGATAGAATCTATCCGTCGCCAATAATCGAATTTAAAAACAATAAAAAAAAGTCAAATTAGATAATCCAAACTGATCATACAAATTGGGCGGATTATCTATCCGTCACTTCTGACTCCGGTGAGCGAAATTATTATCCGTCACCCCATCCGTCGCTAGAGCTGGAACGACGGATCGCTGGTCTGTAGCGACGGATCTATCCGTCGCTACAGACCAGTTTTTTTTGTAGTGAAAGTGATAATAAAGTATGAAAGGGAAATTATAAAGAATTAGTTAATGGAGTAAAAACTTTTCATTTATGGTTTAAGAAATTTTTACCAGATCCTCATAAATGAAAAGTTAGGAAGTTATTAATGGAACGGAGGGAGTATCTGAGATAGTTCATAGGTGTTTCAAGAGAGAAGATTTTTCACATATGTTCCGACCTCAGGTGTTTTTTAAATGGTAGCATACTAAAACTTCACATCTTAAATAAAGATGGGCCCAAATCTAGTTATTATAATTAGTACCACAATTAGACGCGACCACTCTAAAGTAGTAAAATTGGAAATGTATATAAAAAGTGGATTTTACCCTATTTAGTTATTATATGTGATTCAATTATTACACATTTGTTGGGCTATTACATTTTGGGCCAAGTCTGGGAATTTTCAGTCACACACAATCACACATGTGGCCCAATAACGAATGCGAATTGCGTTTGGATAGATTCTTCAGTAATCAGTAGCTTCATTTATGAGTTACTGAAAAACACTTGATTGATTTGAGGCAGTGTGCAGATGAGTTTACCATAATCCTGATCGCTTTTGGTAAAGTTGGTTCGATCGATTATGAACATACTCCTACCATTTGACTACTAGTAGTGTAGTACTCACTCCGTTTCACTTTTTCACTAAAATGTGTAAGCTGGACAATTTTTAAGAAAAAAAGTATAACAAGTATATGTGGTCTCAAAAATATATGATTAAGAATAAGTACGATATACTATTAAATAAGTTGGGAAAGTACACATGGTTCAAAAATCTACTACTAATACTAAACAAATACTTGGAAGTAGTTATTAGTCCCATAAGTAGTTTCTCCACCACTTCCTTAATTTTAGGCTATACAAAACCATATCCAAATATTAATATTCATAGGAATAATAACATATATTCAAACTTTGTGATTTCGTTTGTGTTTTTTTTTAGTTCATTTTCTATAGCATGTATTCAAACTTTGTGATTTCATTTGTGGTTTTTTTTTTTTTTTTTTTTTGTTCTTTTTATATGTTTTTCAGATAACTTTATAAACAGTAATGAGAAAATAATGTGTTCTATCAACTTTTTAAATTCGTAAAATTTTTATATGATTAAAATGGAGTATTGATATTTTTCTATTATATGAATTCAAAATTTAAAATAATAAGAATGTACTAGTGTGTGGTTAAAAATGAATTTTATTATGAAAGTAATTTTCATAAAAGTAAATGTAATACTTTTAGTGAAACGGCAAAAACGAAAAATTGTAACATTTTTAGTGAAATGGATGGAGTACTATTTTGTGGGTACTCGTTATGTCCTTTTTGTTCTTGATTTTTTTTTAAAGGTAGATAGTTATTGTACTACTACTCGTTGTGAACATACTCATTATGTCCTTTTTGTTCTTGATGTTTTTTGTACTCGGCTGGCTTCCTTGGCGAGATGGTCAGTAGATTGATTCATTTCTCGATACACAAACTGCACATGAACTTCTCCTATGATATCCATAAGCCTAAGGCTATCCTCTAGGAGGGTTTGCAGTTGTGGTGTAGTTGCTTCCTTCTTGTTAAGAGAGTGTGGAAGCACATGCGAGTCAATTTGTATTATAATCTTTATATGCCCAAGGGGGATACAAGACAAAGAGTCCAATTTTTAGAACTGTAAATCCAGCCATAATGTGGTTGGCCCGTCCTATGAAGGTGGTTGTTGCTATGAGAATGTTTCCTCGGTGATCTGTAAGAATACTTCATGTTCCTGACCCTTTCAATGGTAAGACTGATCTTCATAGTGACATATCTTGGGGGTGGAGGTTCCCATTTACAAGTGATGGTTTTAGTGGGTTTAGGTTGAGGTAAAGGGTTGGAGATGGCAATATTCTTTATTAGAGATGTGAGAGTTTTGTGAAAGGTAAAGAAGTCGAAATCCTGGTTTCTGAAGATTTTGTTGTTTCTGGTTTGCCAGCAAGGCCAACAAAAAATTTAAGATCTAAGAGTTGTTGAGGTGAATTGCGAGACAAGGATGTTAGAATCCGAGTGAAGGTATCAATTTTGTTCGGGAGATCATGGTAGATCAGATTCTTACTTGAGGAGAATGTGGGACAATCGAAGAAAAGGCGTGTCATGGTTTCAGGTCTAGTTTGACATAGTGAACATAGGGGTGGTGATGGTATGATTCCTATATCAAATAATTTTATGCCGTGGGTAGCCTGTCGTATATTTTTGTTCTTTATGTTAAACGAAACTCAATCTGGCAATCCCAACTATCTTGTAACTTTAGTAAAATGGCTCTATCTCAAAGGAGTAAGTATCTGGAGAGACGGTGTTATAAAAAGAAAAAAAAAAAAAAGACGGACAAACATCACATTTATAGTTGATAACATTACAGGTTTTATTAAGAACATCGGTGATATACATTACATAAAAATGATATAATGTTCACTCATAAAACATTATTGATATTGTTTAAAACATTACAGATATACTTAAGAACATCAATCCGTCTATTAGATCTCTTACTAATACACGTCTCTTCTAAAACTTTGTGAACTCAAAATAAATCTTACAAAATTAATAAAACATAATGAAAAATTGAAATAACCCATTTATACAAGCATAGAAACAATATTTACAATTGAACATACAAAACAACAAAAAAAAACTTTTGAGAAAATAAAAAAAATCAAATGTTTGCAAGTATATTGAGTTATTAAAGTATAATTGAAATAATAAAAATAAGAAGAAAATCACAAAGTCTTAGAAGAGATGTGTATTAGTGAGAGACCTGAGAGACGAATTGATGTTCTTAATTATATGTATAATATTTTAAACAATATCAGTAATGTTTTATGAGTGTATATTTTATACCATACCATTTTGTATGTATATCACCGATATTCTTAATAAAACCTCTATTGTTTTTGGATATAACTGTAATGTTTGTCCGTCTCTTTTAGTCTCTTTATAAAACCGTCTCTCAGAAGCCTCACTCAATGAAAATACCGATAAAGTCAGTCTTCCCAAAAACGGTGCGAGCCAGTGAGAAGCGCGGTTTTATGCCAGAAAGAATAAGATTTTGAGGAGTATTCTGCAAAATACCTGTAAGAGGGCTAAAAGTACTGTAAAGCAAGTGTCTCTGTTCAAGTGTTCAACTAAAATAAAGAGAACCCGTTAACCAAGCACTCCATTTCTTCAGCGGCTATATCTTCATCGTTGATCGATCGACTTCCTTTCTTTCTTTCTTTCTTTCTTTCTTCTTCTATGTCGATTCAATACTTCCTTTATTCTTCTTCGACTAATCGACTTCGAATTCATGCTTCTGCGGTTCTGCGGTTCTGCCGATCTGCTGTGGCTCTGGTGTTCTGATCTCACTCCACTGGTACGTACTACGTAGCTTAGACTTCTCTACTTCACCGCCATTAGCGCCGCTTGCCATTTGCTCAATATAGCTTCGATTCCCCTTTCGAAAATTTCAGTGAATTTCTCAAATTCCAGTTCGGATTTGCTCAATTTTTATTTGATTCCAACCGAACAGTTAGGTTATTGTGGTTGAAGACTTCCCTGTTGCAGCTCATTCTCCAGATTTCAGAAGCTTAATCAAATCGGTATGGAACTTTTGCAGAATCTAATTTAATTTTGTACATAGTGCATTTGGCTTGTGTTGATTGGGAATATTGATTTCTGCTGAAGCTAAACCTTCTAGCAGTTCCAATTCATTTAGCTGTTAATTGTTCAGTTTTACTTGGTTTTGGTTACTTTATGCGTGTACATGTGTTTTCACCTGATGTATTTGAAAGGATTTGTTTGAGTTCTTGTATCGTTAGGATGGAAATTGGGAACATTTTTCTTTCTGATCATTATTCTCTAATAAATTCACTTGAATATTAACTCAGCATCCAAAGGTCTGAAGGTTACAAAATGGCCCATATTGCAGACATACAAATTTGGCATAGCCACTTAAAGGAGACTGAAGGAGCACAAGGAAATGGGTTCTCGGTTACAGATTCCGGGGGATGACTCAGTTACTTTACGGGTCACTCACTCTAACATGAAGAGTTTCTCGTCTGATATCCGTTTAACTCCACAGGTTGGTTTTTTTCAAGTTTTTTCTCTATTGTGTTTTACATACTTAGTATCATGGATACTTTATGTTGCAATTGTAAGTGACATTATTAGCACTTGGCCTCTTGAATGAAAAATTGAATGCATGTGAGACAAGACATGAATTTATACCAAGTATCTAGCACCTATGTTTTATTACATGTAGGATGAGCAACTCATATAACAGAGTGCTACTACTTTGGGTATTCGTTTACAATACATGTCTCAGCTTAAAGGTTTATCTTAATGGAGTAGCCATGTAATGTCCGTGAACTCGAAGCGGTGTCCAATCACTCACTAACGTTTGAGATGGATAATCACCTGGCTTGTCATGGTGTATTGGTATTGTTGGGCTTACATCTTCCTTTTTCTGCAGATGACAATAGAAGCTGTAAAGGAGAAGTTATGGAAAAAGTGTGGTACTTCCGTTGATTCAATGGATACGGGGAATAAAGTTTCAGTTCTTGGAGATAACACAAAACCCCTTGGGTTCTACTCCCCGCAAGATGGGTTAGTTTTAACTTGATTCTAACCTTCTATTTTCCATGCATGTAGAAGCTCATGATATGTTAAGTTTTGACGCGTCCTATATTCTTCTACTGATATACTCCCTCCGTCCCGGACTCAACTTCCCGTTGGTCCGGACACAAATTTTAAGAGAAGTGAATAAAGTATTAAAGAGAGTGAATAAAGTAGGAGGGAGATTTTCCATTTGGGGTGGGGGGGGGGGGGGGGTTGAGTTTGAGACAGACCAAAACGGAAAATGGGAAGTTGAGTTCGGGATGGAGGGTGCATTAGTTAGTGCTGGAGTTTAATTGATTTTGCAGATACTACCTGTTGACTCTCTAATCTTAGTGCTATGATTGGCCTTCTGGTAGTGAGTGCAACATATTAGATTCTTTCTATATCAAAGTTGGAATCTCCAGGTTACTAGTGTAATGTTTGTTCTTTATGATTTGCAACTGCAACTCAGCTGAGTTTCATGTAACGGAGATTCGCCTTTTCAGGGAAGAACTATATTTGCTTTTTTACTTATGACAAACGTGTGCCAACTGTAGTTCCATCGACCAATTTCTCGATTCTGTTCTAGATTAAGGAATGAACAATAATTGTGTTTCGCAACGTGTCATACAATTTGCTTTGTTACTGCTCTGGTTAACATTGTCTTTACAAACTTGACCGTGCATTTTTGTATGTCAGTTTCCGGGTGCACGTCATTGATCTCGATCCATCATCTGTCACGTCTGGTGGTTGGCTGGAGAATACTTCTCTAGTGGAGAAATACAAAATTTCTGATGATGCATATGCTAAACTTGATGGTACAACCTGAATTTATGCTTTCCATGATTATATGTAGAAGTGCATTGAGTTGACACAATGAACCGATGGTGTCTTTACCATACAATTAGCTTCAGGTACAATTGATGCCTTGATCATGAAGTTAATCTTGGAAAATTAATCAGAATTTATCCAAACTAGTGTGCTAAATAGCTAGTTGAACGATTAATTAGGCCAATACAGATCTTCTGTGCAATTTGCTAGTTCTTCAGCTATTTAAAGTGTATTGCATTGATTAGATCTGAAGCTATGGTCTTCTCAACTTCAGTGCATAGCATCAGATATATAACTTAATAATAAGAATTAATTTGGCAAATAGAGTTTATAACATTGGTTGTGCAATTTTTCAACCTAGTACAGACATTTAGCTTTGTGACTGGTCTAGTTCATTTGTAATCTAAATCTCCAAGCTTTGGATATTTTTGCTATTTCATATGATTATCAAATGCTCCAATAATGAGTATGTATCATTATTACTACAATCACTTGTTCACTTTCAATCAGTAAAATGTTCCTTTTGTTCAATATTTTGTTCTCTAATTCTTCTTCCCTAGTCACAATCTTCTGCTCGCTAATTGAATTATGCATGTTTCAGGTACTTTCAGAAAGTATAAAGAAAAAATGGCACATCAACATCCCACTCATGAGTCGAAAGTAAGTACCACTGGTTTTAATTTTGCCTTCATATACTCGTGTTCCTTCCGTTACATCAGTTCTTGATTGGTTCTTAGTCTTGTCTTACTCACAAAGAGAAAGTATTGTTGAATTTGGTCTTAATTTTTAGGGCATTTGTATTACATTTTGTGTTTTCTCTCTTCCTTTTAAATTTCTTATAAATTGCTCCTGAAAGAAGTACTATGGCACACTGTTCATAATATACTGTAACATGGCTGCATTAGTTAATCATCTTATAGCTGAAACAGTTGTTATAGTCAATTGTCTGTATTCTTGGTGTCTTGTAGAATTTTCGGTAATGGATCTTGCTTCCTGTTGTGACAAACAGATTTCTGATAATTACATGGAGGAACTTTGTGCAAATATAAAGGTTTGCACCCTATCTGTGCTAAGCATTCTTGTACTCGTTAGACCCATTTCATCTTTTGATATTGACATCTATATAACTTTTGTTGTTCCTCTCTTTTCGTAAAAAGGTGGGAGATAGGTGTCAAGTTGAACCGGGGGAGAAATGAGGAGTTGTAAAATTTGTGGGTCGGGCAGAAACTCTTGCACCAGGTTTTTGGATTGGAGTTCAGTACGATGAACCTCTGGGGAAGCATGATGGCATGTGTGTTAACTTTTACTTCCCAACAATTCTTATAATTATGAGTAACATATGTCTAGTCTTGTGTGCAATGTTAGAAATAGAAATTTATTCATTACATTCTATGGTAAATGCTATTGCATAGTGCTGCCTAATTTCTAACTTATCTGAAATATGAAATGCAAATATGATTCTTTGTGGTACTGGTTTCTGGACTAGAATGGCTTGTGTAGACTTTTCTCCTACCCAATTGATTGAGACATCTTGTTATAGTAAGGAGTTTCAGGAATGGGAGACAATGTAGGATGTTGGTCAATATTGATGAAACCTATATGGAACTGAATCATGTCCTGTTCTAATTTTGCAGGGTTAAGGAAAGCGTTATTTTGAGTGCCCTCTTCTTTGTGGTGGGATTGTCAGGCCTGATAAAGTAATGGTATGTGCTTGATAAGTACATATCAATTATTGGAACTTAAATTCTTCAATTATTGAAACTTAAATTCTTGATTCTGCTATTTATCCACCCCCTTTTCCAGGTTGGAGACTTTCCAGAACGAGATCCTTTCGAAGATGACGAAATTTAAGTTGCAAACTGCGATACTTGCCATCCGTGGAAGCAATTAGGACCTTACAACATTCATTTTCTTGTATTGTTGGTCTGAACTTGTTCAAATCCTATTCGACTCTAATGTTGTTAGGGCCAGGTTGGTTCCAAAGTGTGTTTGAGCTTGGTCAAATAGCATTTCTAAAGTCCGGATGCAATTGTTTGTTGAGGCATTTTGGACAGCTGAAACATATTTCTAATAAGTAGTTTTTGTGATTGTTTTAGATGTGTTTTGTTTATTGGGATCCACATTTGTATACAAAGTGCGATAAATGTCATTAATTAATTAGCATTGTGATTATATGTGTGATTGGTTTAGTTATATGAAATTGAGAATTGTATTTTAGAAAATCGTAAGAAAACCAAGAAAAAAACATCAGTACTGATCTAAACATAACACAAATTGAAGTACTAATCCATAGTTAAGTGATAATACAACTTGGACTCTGTAGAGATCTGTATATTGGGAATATGATTTACAAGAATGGGTGTGAAAAAATAGTTAGGTTTTTGCTAATTGAGTTTGAGTGCATGACGTGACCGTTGTTGGTAGAGGATTTCGACATGGGCATTGGGTAGCTGCTTCTGATCCAACTGGTCAAATAGGCACCTTTGTCAACGTACATATCTCTGTCAATTTATTAGCAGTTGGTGGGTCTTTTATCAGAGATAGACATTCTAGGGATTTAACGTTGCAGGAATGAATAATAAAAATAACGCAGAAACAATGTTTATAAGGCGAACTGCGGCTTTAACGGATGCACGCGATCGCGCCCCTTGGAATGAATAATAAAAATAATGCAGAAACAATGTTTATAAGACGAACTGCGGCTTCAACGGATGCACGCGATCGCGCCCCTTGGAATGAATAATAAAAATAACGCAAAAACAATGTTTATAAGGCGAATTGCGGCTTTAACGGATGCCGCGATCGTGCCCCTTGCTCCACGCGATTGTGTGGCGGTGGCAGGCGATCGTCCGGCCTTCTTTGCACGATTGTGTGGACCTTTGTACGCGATGGGGATGGGAATTCACTATGATGACTGCATAGATGGCCTCGCATGATCGCTTGACTTCAGCTCGAAAAATCAAGAGGCTGTGACGAACACTCATCGAACGAATGTCAATTAAAGTCGTTGTTCGATTCAAAATAGTTGGTTTCAAAGTAAAAAGTAAGACTACGTTCTCTTCGTCTGAACAAACTGAAATGAATTGTAGTATAAAACTCAACTGAAATTAATGAGTTTTCAGATAAACAGAACAGAGTCTAAGAAACCATTGATTTACTAATTGCTCACTTGTCCTCCTATTCACCCAATTCCTCAAATTTCGAATTAAAAAGATTTGTTTCATCATCAGAGAAAAGTCATAACTCTTTAACCAGCTGAGAGAGGAGACACACACAGGGGCGGACCCACATTAAGGGCTAGCCCGGGTCCGCCCCCAATAAAAAGAAAAAAAATTATTTTTAAAATTTTATTTTTTTAGGTTTGCAGTCCCTTCTTCATTTCATTTGCTCCTTGCCTTCATTTCATTTCACCAAGATTCTCCACAGCCTACAACCCATTCCAAGATAAGGGCTTTTTTTAGGTCTGCTTATGCTTCGTTCGCCGTTCCGTCATTCCTTCCGCCGCGGTCCGCCGCCTCTCGCCTCTGCTCGACTGCTCCGCCTCCGAACGCAACTACGCAAGTCAGGCCAATACTACTCTTTTCTTTTCTCAATGATTAATCACTCATTGAAAAAACATGAAACTCACCTGTCCAACTATAAATACTATTTTTAGTAGTATTTCTTTCATTGAAAAAACATGAAACAGGTTTTGTAGTGCTGGAGACATATTTAATAGAAGATTCAACCTCACAGAAATGAGGGATTATGGAGTCTGCAGATTTAAGGGTTGAAGTAATAGTGTCATTAACACATCTAGCACTTGGGTTTGATCCAGTTACCTGTTCATCAAACTGTGCACACAAAACATGGTCTTTCAACATAGGTTCAGGAGATTTATCAACCCTGGAGACTGAGATATTTGTCCTGTCCTCAGAGCAATTTTCATTCCATAGTCCTGCATTGTTAGAAGAGACAGCAAACACTACCATATGACAGACAACCTCAGCTTTTTGTTTCCAAACCATTTTGGTATTTTTCTTGAACTTTACAGAAGAGGTTGACACAACAGTTGTTTTAGCATTCAAAACTCTAGATTCTGAAGCTTCTTCATTTGTTTTCTTAGTTTTCTTGACAGCTTCCGAAAACTTCTCAGTGTTTGAATTCTGAGATTTAACCAAAGATTGTTTGTAAAGGTAACAAAAAGGTTTCTTATGTCCTGTTTTCAGACAAAAGTTTTCTTTCGAGCTCCGACCTTTTCAACATTTTCTTTCACAAAACTAGGAGCATCTTTCAGGAACCTAAAAGTTTTTGTCTTGTCTTTAGTACATATAGTATTAACAATAGTTTCACAAGACAGGTTTTGATAACCCAAACCAGTTGTTCCTTCATTACCTTGACAAATTATCTCACTGAGCTTAGTAGAACTCGAGTTCCACTTTTCAATGGTTGATTCAGCCTTGTGCACTCTTGTCAGAAGTTTTTCAACATCTGCTTCTCTCTTGGTAAGTGCAGTCTCCAGGTGAACAATGGTTTCTTTCAACTGATTGTTCTCTCTTACCAGTGGTTTCACGGATCTCTTCAACTGTTTGAATTTCTCAATCAACTCTTCATACATCTTTGTCAGTTCCTCAATCATCTGTTCTTGAGTAAGTTCTTCTTCATGGGAGTAATCTGTATTAGAAACAAGAGAACCTACAAAGCATCTCAAATTATGGTCAATGACACAGTTAGAACTTAAATCAACCACACAATCAGAGTCATCATAATCTAGGTAGACAGTTTGATCCAGTGTATTGTGGATCTCACTGTTGAACCAACATTGATCATTTTCATTGATGACAGTGGACAAAGACATGACTTGTCTAGTACCAGACCCAGAGGATTTATCAGCCTATTCTTCCTCATCCTCATCATCACTCATGCTCACAAAGTACAGTTTTCCAGCCTTTCTCAAGGTGTTAACACACGCATGCTTGTAATGACCCCACCCTTTGCATTCATAGCATTGTATCTTTTCAAGAGCTTTAGGATAATTTTTTGCAAGATCAAACGGTTTTGACACACGTTTATCAGAAGAGGGAAAAGGTTTATTTCCATTGAACTTTTTGACAAGATTATTATAATCCTTTTGATACGCAACAAGAGATAAATCCTCACTATCACTCACATCTTCTTCTACATTTTGTTTTCCTTTGGCCGTTGTATACAGGGAGATGACTTTGTTCTTATGACTCTTTTGTTCGTCTAAACTCATCTCATAGTTTTTGAGGTTGTTCATTAGAACATTGAAATCAATAGTAGCCAAATACTTGGTATCTTCAATCACAGTTCGCTTGGTTTCAAATTTTGAAGACAAAGTTCTAACAACTTTATAGACAAGCTGTTTGTTAGAGATAGTCTCACCAAGTAATTGACATTCATTTGAGATTGTCTTGAGTTTTTCGAAATAGGTTGTGATGGATTCATCTTCACCCATTCTTAATTTCTCATACTTGCTCCAGAGCAATTTAGCTTTGCTCTCTTTAACACTTTGATCTCCCTCACAATGAGTTTGTCGGATTTCCCAAGCTTTCTTGGCAGTGGTACAATTTTGGATCAGCATGAACATGTGGGAGTCTACATAGCCAAAAATAGCATTGAGTGCCTTTTCATTATATGCAGAGTTAGTCCATTCATCTACAGTCCATTGGCTTTCAGGTTTCGGTACTACATCACCATCAGCATCTAGTGGTAGCATCGGAAACTGGTACCCTTCCAAGACAGACTTCCAAGAGCGTACATCAATTGATTTGATGTGAGTTCTTGGTCTGGTTTTCCAATACAAACAGTTGGTGCCATCAAGTATTGGCAGTCTATTCGCATTTGGATTGAAATTATCCATAATTAGTACAAAAATCCACACACTTATTGATTAAGTGCCTGGATCTTGATGCCAATTGAAAGAACTTAAGGACCCGGACTTTGTACTAAACTGAAATCACACTGCATTATATACCAATGTTGATATAACTGTTAATGTAACAATGACTCAAATCAGAAAAACAAACACAACGGAAATAAAACAATGAACACAGAGATGTTTTTCTTAGCTGGTATATAAAATACCAGCAGAACAAATATTCACTATATTGATTAAGTGAATTTTTGAAAACAATATTCAAGGTTTCACAAGTCGAAACCTTGAACTTCAAAACTAAACAGCTTAGAATATTGCTACCTATTCTGTGGTTGGCAGATCTAGACAAACCTAGATGATCGAGAAATCAATCCCTATCAAAAGACAACCACAAAGTCTAGTAAATACAAAGTAACGTTGAGTATCTTGCAATGTAATCACTTTGTTCTTGTTACTTTGATTCCTTCCTTGAACTTGTATATATAGCATCGTTTTTCACTCAAGGGCAGATCTTCCAGAATATACTTTCCATGCTTATCATATCTTCAATCGTTCAGTCTAAGATTTTGTTTCTTCAAGAATCTCTTCTTTGATCTCTTTCCTTGAGTACTCCAAGCTAAGTTCCACTCCTTTGTATCTTCCCAATCTCCGAGATCTTCAACCTGTTTAAACAAATAAATCACAACTGTCGAACTAGGTTAAAGATTAGTGAAGGAAGGCAATATTACATAAATACCCTACAATACACAAAAGAGATATTAAGTTAACTGTTGATGTAACACTATACATAAAACAGTGAATTTTCAGATTTGCTCTGGCTCCGGAACTTGTGATCTTGCTCTGCAACTTCTGGTGTCTCTATTTGTGTGTAGAAATGAATGAGGGTGCTCCTCTATTTATAATATTTAGAAGAGAATCTTTCCAATATTTGTAGGAGGCCCATTCACATATAACCCAATCCATTCATTCACATATAGCCCAGTCCATCACATATGGCCCAATTTATTCACATATAGCCCAATTTACATGATTTACTTCCATGTTGGCCCATGTGACATAATTTGATTTAAATTTATATATTAGAAAATGATCTAGCAATTTTACTTTAGAATTTAATATAGTAAAATTCCAAAAATGCTAGAAAATTGTATTTTGCCTTCTAATATATATTTTCTAATGTTACTTTAGAGTATACGAATTTCGTTCGTCTACACTAATTTTATGATGTCGTCAGTCTCTGATGAAAGGCCTCTATGGATGGGTAGCTGATGTGAGGTACCGGTGTACTGTAGGAGATCCGGTGGTGACCTTGGACGAAGATAATGGCAACCCAGATGGGTAGAAGTCGGCCGACATATTAAGTGTCCGGTGATTGAGAAGGTAAGGGGCGAAGCACCGAACACTAGGGGTCCATTGAGCATCAAAGAGTTCAGAGTTAGGTGGGAAAAGGCTATGGGAGGTGCTGAGGAGTGGAAAAGGTCAGAGCTACGCGAACATAACCAGAATCGAGACCGAAAATTAATTTTCGCCAACAATTTTCTAGACTCCGCAGCTAGAGGAAAACATCGTTTCCTATCAATTGAGCCGTTGGATGTTCCCCAAATTTTGATAACAGGTCACCAACTCACTGATCTTGAATCTGAATGGTGGGGATCGAAATATAAGGTGGATAAATTATCCGAACAGAAGTTTCAAGTCAGCTGCAGTACAAGGGTGAGATTATTTTCATGGGTTGATATTCATGCTCTGGAAGAGATGGCCTTTCTACTATAGAGGGGTATGAAGTTTAGAATTAAGGAGGAAGAGCTTTCGGTCAATCATGATCCCGCCTTAGCGATGCTAGTGCGGATCGAAAGGCACATATAAAGCCCAATTATAAAATTATAATTATTTATAATCTTTCATTCACTTATTATGTTATTTCAATTAATTGGTCCATGATCATAGACTAGAAATAATTAAAGGCATGTGGCTCGTAGATTAGGAGAACAGGCCTTCGGCCCATGATTAAACCCTAGTTAGGAGACTCTGGTATTTATATTAGAACCCCTAATTGTATTACCCAGTTACTTCCTCCGTCCCGCAGAACTTTGTACATTTTTCATTTTTAGCCGTCCCACAGAACTTCATACATTACCAAAAAAGGAAGGTACCCCATACTCAACAAATAATAAACAATCTTAATTTTACACTCAAATTACACCTTTTGCCACTAAAAGTACACTTTTCCCCACATTTTCTATATTCTATCATTACTTTAACTTTTCGCATAAAACTGTGCGCTAATCCTAATGTATGAAGTTCTCCGGGACGGAGGGAGTATTGATTATTAATGAAGTCTTTAATTAGTCGTTGCATAAACGTGTTTACCGTGAAAGCGTGTTACGTCACTAGATCTATTCTTGTGATTGATTTCCCCTCTTTTCTTCTAATCTGTGCCAAGAAATTTCTTGAAGGCCGTTCTAATGGATGGATCGCTACGGATTACCAGTTGGAACCAACGTTCCAACAAATTATAATGATTTACATTTTGAGAATAATCTCCAATCAAATATAAATTTTCCAACATTTGGCATATCAATGTAAATTCAAATAAGTATTGTCAGTACACTTTTATTGGAACGAAGGGAGTATATATTCATTATTAAAAATTAAAAATATACTATATAACTAGTAATATGCGGGTGGGACGGTCGGTTGGGCGGTGCCAACCGCCACCCACCCACCTAGTGGCGGTTTATCAAATAATTAACCATTGCGGTTTAGTGTCAGAAAATTAAGTGGCTGGGGAATAAGGCCAGTTGGAATGTAGTATTTTTTCTACATTCCAATTCCATTCAAAGTAAAAATTAATGCCCCAAGGTCACAATTTCAAGATAAACAAAGGTGCATTTCACCCAAGTGGCTAACATACCACACAAATTGTCCTAGAATTTACTAACACAATGGTGACTAACATATCACCCAAGTAAGTGGCTAACATACCACACAAATTGTCCTAGAATTTGCTAACACAATGGTGACTAACATATCACCCAAGTAAGTGGCTAACATACCACACAAATTGTCCTAGAATTACTAACACAATGGTGACTAACATATCACCTAAGTAAGTTGCTAACATACCACACAAATTGTCCTAGAATTTACTAACACAATGGCGACTAACATATCACCCAATTAAGTGGTTAACATACCACACAAATTAGTAAACTAGTTCATTAATCGATTCTCTCTACAAATAAAGCATTGTAACATTTACCACAACAAATTGTAACATTTAAGCTTACCCGAAGCTCATCAAAGTAGAAGTGCTTCGTCTCAGCCTTGAGTGTGCTCCACTTTTCGCCTCCCTGGCCCAGCAACTCCCTCCTAAGCTTGAATAACTCATGCAGGTCGTCTGAAGATTGCTGAGGCCACAACCTACAATTATGAATGACATATAGAAGAGTACATATATTTATTAGACAATTCATGTGACATATATATAAACACTTATCTTAAGTTATGTTCTACAAATGTATATATAATACTTACTCTCTCCTTGTGCCACCGCATTTTATCAGCACAAACACTTGAAGCGTACAACCTCTTCAAACGAGGTGCTAGAGGGAAATACCACATTTTCTTATGTGGGAGATTTTTCTTCTGACGTTTCTTTGAGGCGCTCTCCTTGTAACGCTTCTACCGGTCCTTACCACAGAACTTGCACTTCAGTAGATCTTTATCCTCCTCCCAATAAATCATGCACATACCCTCACAACAATCTATGGTTTCCATAGGCAACCCCATCCCTCGCATCTTTTTCTTCGCCTGGTAAAAGTTGGTGGGAACTAGGTTTGGTTCTGGACAAAGCTCCGACATTACTTGTACCCATTCATTGAAGCTCGATTCAGATTGCTGGCCATTAGCCTTACAACTCATTAGCTGAGCCAACAATGACAATTCGGTGTGCTTACACCCCGGATAAACCGGCTTCTTTGCGGATTCCATCAAGTCGAAGAAGACCTGATCCTCAGGATTCGGAGGCTCCTCCGCATCCCCCTCGGTTACTGGCTCCCTGGTGTCCATGAACTCTGGACCCGCAATATCATATACCATTTGCTCAACCCGTTCATGATCATTATTAGCATCAGATGTAGAAGTATTTTGAGTACTTCCCATCACAGTTTCCTGTTTTCTTTTATGCTTCCCCAAATTCTCATAATCCATGAACGGCTTGTATGTCTCACCATGAGAAGTCCATACGTCATACTCAGCTACAAACCCCTTACGTTTCAAGTGTTCCACTACCGTTTCTGGAGGTAAAAATTGCTTATTTCTACATTTATACTGGGTGCAAGGGCACTTCATCATCCCCCACTCAAACAATTAGTCTGTGTCAGTGCAAATGTAACGAAGGCATCAACCCCTTCCACAAAACTAGGTAAAACTCTGCCATTAACTATCCTTTGGTACATCCATGAACGATCGGTGTTCATTGGATGATTATATAACCTGACACGTTTGAATTGATTAGATCGTATTTTTTCAACTCGATTTCCATTTTCCCATTTCTTGCATGTTATAAAGTTTTTGTCTCTTACCAAAATTTCCATTACAAATAAAGCATTCCAACCCTTTAATACGAATTTATAAATTATAAATTACATGCATTTTACGAATGTAATCACCAAATTATATCAACACACTTCATTAATTAAATTCTCATAATTTATAATCTAGTACATGTATAAATTTATCAAATGAAACAATTACAAATCTTAATTAACATACTTAAATCAAAACTACGACATACTTAACATTATACTAATTAACAATTCAAACAATTGCACATCTCAAAGTTAATTAACTAGCTAGTAAACATACAATTGCTTAAATTAGTATAGATTAACTAAATTTTTCAAATATGTCAAAAAGTTAGGGTTTCAAAACGAGGTACTAAATCTTCATAATTTTACTAAATATACACCAATATCAAATTAATTAAAAGCCCAACATACTTACAAACATACTAACATTATACTAAAAATTCAAATTCACAATCAATATATATCAATTGCACATCTCAAAGGTAAAACATTACCTAATTACATCTAAACTAAGTACTATATACTCTCCATTTACATTCAATTGCTCAAATTAGTCCAAAGTAACAAAATCTCAAAATATAAAAAATTAGGGTTACCTTCGAATCCGGAGAAATGAGCGGATGGAATTTGAGATTGACGGCAGAATTGACCTCCTTGATTCACGAGCTTCGAATGTACACGAAGAATGGACAAAATGGTTGAGATTTGGACCGGAATGGCTTTGGCCGAAATGGGGAGAAGAAAGGAAGAAGAAAAAATGGGGAGGGAAGCATTCTGCTTCCCGTAAAAACCTGAAAGTCTCTATCCGTCGCTAGATTTTTATTTTTCTTTTTTTTTTAATTTCTTTTTCCATTTTTTTATTTCTTTTCCAATTTTGGTCAACGACTCTAGCGACGGATAGATTATCCGTCGCTAGTTCTAACGACGGATAAGACTATCCGTCATTAAATAACGACGGATAAGCCTATCCGTCGTTAAATATAACGACGGAAATTCTTATCCGTCTTTAGAACTAGCAACGGATTTTATCCGTCACTAGAGCTAGCGATTCGTCGCTAGCTAGCGACGGATAGAATCCGTCGCTATGTTACCGTGGCTAGGAACAGGATTTCTTGTAGTGATGGCGGACGCAGCGGATGGTTATTTTTATTGTACACCCCTAGTAGACAATTATAGTGTGGGCCGTGCCCGACTTTTGGATTTGAGGTTCAAGCCGGGAAACACGAGCCTAGTACATATGGAACGTGTTAATATTGAATAGACATATATGAACATGATCAAGTGTCGAAAGACTTTTAGATGCAATGAACACGTAAAATGAAGATTCATTTTGGAAGACAAATTTGTGTAGCAATTAATAATTCATGATCTGAATTGAAAATGTCCAGTCAAATCGTATAGAATAAGCAATTCGATATAAACTAGAGAAGCCAAATGACCGGCAAAGACCTTAATTGGACTCTCTTGTGAATCAAAAAAAATGAACATTGAGTCACCTTTATAAACCAATAATTATTTTGAAGTTATAATGATTTCACAATATTACTAGTTTAATTTTTCATAACTAAATCATTTAGAGATCAAGCCTCATTGTATATCTATCTTCTGTATTATATATAGCTTGTAATCATACATTCAACTTGGTAAATATAATGATATTCTTGAAATTTATTAACTTGATCATAGTAGTACAAAACTATATATAACGAAACATGCATGTAATCAAACTAGCTTAATTAAAGCATTATTTTCCTCATAATTGATGGAATATTATAAGTACAGGTATGTTATATGTATAGCTAGATAGGTGGGATGAATTAATATCCGGCCAGTACGCGGTTGATCGATCACTAGCTGAAATTAGTGATGCCGTATTTGGACTGTCCATTTGGTCGGAATAGGCCGAAGTGCCTCTCAGTGTCAAGGCCGGGCTTCTGGTCCTCATCGAACATGGCAAATATGTATGTTTCTATAGCCCCCGGTCTCCTAGGCGTTCCGGTAAGAGCTGGAACAGAGGCCGAGAAAGACTTTTCGTGAAAATGTCAGCAACATTCAAGTTTGTCGGAACAAATTGCGTGGACAGACGACCGACAAGTACCATATCACGGATAAAATGGTAGTCAAGGTCAATGTGCTTGGCACGTTTGTGAGCAATGGGATTGCTACTGATGAAAATCGCGGCCCTGTTGTCACAGAGAATGATAGGTCGAGCAACCATTGAAATGCAGAGTTCCTGTAATAAATGAGTGAGCCAAATGACCTCAGAAGCAGAGCTTGCTAATGCCCTATATTCGGACTCACAACTGGACCGAGACACAGTAGGCTCTTTCTTTGAGCTCCAGGAGACAATATTCGGACCTAAGTAAATTGAATAGCCGGAAGTAGAACGCCGTGTGTCAGGACAAGACGCCCAATTTGCATCTGAATATGCGAGCAAAGCATGTTTGGTAGGTCGATTGAAATCCAAGCCAAAATCGATAGTTCCTGCAACATATCGTAAGATCCGTTTGACAGCTTGAAAGTGAACCGCCTTTGGACATTGCATAAACTGACTAACAGTATTAACAGCATATGAAAGGTCAGGACGAGTGATGGTTAAGTACGGTAATCCACCCACAATGGATCGATAGAGAGAAGGATCATCAAATTCAACACCATTAGTACCTAATTGTTGTCCGACTACCATAGGTGTGCTGACAGGTTTACTATCGAGCATATGAGTACGAATGAGCAAGTCGCGAGCGTATTTTGCTTGACAGAGGAATAGGCCTTGATCAGTATAGCAAACTTCGAGACCAAGAAAATAGTGCAGCTTACCAAGGTCTTTGATGGCAAATTGATTGTGTAGAGCATAGATGAAGCGGGCGATTAAAGTTGAATGATTACCAGTTAAGATGATATCGTCCACATAAACCAGCAGATAAAGAAGAGCATGGCCACGCGAGAAGATGAACAAGGATGTATCTGCTCGACTACAGGAGAAACCAATTTGTAATAAGAAGGCACTTAATCGGTGAAACCAGGCTCTCGGCGCCTGTTTCAAGCCCTATAACGCCTTACGTAATCTGCAAACATGGTCAAGAAACTTTGGATTAACATATCCAGGTGGTTGTTCCATAAAAACGGTTTCATTCAGAAGACCACTGAGAAAAGCATTCTTGACATCGAGCTGATGAAGAGGCCACTGATTCAGGACAGCAAGAGAAAGAACAACATGAACCGTTGTGGCTTTGACAACCGGGCTGAAGGTAGTGGTGAAATCGAGACCAGGAACTTGATTGAAACCTTGTGCCACTAGGCGTGCTTTTAATCGTTCAACGGAGCCATCAGCGAGGAATTTGGTACGGTAAACCCACTTTGCGCCAACAATATTCATATCAGAAGTACGAGGAACTAAATCCCACGTTTGATTTTCATGTAATGCTCGAATTTCCTCATCCATGGCACGAATCCAGCCCGGGTGCTTGGAGGCAGATAAGAATCCTTTTGGTTCTGACGGAGGAGGAGGAATATCTGCAATTAGGCCATGATCTTTGAGTTTTAAGGTGCCGACCTGAGCTCTTGTTCGCATAGGGTGAGTAGACTGAAGTACGGGAGGGCGACGAGGTCGACCGCGCGGCCGGACAGGAAGAGGAGGTGGCGGGGTAGCGTCTGGAGGAGAAGCTGCCGAGGTCGAATCAATGGCAGGATAGGGAGGCTGTGTGGTACCCGAAACTCGGTCAAGGGTAGGAGATGGAGAAGAATCGGGAGTGGAGGGGGGAATAAGAGGAGGTGGTGGTGGTGCTAAACCGAAAGACGAGGAGGAAACAGGCGGAAGAGTAGAAGAATGACAGATGGAGCATGGGCCAGTATGAATGTCAACCGAAGGATAGGTGAAGGTATTGGGTTCCACCGTAGTCGGTGGTTCAAGAAAGCTTGTGAAATCTAATTTATGTTGAGGTGTAAAGGTAGGATTAGTGGCATAAGGGAAGCAAGACTCATCAAATTGAGCATGACGGGTTAGGTAAATACGAGAGGTGGATGGATCCAAACAGCGAAATCCCTTATGATGAACACTGTATCCTAAAAACACGCAAGGATGACTACGAGGCGAAAGCTTATGAGGTGCATAATCACGTAGACATGGGTAAACACGACATCCAAACGGGTGAAAATTTGCATAGTTAGGGGTGTGGCCGAAGATAATCTCAAAAGGGGATTGGTTATTAAGAACCGGGGAGGGAAGTCGATTAATGACATAAACAGCAGTAGAGAAAGCATCCCACCAAAAACCTAATTTTAATTGAGAATGAAAAAGCATAGACTCTCCGTAACATGACGATGTTTACGTTCAGCTATACCGTTTTGAGCTGGGGTGTAAGGGCAGGAAATTCGATGAAAAATTCCATGTTGGCTAAGATATTCCTTAAGGCGATGGCTAGAAAATTCACCACCATCATCACTTTGAAAGGATTTGATAGAGCATGAAAATTGACACTTGACAAAAGTGTGAAACTTAATGAAGATATCAAAGAATTATAACTTGAGGCGCATGGGATAAATCCAGGTAAATCGAGAAAAATCATCAATAAAGATAGCATAATAATGAAAACCTTCATTAGAAAGAACTGGAGAAGGACCCCAGAGATCACAATGTATTATATCGAAAAATTGTTGACAACGTTTCTCATTTACAGGAAAGGGTAAACGATGACTCTTAGCTAATTGACAAGGGGAACATAAAGAGGGAGATGGAAGAATAGAAGTAACTAAGAGAAGTCCTTTCTTTCGTAATAAGGCAATAATACGATGGGAAACATGACCCAAACGATTGTGCCATAACTCAAACGATCCTTGAAAACTTTTACGACGTAGGGCAGAAAGAAGTGCAGAGTGTCCTTTTTCAAACACATAGAGGCCGCCTTCTCGCCTTCCTTTGGCCAGAGGTATTCCGGTTAAGCCGTTCTGAATAAGAAAGTAATTGGCAGAGAAGATTACGTGAACAGGATAATCGTTTGTGATTTTACTAATGGATAAAAGATTTTTCGTTAAATGAGGCACAACCAGGACGTGGAGTAAGCTAAGATCAGAAGAGATGGAACGATTTCCAATGTGAGAGATTGGTAAGGAAGCACCATTACCTATATAGACAGAATTGTTACCTCCATAGTTAGCGGCCGAGTCGAGATTGGATGTCGAAGGTGTCATATGAGCAGAGGTGCCAGAATCCATAAACCAATCAGGAGTCTCAATAGGATTGGTTGAGCAGGAAGTGTTGAAAGCTTCCGCGAGTTGCGCATCGGCCGAAGGAGCAGAGTGATAGCGCATGGGACAATTTGTGGTGTAGTGACCTTCCACGCGACATATTTGACACCTAGGAGGACGACGGGGGCCATTGGTGCCACGACCACCATTGTTACCGCGACCAGCATTCCTTCCACCATTAGAGTTGTGGTTGCCACGACCTCCACCACGCTGTTGATTTGAACCATTGTAGGAGTTATTCGATCGAGAAGAGTTCTGTCGCTGTTGCGAAGCATAGAACGCAGTAGAGGTTGAGGGGGTGGTTCGTTCAACAGAACGGGTAAATATCTCAAAATTTTCAGCTTTGGGAATGAGATCTTCGACGGTGGGAAGAGGAGAGGTTGACATCTGAAGATTGGAGAAGTGAACAAAGGCAGGTCCGAGTCCACGGAGGAACCAGTGAAATTTGTCGGCCGCATCTAGTCGGCAATCCAGAGCAGATAATTGATTTGAATTGCAAACCATATTTAGAGACCATACGAGAGCCTTTTTGAATAACGTGCAGCTCATCCTTGAGACGAAGTTCACGAAGTTTTGACGTGTTGAAACGCAACATGAAGAGAGTCCCAGACAGCTTTAGAGGTTGAGCAGCCAATGGTAACAGTTAAGGCTTCATCGGTAAGGGTGGAGCGAAGAAAACTAATTATCCGTTGATCAAGATAAAACCAGGATAAGTATTCTGGATTGGCAAGGGAGGTGTTGTTGGGGCCAGTAACCGTCGCCGGTGGAGGAGGAACCGAACCATCGAGGAACGGAAGGAGGCGGGATCCCGTAACAAGGGGATAGACTTGGGTGTGCCAATTGACAAAATTCTCAGAATTTAGTTTGGTAGTTACGAGATGCGCCATGCCGGAGAAAACTGGACCATGATCGAGGTTGGAATCAGCCGAAGAGGACAGGGAAGAGCTCGCCATTGATTGCCGTACAGTAGGAGATCTGGGGTTGAAGAATTGGAGAGGTAAGGAATTTAACCGTGTCTGGCGTTTGATACCATATAGAGAAAATAAACGAATTTAGTTTGTATGTTTTCCACACACACCAACTGTGTTGGGATGCTCATATATATAATAGAGAAGGATGAATACAATCCTAAATAGATACTAATAGTAACTATAATTACAATTAGATTAGAATACTACTCCCTTCATTTCAGAAAAATTGTTACATTTTACTATTCTGCAGTCAACTGTCTCCGCGTTTGACCACAATTTACTCTTAAACGATATTAATAAATAAATTATTAAAATTATATAATGAAAATTTAGTAATTAAATTTTTATTATATGATTTTATTAAATTATTTACTATTATCGTTTATGAGTAATTTGTGGTCAAACTCGAAAACAGTTGACCGGTCAAAGTTAAAATGTAACACTTTCTCTGAAATGGAGGAAGTAATAACTAAAGAATTAGGAATCTGTTGAGTCTGTAGAACTACTATGCTTAACACCGCTTCGCACGTGTTGTACCAAATTTGTGTTGTATATACTTGCATTTTCCATAGTCGCAGCGGCGTTACCTCCACCCGAAGGCCAACCACTCTCTGACACCACGATTTCAAGAGAAGATCCTCCTTTCCTTGCAACTGCCGTATACATAGCATCCACCATGGCCACGAATAGATTTGGGTACCGAGTTCCATCCACATCAATTCCGTCGGACTCGGATGTGAAAAGTGCGTATCTTAGGTCAACCCGTCCTCCAGCATCAGCGTAAGCGAAGTAAGGGTATATGTTCGCCAGTAACGGTTGTCGTGTGTTCACTAAAAATTGAATAATTGGGCGCATGAGTGATGTCGTCGCTTCGGCCCTGAACGTCCCATTCGAAGGTGGGTAGGAGCTAGCTCTCAAGGAGTCCGGTGTCAATTGCGGTGGAAACTCTGATTCGGTCCCGTACCCATGTGATTGGATCGCGTCGTAAATGTTTGACATGGCAACAAGGAGGACTCTAACGCATTGCCTCGATTCCCTAAAAGGACTCACTTCATTTCCAACTGAAATGTACCTAAACCGGACATTTGGATGGTTCACGACATTGTTTTGGACCAAAGCATACGCCTGATCTCTGCTTCGCGATGGATGGCAGTTCGGTGTTCGGAACATCTAATATGAGCTCGATGTTGGAGCCTGCGAGAGCTTGGAGGGTCGGCTGGTGAGGGCCGTAAATTCTCATTCTTCGGATGTTGTTCTGGTTGTATAGCGCCACCACTGCTGATGCAGATGGCAGTGAACTACCAAGCATCCCATTGCAAACTCCTACTTGAGCAACTGCATTGGAATAATATACTCCCTCCATTTCAGAGAAAGTGTTACATTTTGACTTTGACCGGTCAACTGTCTTCGAGTTTATTATATGATTTTATTAATTTATTTATTAATATCGTTTAAGAGTAAATTGTGGTCAAACGCGGAGATAGTTGACCGCAGAATAGTAAAATGTAACAATTTTTCTGAAATGGAGGGAGTATATGACAACTTATTGGTTTAGCATCAATCATGAAACAGCGCTACTAATTTTAAACAAGTTTCTTAAAGTTGTTTTCATAAAAAGAGTTAATAAATGGAGAAAAATGTACCTGTGAAATCTATGGTAGCAATGAATAGAATAGCCAGGAAGGTGTAAGCAAGAAAGTTGTGATTAGCCATAGTAGTACTGGCCATTGGAGAACAAAATATAAATGATATTGTTTGTGATGCATATTCATATACAAAAACTCAGGTGTACTTATACAAGTATTGTGAGGAAAAATTAGTACGATATGATGAGAACTAAATTATTCCACTAAATTAAACGATCATTGCGTTGAATGGAAATCAATTTGGGAGTATTAAGAGACAAGTCCATAACAGTCTATAGGGGTTTAGAAAAGGGAGAAGTATCTATTATGAGAAAGACTATCATTTATACATTATACAAATTACAATATATCTTACTGACTATTATATTATTGTATTTTTAGGAACTAAATAGCAGCCCAGACGTACGTTATTTTCTTATACAAACTTTTGCTATGCATGTATTGTATGTTCAAGAGAAGGAATCAACATCGATTTTCATATCAAATGTTTTGTATAAATATTAGTAGATGTTTAACTTTGAATGTTGTGGGTTTAATGTATTCTTGTAAGTTGTAACCCTTGTATTTGCTACATATATTAGTAAACAATGTGGATCGATGTTTGTGCCAAATTAATAAACATATCATTTTATATTTAAATATATGATGTTACCTCAGTCTCTCCCAAAAATTTATTACACTAGTTAATTATTGTTACTAAATAAGTACTAATTAATTTATTATCCCCTTTTGACTTTGTAAACTCCTCCAAACACATATTGGAAAGACATAGAAATCCCTGTTAATATTATAATACTCCATCTATCCAATAAAAATTTGATTGTTCATATATCAAAATGTAAAAATTTTGGGGTTGATTGTAATTAGGGGGGTAAATGAACAGAGCCGTTCGTGAACGTTCGCGAAAAAGCTCGGTCAACGCTCGGTTCGTTATCGAGTTGACCGAACTCGAACGGTTCGCAAACATGTTTCGAGTAATTATCGAACGAGTTTCGAGCTTAATTGGTTATGGCTCGAGTGTTCGCGAACGGTTCGCGAACATAGGTGTATATATATTTAATTATTATTTTTATAATTATATTTATATAAAACAAAACAATTATACCTAAAACCTAATTCCAATTCCAGATCCATTTACAAACTCCGCTCCACAGCCGCTCCACTGGACTTCTCCATCGTCTCCTCCACTCTTCTCCGTCGTCTCCAGTCCACTCTCCACCGCCACTGCTCCAGTTCCAGTCGACTTGTTCCTTCGTCTTCTCTCCGCACCCGCACTCTGTTCCTTCGTCTTCTCTCTGCACCCGCACTCTGTTCCTTCGTCTTCTCTTCTCTCCGCACCCGCACTCTGTTCCTTCGTCTTCCTTCGTCTTCTCTTCTCTCCGAACCCGCACTCTGTTCCACTGCTCCAGTTCCACTCCGCCGCATCTCCTCTTCCGATCTGCTGCTCTTCTCTGCAGGTTAGTACTTCCTTTCTTTACTAAGAAATATCTATATTAAAGCTTTTCCATTTCTATTGTATATCTACACACCAAATGCCAAATTCTAATAAATAATTGGAGCAGCAGCAGAGATCGAAACAAAACCAATTTTGGGAATCCTTTAAAACTTGTGTAAAACTAACGTCAGCTCAAGGAATGGAAGAAATTTCAAACACTAAAAGCCTTCTTTACGAAAAAGAGAAGAGAAGTGGATCTTTTCTAAAATTACGCAGTCTATTCTATTCGATTCAGTGGGGTCTTTCTTCACAGTATGCCTTTGGTTACCTTCTTTATAATAAAATAGATAGAGTTTCGTGCTAGAAGGAAAAGGGAAAGTATGAGGAATTTGTTAGGTCTTCATAATGAATTTAACTGAATAAAGGGAGGAAACTAATATGATAGAGAAAGCAACCAGAATTAGAATAACTGGAATCAGTTTCATTTTTTATAGAAATTTGTAAACACTGTTTGGAATTTCCCATTAATGGATTACTACAGAGTTATTGGCAATATAGGCGGGTGTCTTTCTTTGTTTTAGTTCCGGCTTAGCTTATTAATCGAATAATTTAGTCTTCTTTTTATTAGTTATTGTGGAATGAAATTATAGATTCTATTTAGGTTGTTTTGGATTGAATTCTTGTACTATAGAAGCTTTTGGACAAGAGTATTCATTGCATTTTGTTATAGGATTAGAAATGTTGATTAGTTTGGGGTTGATTTCACAATCATAAATAACTGTGATATATTTGCTATAAGGTTTTGAAATGGCTACATCTCCTAAAATTCTTGATCCCGAGTCACTAATTACTAGAGAAGAGCAGGCTAATGCTGAAATTAATCAGCCCGTCGATGATGGAGATGAACAGTTAAGTAGAAATGTTGATGTGCACTGGAGATTGGTGTCGTAAGCTTCATGGAGTGAAAAAGAAAGATAATGTATGATTCGTATAAACATTAATTTTCTTCTATGTATGTACTATCTGCTCTATTGTACTTCCATTAAAAAGCTTGCTAACTTTCCTACTAGCTAATTCTTTATTATTTTTCTTTCCTACTAGGCTACTACCACTCGCAAACTAATATTTATACTTTCCTACTATTTAATTTATAGTCTTATACTCTTATTAGTTCCATTAAAATCTTCCTAACTTTCCTACTAGCTAATTATTTATTATTTTTCTTTCCTATTAGGCTACTACCACTCGCAAACTAATATTTATACTTTCCTACTATCTAATTTATAGTCTTATTAGTTCCATTAAAAGCTTCCTAACTTTCCTACTAGCTAATTCTTTATTATTTTTATTTCCTACTAGGCTACTACCACTCGCAAACTAATATTTATACTTTCATACTATCTAATTTATAGTATTAGTTCCATTAAAAGCTTCCTAACTTTCCTACTAGCTAATTCTTTATTATTTTTCTTTCTTACTAGGCTACTACCACTCGCAAACTAATATTTACCCTTTTCTTTTACAGAAGATGGAAGATCCATTTGTGATTACACTACCTGATCCATAAGTTACCCGACTCAAGTTATAAATGTGAGTTCATTGCGACCAATCTAACAAGCTATATTACTTAGAATTGTGTTGTTTGAGTTTATGAATTGTGTTTGTTTGATCATTATTGATGTGTTATGGATATTGCTCTTGTTTCTTGGACTTGGTTTCGTAATTTCTATATGGGATTAGACAAGGTTTAGCTGCCATTGATTTCAAAGTTTGAAGCTTTTTATGTGTTTGTGTGGTTTTCTTTTTCATTTTTTTGGATATTTGTCATTGAAATTTCAAGCTTTAACTTAACTTATGATCTGGTAGTGGTAGTGTTATGGTGTATATTATGAATTCTTTTTCCTGCTTGTTCTGTTTGTTTACAGTTAATCTGTTTTTCTTCCACAAATTTGTTTTATACAAATGCTATGAGATGACTTTATGAAACAAGTTGATTACTCAGCCTAATTACAACTAAAGGAACATACATCAAATGTTGAGGACTTGAGGTGAAGGCTGAAGATACTATTATGTTTGTGACAGACCGATCTTATTGTTTGTATGGTATTAATCTTAAATACTGATGCTGCTTTAACAGTGTTCCAAGACTTCTCCAGACATGTTTTACCACTTTCTTAAACTTTCTAATTCTATATTATGCAATGCAACGTACTGTCTTTCTTTTGAATTCTAGCTTCAATAATTGTGCATGATATAATTGAATGTTTTTATTCAATTAAGAGAGATGGGTGAGATCGATTTTAGTAATAATGCAAAAGTTACTGAAATTCATATTAGAATGTTATGAATGAATTGTATTTATTGGCCAAAGTGCTACAATTTATCTGACTTGTTTGTTGTCTGATTTCATCATATTTTCAGAACTTTAGATGGATGAATCTTAATTGCAAGATTGCCTCCTAGATACCGTGACGCAAGCGGAGACATTTTCATCGAAAATGTATATGTGAAGTTGTGAACTTCATTTTTGGTTTCGAATTTGTGGAACGCATATTTTGTAATGGAAATTTGAAATTTGGTGTTTTGAATGTAACAAATAGAAGTATTTTATGCATCTTGTGGATGTTAGATTTGAAAATTGATATATATTTGACCTTTTTCGAGCTAAACGAGAAAATTTCGAGCATTAACGAGCTTTTTCGAACATAAACGATCATAATTGTCGAACGCAAACGAACAGAACACAAACGAACATAAACGAACGAACTGTTCACGAACGTTCGCGATCATAATCAGAAGTGGACCGAACACGAGCCGAGCTCGATCTTGAAACGATCGTCGATCTCGAACACGAACACGAACAAGGCTCGTTTAGAGTAAAGCTCGGCTCGTTCGGTTCGTATACAGGCCTAATTGTAATAAGATGATATATAAAATAGAAAATAAAAGGAGAAATGAAATGGTAAAATTGTAATATCAATGATAAGGATTGACTTTTGTCCTTCATTGTAATTATTTTTATTTCGCAAGTCACATTTTGTACTTCAACGTAATTTTTCAAATATCAATGACATCTTAAAAGGATGTCAAATAAAAATCGCCCTCAAATAAAATTGTAGTATTAGTTTATGCACGTGGGTACCCCATTAGGGATCTATTTATACTAATTTTTAACACTTCAAACATAAATGATTGTTGTAGCTTCCAGAATCTCCTACAGCTCTATTTAGCAAAAATACATCATAGATGATAAGGTAGATGATTAGTTAGTTGATTTTTATGAAAGTGTTTGGTAAATCATTTGATTGATAAGCTACCTGATTTGCTAAATACAGATTGTACAGTATATAAAAATAAATCAGGTAACTTATTTTTTTAATAAGCTACTTGAACAAGTTTATCAGCTACTGGCTAGATGTTCATATAACAGGCTTATTACGAAAATAAGTTTATCGAACTGATAAGGTTAGTGCTTAAAAAAAATCCTAAAATTGCTCTACTCCGCATAACTAATTAAACCCTTGCTCTGAAAAGAAAAAAGAAAATAATTACAATTATTTGGTTGTGAGAAAAAGAATTTTATGGTCTTTGCCGGTCAAAATCAGGCATTCTGGCATTGGGCTTGTATAGTACACTCTGAAGCGGACATTTCCATTGGATTTGAGCTTAGACCCAAAATTAGCGGACTTCATTAGTATTTTCTAGTAAACCACTAGACAAAATTGTTTTGTTTTTCTTCCCAAGTTGTATCTTCTTGAACGCGGTTGTTGATTTTGTTACAAGTCATTCAATTGATCATCATGTCCAAACAATATTATTACACGTTGTGTAATTTAAGAGGGGTGATTTTACACTATGTAAAGTTTTATATATAAACCACGTAGATAACACGACTACATTTCACATGTCTCTACAAGTTCGAGCTTTCACTGAAACTCAATTCTATCACCGTGCAGAAAACTATTTCATGTTATACCTTGATGTGGTTCTTGTAGTAGCCTCTGGTAATAGGACTACTGAAAAAGTCATCCTCATTGTTCAAGTAGTGTCCTTGGTGCCTTGCCCATTGAACATACTGCTTCTTACCACCAAAACCTTCCCAGTTGTTTACCAAGCTAAGTATCAATAGATCCCATGTTTCTTGGCTTCTGATATGACAAAATCCAACCCCTGAAATTGCAATCAAATGAAATTAAAGATATGTTCTCCATTAATTATTAATGATATAGTATATGGTGTAAGAGTGCATATTTTAAACAAGACCATGTGTGTGTATATATGCCTTGAATACATTTTCATCATAGGTACTAGGAGATATCTGAAGAGCTCGATACGCGCCATCATTAAAAGCCCAAGTCCTAATAAGGTTCATCCCATTATCAGAAGCCTGTTTCAAGGTTGTCGTTACCATGTCCCTAGTCGAGGGGTCTGCTGCTTGGTACATTAGCCAGTATGCATTGAAACCATTGAAGTACAATGGCCTTCCGTTCAGCTCAAAATGGATCCCCTTTGTCCGTACAAAATCATTCTGAATCGCCTCGCGATAAGTGACCAAAAGGGTCAGTGCAAGAAGGATGCTAAGCTTTCCACATTTTGAATACACTTGAATATATAATGGTAGTATAATACATTTGCCTTTGAGTGAGTTGTTATTTGCTAATGCATGCTAGTAGGCTATATATATAGGCAGATGAACCAATGTGCGACTCGACTAGATCAGGTTAAGAACATGTGGTAAGTATGAACATTGCCACATTGGTGATTAGATTAGTACGTACGAAGATGATGATGTAGTATTGCACATTTGGCACTGTATCTATGAGAGTACAAATCTTTTTTTGGCTGTGACTGTTACTGTTAGCAATCTAATATAACAAATAAAGTGGAAATGGAGTATACGTTATAGCGAGCAGCTTGATGCATCATCAATGGTATCAAAACCAAGTGGATCTGTGGATGTTATCTGAACTCTTTTACCAACTGGGAAACTCTCGCTAGTATTTTTCATTTATGTTCCGCGATCCTTTCTTCTTGTTTACTACTTATTGATCCTGATCTTCTGTTATTTTTATTGAAATCTTTAGAGCCAGCAAAGTGTCTGTTTGATCATACAACTGCATTCTATTTATAGAAAGAGAATGTAAATGCACTAACAGTTATATTAATAACACTATAATAAAACCCCAGGAATTGGGATGTACAACGCGCAATGCAGAGTGTACAACTTACACTAGTTGAAAATGTCACACGCTTTAGTATTTTAAACAGCGACTTGTTTATTTATTCCTTTAACTTTCTTCAGTTTCTGCTTTAGTCCTTGTTTGTCGATGGTGTTTTCATTTCGATCCTAGTCCTTCAGATCTTGTATAATAAATTTGTAGTCCTAAATATATGAATATTCAGTCGTAAAATAAGACAAAGTTTCATGAATGTGCATTTGGGAGTCTGTGACAGTGCATTAGGGATGTACATAAAAAATAACCGCCCGTCAATAGAGATGAGCATCGGGCCAGGACCGGCCCGAACCGAGACCGGCCCGGCCGGCCCGAAAACAGAAATGCCGGGTTTTCCTCGGCCCGAAGACCGGACCTAATTTTGGCAGGACCAACCGAACCGAATTAAATTTAAAAAAAGTTTGAAAATTGAAAAAATAGAACACATTGAAGAAAGAGAAGAAAAAGAAGGGAATTAGAACACACTGCCGTCTTTCTTTTCCTCTCTTTCTCTTAGCATCAATTCTTTCTGATTTGAGCTTGTGCCCCAAATCCATCCCACAAGCTCTCCAATTGATGCTGCGGTGGTGGAGGAGCCGAGATGGAGGAGGAGACACGGTGGTGGAGGAGGGGAGGAGGTGGAGGAGCAAAGGCGGAGGTGGAGGCCGTTTGGTGGAGGAGCCGCGGTGATGAAGGAGGAGCGGAGGTGGAGGAGCAGAGGCGGAGGTGGAAGAGTGGCGGAGGTGGATGCCGTTTGGTGGAGGTGGGCGGAGGAGTAGAGGCGGAGGTGGAGGTGGGTGGAGGAGAGGAGAAGGTTAGAGAAGAGATAATGAAATGACTTGGGGAAAGTTAGGGTTTAGGAAGAAATGACTTGGGGAAAAAGTTGTAGAGTAGTATTAAAAAATAAAAAAATAAATTTTATTTACTGTTTCGGTTCTCTCGGTTCGGACCGCGATTTTTCGGGTTTTGGCCCGGACCGGACCGAAAACCGAAATTTCATAATTTCTAGGACCGATGACCGGACCGAATAGGTTTAGGGCTAGCCCGAAAACCAATTTTTCGGGCCGGTTTTTCGGTCCGGTCTCGTTTATGCTCAGCCCTACCCGCCAACTATCCGCCGTTGACGGTTAGCATTTTTTGCAAAAATCGCCCGCGGTTAAAAAAAATTGTTACCCGCCTAGTGGGCGGTTGGAAACCGCCAACCCGCCCGCCTATATATGCATATATGTATTTTTTTTTATACACTTCCTCCATTTCAGAGAAAGTGTTACATTTTATTAATTATTGTCTTGAGTTTGATAATTACTCATAAACGATAATTGTAAATAATTTAATAAAATCATATAATAAAATTTTAATTACTAATTTTTTATTGTATAATTTTAATAATTTATTTATTAATATCGTTTAAGAGTAAATTGTGGTCAAACGCGGAGACAATTGACCGCAGAATAGTAAAATGTAACACTTTTTCTGAAATGGAGGGAGTAATAGATTAATAGTACTATATAAACTAACAAAAACCCAACTTCATTAGTTTTCGCTCAATTCTTTCTATCATATCTCTCTATTGTCTTATTGGATTTGCATATCTATTAGCTTTGAATTGTTTCTTCCTTATTATTTTTTCACATTGCTTAGCCTTTTCCATCAAAGGATCAGAGGACCGAGGGAATATTGTTTTGCTTCTTGGCATTAGTTTGCAATCTTAGTTTTTGTCAGGACCTTCATAATTTAAATACTCATGGACTTATATTTGGAATTTATGTACTTAAATTACTTGTATTAAAGCTTCGAATTGTGTTGATGTTTCCCTAACTGTTGTGAGTTAGTTTATTAAGCTTATGAAATCTAATGTCTCTTTCTTTAATGTGTCATATATGTCCTTATTTTGATGCATTAAACCGCCAATCCGCCCGCCTCAAGTAGTCAACCGACCCGCGACGGTTGAGAGAAAATCCCACCCGCAGCGGTTAATGATTTGACCTACCCGCTATAGGCGGGTCGGTTAGAACTTTGGCAAATAACTGCCCGTAACTAGGGCTGCAAGCGAACTGAGCTTTTATCGAGCAGCTCGAGCTTGATAAAAGCTCGGTTGCTCGAGCTCGAGCTTTTTTTGTAGCTCGATTGAGTTTTCGAGCCGAGCTCGAACTTTGTAAAGCTCGGCTTGAAAGCTCGTCGAGCAGCTCGGTTGTAGTTATTATTAATTATATAATATATAATATATATTTAAAAATTAAAAAAACAAAATCCTACTTCATTTTTGGGAATTTTTGAGCTTTCGAGCCGAGCTTATTTCGAGCTTTGTAAGTTTTCGAGCTCACGAGCCGAGCTAAATCGAGCTTTAAAGGTTCGATTTGAAAAAAAAAATCGAGCTCACGAGCCGAGCTCGAGTCAAACAAATTATTTCGAGCTCGAGCTCAAATTTTACAACTCGATCGAGCTCGAGCTCCAGCACAAAAATGATAAACGAGCCGAGCTCGAGCATAACTCGGCTCGGCTCGGCTCGACTCGGCTCGTTTGCAGGCCTACCCGTAACCGCTCGCGTACACCCCTACAGTGCAGTACTGACTTCTGAGTTTTTATGGAACATACAAATTGTATGGGCTTAATTGTTAACAGAGGGACATTCACTGATGGAGCCAATGAACTGAAGTACTATTAAGCTTGACTATCTTGTGGATACACGTTAGGTAAACTTCGAAATCATACCTCAATAAATTTTTGGTGTTGGTTAAACCACATTCCCTTGACCTGGTATTTAAAGTCTAGGTATGAGTTCGAAGGTTAACGGGGTGAAATTTTAAATTATTAAAAATATTAAATATAAAAGTTCTTTTTTTTTTCTTTCATCCGACTATTCCACCTTTGATCATTTACTAACTTTTAAATCGTGCATGTACCGCGACACGGTCAACAAGTAGGCATGGATCACCCGTCGATGGGATTTGGACTTGTAAGAGAGGAAAGCGGGTTATACAAAAGCTAGCTTAGTTAATTAAAAAGTATAAAATGACAAGTCAGCGGATAGTTAGTAAAGTTCGTTGATTTTTAAGATTGTACTTAGTAAAGTAATTAGCTGATTTGCTAATATAGTAGAAACGAATGACCATCTTATTTTTCTAATAAGCTACCTACACAACCTTATCATCACTACAAGAAAGCCTGTTCCTAGCCACGGGAACATAGCGACGGATAGGACTGAGCAGAAACGAGATCGAACCGAAAAACCGGCCGAAACCGAACCGAAAAATCCGGTTTTCGATTTAAACCGAACCTAATAGGTTCGGTTCTCGGTTCCAAGATTTTTAATTATTCAGTTTTCGGTTCGGTTTAAAATCGATGGTTTTCGGTCCAAACCGAAAAAAATGAATTAATCATATTTTATTATACTATACTAAACCTAATTCACCTCCGCCATTCTTTCACTTCAGCAGTCCATTCTTGGTTTTGGAATCTGCTACAAATTCTTGGTTTTGAGAAGCAGATTGCAATCTGCTGCAAATTCTTGGCTTTTCTGTTAATTGGAATTGAAGCTTGTTTGCTGTGAAGAATCCAAAACCATACTGATTCCTCATTTTTGTTTATGCAGTTCTGTTAGATTTCATTTTTCGGTTTCATAGTCAGATTCTAATATGCTGTTTTTGGTTTTTTTTTATGTTTTTTCTTCTTTTTTTATAAAGTTAAATTAAGTTCGGTTTTGGCCCGAACCGAACCGAATTCCAAAACCGAACTGAGATCGGTTCGGTTCTCGGTTTGACAAAACCATACTATTTCGGTTTTTGGTTTTATTCGGTTCGGTTTGGTTCGGTTCGGTTCTGAACCGATGCTCAGCCCTAGCGATGGATTCTATCCGTCGCTAGTTAGCGACGAATCGCTAGCTCTAGCGACGGATACAATCCGTCGCTAGTTCTAACGACGGATAAGCCTATCCGTCGTTATCCTATCCGTCGTTATGTTTAACGACGGATAGTCGTATCCGTCGCTAGATTCGTTGACTAAAATGGGAAAAGAAATAAAAAAATGGAAAAAGAATTTTTTTTTAAAAAAAATAGAAAACTGAAAATCTAGCGACGGATAGTCTATCCGTCGCTAGAGTTTCAGTTTTTTAAGGGAAGCAGAATTCTTCCTTCCCCATTTTTTCTTCTTCCTCATTCTTCTTCCTTTCTTCTCCCCATTTCGCCCAAAGCCATTCCGGTTCAAATCTTAACCATTTTGTCCATTCTTCGTGTACATTCGAAGCTCGTGAATCAAGGAGGTCAATTCTGCCGTCAATTTCAAATTACATCCGCACATTTCTCCGGATTCGAAGGTAAACCCTAATTTTTTATATTTGAGGATTTTGTTACTTTGGACTAATTTGAGCAATTGAATGTAAATGGAGAGTGTATAGTACTTAGTTTAGATGTAATTAGGTAATGTTTTACCTTTGAGATGTGCAATTGATATATATTGATTGTGAATTTGAATTTTTAGTATAATGTTAGTATGTTTGTAAGTATGTTGGGCTTTTAATTAATTTGATATTGGTGTATATTTAGTAAAATTATGAACGTTTTGAAACCCTAACTTTTTGACATATTTGGAAAATTTAGTTAATTTAGACTAATTTAAGCAATTGTATGTTTACTAGCTAGTTAATTAACTTTGAGATGTGCAATTGTTTGAATTGTTAATTAGTATAATGTTAAGTATGTCGTAGTTTTGATTTAAGTATGTTAAGTATGTTAATTAAGATTTGCAATTGTTTCATTTGATAAATTTATACATGTACTAGATTATAAATTATGAGAATTTAATTAATGAAGTGTGTTGATATAATTTGGTGATTACATTTGTAAAATGCATGTAATTTATAATTTATAAATTCGTATTAAAGGGTTGGAATGCTTTATTTGTAATGGGAATTTTGGTAAGAGACAAAAACTTTATAACATGCAAGAAATGGGAAAATGAGAATCGAGTTGAAAAAATACGATCTAATCAATTCAAACGTGTCAGGTTATATAATCATCCAATGAACACCGATCGTTCATGGATGTACCAAAGGATAGTTAATGGCAGAGTTTTACCTAGTTTTGTGGAAGGGGTTGATGCCTTCGTTACATTTGCACTGACACAAACTAATTGTTTGAGTGGGGGGATGATGAAGTGCCCTTGCACCCAGTATAAATGTAGAAATAAGCAATTTTTACCTCCAGAAACGGTAGTGGAACACTTGAAACGTAAGGGGTTTGTAGTTGAGTATGACGTATGGACTTCTCATGGTGAGACATACAAGCCGTTCATGGATTATGAGAATTTGGGGAAGCGTAAAAGAAAACAGGAAACTGTGATGGGAAGTACTCAAAATACTTCTACATCTGATGCTAATAATGATCATGAACGGGTTGAGCAAATGGTATATGATATTGCGGGTCCAGAGTTCATGGACACCAGGGAGCCAGTAACCGAGGGGGATGCGGAGGAGCCTCCGAATCCTGAGGATCAGGTTTTCTTCGACTTGATGGAATCCGCAAAGAAGCCGGTTTATCCGGGGTGTAAGCACACCAAATTGTCATTGTTGGCTCGGCTAATGAGTTGTAAGGCTAATGGCCAACAATCTGAATCGAACTTCGAGGAATGGGTACAAGTAATGTCAGAGCTTTGTCCAGAACCAAACCTAGTTCCCACCAACTTTTACCAGGCGAAGAAAAAGATGTGAGGGATGGGGTTGCCCATGGAAACCATAGATTGTTGTGAGGGTATGTGCATGATTTATTGGGAGGAGGATAAAGATCTACTGAAGTGCGAGTTTTGTGGTAAGGACCGGTACAAGCGTTACAAGGAGGGCGCCTCAAAGAAACGTCAGAAGAAAATTCTCCCACATAAGAAAATGTGGTATTTCCCTCTAGCACCTCGTTTGAAGAGGTTATGCGCAAGTGCTTGTCTTGATAAAATGCGGTGGCACAAGGAGAGAGTAATCCCGATAGGGTAGAATGGAGCATCCATCGACTCACCGCATGGAAACACTTGACGAGAGCTATCCGGAGTTTGCAATGAGCCTAGAAATGTCTGATTGGGCCTTTGTACGGATGGTTTTAACCCTTTTGGAAGTGACCGGAAGTACTCTTGTTGGCCAGTTATGCTAACACCGTACAACCTGCCCCCCGGTGAGTGCATGAAGGAACCGTTCATGTTCTTGACTGCTTTGGTGCCCGGTCCATATGATCCAGGACAGAAGGTGGATGTGTTCTTGCAGCCCCTAATCAAGGAGCTGATCGAGTTGTGGGAAAAATGTATCCCAGCATATGATGTGTCAACGAAGAAGAACTTCAACTTGAGAGCAAAGACTCATGGACCGTGAGTGATTTTCCAGCTTACTCCATGCTATCTGGAAGGAAAACCGTGGGCTTTAATGCTTGTCCACATTGTTTGGACGACAGTAGTGCATTTAGACTGAAGGAGAGCGGAAAGGAATGTTGGTTTGATCATCGTAGGTTTCTACCAAAAGATCATCTGTTCAGGAAGAACAAGACTCAATTCTTGAAGGGTCGAGTAGAAATGAAAGGGCCCCCGACAAAGCGGAATGATAAGGGACTGTGGCCCAAGGCAGCCTACACAATTGACATTGAAGCTAGGAACAAGCTGTTTGATTGGGTGAGGGGATTGAAGTTCCCCGACGGTTATGCATCGAACTTGGGAGGGTGTGTGGATTTGAAGAAGACAAAGATGTATGGGATGAAAAGCCACGATTGCCATGTGTTCATGGAGAGGCTTCTCCCTGTTGCATTTCGAGAACTACTACCTAAGCCTATATGGAGCGCTCTCGCCGATCTGAGCTTATTTTTCAAGAATTTATGCTCAGGGGTGCTTGAGGATGAAGTGTTAGCAAATCTTGAAAGCAACATACTATTGATTCTATGCAAGCTTGAGCGTATCTTTCCACCGAGCTTCTTTGATTCTATGGAGCACTTGCCGGTTCACCTCCCACATGAAGCGAGACTTGCTGGACCGGTTCAGTATCGATGGATGTATCCATTCGAGAGGTGTGTAATAAAGGCATCCATTTACTTAAAATGTTCTTATTTCCGAAGGAACATTATCTTACCTAAATATATATACAACTTTCAGGTATTTGGGAAAATTGAAGAAGTACGTCAGCAACAAAGGTAAGCCTGAGGGGTCGATGGCCAATGCATACGTGAGACAGGAAGCTGCCATCTTCTGCAGCTATTACTTTGGAGACCACGTGCCCACTAAGGCATCTAGGCCGGCCAGAAATGCAGACACGTATGAAGTTCAAGAGGATGATGAAGTTACACTTTCAATATTTAGGATCTCAGGTAGACCTATGGGCGAAAGGAATACAGAATGGTCGATGATAAGGAGGTGAAGGCATTCACTATTATGTCCTCTCGAACTGTGCTGAAGTTGATGAATTTATGAAGATCTTTGCTAGGTGAGCAGCTTACTTATTATAACACATAAATTTGAACTTCTAACTACTATCTAATCATGTCATCATGTCCACAGCGTTTTCAAAAAGCGTTGTCTGGAGATGGATCCAAATATGGCAGATGACACACTTGAAGAACTGCTTGAAGAGAAGTTGCCAATTGAATTTCCTGATAGGTTCGGGGACTATGACCGAGATCCTGTAAACCAAGTCACATGTCCTTACTTACAGTCTTTAGCAGAGGGGCCATTCAATCGAGTATCCGTTTTTCCATCGTATATAGTAAATGGTCTTAGATTTCACACAATGGATTCTGACACGTCCAAGTCTACTAGCAATTGTGGGGTGTGTGTGAAAGGGGCTGATCAAAATGGAGGTGATGATTTGTTTGATTTCTATGGAAAACTTAAACGAATTGTGAGGCTTGAATATGCCGGTGTGCCTCTGAAAAGAACCGATTACATTTGATGTCGATCGGTATGATCCCGTCAAAATGGTACGAGGTGCACGAGCAATATCAAATGGTTGAGATTAACCATAGGAGGAGGTACCGTACTAAGTACGAACCTTTTATCTTGGCAGATCAGGCACGTCAAGTGATGTTCATTGAATATCCAAGCCTAAAACGCGATAAGGCGGACTGGTTGGCAGCGATACACATACAAGCCCGCTCTAGAGTTGAGTACGTTCATAAGGACAAATCAACTACCAACTCGTACCAAGAAGAGGTTGTCGATGAAACAACGAGAAATCCTGTAGACGCTCGTGATGAGTACATTGACCTGCACGAAGACATATATGTAGACTTAACCATTGGTGACGAGGATCAGAGTATGTGTGTAGTGTAGAGTAGTATATGTATCTTAATTGTTATATGCTTACTTTTCCCATTACATGCCAATTCATGTCTTCATTTATACTAATACAATTTGTTTGTATTTGTCATGTGCTTTTTGCAGATGCCCCGGCAAAGAAAGTGTAGTTACCAGATTCCCAGCTCTAGTGGGACCCAGGGTTCACCATCGATCGAGAGTAGCCAGTGGATCGGCAACTACTCTCATGTTAGTCGACTCGATGGATCGAGCATGGGACGTCTGGTGGTGGTTATGGGCGAGACGACTACTTTGACGGGTGTCCATATACCGAGATCGTCGATGGTGCTACGTGGGAGGGGAAGTTGGTGTTGTTCCCTAAAGGCAGGAGGAAGTAAGTATTATATATACACTTGTAGAACATAACTTAAGATAAGTATTTATATATATATATATATATATATATATATATATATATATATATATATATATATATATATATATATATATATATATGTCACATGAGTTGTCTAATAAATATATATACTCTTCTATATGTCATTCATAACTGCAGGTTGTGGCCTTAGCAATCTTCAGACGACCTGCATGAGATATTCAAGCTTAGGAGGGAGTTGCCGGTCCAGGGAGGCGAAAAGTGGAGAACACTCAAGGCTGAGACGAAGCACTTCTACTTTGATGAGCTTCGGGTAAGCTTAAATGTTACAATTTGTTGTGGTAAATGTTACAATGCTTTATTTGTAGAGAGAATCGATTAATGAACTAGTTTACTAATTTGTGTGGTATGTTAGCCACTTATTGGGTGATATGTTAGTCACCATTGTGTTAGTAAATTCTAGGACAATTTGTGTGGTATGTTAGCCACTTAATTGGGTGATATGTTAGTCACCATTGTGTTAGTAAATTCTAGGACAATTTGTGTAGTATGTTAGCCACTTACTTGGGTGATATGTTAGTCACCATTGTGTTAGTAAATTCTAGGACAATTTGTGTGGTATGTTAGCCACTTACTTGGGTGATATGTTAGTCACCGTTCTGTTAGTAAATTCTAGGACAATTTGTGTGGTATGTTAGCCACTTACTTGGGTGATATGTTAGTCACCGTTGTGTTAGTAAATTCTAGGACAATTTGTTTGGTATGTTAGCCACTTACATGGGTGATATGTTAGTCACCATTGTGTTAGTAAATTCTAGGACAATTTGTGTGGTATGTTAGCCACTTACTTGGGTGATATGTTAGTCACCATTGTGTTAGTAAATTCTAGGACAATTTGTGTGGTATGTTAGCCACTTGGGTGAAATGCACCATTGTTTATCTTGAAATTGTGACCTTGGGGCATTAATTTTTACTTTGAATGGAATTGGAATGTAGAAAAAATACATTCCGACTGGCCTTATTCCCCAGATGTGGCCTGTTTTCGAGAGTTTGGGCTCTGACCTGTATAGGCATATGGTGGCTGACATGAAAAAATACCGAGACAAAGGAAAGCCGCCACAATATAGGCATATTGTGGACGAAGAGTGGGCTATGTGGCATGAGTATTGGAGCATTAATCACTTCGAGGATCACCCTACAAGAAGTGTAACCGGCCGATCGAGCCATGAGATGGTAAGGGCTCTGCCAGTATCACTTGGTCACGAAGTCGCTTTCACGATCGCCGGATGTCGATAAGTATATATGTGTGTTCTGATTACAACATGATTTGTACACATGTGTATTGCTTTCATTTATACCAATTTACCACTTGTTTGCATTCCTACCAACTTACTAATTACTTGTTGCAATATATAATGTTCTTTAGCTGAACCTGAACTAACCCAAGACTTGCCTAGAGCAAATGAAGATGGGGAAGTTCAAGAACGGCGTTTGGGTGGACCAGAAGTCCGAGCTTATTGCGGTATGTGTATTTGCTAAGTGTTACAGTTGTATATGCATGTGTATTATAAATTAAATATGAAATTGTAGCTCATTTCGTATACACTTGACTATTACAGAGTGAGGTGGAGCGGATCATTGCGGAGAGGCTGCTCGAGGGTGAGGAGTTGTCCGTGGAAGAACAAGACCGGATCTTTCTACAGGTCAACCCACCCGACAACAAGGGTCGGGTTTATGGTCTTGGTAGTTATGGCGAGACACTGACGCAGAGCTTCTCCGTGTCCCAGCAGCAATCTCAGGGACATGGTGGTGTTTACACACAGGGGCAGGTCGAGCAGATGGTGAATGAAGCAGTGACTCCTCTCCAGACTGAGATTGGAAATCTCAGGGATGAGCAGGCTCGTATGAATCAGAGGATGGAAGAGCTCTGCCGCTTGTATATGAGCCAGAATACCCCCGGCCCCTCGTCTTAGTGATGTTGTGATGTTTTGGATACTATGCTACTTTTTACTTTGTTGGATATTTGGATTTATATTCGGATATGTAGACTTTATTTTGGATAATTTATTTTTTGGACGAATCGTTGTTGTTAATTAATGCAATTTCCCCTTTGTGACATATCACTATTATATTTGTTGAAAAAACAGGTGAAAATTATAAAATAATTTTAAAAAAACAGTAGTTTAGCGACGGATAATTATCCGTCTCTAATGGCGACGGAGTGTCAACGACCTATCCGTCGCCAATTCCGTGGCTATTTATCCGTCGCTAATTCGCCTTAGCGACGCCCGTCATTAAGACGGGCGTCTATCCGTCGCTAAGGCCTTAGCGACGGATCGGCAGTGGCTTAGCGACGGATAATTCCGTCGCTAAACCACTGTTTTCTTGTAGTGCATATCACTATCACCTACTATAACTAACGAGTTACAGGTTCACGTAATAGTCTTGTTTCAAAAAGTTCATTAAACTTGTAGGCTTCCTAATAAGCTAGTGATGAACAGGGCTGCAAATGTCGTTTTCTGTTATCCAAATGTGATGTTAACAAATTGAAGATGCTCATTGTTAGTAGTAGTACTTGTAACTTGAAACAAATAAGCTCGTGATACATACAGTTTGTACATCCATTCTTGTTACATGGATATATATTCATTCATGAACTAAACTTTGAATGCTAGTATATTATCACCTAAAGAAAGCAGGTGAACCGATGAATATCTCCAGAACAGATCAATGCAGGACTTCACAAACTTTCTGAGAATTTTATTTTCTATGATCATAACATTGTTGTCTGTCTTCACTACTTAACTTGGAAGATATACGCTTACGCCAACAGATATCGCAAAGAAGAGGATCAATAGTCCAGTGAAGTTTATGATTAGTGATTCTTTCCCTAGTTGAACGCCGTTAGCGAATTTCCCCAAACCGGTCATAGCACTAATTATCGCCATGGCAAAGATAATGATGCCGAAGACTGCATGCCACGGTGCAAGCCTTGCCCTTGTTGGTTGTTCCGCCCGAGGATACCAGAATGCAAAGAAGGAGAATATCCACTGGTTCAACATCCAAATAGTCTAAATTAGTGTTTAGCTTATTTTTTGCAAACACTGTTTGTCCTATACAACATCATGGTATATTATATATTCTACAGTGTTTTACAGTGCAACATATAGAATACATAGTAAGTAATATATGCCTTGAAAAATGGCTAAAAAGCAACTTAGCTACTTACCTGCAGAGCAAAAAGGCAGAGGGTAGATATTCCGAGCCAAGAATGTAAAGAGTACAAGTCAGCAATGTTATTAATCTTGTGAGCCCTGAAAACTGCAGTTAAGCCGATGATGCTAGCCACAAGCGCGATGAAAAGCAGACTCAGGTGAACCAGTTTCTGAATATTTCTGCTGCCTGGAACCGTCTTGTAGGCCATTATAGCTGTATAGAGATTTTTACGCAGTTCAAATGAAAGCAATTAGTATCTAAATGGTGTGTGCAGCCAAGCTGTACTAAAGTAGCCAGCCTAGCTCATCTAAGATTGTGACACAAAGCTCATTTACTTCAAAATATCTTTGAACGTCCATTGCATATGTTTCACAGATTTTGTTTGGAATCGATCTCTTTATCATTTAAAAAAAATACAGCTTGTAAAATTGTCGACTTACCTTCTCCGAAAATCAAGATAAAACCAACAACCATGAACAGCGGGTGCCCCTTCATTCAAAGACCAGAGTTTAGAAAAGCGCTGAGTTTGGAAACTAATTCTGCATTCTGATCATAATAAAACACAAGAAAGTTCACATGAAATGAGAAAAGGTCCTTACATTGAAGATCTTCCTTGTGTCGGCTGACTTAAACGCGATTCCCTTACCAAAGTGAAACAGCCAGTAAAGCAGTAGAGTGGTCACTGTCAGGGCAATCAAATGCGCTAAGATGGTTACTGGAAAAGCAGATGTTTGAGACCTGGAGCTTCTTTTCACGGCCATATTGATTCAGTGTAAGAATGTGAAATCTTGAGCGACTAAATTTTTAGGAGTTGGCAGTTCCACAGTTTAAGTTTTTAATGTGTTGTTATTGTCAACATCAGGTGATGAAATTAAGAAGTTTCTGATCATCGTTTGTTGCTAAGCACCGATTTTTTAGATTTTACATTAGCCGGCTAAGTTGTTTCATCTTATGTTTGATTTCATGTCCCATTAACAACCTTAACAAGGTCTGAATTTGTCGTTTCATTGTCTACCTCAGCCCATATACAAATCAGCCTTTTGGACTCTTCAATCAGGAAGCTCATGAAAAGACCAAAAACCTTGTTCCAGATGGAGAATAAAGATGGGTGGCCAATAAAGATCCTCCTTTTTTTCTCCTTCAGATTTTCCCCGATTCAATTGATTGAGACCGGTTGCACCGTATCGTACGTACCGGACATGTGAGAAGATACTGGATTCATTCAACAATTCATGAAACTAAATTAACTAATACTCGAACTTTGACCGCGAATTAATTTCAATCCGTAATACTAAAATCTTCAATTGAATTATATAACTCCGCCTCCTTACCGCTTGGATCCGTATAATTCACATCAAGTCATTCAAACAATCTAACTGAATAGTTCGGTCCGGTTGAATTTAAACACGGGTGCATATTGAATTTGAGACATTCTTAGATGTCATCGCCCAAAGTACAATAAAAATCCTATATAGTACTAATAATTGTTAACACTGCATTGTTGCTGAAATTCAAACACAACGTATTTTATCTTGGTAGAATTCATCGTAAACATTGTTAGGAGAGTACGATTTGCGAAAGACCCCCTATATATAGGAAAGTTCAAAAAGTTCACTTAAACGTTAAAACTAGACAATTTACCTTAAAAACTAGACAGTCTAATTTTTTGCGAATTATGGCCATTTGAATCAACTGCGATTTTTTTTGAAAAATAAGTTACTTAGCTCATAAATGTTCATCCAAATCCACATGTTATGATTTTTACATTAAATTGTCTAGTTTTGTCATCAAATTGTCTATGTTTATTGTAAAAATATCTGTGTTTAACATGCATACATTAGTAACAACCTATTTATCCAATGAAAAAAATTAAGAAAAATAAACATGAACTTCAATTTCATTCATCAAACAATAAATTTCAGTATCCAAAATAATCAAAATTTTACAACCTATAAAAATACATGTATTTTTAAAAACATTAAATAAATCTACAAAATAGCTTTCATCACACTCGACTTGTTCGTAGACACCTTCTTCCACAACGTTTCAATTTCTTTGTTCGGCCACCATTTTTACGAAAACCTAATACATACAACAAAAACATCAAAAAAAACATATACAATTTCTACTAAAACATAGAATATTTAATTAAAAAAACTAGACAATTTATAGTAAAAAAATAGACAATTTATACAAAAAAACTAAACCAACAACAACAAACAATATAGACAATTTCTACTAAATCATAGCCAATTTATACAAAAAAACTAGACAATTTACAGTACAACATAGACAATTTACAGTAAAACATAGACAATTTATACTAAACATATAATGTTTATACAAAAAACTAGACAATTTATAGTAAAACATAGATAATATACTCTAAAAACTAGACAATATCCACAAAAAACTAGACAAAACTTCCTAAATAATTATGTTCATGTTTGATAATAAAACTAGACAATATTTTATAAAAACTAGACAATATCATCTAAAAACTAGACAAAACTTCCTAGACAATAATGTTCATGTTTGATAATAAAACTAGACAATATTTCGGAAAAACTAGACAATATCCTCTAAAAACTAGACAAAACTTCCTAGACAATTTATGTTCATGTTTGATAATAAAACTAGACAATAGTTCGTAAAAACTAGACAATATCCTCTAAAAACTATACAAGACTTCCTAGACAATTATATTCCTGTTTGATAATAAAACTAGACAAATTTTTCTTAAAAACTAGACAATATTCTCTAAAAACTAGACAAAAAATTCCTAGACAATTATGTTCATGTTTGATAATAAAACTAGACAATATTTCTTAAAAACTAGACAATATTCTCTAAAAACTAGACAAAACTTACTAGACAATTATGTTCATGTTTGATAATAAAAACTAGACAAATATGTTGAGATCAGTTAGTACATTTGATAGTTGATGGTGAAAATGTAAAAACTAAAGAATTCCTCGCATAAACTAGACAACATGATGTAAAAACTAGACAATATAATGTAAATTTAATATCATGTAATAAACTAAACAATATAGTGTAAAAACTAGACAATATAGACAATTATGTTCATATTTGATAATAAAACTAGACTATACTAAAAACTAGACAAATATGTTGAGATCAGTTAGTAAATATCTTGAATAAACTTATTGCCACTCGTTATAAGAACATTCTTCAGTTAGTTAGAGTGAGTCCTCAAGCTGAGCACGATGGAATGTCAGCTCATATGAGAGCGTACCTCTAAAAAGCAGATGTGCAAAGCGAATGGTTTTCGGGATCTTTCGCTTCGCAAGAAGTTTCGGTGCAACAAAACATCTTCAACTCTATCCGATTGATATCCAGAATCGAAAAATAACACAATCATCACAAACTTAACAAATTGCTCTGCCAGGACACTCGGAACGAAAAACTGAAACAGCAAGTCAAACAACAGTGACCATATATTGCATAACTAAAATCAGGAACCATATCTCCACCATCTGCATTTACCAATATACTTAAAGTAAGTTATGTGACTTTATACATGAGCTTTCATCAACAAAATTCAACTGGAGACATAATATGGCATAAATCATTTCACTCAACTGCCAAACATTGAATCGATAGCATAATCCTACAGTAGTAAAATTGAATCGGTCAAGCTCTTTTCTAACACTATGCGCTTCACGAACAATTCAAGTGAATACATGTAAACATATATATATATATATATATATATATATATATATATATATATATATATATAAAAATATATATATATATATATATATATATATATATATATATATATATCAGTAAACAACAAAATGCCTCAGGCAATCGAGCAGAATTGATCAACAAACATATGCAGAATACACAACAATCAATCAATAGAAACTGTAAACAATAATCCATACGTATATATAAACAACAATAAACAAACAGAACGTCTCAAGCAATTGAGCAGAATTGATCAACAATATGCATAATAAACAGCAATCAACAGAAACTGCAAACAAAATTGAGCGATTCAACACATTTTCAACCTCGGAGGAAGGCGATTGAAGTGAGCTTCCGGTCACTTCCAAACCAGGATTATTAACCGCCTCTTCATTTTCGGTTTCGATGAGACGATTATACACATCGTTCCTGATCACATCATGTCCGCCACTACTCGGACAGCTCGAGGAGCTTCTGCCAGAAATCGAAGGTGATTGGAAACGATTTCTCGCCGACGAACTCTCCGATCACTGCACCCGATCTCCGATCTCAGCTCCTTCGTCCGATCTCCGAAACCCTTGCCCACCTTTAGATCGGCTCCTTCCGATCTTCAACGTGGCAGGTCTCGACGAGCTAGATCCAGTGTGGCAGTTTCACCTTCGTATCATCATCGATTCCTCCGATCACTAACTCCACCACATCTCCGCCGCAGGCTGGTGGAAGACTACCGAGAATTACAAAGGCGGATCTGGCTCTCCGAATCTCACCTTAGGGAAACAAATCCTCCTCGAACAGATCGGAACTCGCACTAACCGTCACAATCGAAGGCATCACAAATCGTGGGAGAAGAAACCGATCTTCTTCTTCTTCTACAAGCTACAATCTTCTTCTCTCTATTTGATGCACGGTGGTTGTATAGGGTATAAATGGCAGAAACAACAGCGATGGAGAAATCGAAATCGGGAGAGATGAAGATAGTATGAAGGAAGTGAATCTCAATTGAACTGGAAGAAGAATCGCGATTGAACAGGAAGAAGAATCGCGATTGAACAGGAAGAAGATGAAATTGGGGGCAAATATGATAAAATAGCTTTTTATATACTGATATGTATTCGAATCTGTAACTCAGGATCCAAATTGTCCGACCCGGATCCGCGTATTTAATTGAAACTAGCTTAAAATTGAGACTTTTTGGACTTTTATGAGACTTAGTATTGTTAGTATACGTCCAAGGCAAGACATTGGGAGTTATATATTTTGTTGATATACTATATGTTTTGTGCGGAAAATAAGTTGCGACGACAAATCATCCAGGAGACCAGGACACGTAATATTGTGGCCACACTGTTTGGTACTCATTCCATTCTAGAGTGAACTTCACCATTAGAAAAGTAAGTATTTTTAAGTAAAAAAGAATAATAATAATAATAAAACATAAACATATAGTGAAATGTGTACTTTTTAATGGTAAAAGGTGTAATTTAAATGTAAAAATAATATTTTTAATTATTTGTAACGTGGGGTATATTGTTTACATTATATGTAATGCATGAGTTATGTTACTCACCTAAATATAGAGTTCCGTCGAACACTACTGAGGGCTCGCCTCGAATTGGCTCGTTAAGGCTCGAGTTCGACTCGTTCAATAAGGTGTTCAAGCTCGAGCCTAACTTGGAGCTATATAAGCTGATTAATTAGGACTTGGCGTTTTGATACTCGACTAGGGTTGATAAGACTCGAGCTCAAACCAAATGAATCCAACCCGAACCTACTTATCGTAACTCGAGTTCGAAAAGACAACTCGTTCTATTAACAAGTCGAACGGAGTTCAAGTAATGAGATATTTTGCTCGACACAGTTCAATGGTACTGCCTAAAAATGAAAGACATATAAAATTATACTGGACGTTATAAGTTATTTCTAGTGACATACTGACATAAAAATTCAATTGTATATCTAGTTATAGTTAATGCAATTATTTTCTGTTTTGGGCCATGGGCATGTTACAATTGGTATGTAATCCCTATTTTGAACTATTAAGGGTAAATTTCTGGCCGGTACCGGAAGAAACTTGACATTTCAGATAGCGACACTCATTTTTTTCCTTGACTTTCGATACGCGAATTGTCGAAAATGCCCCTACTTTTGAGGGGGAAGTGACCACTTAGCGACCATTTGTCTGTATCTACTGACACTACTGTAGAGGTGTTGGCTGCGGCCATGGAAGAAGCTTCGATTTCATCAGTTCTCTCCGTCATTATCTCAGTTTTGTGTGTAGTATTCAGTTAGGTTTTGTTGATCCTCGTCATTTCGTGTGACTTGCAGGATCTAGCAGTAACGTAGTTGCTTTAGGAGTTGGTTCAGGTGATCGCACTAAGTGGAAACTGAAGTACGAATGCACTTTCAATTATTTTCGTTTTTGTAGCTGTATGCTTGCAAACTGCTTGATGAATGTGAATGTTATTCTCATTTTTTACTTGATTTGGCCTGAGTCAAATTTAATTAGGTCAGTCGTCACGCTTGCATTGACGATTCTGACAAGTTCACAAGCAATTTTGATTGTGTGGTCGAAAGAGCTGGGAAGTATGAGTTATAGTATAGTGTTACTACTGCTAACTTTTTGGTGAGTATGTTATATTCCTATTGATCTAGTTGATACCAGGTAATTACTTGATGTATTGTTATTCAGCTTTGGATCATGACTTGGAGCCTGGAGGTATAATCTGGACTCTAATTTTGTGGCTCTTCTGACTTGGTTATGTACATAAGGAATCTAAATATTGTGGCTTTCACCTAGCACAAAATGTTACAAAAAAAATACCCAGAATGTATTAATATAATGTTGTAACTCAGAGAATCATGAATTAATATAATGTTGTAACTCAGAATGTCATGATTTAATATAGTATTCAACTCAGAAGGTCTTTGTTTCAATTAAAATTTTGAAAGGCGTACTAACTTGTAATGGACCGAAAAAGTAGTTCAAATCAAACTAATCACTTATTGAGTTAAAGTTATAAACTTAACCTATTACTATCCTTTATTTACGTGTGAGATAAGATTTTGTGAAAAAAAGGGGATTCTTGACATTTTGGACATACTATATAAATAAGAATCATGACATTCACATGCGGGAACCCTTTCCAAATTTTATTACAACTATAGAGCCACTGCGTTACAATACTATATTAATACAAGACTCACTGAGTTACATCATTATATTAACATATGACTCTCTGAATTACAATATTGTATTAACTCATGTTGGATCTTTTTTTGTAATACTTAATCCCAAAGGATTTTTTTGTTAGAATTTTCACTTTGTTATGTGATTAAGGGAGTTCTTGCATATGCTATTAGCACTCAATAGTATTAGTATATATAAGTTCAATGATATATGAGTTAATATAATACTATAAGGCTATGTTATTTTCGTCTGAACAGAACTGAATTAAATTTATTTGTAGTATAAAAAACAACTGAACTGAACTAGATTCTTTTCTTATAACCTTTAAAAATATTTTATGCATGAAACTTCTTGATTCGACCGATTTTATGTCATCTATAAACTAACTGAACAGATACAAACTCAGATCGATGTAATTCTTCCTATGAGCAAAATCGACATTAACTTGCCCATAGAGATTTGATCTAATTCGCGGGTTTTTAGAAGATAAACATGGATGACACTTTGACACTAACCATTAGTACCAAAACAAAAAAAAATCCAATACAAATTAATATAATGTTGTAAAGAATATTGGGTTAACATAATGTTATAACTCATAATGCCATGAGTTAATATAATGTTCAACTCAACAGGTCTTTGTTTGAATTAAAATTTTGATAGGGATACCAACTTGTGATGAACCCAAAAAGTTGTTCAAACTAATCTCTTATTGAGTTAAAGTTATAAACTTAACCTATTATAGAGTTTATTCCTTTATAGAGTATTCCTATATAGAGTTTTTACTGTACTATAAAGCTATGTTCTTTTAGTCTGAACAGAACATAACTAAATTTATTTGTAGTATAAAAAACAACTAAGCAGAATTGAATGAATCTAAACTAAATTGAAATTAATGAGTTTTCAAATGAAGAAAACATAGTCTAACTCTGAAAATGTTGTATGATTGCAACTGCTTGGTGTTGACTTTTTCATATTTTGTAAACTAGTAACTCATGAAAATTTTTGATTCTAATTCGTGAACTAGTAAAATAATGCAACGGAACTTTAAAATCGTAAAAGCTTAGATACAAAGTTCTAAATACATGAAACTGAAAATGGTAAAGACACTTCTGGTAAAGATCACTGCTCCGACAATGCTCCACTCCAATAGCTCGGCTTCATACCTAAAATTGATATTTAAGAAAGGGGTCAGCCGTGACCACTGGCTGAACAAATTCCATGCACGTGACATGACTTAAAGTTCTATCTTAGTTCTATCTCATGTCTTTTAAAGCTTTTAATCTTGCTTAATGCAATGCAAGACCTGACTTGACCTGACTCAACACCTGATCTTGTTTTGAACTTCTTGAAAATTAAACTTAAACTTTACTCTTAAACATTCTTAAACATGACTTGAAAATTAACGACTGCGAGTACTAAATGGGAAATGATATGGCCATGCTATCTAGGTAAGAGTACTAAATGGGAAATGATATGGCCTTGCTATATATGTAACCGCATCTCTTTAATCTGCGAGACCTCTTTTTGCTTACCCAGTAATGATCGTATCTAGAATATCGAGATTGGCTTCAAAGTAATAAGAAGCAATCAGCCGTGAGTTGAATTGTTGCCTTTGCAAATTCGCAACAACTTGGGTGGCATGCTTACAAGCCTAGATAAACAATAACCCACAATGAGAATATTACTTACCTCTAAGATGACAACTAGAGGCAATGACAGCAATAGCCCACAATAGGATGCATAATAATTAATTTTCTTTGGTTACTTAGTACTTACCTCTAAGTTCAAATTTGGGAGATAGAGAATGAGCATAAGCAAGGTGTCATCTTTAAATATCTCCCGAGTCAATTGAGCACAAGCTTCTTGAACGGGTTCAGAGTCATCTTTGCCGTAGAGAATTGACTTCAGCTCCTTGATATCAGCACTCAATACTTCCAACAGAAACCAAAATGCTGCTATTAATGTTTTTTTACAGCAAAAAAGTTACCAGACTCGCACATTCAAGCGTTCTACGGCTTTCGGAGGCATACATGAACATTGCAGGATGTGCTTTTGTGACCTTTCTATTCTACTAATATGCAAGTAATGCAACCATATGAAGCAAGAGAGACAAGTTGATTACAAAAAGTACAGCAAGCCTAAAGAAAAACCATCAAAATCAGACATTGAATCTCTCAAAGAAGCTGCTAAAGCGAAATCTTGTCGTATACATCTTCCTTATTGCATTCCATACAAACATACAGATCAGATGACAAGATATAAACTTTTGTTATACACAGGCAATCATCAATGGATTCAAACAATGTGTCCCTAGAAGTCATCAATGGATTCAAACAATCGAGTTTTTTACCACAATTCTAGATCCACAAGAAAGCAAAAAATCGAGCAAATAATCCAGAATCGAAAAGACTAACCAAGTGTAATTAAACAACTCCATGAGGCAATGCCAATAATCGATTGGAATTAGGAAAATTACCAGCCCGCGAAACGAGACTAGAAATTCATACCGTTTTCGGATATTACGGCCGAAATTGGCGAGAAGGAACGAGATCTCGCCGGAACAATCTGGATGAACATTTTCGATGAATATGTGATGAACAATCAATACAAAATCGCCCAACTCGACAAAATCGAATGAACGAAATTGAATAAAAAAATTTACCTTACAGAAATCGAGCACATAGAATTCCAGGTGATTTCAGATTTTGAATTTTGAAACTTGTCGTGACAATACCAGCATATCAACAATCTCAAAAACAGAGCAAATGCCAGTACTATACTCTGACATGAGAGAAAAGGGAAGCAGGAAGAAGACAGGGGTAAAATGGGCTTTCGCACGAATTTTCTTGTTGGGTCAACTAGCCATGTCTTTTTTTTATGGGAAAATTCTTTCCATCAACCAAGTTGTAAGTCAAATTTTAAATAAATATCTATCAAATAAAAATCTTTGTATCACAGAACAGAAATATAAAAAACGTTGTATCATAGAATAAATATGCAGTTTTACACAAAACTGTATAATTAGTGACGATATACATTTCTTGATTATGTCATGATACAATGATCGTTTAATTATTGATTCAAAAGGATCTGGTATCGAATCCTCCTTGTAAAAGCTTGGGTAGCTAAGTGAAAAGTGCTCTCCAACATGTCGCTGGCAGTAATTTGCTCAACTATTATTAATGGGACATTGTCCATGGGCTGCAGTGCATCACTATCTTATGAAGTTATCAACTACACACCTTGAAGCCCGTTCAAGTTTTATCCCATTACAACCTTTTCTCACGAGTAAGGTTATGTTCTCTTCGTCTGAATAGAACTGAACTGAATTGTAGTATAAAATTCTACTAATCAAATCTGAACTGAATTTAAATTAATAAGTTTTCAGATAAAGAGAATAGAGCCCAAGTGTTAGAAACAAATTGCAAAGATGTTTTTTAAAGTTTGATGTGATATGACATAATGAGACTACCCTGCATTGGGCCGGATGTGGGATTGAACCTGAACCGACCCAAGAAAAATGATTGTGTCCCGACCGTTTGGAGTTTGCCCTCATGTGGGGCCAACCCTAAAAGTTGTGTTGATGGCTGGTGAAACTTGGTTAGACCTGATTGGTCCGGCCATTTTTTATTTTAAAAAATATAAAAACTATTGTGAATAGACAATTGAGACCAATCATGACTATATGTGGAACACTTCAAATTATGTATTTCGATTCAGCAAAGGAAAAAAAAACCAATTCTACTTTTAAAAAAAAAACTTTTTATTTCAGTACTTCAACTATTATAAACATCATAGATAATATCAACTGTTCTTGGCTCATGTGGTAAGTAACTTGAGTTAATTTAAGTAAGGTATCGGGTTCGAACCTTGTGGACTTAATACAAGTGAGAAATAAAAAAAAACATCATAAATAATTAAAAAAATAAAAATTTTCATGACCACTTTCACATTGACAGATTTTGGTCGTGGAACTAGCCCTGACACGAGCACCCCATTTTCTTGGTCACCCACAGTGGGTAGTATGACATTGTGAGATATGACAAGTGCTCTAGAGATGATATTAGATGAGTGAGCCATAAAATATTTTCCTGATAATATCCGTATTAGATATAACTAATTGATAAGGTTTGAATATGTCAGATTACATGCATTTATTTTTTTAGTTTGTTTTGGTGATTAATTATCATGCGTGTATGTGGGTTTGCCTCAAACGCACCGAATGGCACTGCCTATGTTATGAAACTCGGCGGGTCGACCCGGTTCAACCGCGACTCGGAGAGGGTCCGGGCCGAAAACCCTCCAAAACCGGAAAAAATTGGGTTTTGGTAAAAACCTGGCGGAACCGGTTAAAAACCGGTTCCACCCGGTAAAAACCCGGTTCCACCCGGGTTTCTAAAAAAAAAATCAAAAAACCCCAATCACGACAAAAGCCCTAATCGCTCAGTTCCTTTTCCTTTTCAGTCTTCTTCCTTTTCCTTTTTTGCGGCTCATTCTTCTTCCGTGCTTTAATATTATTTGTTATTTTGAACTCAATGTTATGGAGTTATGGTGACTTTGTGTTTGGAATTGAGGCATATGTTGTTTATGCAATGTTTTCTATCTTTTTTTTAGGTAAAAAAATGTATATGTTGAATTTTTAAGGCATACATTATGTTTTATTTTTAAAAATATTTTTTATAGGTTGACCCGAATTGATCCGGTTGAACCTCCTACAGTAGGTAGGCCGGGTCAACGTCCGGATCTGAGTTTCAAAACACATGGCACTGCACATCATAATATAAATATATAAATTGAAAAGGTTTGACCCTATTATAGAGTATAATGAACCTTAGAGGGATGTTCAAATTTGCAAATTGGGATAAGTTTATTTGCTTGAAAACTTAACTTCTTCAAAGTTTTGCTTAATTGGGATCCACTTAGTGCAGGCGGTTCTTTATCAATTGGATGAAGTCCCAAGTTGGTTCCAAGCATGATCTGAGCCTGAGCATACTTTAAGTTGGACAAGTAGATCCATCCACCACATTTTGACTTGCCCTATCAAGTTATCTTTGTTAATTCAATTAATAGAATAGAGTAATAACTTGATTCTTCACTATATTAGACCGTGATTCCAACTTCCAAGGATGTCTCATGTTCCTTTGCATGGCTGTGAGAGTAGGACTACACTCAAGGGAAACTAAGCCCCTACATATTACTCACCCCCAAACTTTGATATGTCCTCACATTGGACTATTGGAGTGCAAAAATAGGTTTTACTACATAAACATGATCCAACGGTTATGATTAAGATTATGTTCTCTCCATTTGAAAACTCATTAATTTTAACTCAGTTCAGTTCATAACATTTCAGTTCAGATCATATTTGCTTAGTTGAATTTTATACTACAAATAATTTAATTCAGTTCTAGAGAACATAGCCTAAGTCTAGTTGAATCTCTTAACAATTTACGAAACAGTCCTTTCACTCGTGTAATTTGTCATACTGATGTAACTGATCTATGCACCGACTAACACATATTGTTAAATTATTTTTATTTAGTAAACATCTTGTTCACCACTCAAGTGATAGCCAATTGGGTCTAATAATATACTCCAAAGTGAACTTGATATGTATTATGTATAGCTCAATTAGCTGCGCACCCAAATTAACACAAACACCAAATCCAGTTTCAAATGTACAAACATAGAACTTAAGTAGTAGTAATACGGTAGAGTTCAATCAGCTCACAGATTGGCACCAATGACCAAATCCAATTTCCAAATATGTAGCAAATATCCAACTGTAAACCAAAGTCCATGAATTCAAAATTGATAATAGAAGATTGTTAAAGATTTCAAAGATAATTAAGCTTCACCAAAACCAATTTCAGTTACGAAATCAAAGCCATGTAAATGAATCCAGTTACTACAAAATATCAACCAAATTATGTGGTCATATTTTCCTTAATCCCCAAATTAGAAATATTTGACTCTGAAATTCAATTTTTAAGATGTACAATTATTAAGCATCAGAACAATTTCCCATGTAACAAAATCCATATAAACACGAGATTTGACTGCTTAAAAGTCTCCAAGGAATTATTAATTCTGTAACTGAATAGTTAGTAGTACATTAGATAAGAGTATAATTACAAGGAAATTTGCATCTAACACCCCCAAAGTTTTCAACCTGTACGAAATACTTTATGAACTCACGGCTCTAGCAAAGTACTCCTAGTCCATTTTAAGTGCTAATTGTGTATGTAATGAGAGGACCACATCAATAATTTTACTAATTAATTTCTACACAATGGCTCAAATTGTGAGGTGATTAATTGAAAGTTGAAACCCCAGCCCACTGATTTGATAAATTTAGTAATTTGGAATTGGATACTCAAAATGTTTCAAAATCAGTTTAGGTGTAGTATTAAACAAAATTACATAAACAAGCTAAACAATAATCTACTTAGTCGTCAAGTATAAACACATAAAGACGACTTACGTGTTTGCCCTATCAAGTTCACCGTCAAGCTTAAAATGGATGTAAATGCGTCGCACAAAGTACCTAAATCAGAGTGAATTTGACACGATATACAAACTTCTCGATTCACAAAACCTTTTTTCACGGTACGACCTATACTTATATAGGGGTAAAAATGGAATCACAGGCATCATAACGGCTGAGGATCCGACCTGTCAAGTGTCAACATTGGTGTGAGTGTGACATCTGAGCAAAGACAAAAAGAGGCCTTCTTCTTCTTCTTCCAAGTTCAAAACTTTTTGTAGAAGTCTAAAAATGAAATTGAAAAAAGCCACAAAAATTAAATCTGTAATTTCACCAGAAATCCAACAGATCTTGACCGTCTGATTTATCTCACGAAACAAACAACCTTATTATAAGCAAGTAGTACACGTGTCAAGTATTTTACAATAGAATTTATAGTTTTTTGAATTTGATTATTGAGTGCGATATGATAATTTAAGAGTCTCGTATGTATAATATTGGGTTCATGCATGGAATTAGAAATAGATGATGAGTTGTAGAAAGGGAAGTAGAGAAATACAAGGAAGAAAGAGTCTACTTGATTGGGTTTCCGTTTTACACTTGTTTCATTCGATAGGCTGTGGCTAGTTCAAGAGCGATACATCTGTTCAAACTTTGATTTTTTCCACCTTAAATTCTTCAAAATCTTGGAACTTTATTATAGGACAGACAATCTCATTTATGTTATGAGCTGATTTTCTCCTCCCTTTCTTATTTATTACTTTCATGCTTCAATGGAATTCAAGGGTATTCTTCTGATCCTCCTGTGATACCAACCAAAAGGTACAAACTTTGTGATCTGCGCCCAATTTTTGTTGTTTTTCTGATCTGGGTTTTCTCTCTTTGGATCAAGTAATGCTGCTGCTGAACTCTTGCTCTTCAATTTTAATTTGGTTTTAGTTCTTTTTCTTGATCTTGATTTCTTTCTAGTCTTTGGGCTTTTTGTGTTTTCTTGGTTGGGTGTTGTGATGTCAAGTTTAATGGAGCAGGATGAGGATGCCAAGTTCATTTGCAAGTTGTGTAACAAGAGGTATCCATGTGGAAAGTCACTAGGGGGTCACATGAGGTCCCATTTACTTGTTCCAAACTCTGCTGAATCTGAGGACAAGTTTGAGCCCAGCTATAAGAAATTCTCATCAGCTTTTGGGGACTTTGTAGCTAATGGCCAGACTAGCTATGGTCTTAGAGAGAATCCCAAGAAAACTTGGAGGGCATCCGATTCCAACGTGCCTTTGCCTCAGGAGAAAGTTTGCAAGCAATGTGGCAAAGGGTTTCAGTCCTTGAAGGCCTTGTGTGGTCATATGGCTTGTCATTCGGAGCGCGATAGGGGTGGTTTGAAGGACGATTACTCTTGGACTAGTGAGAATCAGAAGCTGGTGTTGGATAGTTATTCGGATACTGAAGAAGGCGACGAGATGAGGTTGAGGACTAGATCATCTAAGGGTAAGAGGCAGAGGAAAGTTATGGAGTATAAGTGTAATTCATCGTCTGTTTCGGAGATTGATGGACAGGAGCAAGAAGAGGTAGCTATGTGTTTGATGATGTTGTCAAGGGATTCGGGGAATAAGGGAGGGGTGAATTCTGTTGTGGAGTCTTCGGATAATAACTCTGTTGTTTTGGAAACTAAGTCTTCGTCGTTTGACATGAAGGTTGGTAAAAACGGAGGCTTAAATTATGAATGTAGCCCGAAAACTGAGGATGCAAAGTTGAAGGGCCGTGCTTTGGATGTGGATTTTGCTCAGACAGAGAATTCTGATTCCGGGTACTTCTTGGATGAGTGTGCTAAGGCTGAATCTGATGTATCTGTTGATGCATTTCGTAAAAGTTATAGTTTCCGTGACTCTAAGAGGCCACCAATAATGAGCTATGAAGAGAGAGGTGAGGAGGTTGGTTATGAGTTCCGGAAGAGCTTGAACAGGATCAAGAATGGTAGAACCGAGTTTAGCAAATCAACCAAAGAACGTGACTATTACGAGGATGGGATTGAATCAAATAGGATGGTGAATAACAGTACTCCCAATGTTGAAAATCCTCCGAAGAGAAGCAAATACGAGTGCTTCAACTGCAGAAAGAGCTTCAAGTCCTATCAGGCTCTTGGAGGGCACAGACCGTGCCACAAGAGGAGCAATGCTTACTATGAATCGACTTATGAAAGTGCAGAGAATAGCCTTGATGATTCTACTGATTTCAGAACAGGTGGTAAGGTTGTCGAGTCAACTAGCAATAGAAAATCAAGTGCAAAGAACTCGTCTCATGACAAAAAGGCCAAGGCTAAGAAGAACAAGGGACATGTTTGCCCGTTCTGCAACCGTGTGTTTAAGAATGGACAGGCGTTAGGTGGTCATAAGAGGTCTCATTTTCTTGGTGGTCATGAAGAGACTAGCAGTCATGTTCCTGTTAAGAAGCCTGAGCTTCCAGAATTCATTGATCTTAATCTTCCAGCTCCTGAGGAGGACGAAGAGGAGACTCGTGGCCGATTCTATCAATGGTAGTCTTAAACATTGTTACTGCCAATTCTGGTCCATCTCATTTTGCATGATCCAAGAATATGCTTAAAGTTTTGCAGACTTTACGTCTATTTCTACTTCCTTTGGAAGCATTGACATTATTATTTAAACAGATTTTTTTAGCAAGGCAGTACACATTGAGTACAGGTTAGTAGCTATTGCTAAAGATTACTTCATTTTCATCATGTTAAGTTATTCATTTCTTCAAGTTAGTCGATGCTTATTTGATTTTCTGATGGTTAACACATGACTACCTGAAAAGTACTGTGACTTGAATATTATACCTTGAAGAAGAATATACATTCAGCTGTAGAAAACAAGAAGTTAGGCTTAACTTTTCGAAGGAAGTCTTTTTACTACATGTTATCGGTTGGACATTGGCATCACATACTAGCTGGTTTGCTGTTTTAATTTTGTTATCTTATCATCAAGACTCATTCTTTACTTCAACTTACACTATATTCCTAAATGAGACCCCTATTGGTACCATCAGCCACACTTTGTTGTTATTTAGTTGGCCTTTTTTAGCTGTGGAACTATACTAATTGTCACTATCAATTCATAGTTGTTTGTATTGGATGGTGAGTCTTTAACCAACTATGCAATTTTGAAGGGACAGTACAAGTGAATCTTTTAGCTTCTTATGATAGGATAATGACACTGCTTAAACCAAATTGATGAATAACGCGTTTATTTACTTGTTATTTCGACTTTTAAAACAACATGACAATGTTGCTGTACAAAATTTTGTGAATATATTTTGTATGACAAAGTGTTTGGTAAAAAAGGGAAGTCCTATCATGAAAAGGCCCTGTGTCACCAGATGCTTGTCTTTGATGATTTGTTGCTTGCATTGGGGTGGAAGTTACTGAGTAGAGAAAATTAATATCTACTATATATTTGCTGCTGTTGCAAATTGGAACAATGATGTTGTCAAGAAGTATGATGATGATGATGATTCAGAGTCAGACTTCAACCTATCTTGAGATTCATATGTGCCATTTGAGTATTAAAAGTTTCTCCCTTTTGACTAGAAAAAGATGAAAATACACATTAAAGCACTTGTAATACTTATTTTTTTATCCCCTTTCTCTGCATGATAGTCTGTCTTGTTGCTTTTAACTTCACTGGTGTAAGGTCAGCCTGCACTTCTCTTATACAGTGGAAGGATCTGAAGCAGAGGACAAATGTGTGTGTTGGCAAACAAGTGATCGAATACTTACAACGCGCTTTTTTGCTACTCATTTCTTGCGAGCTTAACTTCATTTTAGACGTCTATATATTTAGTTGGGAAAATACTTCTATCGACTATGTCTCCCCTTAATCATTAAATTATAAATTTGATTTACAAAAACCAATTTGATAGTTGTAGAATCATTTTGAAGAGGCTTTTTCCGCATTAAGGAAGCTAGTGACAATAGGTTGAGACTTTAATTACAAAGGAAGGTTGAAGCCATGGTTGAAGATTTAAGCAATAGCGGTGGAAAGTTCATTTCATTTGCTATACACACTAAAATATAAGCAACTTAACTTCACTCAATATGTGATTAAAGGTCGTGGTCCAAATGATTAGGAAGAGATATCTTGTATAATTAAATTGCTTATTTCAACAAATAATACTGATATATAGAACTGTATGTATAGGTTGGGTGTGGGGGGTTTGGTTGGTGAGGCTGGTAGCCCAACATGCAATTTGTTTTTCCTTTTATAAAATGTATATACTACTACTAGTTTGAGGTTGAGCACGTCTGAAACCACGTACCAAGCATGATCACTGATGTAGCTAACAAAATACTTAAATACAGAGTGTGTATTGGCATAGTTTAGGACTCCCTCCATTCCAATAAAAACAAGCTTCCTATGTTGACTTTTTTTAGAAATTTTGACCGTAAATTACTCTTAAATTATACGTAAAAAGTATAAAATAAAGTTATATTAGTAAAATATACTTGATTTATTTTCATAATATAATTTTATTATATTTTCGTGTCGTGTAATTTGTGAGTAATTTACGGTCAAAGTTCGAAAAAAAGTCAACCTAGGAAGCTTTTAATGGACTGGAGGGAGTACCTGACAGTCCGATAATATACTACCACTCAACTCGATTAACTCTATACCAAATAGTTCGATAGTATTTAACATGAAAACTAGTTGATAAAGTTAATTGGCTTATGATTCATAAACTAGTGATAGCCGATAAACTAGTTGTTGAGTTAACTTGGGGGTTAAATGACACGAATATTTGTAAAAATTTCACGAAAAATTTTAGTCAACGCTCAGTTCATGTTTAAATTTGACATAACCGAACAATTCGCGAACATGTTGGTTATACGAACAAATTTATAACTAAATAACTTGAAGAATAAAACTTCTCCTGGTACTTCAGTACTGCCTACGTTATAAGAAAAATTGTATAACTTCATTATAATCAAATGTTACAAATATAACTTATTAATAAAATGTTACAATATAACTTAAAGTGATTCGCGTCGAGATGACTTCTCTTTCTTTTTCTTTTTTCTAAAGAATTGCTACTTAACATGGTAGAGAATAGAGATGTTAAAAGAATAAAAATGAAAAGAGTTCAATAGGGTTCTGATGAAGAAATTTGCAACCATAGAAATTACCAAGGGCCAATTTGCATTTCATCCAACGTCTAATTTACCATGCATTAGAGGCCAATCATAGTCTTTGATTAAGTATAACATGAACGTAGTCCAATTAGATGAAGACTTCTTCTATTTGCAAAGTCAAATCCGTTAACTTAAACCAAACATACATGGTATTTGAATGCAAAACCCACTTTAAATACCTTTTTTTTTCTTGGGCTCAAATGCCTTTAATTTGTAAATGGTAAATACCATCATCAAACCAAACGATACCTAAAAGAATTAGATGAAGACTTCTTATATTTGCACAGATAAAAATAGATAAAAATAAAAAATCACGGGCATTTCGACAATCAAACTCGGGACCTCTCGCACCCAAAGCGAGAATCATACCACTAGATCAAACACCTAAGCATTTATAATTGATACTATTAATAATATCCACGATTTGTAGTTCACACCAGGCTCTTGGTAGTTGGGAGAATTGTAAGTTTGTAACCCTTGATTATGGAGATTCAATTTGATCTAGAACTTCCTTCTAAGACATTTTCATTCCTACAAGTCTAGAATGATCATGTAATTATTATACAAGTCGGGTAATATCGAATACTCAACTGGTTAAAGGCCAAAGTGTCATATTATATCCATAATAACACAATGGTCATACTACTTAGGAAGGTTAGATGTCCAGTTTGTATCATCAAAGTTCATACCACCAGCCTGCCTTAGTTCCAGTTAGTATTCTCAGAGGCGGCTAAGGCCATATGCGGGGAGCCCGCCCGCACAGGGTCTCGAAAATTTAGGGCCCACAAATTTTATAGTGATATTTTTATATGTTATCTTATATGTAACAAAAAGTAACGAAACTAGAAACGGCTTGGCGGTAGAATGTTTTGATGGAAAATTCATGTTTTCGTCTCAAGTTCGAGCTTGGTCTACATTACCTTACTCTTTTACTCTCTTCCTGTCATGTTATTATTTTAGTGGGCGATTTTCGTTTGACACCCTTTTAAGATGGACACTAAATGTTTAGGTCCCTAATGTTTGAAATATTACATTGAAGGACAAAATATGACTTGCAAAATATAAATAATTACGCTGAAAGACAAAAGTCAACCCACATGTTATAATTTTAGCCTTCCATTTTTCCTTTTAGATTCAATTTAATATTTCATTATATTATAATCAACCTCAGATCTTTTAAGTTTTAATATATAAATCCACAAAATTTTCTTTTTTAATATTTTCAAACTTTCTTCGTCCTTAATTGAACTCCAAATATTTTTTTAAAAATTTTCGTTAAAATAGAAAACTATAGATTCCATGGAAGCTTCATAAACCGAGCTTTCAGGAAGCTCAATGTCGTGGCTTCCATGGAAGCTCCGATTTTGGAAATCCAACGGAAAGTTATCGAAACTCCTTATTAAAAAAAAATAGTTTAACAAAGAAAGAAGAAATTTATACGAGTTATGAAGGATAAAAGTTTTTGGGTTTAGTTAATAGCTTTTAAAAGTTTTGAGTCAAATGTGTGATTAAATGAAACTTGTATTTCAAAATAAATGGTCTAATTAAGAAAAAAAATGTGGTAAATTTAACTTTTTAACAAAAGTCAACCAAAAACAAAAAAGTTGTCATTCATTGTAATATTTCAAATATTAGGGACGTAAACGTTCAGTGACCATCTTAAAAGAGTGATAGATGAAAATTCCCCTTATTTTAGCATGCCGTACCATTTTGTATTATTTATTCATTTTAATTTTTTTTGGGATTCAGTCTTATAAATTCGCATAAAGTCCTGAAATATGTGAGAGTCCGATTCTGTGTTCAGACTTTATTTTATCTTGTAGTAGTACTCAGGCTTGTTACCGTAGTCCGATTCAGTCTTATAAATTCGCATAAAGTCCTGAAATATGTGAAATTCGCATAATCTTAATGCTAGTCATTTGCCTTGCTATTAGTCGAGAAATTGCTAATCTACCGGTGAGTATTTCCACAAACTTTGGTCAATCTCATGTTTTTTTTCCGTCTCCAAACTTTAATCAGCATCTCTCTCATTCGACAAATTCCAGATGCGCAAAGGATTGCCAGTGGTCTTAGGAACATATTTGCAGTCACTAAATGAGCTCCAGCAGATAAATATGGTTATACCGCGCAATGGATTGACCATAAACATTCTTCCAAAATAGGAGTGATCCAAAAGTGAAAATTTTCTCATCAATGAGAAATACTAGCACCATTAATGAGAAGGAAAAAAGTTTACTAGTGGTACCTATTTTTGTAGCAGTACTTGACATGTATCCAATCAACGTTGTGTTAAAAAGGGACCTCATATTGTTGATAACAATTACAATAAGCATCATCAAGGATTAACATGCATCAATGCACAATTATATTTGAATCACAAAGACGATGTTTAGCCCTTGGGATTTCAAAAAATACACAAGGAGAATATAAATACAAAACACTTAAATGCCTGGGCAGTTGCTGCCTAAGGGAGTTCAACGATCCTAGATTGCTTTTTTTGGTTTTGTTTCTTCGATGGCTTACATGAAGAATGTCTTTCATCATTTGCAACAGATTTTGAGGGAGCTTCATCCTTACCATCGTTATCCTCTTCATCTTCATCGCTGCTATCATCAGTTTCTGAATCGCTGTTGCTTTCTGCCAAGGGAAATGCTGGTGGGTTACCTGCTAATGCAGATTCTGCAGCAGCAACAGCCTCCGGTGTATGAAGGTCAGCAACGCCAAGCATCAAATCCTGTGAACATGTGTACCATTAAATCAACGTAAACACAATACTCCGTGTTTTCTCCTCCTTTGCATGTTTGTATTTTAAAAAAACCCAGGAATGCTATGGTTAGAGCTGGTTCTAACTGCAAGTATCTTTCTTCCATTGGGTGTGTGGTTGAATGGATTTTAAAGTACTCCATATTTCATTAATAAAAGATAATAAAAGTACAGAGGTCAATAACAAAGTTGACAATTACCATTTCGATGTATTCAGATTCTTTTCCACTAAGCACTTCAATATCACAATTATCAGGATTGTTCTGCAATTAGTGAAGAGTTGAATAAGAGTTCGTTCAAGAACTAAATATCGGACGAGGCCTTAAGAGATGGAATCAAGACTTGATTTATACCTTTGCCTCAGCCATTAGCTTCTTATTTGACTCTGCCATGATACCCAAGAAATCTTTCACTTTTCCCAACACTACAGGCAGAGATTGAGTATTAATATAATTCTGTAGCTTAACAGAATCAACACCACTCTTGGGTATGAGACCATGACATATTTATAGCATGTATGTTTGAATTTAAGCAATCATCAATCAATCTACACCTTGCAGCTTATAAGCATCACTAATGATTGGCAAAGAAGTGCACCATCTAAGATGGGCTAGGAACACAAAGAAGCAATAACACAGTTAGTTTAAACCGAATCAAATTAACAGACACGTAGCGCCTAAAGCGAAGATCACAGTATAAAAGTATCACAGCTTGAGATAAGCTGAATTATGAACCTGCAAGTGCAGATTCTAATGATATAATCTACGTTGACAACAGAGCTTTGTTTAAAAATATTGCATTACTGAACAAAAGTGGTCTACTTTATTGTGAGATTCACTCACTTCTTAATTGACAAAACAATGTAAACCTTAGATTTTTGAAGTTAAGTTTAGACCTAAACGAGAACCTAAACAAAAGTAAATCATGTATCTTGAAGTAAAACAAACTAAAGCGGACTTGCAGAAAAATGAATTAAACAAAGTAATCCTGAAATAATCAAGTAAAACAACGAGGAATTATCTCAAAACAATGTCACTGCATTGCATTGATCATGTCAAATAAACTTCAATGTAGTGATATTGTTTTGAGTTATGCATCCCTTTTTTCAATGTAGTTGTTCCCAATACATAATAGATAGGTTGGGTTGAGTTATTTACCCCTTTTTTCACCTTTCACACTGGTCCAATCTTTCTGAAACATACTCAAGAAAATCAGAACTCTCTTTACATCCTCTATTCCTCTACTTTTCAACAGAAACATATTAAATTGTCATTACTATTTAAGCAAGCTAAAACTTCCTCATTTTCCAACACAAGCATATTCCTATCAATGGTAGAGTATCACAAGGAAAGAACCACCAAAGAGGTAACAACAGCACATAGCACCAATAAACTCCAGCCAGTTTCACATATGGAATCAAACAAACAAAAACAAAGAATCATAGTCTAGTGACTATATGGATACCTTGGCTCTTGGGAACAGGAAACATGGCTGGTCTATGAACTGGGTTTTCAGGCAAGCTGCTTTCTTTGCAAACTAAGAGCTTTGATTCTGCAAAATCAACCCACAAAATAAAAATTGAATCTTTAGTTATCATTCACAAATTGAAACAGCAAGGGGGTTAAAAAAAACCAAGAAAGGAACCTAATCTGGTGTTGGTCTCGAGCTGCAGTAGGTCTTTGCTATTCCGCTCCGACATTGTTTCCCTCCGTGTATATGTATTTCCGGCTGCAAGTACAATCAAAAGAGTAAGCAGACTAGAAATTTGCATTTGGGTAGGAAAGAAATAGCAGCAAATGAGAATCACTCCTCTTTCTCCCTGTGCTCACACACCAAAGTCCAAACTCACTCAACAGTAATCAAGACAAGTAATGCAAATTGAATTTCCTCAATTAACACAGATACAAGACAAACCTTGATTTCAAGTTTTCAACAGAGAGATTTGAATCTTGCTGAAGAAGACGGCAGAGTTTGGCCGGAAAAAGTTCTGCAGAGGAGCAGAGCTGAAGACGACGGAAGAGAAGAGGAGATGACGGTCGGTCTGTGTGAATTGGCCAGTCTCCCACAAGATTATTCCGTCTTTACCTTGATAAAAGTTATGACGATTTTATTTTCTTTAAAGATTCTTTGCTGGGAATAAAGCAAAAGCCTGGATAACGTTGCCTTTTGACAAACTGGGTTCATATTTTCAGGAGCAGATCCAGGAAAAAATTTAACTCTGAGCTAAAAAAAATCCTTAGAACTAATGTGTTAAAAAAAATAAAAATTTAACACACACATTCACTTTCATACAACAAAGTAATACGTCGATTATACCAATCTAACTGACGGGAAGTAATTTTGTAATTGTCTACATCACTTAAATAAAAGTAAGGCTTTTATACCAACCTTAAATGCTTACTTTAGTTGTTCGTTATATTAGACACATACTCTACTTTCTATTAATACTCCGACAAACCTCCAAGGTAATCATGCATATTCACATGCTCTACTTTCGTCCAATAGCAATTAAAACAGGGCTAGACTGAACCGAACCATATAATCAAAATATAAAGAATCATACTGCAACTATAAATAATCCAATTACATACAGCAAGATAAGGATAGCGTAGCAATAAAATAAAAAAGCGCACATTACAACACCAATTGGTTGTTTCAGTAGAGTAGAGACATAACAATAAAATAATAAAGCTCACGGTTACAACACCATTGGTTGTTTCAATACACATAGCAATAAAATAAAAAGCGCACATTACAACACCACCAGTTGGTTGTTTCAGTATAGAATACATAGCAATAAAATAAAAAAAGCTCGCATTACAACACCACAACACCAGTTGGTTGTTTCAGTAGTAGAGAATACATAGCAATAAAATAAAAAAATAAAAAAAGCTCACATTACAACACCACACCAGTTGGTTGTTGGTTGTTTCAGTACAGTAAATTCAATATAAACATGAAATAAAATTATCCCAAATGAGTAGAAATCAGAAAATGAATTAGATAGATAATTAGCATACGGACATACCTAATGTGAAAGATCAGCAGAAAAGAAAGAGAGCAGAAAAGAACCGCGAACAATAGTCTGAGACTCAGAGTCGGTCACCAATCCATTAAAAATCAAACCAGCCAGGTCAAATTCCGAACCCTAGAAAACGAAATTGAAAGAGGAAAATGCAGGTTCCAATCAATGAACGCAATTAATCATTGAGAAAAGAAAAGAGTAGTACTGGCCTGACTTGCGTAGTTGAGTTCGGAGGCGGAACAGTCGAGCAGAGGCGGCGGAAGGAAGGACGAAACGGCGAACGGAGCAGACCTAAAAAAAAGCCCTTATCTTGGATTGGGTTGCAGGCTGTGGAGAAAAGAATCTTGGTGAAATGAAATGAACAAGGCAGGGAGCAAATGAAATGAAGGGGGGACTGCAAACCTAAAAAAATAATTTTTTTTTTTCTTTTATTGGGGGCGGACCCGGGCTAAAGCCTGGCCTAGCCCTTAACGTGGGTCCGCCCCTGCATGTTTTGATCAAGGTAAGTTACTATATCAAACTGATGCTTTTTCATTTTTCAGTTACAGTCCAGCAATTTCATGAATTAATAACTAGCTACTATAATCTATAGCCAATCATCTACGCAATTTTTTTTCAGAAATTCTTTTTATACAGTTTGCTTGTAGAATCATTCAATGATGTGAGGTATAAGCTCATCTTATTACCCTGTTATAATATGGTTTGTTAGAAACTACAGTATATATACTCAGTACTCACTAGTTGTTACACTGTTGGTTCAGTCAGCACTTTAAAGATATTAGTACTAGCTGTTGGAAAAAATTTGCTTATTTGATCCCTTTTCATTTGTTCCCATATATATAATGAATTAGGAGTTGCAGTGAGTTACAGAGGTTGAGCAGGTTACAAGAAAACCATTTCCCATTTTTTCAGAGGCTTCTACTAAGTTACTTTGTCTTCATTGGGAAGAGAAACCAATAAAACAAGGGCTAGCACAGACACAGTGTTTATAAATTATATATAATAGAGAGTGTTACTTACTCTTCTTAATCGAGCTGCCTGTGGCATCTTAATCTCTACTTGCATGGAATTTTGGTGCAGCTTAAGGCTACATTGACTTTACAACGAGGGAAAGTCATCTGATGGGCTGGCTTAGTAAAATATTCAAAGGTTCGAGATGTGACTTTGCAGATGAGAGATGTAGACATGGAGCAGATGCAGTTGAGTTGTTCATGGGTTAGTAACCATATTGTTTGCGTTGTTCTCCAGGATCTTCTGGGGAAAATAAAATGCTGATTAATTGTGAAAATTTGCAAATAAAATGTTAACCATACTGCTCTTAAGGTGTCAGACTATGACATGCAACTTATTAACGGCCGTATACTAGTATGGCCTATATCTGGTGAATATTATATATGTAAACGAGCAAGGACCATTAACTCAGTGTGCGTGGAAGTTATCATAGACAGTTTTTGAATGAGCTCAGCCTGAGTGATTGAATTTAGATTTACCTATTCATCTAGGCGCACATAAATATGCTCCAGTAAGAAAAAGTAGTTTCGTGGGCTAGATAATTCAATATGGATTGCTGATTTCAACTTTGAAACCATTATCATCAAGGTTCAAGGTATTCAATTCTTTTAAAGGTTAGTTGATTGTGTATTTGTGTTGTATCCATGCTGTGGTCTGATGAACATCTACCACTATGATAATTACTCTTTTCTCTCTCATTTGTTCCAATTCACTAGAAGCAAATTTATAGATGAATTTTGATGTAGGAGTCAAGGTCACAGGCAGAAGACATAAGCCGTAGCATTGCCTTATATAATAAAGGAAAGATTTCCACCGGTGAGGGCTCTTGCGATCTGCTTGCTTAGTCTGTTGAAGAAATCATGTAATTGGATCAATATTCTAGGCCTATCTGATGCATTAATTTATATTCTCGAAAATAGCTTCCCCCGTATATTTGGTAATTCAACTTTAGTCCTGTGTTGCTCTGGTTCTTGTATAGAATCTTCACCAGAAAAAAACTTCTTCTTTCTATAGCTTTTGCCCCTTTTCCCTATCTTGTTTTGAAGCTTGAACTGCATATCCTAAAGGCATCTTGCTTCATAGTACAAGTATTACTCTTGAGACATTCAATGACCATTTGCTTTGATTTGGTTTTGCATAATATGTCTATAGGCAATGAAACAATTCAGACCCCACCTCAATTCACACGTTAAGCTCCTCCGTATTCTATCCAATGCAAGGATGTTCGACCAAACCATGTCGTGTCTTCGTCACCTGGTCGATATAGAGGCCGAAAGTCCAACAGTTTATGATGAGTTGGTTAGTGTTTACCGTGAATTTAGGTATTCGGGTATTGTTCTTGATATGGTGTTGAGGGTTTATGCGGAGAAAGGGTTGTTGAAGAATGCGCTTTATGTGTTTAATAATATGCGTAAGTGTGGGAGGTTGCCGACTGTGCGGTCTTGTAATGCTTTGTTGAGTAAGTTGGTGAGGTGTAGGGAGTTTCATACGGTTTTTTGTGTTTATGATCAGATGATTGAACACGGGTTGTTGCTGGATGTGTATACTTGTACGATAATGGTGGATTCGTATTGCAAGGATGGTAGAGTTGCGTAAGGTGTGGAGTTTGTTGAAGGTTTGGAGAGAAGGATGGGGTTGGAGTTGGAGTTGAATGTTGTGGTTTATAATTGTTTGATTAATGGGTATGTGGAGAAAGGAGATAAAGAGGGAGTGAATAAAGTGTTGAATTGATGAGTGAACGAGGTGTGTTGAAGAATGTGGTTACGTATACGTTGTTGATCAAGGGGTACTGTAAGCGGGGTGAGATGGAGGAGGCGGATGGAGTATTTAGACAGATGAGTGAAGAGAAAGGAGACATGATGGTTATGGATGAGAAAGTGTATGGTGTTTTGATTGATGGTTTTTGCCGAGTTGGGAAAATGGATGATGCTATAAGAATTAAGAACGAGATGCTGAATAATGAATCTCTTCATTTTCAGTTCTTTGATAAATGGGTATTGCAAGCTTGGCGCCTTGGCCAACTTGGTGAAGCAGAGCAAGTTCTACGGAGTATGGTTGAAGGAAACATGAAACCGGATCAATATAGCTACAATTTGTTGTTGGATGGTTATTGTAGAAAAGGATTGATGGATGATGCACGCAAGCTTTGTCACCAAATGACGCATGATGGCTTATATCCTACAATCGTAACTTATAATACTCTTCTTAAAGGTCTAGGCCAATTTGGTTATGTGGATGATGCTTTGCATCTCTGGGAGGTGATGCTCAAGAAAGGCGTTGTTCCTAATGAGGTCGGATTTAGTACCCTACTCCATGGACTTTTCAGTAAGGGTGACTCTGGTAGGGCTACGAAGTTATGGAAACATGTTTTAGCCAAAGGGTACAAGAAAAGTACAATTCTGTTAAACATTATGCTAAATGGATTGTGTAAAATGGAAAAGATGACTGAAGCAGAGCATCTTCTCAATAGGACTAAAGAGCTAGGTTGGTCAACAGATGAGGTGACCTATAGAACCTTGATTGATGGGTATTGTAGAGTTGGAGACATTGACAAAGCTTTAAAAATTAAAGGCATGGTGGTAGATTGTGGATTCCCGGTTTCCATTGAAATGTATAATACACTAATTAGAGGATTTTTCAGGGCACAGAAAGCGAATTATATTCCAGATTTACTTTTGGAAGTGCAGGCAACAGGTCTAAGCTTTACTGTTGTCACTTATGGATCCCTTATTGATGGATGGTTCAAACAGGGAAAAGTGAATAAAGCCTTCGATGCATATTTTGAGATGAGAGGAAAAGGAATTGCCCCAAATGTGCATATATGCAGTACAATAATCACCGGGCTAAACAAATTTGATCCGAGTGATAGTGCTAATATGGTAATGCAGAAAATGGTGGAGTTAGATGTTGTTCCAGACCTCAAAGAGTTCTCCAATCTTTTTGGCGTTAATACGATCTCGAATAAAGCACAGAAAATTGCAAGCTCTTTTGATGAAAATACCAAAAGATATATAATTCCCAATGAGTTGCTGCATAATGTAGCTATATCTGGATTATGCAAATATGGAAAAACTGAGGATGCAAAAAGAGTTATCCGTGTTTTGTAAGAGAAAGGCTTCGTTCCAGATGAATTCACATACTCTGCGCTTATCCATAATGCGTGCATTTCTGGTAAAGTTAATGAAGCTTTTCTCTTAAGGGATGAGATGGTGCAGAAGGGTCTTTCCCCAAATATAGTTACATATAATACTCTTATCAGTGGCCTATGTAGATCTGGAAACTTAAAGCGTGCATTAAGCCTTTTCCATAAACTTCACTCTAAAGGTGTAGTTCCAAATAGCATTACCTTCAGTATTTTAAGAGATGGGTGCTGTAAGATGAGTTATACCACGGACGGCTTGAGACTTATGGACCTAATGACCAAGGCAGGCATTGCACCTTCAGTTCAAAATTATTCCTCACTACTTAGTGTACTTTCAGAGCTCGGTAAGAAGGAAGAATACCTGAAAGTTCTTGATCAAATGCGCAAGGCTGGGATTGAAAATAGTTTTACAGGGATCTCCTCACCCATTGAAGGTTATATAAATTTAGCCACCAGCATCCTGTGATAAACATCTTTTTCACCAGCTGAATGTTTTTTTCTTGTTCTATAAACTTCTCCGAATATCTCTACCACTGTTATTAACTATACTCTGTTTGCAGCTGAAGCAGCAGGTGCATGGGCGCTGCTCGGATGCTGTTGGTTCATATGCTTCCTGTCCAAACTGGTTGGATTGAAACATTCTCAAGCTTCCCAATGTTCATTGCAGCTGCAATAACTATCTTCTGGTAATTTGATCTAAAATTGAAGCTTAATTATTATTAAAGCAGGATCTTCACGAGAACTTCTGAGATTGTGTAATATTTACAATCCATAATGCAATATATTGGTTCAACACGGATGCATATGTAAGGTTCCACACTATGTAGTTGATGATATATACATTGGGAATCTATGTAATTTATTTGTAGGTTTTTTATACCTTTGCTTGTAGAATCAATCAATACTATGTTGCTGTTTAAAAAGAAAAAAAATCAGTGATCTATTCTAGTTATCAGGCATAAGCTGATATAGTGATTCTGTAAATCTGGTTTAGAAGCCACATATACTCACTAGGGGTTACAATATCAGTTCAGAATTGAAAGAACTTCAAAATTAGCAGTACCCTTTACCGTGGAGAAAACGGCTTATCAGGCCTTTTCCATTTATTCCCAAATCATGAATAGGGAGTTGCAGTGAGTTGGGGAAGTTGAGGAGGTTACAATAAAACCATTGCCAATTTTTTCCTCAACTAGGAAACTCGTGGAAAAGAGGCTTCTACTAAGTTAGTTTGTCGTCACTGGGAAGAGAAACCACTAAAACAAGAGCTAGTGTTGTGTTTATAATGGAGGTGTTACTTAGTCTGTTTTGGTTGACCTGCTTTGCATCTTTATATCTAGCTCTTGCTTGAACTTTTTGGTGCAGCTGAGGATCCATTGACTTCATAGCCAGTGGAAACTCATCTTGATGGGCTGGCTTAGTAATATATTAAAAGGTTCGAGCTGTGAATATGCAGATGAGAGATTTAGGCATAGAGCAGATACAGTGGAGAATCATCCATCTAGTTCATGGGTAGGTAGCCATATTGTTTGTGTTGTAGTCGAGGAGTTTCTTAGAAAAATGATAATTGATGATGAAAAGTTGCAAAGTAGTCCGGGTATACATGGGGCATTGCGTAGTTTGGCATCTTGCATACGTCTAGTATAGACTGTACATTATACTGTCCTTAAGGCATCAAACTATGGTGTGCAAGTTATTAACAGCGTGTACTGGTATGACCTATACCTGGTAAAGATGAGATATATATCTGCGAGCAAGGACCATTAGTTCAGTATGCTTGGAAGCTATTATAGACAATTGGGAGCAAGGACAATTTTCTGGATGATCTATGCTGGTGAATGAAGCAATTCTCTTATTGTTTATATCACCTATAGATTTTACTTCTGATTGCAATCCTAAGCAGTATTGGCAAAATTCATAGTCAATCTTTGCTGCTTGCAATATCTTCTAGTTTTCAGTTTGATTCTAAACTATAATCCGTTTTGTAACCACGGTACACCACAAGGTTAAGAAATCTAGTATGTTCTCTCTGTGATAGGACCAGCTCACCGTCTCAGTATTTAACTTGTAAAAGATGCTTCACAGAGATTGGTCATGAAAGATTGCTGAGTTGTATTGGTGCTGTATGGCATCCAGAATGCTTTCAATGCCACGGCCTAAATCTGATTATGAGGTAAGAATATTCTCAATATGGTTGCTTTCTATGATAAAGCGTTGTCTAGGCAGAATTAGAAAACTCCTAATAATTTACATTCTACGCATATGCAGTCCGATGAAGTTGAGTTTTATTCGAATTTTGTCATGGTACCCTCTATAACCCATCAAAATAGAGAAGCTATCTTGATCATGGGAATTGGGAGGACAGGACAGACTATGAATCAAGTCGTCTGCATGCTGTCTGTTGTTCTCTAAGGTAGAATTTATTTGGTAAATGCAAAATTAGTGGCTGATATCAAGGCTTGCCTCTATTGGTTTCCCATTTGTGAAGTTTGGGGGTGTTTTCGAAGATTCCAGGTTTACAGGGACCAGTTTTCTAATGTTTCAGAAACATAGGGATTTGTTTGCAAATAGGAATCATAGTCTGTTATGTTTCCTAACCGAATTTGGAGAGAAAACGTAATATGGCTAGGATAAGTAGAAACACGCTTCTTGCTGGGCCGTTTGATCAATATCGTGGTTAATGATCGCACGGTTGTGATCAATTCTGGCAATATTAGGATTGCTCTGTTCTCTTATAAAAGAAACAGAAGCAGACTGAAGTTGAAAAAAAGAGAGAAAGCTGATTAATCTTCCGTTTTGTGCTATTCTTCGTGATTAGATTAGTGACATTATTAGTTGTAGTTGTGAGGATTGTGTAGTAGAATTCAAGGCGTAATTCTGGGTCAATTTCTCTGTAACTTAGCTGGATTGAGGAAGGTTGTGGAGTAATAAAATTCGTTGATTCTCCATGGACGTAGATTGGATTTATTCAATCGAACCACGTTATATTGTGCTTGTGTTTTATTGCGTTGATTGGTGATTGTATTTGTCAAGTAGTTGATTGGTTTTATTGCGATCTTGGTTCGAATACTTAACAAGTGGCGCCGTCTGTGGGAAGAAGGAGCTGTGTTCAATCAGTGATTGCGGAGTTGTGATCAACTATGGTTCAACAAGGTTTGACATTGACAAGTTTACAGGTGCAAACGATTTTGCACTGTGGAAGATCAAGATGGAGGCTATCTTGATTCAACAAGGCGTGGAGATGGCATTGTTGCCTTGTAGCGAAGTTCCTGCAACAATTACAGACCATGAGCTAAAGATTCTCTCGGGGAAGGCCAGAAGTACAATCATATTGAGTTTGGGTGATGAACCATTAAGGGAGGTTGCTAAGGAGAAAACTGCAGTTGATATATGGAAGATGCTAGAATCGTTGTATCAAACAGGATCTTTAGCTAGGAGATTATTTATGAAATCACAACTGTATTCTTACAGGATGAATCCGGATATGAACATTCTTGAGCAACTGGCTATGTTCAACAAAACTCTTGATGAGATTGATAGCATAGAAGATTCAAAGCTTCCTGATGAAGATAAAGCAATAATTTTGCTTAATTCCCTACCTACGTCTTATGAAAGCATCTGAGATGCAATAGCATTCACATGACAAAAGAAGGTTACATTGGAGGAAGTTCAATGTTTAATCAGGCAGAAGGAGCAACAAAAGGAGACAGCTAAGGTAGAGGCATCTGGTGAGGGTCTCATAGTCAAGAACAATAACTACAAGCCTAAGTTTCAACCACAGTACCAGAAGAACAAGGGTAAAGCACCAGTTGGTGGTGGTTCTGCAAACAAGGAAACCAGGATTTGTCATCACTACAAGAAACCTGGTCACCTAAAGAAAAATTGTTTCTTGTTAAAGAGACAAAAAGACAATACAGGTGGAGGGAGTACTTCCTATGAGTTTGCAGGGAATATTGAGTATGATGGGGATGTGTTAAATATCACATATGAGGTGATAAATATCCCAGGAGGAGTGTTAAATCTCACAGATCAAGCCAATGATAAATGGACTCTTGATTCTGGATGCACATTCCATATTTGTCCATATAAGGAGTGGTTTACCAAGTTGGATGTTAGCTATGGAGGCACAGTTATGCTGGGGAATGATATGATATGCAACATTCAAGGTGTTGGTGACATAAGGCTCAAAATGGATGATGAATCTGTGAAGACACTCACAGATGTCAGGTATATTCCTGAGCTCAGAAGAAATCTAATCTCTCTTGGTACATTAGAGCATAAAGGGTATAGATTTAGCTCAGAGAATGGTGTGCTTACTGTGTATAATAAAGATGCATCTGCTGTCATGAGTGGCATAAGGAGGAATAAGCTCTACTATATGAGGTGTAGGGTAATTATTGCTGATGTATCTGTAGCTAGTATGGATGATACTGAGCTATGGCACAGGAGAATGGCACATGTAAGTGAGAAGGGGTTGAGTTCTGAAGAAGCGGTATTTGATACAAGCAAGATTGAGAAGCTAAAACACATGAGCAATGTATTATGGGAAAAGCTAAAAGGACCCCCTTCCCAACTGGTATACATACCAGTAGTGCTCCCCTAGATTACATACATGCAGATCTATGGGGACCTGCAAAAGTGCAGACAAAAGGTGGAGGTAGATATTTCCTTTCACTAATAGATGACTACACTAGAAGAGTATGGGTGTATGTGCTGAGAAACAAGAGTGATGCATTCTCTAGATTCAAAGAGTGGTGTGCAGAGGTCGAGCTGGAAAAGGGCTTGAAAGTTAAAGTATTGAGAACTGATAATGGTTTAGAGTTCTTATCAAAGGAATACAACAACGTCTGCATGAATAAAGGTATTAAGAGACACAGAACAATACCTGGTACTCCTCAACAAAATGGTTTAGTTGAGAGGATGAATAGAACTCTTCTAGAGAGAACTAGATGCGTCATGTTTCAAGCTGGAGTTCCTAGTCCTTCTGGGGTGAAGCTGTAACTACTGTGTGTTACATGATCAATAAAACTCCATCATCAGCCATACAGATGAAAACTCCTGATGAATTGTGGTATGGAGCTGTGAAGGAATACTCACACTTATTGGTTGTCTAGCATATGTACATGTCAGGCAGGATAAACTTGAGCCCAGGGCATTGAAATGCATATTTTTAGGCTATCCTAAGGGTGTTAAGGGATACAAGCTGTGGTGTATTGAGAAGAATGCTCAGAAGGTAGTTATTAGCAGGGATGTAATGTTTGAAGAAGATGTGTTCCCATACAAGAACATTGATCATCACCTGGAAACTGATATGAAGGAGTTTAAAGATTCTGAGATTGAGGTGGAGCTTATGAGAATCAATGATCAAGTTAAAGAAAACCACGAAGTAGTGAGTGATTCTCATGTTCAACAAGATGCAAGTGATCAGCCTAACAACTCAACTGGAGTTGAAATATCACAAAGCTCACCTGTAAGGAGTAATACAACACAAAGATCTCATACCAGGATTAATACTAGTCCAACTACCACAACTAGTATTTCTACACAGGAACAACAAGCTCCATAAGTTACACAACAAGCTACTGAGAATAGAAACCACACAAGGAGGAATGTGGTACCAGTTACAGAAGAAATCAGAAACTTCCAGCTAACAAGAGATAGCGAGAGGAGACAGCCTAAACCTACCAATATGTATGGTTTTAGCAACATGGTGGCATATTCACTAAGTACTTGTCATGATATTGAATACCAAGAGCCTCAGAATTTCACATAAGCAAGTACAGGAGTGAATAAGCAAGAATGGATGGTTGCTATGCAGGAGGAGTTGCTATCTCTTGAGAAGAACAAGACATGGGAATTGGTTCCAAAACCACAAAACAAGAGGATAGTGAGTTGTAAATGGATTTGCAAGAGAAAGATTGAAGTTACAACTACAGAACAAGTGAGGTACAAGGCAAGGCTAGTTGCTAGAGGATTTACCCAGTTGGAGAGAGTGGATTACAATGATATATTCTCACCTGTGGTCAAGCAAACCTCTATAAGAATTCTACTGAGTATTGTAACTCAATTTAATTTAGAGCTACAACAGTTGGATGTTAAAACAGCTTTTCTGCATGGTGATCTCGAAGAAACCATCTATATGTCACAGCCTGAAGGATTTATTCTACCAGGAAATAAGGAAAATGTGTGTTTACTGAAGAAGTCTCTCTATGGATTAAAACAAAGCCCCAGGTAGTGGTATAGAAAGTTCAGTGAATATATGGAAGAAATTGGTTTCATTAAATCTGCATATGATAGTTGTGTGTACTTGAAGAAAGAGGGTGTACATGTCATTACATATCTACTCCTGTATGTAGATGACATGTTGATTGCTAGTAGTAGCATGGATGAGTTGAATCAAGTGAAGGATCAACTCAATAACAGGTTTGAGATGAAAGATCTTGGCAATGCAAGGAGGATTCTTGAGATGGATATCTACAGAGATAGAAAAGCTGGAGTATTGAAGTTAAATCAAGGTGACTACTTGAGGAGGGTACTTCAGAGGTTTCATCTGCAGGAATGCAAACCTAGTAGCATTCCATTAGCTCAACATTTTAGGCTATCACTGGAGAATAGTCCTACAACACAGGAGCAGGTGGAGCATATGAACAAGATCCCATATGCAAATTCCATTGGTAGCATAATGTATGCTATGGTTTGCAGCAGGCCAGATGTTGCTTATGGGATAAGTGTTACAAGTAGATACATGTTTAATCCTGGAGAACATCATTGGAATGTTGTGAAGAACATACTGAGATATCTGAGAGGAACTACAGATATTGGGATAAAATTCTGCAATAATGACAAGTGGTTACATGATCCTATACTTGGATATGTGGATGCAGATTATGCAGCTAATCTGGATAACAGAAGATCTCAATCTGGATATGTGTTCACCTTGTTTGGTTCAGCTATAAGCTGGAAATCTAATCTGCAAAGTGTGGTTGCATTATCAACCACTGAGTCTGAGTACATGGCAATAACTGAGGCAGTTAAGGAGGACTTATGGTTGAAAGGAATTATCAATGAGTTTGGTCTGCAACAAGGAGTTGTAACTATACTTAGTGACAGTCAAAGTGCTATATACCTGTCCAAGCATGAGATGTTTCATGAGAAATCCAAACACATTGATGTAAGGTTGCATTTTGTCAGAGACATCATGGATAAAGGTGAAGTAAAGATTGAGAAGGTATCAACTTTAGAGAATGCTGCGGATATGTTAACAAAGGTGTTAAATCCAACTAAGTTCTTACATTGTTTGAATTTAGTTGGTGTCTCAAAGTGTTGAGGGATGCCAGCACTGTGTGCTGGAGCTATTGTTCATCAAAGGATGATAGTGATAAAGAGAAAGTGAGATGAATGAAGTTACTCCTGTTATCTTCTCAACAATGTGGAGATTGTGAAGTTTGAGGGTGTTTTCGAAGATTCCAGGTTTACAGGGACCAGAAACACAGGGATTTGTTTGCAAATAGGAATCATAGTCTGTTATGTTTCCTAACCGAATTTGGAGAGAAAACGTAATATGGCTAGGATAAGTAGAAACACGCTTCTTGCTGGGCCGTTTGATCAATATGGCGGTTAATGATCGATAGCATTGTGATCAATCGCAATATTAGGATTGCTCGTCTCTTATAAAAGAAATGTATGCATCGTTGAAAAAGAGAGAAAGCTGATTAATCTTCCGTTTTGTGCTATTCTTCGTGATTAGATTAGTGACATTATTAGTTGTAGTTGTGAGGATTGTGTAGAAGAATTCAATGCGTAATTCTGGGTCAATTTCTCTGTAACTTAGCTGGATTGAGGAAGGTTGTGGAGTAATAAAATTCGTTGATCCTCCTTGGACGTAGATTTGATTTATTCAATCGAACTACGTTATATTGTGCTTGTGTTTTATTGCTTTGATTGGTGATTGTATTTGTCAAGTAGTTGATTGGTTTTATTGCGATCTTGGTTCGAATACTTAACACCATTGCTTATACTATTTCCTGCCTTTTACTTGTACTAGTACTAACCCGTGACGATGTCACGGTATAGTTTACTTTTAATAATAAATAGAAGGGGAGTATACAATTAATTAATTGAGAAAATAACGTAGTCAAATTTATGTAAACAACGTTGATCGTGGTGTCAGTCGGTAGTCCTTTATCCAATATTATTTCATTGAGTCTTTATTTATACTAACTATACAAAATGTAAAAATACGACTCAATATTACGGATATGCTTTGAAAGCCTTGATCCGTTCGGGACCAAACGGGTTTCTTTTTTTCAAAAAATTTAAAATTTTATTTCAAAACAGGCACATTGTACATAAGGGATGCACCAAAAACTGCCTTGCACAAAGAAATCTTTTACATACACCAAGAAAACGGAACATTAAGATATATTTTGTATCAGGTCCCACCGTTTTCGACCAGTTAATTAGTAACAGGTATATGTTATTTTTTTAAAAATTGTATCATATGAATAAATACCAAAATAATACATAAGCATACAATACAATCAAGAGGGTTGTTCCCAACAACCCCTCGATAGTATGTGGTCACACCCACAGAATAAAATAAAATTATACAAACATAATTTCACATGCTGTGGTTGTTGTTTTTTTCCCGACAAACCCCCGGTCCGTTATGGATGAAGAAAGAAGAGAGAAGATCGGAGGGAGTTTCCCTGTCAAGAGAGTATCTGCCACTGTCATGTAGATCGAGAAAGTACAGAGAATATGGAAAACAGCTTCCCCGCATAGAGAGTATCAGTTGATCCCCCCGGGCCCCCGTCCCCCATTATGGAGATGAAGAAAGTAGAGAGAAGACCGAAGGGAGTTTCTCCACCTAGATAGTATCGACTTCTGCCCAAGTTATGGATCAAGAAAGTAGAGAAGACCAAGAAAGTTTCTGCCTAGAGAGTATATGAAACCCCGCCCCATCGGAAAAAATGTAGTTTTACTAACTTAATCATAAAATGTCATGCGGGTCTTGTTACAAAGGTATGGAACAGGTTCGAGTATATGCCAGACCGGACCTGAACATCATTATTTTGAGCAGTTGAATAGAATCAGACGGCGTTTAAAATTAAAATAACGGAATACCAGTTTAGTAAGATGTAGGCCCAGATGACCTCGACAGTGTCCCTGACTATAATAGTAATTTTATATCTAATTGTATAGTAAAATGTATGCTCTTGACTATAAGAGGAAATTGTTTATCATTTATACATATATGATGTGCAAATTTAGTATCTTATTAATTGTATATGAATATTTCTAACTAAGTTTGATGTACACGAAGATGTATCAAAGTGCAAATCATCTGTATAAAGGAGACGTAGGGAAACACTAAATGATTTATACATGGGTAGGTTTGATATTGTAAACGAATAGTTGTTATTATATTTATTAAGGAAAAATCCGAAAAAGGTACCATATGTTGTGACATTTCTAAAAAAGGTACATTTGTTTGTGACCGTTCGATTTTGGTACCTTAAGTTGACATTTTGTTACAATATGATACATAGGTGACACGTATAAATTTCAATTAAGCGACACATATCACTTTGCAGCATTAAGATTTTAATGGGTAAAATTGCAAATAAACTATTTCAACAATTTGAATTGAACCACATTATTTTCAATAATTATGAATTAAATAGTCTTCTTAAACTCAACCACTTTTCAAAAATAAACTAAATAATCCCGTTGGATCTTTTCAAATTTGTTTCTTGTTAATATATAAATGATGAAATATTTTTGTTTTCCATCTTTTTAAATATACAAATAAATTATTGCAAAATAATCTAAATAGTATATAATGTTGACATATTTTCTTTTTAATAGTGAGAGATCTTTCTGAAAGTTTAATTTATAATAAAACTCATATACGTCATCAACTTACACACATGTATATTATTTATTAAGTCGCAAGTTACTTTAGGCACATTTCATCAATTACAACAATAAACCATCTAATTTACGTGTCGATAGAGAACGAACACGTGACTCGAGGTTATTCTTCCTTATACTAGCCGTGCAACGTAAACTTGAACTCCTCAATTTTCCGCAACATCCGTAATTATGATTCATAAATAAAGGGTATCACTCTCTTATCCAAGTCAAATATGTCTCAAATAGTAATATTTATCAACCACTCCAGTGAAACTAAACCAAAGTACTATGTTAAGAAATGAATCCCAAATATGTCCCAAGCTTTTCATGCTTTATTTATCGTTTCCATTTTTATAAACTCTACCATATTTAATTAATATTATTACAAAATAATCATATTTACAACTTTATCAACATTATATTTGTATTATTATTCTTTATTATTTTATCATTTAAATAATACTCAAATTTAAACTTTATCAATTCAATATCAAATTTTACGCATCTCTTGTTATATATTTATTTAAATATATTCAATGCTCTAATTTCCTAGTTTTGTTGACAAAAGACAAAATGAGATTATATGGGATGGATAATAGATTTTAGGATTCCGGATTAGTGATTCACATCTTCACTCCCATGGGGAGCTCGAAACCGTTAATTGACATAATTAACTTCAATCTGTTTGGTGCTCCATTCCCCTTGACGTTTGATTATATACATATATACTTTTCATTTAAATGATTTAGAGATTAATAGGGTGCTTTCCTTCATGTCTATGCTTAGTTTTAGGTTAGCCGATTTTCTTACTGGGTTTAGTGTGTATGTATTTGTGAAACTGACTATTATAGATTGAAATTGTTTCATGAAATTATTGTGTGATTGATTATTTACTTATTTAGCGTGTTGACTTAATACATCTAATTAAATGTTAGATACCGAAACAGTGGAAGTTTTGGCATGTCAACATGCATTACTTTTTATGTATTTTTTTTTTTTGTAATTTTTTAATCCAAATAATTCAAATTTTTTTTACAATAAATCTAGCTGGACCGATTTGTAATATACTCACTCCCGTATTTTAAAAGGTTCATATTTTGGTTTGGCGTGAATTTTAAGGAAATAGAATAAAATAGTAAGTAGATGGTAAAAATGAAGTATGAAAGAGAGTATCTAAACAATTAATAAATATAGAAGTGTGTTTCCAAAAAAGGAAATGTTAAACTTAAAAAAAAAAAAAAATGGCAAAAGGTACTAAACCTTTAAAAAGAACTCCATAAATTAGACTTTAAGTCCAGAAAAAAATAAAATATCTTATTCCTTCTAATTCCAAACCCTAACACAAGTCTAACAAAATCAACTCTTTAAAAATAAAACTCAATTTGTCTTCTCCAATTAAATTATAATCCCTAAATCAATAAAAAAGCTAAACTTGTCTTGTCCAATTAAAATCAAAGTCGTATTTCAATCACAACAAAATTATTCATCATAAAAAACGACAACAATAACTAATATTTATTCTCCATCTCCTTTAATTAAGTCAAAACAGATCAATCTATAGAACTCAAATCATATTCAACTCAACAATCCATGGATGTACTATATGTGAATATGAACATGGTGATGCACCTGCAATGGAGATACATTACCAAGGAAACAAACCAGAAGAAAATAGACAAAAATCTCAGCAATATATTCAATATAAAGTAAACTCATTTCTGCAATCATCCAACCTATATGAGCTAAGAATCTTCTTTTCTTATTCTATGCGTTTGTAGTCTCCCACTGTCCCAGTAATCTGTTCAACAAAAATAGAAGATGCGCAAATACATAAGAATACTATTTCTAAAGTCAAAACTATGTAAGACTATCTTCAGTGGATTTGTATAAACTAATCAAAAGAAAAGGAGATGAATATTTCTCCACTAAAATACACCCAACGATAAATTTCCCTAAGTTTTGAACAGACCTATCTTACAGCCAAAAGGACATCACAAAAGATCAGTGGATCTAGTGTAACAAAACAATGGTAAAATTGAAATCACGATTCATCTGCTCTACTGGCATGATAGGAAGTAGTAGTAGAATAAAAGATGCTTCAAGTTGAGTTTATCAGATCTGCAATTCAAATTAATCATATTCGAGACTAATATAATACACACACTGATCATTTCCATATCTTTTCATTAATGAAATGCTCTATTTAAACATTAAAAGTGAAATACTAAATGAATCAAGATTTAAATCAAATACTAATTGAATTCAGAGCACTCTGAATCCGAACTCTCTGATTTTACTAAGAAAGTCAGAGTATACCATTCGATTGCAAAATTAAAGTTGCGTAGTCCATTCTCTATGCAGATTTATGAATTAAACACAGAAGAAAAATAACTTTTTAACTCTTACCACATATCTTTAGAATTGTGCCGCCATAACACGTTCAATCCTTCACTGGTTCCCAATTCATCCCTGAATCATCTGGTCTTCATCACAAACAAATACATACATAGAGGAATATGAATACAAAACCATGACTGCGAATCCAAATCGCTCATAACAATATGACAAAAAATTATATAAAAGTTATGGACATAAAATCAACTTACAGAGTATGTGCCTGAGACTAATGAATTCAGAATTTGATTCATCTCAATCGAAGTCCATGCCTTAGAGATCTAAGAATCAATTTGTGATTTGGCAAAGATTGGTAGACTGGCTCATCCAGATTCATAGCCCAAGGATAAAACGTTCTCCGCCGGAATGGACCTTTCTTCTATCCGGCCAGAAAGAATAAGAAGACAGGGGAAGAAATTGACCAATAAATTTGGATGGAATAGCAACTCCTCTTTAGTATATATAATAAAATAAATCTGGATGGAATATCAAATTCTCTGTTTGTCTTGGCTATTCTTGAATAAAAAACCTAACAAATCATCAATCAACAATCAATCGATGGAACGGCAACAGAAAATGAAACTCACCGTCATCAGATGGAGAAGGTGCCGGAGCCCCAACGCCTTGAGCGAAGTGTAATTGGACATCATGAGCAATATGAAACCGATGATCGGCAAGCAGAAGAGCGATCTCGTGATAGAATTCATTCTTTTCTTAATTGATTTTGGATCTGTGTGAATTTGGAAGGGCTCTCGAAATCCATAGCAAGCTGTGTAGAATCGTATGGTTCTTCTGTGCCCCTTGATCTTCTTCACCTTCATCTGATTGCAATTTGCAAATCAACGAAACTGGTTCGAGACGTCGTGGTGTATTTATGGCCTAGAAAGGTTTGAAATTTTCTCATTAGTGGGCAATTTTAACAATATGACAAAATGATTTTGATTGATAATAATATCAAGAATAGATAGATATTGATTGAAAGAGTAATGAATGAACCCAAATATGTGGGGAAAACGAAAAATTGTAGTATCAAAATGATTTCTTTCCTTATGTGGTATTTTCTTTGATGAATTTAAAAAAAAAATAAATCAAAATTGTTATTAATTACCACATTCAATCTTGGCTTCAGTCCTATATAAAATGGATGGAATAGAAACTGAGCTTTTATATATATAGAGATTGTTCTCAATGCCTTTCCTAGTTTTTTTATTTCCTGTTAACATTTAACAAACATTCCAAACTTTTTCACAGCGGCTGGTCATGTTCTTCCAGACAGCGATACAGAAGCGTATCTGAAATGAGGTCAACTATACCATCTCATGGTAGTGTTAAACATGGCGTCGTTCAAGAATTGACTTTCCTAATTTGGATGGTCGTGAAAAAGTTAGTAGGATGATACTTTACAAAATAGAAGTTGTATTTGGGATTGGAGTCAAATACAACAACAGAAGTGTGTTATCTCTATTCTCTAGCTGAATTTGTAAGTAAATTCTCAAACTCAGGACAAACTAGACGTGAATTGTGTTTTTCACGAACTTGGTTAATCCTCAGTGCATTGTCTTGAAAGTTATAATAACTTCAGAATTTTGTCCAACTCCATGTGTTGAGCACATAGTACTTGTATGGTTGTGTTGAAGTTCTATTTCCAATTTTCATAAACAAAAGTGGGCATGTTTTAAGAACATTTGTTATTGTCTGGGCAAATTAATACCTGATACTACTTGGTCTTGTGGCTGTAAATAACACCTCTGGCAGATCAAAAAAGGGTTCGCTAGTATTCGGCTAGATTAATTGTATAAACCGTTTTTAGATGCGAATGGAAAAACTCATAAATGGTGGAGATATATGAAATGAAAATATAGAAAAGACGCGAGTGCATGTGGTTGCAAGGGGACATGAAACACTGATAAAATGGTGATAATTGAGTTTTCCCCATAGGCACATTTGTTTATACTTTATTCCATATGGGAAGCTACGACAAGTTCAATTTTAATTTCCTGATAAAGAAAGAACCTAAGCTACATTACTTTTCCAAATTTCCAATGAAGTTTTTTTTTTTACCATCGACTAATAAAAGCTGAACGCTGAAGCCTTTTTTTTCAAATAATGGAAAAGAAAGAAGCTTCCTTGAATAGCTTTTTTGAAAAAGAAGGAGCTTCTTATATTTTTTTTCCGAAAATATCCCTACACAAATTAACCTAAATTAGACTAAATAAAATAAGAAGTAAAAACACCCATATTACCAAGCAACGAATTCTATACATCATGCACCCAACATTATCAGCCTGAGATTCATCTTGCAAGCACGCAACAAGTTATGACATCTAGTTTTAATTTAGGTGCTGAAGCCATTGTTATAAGCATAAGGATCCTTTGTTATACATTTTGTATACTTTTTTGCAACTATCATAAGGATTAATGTATTCGCACCTCTTTAAAATGCATATATGTAGTACACATCAATTACTGATTTTTTTCATTACTAAGTTAAAATGCTCAACGATTATTTCTTTTAACTTCTGATAATTTTGATGATGTTATTAAAGTGGCGATGTAAAGTACATTAAATATATATTATAATTATTGGACAAAATATGATATATTATTATTTAAAAAACTATAGACTAATAATACGATAAGAAAGGTTAAAGAAAAGAAAAATAAGAGTAATGCCCTTTTATGTCATTTTACAAAATACCAATTTTTCAGCTAATTTGTTAAACACCTACATTTAAAACCAAATTTATCTTTTCAAATTAACCAAATTCTGAAATTTATCTAACCAAATTTTAACTTTCCAAATTAGTTTCTAAAATGCCTACCTAAGCCTTTGTCTTTCAATTTTCTTTTTCAATAAAAGGAAAGATTGTTATAAACTGAACAAAAAATAGAAAAGGGGTGGAAAGTTGCAACTTTGAAATTTGGTTCTTGATATGCTATTTTGAGGGTTTCACGTCTATGATGAATTTTCCAATACCGCGTGTCAAATACGATATTATTAGCCGTCATCATAATCATAAGAGTAATATTCTCTACTTGTTTTGGCAAAAATTAATTCCACTAAGTTTTCTCATTAACAAATAAACTCTTTCAACTGGTACTCAGTCAGCTTTTATTTTCATTTGTGACATTTTCATTTGGAACATTTGTACCTCGTGACTTTGTGAGTAACCAAGCAGGTTCTTACTACTGCATATGTACGCCGGACTCCTGCGCAAACACACTTAGAAGTTTATGAATCTTGTTGAGTGACTGACTATCTAATTGCGACAAGTTAATTTGCTAGCCGATTGGATATGCTAGCACACGTAACCCATTCAAGAAGATACTACACTACAAACCAAACTTAAAATTAAGTGATAGATCAACTGATCTACTATCTATGTTTTTTAATATTTTTTTTTGAAACAGTAAAAATTTTATTAATAAAGAACAAGAGCACAAGAAATGCTCTGAACGAACTGTTACAAAGAATAATAGTACTCAATGTCAACAACACCCAAACTCGGGAACATATTCTAAACCACAACTAACAACTCATGCAAAAACAAACTAAAAGCTTCAAATCCAAGACCAAACTCTTCCAATCGGTGCCTCAAAAATCAAATGGTCAACTGGTTCTGCACCCCCACATATGTCATCTCCATCAGACTGAATCTCCCAATCACGGACAAGTTACATACTTGGATAAAATCCACCGTCAATTCATTAGATACACCAATAGTGTCTGTTTTACCGAAATTCGTACTTTTGTGCATGCTAGTTTGGTATCTGTTTTTTAATATTCATCTCAAAATTATGAAGTAATTAAAGTTATTGTTGTGTACGAGTAGTAGTACTCGAGAAGATCTAATCTATTGAATCATTGCCCCCCCTACATATCTATATTTCAAACTAGGCATAGATTATATTATCAATTCTACCCCCATTGACTTAATCCATCACTATTAATGAGAGATGCCGACTTCCACAATTTTTTCAACAATCTCAGGCTTAAATTTCCTTTTGCCGCCGACAGATTCTCTTCAAAGCGGCAAATTTAATTCCTTCACCCCAATTCCCGACCTCATCTTACCGTTTTAACGTTTCAATTGTTAATCATAAGATATAAACTTCATATGCATCAAATTTAAACAAGACTCACTCATCCCATATAAGACATTCGAACATTCGAAATTTTATCTACTTCACAAAAATTATGTAAAATTGAACTAGAAGACGAAATCGAGACGGATGGAGTGTCAATTTTCTTCATCCCTCCTTGATTGAAACAATTTCAAACTCATACACACTTACTTCCAAGTAAAATTCTCTTGAAATCAAGATTTTAGTTAATATGATGAAAGATCGTATCACTTGGCATTCAAGTATTTGATACAATCATCTAATTTATATTAATGTGATATAGATTTTCCGGTTCTTTTTCACCAGACTTGCTCCTCTTCAACACGCGCTGATGATGACAATTAGTCTACTGGTGTTCATTAGATTTTTTTTTAAATGTTAGTTATTTGTTTATTTTTGTTGCTAAAGTAGGTGGGTTTCGTTGATTGAACGCACTTTGAGACTTTTATAAAACTCTTAAAAAATATCTATCGACAACCTCATGTCATAATGTTCTCATTTCCTCCATATGTAGCAAAATCCATCTATATAATTAGACAAAAGTAAGTGAAGCTTATGTAGTATGGACCATAGCTTAACTTCAAGATTAAGAATAACTAAAAATACTGAACTAACATTACAAATAATTCCCTATAACACCATGACTTTTTATTTACTCCTAAACTAATTTTGCGATTTTAATTAATTGATCCCTTCAAAATTGAGTTACCTGGAAATATAATATGTACATATACAAATCAAGAAATGTAAGATGTATAGTAGTTCATGTTAGAAATATTTGTACATCATCATCATGTTCTATACAGGGTGTCATGAATTATATAATCCTGAAAAAAATGACCTTGATCAATACAACAGTCATCAAGGATCAAACAAAAACAGAGAGATTAATGATTAGTGAATTCAACCAATTCTTGAAAGATGATGATCTGTATTTACCTTTTCAAGAATAATCATCCATCAAATGAAAATGGAGGTTTCAATAGATCATAAAGTATCCAGACCTCATCTAGTGGACATGGCCTACTAGCATCCAACCTTACCCATGGCTTCCCTTTCCCACTCCAATGCAACAGGCTTGCTCTTCCAGGGTGCAAATTCCGGCACAGCCCTCGGAAGTTATCGCCTCCGAGCCCGTGTTGGTTCCATCTGTGATCGACTGGGACGATGTTTCCTGCGAAAACGAGCAAGAACGGTGGCAGGGACCCTAGCTCATATATCCTCATCTTCTTTTGCAGTTCCATCCATTCTTCGATTTTCCTTGTGTAGTCTCCGGATCGCCACCTGTCGAGATCCATCACCATTACTCCGGTGTTGAAGTAGCACGCGTTCCGGTTTGCAAATGTTAAGGACACGGACGGATTCGACCAGAATGTGGATGTGAAGTAGGCTGTAAAGTTGGCGTTGCAGTACTCCGGTGCCGCAAGGACTTTTTCGTCCTCGAGCGGGGTAGATGTGAGGTTGGCGATGTCGTCGATCAGGACTAGGTCCGAGTCGAGGTAGACAACACGGTGAATACACGGTGGCAGGAGGTCGGCAAGGTAGCTACGCGTGTAGTTAAGAGGGCAATCTAAGGCCGAACGGATGGAAGTCGAGATAAGGCCTGCCACAGAAGAGACGTGAAACTGTAGATTTTGAATGTGAGATATGGGAAGGACGCGGCAATGGTGGAACGTAAGAGGGAGGTGTTAGTCGAGGCCGAGGCGACGAAGTGGAAGAAGACATTTTGCAGGCAGGAGGAGTGTTGGAGGATGGATAGAATGGCGGCCATTGAGCCACGAATGTAGGCCGAGTCGAGTGTCATTGCAACATGGACTGCCTCGTTCGAGCAAATAGAGTTGTCGTTTTCGTTGTTGGAGGTATGGTTTTCGTCGAATTGATCAACGATGGAAGGGCAGTGGGGGGCATTGTAGTACTTGGGGGGCTTCCCCAAAATGTTGTGGGATTGATGCATCGTGTTGTGTTGGTTGTGAAGTGGTGAAGAGAAGCAAGAAAGTATTGATGAAAGTGAAGAAGAGAATGGTTTGGTATTGTTTAGGCTTGTCCATTTGGAGGATTTGGATTTTGGAATGTCATAAAAGGGTGTGGGTATATGAGTAGTGTTTTTGTTGTGAGATTTAGTGATCTGTGTGTGTTAATTAGTGATCTGTGTGTATTAATTAGTGATGAATTAAGGGACACGCTTTTGTAGTAGGCATATTAAACAAAACCAAAAACAAAATGGTACAGATTCGTTTTCATTGCTGGCACCAAAGACAAGGACTGGCTGAGTCAAAGAATGATTTCACATGGAATTTCTTTTTTAGACATGTTCTTTTATTTTCTTCAAATGGTTTTATTTTTCATAATCAGGTCCATTTATCATATTAGGGAACTTGGAATGCCCCGGAACGATGCACGAGCTTTTGGATCGACCCGATTACTCATGTGTTGTTTCCATAAATTAGAATATGTCAATTTCAAGCGCGTTGTTCTCACTCGTGCGCCAACTATGAAACTTAATAGAGGGGTCATGCTAAACCGGAACAATCACACTTAACTATAGACTTCTTATAATCAGGGTTCTGTAAAGAAAGGATCACCACATTTATTTGAGTAACGCTCTCAATTTTAAACTCTATAAAAATATAACTGAACATGCTACATGCGACCTGCCTTTTTTACAATACACAAGTTTTTCTTTCTTTTTCCTTTCACTTTTTGTATGCTTTATCTTTTTCAACTATTAAATGAACATGTTAATAAAAACAGAATGTTCGACTGGATACTCTAATCGGGGATGGAGAAAGTTGAGATACGGTGTATAATTAATGAAAGAATTCGAGTATGGAATGAGTGTAGATGTGATAACGAAATGAAGGATAAATCATTTGGAGTGGAAGTAAAGAAACTAACTTTGCACAGTAGTAAATTAGCTTTGAATATTAGAAAGTAAGTGCAAAATTGCATGCTGATGGCGTACTAATGACGAGAATTATGAAAAAGTTTGCATGGCGGTGACAATACGATAAGGCCGCTTTTGAGGAGATAATGGGCCTGGTCTAGTTATTCATTGGGACCAATCTTTTTTATGTTTCATGTATCGGACAGACGGACAGATTACCGTGGGTATATTCCGATTGATTTGGACATTTAACTGAGAAATCTTACATGAATTTTAACATGAAACTAATTAGGGGTTTTACATAAGAAAAGGGAGCAAAACTATATGTTATTTTCATCTGAAATTTAATAATTTAAGTTCAGTTCAGTTTAGATCAATTCAATTCAGTTCTGTTTAATTATTTTTTATACTACAATTCAGTTCAGTTCAGACGAATAGAACAGAGCCTAAGTCTCCCGAAAAACGGTGTTATAAAAAGACTAAAAAAGACGAACAAACATTACAGATATGCCCAATTAAAGATTTTACGAAGAACATCGACAATATACATATACATAAAAAAATGATATAAAATGTACACTTATAAAACATTACTCATTTTGTCTAAAACATTATATTTATACTTAAAGAACATCAATCCGTCTCTCAGGTCTCTCACTAGTACTCGTCTTTTCCAAGACTTTGTGAAGAAAGAGCAAGTCTCCTAACAGATGGTCTTTAGATAATTTTTCTAGAGACATACCTATATTGTCAAGAAAATCATCGATGTTATCAATCGAAACACCTATGTTCTCAACATTGGTGATTTTTCATATTACACAACAAGACTTATTTCATTAACAACATAGACAATTTGATTAATAACATGGATGGTTTTATTGATAACATAGTCTGTCTCTGGATAAGTTATCTAAAGACTGTCTCTCATGAAACTTTATGACTCATGAGAATATTAGCTTAAAACATTATACATATATTTAAGAACATTAATCAGTCTCTCAAGTCTTTCACTAACACACGTCTCTTCCAAGACTTTATGAAAGTTAGTAATAGATTAATGTGGTCGATAACACCACCAATACCAACAAAATATACTTTTCTTTTCAATAATCCAAATAATATATATATAAAGTTTAAAGAGATCGACAGTGGTACGAACAAAGTCCACCTTTCTTTTTTATAAATACATTTATAAGAACTCCACATAATTGTTGTAGATTAACCTTAGGATGTATAACCCCTTGGCAGATCTCTCTAGATGCACACAAGTAAGAATAAAATGTGTGGGAAATGACGCATGTTGATATCATTTCAGTCATATCATTTAGAGATGAACCCATGAGTACTTGTGCTTGCCAACAGATTAATATGGGAGTAGACCGGTCTTTACCAGACTCTCTCCCTTTTATTTTTTCAAGGTTCACTTCGCGTTTACTCCATCGATTCCAGATAGAAACTTCATATATCAAGATTTGATGCAAAGTTTTAAATGAAAAATCGAAATAATTAATAAAACATAAAAAGTTGACCGAACGTGTATTCTAAGTATAAAATATGTAATTTATGCATAAACATACAATTTTCTTATTATTTGTCGGATGTTTGTACTCCTATACTTTAGAGTATAAAGTTATAAATGTAGATATATGGAGACAGCGAACTGCAACTGTACCGTAAGTCATGATTGAGGATGAGAAATATCTAAGCAAGAATCGGAAATATACAAAAATAATTTGACAGTGTCACGGACTATTTAGAAAAGCCGTACGAAAATGCAGGGCTTCGAGTTCCTTCTTACTTGATGTATCTATAGTCTCTATCACAGAATCAAATTCACCCCTCTCCATTCGAATTTATGCCACTGTACTTTATAGTATACCAGTCTGGTGGCCATGGAATCTACTCAATGTCGGTCCTTGACAAATTAATAAAGTCATGGTGAAAAAAGTACTACCAGACTTGTAGTAGTTAAATATCAAGTGTTATAACTTAGTTCATTTATCTTCAATTTAGATCAGCTTAGATAAATTCTACTTAGTTATTTTTTATATTATAAATAAATTGAATTCAGTTCAGACGATAAGAACAAACCCTTAGTAGAAAGTATTAATGGAGCATTGACAAACTGAATCGGTAATTGAACACCACTCACTATCTATGGCTACAGCTGTAAATTGTAATGAGTTCACCAACAAAGGTAATCAAGATTTTCCATATAACTTTTCCAGAAACTGAATCCAGACCCACAAACAACCCTTCTACTCTGTCAAGGAATGAAAGAAACACGATTTCATTTTGGTCCCACTAATTTCAAATACTTTACAAACTTTTACCTTTTCCATTACAACTTACAAGATCATCTGTTGATCTCTCTTTCAGGATAGGAATTGATATTTCTCCTTTTTCATGTTGACGTCTTGCTCTTCCTGATAATAATGCTTTACCACATTATACTAACTTCCTTCTTAACTACTACTATTAGAGTATTATTCTCTAGTATTTTCTTCATCAGTTGTTTTTAACTAGGTTTTCTTAGTTTTAATTGCATGCCAAACAGTAGTTAACATCTCCTAACTCAAGTAGTCAAGTACTCAACTCAATTGTCCTAAAAAAAGCAAAAAAAAAAAAAGAAAGAAAAAACTACCTCAAAAAGTGGGGATACAACAAAGTAACCACTGAAATGACTTCATGATGAGCCTGGTGTGGTGTCTACTTCTCCTCACAATAATAGATGTCTACAGCTCGCAATGAACTTAAGAAGAAAATGCCAATAACATGCGCATCTACTTTAAAGATTTATGGGTTCTTGCTGCAACTTGGAAGACTGGTCACATCCCTAACCGATTGATCACTAAGGATATAATGCATCAAGAAACAATAGGGCTAAAGAAATTGTCATCTGCGATAAGGCTTACGGTAGATTAATTGTTGAATTGAATAGCAGACCGGCAGCCTAGCGTAAGCAAAGCATAGAGTTGCTTACACTACACATAATTTTCTATTCTACGAAACTACAACATAATGTTAATTAAACAAGAGAGTCACATGAAAGGGGGAAATCACAGAAATTGGCGGAGAACATCAGCAAACCTAATGGGCTACAACTAGTTTCCCGATCCAGTGTAAGGAAGCAGCTGGAACAATTCCGCTCTAAGAAGATATATTGGTCAGATACAAAATGAGCTCCAGCCAAACAACAACATATGCATTCCAACTTATTGTATTTGTAGCACTGGGCAAGCTATAGTCCCTATGCTTTACTGTAATAAAGGTTCATTCATGTCACGTTGACTATTAGTACTACTTTGTAAGCTTCTTCATTTCCTGGTTCCTCTAATCTCCAGTGATTGCACCCATCCATTGACCAATAAAAGACTATGATAAAAATATATGAAATAACAGGATCTTGATACTTTGTAATATGCCCAAGTAACTTAGTCCCTTTGCTGATGTATGGATTCTCATACTTCGCATTATACAGGCGCAAGGAAATATCTCCAGACTTTATGCATGAACTTCCTTGCGCACCACGACAATCATACTCCAGCTTAAGTATTCACACACCATTTGTGTCCCTTATGTATAGAAGAATGCTTTAATGAGCGAACTAATGAACAGAGGTACAAGAAATCAAAATATTGGACACTGAAGCAGCAGTTACTAATGCTGCAGAAGTGAGATGATAAACTACATCGCATTGTATAAACAACTGATAGCTGTGAACTCAACAGGCACATTATAAACAGATAGGGAAAAGGGCTCAGCCACAGGCACTGATAGCTGTGAACTCAACCAGCACATTATACACATACATGGAACCAATTTACCTTGAGAATTGCTTGGCAAATCCACCTCCAATGCTATCTTCATCTTAAATTGCTACTGGGCAACTTCAGTGGAAATGGAGGTAGTACTAGAAATTGAGCACACTGATACCGATCATAACAAGTGGAACTTCAGCATAAACAGAGGCAGCACTTGAAAGATAAGCATAACGTGCACCGATTGCTAACCAGAGGAACTTTAGCATACTAGAAACAGAAGGACACTGAGACCGATTATTAACAAGAGGAACTTCAGCGTCGAATCTGCCTGTTGCTCTTGATTGCCTTGTTGAGGGAATGGATGACCATGGGCATGTCCACCATGAAATGCATTAGGATACCCATACTGAAAACCAGGGCCTGGTCCATACACGTTTGCATCAGGAAACCCATGCACTTGAACATTAACAAATGACGGGAATAGACCCCCAAGTGCGGAAAATGTAAAGTTTCCAAATCTAGCAGTAGACATGGGCGCAAAACCCCAAGACGGACCAATCCCTCCAAACAATTGTTGCTGTGCAAAAGCATTTGGATCTGGTGGTGGAGCTGTGTCAGGTCTCTGTCCAGTAGGACGATGAGGAATCTCCATCCCAGGAATGGACCTTGAGCGTGGATCAGTCGTGTTCTTTCCACGGCCATACAAAGGGACTAACTTCTTCTCCTCAATAAGAGCCTTGCAAACAGGGCAAGCTTGTGACCGAGAGTGATTGTGAAGCCACTTGTAAAGGCAAGGCCAGCAGAAGAGGTGACCACAGAGAGTAACAATCGGGTCCTGAGCCAAGTCAAAACATATGTTACACTCGAAATCTCCAGAATCACCATTGTTCCCGCTGCTGGTTGGGCAAGAAGGGCTTGCAGGCCGCTTACTCGTGGATTCCCCAAACTCACTAGCCATCTTACAACTTATTTTACTCCAAGAATCTACAAAATCCCAATAGATAACACAAGGAACTGATCAGAGTAGTCCAAACACAATATTTCGTAATGAAACAGCGAAAAGGTAAAGAAATTATCATACATTCACCAAATGAAAGAGAATGTAATGCATCATATCAGACATAGAGCAGAGTAAAAACCGAGTAACATAAATCAAATTAAACACAAAATTAGGTCTCCAATCAGTTAATTCTATCATTAATGGCCCTCTTAATCACTAAATCAAACTGATCAGAGTAACAGCTAGCTAAAACAACACCACAATTAAATAAGATTCATTCATTAACGAAATTAACTAAACAACAATTACACCTCCAATCAGGAATTGATAGATCAAAGTCATCTAGGACGTAAAACTAAAATAGAAACGGATCAAGTCAAGAAACAAAAATGAAAGTTTAGTTAAAAAAAGACTTACAGTGGGTCGAATCGAAACCGAGAGAAAACAAAAGATAGCAAGATGATGAATGAATGAATACAACCGTACGATTAGAAATTAGGCTCAGTTCTTTTGTTTTCTGAACTGAAACTGAAACGAACGGAAGAAATTATTTTGTAATAATAATAACAATTATATAATGATATATATAATTATAATTAAAAAAAATATATATTATTTTTGTCATTTTCTCACACTCTTCCTACTTTTTTCTGTCACTTTATCTTTTTATTTATAGTATAACAAACTTTAAAACCAACCGCGTAGAAAATAATAGAGTCCGTCTCCTGAGAGTCCACAATATAATGAGAGTCCTTGAGAGTCCTACATAATAGACAAATATATACAATTTATACATAAAACTATACAATATGATTTTTTCATGGGTTGACTAATTACCCACATTTTTCCCTTATAATACACAACCCGCTTTCATGTGTCCATCCAATCATATTGATACTTTAGGACAAATTGATTATATTTAGTATATAATTGTCTATGTTTAATGTAAAATTATTGATGACAAGATATTTATCTCAAAAAACTCAATATTTATAAAATAAACATAGAAATCAATTTCATTCATCAATCAATAAAATGTCATTACATAAAAAAACAATACAAAAAATTTAAAATCACTATATCCAAACTACATTCATCCTCGCAAAAAAAAAAAAAAAAAAAAAACAGCTTTGGCTTGTTCGTCAACTCCTCCATCTTTATCATCAATCATTCAACCACCATTTTTACGAAAACCTACTATATGCAATAAAAAAAAAAAAAAAAACAACCAACATCAACAATTTACATATAGATATGCACAATTTACATAAAAACCTAAACAATTTTTTTATTTATCAAAAGATGAAATAAAATACCTATATTCAAGCATCACCAATTTACCCTTAACAATCAACAATTACAGTATAAACATAGGCTATTCATACACAATAATCGAAGGAAAAAAATGAAGCATAATAACCGAAGCAAAAATGAAGCATAAACATAGATATCACCAATTTACCCTTAACAATCAACAATTACTGATATAAACATCACCAATTTACCCATAACAATCAACAATTACAGTATAAACATATGCTATTTATACATAATAATCGAAGCAAAAAAGAAGCATAATAACCGAAGAAAAAATGAAGCATAAACATAGGCATCACCAATTTACCCTTAACAATCAACAATTACAGTATAAACATAGACTATTCATACATAATAATCGAAGTAAAAATGAAGCATAATAACCGAAGCAAAAATGAAGCATAAACATATGCATCACCAATTTACCCTTAACAATCAACAATTACAGTACAAACATAGGCTATTCATACATAATAATCGAAGCAAAAATGAAGCATAATAACCGAAGCATAAACATAGGCATCACTAATTTACCCTTAACAATCAACAATTACAGTATAAACATAGGCTATTCATACATAATAACCGAAGCAAAAATGAAGCATACATATAGGCATAACCAATTTACCCTTAACAATTAACAATTACAGTATAAATATATGCTATTCATACATAATAATCGAAGCAAAAAATGAAGCATAATAACCGAAGCAAAAATGAAGCATAAACATAGGTATCACCAATTTACCCTTAACAATCAACAATTACAACCAAAACAACAGAAAACGAAGCATATCATGCACAACAACAATCACTTCAACATTATCAATGAGTTCAAACACGCAAACATCAACAATTACAGGTCAAGCATACACAATTAAGGTTAAAACATCAACAATTACACATGAAATATAAAGTTACACGAAATCAATAAAAATCACCAAAACCAAACAAAAAATGAAAAAAAACTGAAGAATCGAGAGAAGAAACCTGAAAATCGAGGAAACGACAAGGTTATGACTTATATGTGTTGTGTAGTCGGAGATCCACCGGAGAAGATAAACGGAAAAGCTTCGAATTCCGACCAACCGTTTCAAAAGTCGACCAAATGAAAAAACGAAACCGGTAGAAAGGTAGATCGGGCGATGGACTACTCAAATATGCGATCGGATTTAAGATTAGTGGCCGGGCGGCGGATATATCGCCGGAAAAGCCTTCGAATTCCGGCCAACCGTTTCAAAAGTCGACCAAATAAAAAAACGAAACCGGTAGAAAGGTAGATCGGGCCATGGGCTACTCAAATATGCGATCGGATTGAACATTGGTGGTCGGACGGCGGAGATATCGCCGGAAATGTGATCGAAAAAGAGAGAGAGAAAGGAAGAGGAGAGGGTAGAGAGAGAGAGAATAAAGAAGGAAATGAAAGAAAAAAAAATATAAATAGGGTATTTATATTAATCTGACAACCCGTTTTTAGATCCATATCATCGAACCCGCAACCCAGGATCCGTAAATTGACCGCGAATTTGAATAGAAACCAAGTCATCTTCAAATTGTGTATAATTGTGTATTTGTTCAGGACTCTCATATTATATAGGACTCTTTTAAGTTTTAGTAAAAACAATATGATACTGATAACTCGATTAAAATTGAATTTTAATTGTCATACAAACTGTCTTTATTTGTTTTTTTTTTTTTTTTGAATCGGTGAAATTTATTACAACTTGAAAACGTTTACAAAAGCATGGACAATGTTCGGCAAATAAAATAATTAAAAGCTTAACCAAAATCACTAGTCCATAAACCATGCACAAGCTCGTGCCAACAACTTTACATCAACACTCTTTCTTGTCCAGAACCTCCAACCTTGTTCCATTTTCCAAACTACTTCTTCAACTTTCATGTCCCAATACTCATATTTCAAATTTTATGAAAAGAAATTAAGTATATTTGATTAACGTAACTTTGTTTTATACTTTTTTTTTTTTTTTTTGTAATTTGCAAGTAATTTAGGATTTAATTTCGGGAAAAAAATCTCCTTAGAAAGTTAATAATGAACCGGAAGTATATTTGATTAAAAATCGATGTTTAGTGGTTTAATTTTACCTCCAAAATATCAGAATTTTACCTCCAAAACCCCAAACTCTGAGGAAACCAAAAGTCAGAATTTTACCTCCAAAAGTCGAAATTTTACCTCCAAAACCTCAAACCCTAAGAAATTGTGTGTGTGTGTATATATACACACTCTAACTATTCACGAACTTCATCCCGACTCCCGAGCTAGCTTCCACCGTCAGTCTCAATTGATAGCTTTTTCTTCAGGCTTTTTTAAGGTTTGTTCTTCGTTACACATTACTTTTGGACAATTTATTATTTATTATTCATTATTCTCCATGCTAGCACGTTTATGCAGCGCTGCCTGTTACTACTTTTGGATAAAATTACTTTTATTTTCTATGTTGCCTGTTAGCGTGAATGTTTAATGTATATTACTACTGTGATTCTTGTGATTGGTCGACAAGTAGGCCGGACAAGTACTGTTGAAAGAGCCTTCGGCGGCTTGAAAAGGAGATGGAAGGTCCTTTATACTATGCCTCAAATGGAAGACACATATCAAATATACGTGATTGTTGCTACCTTCACTCTTCATAATTTTATGCGTATGTGTGAACTTGAAATACCAGTTTTGCAACATGATGTTAATGTCCAAGGTGGAGTGGATAATGATTTATTGAACCCGGCAAGGAAAGAAGCAATGGACAGGGTGCGCAAGGAGATAACATTGAGAATTTTGCGCTCTATTCCAGGCAATATAGAGCCCGAGGAAGATAATATGGAGGAATAATGCCATTTTTCAATATTTGTGATAATGTTCTTTTTATAAAGTTTGGTCCGACTTTGGTTTGGTTTAACTTGTTTTGGAGTTTTTGAGAGTCATTTGAAAAACTTGTAGAGTTTGGTTTGACTTTGGTTTGGCTTAACTTGTTTTTTATTTGTTAAGTTTGAGAAAAAACTCGACGTTAGCTTCTGAGTTTAATTCTATTGTTCTGATATCTTCCAACAAAAGAACATGATTTTTTGTTAGAGATGTACGTACATAGTATGTGAACCAGATTGTATGGTACTCTCAGGTTCCTGTAGCTTCTTATCTTAACTCACAGTTTACGGTAGAAAAGAAGGGTAATTCAAATTGTAACTATACTCTTTATTTCATTGATCTACTAAAAGTCGTATTAAAAAGAAAGAAAGAAAAAAAGTTAAAAATAACTCAATTGGATAAATTTTCTTATTTTCCTCGTACAAAAGATCAAGAGTGTAAATAAATGATAAAATAATAATAATACTAATAACAACAACAACAACAACAATAATAATAATACGAATTTAATGAACTGAATTGAATGAGTTTTCAGTTGAAGATAACATAGCCTTAGTATGAGAATCTGAGTCAGCGGTTATGAGAAAAGGATTGTTCAGGAAGGGTGCTGGAGTGACGTCGTACTGGCAATTTGTTATGGTCCAGGATCCAAACATGTCTTCAGCCCATTGGGTTAAAAAAGTTTCGGGTGTGGACTGTGGAATTTCACTAACTAAAATTAAGAAAATATTTGAGCATTCCGGCCCGAACCATGTGAGACGAGGCCCGATATTTATTTTGGGAAGCACGGTTGCGAATAAAGGAGACATGCATGTTTTGGTAGTTGATGTGGTAAACAAAATTTTCCCCAATTTCGAGCAATGATGAGAACGTAATCAATTTACATGATTCAGAATATAATACTTTCTATTGAAGAAACAACCAAAGCGACGTAATTCAATACTAGAAGAAGAATACGAAGAATCAACCAAGAAGTTTAGAGCCACAACAATGGTAGGAGAAATCTATATGTTTCGCTCTTTATTTACTTATCTCACTTCTCATAGTAAAAACACATTGTACCGATGATTGAATTAGCAGATGATGTTTTGGTGTTTAGCATGTAAAGATAATCGAGTTGCAGAAATCAAGGAGATTACGCGCAATTGAAGAAGAAACACTTCGATGTCAACAACGAATTAACACGATTGTATTGTTCGTACTGCATTTAAAGTCGTACTGTGACTTTACCTTGGGGATTGAAGTAGTACACAGTGCATTGATAAGAGTACATTTAGATAGTTAGTTATATGAATATGTTATATAGAGAAAGTCTTCAATTATTGTAATTCACTTTTTCGATTTATTTTAATCAATCTGCTAGGATTGCTGAACAGCCTGTCGGATTACGACCATTTATTTGCAAGTTAAGTTATGATGTGACAATGAATGTGCGATTTAACACACGTTTTAACCCTTGTTTTAGGTGTAATATATAATATTATTGTCATATTACGCCTATTACCTGTTTTGGTGTTTCACAAGGTACAAATATGCAAACTAAAGGAGATTATGACGATTATTGAGGCAAATACAATGAATTTACGCTTAATCCAAGAAAATAATGATAGACAATTATCAAGTCTTATGAGGAGTTAGGAGAATCCAATGAAGGCACATGACCCACCATTACGAAGCTTATTCAAAGTACTAAAATATTGTAGAATACCACTTTTCAAGATAACGAAGTTTCGGAGGTAAAAAAATAGTCCGGAAGAGAAAGACGCATATGGGAGCTGCAAGTCGACTTATGCGGCCCCGTACAGGCCGCAAAAGGCATTGTGCCAGTGAGGGTGCTGATCAATTCCAGAAGCTTCATTGCCCAAGTCTGTATCATCTGGCTCTACACTATATAAGCAATGCTTATGTCTCTCAAAATCATAACTCTACTTCTCTCGAAGTGCAACTAGAGACGAGAGAAAAAAACAATCCCGAGACCCTAATAAAAAAATACTGCCGTCATAACCATTGAAGAACAAGAATGCAACCGTCATCAACAATCAATCTCTTTCTTTTTCTTTGTGTTCTTATTAGTGTTATGAAGTTTACTACTCCTGCAATGAGTAGCTAAACCTTTTCGTAAAGGCAAACCACCAAAACTCTATTGTGTTACTCATTATATTTTACATATTTGATGAAATAGTTTTAGATATAATCCAGGTTGTTCTCTGTTTTCACATTCTATTGATATGTTATGGTTCTACCCCAATGACAAGGTAACCATTGGTGAAACTCACGGTATCTTGACTAATAACGTCTTAGTATATTGATACGTATCTTGACGGCCAAACAAGACAACAATTACGTTGTTTGAAACTAAGTAGCCGTGCGTAACACAATGCAAGGGAGGTTGGGGATTCTTTACATCGTCAACCAACTGTTTAAACCTTTAGTTCTTTTACGCTTTCACTATTATATACGATATGTTTATGTTTCTGCATGCTTTCAACGCTTTAAATTTATTTGTCTCAAAATAGCCCAAAAGATCTCATGTTTACAATTACGTCTTTCGCAATTCGATTTTCCAACTTTGCTTCTTGATTGTTAGTTCCTATGCCAAGTGTTCGTAGAAAACGACACTCTGAGTCAACATTATGCGATACTAACTGTTTGTTTGCGGATTTGTCGGCTTGCAAGTACATATAAATAACGAAACTTTACAAGTGATTGGTAAATCATCTCACCACAACGACATTTGATTCTATATTCTGGTTCAATTCATTCAATATCATTCCATACTCTTCCCCCAAGCAAAAAGAGAAACAAACGAACCAAGAATTAAAGATTTGATTGAATGTTGATGGAAGCCTAACTTAGAATAGTTCCAATAGTATATGCCCATGAAATTGGGAAATAGGTTGGAGAGAGAAAGGGAGTTGTTTTGGTATTGCAGGACTATACCATCAATAGTACGTGAGAATACGCTATGCGTGTTATTGTGATATTTAATTATAAATAATAAAAAATGTGTATGTAGGTAAGTACTATAGTTGTTTATGATTATGAATTGTCTTTTTTCGAGTTGAATTAGGGTTTTGGTTAGAGAAAATTGATCTGTTTCAATTTAATTAAAGAATATGGAGAATAAATATTTGTTGTCGTTGTTGTTACTGTTGTTTATGATGAAATGATTTTGTTGGGATTGAATTAGGTCTTTGAATTTAATTGGAGAAGACTTGAATTTTTTTAATGATCAATTGATTATGTTGGGTTTGATTTAGGGATTGAAATTTAATTGAAGAATAAAAATAGAGTTTTTCTTAATTATAAATTGATTTTGTTAGGATTCCATTAGGGCTTAAAATTAGAATGAATAAGACATATTATTTTTTATAGTTAAAGTCTAATTTACATATATATTACAAATCGGTTCAATTTAACTTAAGTTAAGTACTCAATTGCACAACTCTAATAGTTGTCCACTTATATATATAAATACTAGCATTTACGTAATAGACTACGTGTGTTAAGGGTTTTTTTTTATATATAAACAATGAATATTTAATTGAAAAAAGAGAAAAAAAATTAAAATGAATAAATAAAAGGGAGAAACTTACGCCAATGGGATTCGAACCATGCACCTTCTACTTAAACAATGACACATGTACGTACCAGATTCAAATTGAATTAGCATGATCAACGGATGAGATTTAAATTGAATTACAAACTTATTGAAACTTTGTGAATTATTATAATACTTTGAACTAGCAATTATGTAACACGCTACGCGTGTTATGCTGTTGTATCTTAACGTGTCATTTTTTATATTGACCTTTGATTTCAATATACTAATATGCTTAATTCAAAAGTACATAACCGCCTAAGGTATTTTCATGCAGGCCATACTCACAAGAATCAATTCTGTCACGGGAGTAGCGTACAAAGATGATCCAACAATATTTGCATGGGAACTAATGAATGAACCACGTTGTCAATCTGATCTCTCTGGAAAAACTATTCAAGTATGTAATTAAATCTCACTATATCACTGTCCTTTCATAATCTAAAGTATAAACTACAAGTTCCTCACACGTGCAAAGATGATTGATGTAGGGTAAATCCGGATTAGTCAATAGTCAAAATAAGGTCCATTAGAACGTAGGAATATAGTTTTGTGATTCTTTAGGACTTAGTTTGAAGTTCTTTAGTTAGTTGGGTCCGTCAGATGGGATCAAGTCCGTCTACAAAGGAAGAATAATATGTAAAGTCCTATAACTCTGTCACAGTGATGTGTCCGTCAAATGGGACAGGAAGGTCCGTTAGATTTGAGTTCGTCAGATTGTCAGGGTGAACTTTGCTGATTAACACTCTAGCTTGAGGAGACCGACTCTAAATATATGTCGCTGGATAGCTGTGAACAGAAAGGAGAAGGGGTTAGACCCTTTTGGGCCGGCCTGCCTGAGACAGTCCGGACTAAGACTCAATAGGAGGTTGTTCAAGCTTCGGCTCGGACCTCAAAACTTAGAAAGTAGAATATTGAAAGTAGTTGCTTACCATTATGAGGAGTAAATGCTCCCCTATTTATAGTAGTGAGCTCTGGGGACAGGCCGTCTGACATCCCGGAGTCTGGTCGACCTAGCGAGATGATGACACGTGGTCCCGGAGATAGGTGTCGCATTTGACCTACGTTAAAGTAGCGGATCTAGGCATAGATGGTCTGCCAGGTGAGTAAGCCCTAGACATTTCTGGAGCCGGACCGCTAAATATGATGTAGAATTTAGCTCTTGTTGAGATATCCATAGAGGCGGACCTTTTGAGGTGTAACCCTCGGACTTCTACGAGACTGATCCGGCGGACTGAACTGTAGAATCGTTGTGAGCTATCTTCTCGGACTTGGACGGGATACTAGCGTCTCCGTCGGAGGTTGAGATAATTGGTGCCCGTCGAAGATTTCTTGACCGTCAGAACGTCGTGAACTGCCTAACTCTGCCATCCAACCTGTGAATACACACCAACTTTCTAAGGCCAGTCCTTCTGAACCCACGGACCAACATAACCATCCCCGAAACCCCTATCCCCCAAACAGTTTTGCTAGCTTAGGTTATAACTGTAGAGTTCCAGTTTTTGAACCTCAACCTATGTCCTCCTTCCAATGGCCGGTACAAACGAAGCTGGCCCGTCCGGAGCTCTACCTTTTACCGGGGCTCCCAAAATTGAAAATGAGGAGATAGACATCGGCAGAGACGGGCATGAGTCATCTCCTCTATCCTTCGATGACAATCCCCCTCCGAGACGGACCCAAACTGATGTTGTGGATGAAACCGTTGCTGGAATGGAAGCAGGGGTATCGGAACAAGTAGAGGTGGCGGATGACACATGATGTGTCAAATCAAAGTTCTAAATTTGTTTTAAGCCAAGAGTTAATCCTCAACACTACGAAAACCTGTAGTGTAGTGGAGTTAACCCCGAGGTCGGTCTCGAAGAACTTAACTAAGCTGAGTCTTGTTTACGAATAATAATAACAGTATGAAAGCAGTAAAGAGTTGTTTTTGCTTCGGCAGCAGATTTGTTCTATATTATCTATCTACTTATGCAATCTAACTAGAAAACATATTAATCTAAACGACAATGATATGAATAAGGAGAATTATGGAGCGGTAACGTGAAACAAGCTAGCTAGAAGGATACATACGATTCACATGATAGATTACGCAAGTTGTCACAATCTTGAGTTAAAAAACGAATAGCACTAGTGGAGGCGTCAATTCCACTAGGCTACAATCAATCTAGATAATCCTACTATTACTGTTTACAATCTAAACTGTTAGATAAAATAAGACGAAAGATATTTTGGTGTATTGATTAAATTCTTAATCTAACAGTGATTTTGCTGGCATGCTCGACAAACAGAATAGCAAGATATGCGATTAATCTAAAAAGCAAAAGTAATCTAAACCCGATGCACTTCGAATCTCATGAACCCTAGCTAGCATGCATTGAATCAGTTCACCACCCCATAATCGGGGTGTTTAGCTACTCATATTATGCAAAGACATAATCAATATTGTATATAAACAGGCTCCAAACATAATCTAAAGCAAGAAACAAAGATTCGAATGGATTAATACAAATTTACCTTTCGTTGTCACAAACCCTAGGTAAAATTGAAGAACTGAAACGAATCAACGCGAAAAGCTATGTAGATAATCACCCAATCAATGTCAATTGTCCGATTACAAGATAAACGGTTCAATTACCTCCAATAATAGGTAGGTAATTGCCTTGGAAAGGTTCTAGGTCGAAAAGCAATAAGAAGAGAAGAATAATAATGAATGTTGTCTAAAAGATCAAGAAAATAGGTTATATATAGTGAAAAACGCTCAAAATCACGTTATGGGCCGAAAACGGGCAAACAATCGGCCCAAAAAGGCATCTGGCGTCGCCAGCATCGCCAGGCGACTTACAGAGTCTGACTGGCGGGCGCGGGCGCCAGTCTGACTTCTGGTGTCGCCAGTTTCCTCCTACACTGGTTTTTTTGCCTTTTTGAATATCTAAACATCGGAATTTGGAAATGGTTCCTTCTTGAAAGTTGTAGCACTTGGTCTTATCTACGCGTGGACACCAAGATAATGTCAATCGGAGCTCATATGAGAAAGTTAAGGCTAAAATGCCAAACCTGCTCCATCGTAGTTTGAATTTCGCGCGCTTTCACTTAAACGGCTCTAAAATCTTCGTCCGACCTCCAAATCCACTTCCGTTTCGACCGATCAACTCCTTTTTCAACCACCTTTCAGGTAAATAAACTTTCATGCTTCCATTAATGCATTAAATACACTGGTTTAGCCCTTATTTTAATGCATTTTCACCGAACACCTATAAAACACAAAAAACACAAAAACGTAACAAAACACTAATAAAACACATAAGAATTATACTTGAGAATGGCAATAAGACGGTAAAAAAAGACCGATTGAGACAATGTAAAATCGACTCATCAAACTCCCCAAACCGAACCCTTGCTTGTCCTCAAGCAATAGACTCTCTAAAAATCCTAGAAAAATAAAAAACACAAAAGCACACAGACAAAGTCTGGGTCCCAACCTACCGAATCACTATTGCAAGTAATAAGCCTAAAGAATGCAAGAGGTTTAAAATCAAATTGACATTCACAGAATCACATGCATAAGCCCAAAAAGTTAGTTTCCAAAGTAAATAGAACTTAAGTCTAAAACGGTAGTCCCTCACAAGTGGATCCTCTGCAACTAATCTCTCACACTCCTGGAAGTGTCCAGTAGGGGTAATCACTCAAGAATATAAGGAGAAAAGGAAGGTGACTTGTGTCACAAAGATGCCTCAAATACCTCATGCAATGCACTCAATCAGTTAAGTCAGAAGGGACTTTTACATAGCTCTATAATCAATCAGCAGTAGACTTTACCAAAAAAAAAAAAACAATCGTCCTCTCTTTTTTCAGCTTTTTTTTCATTTTTTCGCATACTTCTTTTATGCAGTCTTATATATGACCCATATGCTTATATCTTTTTTTTTTTTTCTGTCTCAATTTTTTGGTAGTGTCTGTTTTACCGAAAGTCTGCACTTTTGTCCGTGCTGGTTTGGTATACATGCCATCAACCCTCATGGTCATATAGCTTTTAAGGGCTACGCCGGTATATAGGTAGTATCTGAAACGTGCCCAACACGACTAACGGTGGTAACTAGTACCATAAATCCACTCCGAGACTTGTTTTATTTTTTTGAGAGAACGAAAAACCTGAACATCATAGTCTTTATCAACACATACAATACGCATAAACCTCCTCCCCAAACCTGTTCTTGGAATGGGTTTGGCATAAGCAAATAAGAATGGGAAACATATCGTTCGTCATACTTAACTTACACAGAGTACACATGAGAATCATGAGGCGCAAACAATGGAGTTTGCACTTCCCGAATTAAATCACACTGGCGCCGGTAAAATATTTTTTCATCGGCTAAGGTTTACTCACAGGATTTTGGACTACAAAATTATAACAAACTTTCTATTTATAGGAGAAATGAACTTAACGAATTTATACATGACAACTGCTAGTAATCAGAGATCAATCAAAACTCAAGCATTAAACAGGTTTAGTACATGTAATAGACGCTCGACTTGGGAGACAGACTTAGAATCAACAAAAAATAACACATACACAGACTAACGCCGGAAAAGAAAAAAAACACACACGCACACACACACACACACACACACATATAAGGATAAGTACACGAAAGCTACCTCCCTCCCCAAACCTAGACTAGAGATGGTCCCCAGCGAATAGTCTAGAAAGAAAGAAAGTTGAAAGTGTACTTCCCTGAAACGCGTGGTTGCTGCTATCCATTATCAAACGGGAACGAATCCCTTGCATCCTTCCCGCCAAGATTGACGATTTGGTGCACATGTTTAGCTCCTCTCCTCCTGTTTCCTATGACTCTCTACAAACTAACATCAGATAAATCAACAACTAAAATAAAACAAGGAAAATCGATGGGAAAATAAAAGCGATAAATAGGGTCGAAACTCCCCGGCCAGTCTCGTGTGTGATCTGGGGCTAGTATGTGCGAATTACTGTAAGGTAGGGGAATGGAAAGCGAATCCGATGGTGTCATCTGGGTGGTATCAGGTGTCTGCTCCATCTCCAAATAGTTGGAAACGGGTGGTTCAGTGTCCTCGTTAGTTGCTTCAGTGGATTTCTCCTCCTCCACGACTGGCGGATTGTCTAAACTCTCGCAAACTCCTTCAACTGAGACGGAAATTTCTTCTACGATTATAGTGGTAGCGCTGGTAGTGGTGTCCGAATCCAGTTTAACTACAGAGTCAGATTTCTCCTTCTCTTTGTCATCCCCGTTTCAGATTCTTCTCCATAAAATTCCCTGTATTCTATGATCAATGCATCCAATTCTTCGATCGCACCCTCAAGTTGCGTAGGGGTCGAATCTAGCATTGACCCACCAGCGGCTCTGTCCACCATTTTTTGACAACAAGCATTAATATCGTTGTAGAAACACCACAAGAGCTCTCCCAGTATTAATCCATGGTCATGATATGTCTTTTGCGTCCCCTTAAATCTATATCATGTTCTATCAAACGTTTCTCCAGAAATCTGGTGAAATCTACAGAACCGGTCTCTATCTGAGTAATCCATACTTTCCTACACACACAAAGAAACCCAAGTAGTTCCGCAAAACAAACTAAACTAAAAATGAAAAGACAGACTAACTAATATATACATCTGTAAATTAAAATTCGTAAACTAAACAAAGGAGTTAAGTCCCCGACAGCGGCGCCAAAAACTTGATGTGTCAAATCAAAGTTCTAAATTTGTTTTAAGCCAAGAGTTAATCCTCAATACTATGAAAACCTGTAGTGTAGTGGAGTTAACCCGAGGTCGGTCTCGAAGGACTTAACTAAGCTGAGTCTTGTTTACGAATAATAATAACAGTCTGAAAGCAGTAAAGAGTTGTTTTTGCTTGGCAGCAGATTTGTTCTAGATTATCTATCTACTTATGCAATCTAACTAGAAAACATATTAATCTAAACGACAATGATATGAATAAGGAGAATTATGGAGCGGTAACGTGAAACAAGCTAGCTAGCAGGATACATACGATTCACAGGATAGATTACGCAAGTTGTCACAATCTTGAGTTCAAAAATGAATAGCACTAGTGGAGGCGTCAATTCCACTAGGCTACAATCAATCTAGCTAATCCTACTATTACTGTTTGCAATCTAAACTGTTAGATCAAGTAAGACAAAAGACATTTTGGTGTATTGATTAAATGCTTAATCTAACAGTGATTTTCCTGGCATGCTCGACAAACAGAATAACAAGATATGCGATTAATCTAAAACGCACAAGTAATCTAAACCCGATGCACTTCGAATCTCATGAACCCTAGCTAGCATGCATTGAATCAGTCACCACCCCATAATCAGGGTGTTTAGCTACTCATATTATGCAAAGACATAATCAATATTGTATATAAACAGGCTCCAAACATAATCTAAAGCAAGATACAAAGATTCGAATGGATTGATACAAATTTACCCTTCGTTGTCACAAACCCTAGGTAAAATTGAAGAACTGAAACGAATCAATGCGAAAAGCTATGTAGATAATCATCCAATCAATGTCAATCGTCGGATTACAAGATAAACGGTTCAATTACCTCCAATAATAAGTAGGTAATTGCCTTGGAAAGGTTCTAGGTCGAAAATCAATAAGAAGAGAAGAATAATAATGAATGTTGCCTAAAAGATCAAGAAAATAGGTTATATATAGTGAAAAACACTCAAAATCATATTCTAGGCCGAATACGGGCAAAAAATCGGCCCAAAAAGGCATCTGGGGTCGCCAGCAAGTCGCCTGGCGTCGCCTGTCCACTTACAGAGTCTGACTTCTGGCGTCGCCAGTTTCCTCCTGCACCGGTTTTTTGTTGCCTTTTTGAATATCTAAACGTCAGAATTTGGAAATGGTTCCTTCTTGAAAGTTGTAGCACTTGGTCTTATCTACGCGTGTCCGGCCTGCCTATGGAAGTGGCAATACTCATTTGAGTTTCTGGTGTATCTGATTTCTCTATGTTTGGCCGGCGATTCAAATGGGACTCATTTACTTTGCATGATGGTAAGGATATGTTCCTTGGGAGCCTTCATATCAGCGTAGTTTATGTAAAGTTTGCGCGGGGATCTCCTTCTTTCCTCGATCCCTCCTCTCATGTCTCCTCTTCTTTTCTGCTCGGAATATTGGTTTCCCAATCTTGGATTGTCCTGCACAGGTTTGGCTTTTTTGACCTCAGCCCTTACCACCATTTTGTCGAGAGTCTCATTTGTGCTCAAGAACTTCTTGATCATATCGGCGAGTTCTCCTTCGGTGGTTATGCCTGCATCAATAAGCTTGTAACGGAAGGAAGCATTATTTGTATTTTCTTCCATGTGGATGACCCGCTCCTTGATGGGGTGTTGTTCTACCATGGCTGCAGCTTGCTCGAATCTTTTTATGAAGGACCTCAGACTCTCATGTTCTTTCTGGACGATCTCTGCTAGATAGCTAACAGGTCGTGTTGTCTCCAAGGAGTTCTCAAACTTCAAGGTGAACTTTGCCAGCAAGTGGTCCCAGGACATGATTGAGTCTGGTCAGAGATGTTTCCACCAAGTCATGGATGGTCCGTAGAAGGTGTTTGGGAATAATTGGGCTTTTACATTGTCAGATATGCCCATTCCTCCCAGAGACGCCTCAAAATGGATTCTGTGATCAATGGGACAGGAATTTCTATCATAAGATTCCTTGGGAGCAGGCGCATTCCTCCCCAAGGGTAATTATGTCCTCCTTATTGTTGGACATAATGGGTTCATATTTCGCCCGTATTTGATGATGTCTCGGGCTTGAGTGAGTGCCTCTAGATTTGATCGCTCTAGTTCCAAAGCTGCTTCATGAATTCTAACTTGTTCTTTAATTCTTTCCGTCTCATTCAGGGGTGAGTCCCGATGGTCGGCTCTTTCAGACCTTGACCTGGTTCTTTCTCTCTGCCTTTGTGGACTTCTCCCTCTTCTTCTCTCGTACAGGGTAGGCGACCTGCTATCCTGGCGATTTATCCTGTTGGTGCGTGGAGGGGTGTCTCCTCTGTGTTGGGAAATTTGTTGGGAAATTTCTTGAGAAATTTGTTAGGAATTTTGTTAGATATTTTGTAAAGAATATATGTTTAGTTTTGATCAGCAACATGATGACTTATCTTAGTCTCAGAAAGGTGATTAGTACTCTTGGTTCACTTGAACATTGTAAAAGAGGAAACCCACTAAGTATGATAGTCTAGCTAATCTTGTATAGGATGTTAGGTCTCAAAATGTAATTTTTATTTTTTGAAGAGAAGACCAAGAAGAAGACATCCAAGCAGAACAAGCTCAACGACATTGAAGACTTGAAGAAAACTGCACAAGATTACTGAATCTGTTGTTCAGATATCTTAGCCAGATATCTTGAAGACACAAATAGTTTCAAACAAACTGTGTCACAAGAGATATCTGAGAAATAAGAGACATATCTGAAAACAAGGAAAGTGTCCACAGATATCTATTCTCAGATACCTTGAGCTTTAACCACGTTTCTAAAAAAGAAATATATATTGCAAACAAAGTTGTTTCAATAAATACAAGTGGTATCTGAAGATTGAAGATAAGAACGTGCAAAGAATCAGATAACACTAGTCTCTGATACAAAGCATAGTTCCGTTGACACTACATGACAAAAGTATAGTACAATGCATTTAATGCACGGATAGAGATGTCTGAATAAAAGCAACGGCAGCTTCTGAGAAGAAGACAAAACCTGCTACAGTACTATACACAGATATCGATAGTTCGAATTTGAGCCTAACGGATACTATTCAAACGGCACTCAAATTCATCTATAAATATCAACACTTAGACTTCTTGAGAGAACACACAGAACCTTAGACACACGACATAACTTGAAAACGCTGAACATCTTACTCTCTCAAAAGCAACTTACTTACTCACTCACAAAGCTTTCTGTTGCGACCAAAGCTTTTGATCTTGAGTAACACTGAAGTTCTAAGTGTCCTGATCCTAAACAAGCAAAGCTATCTGTGAAGGAGTTGAATCAAAAGATCAACTATCTGAGATTCATTCTTTTGAACAGATATCATAAGACTTGGGTCAGTAAATCGAACAAGATACCATACGCTGTAAAGTGTATTAAGTACCTTGATTCACAGAGCTATCTGAATAACTGAATAAGTTATTAAAGAAGCTCATCTGACAACTCAAACCAAAACCAACACCATAACTGGCGTGGAGTACAGGAAGTACTTAGTTTGAAAAATCAGGGAATAACTCCAAGGTTATCGGAGTATAGGAAGTACTTGATTTGGGAAACTAAGGAATAACTCCAAGGTTATTGAGTATAGGAAGTACTTAGCTTGGGAAGCTAGGGAATAACTCAAAGGTTTCTGAGTATAGGAAGTACTTGGCTGTGAAAGCCAGGGAACAACTCAAGGGGAACATTTGGTTGGGAACCAATTGTTAAGAATCTTAGAATAGGATTATTGTAAGGAGAACTCAATTATCTGTTCTAGTGAATTCTAGGTCTCTGATAGACCGAAGTGGATTAGCTGGAGGATTACGCCACCTCCAGATACCACTATACTTGCTGTGTTATTTACGATTCTGTATTTACATTTCAGCAACACACACACACACACATTAACTGTTTCTGCACTTTTCTTTATTAAGTCTTCCGCACTCTGATTCTAAGTATCATATATCTATTCAGATATCTGAGAAATAGTTGTTATCGACAAAAGTTTTTAAAAGACTATTCACCCCCCCCCCCCTCTAGTCTTTTACTTTGCCGTTATCTGGACCAACAAGTGGTATCAGAGCAGGAGGTTCACCAAATTACACATGAACCTAGATCCCTAGATAGGTGAAGGAACTTTGTCCACTATTGAGGACTATTTAATTTGTGTGTTAAGTGTGCAGGTATGTTTCTGAGTGATGCACCCATTCTCAAACCAGAGAACTACGAGAAATGGAAAAATAACATGATGCTCCACCTTGAAGCCATAAGTGACGAGATGATCGAAGTAATAAAGAATGGCCCAATAGTCATTCAACAACTTAAGCAAGTCATGGAGATTTCGAGTGGAAGAGACAGAGATCAAAGCGAAGGATCTTCACAAACATATGCGTCAACTAGTGGAAGATCTACTGGTCAAGTTATTTACGAACCAAAGCCCAGAGAACTCTGGACATCGGAAGATGCCAAGAGGAATCGACTGGATGGTCAAGCTCGTAACATCATCATCAGATCGACACTGAGCACATACGATTAGGTAAACTGGGGTGCTAAAGCAGCGAAAGTTGCAACCGATTGAAGAAATCATGCGGGCCAGAAAACCAAGGAAAGCAAGTTCGAAGTTCTAAAGTTTAAATTTCAAAATTTCAAACAAGGTTCCACTGAAACTCTGGAAGAACTTGATTTCAGGTTTACCACTCTCATGAGTGATATGGCGGCACTTGGGGAAAGCAATAGATACTCTCAGTCAGAGAAGATTAAGACTATTGTCAGAAGTCTTAACCACAACTGGGAGCATACTAAATTCTTTTATTTTAACCAAGGTATGCCAAATATCACTCCAGTGGAACTTTTCTCTCATCTTACTCTGTTGACTATGAGACAACTCGGAGAGAACAAACAAGCTAAAAGTTGCGTAATGTTGCTCTAGTTACTCAAGGAACTTCAAAAGAAGAAAAGCAAGGAGGAGGCGAGGATGCTCTTCTTGCAAAGCAAATGAGCAAATTTGTCGGTCGAGAAATTGAGAGAAGAAAAGCGAAGAGAAGTGAAAAGCATCTAGGCTCAAACTATCACCAAGACAAAAATATGCAAAGCTCATTGAACAAGCCATTTCGAGAAAGCATCATGTCTTGAGGAAGCGAAATTGAAGCGATATCTGTTTCTATTGTCGTAAACACAGCCACTTCAAGAAGGATTGTCACCTCAACAAACTAAGGACAGCGACAAGAAAGATAGAAGAATCTTCGAAGAAGCCGTGAAGCTTTGTTAATCAAGAAAGAAAGAAAATCCAAATTCAACTGGATGCTCTAGACGTTGAGATGATTCAAGATGACAATTCAGATGACTCAACCTTACCATCTCCGTAATTATGTGGAGTTACTCATGATATAATCGACTTGACCTCAAGAAGAATGAAATGTGTGGAGTTCTTTGAAATTTGGACGGACATCTCCAACATAGAAAAGCGCCTTATGGTGATGAGGTAACACATACTTCTTGCTACACTTATGAAAGTGATGAAGAGGAAATAAAAATCTAGAAAATCTCAGGAAAGAACTTGACATCTATGAAAGAGAATTTCTAATGATCCGAGCTAGAGCCGAAAACCTTGAAGAAGAAAAGAATTCTCTTGAAAAGGAAAATTCTCAATTAGTTAAAGAATCTGAGAGAAAGGATGCTGAAAATGCATCTCTCAAAGCTCAGATATCTGAGACTGAAAAGTCACATAATGAAGCAATGGCTGAATTACGAAAGAATTATGAAGATCTTCTTTCTGAGAACAAGGAACTCAAGAAGAAAGAATTATCTTTTCAATCTTATGCCAAAGCTAGTGACACTCTTCTTCAAGTACAATCTTACTTAAGAGATCCTTCGAAAAAGAAAGGACTTGAAATGAATACACAGTGATTGTTCTATCACTCTGAATAAGAGTAAGGAGAGAAGAATATTTGTAAGTACTCAGCAAGACGGTTCCCATGCAATCTATAGTATCGGTGAAAAGACAAAGATTGTTGACAAAGGAAAGACAGTTGCGACTAAACCTTTGTGGGAAAAACAAGTCAAAAACAAAAGCTTGGGGACGTCTCTGAAAAGCATAACCGAAAAGTGTAAACACCACATGCTATGTCTCTCAAAAAGGAAGAATTGCGAGGAGCCGCAAATTCTCCCATGTCACTTTTTACGGAAAGAAATTGGACCAACCAGACTAGCAAAGTCGAGAAAAGATCTCAGATAGCTTCAAGTGCTCAAAACGGTATTGGCTACAAAGGCATCGGAAAACAACTTGCTCATGAGTACAAGCAGGAGCAAGAACGATGGCTGAAAGCTAGAATTGCTCAAAGCAATTATCAGAAGTGGAAGTTAAATCAAGCCACTGAAACTCTGAATGCCAGGGCTAGAAGAAATCTGGCAAGAATGGCTAAGTTTACTGAAAAGCAAACTCAGAAACCTTACAGGTATCTGAAAGCATCTTATGGAGCACCTAGGAACACACCAAGGAAGAAAATAATTCTTACTAATGATAACATTCATTCAAATAGAATTCCTCCTTACGTTCCTGTCAGACAAAAGCATATTTCAAAGAAATTCATACAAAAATGGATTCCTACTGGAAGAACTTTTAATTCTGACGGTTCCATCAAAGATATGAGAACCTAATCTCCTGTTTCCTGTTGTGTGCAGAATGCTTCCTGGACTAAAGCACAATGGCTATTTGATAGTGGATGCGGAAAGCACATGACAGGAGACAAAGCAAATCTGGTTGATTACAAAGCTTGCAACACAGGACCAGATATCAGATTACTAAAGCACGTCAAATTGGGGACTTTAACAATCACTGACGTATTACATGTTAAGGATTTGAAATATAATCTATTTAGCATGAGCCAGTTTGCAGACAAGGGTTTTACTATAAAATTCAAAGCTAAATCGCAAACTAATTGACAATGAGTCAAGCGAGCATCTTAGTTGGTCGGCGGAAGGCGGTCTTTATGTTGCCGATTGGGCATCTCCCAATCAAGAATGTCTCACGGTGAGTCAATCTGGTCACCTGGTAAGAGCCTTGGTTATGGCACAAAAGAATGAGTCACTTGAACTTCAAAACTCTGAATAGACTTGCCAAGAAAGAGTTAGTGGTTGGCCTTCCCAGAACATCTTTCAGAAAGGATGGTATCATTACGCTTTGTCGGATGGGGAAACAATCTAAAATCTCTTTCAAGTCCAAAATCGGACACTCTAGTGTTAGACCACTTTTACTTTTACATGGATCTTTTGAATCATCCAGTAACTAGTTATGCGGAAAGAAGTATGGTCGGTTGTGGTAGATGACTTCTCAAGATTCACTTGGGTTGTCTTTTCAAACACAAATCGATGCCGTGGTGGAGATACCAAACTTCTTTGAAAAAGCTTGAAGTCATGAAAATGACAAGGTATCTGCAATCGTAGCACCATGGTCTTGAGTTTGTCAACCAAAGACATAAAGGAGTTTTTGTGCAAAGGTATACAACACCAACTTTCCTCTGTAAGAACACCTCAACAAAATGGTGTTGCGTAAAGGAAAAACAGAACCCTTAAAGAAGCCGCAAGGACAATGCTAGGCGACATGAAATAAGTGAAATTTATTGGGTTGAAGCGTAAACATAGCTGCTACACTCGAGCAGATGTTTGATAAACAAACACCATGACAAGACCCCTATGAAATCTTGGTTGGTAGACCCCTAATATCAAACATCGAGAGTATTTGGTTGTAGATGTTTTGTTCTAAACAATGGGAAAGATTATCGAGAACATTTCAACTAAAGGCGATGAAGGTGTTTTTCTTGGCTATTCCACAAAGAAAGCTACTGAGTTTACAACAAAAGAACAAAGAAAATTGAAGAATCGGTTCATGTTGTATTCTATGAAGGAAGTAAGAAAACACCTCCTATTGATGAACTCTCGAAAGGTTCAAAGATTTATTATCGAGGATTCTAAAGAAAAATCCTCGTAAAGGAAAAACATCATTATGGAAAGTGAGGATGACTCGGCGTGAAAAGCTTGAAAAGCCTAGTAACAACAAGATGACTCATGACATGATGAGGAATTTCCTATGAGTTTTTCGAAATGGAACAGTTCTTGAGAACCTTCATCATGAAGAGGTATCGAAATTAAGAATCTTTGAAATGCATGTTCCGGATATCTCTAACATCGAAAAAGTGTCGATATCCATGACATTTCCCATATGTCGATATCTCGAATCTTGAAAAAGTATCAAATCAAAATCTTAGTGATTCACATTCGGATCACTTGGATATTGATCCTAGCACTAAACCTATAATGAGATGGATCAAAGATCATCCTATAAAGGATATAATTGGACCAATTAATCGGGTTAGGACTAGGAGCAATAGTGAAAATGCTAACTCTCTCTTTGGATGTTTCATCTCGAATATTGAACCAAAAATATAGAAGAAGCATTAGGAGACCAAGACGGATCTACGCAATGCAAGAAGAGTTGGATCAATTTGAGAGAAACAAAGTCCTGAAACTAGTTCCATTTATAGAAGGAATATATGTGATTGGAACTAAATGGGTTTTGAAACAAGATGAATGAATCTGGTGAAATAACCGTAAACAAAGCAAGATTGGTTGCGAGGATTTACTCGGGATCAAGGCTTAGATTTTGACGAGTCATATGCACCGGTTGCAGATTGGATGCAATAAGACTCTTTCTAGCCTTTGACTCATAAAGATTTCAAAGTTTATCGATGGATGTCAAAAGTGCATTCTTAAGCGGTGAACTTGCGTAAGAAGTTTATGTTGAGCAACCACCGGCTTTGAAGTTTCCTCGAGAAAGTAGAATGGTCTATAAACTACGTAAAGCATTGTATGGATCAAACAGCTCCAAGAGCATGGTATGACACTTTTGGCCAAGTACCTTCTGGAAAGTGGTTTCAAGAAAGGTGAAGTTGATAAAACTTTATTTACCTTAAATCATGATGGGAAACTACTCTTAGTTCAAGTATATGTTGATGACATCATATTTGGATCTAAGGACAAGCAACTTTGTAATGACTTTGCAAATCTCATGAAAAGCAAGTTTGAGATGAGCATGATGGGAGAAATGAATTATTTCCTAGGATTGCAAGTCAAGCAACTCAATGATGGAATATTCATTAATCAAACAAAGTATGCAAAAGATATGCTCACAAAATTCAATCTTAAGCCTTCTGAAAAGAATGCTAAGATACCTATGAGCATTGGAACCAAAATGACCTATACTGAATCAGACAAGAGTGTTGAAGAACATAAGTATAGGAAATTGATAGGTTCACTACTTTACCTCACTGCAAGTAGACCTGATATTCAATATGCCGTTGGAGTATGTGCTAGATTTCAGACAAATCCAATGCAAACACACTACAACATTGCTATGAAAATATTAAGGTATGTAAAGGGTAGATGTAGGATTGTGGTATCCTAAAGAAAGTGGATTGAGTTTATTTGGGTACTCGGGGCGATTATGCTGGATCACTGCTTGATAGGAAAAGCACCTCAGGAACTTGCCAGTTTCTGGGTACTAGACTTATCTCATGGTTTAGCAAGAAGCAAAACTCAATTGCAACTTCTACCACAGAGGCTGAATATATTGCTGCTGGTTGTTGCGCAACACAAATTCTGTGGATACAACAACAACTTAAAGACTATGGACTCGATGAGAAGAAGACTCCCATTTTCTGTGATAACACAAGTGCTATTGCGATTACACAGAATCCTAAATTTCATGCCAGAACAAAGCACATTGATGTTAGACATCACTTCATCAGAGACCATGTTGAAAAGGGCAATATAGAGATACTCAAGATTGGCACTGAAGACCAACTTGCAGATATCTTCACTAAGCCACTACAAGAAAGTAGATTCTTAGCCTTAAGACATAGTCTTGGACTAATGGAACTACCAATGAACTGAAAGAGTTCAGGTATCTGGAACGGACATCCAGAGAAGAGGTATCTGGAACGGGTATCCAGAAAAGAGAAAAGAGAAAACTGGAACGGGTATCCAGAAGTCAAAAAGGCTAAAAAGCAAAAAGATAGCTTAAGATCTCTGAGACGGGAACTCAGATATCTGAATCACTCTATAAACGGAGAACACAAAAGAAAATAGTATAACTATCTGCAGTCAACTACTCTCTTGAAACTCGCATTATTTCTATCTTGATGAAAAACTTGGAAAAATCCTAAGTATAAGACAGATTCAGATGCGAACAGTGTCCTTGGTCATACAGAATTGTGATTCAGATAGCAAGTCGCCAAAATTCATTAAATGGGCACAATTACACTTGTTGATTGTGATCATTGCTGAAGAAGCAATGGTGACCCTCGATGAAATTAAGCGATTGATCTGTACGGTGGAAATTAATTCACAGTAAATAGTGGACTGTTGAAATTCAGACATGGCCCACTAAGCATTTAATGCCGAACTAGCTTTTGCTCACGCCTGTTTGCAAATCACAGATACGTATACACAAAATCAATTTGTATGTATTTGTCTATTGGGATTCAACTGCTATATATATAGGATTTTGGCAAATGAAATCACTTTTGCCTAATCCGAAATTTTATCTTGTACAAAAATAGCAAATCCTTCTCTTGATTCTCTGCAAACCCTCTACAATCTCTGCAAATCAAGATTAAGTTTTTCTGAAAAGAATCACTGAATCAAATCTCTTTCAAACACCAATTTCAAATCCCTACACTATATAAAGAGATGGCCTCCAAGAACACTTCAACACGAAATCCCGATCCTCCTTTGGTATCATGAAAAGCAAGCACCAGAGTTGGTTATTGTAAACAATCGACTGGTAGGAGTTTTTAATCCTGACCATTGGACTTCAAGTCACAGAATGATTTGGGGTGGTGCCATGGTTGAGGAATACCTCTCTGCTGCAATAGAGAACCAAACTGATAGAAAATTGATTCTTGACATGCTTGAAAAGGCACAAATCAAGGGTTTTCTATCTGCTCGCCCAAGTGGAATTTCATCACTCGATGTGTTGGAATTCTACAACAACTCCAGGATTATTTCCTTTGTTCCTGAAGGCACTGAAATAGTGTCTATCAAAACCTCAGTCCAAGGAAAGGAAATCCTTCTGGACTTAACAACTTTCTGTAAGTTGTTTGAGTTTCAAAATCTTGGAAAGGATTTTGAAATAAACACCAAGGATGAGGAACTCCTTGAAGGTGTTAAAGAACTTTCTGATGGCGTGTGTGATCTTGAAAATCGATACACCCATGAGTTCAAACTTCGACATCCGAACCGGACATCCGCTGTTGGTTCACCGATGTACTTGGCTTGCATTCTTCACAGATGCTTTGATGGTCTACAAGGAGGTGCTGACCAGATAAGCCAAGAACGATGGATCATGATGTTCTTGCTGAATCAACAAGACAAAAGGCTGGAAAACCCTTTTAACTGGGGAAAGTACGCCTTCATGAAATTCGTGAAGAAGATTCAAGGCTTTGAGCCTAAAATTGTCAAAGGACTAGCTGAGCCAAAGGCCACTGTTGGATATGGTCTGAATATATGCTACTTGCTGGAAAAGCTTGGCATTGAGCTCAGAGAGCAATTTGAAATAGCCAATGATAACTACTCTAAATATGAGTATACAAATTTGATGAAAAAGGTTCTTGGGTCTCGTAAAGGTCCTAAGAAGCGAAAGTCGAAAAGATATCTCAAGAAAAGGTTATGAACTAAGCCCAGAACTTCAAGAAAGAAGTTTGCTGGCAAATCAGATGACACACCCAAAGAGGTTGTCAATTCTCAGATATCTGCAAGCATTGCCGATGAACTGATAAAGGCAGATGAACTCATCAATGCTGCAAAAGAGTTATCAACTACTGAACAAGTAGACTCAGCAATAGAAAGTGCTTTCAGAAATGTTGCGACTAATGCAGAAAGCCTTGCTGATGAACTCATAAATGCTGCCAAGAATGGTGAAAAGCACCAAGCCCCATCTGCAGAAACCGCAGGAATAATGGACCAATCAGTTCCCAATGCTGATGAGAGCTCTGACGATGAAGATGATGAACTAGTCATATCTCAAGTCCTAGAAAGAACAAAGAGGGCTAAGGTTACTGAAACAGTAACTGGTGATAAGGTATCTGAAGAAGAACCTACACCCCAGGTTGCTGAAACTATAGCAAAGGTTGTTGGTGCAAACACATCATCAGGGAATGCTTCTCTTGCACAACTTCAAAAAGCCCTGATGAGTGGTATTTTAGTGCTGGCAGATGCTGATGGAAACGCCACATCTAAAAATCTGGAAGAACATTCTACTGATCAATCTTCTGCTTCCAGACAACCACAACAACCACAAGTGGTTGATGAAATGGTAAATGAACTCCATTTCGAATTACCAGCATTACAACACGCTGAAGAAAATCCTGCAAAACAGAAGGTTCCCCAACTCGACAAGAGGGATCAAACTGAGACATCCACTCAGTATGATCAACCAGAGGAGGCAACTGAGTTGCACACTCAGGAAAGGTGTGAAGTACCTAAAACTTCAAACAAAGAAGCTGTACTGGAACAAGAAGACCAAAGTATAAAAGGGTCACAAGTTCCAGAGACCAATCAGCCTGACAATGCTCAGGTAGCTGAATGGTTCAACTCCTACCTTGTGAAAAATTTTATGCTTGTATATCTTGTTACTTATATAAAAATTCGTTGTTACAGGCTGAGTTAGAAACACAGAAACAAGAGGAAGCTGGAAAGCTTGCCTCAGAAACTGAGAAGGAGGTTACCCCAACCTCGCCTCTTAAGAAATCTGAGCACATACCACGGTGATAATTGATTCTTAAGATAACACTTTTCAGTCATTTGTCTATGTGCTTAATCATTTAAAGTAAATGTTTCTAACAGGCTCCAACTGAGAAAGAGGAAGATAAGGCAGAAATGCCAGAGACCGACAAGGTTTCTGAAGAACACATCATTGAGCCTTCTAGCATGAAGGTACATGAAAAATCAGTGATAAGTATTCTTCATCATGGGTTATCTTAAACTTCTTCTAAAATATTCAATACTTTCTACTTACAGGCTCATTCAGAAGTAGAAATGCAAAGGGAAAAAGTTGCGACATCCCCTGCATCAATGGAAATTGATGAAGCTCCCAAGGCAACATCACATGAAAGAATACCAGAAACTGAGAAAGTTTCTGAGAAAAATGACTCTGAGCTTCCTATTGAGGAAGTAAGTCCAAAACTCAGAACTCATTAAAGCATTTTGCCTGATTCTTTCAAATAATTTCCTAAGTATTGTATTAATCTTAATTCTCAGGTTCAAGAAAGAAAGGTTGATGAGGACCAGACTTCCAAGTCTCCACCTCACAACAAGATATCTGAGACACCAATTGTCTCAGTAGCACAAGTCTCTGAGCCTGAAGTACTTACTCAGGTAAATTAGAAACTAAACTACACTTTTACTCAGATATCTACAAAAGTTTTGAAGCTCACTCAAAACCCTTTCTTTCAGGCTCAAACAAGTGCAAAGCAGGCTCCCAATGATGAGAAAAGGGACCTACTTCCCTTCTTCAAAGCTCAAACCCTGCCAAAGCATATTCAATGCTTCAAGAAATGGCAAAGGTTAAGGTGCTCTGATCTCTCTGAAATATTGAGAATCACAGATCAACCAACCAGACGAGCACGAGCTCTTGACTTGGAGACGTATATCCATGCAATGTTCCCTACCGAACAGTACACAGTTGCGACTCTATTGCATAAGGATTTCTCCAGAGAAGTGGCGCACAGTTTGATACAAGCCTTTGAACAGAAAGAAGAGGTTAATGGGCAGAAGATCACTATTCCTGAAGTGATCAATCTTGTATCTGAAGATGATGAGGAGGAAGAGATAAACGAAAACGACTTCGATGAACCTCCCACTGACCATCACCAAAAGGATGACACAGACAAAAAGGATGATGATAATGCCCCTGCACCAGGGACCGGAGGAATCTCACAAAGAAATCATGCCTCAAGTACTGAAAAGCAAACTGAGAGGAAAGCACAGAAATCTCCATCTCCATCTCCTCAAAAGTCAACTCATCCATCTTCCCAACAAAAGGTTATTACTGAACAAGTAGTTGAGGATTCTGAAGAAATCGCTCAGAAATTGTTGAATACTCAATCCAGAGCTGCTCAACTCAGACAACTGTTGGAAGAAGAACAACAACTCCATCTTCAACTGGAAGACCAGATAGCTAAATCCAGAGACAAGCTTGACCAACTACAAGATCAATATCTGCAAGAGATGATTGCTTACTTTGAGGTTAAAGAGCTACAAGATACTGTAAATGCCATCACCAAAGAACTCGATACTGAAGAAGTATCTGAAATTAAGCATGATGCTAAGGCTACATCATCTTCAAAAGAAGTACCATCCTCCTCCCAAAAAGGGAAGAAACCAATCTCTGAGATAGTTGCCGGACTCGACACAATCGATGAGAATGTCCAAGAGGATGAAGATCACTGGGCTGATTACTCAGATGATGAAGAAGGCAAGACTTTGGCAGAGCACCGCAATGAACATCTAGCGGTTTCACACTTGAAAAGGAAACTGATTGCTCCTGAAACTTTCAGCAAACTGCCAAATGTCCACTCCCATGAATACATGAACAGATACCAAGTACTGGCTCATCTGAAAAAGGAGATGTCTTCACAGAACAAGGAAGTAATTGCCTCCGTCCCCTCTGAAATGAAAAAGTTCACTGTGCTCATCACTTAGAGAACAACTAGCATAGTCATTGCTCAGAAAGATCTGGGAATGATAAGGGACGATGATGAGTCTTTAGCTGAAAAAGCTTTCCAAGAGGCAAGTTACACTGCTGGAAAAGCAGATGCCATCCTAGGCCCATTCAAGTAGCTCACTGATAAGGACAATGGACTTATCAAGCAAAATCAGGAGCTCAAAGCCGAACTTCAGAAGTTGGTCACTGCCTACAATTATTTGCAAGGGCATTTTAACTCTCTCTCAGATTCTTTTATGAGACTGAGTCAGCCAACAATGACTAAGGGGGAAAGAGTGTACAAATCTGGACCTCAAAGTCAGGGGGAATGGGAAGAAGGAGAAGAAAACAAGAAGAAATCTGGAGTCAAAAGTGCTCGAGAGGAAGAAGAAACATGAAAACTTCCACCACCACTCAGAATTAATGAACCCTCCTCAAGCCAAGCTGCTTTGCAAATAGTAGTTGCTTCCCAGAAACCTACTGAAGGAACTACAATGATAACAAGGGCCATGGCACAGAAACCTCCAAGGAGTACCAAGGCTCCAAGGAGAAGACAGGTTAAAGGGATTGATGAATCTTCCAAGAAAAGAAGAAGGCCAAATCAAGTCCCCGGCAATGAAGAAGGTCAGAAACTCTCACAAGATTTAATCTTGATGATGATGAGGAAACTGATGAAGATGAAGCTCCTCTTCACGTAAAAAGGAAAATTGAAAGCCTAATCGAGCCCATAGTCGCAAAGCCCTAGCAGCTAAAACACCCTCCTGAAATACCAAGTCTATCCAGGGTGGTTCTTCAAGCAACAACCCCAAAGAGAATTCAAGACAGAGAAGGAACAGACTGAGAGCTGAGCAAAGACAAAGTCAACTTCCACTCAGGCCAGAAGAAGCCAAAATAGAGTATGTGAAGAATGACAATGATTCCTCTGTCTACAGGTGCATCAACCAGAAAAATGGCTATTGGATTCTGGAACTTAAGCTTCTACTGGTAAATTCAAGATTTCCAGAACCAATCCATAAACAACTTATGGCATGGAGAAAAGATAAACCAACCTTGATCAACACCAATCACATTAAAGCCTGGTTGGATTTTGAAGTTGTCAAGAGAACTGAAGCCATGAGAAAGGACCTCTCTGATGAATGTCCATATGGAAAGCCAGATGATGTGCACAGAATTCTGAATATCACAGGAACAGGCACAAGAGCAAGACTCGCTGTGGAACCCTATGAGTCGTTCTATCTAACTGAAGATCAATACAAGGGTGACATCAGATATCTGAAGATTATCTACGAATACTTCAAGCTTTCAGATATCAGAATAGAGCATGCCTGGAAGTGGGGAAAGTATCTGTGGGTCAAACATTTTGTCAAGAAAAATCCTACCAAAACCTACAAAGAGGTCTGTGGATTTGCCAGAGACACTGAGATGCTCGTCAGAACACTTCTCTATGATTATTCTGATGACATCAAAAGGTTTGGAGATAGGAAATTTGCAGACTGATCCATAGAACTACTGTTGAAGACTTGAAGAGTTGAAGACTAGTCTATTAGGATGTTTACTTGGAGCTTGGCTACTCCTGTTGTCCTAATTTACTATTTTTTTGTTGTATTTTTGCTGACTGAGCTAAAACTTGTTTTATGTATTGAAGTTATCTGTAATCCTTCTTTGTAACTTATCTGAAGAACTTACTCTCAGATAGTATTCTATAAAAGATAACTTGTCAGCAAAGATCACACCTTGTGATTTGGTTGATGTTTACTTTCTGCACTTAATTGAATGATTTGAAAAATCTTAAGAAATGATTAAGTGTTGGATTGTTCATTCATCCAGATTTGTAATAGGTCAGATAGTCATCGTTGACTGATCAAAAAGGGGGAAATTTGTTAGGAAATTTGTTAGATATTTTGTTAGAAATATCTGTTTAGATTTTGATCAGCAACATGATGACTTATCTTAGTCTCAGAAAGGTGATTAGTACTCTTGGTTCACTTGAACATTGTAAAAGAGGAAACCCACTAAGTATGATAGTCTAGCTAATCTTGTATAGGATGTTAGGTCTCAAAATGTAATTTTTATTTTATGAAGAGAAGACCAAGAAGAAGACATCCAAGCAGAACAAGTTCAACGACATTGAAGATTTGAAGACTGCACAAGATTACTGAAACAGTTTTACAGATACCTTGGCCAGATATCTTGAAGACACGAATAGTTTTAAACAAACTGTGTCACAAGAGATATCTGAGAAATAAAAGGTCTATCTGAAAAACAAGGAAAGTGTCCACAGATATCTACTCTCAGATACCTTGAGCTTTAACCACATTTCTGAAAAAGAAATATATTTATTGCAAACAAAGTTGTTTCAATAAAAGTGGTATCTGAAGTTAAAGATAAGAACGTGCAAAGAATCAGAAAAATCTGATCAAGGTTGTCTCTGATACAAAGCATAGTTCCGTTGGCACTACAGGACAAAAGTATAGTACAATGCATTAAATGCACGGACAGAGATGTCTGAACAAAAGCAACGGTAGCTTCTGAAGAAGAAGACAAACTCACATAAAGATTATACATGATATCAATAGTTTGAATTTGATTTAAGCCTAACGGATGCTATTCAAACGGCACTCAAATTCATCTATAAATATCAACACTTAGACTGCTTGAAAAGATACACTGAACACCTTAGACACACTGAACACCTTAGACAAACTGAACACATATCTTAATCTCTCAAGCAAACTACTTACTCTCAAGCTTTCTGTTGCGACCAAAGCTCTTGATCTTAAGTAGTACTAAAGTTCTAAGTGTCCTGATCCTAAACAAGCAAAGCTATCTGTGAAAGAGTTGAATCAAAAGATCAAGTATATGAGATTCATTCTCTTGAACATTTATCTAAGACTTGGGTCAGTAAAAAGAACAAGATACCATACATTGAAAAGTGTATTAAGTATACTTGATTCACAGAGCTATCTGATTAACTGAAAAGTTAACAAAGAAGCTTATCTGACAACTCAAACCAAAACCAACACCATCACTGGCGTGGAGTACAGGAAGTACTTAGTTTGAGAAACTAAGGAATAACTCCAAGGTTATTGAGCACATGAAGTACTTAGCTTGGGAAGCTAGGGAATAGCTCAAAAAGGTTTCTGAGTACAGGAAGTACTTGGCTGTGAAAGTCGGGGAACAACTAAGGGGGAACATTTGGTTGGGAACCATTTGTTTAAGGAATCTTAGAATAGGATTTTTGTAAGGTGACCTCAATTATCTATTCTAGTGAATTCTAGGTCTTTGGAAGACCGAAGTGGATTAGTTGGAGGATTACGCCACCTCCAGATACCACTATACTTGCTGTGTTATTTACTTTTCTCAGACTTACATTTCAAAGAACACACACACACTTTAACTATTTCTGCACTTATCTATCTTCAGTCTTCCGCGCTCTGAATCTAAGTATCAGATATCTACACAGATATCTGAGAAATAGTTTTTATCGACAAAAGTAGGAGACTTAAAGGTATATATCAATGATGATACAAAATTATGATAAATCTTACTCCATTTTGTTCCTCAGGACTGGGTGGCGGAGATGGCCTCATATGCTAAATCAATTGATAAAGACCATCTTATAGAAGTTGGCATGGAAGGATTTTATGGAGAGTCCATGCAAGAGAAGAAGCAAACCAATCCCAGTTATGAAGTTGGGACAGATTTCATTGCTAACAAATGTATTCCTGAAGTTGATTTCTCAATTATCCATATGTACCCTGATCAATGGTATACAAAACTAGTTCAACAGGCAAAATATCTACACATAATATAGTCATATATATGAAGTCTTGTGAAAAGCTGTTTCGACAAACTGGTTTCCCCCTTTAATCACATAAGCCGGACGGTAACTTCAGCACCAACCAAACCAGTTTTACAGCCTTTTAAGCTGGTTATATAAGAGACTTATGATTCTGATGTAGTTAATAATTATAAAGCAATAATAACTCAATGTTTTTTTATATAGGGTGTCTGGTGCAAGTGATGATGTCCAAGCTAAATTTGTTGAAAAGTGGATTGAAGCTCATGTAGAAGACTCACAATCAGTACTTGGAAATCCAATCATGATGACTGAATTCGGAAAATCTTCTAGAAGCTCTGGATACACTGTTGGAGTTCGGGACCTGTATCTAGGGAACGTGTTAAACAGTGTGTACAATTGCGCAAGAGCAGGAGGTCCATGTGGCGGCGCACTCTTCTGGCAAGTGATGGCCGTGGGATGGAAAACTGGAGTGGCGGTTATGAGGTTTACTTGGAACGAAGTCCTTCGACACTTGCAGTTATTTATTGATCAACAGTCTCGGCGAATCTCTTCCCTCAACTAGTTGATCAACTACCAACAATACTATGATCCGCAACTATGAAAATCGTGCTTGATATATTTACAATTTGATGTATACCTATTGTTTGGCCTGAAAAATACTAAGAATTGAAGGTCGTTTACAATTTAATTTAATTACATGTGAATTGAAATACTTTGTATTGGCCGAAATTCGCTCTTGTCAACTAGACTAGCGGATCGGCCCATCAGGGCTACGGCCCAACCCACAATCCATTAATGAGTCCGCCTTGACTTCATACGTGAGTTGGACTCCAAAGGCCTGTTAGCAAGCCCACCTAGCTGAGTCATCCATGCAGCCAACCCGCATGCCACCTGACTAGCTCACAATTTGCCAACCTTCCAGCTGGTTGACAAGCTAGCTAGCTCACCTAGCTCGCCCGACCTTGCATGATTGACTCTGTCAGTCAGCACCTCACTAACAAACTAACCAACTCCAGTAGCTTGATTGGCTTCGTCCGTCAGTAAGCAACCGACTTACGTCCACTCTCCTAACTACTTGAGACACGGTCTAATCCGTTCCAACGACCTCCCCGAGATTCGCGAGCAGACTCCAACGATGGGTGGGTTATATAGAGAAGGCTGAAGAGATGTAGAGGGCATCGCATTCTGACTGCAACAAACCCTAGCAATCAATCTCTCACGCCTCCATCTCTCTCAAGCTCTCCGATCAACATCAATTGTCACCTACCATCATCCACCATTATCCATCACCGTCCACCGTCATCCACCATCATCCACCATCATTATCTACCATTGACCGTCACCATCCACCATCACCCATCGCTGTCCGACGACGACTAGCTAGCTTCCTCCTACAAGGTCAGCTAGCCTCTCGCCGGTGCTCGTCCGTAATCTACCGAACTGACTCTACCAATAGGATAAGTCGACGCTTGCCACCATCTCTCCCTCTTTGTTTCTTTCATTTGATTACTCCTATCAGTCATCTAACTTGAGCGTCGGAGTCCCTTCGGTCGGCACCACACCGGTGTCACCTCGGAATCTCACGTCTCTGTTTGCTATTGTTGCCTTGCAGGTTGTCGGTGCCCCCAATATCTAACCCTAATTTTGATTGTAGATTTACAATTGGCGCCCACCGTGGGGCCCGGCTATCAAGAAAGGTAATCCAAAGAGCGACATGCTAAGAAATCCATCATGACGCACTCGCATTTAATACGTTCTGGAAGAGGTAGAGGAGGTGGACGTCGTCACTCAGATCAAAACCTTGGCGGCCCAGATGCAAGAGAACGCCAAGAAGATCAAGCTCCTTGAGGATGAGAACCGCGCTGTCCGCCAGGAGAACTTTCTCTTGAAGGAAAGGGTTGAGTCTGTCATGCACCAGGAGGCTCCAACATTGGACGCGGCCTCGTCTCGCCGACTGACTCATGTTGCTGGGGTGGAGAACCCACCACGCAACACGATTGAGGCTTGCCAGCTAACCTTTGAAGAGACGGAAGGGGTGATTCCCGTAACTCCAGTCTTTCAAGTGGTGAGCGCTCCGCCAAGGCCATCCCCTGAGATCACTCAGGGTACCACCGGCAGGAGGGTTTCGTTCGAAGGTGCTAACCCAAGGATGAACGATGAATCACCACAACAACGCAACCAAAGCGCAAGTCAGGTAGAACACTTGCTAACCCTCTCTGCAGGTCACGGAAGTAGCAACGAGGAGCTAGCCTCCAAACTGGTGAGCCTGGAAGAGGTGATTCAAAGGATCCCTGGAGTGCCAGCACCAATCAAGAAGAGCTTACCCAACAGCTTTGCTGACTCTCCCTTCGTCGATGCTATAGCCTTGGTGGAGATGCCAACCAAGTTCACCTTCCCAAGCATGAAGCACTATGACGGAACGACGGACCCGGACGACCATGTCTCACAGTACAAGCAGAGGATGTTCTCCATATCCATCCCCAGGGATCTCCGTGAGGCATGAATGTGCAAAGGGTTTGGTTCCAGTCTGATCGGACCAGCCCACAATGGTATACCAACTTACCCAACAATTTCATTTCTTCTTTTGCCCAATTAGTCGACTGCTTTGTGGAACAATTACAAGCAATAAGAAGTTAAACCGGACGACTTATATAGCGTCCGACAAAGACCTAACGAATCTCTCAGGGAGTACGTCGCAAGATTCAACAAGGAGAAGGTGTCAATCCCCAATTGCAACAAGGACACTGCTGTCAACGCCTTCCGCAAAGGGTTGCCACCCAACTCGGGGTTGTACAAGGAGCTGACCATGTACCCCTGTCGAACAATGGAAGACGTGCTCGCCAAAGCATGGGCTCAGATAAAATGGGAGGAAGATGATCCCAACAGACCTTACATGTCAAGCCAAAGTGTTCGCAAGGAGCCCAAGCCTGACAGACGAGTTGAACGAAGGGTTCCAGACTATCGTGCTAGGCCATACCCGACTGAGAGAAGACATGGTCCTGTTGCGAATCCACCTCGCCCTCCAGTCCAACAGAGGAGGACAGAAACCCGAGCACCGCCTCCGAGTTACTCCCTCAGCATTGAACCAGAGGAGTGTGTAGCAGTCATGAAGAGCATGGGCGACAGAGTCAGATGGCCAGGAAAACTTAGAACACCTCCAGATCAGAGAAACTCCAACAAGTGGTGTGAGTTCCACGGAGACCACGGACATACAACCGTAGAGTGCATCTCACTGCGATTGGAGGTAGCTGAGCTTCTGAAGAGAGGATACTTGACGGAGTTCCTCTCGACAAGGTAAAAGACCTCGCCAAATCGGGGCAGGCGATCTACCCGAGCCCCCTCAGACCAACAAGGTAATCAACGTGATCTCTGGGGGGTCAGAGATCAGTGGTGTCTCATACTGCGAAAGCGCCACAAGAGTAAACGGTAAGGCCCGAGCTCGATGCTCGCAGAGCATCAGACACCTCTTCGTCTGACTTGACTATTAGCTTCTCAGACCAAGAGTCTAAGCAACTAATTAGTCCTCATGACGACGCTTTAGTAATTTCCATTCTTATTGCAAACTGTCTTACGAAGAGAGTTCTTATTGACAATGGGAGCTCTGCTAACATCATTTTCCTAGATGCTCTGACAGAAATGGGCATAGATGAGGCTGCCATCCTTCGTCAGCCGACAACTCTGTATGGCTTCAGTGGAGAAAAGAAGTACACGGTTGGGAGTGTTACCCTTCCTGTCTATGCAGAAGGCATCAACCTACCAACAAAGTTCCTGATCGTAGACAGTCCGTCAAGCTATAATTCCATCCTTGGAAGGCAGTGGATTCACGAGATGAAAGCAGTACCGTCAACCTACCACCAGGTGATTCGCTTCCCTACCAAGTGGGGGGTGAAGGAGATTCTAGGGCAGCAGCGGGATGCGAGGACGTGTTACATGGAAGCCCTGAAGCCCAAGGCAGCAGAGTTATAGCAATTACAGCAACTCAACCCCCCGATTGACCCAGACCATCCAGGGATGGAAGAGCTCGATGAAGTTCAGATTCACCCAGACCATCCAGATCACAAAGTTCAGATTGGGGCAAAGTTGAGACCAGAGCTACGAGAGCAACTGATCACATTTCTCAAAATTCACCATGACTGCTTTGCTTGGTCACATGCAGACATGACAAGAGTTGACCCATAGGTAATCACCCACAGACTTGAAGTCGACCCAGACTACCCACCAGTCAGACAGAAACGGAGGAAGTTCGCTCCGGAGCGGAACAAAGTTATCAATGAAGAAGTCCAGAAATTACTTGATATCGAATCGGTCCGCGAAGTACACTACCCAGACTGGTTAGCCAACGTTGTGGTAGTGAAGAAGAAGAATGGCAAGTGGCGAGTGTGCATCGACTTCACCGACCTCAACAAAGCATGCCCGAAGGATTCCTTTCCACTTCCCCACATAGACATGCTAGTAGATGCCACCGCAGGACATGAGCTGTTAAGCTTCATGGACGCATTCTCAGGATACAACCAGATACTGATGCACCCTAAAGATCAAGAGAAGACAGCCTTCGTCACAGAGAGAGGAACCTTCTATTATAAGGTCATGCCATTCGGACTCAAGAATGCAGGAGCCACTTACCAGCGACTGGTCAACCGTATGTTCGCTAGCATGCTGGGGGACACCATGGAGGTGTACATTGACGACATGCTGGTCAAGTCCTTGGTTGCCGATCAGCACCTTGACCACCTCCGCCAAGCCTTCTCAGTCCTCCGCAGGTATAATATGAAGTTGAACCCAGCCAAATGCTCGTTTGGAGTCTCCTCTGGGAAATTCCTTGGGTATTTGGTCACGCAAAGAGGTATTGAGGCTAACCCTGATCAAATTCGCTCAATTTATAACATTCCCTCCCCCAAGTGCGTTAAAGATGTGCAGAAATTGACTGGGAGGCTAGCAGCCCTCAGCAGGTTCATACCCAAGTCTTTCGAGAGGTGTCGACCATTTTTTGACACCCTACGGAAGGCCAAAGACTTCTAGAGGACAGACGAGTGTCAGGACGCCCTACAACAAATCAAGCGTTACCTTACCACACCTCTAGTGCTATCAAAGCCCAAGGAGAGACTGCTTGTTTACCTCGCATCCGACTCAAGACTAAGCGGCGGCCCTAGTCGGGAAGAGGATGGAAACCAACTCCCGCCTACTACGTGAGCAAGTCCTTACTAGATGCAGAAACCCGGTACAGCCAGCTGGAGAAGCTAGCCCTTGCACTAGTCACCTCAGCAAGGAAGCTACGCCCTTACTTCCAATGTCATCCAATCGTAGTCCTCACCAGCTTTCCACTACGCAACATCCTGCACAAGCCCGAAGTCTCTGGTAGGCTCTCCAAATGGGCGGTCGAGCTCAGCGAGCACGACGTCTCCTTCCAACCCCGCACATCCATCAAATCTCAAGCACTCGCAGACTTCATAGCTGATTTCACCCCGACCGAATTAAGTCAAGCAGAAAAGGAATTATTTTGTTTGCAGGAAAAGAACAACGTGCAGTGGAAGCTCTCAGTTGATGGCTCCAGTAATACCAAGGGAAGTGGACTTGGCATAGTCCTTACCTCGCCAGACGGAGACATAATCCAAAGAGCCATTCGATATGGATTCAAAGCAACGAACAACGAGTCCGAGTATGAGGCGCTTATAGCTGGCCTCAACTTAGCTCGGGACATGGGCATAAAAATCATTCAGGTACAATCAGACTCACAGTTAGTAGTTAACCAATTGCAGGGCTCTTACCAAACCAGAGACACCAAGATGGCTGCCTATCTCCAGCTAGTCAAGGAGTTGCAGTCCTTCTTCGAGGAGTTCTCTATTTCGCAGGTACTAAGGACGGATAACAACCACGCAGACGCCTTTTAACTGGGAGCGGCCATCCAAACCATAACACCAATGACTATTCCTGTAGTGTATGTACAATGGCCTGCAACATGGAAGGGTGAGCCCGCCAACCAGACAGTGGCTGATATAACAACTGAGTCAAATTGGATGACTCCATTAATATTGTACTTGTCCAACGGAGAACTTCCAGAAGTCAAAAGCGAGGCAAGGAGGGTAAAGGCAAAGGCAGCCCGCTTCACGCTCCTCGACGGACAACTCTATAGGAGATCCTATTCAGGACCCCTACTCAGGTGCGTAACTAATAATGAAGCCAGACATGTTCTGACTGAATTGCATGCAGGAGAATGCGGCAACCATTCCGGAGCCAGAAGTCTTGCCCACCGAGCACTAACAACCGGGTACTATTGGCCAACCATGAGGGCTGATGCTCTAGACTTTGTGAGAAGATGTGACTCATGCCAAAGACACTCACACATCAGCCACCTCCCACCAGAGAGGCTACACCCATCCTTTGCTCCATGGCCTTTTATGAAATGGGGGATGGACATAGTAGGGAAACTACCATCGCACCACCAGCAACGAGTGTACATGCTCGCAGTAACCGATTACTTCACCAAGTGGGTGGAAGCAGAATCCTTCAAGCAAGTCCGTGACACAGAGGTAAAAAATTTCATTTGGAAACATGTGATCTGCAGGTACGGAGTCCCCTACGAAATTGTGACAGACAATGGCTCCCAGTTCATAAGCTATGAGTTTCAAGACTTTTGCAAAGAATGGGGAATCAAGCTTACATTTTCCACTCCACGCTATCCCCAAGCGAATGGACAAGCGGAGTCGACCAACAAGACTATCATGAATAGTCTCAAAAAACGGCTGAAACAAGCAAAAGGAGCATGGGCGGATGAACTCCCAGGCGTCCTATGGTCGTACCGAACCACACCAAGGACTCCAACTGGAGAAACACCATTCAGCATGACATATGGAACTGAAGTAGTCATACCCATAGAAGTGGGATTACCTACAGCGAGATACAAAATGGCTAGCAAGCAAACCAACGACGCATAATTGGCACACGAGCTCGACTTGGTCGATGAGCTCAGAGAAAGAGCCATGATCCGGAGCGCAGCCTACCAACAGAAAGCTGCACAACACTTCGACAAGAACATTCACATACGAACCTTCAAGCAAGACGATTGGGTTTTACGCAGGGTATTCCAGAACACAAAGGAGACAGGAGCTGGAAAGCTTGGACCAAATTGGGAAGGTCCTTACAAAATCACAAAGGTGGTAGGCAACGGAGCCTACAAGCTCGAAACCAAGGAAGGACGACAGATAGCCAACAGCTGGAACGCCATCCACCTAAAGAGGTATTTTTTTTTGATACACTTGTTCTTTCGAGGCTGATCTTTTGTTGAAAACACCCCGAACTGACTAGGGGCAAGTCGGTTATCTAACTCGACTGGCAGTTCGGGTAAACGCCCCACACCACCCCCCACCCCCCATAAACGTCTTGCAGGAGCATGAGAGAAACACAACTAGTCTCCACTCCTTGATGCTCACCAGTCACGCAGCAGCATGGGCATACACATCCTCGGTGAAGGTACAACTACATATATCCATGAGATTGATTTCTCACTACAATCCGCCGACCTGACAAGGGGCTAGCTGGGCACCTAACCCAGCTATGCAGGTCGGTCAACCGCCCCACCCCCCCCCCCCCAACCTTTCCAACAGGATCGATTCCACTCATGCTGCAGAATGGCGTATCATGGTTACGGCTAAAGAAATGCCACATGACGTATCTTACTTCCAAGTGATCATCCAAAACATACTGCTCAACAAAGCCAACCATCCATCAGGCTGATCAACAAAACATGTGGGTTCACATCTACTTTGATTGGCTTGCATTTGCTTAATCCGTGAAATGCGCCAAAAACAGCTCCATGGTTTAGACAATTGCAAGCCTTTCAAAATTGATGATCACTACCATACGAAGAATGTTAGCTCCGTCCACCTGTTAGCAGGCAGACAAGAGCTCTCTGCCTATTCCAACGGTCTCAATCGATTTATCGAGTTAAGTTGCCAGCAAAAGTAAACATGCTGCCACCCACTTGTATCCCAAGGTATGAATCAGAGTCGCCTTTTGAGATTGATTTCTCTCTGTCACAACCAACCTGACCAGAGGCTAGTCGGTCAACTAACCCGACTAGGCAGGACGGTTCAACGCCTCCCCTCTCCAAGAGGGTCCATCATTGAACTCTACAGTCAGAATGCAGCTTGACATCCACCTACAAGCTGACTGGCACCCAGACGTCTGACTGACGCAGCATGGCACCCAACCGCAAGTTGACTGCATCCGGCCGTCTGACAGACGCAGCTTGACACCCACCTGCAGTCGATCGCACCAGACGTCTGACCGACGCAAAGATGGCACCCTAATCGCAGCCGACGATCCGCAGTTCGATGACATACACTGCAGCCGATCGCACCAGACGTCGACAGACGCAAAGATGGCACCCAACCGCAAGCTGACTTCATCCGGCCGCCTGACAGACGCAGCTTGATACCCACCTGCAAGCTGACTGACACCCAGCCGTCTGACAGACGCAGCTTGACACCCACCTGCAAGCTGACTGACACAAGCCATCTGACAGACGCAGCATGACACCTAATTGCAAGCTGACTGACACGGACGTCTGACAAGCGTAGCATAGCACCTTACGACAAGTTGATGTACATAGATGTCTGACTGACCCGGCGCCGCACAAATTCGACGAAGTAGGCGAACCAACACAATACTAGTTCAAGCACTACTCCTTTGGACTAGAGCTTAAACTGGGGGACAAACCTAGTAGACAGAGCTCAACAAGACCAAGCGCGTCGTCGAGAGGTTAGCATGTTATTTTTGTTAGCCTGTTATTTTTTCAAACTAGACTCGTAAGACAAGCACGACTGCATGATTTATGAATATGTCTGACTCTCCATCATGAACTACGTTTTAGTATAAATTCTAAGAACAACGCATCTTTAACTTCATGTGTTATTCATTATTTTGAACTACTTTACTCATGCATGATAATCTCAGTCGAATACTTATGTATTGACCATCATTGCAACTATCATACAAATTCAAATATGAGACATAACATCTCATAGCCTACGCGGCTCGAGACTTCCCAAGAACAACCCAAAATAAAATCCAATGTCACAATAAACATTCATAACCGATCCAACCCTACAAGGGTAATACAAACAACAATGATGAATGATAGAAAGTACTTGGAAATCGAATCCAGCAACATACAACATAAACGACAAAAGAAATAACCCATAAGATAACAACATCCACAGTTTCACCACCCAACATGAAACTACTAAGTGGTAACAGCTCCATCAACACCCCCCTCCGAGGAACTATCAGACTGGCCCGAGAACTCCACCCCATGCTCGGTCAGATACATCTCACACATCTTGACCCTCTCCTGATAATAGCTAACGGACTCCCCTCTCTCTATGGCTTTCAAACAAAATCCACGCTCGCTCAGGATCAGCTGATGGTCTCCATTCCGCTTCAGTTTAAATAACAACAGCTCCAACCTCTTGTTCTCCTCCTCAGCGGACGCTAGTTCCATCTCAGCTCTGGCGGCTTTAGCCGCCTCGCCCCTAGCTGTGATTAACTCTTCCTTGTCAATGCTTAACTCCTCAACCAAGCTCGTTGCATGTTTCTGAGCACTCTCCTTGGCCGCATTGGCTTTCTCCCTCTCCGCCTTGAGCATCGCGTTGGAATGATGCAAAGCCTTGTTTTCCCCTCGGAGAGAAGCTAGCTCTTTCTCCACAACCTTGCGTAGATAAGCAACGCCCCTGGTGGCCTACAACATCAAAACATCAAAACATTCAAAAACCTACAAACTCACAAATAACAAAGGAAAGTGATCAACAACCATGAGGATTACCTTGAGCGACGACTCCAGTGAGTACGAAAGCAAGCAGCTCAACCCTTCATTGCCCAGCTCGTCGAGGTTATCCAGTTTGGCCTTCCTTCCACGACACAAAGTTAGATCACCCAAGTCAAGCGAGTAATGGTCTCCATCAATATCATATACGTCACCCAATGAAAGGCTCTCAGTCGCCGCATCGTGCGGCCTTAGAAATGGCGTAACCGCCTCTTGCCCGGCCAGGACATGAGTAGTGATGGCCCTTGTAGGGCTCGACGGGGTCCTGGGAGGACGCAAGACATCCCCAGTGAGGCCTCTCGGCAACCCGATTGCCAAGCTATCCAAGGGAGCGCTAGAAGGCCCCCCTTCCAATTCTGGAGAACTCATCCTCGACTTTTTAGCATAACGCTCTAACAAGCTATCAGCCTTCCTAACTGGAGCCGCGGTGGTTTTCGACCTTGCTACCCTGTCAGCGTACTCATCCCCGTTGCCTGTCCACACATAAAATGAAAGAACGACGTTGTCACAATTGAGCGTGAAAACATTTCAAAGAGATATGACGGACCTGAGCAAGTGATTACCTCCAAACCGATGAATGACGGTATGCCACATGCTGTATTTCTGCAGCGTAGCTGGACTCAAGAGATGGTCAATCTCTCTAGTCACGCTAGAAACATCTCTTATCCCATTAACCACCTTGTCCCCATCACCTAGCATGTCCTTCCGCACATGAGTACCTGTAAGGAAGAACACTCAAATACTAATCCAGTCCGAAAAATGCAAGGGAAAAGTAAAACACACAAAATGGCAAAAACAACCGAACTCACAAGTAGGCTTCCACGATGTTGAAGCCCCTGCCAAGTCAACCGACCCGAACACATGCTCACTACTCACAAAAAAGTATCTTTCCTTCCAAGCCGACCTGTCAGACGCATTGCCGATACTAATAGCGCCATCAACTCCCGACCTCGAGTTAGTCTGAATACGACCCCGATCCGCTGAGACATCCTTCACAGTGTAGAAGTGACAAAAGGTGTCAACGGGCATCTGAACGTTCATGACGTCACCTAGTACCTGCATCCCGAGAATAACCCTCCAAGCGTTGGGCATCAGTTGACCGGGTGCGACCTTGAGATAATTGAGCACATCAACTACGAACTTGGGAAGCGGAAGTCTAAGCCCAATCTTGAAAGCGATTTCATACAAGCACACCATCCCCGGGATGTCCCAATCAGCTCGCTAGTCTGCATAGGGAAGCCGAGATCCGGGACTCTCTGGAATTCCGTAGAGACCCCTCAGGTATGACATATCCGCCTCAGTAAGAATTGATGGTGGGTTGACGGGCAGGATACCAGTAGGTTGATCCATAGCGAGCAAAGACCCATTATGCGAGTCTTGACCAACAACCCCAGTCGATTGTGAACACACAACCAGTATGTTCGAACACTCTTCCATAATCTACATACATTAAAGTTTAAAACAAGAAGAAAGCTTCATTCAAAAATCCATGTGAAAGCCCAACTCAGTTCGACATGGAATTTACAAGCCGACAGACACGGTAGACCTCAAACGCAACACCCTTCGCCAACATAGGCCAAAAAGATATGTAACGTCATCAATATGTATACCAAGCAAGGTATCCAACATATTAGCTCTACAACAACCCGTCAACATTCTCATTCGGAAACAAAGCATCACAACATGAATATTTCCAAAAAGCAAGACTAAAATATCCATAAACATGTTCATTCGCAAAAATGGTGCGACGTCAAAAAATTTAATATCCAAATCGATTTCACCGAATATCGGTTGATACAAAAGGCAACATACATGTTTACTCTACGACACTACTTCAAAGCAAAAAGGCCCATCCGCTCTTGAAAAAGAAAAAAACAACTTATGATTTACCTAAGTGGGTTTACAATATCCTACCCAAACTCCAAGCGAGATGATAGCACCACTCTACTACTAGCCAAACAAATCCAGGTCTAAATCCCACCAAGTGCACTCCTACATAACCAAGACATCGAGTCGTGCAAAAGAAAACGCGGATTCTAACCGCCAAACATCGAATCAAACCTCAAAATCCAAACATGATCCATAAACGTGAATCACAACAAATCAAATCCTACAGACGAAAAACCAAACATAGACTCAAATATTTCATACAAACTACACTGACAAAATCGATCCTACACGAGCCGTCTATCCAAAGTGTGGATCACAACTCCAAATACATGACTCGCTGTACAATACATTTCTTACACAACGAAAATGTCGCGGCCCAAAGTATACCAGCTGCTTTCTAAAAATGCTAACTGGAATAGAAGCGGAACTATTTATCCATCTACTATCTTTCAGTCACTGTAACTCATCCAATTAGCATACAATCCAGCTCGAGCTCAGAAAATAAGTAGAGGCGTACAAAAATAAAATCCAACTAGAGATAGTCTCTCCCAGAGATCCAACACACAAAAAAAAAAAAAAATGCAATGAACAGTAAAACCCGATGAATAGTAAAACAACAGACTCACTGGAAATTCTCCGGGAATTAAACTCACACAGCGGCCGAAATCCTCCACAAGCACCTCTCTTCTCCGCCTCTCCCGCTCAACTTCCTCTCCTCCGTCCTCACCGGAACCCTCAAATTGCACCCGCTTCGTCCTCTCCTCCACGCGCAATCCGCTCACCGGAGCGCACACCTCTCTCTTCACCGGAAAAACCCAGCTTCAGTCACACACAGATTTCCTCAACAACACCTCCACCGAAATCCACCATGAGGTCACGAATCAGATTTTGTAACAAAAGTTGAAAGAAACGGGTGAGCTCGCGCGTGAAGAAGGGCGAAAGAGAGAAGAAGATTGATTTGAATTTTGTGACTGGAACAGTGAAAATGGCGTGAAGGTATGAGGCAGATTTGAGTTATGTTGGGCTATATGAAACCACTTCCAAATTCTAGGATTGTGACCCAAATTGATTAATAATGTGTAAATAGTACAAGTCAAAATCTTGCTAGTGCTTCTTTTCGGGCAAGTTGAACTTCATGTCGGGCAAGGCAAGCACCCATTCGGGCAAGGTGAGCACCCATTCGGGCAAGCCATGCACCAATTTAGACAAGGTAAGCACCAATCTAAAATCGGGCAAGGCATGCACCAATTCGGGCAAGGCATGCTCCATTCGGGCAAGTCGTACCCCAATCCGGGCAAGTCGTCTTATTCCAGGCTGCAAGCTCCAGCTCATCCAACCAAGGTGTATGCTTGTAAGCTACCACCTTGCGGTTGACTCGTCAAAACTAAAATTTTCAGCCCGCAAGCTCCAGCTCATCCAACCAAGGTGTGTGCTTGTAAGCTACCACCTTGCGGTTGACTTGTCAAACTGAGATTGCTAGCCCGCAAACTCCAGCTCATCCAACCAAGGTGCGTGCTTGTAAGCTACCACCTTGCGGTTGACTTGTCAAACTAAGACTGCTAGCCCGCAAGCTCCAGCTCATCCAACCAAGGTGTGTGCTTGTAAGCTACCACCTTATGACTGGCTTGCCAAACTAAAATTTTTAGTCTGCAAGCTTCAGCTCATCTATCCAAAGATGTCTGTCTGTAAGCCACCACCTTACGACTGGCTTGCCAAACTAAAATTTTTAGTCTGCAAGCTTCAGCTCATCCATCCAAAGATGTCTGTCTGTAAGCTACCACCTTACGACTGGCCTGCCAAACTAAAATTTTCAGTCTGCAAGCTTCAGCTCATCTATCCAAAGATGTCTGTCTGTAAGCTACCACCTTACGACTGGCCTGCCAAACTGAAATTTTCAGTCTGCAAGCTTCAACTCATCTATCCAAAGATGTCTGTCTGCAAACTACCACCTTACGATCGACTTGCCAAACTAAAAATTTCAGTCTGCAAGTTTTCATCTTGCAAGAACGAATTGCCTATTTACAATTTTTTAGTATGCAAGTTTTCATCTTGTTAGATTGAAGTGCCCAGTTTCAATTTTTCAGTCTGTAAATCTCCGATTTACTAGATTGACTTGTCCAACTGTGGCAGTCACTAAAAATCCATCTCGCTAGGTTGATTGTTCCCACCCAAGCATGTCTGTCAGAGAGCTTCTGCATTGCAAGTTTGATGACTTGCTCTGCCAAGCTAACCACTAGATCACTACGAGTGACATCCACACCTCTATCCGATCGCTCTCCCTATCAATAAGCTTATCATTTGTTATCCCGATATACTTACGGGGTAACTGATACCCTTGATGGAGCAAAATATCATTGGCCTACGATCTGGCGCGCATCACTCTTTTGGGCATAAAATTTCTACTCTCCGACTCGAACCACTCGACTCGAAGAGTGGGGGACAAATTGTATTGGCCAAAATTCGCTCTTGTCAACTAGACTAGCGGATCGGCCCATCAGGGCTACGGCCCAACCCATAATCCATTAATGAGTCCGCCTTGACTTCATACGTGAGTTGGACTCCAAAGGCCTGTTAGCAAGCCCACCTAGCTGAGTCATCCATGCAGCCAACCCGCATGCCACCTGACTAGCTCACAATTTGCCAACCTTCCAGCTGGTTGACAAGCTAGCTAGCTCACCTAGCTCGCCCGACCTTGCATGATTGACTCTGTCAGTCAGCACCTGACTAACAAACTAACCAACTCCAGTAGCTTGACTGACTTAGTCCGTCAGTAAGCAACCGACTTACGTCCACTCTCCTAACTACTTGAGACACGGTTTAATCCGTTCCAACGACCTCCCTGAAATTCGCGAGCAGACTCCAACGATGGGTGGGTTATATAGAGAAGGATGAAGAGATGTAGAGGGCATCGCATTCTGACTGCAACAAACCCTAGCAATCAATCTCTCACGCCTCCATCTCTCTCAAGCTCTCCGATCAACATCAATTGTCACCTACCATCATCCACCATTATCCATCACCGTCCACCGTCATCCACCATCATTATCTACCATTGACCGTCACCATCACCCATCGCTGTCCGACGACGACTAGCTAGCTTCCTCCTACAAGGTCAGCTAGCCTCTCACGGTGTTTCGTCAGAATCCGAACCGACTCAACCAGGATAAGTCGACGCCACACCATCTCTCCTCTTTGTTTCTTTCATTTGATTACTCCTTCTATCACCATCTAACTTGAAGGCTTGAGTCCCTTCTACAAGACCACACCGTGTCACCTCGAATCTCACGCCTCTGCTTGCTATTGTTGCAGTGTTTGCGTGCCCCAATATCTAACCCTAATTTTGATTGTAGATTTCTGAGCGTCTACATACTTCTAGAATAATTAAGAATTTTTTTTTATAAGTCAAACTTTCAGTAATCATATACATTAGGATCTATATTTGCATTTAGTTCGATTGTACGAAATGTATATCAAAAGGATCACGACAGATTACATCTATAAGTTAAATTGGACATACATCCCAAATTTTTAGATCCGTACATGATAAAGCATTAGTCATATTACAAGATGAGTAGATAGAATCACTACTATTCCTAGTCCTAAAAGGCCGAGACACTAGATCAAAAGACTTTGAGCTTGCTTTCTTGGCTATGAAATCCGCCACATTGTTTTCTTCCCGGTACATAAAAGATATCTCCACTTCCATTCCTTGATTCACACACACACACACACACATATATATAGGGAGTTGTGGCACCACTGCATCACCTGACAATTAATAATTACTCCCTCCGTTTCAATAAAAGTGAAACAATTGTGTTGGACACAATTTTTAAGGAAAATGTATAGAAGTATGTGGTTCACAAAAATATGTGGTGGAAAGTGAGTATGAGATATTAATTGAGTGAAAAAGCACATGCGGGCCCGAAAATGTGTGGTTAGAAATGAATTTTATTATAAAACTAATTTCCATAAAAGGAAATGTAACACTTTTAGTGAAACGCCAAAAACGGAAAATTGTAACACTTTTAGTGAAACGGATGGAGGGAGTAATATTCAACCTTTTTTTTTTTACTATACTAATTAAACTAGTACTAACCCGTGGCGATGCCACGGTATAGTTTACTTTTAATAATAAATAGAAATGTGAGGATTAAATAAATTAATTGAGAAAATAAGATAGTCAAAATTCCTTGTAGACAATGTTGGTTGTGGTGTCGGTCGGTAGTCATTCTCCATCCAATATTATATCATTGAGTGTTCATTTATGTTAACTATAGAAAATGTAAAAATAGGGTCCTACCATACCCGACTTGTTAATTAGTAACGGGTACGTGTTTTTTTACAAAAAAATCTATCCCTCAAACGGAACTAAAATAAAATACAAAAGTATACAACACAATCAATAGGGTTGTTCCCAACAATCTCGCGGTGATATGTGGTCACCCCACTATACACACACACACAAATATTATACAAACGTAATTTCACATGTTACGGTTGTTTTTCCAACCCACCGGTTCCCAGCAACCCCGCGGTGGTATGCGTCACCCCACCAAAGACACAAAAATTATTATTCTACGAACATAATTTCACATGGTATGGCATGCCCCCATCCCCCCCCCCCCCCCGGGCCGCCCTGTTATGGATGAAGAAAGTAAAGAAAAGATAGAATGCACATGCGGATCATGTGTGCTTCAAAGTAAACCATCAACTTTAGAATATAGTAGAAAAATATATGAAAGTGCCCAAAATAACCGAAAGTGCACAAAATGGTATGGTCGTGTGTGTGTGTGTGTGTGTGTGTGTGTATAAAATCAAAATAATCGTATATTTTAGTTTGTCCAGAATGTTTGCTGCTAAACTATTTAAAATGAGTATTTTTTTGAACGCTTGATGCTACGTTAATTATTTATAATGTGTTTTAATAATTCGTTTTTAATTTTTAAATTTCCATTATTTCATTTTATCTTATTCAATAAATTTATATTTTATTTTAATGAATAAAATAATTTATTTAATTAATAATAGCATTCAAGATTGGTGTCTATAGATTCGTCTTGTCACCGCGAATTCAAATATATGTTAAAAATATTTTTTGGATTTTTGTAGATAAATTTATATGAGATTAATATTTTATTTAAGTGAATGAAATGATTTATTTAATTAATAATAATAATAATAATAATAATAATAATCTATTAAAAACACTATTCATGGTCGTGACCACGGCCCATTGGACATGATTTTTCTAGATTTTATCATCGTTTCAGTCGTGGCTCACGGATGTCACTATTCACGGCCATCACTGTGACCATTGGAAATGGTCTAAGGTTGTATAAGTTCCATTCTTGTAAGCTTGGATTAGCTTAGTATTGTCCTTAGAGTACATAATCCACTTCATCAACATCTAACTATTATATCGAAATATTTTAATTTTGTTGAAAATGTACACTCAAACTTAATTATTCTCATGATAACTATGACTTAAATAAGTATATTATTCAGTACTTTTCTACTTCTTTTATGCTTAGACCATCCTCCATAATTGGAGAAACAACAATTGAAACGTAAAAAATTAAATCAGGAAAAAATACGAAAAACTGATTTTTCTTTATTAATACAAAGAGATAATCAATATCGGGCATGAAGACGGAGAGAAATGATTAATCATTTGTATATAGGCAAGTTTAAATTTAATAGTGAAAGATATGAAACAAAATTTTCCATCAAATACCTGAATTTCTTTGAAAAGTGAAACAAAGGGGCAAAGCTAAAATTTGTCGATTTAAGAAATTTAATCACCAAAGAAAAATCCCTATCAATTACTACATGTTGCCACTCAAAATCTCGAACAAATTTAGTTCTTAATTTGGCTGGCAAACCTTTCGCATTTTCAGCAACTATAAGACATAAAATTTTATCACCAAGCAATAGCATTGCTTACATGATCTTAGCAGCAACACTACTATGTTTCCCTATTCAGACTCTGCTTATCCATATAATCAAAATTTCACGTAGGACGGATAGAATTTGAATGAATCTGGTGGGTTTAGCTCATCAACTTTATATATTATATTATATTATATTATACTCCCTCCATCCCAGTTTCAATTACCCGTGGGGCCGGACATGAGTTTTAAGAAAAAATTGAATAAAGTAAGAAAGTTGGTAGGAAATAGATTGAATAAAGTAGGAGAAATAGTAAATAAAGAATGAGAGATAGTGAATATAGTAGGAAAGAGATTTTTCATTAAAGGAATGGGTAATTGAATTTGCACAGACCAAAACAGAATATGGGTAAATGAAACTGGGATGGAGGGAGTATTATATAAGAACAGCCAACTGATAATCTAAGTGCTAAAACATTAATTAGCCTCAGTTCCTCATGTTTAACCTGACAAAACTTTATGCAACAAAATTCTTTCCCCCTATACTAATCGCCAACAGAGAATCAAATGTATTATTGAATATATATATATATATATATATATATATATATATATATATATATATATATATATATATATATATATATATATATATATATATATATATATTATATTAATTGAAAATATAAATATCTATTAATATAAACATAAATATTTTTCGGAGTTTTGTAAATAAATTTATATGAGACTTAATTAAAACTATATATGCAGCCAACATACAAAAAATAAACAGTGAAATATATACTGGTTGAAAATGCAGTTAATTCCACAAAATTCCACGTAGGATTGAATTAATTTAATAAATGCTCTATTTTTTAAATTTAATTATTTCATTTTATCTTATCTAATAATTTTATATTTTATTTTAATAAATAATATAGTTTATTTAATGAATAATAGTATTCAAGATTGGTGTATATGGATTCGTCTTGTCACGGGGAATTCAAATATATGTTCAATATATTTTTCGAATTTTTGTAGATAAATTTATATGAGATTTAATAAAAATTATATACGCAGCCAACATACAAAAAATATATTGTGAAATATGTATATACCGGTTGAAAATGCAACTAATTCCACGTAGTTTGAATTAATTTAATAAATGCTCTATTTTTAAAATTTCAGTATTTTATTTATCTTATTTAATAAATTTATATTTTATTTTAATAGATAAAATAATTTATTTAATTAATAATAGTATTCAAGATTGATGTCTATGGATTCCTCTTGTCGCGAAGAATTCAAATATATGTTCCATATATTTTTCGAATTTTTTTAGATAAAGTTATATGAGATATAATAAAAATTATATATACAGTCAACATACCAAAAATAACATTGAAATATATACTGACTAAAATGTAACTAATTCCACAAAAGTCCACGTAGGATTGAAAGAATTTGGCGAGGTTTAGACCATTGTGCTTTACATAATATATGGATGGATGGATGGATGGTTGGAGTCTTGGAGATAGAGCACCAACTTTACATATTATATGGATTGGAATTGTTAATATCTCTACCAGAGTTGTCCAAACTAATAAATTATCGGAGCTATAAACAACTTAATCAAACATTTTAATTGTCAAAAACGTCCGAACCCATGATTTTCGATCATGTTTGAAGTCGATTTTAGTGTTTGGTTGATGTTTCACTTTGATTTAAAAGCTAAGGGATTTGTTTGAGGTTTTTAGAAAACCTATGGGTACTTGACAATGAAAAGTTACATCTTTTTGAAGGACTTGAATTGCAATTGGTTAAACCTAGCAAATAAAAAGAAACTTTTTTTTAAAATTTTTGTAAATAAATTTATACTATATGAGATTTAACAATTTTATTAAAGGTAAGAAATCTACTTTGCAGCCCAAAACAATTTTAATTGGCTGAAATCATTTTTGTGGTTATGATTAATTCAAACCAAATTGGTTTTCTCATCTAATTCTTCTGAAAGATCGATTTTGCAATCACCGTCGAACAAATCACCGATTCATTGTCATCGTTAATTCACTATTTCTCGATCAATCTGATCCCATTCATTTGTTTCTGCATTTTGCTATTCGTGCTTCGATAGTTCATTCGCTCCACCCTAGATTCTATATTACCCGTCGATTCCGCAATTATCCAAACTGGTGATGTGATCGACGGTGATGTGATTTAACACATCATATAGATTACCGTTGATACCGCAATTACGATGATTTACTACTAATTTCAGCCAATCACGCAATCTTCGCTCCACCCTCGAATCACCAGCATGTTGTTGCATTAAGTTAATGATGAAATAAAGCGAGTGAGATTTTGATTGAATAAATTTAATAAATGCTCTAATTTTATTTATTTAATTTTATCTTATTTATTAAATTTACATGTTATTTTAATAAAATAAATTATTTAATTAATAATAGTATTCAAGATTGATCTCTATGGATTCATATTGTCACTCCAATACAAATATATGTTCAAAATATTTTGATAATTTGTCTAGATACAGTTATATATATATATATATATATATATATATATATATATATATATATATATATATATATATATATATATATAGACTAATAATAGATGATTATGTTAGATATAATTACTAATAATAGATGGATGATTGACTGAATGAAGCTTCCATCAGCTGAAATGAAAAGAGGACGAAATCAGATTTTGATTTCTTGCATTGCATGGATTTTCTTTTGACTCCTTTAGCTTGAAAATACAAAAAATTGAAAGAAATTACCTCATTAAATCTTGGCAAAAGTAGTATACAAAATGGATTGAATAAAAACTGATCTTTTAAATATATATAGATATATAGATGGTAAGGCAGTGATTGCCAAAGCATCAATTAACTATATATGTATTCGAAATGAAGTGGTCAGAAGATCAAAACAGATTCTTACCATCTATCTATATTACTTTCTGTCTAGCATTTAATGCCTGTGTTCAATTCTACGATAAAAATGGCAAGATATATAGGGAGTATGTGTGAACATACTAAATATAGCTTATGTTTTCTTTACATATGTAACAATTTGAAAATCTTCCAAAACTTTAGTTGTAAAAAAATTCTACTGACTGATGAGTGTGTGAACATAACTGTTGGTCCAGATAACGGCAAAGTAAAAGACTAGGGGGGGGGGGTGAATAGTCTTTTAAACTTTTGTCGATAAACACGCTTCTCGAAACTGGGGTTTCGATACTTAAATTCAGAAAAGGAAGACTTTAAGATAGGTAAGTGCGTAAACAATAAGTAAGTGTGTGCTTTCAAAGATAAATACGTAAAGGTAAATAACATGAAGTATAGTGGTATCCTGAGGTATGAATCCTCCAACTAATCCACTTCGGTCTTTCTGAGACCTAGAATTCACTAGAAAAGATAATTGAGTTCACCTTACAAAAATCCTATTCTAAGATTCTTAAACAATTGGTTCCCAACCAAATGTTCCCCCTGAGTTATTCCCCAGCTCCTAGAGCTAAGTACTTCCTCTACTCAGATAACCTTGGAGTTATTCCCTGATTTCCCAAATCAAGTACTTCCTCTACTCTGATGGTGTTTGTTATAAGGTTTGTCAGTGAGGCTTCTCATATAACTTTTCAGTTATGTGTTCAGAGAGCCTAATAGAACAAGACTACTTAATACACTTGTTCAGTGTATGGCAATCGCTTTATCGACCCAAGTAATTGATGTCCGCTCGAGAATGAGCTTTAGAAAGGTTATCCGATAGCTCAACTCTTTCACGAATAACAATCTCTTGTTAAGGTTCAGACAACTTAGAACTACTAGTGATTCTTCAAGCAATGTAAAGCTTTCGTAAAGGGTAGTAGAGTGCTTGAGAGAATACTTTGCTAGATTGTAAGTTTGCAAGTTAGATAGTTCTGGTCATATTTCTCAAAGATCTAAGTGTGTGATATTTATAGATGAATTAGAGAGTCGTTGGATGTTATCCGTTAGACACAATTCAAATTCATTTATACTTATCTTGAAATGAGTACTGTAAGTCATTGTCTCATATCTCGTAGAGGATCGTGCTTTAGCGGCTTTTCACGATGCAATTAATGCATATGTACTATTTCTTGTCCGTAGTCTTCAACGGATACATTAGCCTTTCCGATGGCTTGCATGCTCCATACTCATGATGTCATATGTTCCGTAATCATGTTTCGTAAGTAACTAAATGTACTTAAGAAAGGATTAAGGACATAGTCTTTCCGAGTGAGACTAAACCTCGTGTCTTCATAAATCTTGTGCAATCTCCTGCCTTGTAATCTTCGAAAAGCTCCATTGCTAGGATTGATCTTCATGGTCTTCTTGAAATAAAAATTACACTCGAGACCTATAATCCTAATACAAGATTTACTAGACTAATTATACTCAAGGATTTCCTCTTTACAATGTTCAAGTGAACCAAGAGTACTTAATCACCTTCGGTTAAGATAGGAACATGCGATGAATGATCAAAATACTAACAGATATTCCTAACAAATTTCCCTTTTGATCACCATCCATGACTATCTTTCAAATTCCTATTACAAAGTTGTAATCCCGAAGAGAAAACAATCCACCACTTAATCATTTCAAATGATATTCAATTTTAGTCAATTAAGTGCGAAAGTAAACATCAACCAAATCACAAGAAGTGACCTTTGGCGATAAGTTGTCATCTATTAGAGTGTATCAGAGTATGATCTTCGATAGGTACAGATTACGTAATAAGATGCAACTTTACGGATAGAGAAAATTAGAAACAACAAGAAGATTACAAAAAGTAACAAAACAAACTAAGTAAATTAGAACAACAGAGAGTCCAAGCTCCAAGTAAACATTCTAAGATATTAGTCTTCAAGTCTTCAAAATTAACTTAGTTCGTAAACCTCAAGTTCTTCAAAGACCCTTTCCGGATCACTGACATAATCATCCACTTTCTCGCATTCTCGACATAGTCATAAAGTATCCGTCTCAAGAAAGTTCGCCTTCTCGATAAGATACAAATTTCATGGTAAGTCTTGCCAAGATTGTAGTTCTTCTTCGTAAAGTGTTTCACCCAAGAGTATTTTCCTGCACCTGCATGGTCTACTTGCAAATTGATAGGTTGAAATACTTGTATATTTCTTCCAGATAGTGAATATCATCCAGATATTCATCCTTTGTCATGTAGAATGACTCAGGGATGAACACCTAGCTTGTTATGCTTCGTAGGTACCATCCAGCTTTCTTGTCTTGCACATCTTCCTTGGGTAAGGACAAGGAAAAGAAAGGTCCATCTTCGCATCATTTCTCTTTTCAACCTCAAAGTTTAGCCAGCATGAAGGTGCTCATGTTTTAGAAAATTTGGCTTGCTTTCACTCCATTTTAGGATCCGTCAAGATGGGAGTTGAAACTTATCATTGACAAGTAGATGTTGCGCCCGTAATCCAATACCCTTTCTTGTTCAGAATGCACCTATATGAAGACTCTTCATTGTTGGTCTTCACATACTCAATGTGGGCATCACTGGCTTTTATTGATGAGTTTCTTTGTTTGCTCGCCAAACCGAATATCCCTTCTAGCCTTCTCGTTAGGTGGCCTTCAGAGATCATGTGACTCTTTCTTCCGCCTTGGTCAGGCTGTGGAAGTCCTCGAATCGACTTGGTATTTCGTAAGGGTTCTGGCCGCTAATGGCCTTTGCTAGAGGAGGTTGTAAGGGCTTGCTTGCCTTCTTCTTTTTGTGAAGTGGATGTTCATCAAGACGATTCATCCTCATCATCATCATTGATGTTCCAGTTGTGAGGCTTGCGCCTCTCTTGACCTCTTACCTCACCTTCTTCTTGATTTTCTTCTTCGAAGCTTTCTCGTTGTTCCCATCCGAGATCCTAAGGACTTGGTTCCCTAGTGACCATACTTCTCTTTTCTGGTGGTTGATCCGGAACAACTTCTTCAGCAGGGTGTCTCCAAAGGGTGTCCTTAATGACTAGTCGACTTGAGGAGGGAGATTTGATTGTTTTCTTTTCTTCCTCCGCCTTCGAGGCATCTCTCCTTCCCCTTAGTCATGAACGACCGACTCATGATAGCATAAGCTTCGTGAGAGTGATTCAAAGTTCTTCCGAGGTTGTTATGCACCCTGACCAATTCTTGGATTTCTTCTTTCATGTCCTTGTTTTGCCTAACCAACACTTGCTCTTTTCTGTTGAGCTCTTCAAGAGGCTTTAGAATAGCCTCAGCTTGTTGAGTAGCATAAGTAGCATCTGCTAGTGCTTGATTGGCATTGTTGCAGTCTTCTTCCCTGATCAGAGCTAAGTCTTTCTGAGAGAGAGCTATGCTGGTTGCTCTATTTAGCAATCTCTTCTGGGAATGACTGTAGGACTTGGTTGTCTTGAGCAACAAGTTTGTCTCTTAGTTCCAAGAAAACAGCTGTTCTGGACCTGTGCTCATCACTTCTTGAAGCACCTGGAGCAGAGAAAATTTGAGGCGCCAGAAGGGCTAGCTTTTCCTTAGTGATTAGCCTCTCATCTTCTGCTTGGGAGATCAAGTTTGGGTTTATTTCAGCATCATTCTCATAATCCTTTTCTTGGATTGTTTGCAGAGTGGCAATCTTTTGTTTGCCTTTGAGTATGTTGGCCTTCTGAGAAGTAGAAGGTATTTCTGATGCAGCCTTAGCATAATTCTCTTCATCATCATTGTCATCCATGGCATCTATCTCAGCAGCAGTGACAACGATGGCATTTTTCAACAACCTTTGCTCATCTAGGAGTGCCAGTTCCTTAGCATTAGCTTCTCTGAGTTTTTCGAGTTTGGCTTCCTTTTCTTCAACAAGAGCTTGACACTCTAAGTTGATTCTCTTCTCCTCTTCCAACTTAAATCTGAGTTGTTCAACTCGAACTCAAGGTCGTGATTTCTTCAATTGTGTCTTGTTCAGCCTGTTGGGTATTTTGATGAGACTTTGGTGGTGATGATGATGGGGCTTTCTGAGCATTTGAAGGAGTAGCCTTTTTTGCACTTCCTTTGCTAATTTTCTGAATCCCACCGTTTCCAGGTTGGGGATCATCATTTTGATCATCATCATCATCCTTTTTCTTGTCTTCTTGACTTGGATGCTCAGAAGGAGGTTCTTGGTAATCATTCTCATCTTCAGAAACCAGGTTGATCACATTAGGAAGTGTGATCATCCTCCCATTTACTTCTTCTTGCTCGTAAGGGTAGGTTGTGAGCTTCGGGCAAGGCAGGATGGGTCACCATCTGCTCTTGGGTTTGAGCATCAGCAGCTTGAAAGTCTGCTAGGAGTCTTTGTGCTACTTCATTTAAGAAGTTATCATCCATCAGAGTGGCAAAAGAATATGATTCTGTGGGAAACATAGCATGGATATGGTCTTCCAGATTGATTGCTATGGCCCTTTTCTCTGGGATGTCAATTACTCTTGCAATTTCAGAAAGATCGGCCTTTCTGAGTTTCTGCCATTATCTGAAGCACTTTAGATGTTTCTTGAGAGTGTGCTTCTTAAAGGCTTGGAATAAGTTGAGTGTCACTAGAATTTGAGCCTGAAAGAAAGAGATCAAGTTAGTTTTGTTCAAACTACTTGTGTTAGTATCTGTGTGCAAAAGTAAGCTTTCTGAGCATACCTGTATAGAAACACTAGGCTCATTTGCTTGGACTTCTGCTTGTTTGGGCACAGAGGCCTCAGATACCTTGATGTGAGGAGAAGTCTGATCCTCAGCATCCTTTCTTTCTGATTGAACCTGAGAAATAGAATCAAATATGTTTAGAAACTTGTTATCAGAAAAGATAAGTGGAAAAATGCTTTCCGAGACTTCGCTTACTTCCAAGTGAGGAAGCTCAAGATCTTTCTCGTAAACCTTGGGGTTTCGAACCTTTTCTTCGATATCGCTTGTTCAAGAGTTTTAGTTTCTCTTCGAGGAGATGAGATCACATTCTCTCCGCCCAAGTGTTCTTCCGATTGAGCTGTAAGATAGAACAAACATATTGATTAAGTAGTGAATTTTACCAAAATTTTCTTAAGGAAAGTTTATCGATACTTACCTTCTCAATGTAGGCTCAAGAATTACTTCCTCGTAGTGCTTTTCACCCTCCGAAACTCTTCGTGTCAGTGTTGGTTCCACCTCCACTACTTTCTCAGCTTGTAGCCTAAAAGAGACATTAAGAATATTAGAACATAAGAGCAATTTTAGTTAGTTATTCCTTGTTCGTAGATAACTTTTACTACCGTGGAATGTGCTCTTCTTGATGTTCCGAGGTTGGAGGAACCTCTTCTTGATTCAAGGGAGGACAAGTTTTCTTCCGAAATTGTGTTCCAAGTCGGCTCAGAATAAATGAAGCTTATGAGTAACAAGTTAACATTTTAATGTTGACAAGTTAGATACAAACTACTTTTGTTACCCGAATAGAGTCAGCCGAGTTTGGGTCTCTTCGACTAGTGGAGTTTCCTTCTCTCTTTGCTCATTGTTGGTCTCCTCCACAATATCTTTCCGAGTCTCCATCTCGCTTGATCCCTTTCGAGAGTTGATCTCTCGTAGGTTGAGGAACCTGCTCAAGAACAGGTTTTCTTCACCACATTAAGTCGGCATTGTGAATGTGGAAGCAATGTCAACATCTTCCATCACTCTATCTTCCTCTTCCAGCCATTTTCTTCCTACCGATGAGGGGCTCCTTTCTTCTCGAGGGCCGAGCTTGATGCTCCTCCACGGGTCTCAATCTCGACTTTTGAATACTTGTGTAAGTACTACATCATCATCGTAGTCACCGCCCAGATTGGGAGCTAACCCATCTATGATATTTCTATCGCCTCGAGATTTCGGAGCATTGCCCTGCATTCTTGGGGCTTCGGTGTTGCCTTTTCCGGCCGAACAACATCTTATGAGATCTTGTCTCTCAAGGTTGTGCTTTTGTACACTTTGGGACTTAGAGGCTTTCTTTGAGTCCTCTTTCTCGGCAACCGGAGGTCGAGCAGAGCTTGCTCGAGACCTCTTCACCTTGGCAGCCTCAAGCTCTTCCTCGCTTCTTCTCGAAGCTTTCAAAGATCAATTCTCTCCTTTTCTTCAAGGCATGTCCGAAAAGAGAGTTGGTGTCGATTTCTTGTCTCTTCGAGAGTTATTCCCATTGTTTCCGTATCGTAGCAAATTCTCGAGACCAAAATGCATATCGGCCTTTGTCTCAAGAAGGCCATTGATGATTTTAGGCTCAAATTCCTCAATGTGCCCAAGAAATTTGTTGAAGGCGCATTTCCCCAATTAAAGTGGGTTTCGCCCTTCATGCTTCTTATTCAAGATGCATCATCATCCATCTCTCCATGCTTATCCGGTCTACTCCACCTTTGTTGCCATCAAACCAATGGACCGTAATGAGAGCCAAAGTACTCCAAGAGTTTCGAGACGACCGTTCGATGGCTTCGTAACAAAGTTTGATGGGCAACCTTTGCATTTTCAACTGGATTGCCTCAAATAGCTCCTTAACACTTTGAATCATGGAGGCATCCCCGATGTTGATGTCGCCGATTGTTCCTCGATTTTTCCATCTAATAAGTTGCGTAAAGTCTTGCGCCTAGGACAATTTCGTCCTTGAACTTCACCGCATGTACTTCTCTTCTACATCATTCACAACTTTTGTGAAGATTTTGGAGTTGTTGTAGAACTCCAACACATCCAAAGGTGGAAAGTCCACTGGTGCAAAGACACGTAAACTTGTAGATATGGGAACTTTTCAACATTCCCAAAATCGCTTATCTCGCTTTTGAAGAAATGATCGCAGAAACATATTTCTTCACAAGAAAAGCTCCCAATTCATCTTGTGACTTGGATTCCAATGTAAGGGGTAACTTCCTAGAAGGTGTTTATTCAACACCAGTTCTTTTCCTCCTTGCTTTCAAAGGAGTGTATGATGCGCCTTAGGTTCTTCGTGGTCATCTTCTTTCGTGCCATCTCTTATAGAGTCTTTGAGTGAGTGTTTACGTATGAGTTTTGCAAGAATAATCGAGATTAGTCTATCTTTTCGTAAGACTAAGCACAAGAAGTCGAGTCATAGGAGAAGTTTTGCGTAAATCTTGAGAGATTTTGCTATATCGATGCAAGTATGAAATTTTGGATTTGGTAAAAGTGTTTGTCTTTTGCCCAATTCCTATATATATAGCGTATAAACGTATATAGATACAACATACATATAGTCAATATGAATGTGTGTCTTTGATCTCAGCATAGGTATGACCTTTGTACTTCATTAAATGCTTAGTGGGCCATGTCCGCATTTCTCAATGTATATTACTTGCTTTGTTTTAATCTCACCATTGAGATCAAACGCTTATACATCAAGGGTTTATATTGAATATCTTATAATGATATCAATCAACAAATGGTATTGTGCCGATTTGATGGATTTTTAATATGCTACATTCATCAGGTCACTTAGTAAAGAGTAGGAACACTTAATCGTTTGAGCTTATCATTCGAGTGTCAAGTCCTTATCTTTATATTATTTATCATAAAATGGCAAAAATACAAGACATTGGACATGTTTGACTCTTAACTTATACTTTTTCGGCTTTATGTGTCTTTTCTCTTTATGACTAAATAGTTTCCTAATTCAAGAATCGTAAATTTCATTGTTTGAATGTATTCGACCCACTCTTAGTAAGTAAGTTCTAGTCTTATTTACCCATTGAGTGTGTACCAACCTTTGCCTTTCTGGATACCCGATCCAGAAATGTTTTGCCTTTCTGAGTGTTGCTACTCAGAAACATTTGCATCACTTTTTAACAACTTGGCTTTCTGAGAGCATGTTCTCAGAGGCCTACTTCTTTTCTACCTTGCTTACTCGCACTTTAGAGATTCGTGACATTTTTCACCCTTAGGCAACTCCATTAACCCAAGATTATGTCTTAAGGTCAAGAACCGCTTTCAGTAGGGCTTGGTGAAGATATCCGAAGTTGGTCTTCCGTAATCTTGAGTATCTCTATATCGCTTTTTCAACATGGTCTCGATGAAGTGGTGTCTAACATCAATGTGCTTTGTTCGCATGGAACTTGGGGTTCGTGGTGATTGCAATAGCACTTGTGTTATCACGTAAAATGGGAGTTTTCTTCATCGAGTCCATAATCTCGAAAGGTTGTTGAATCCATGTAATTTGTGTTGCACAACAACGAGCAGCAATATATTCAGCCTCTGTGGTAGAGGTTGCAATTGAGTTTTGTTTCTTGCTAAACCATGAGATAAGTCTAGCTCCCAGAAATTGACAAGTTCCTGAGGTACTCTTCCTATCAAGCATTGATCTAGCATAATCAGCATCTGAATAACCAGCCAAACTCAATCCACTTTCTTTAGGGTACCACAAACCTACATCTATTGTACCTTTCACATACCTTAATATTTTCATAGCAATGTTGTAGTGTGATTGCATCGAATTTGTTTGAAATCTAGCACACACACCAACTGCATATTGGATATCAGGTCTGCTTGCAGTAAGGTAAAGTAGTGAACCTATCAATTTCCTATATTTGTGTTCATCAACACTTTTATCTGATTCAGTATAGGTCATCTTGGTTCCTATGCTCATAGGTATCTTAACATTCTTTTCAGAAGGCTTAAGATTGAACTTTGTGAGCATGTCTTTTACATACTTTGTCTGACTAATGAATATTCCATCATTGAGTTGTTTGACTTGCAATCCTAGGAAATAGTTCAATTCTCCCATCATGCTCATCTCGAATTTACTTTTCATGAGATTTGCAAAGTCATCACAAAGTTGCTTGTCCTTAGATCCAAATATGATGTCATCAACATATACTTGAACTAAGAGCAGTTTTCCATCATGATTTAAGGTAAATAAAGTTTTATCAACTTCACCTTTCTTGAAACCACTTTCTAGAAGGTATTTGGCCAAAGTGTCATACCATGTTCTTGGAGCCTGTTTCAGTCCATATAGAGCTTTCTGTAGCTTGTAGACCATTCTACTTTCTGAGGAAACTTCAAAACCAGGTGGTTGTTCAACATAGACTTCTCAAAGAAGTTCACCATTCAAGAATGCACTTTTGACATCCATCTGATAAACTTTAAATTCTTTATGAGCTGCAAAGGCCAGAAAGAGTCTTATCGCATCCAATCTGGCAACTGGTGCATATGACTCATCAAAATCTAAGCCTTTAGTCTGGGTGAATCACTTGGCAACCAACCTTGCTTTGTTTCTGGTTATTTCACCATATTCATTCATCTTGTTTCTGAAAACCCACTTGGTTCCAATCACAGATATTCCTTCTACAAATGGAACTAGTTTCCAGACTTTGTTTCTTTCAAACTGATCCAACTCTTCTTGCATTGCAGAGATCCAAATTTGGTCTCTTAATGCTTCTTCAATATTTTAGTTCAATGTTTGAGATGAAACATCCAAAGAGAGAATTAGCATTTTCGCTATCGCTCTCCTAGTCCTAACACCTTGATTGATTGGTCCAATCACATCCTTTACGTGATGATCCTTGATCCATCTCATCATGGGTTTGGGGCTAGTAGGTCAACATCTATGTGATCCGAATGTGAATCACTATGATTACGACTTGATACTTCTTCAAGATTCATGACATTTTGTACTACGTAAGGCGTTGAATGTCCGACACTTGCTCAAAGGTGAGGGCTTCAAACATGCCTGTCAGAGAGGTCATTTCCAGAATTAGCTCTCTGATGAACATCTTCAGTTTCCATTTCTGGAAATCTCATAGGAAATTCTTCATCATGTCTAAGAATCATCTGGTTGTTACTAGGCATTTCATGCTTTTCTTCGTCAGAGTCATCCTCTCTTTCCATAATGATGTTTTTCCTTTCTGAGTGTTCTTCTTCAGAATCCATTAACATTAGTTCCTTGAACCTTTCTGAGAGTTCATCAGCAAGGGGTGATTTCTTGCTTTCTTCATAGAATACAAAATGAACTGATTCTTCAATCTTCTTTGTTCTTTTGTTGTAAGCTCTGCTATTCATAGAATAACCAAGAAACACTCCTTCATCTGCCTTTGGTTGAAATGTTCTTAGATACTCTTTTCCATTGTTAAGAACAAAACATCTACAACCAAACACTTTCAGATGTTTAATATTAGGGGGTCTACCAACCAAGAGCTCACAAGGGGTCTTGTCATGGTGTTTGTTTATCAAACATCTGTTCTGAGTGTAGCATGTTGTGTTTACAGCTTCAACCCAATAAACTTCACTTATTTCAAAGGTCACCAAAGATTGTCCTTGCTGCTTCTTTAAGGGTTCTATTTTTCCTTTCTGCAACACCATTTTGTTGTGGTGTTCTTACAGAGGAAAGTTGATGTTGTATACCTTTGCTGGTACAAAACTCCTTTATGTACTGGTTGACAAATTCAGTCCATGGTCTGTTCTGATTGCAGATACCTTGTCATTTTTCATGACTTCAAGCTTATTTAGCAAGTTTGGTATCTCCATCCTAGCATCAGATTTGTGCTTCAGAAAGACAACCCAAGTGAATCTTGAGAAGTCATCTACAACAACCAGACCATACTTCTTTCCTGCATAACTAGTTACATATGATTCAAAAAGATCCATGTGTAATAGTTAAGTGGTCTAACACTAGAGTGTCCGATTTTGGAATTGAAGGATATCTTAGATTGTTTCCATCCGACAAAGTGTAATGATACCATCCTTTCGAAGATGTTTTGGGAAGGCCAACCACTAACTCTTTCTCGCAAGTTTGTTCGTAGTTTTGAAGTTCAAGTGACTCATTCTTTTGTGCCATAACCAAGGCTCTTCCAGGTGACCAGATTGACTCACCATGAGACATTCTTCAACAGGCGTATGCCCAATCGCAACATAAAGACTACCTTTCCGCCGATCAACCAAGACTGGCTTTGACTCATTGTCAATAAGTTTGCAAAACTTTGCTTTGAATTTCACAAGGAATCCTTGTCTACAAACCGCTCATGCTAAATAGATTGTATTTCAAACCCTTAACATGTAATACGCCAAGAATTGTTAAAGATCCTAATTTGACGCTACAAATCCCGAGAGGGATTTAATTCTCCTCCAAAGAACTGATGTCCGTCCAAAGGTTACAAGCTTTGTAGTCACTCAGATTTGCTTTGTCTCCCGCCATGTGCTTTCCGTGATCCACTATCAAACAGCCATCGAGCCTTAGTCCAAGAGGCGCTCAGACAAAACAGAAACATGAGTTAGGTTCTTGCTTCGTAGATAGAACCATTTAGACTAAACATTCTTCCAAAGAGGAATCCACATTTTAGTGAATTTCGGGAGTTTGTTTTTGTCTAACTTGATCAAGGAGATGCAATGAAATTAGTAATTTTGATCTCAATCTTCCTTCTTGGTGTTTCTAGGTGTTCCTTTGGTGCTTTCTCGATTGGTTTCGGGTTGCTTTTCGTAAAACTTAGCCTTTTCTCGCCGTGTTCCTTCTAGCTTTGGTATTCGCTTTTCAAAGGGTTTGAGATTTCTTCCACTTCTGTTTATTGATACATGCAATATCAGCCTTGCGCCATTGTTCTTGTCCTTCCTTATATTGTTGTAAAAGGACTTTTCCAATAGCACGATAGCCAATGCCATTTCGAACACCTTTAGCTTTCTGAATGCGATCTTCAGAAGCCTTACTAGTTTCTGCACCATCTTTATTTTCATAAAATGGTATAGTTGAGAATTTGCCTATTCCAGCAATTCTTCCCTTCTTAGTAATATAGCACTGTGGATGGTTGCATGTCTGAGGGTTGTGTTTCTTTTCAGAAACCTTATCCACATATTTCTTGTGAACTTGTTGTTCTTTCAAAGGCTGAGTTGCTACTCCTTTTCCTTTGTCAACTACCCTAGCTTTTTGACCAATGCTATAGGTGGTTGAAGAACCATTCTGTTGACTTTTTACAAAGGTCAACCTGTCATCACCCTTCTTCAGAGGAGACGAATTGCTTGATTGTTCATCAAGTCCAAGTCCACCTTTCTCAGAGGGATCTCTCAGATATGATTGAACCTCAGTGAGAGTGTCACTAGCCTTTGCATAAGATTGGAAGGATAGCTCTTTCTTTCGGAGTTCCTCATTCTCAGAAAGCAGCTTCATCACTTTCTTATTAAGTTCATCCAAGGCTAGTTTGTGAAAATTTTCATTTTCAGATATCTGACTTTTCAGAAGGGCTATTTCAGCGCTCTTGTTCTCAGATACTCGTTAGCTCGTAAACCTCTTTTCAAGAGTTTCTTTGCTTTCCTCTAGAATTCGGTTTTGATTGTGCTTCGTAAATTCTTTCTCACAACGATCCAATTCACCCGATTAATTCGCATCCTCAATTCCATCATCACTCTCATAGTACGTAAATTGTGAAATGTTAGTTACCTCATCACCATAAGACACATTTCAATGTTGGAGATGTCCGACCAAGAATCTCAAAGAACTCCACACATTTCATTCTTCTTAAGGTCAAGTCGATTACGTTGTGGGTGATTCCACAATTCGTGATGGTAGGTTCGAGTTATCTCAATCTCCATCTTCGTAATCTGCCTCAATATCTAGAGCATCAAGTCGATTTGAATCTTCTTCCTTTCTTCAACAAGAAGGCCCTTTGATTTCTTTTGTAATTTCTTCGTCTTCTTGTCACCGCCTTGAGCTTGTTTAAAGGTGGCAATCTCTCTTGAAGTGACCAGATTTTGACAATAGAAGTATATCATTTCCTATCTCTCACGATTCAAGATTAACACCTTTCCGAATGGGGTCTTCGAGAGTTGTTTAGTTGAATGTTCTCAGATTGATGATAGTTTGGGCCAAGATGCTTTTTCACTATCTTTAGCTTTTCTTCTCTCAATCTTCGACTCACAAATTTATTCACGGTCTTCATCGCAAGAGCATTTTCTTCGATGCGCCTTTGGTATCTTTCTTTTCGTATACCTTGAGAGACTAGAGCAACACTTTGCAACTTCTCAGTTGTTTGTTCTCTCTGAGTTGTCTCATAATCTACAGTAGCAAGATGAGAGAAGAGCTCTACGGGAGTAATATTTGGCATTCCTTGGTTGAAATAAAAGAATTTAGTGTGTTCCTTGCCAGGATTGAGACTTCGACAATAGTCTTTATCTTTTCTCGACCGAGTATCTGCTGCTTTCACCAAGTGCAGCCATATCACTCATAAGAGTAGTAAACCCGAAATCAAGTTCTTCGTAGTTTCATGGGACCTTGCTTGAAGTTTTGGAACTTCAATTTAAGAACTTCAACTTGTTTTCTTTGGTTTTCTGCCCGCATGCATTTCTTCAATCAATCGCTGCCAGCACTTTCCGCTTTTAGCACCCACGCTTTTAATCGTATGTGCTCAGTGTCGATCCGATGATTATATTACGAGCTCGACCATCCAATCAGGTCTCTTAGCCTCTTCGATGTCGTAGCTCTCTTTGTCTTCATATAATGCTTCCACGAGCAACATGACCACTATCACTAGCACCATGTCCTCGCCCATCTTCCTTGTTCGAGGCTTTTCTTCCATCGTAAACCTCAAGGACTTGTTCGAGTTGTCGATTTTGATAGGCCCTTCATTGATGACATAGATCATCTCATCACTAATGGCCTCAGATGGAGCATCATGTTGTTCTTCCATTTCTGAGTTTTCCGGCTTTAGAACGGGTGCATCGCCGAGACATACCTACACACTTAACACACAAATTATATAGTCCTTAGAAAAGGACAAAGTTTCTTCACCTATCTGGGATCTAGGTTCAAGCAGTAGGCTTGGGAACCTCGCCTCGATACCACTTGTTGTCCAGATAACGGCAAAGTAAAAGACTGGGGGTGAATAGTCTTTAAACTTTTGTCGATAAACACGCTTTCGAAACCTGGGGTTTCGATACTTAAATTCAGAAGTGGAAGACTTTAAGATAGGTAAGTGTAAACAATAAGTAAGTGTGTGCTTTGGTCAAAGATAAATACGTAAAGGTAAATAACACAAGTATAGTGGTATCCGGAGGTGGCGAATCCTCCAACTAATCCACTTCGGTCTTCTCATGACCTAGAATTCACTAGAATGTATAATTGAGTTCACCTTACAAAATCCTATTCTAAGATTCTTAAACAATTGGTTCCCAACCAAATGTTCCCCGAGTTATTCCCCACTCCTAGAGCTAAATACTTCCTCTACTCGATAACCTTGAGTTATTCCCCATTTCCCAAATCAATTACTTCCTCTACTCCACGCCTTGATGGTGTTTGTTATAAGGTTTTTCAGAGAGGCTTCTCATATAACTTTTCAGTTATGTTTTCAGAGAGCCTAATAGAACAAGACTACTTAATACACTTGTTCAGTGTATGGCAATTTGTTCTTTACTGACCCAAGTAATTGATGTCCGTTCTGGAGAATGAGCTCGTAAAGGTTATCCGAGCTCAACTCTTTTACGAATAACTATCTCTTGTTAAGGTTCGTGACAACTTAGAACTACTAGTGATTCTTCAAGCAATGTAAAGCTTTAAAGGGTAGTAGAGTGCTTGAGAGAATACTTTGCTAGATTGTAAGTTTGCAAGTTAGATAGTTCTTCTCGTATTCTCAAAGATCTAAGTGTGATATTTATAGATGAATTAGAGAGTCGCTGATGTTATCCGTTAGACACAATTCAAATTCATTTATACTTATCTTGAAATGAGTACTCAAGTCCTCGTCTCATATCTCGTAGAGGATCGTGCTTTAGCGGCTTTTCTGCCGATGCAATTAATGCATATGTACTATTTCTTGTCCTGTAGTCTTCAACGGATACATTAGCCTTTCTGATGGCTTGCATGCTCCATACTCATGATGTCATATTTTCCAGAATCATGTTTCAAAAGTAACTAAATGTACTTAAGAAAGGATTAAGGACATAGTATTTCCGAGTGAGACTAAACCTTGGTGTCTTCATAAATCTTGTGCAATCTCCGGTATTGTAATCTTCAGAAAAGCTCCATTGCTAGGATTGATCTTCATGGTCTTCTTGAAATAAAAATTACACTCAGAGACCTATAATCCTAATACAAGATTTACTAGACTAATTATACTCAGTGATTTCCTCTTTTACAATGTTCAAGTGAACCAAGAGTACTTAATCACCTTTCTGGCTAAGATAGGAACATGTGATGAATGATCAAAATACTAACAGATATTCCTAACAATAACCATAATTCGAAAATACTTGAATGGAAGTGTATATTATTTGTTATGTTTATTATTCACATGTAGTACGAAGGAACCTAATACATAGAAGCGTATACATCAATAAGTTTTGTATAGAATTAACAGATTTTATAGAGTAAGGCTCGTTTTTTCAATCAAATTACCGAATCGAATCAATTAAAGAATCGAATCGAAACGGAATTATAGTATAAAATATAATTCAAGCGTAATCGAATCGAATGGAATCGAATCAACTCAACTCAACTGAAAACTCATTCCGTTCAATTCAATTCCATTCGCCAGCTTCAATTTCATGAGTTATATTTCATACTACGCTCGCCAGTCAGCTTGAAAAGAACAGAGCCTAATTACAATATATTATGTGGATTGATATTGGCTTGATTATGTATAGTTTGACTAATTAATTTCGGAATAAGATAACCAAATCACATCTGATTGAAGTAAAGGATCAAAAATAAACAATTGTAAACTCAATCTGAATAAATTAGCAGACTGTCGAAACATATATCACCTAACAACATGACTAAACAAAAGAGGATAGCAGAGTTATGAGAGTTGATCACTAATCAAATCATATTAGTCACAAGTGTACAATCACGACCACTTATTACTGCTGCTTCATGATCTGCATAGCACTTGGGACAGTTCTGAATTGAATTAGAATCGAAAAAAATGTGAAATGATAAAAATTGGAATTCAAACAATACTCTAGAATGCTCTTTTATGCAAATTTGACGAAATGCGGCGAATCGTACCCTACACGGTATCTTTTTAATCAATTCGTGAAGTTTAACCCTTGCAAGTTCAAGGTTGACCATCGTCTTTGTAGAGTTTCCAGAGTTCATGTGCACCTTCAAGTCTTGCATCTGAATGCTTTGTATCAGTAATGTTAACTACGGACAAAAGGTACTGTGAATCATAGTGTCCAACAGCGTTTCCAATCTTCAAAAGTCTCCTAGCTTCATTTGTCTTATTATGTATGAAAAGATCAATCTGTTACATACACTGAATTAGAATTATAACATACATTAACCTAATCTATATATTACTTTAATGGACTGTCAATCTTACCACAGCAAATCGGTATGAACATTCAACATTTCCACTTTCGATACACTTCGAATTCAATCGCATCTCACCATATGACAATGGAATGTACGTAAAAGGTCCAGTGTCCATTACATTGTAGATAACGTCTTTAGATGCAATCTTATTGAGATCCATGCAACTTAACATTTTATGACATAAATTAGTAATTAATACACCATAATCTGTATATGTCATGTAGGAGTCTGAAATAAAGGTACCTCATCTTTAACGCAGCTACGCCTTTGAAACCATCGTCTTTATGGACTGCAACACGCTTTAAAATCTGAAGTTGTAGTTCAGTAGGTAATTGTAGTAGCATCGATGGCTGATTCGGAGTAGATCTTTTAGGACTCATTTTATCAACTATAAGGATAGAAAATCACAAAAAAAAAAAAAAAAAATGAGTATGATACTAAAATAAAAGTTTGGCTCCATTGTTATAAAATACTGAAACGTTACATTTAAATACTTACTTGACTGCTTCGGTTGAATAAGGATAATCGGTAAGTATACTGAAAATAGAAACACAAAAAAGAATGAATGTTAGAATTATCGATGTAACATACCATCTCCGACTTTCATCGATTTGATAATTCACAAAAGTGTAACACGTGAAATCCTTATCAGAATAGTACGTATCTACGGTGTGTGGAAGTAGATATTTCTAAGATGAAATATACTGATTTGCATACTTACTCGACTGCATGGTTGGAGCAGAGCAGAGCAGAACAATTTGTAATTATACTTCAATGACACAAATAAGAATCGATGTTAGATTCCCTGGAAAGGTATGGTGAGGGATGAAAAATAGAAGATATTAGATACAGTCGACGGAAGAATAAATAAGAGAAAAACCGAATGCTTACATTATTAACGGCCGCGGATTTGCTGAACAAAGAAGCAGAACCCTAAATTATGAAGCAAGCAAATGAATTGAGAATGAATAGATACAGACTAAGATTAAATGCGAACGAAGGTCAAATATGCGGAAAGGAAGGAACCGGTATTTGAAAAGATTTCTTACCATATGTAGCTTTTTTATTTATTGTGCTTGAAAGAAAGACATAAAATTTGAAAGAAATTCTCACATTCAATCTTGGCTTGAGTCCTATACAAAATGGATGGAATAAAAACTGGTCTTTTATATATACATATAGATGTTACGGTTTGCAAGAGTTCAATTGTCAAACCTTGGATGATCCTATATGCTAGCTTCTGGTTAGCATTTATACTTGAGAAAATATCGCCTACTCTCACTTATCTATAAGTCGATCAGGAGCTTTCACAGAGTCATCAAAATGTCTACTACCTGATGTGGACTTGGTGTCTTCCACAATATACGTGTGATCCTTTAGGCCTGAGGCGTTGTTTCTTGAGAGATCGTGTTTATTGGAGCATGGTCCACAGTCTCACCCTTGTTCCAATGGAATTTAATTGTAATTGAGGAGGCAAAATCTGGATTTTATGGATATGTTTCCCTATAAATAAAAAACAAGTCACAAATCATTAAACTACACAATTTAATACACACACAATTCATGGGGACGTCTGAGCCTTGAAGTTGTAAGGCTTAAAGCAATGGATCAAGTATGCAGAAGAAAAGATTGAAGAAGCAGCAGAACAAAGAAGAAAAGAAGAAGCACATTTCAGCATTTGAAGGAAAAGCGTGTTTCTCATATTACGTTTTGTCTGTTGAACTAAATAGTAATGCGACTTGTACCAGAAGCTATGAGAGTTGTATTTAGTTAGTTAGATTGGTTATTTAAGCTGAAGAACAGCTGAAACAGAGATTCATTCATTCATTCCTGTAACTATTCATTTTTTATCCATATAATTTGGTTTTTAGTTCTTGATGATTTTCATATCATCTCACATGGTATCATCGTGGTGAAATTCGATCAATTGTGACCATTTTGCTTCCGCATTTCTTCTCTGATTGTTGTTATCGATTCTTATCGATTGTTTATTTGTTGGTTTCTATCTGAGATAACCGTTTTCTTTGATTGATCAACAATGGTTGATCGTGTTGATTCTGGTGATTCTGGTGTTTCGGTGGCCAGTATGGCTGCAACTGGTGTTGCTGCAAGAGTTATCAGTCCTACTGATAATCCACAATCTTCGTATTTCATCCATCCAAATGAAAGTGCTGGCAATCGTGTGATAGCTGAAACTTTTGATGGAACCAATTATACAGCTTGGGCGAAATCTGTGGACATGTCCTTAAAGGTGAAAGGTAAATTTGGCTTTCTTGATGGTTCGATTCCTACTCCACCACCTGAGAATTTACTTTTGTTTGAGGCTTGGGAAAAGGTTAATGCGTTGATTTTATCTTGGTTGACATATTCATGTACTCAACAAATTAGAAATTCTTTGGTTTATGTTACCACTGCAAGAGGTTTGTGGGATGAGTTTCGAATGCGTTATTTGAAGAGTGATGGGCCAAGAGTGTATTCATTGAAAAAGGCAATCAGTTCTATCAAGCAAGGAACTCAATCACATCGACATTACTATACACAATTTGCTACTCTTTGTGATGAGTATTACAACTATAGGGCATTACGTAGCTGTAAGTGTGGTAAATGCTCTTGTGATTTGACTCAAGAATTGAGTGTGACAATGCAGAAGGATTCAATACTGGTTTTTTTGGTGGGATTGAATGATTCTTTTAGTGCTATTCGAAGTCAGATCTTGTTAATGTCACCTATACCAACTCTGTCCAAGATTTATTCTATTATGCAACAAGAAGAAGGTCAAAGAGGTCTTCAATTATCTCCGATGGACTCAATGGCTATGATGGTCAATCAACAAGATGATAACATCAATGTTAACTCAGCAATGGTGGCTAATGCAGCTCATTATAGAGAGAACAAACGTCCTGTGCTTAAGTGTAAACATTGTGGCTTTCAGGGTCATACTATTGACAGATGTTATCAGTTGATAGGATATCCTCCTAATTGGAAGGGTCCTAAAGTGTATAGATCTGCTGGCCAACAATATTCATCTCAAGGAAATGGAACTACAGTTGTGGCTCACAGGAATAATTCTAGAGCTCATGCCAATGCAGCTTTAACTAATACTGGTTCTGAGATTGAATCTAATACTGATTTTGTTAATTTCTTTGATCATGATATGTTTGCTCAGTATGTAGAGTTTGTCAAAGCTCATAAGAAAGGTGAAGCATCTACATCTGTTGGTGTGGCTGCTGTGGCACAAGCTGTAGCTTCTCCTACAATGGATTCAGGTATCCAGGGGACAGGTTTTGCTTTATCTTCTAAAACTATGCAAAATGTTTGGATATTGGATACAGGTGCTTCTGATCACATGCTATGTACAGCTGACTCATATTCTTTTCCACCTAATTTAACTTCTAAATCTATACAATTACCAACTGAAAATGTTACTACAGCTATTAATACTGGTACTATGAAATTAACTTCTAATATTGTTCTTAAAGATGCTCTATATGTGCCCATGTTCCAGTTTAATTTGGTTTCTATTCGACAACTATGTATTCAAAACAATTTGTGTGCTATTTTTTATGCAGATGATTGTGTTTTGCAGGACAATTTGTCCAACAAAATGATTGGTTATGTTGGGCATAAAGATGGACTTTATCATTTACATATACAACAAGATTTTCCACTGAATATATCTTCTCATGTTGCATCTGTAGCAAAAGTTGATAGCATTTCTGTACATCCTTCTGTTTTGTGGCATTTGAGATTAGGACATTATCCATTGACTAAAATTCATTGTATTGAGCATTTGAACCTTTCTCCTTGTAATTCAGCTCTTCCTTGTGATGGTTGTCAGTATGTCAAGCAAAAGAAGCTTGTTTTTCATTCAAGTGTATCTGTTTCTCAGGCTCCTTTTGATCTTGTACATGTTGATATATGGGGAACTTTTTCAATGGAATCTTATAGTGGAGCAAGATATTTTCTTACAATTGTTGATGATTATTCTCGTTGCACCTGGATTTTCTTTACGCGTTACAAATCTGAGACAAGAACACATTTGCAGAATTTTTATCAACTTATTCTTACTCAGTTTAAAACTAAGATTAAAACAATTCGTTCTGACAATGGAGTTGAGTTTTCTTTCAAGGATTTTTATGATGCTAATGGAATAATACATCAGTGTTCTTGTATTGATACTCCACAGCAAAATGGACGAGTAGAACGCAAACATCAACACTTGTTACAAGTAGCTCGTTCTTTATTGTTTCAGTCTCATCTTCCTATGAAGTTTTGGACTGAGGCTGTTAGTACAGGTGTTTATATTATCAATCGTGTTCCTACAGTTGTTTTACATAACTGTAGTCCTTATGCCATGCTTTACAATAAATCTCCAGATTACTCTGTCATGAGAATTTTCGGTTGTTTATGTTATGCCTCTACACAGGTTGCTTCAAGAACTAAGTTTGATAAAAGAGCAAATAAATGTGTGTTTTTAAGCTATCCTATTTGTATGAAAGGGTATAAGTTGCTGGATATAGCAATTCATAAAGTTTTTATTTCCAGAGATGTAATTTTTTATGAAAATGAGTTTCCTTTCAAAATCAATTCAAAACTTTTATCTCCTGATACTTTAGTTTTATCTGATCCTATCATTAATGATCCTATTGATCTCTATAATCGCTCTCTCCGAGTTGTTATTGTCTCCGCAACTTATATAGCTCATAACATTGTCAAGAAGATCAAGCTAATCATAATGTACATACTAATATTTCGCATTAGTGGATCAAGTATGCGTAACGTATACACAATTCAATTCAACAATTCTTTTTCACCGACATGGTTGCGCACTCAGAGATAATTCTGCGCATCAGTGAAAAGATCTACTAGAGTAAGGAAACAATCTTCTGTTTTAGATATATATCAATATCATGTTCCTCCTTCTCTCGAAAATCATAATGATTCATCTGCTAATGCTAATTGTTCTGTTAGTTTTAATACTCAAGCTCCTTCTTTGTATTCTTTAGATCATTTTTTATCTACTGATATGCTTTCTAGTCAGCATAAATGTTTTACAGCCTCAATTACTTATATCAGTGAACCTAAAAATTATAAAGAGGCTGTTAAGCATATTGAGTGGTAAAATGCTATGCAACAAGAGCTTGAGCCTTTAGAAAAGAATCACACATGGATTCTTACAGATTTACCACCTGACAAGCATACTATAGGATGTAAGTGGGTTTATAAAGTTAAACTCATATCGATGGCAACCGATGTGTACAAAGCCAGACTTGTGGCTAAAGGATACACACAAGAAGAAGGTTTTGACTATTTTAACACCTTTTCTCCTGTGGTTAAACTAACAACTGTGAAGATCTTATTATATGTTGCTACAGCAAAGAATTGGTACATTCATCAGCTAGATGTCAATAATGCATTTTTGCATGGGGACCTGGATGAAGAAGTATATATGAAACCACCACCAGGTTATGGTAATGGTATTCAGGTTTGCAAACTCAAAAAGAGTCTCTATGGTCTTAAACAAGCATCTAGACAGTGGTTCCTGAAACTGGCTGATTCACTTTCTATTTTTGGTTCTAAACAATCTGTGGTAGATTTTTCTTTGTTTACTAAACAAACAGGTCAACCTTGGTAATATTCCATTCTTAATTAGTAAAGATAAACTAGTAATATTCCATTCTTAATTAGTAATATTCCATATTTGCTTATATATGTTGATGATATTATTGTTTCTGGTAATGATCTTGATGAAATCAAAGCTGTAAAACATTATCTGCATGATAAGTTTACTCTTAAAGATATTGGAGTTTTAAAGTATATTTTGGGAATTGAAGTTGTCAGATCTGAAACTGGTCTTAATTTGTGTCAAAGAAAATATACTATAGACATTTTGAAAGATTCTTCTTATCTGGATTGCAAACCAGAGAAAACTCCAATGGATAGTAAACTTAAATTATCAAAACATTCAGGAACTCCACTGACAGATGCAAAAGTTTACAGAACTTTTGTGGGGAGACTTTTATATCTTACAGTTACTAGACCTGACATTGCTTTTAGTGTACAAATGTTGAGTCAATTTATGAGTTGTCCTACTGATGTGCATCTTAGTGCAGCTCATAGAATTCTCAGGTATTTAAAAGGGACAATAGGACAAGGTCTCTTCTATAGCAGCTCAAATGATCTTTAGCTTAAAGGATATTCAGATGCAGATTGGGGTGCTTGTGTAGACACTAGGAGAAGTGTGACAGGTTATTGTTTTTATCTTGGAGATACACTTATCAGTTGGAAGTCAAAGAAGCAGCAGGTTGTTAGTAGATCCAGTACAGAGGCTGAATATAGAGCAGCTGCAACTGCTGTATGTGAGGCGCAATGGATCAAGTATGTCCTGGATGAACTACATATTACACAAACTAAACCGGTGCTCTTGTTCACTGATAATCTCTCAACATTTCATCTTGCACATAATCATGTTCAACACCAGAGGACAAAACATATAGAGCTTGACTGTCACATCATCAGGGAAAAGATAGCTGATGGATTAATCAAGCTCATTCATATATCAAATACACAGCAATATGCTGATGTTTATACTAAGCCACTCTCAGCTATTCATTATCAGCATCTTGTATCCAAGATGAACATGATGAATATCCATGCTCATCTTGAGGGGGGGTGTAAAGCTTAAAGCAATGGATCAAGTATGCAGAAGAAAAGATTGAAGAAGCAGCAGAACAAAGAAGAAAAGAAGAAGCACATTTCAGCATTTGAAGGAAAAGCATGTTTCTCATATTACGTTTTGTCTGTTGAACTAAATAGTAATGCGACTTGTACCAGAAGCTATGAGAGTTGTACTTAGTTAGATTGGTTATTTAAGCTGAAGAACAGCTGAAACAGAGATTCATTCATTCATTCCTGTAACTATTCATTTTTTATCAATATAATTTGATTTTCAGTTCTTGATGATTTTCATATCATCTCACAGAAGTCTCGATAACCTACTCAATCATTAATCTAAACGGTTTTGTCCAATGCAGACCAGTCGAAAGGGGACTAGCTCTCTTCCATCGGCTATAGATGCATGGTCGAAGTTTAAGGAGAACCAGCGATCGAGGATAGATAAATTATCTTTTTTCATTTTCTTTTACATTAAATTATAAAGATCACTAGACAACAGGTGTGTAGTTCCGATGAATCGAGACAGTGTAAGTTTGTAGACATACAATCTGTGACTAATTGACTATATATATATATATATATATATATATATATATATATATATATATATATATATATATATATATATATATATATATATATATATATATATATATATATATCCAGTTGCACACCAGTCAATGCCAACTCTTGTAGGTAGTGCACCCCGGCTAAACCCAGTTGTGTTGCCCACTACATGGCCTGGCTTGGCCTGGACCGTTCATTTTATCTCAATCTTAACTTGAGATATTTTGACCAAACCAACAAATCCACTTTCCACTTGGAACCTGTCCACAAGACTATATATATATGGAAGACTATCTATTACTAATATTAAAAAAAGCCATTGAACACCAAATGTGTTGTTCCACCTATACCCTTGAAGGATTAATGGATTAAAATTCATCATGCATGAACATAAATTTTAAAAATTTAATAATCATGCATGAACATAAATTAAACAAATTTAATGTACTACATTCACCGAAGCAAACAAGAAGTAAGAATGTATGGTGAAAAGTATGATGCAAAGTACTATGTGGATGCATGAACATGTTAAAAAGAAGTCTTTTAAACTTCCGTCTACATTTTCCATTGCTCTATATATATTCATTTATCATCTCCCTTTTAATGGTATAGCACAAGTTTACTCAATTCATCACCAAAAAATTTCATGGATTCTCAAACTCCGCAAACTCCACTAACGTTCGTACATGAGTTTGTCTTGAGAGAGAGCATCAAGAGATTGGAAACATCAAAGGTAAAGGCGCCAAACAATGAGTTTAGTAGAGGCCAAGATGCCAAATAATGAACGAAGGAGAACTAGACACATCTACAACAGAGAGTTAGAGACGTCAAAATAAATTTAATTTTTAATTTAATCAGATTGTATTTTGCGGTATACCATGGAATTATGGAGTGCAACCTTTTGTTTTGCGGCTAGCCAATCAATTAAGTCTCAAGAACTAGTAGTCTAGTACTATACGGCTTAAACTCCCACCACCTTCAAATCTTTCGGTACGATAATCAATTAATCACCCTTAATTGCAATTAAAAAGGTAACAAATTTGTGTGGCTCGTTTAATCAGGTTTTGGACGTAAAAGCCATTTTTAACAAAATTACGTAACATCGAGTATTACATCTAGTATTACCGTATGTTATAAGCACAGAGTTACAGGAGTGAGTTAAAATGAGGTTATAATATATAAATATTGACTAATTGATGGAGTTGTATGAATATTAACTCAATTTTGATGGAGTTGTGATTTAAAGATATGCTATATAGAGTGTGTACATTAAATTGATGTTTGTACTAAAAAAACCTATGGGTTTTTAAAAATTATTTTTAATTATTTGATCTTGTTAAGACTGTTTATAGAAATTTAAAAAAAAAGCATAAAGAGAAAAACAGTAGGACAGGAGTAAAAATATAACTGTTTAACGGAGTTGAAATTAAGTTAGTGTGTGGTAATGTTCAATTAAACTTTAAAGTTACAACAAAGCTTAAATTAAGCTTTAACTCAGTGGAAGTGTTAGGATATCCTGGATAGATTTGTATATCAATTAACCAATCAATCCAAAAACCCCTTATGCAAAGTATAAGTATTAAAACACCAGGCTAGGTATTCTACTAAATAACTCTATTACAATGCGATCACAGTGCTAAAGAGCACAAGCAATCCCTATATCTCCAGGCGGAGTAGATCGGCCAGTACACAAGAATACGACTGCTACATATTCACGAGACTTCCTGAAACCTAAGAGACGTCTACTCTCTAAGATTAACCCAGGTACACTTACGTACTCAGAATACCTACTCTAGGCATTTGCCAAAGAGCTCTAAGTTCTATTAAACACTCATAACTTCGATATATAATAATGAAAGGGTCTTGAAGTAATTATAACCTCTACAAAAGACCACGGGATCTAGCCCACTAAGCATATGCTAAGAATATTCTTTACTTAGCTACGATGAGTTACTATCTAATAGAATACTCCCTAACTTAGTAACTTAACTCCTAAGTACATAATAAAAACCATAAATAAATATCTAAACAATATCTAGATAATAATAAAAACAATATTAAAACTTAGATCCTAACTCAACTTCTAGATTGACTTTGCTTTGGTCTTCATTACGACATGAATTCGTAACAAGAAGTTAGTTATACCAAACAATCGGTTAATTTTCATGAACAAATAATTGAAAGATTGTGATAACCATATCATATACTCCTCCAACGCAAAACATTCGTTATATTTGGTTTTTAAATAATGAAAGTGGAGGTTCACTTTGGATTAAAAGTAAATAAATTGGTGATAAAGTTGTAAATATGTAGGAGCTACCATGTGTTATTAGGTTAGTGATATTTTCAAAAAGAAAGTGAATTGAAATGTAACAGTTTTACTGGATATTCTAAATGGTAACATGTAACATCTCTTTTTGACACGGAGCAAGTATATTATGAATTGCCAAATGATTCGTCTGCAAATATGCAATAGACAAAAAGAATAGACATGTTTAAGACTGATAGTTGATATGTTTAGGCACATTCGTAGTAAAGAATGAACGGCGCCTTTGCTAGATTGTATAAAAGTACAATTCAGTAATTGCGTCATATGCAAGATAATAATTACAGAACATAAGAGATTATTGTATCAAAGTTTGTGATAACATGTACAAGGTGTAGATTTGTTTGTGGTGCAAGTTTATTGGACCATCTTCTTCAGCTTGAGTTGAAGCAGTCTGTTTCCATCGTCAGAAAAGCGTACTCCATTCAGAGAGACTGTTTAACTTTAAAACTCAACCTATAACATGAACAATTTATGCTAATTTCACGTAAATTTTCGAAATACAGTTAAAAGGTTATTTGGATTGTAGAGGATGTAGAATTTCTTCTTTGCTACTTTAACAAGAGTATGAGTCATTCACCTTCCATTTTCTTTCTTTGCCTACTTTAACAACGTACAAGTCATATTCACCTGCCGACTCTTTTACATAGGCCACTTATCCTATGAATAAGGATTGCTGGGTAAGAGTTGGCTCTCCATCCGTAACAAAAGTTTGTCTCGCTTAGATGCCTACGGTTGCAAATTGCAAAATGTCTCCCAAGATTACACAACAGGTGAATTTGCGAGTTGGCACTTGAAATCGTGAATTTGAGTGGACTATTTCAATATGGTATGAAAAACAGGCTTGAGAGAAGAAGAGAAGAAAGAAGGAGATGATTTTCGAAAGTGTGTACAATATCCGAACCTGGGTGGACTTATTTATAGTTTTGAGGAGTTGAGTTTGACAAGCATACTATTCACGAATGGACTGCACCATTTCGCCCAAGCCCATTCCGAACAGACAGATCTGACGAGCTTTTCATTTCAGACATTTCTTTTGGGTTTAACCAAACGCAGTAGGTTTCTGGCCCAAAAAGATTATAGCTAACTCAAGATTGCGGACCCACACATAACCCGAACCCGAGGCCCAGGTCCGCAGGAGTGCTTGGGTCAAGCGATGGAGCCATCTAGCTCCTCCCCCTTGCAAACCCATGGGTGCCCCTTGGGCTCAAACCCATAACCAAGTCTTGAACTTTTATCTAGTTCCTTCTTTTCCCATTTTAGCCATGTGGAACTTCTCTCATTTCAACTCTTGGCATTCCAATATAAATGCTTCAACCAATACACTTTAAGCCTCGATTACTCTTTCACCTTTCAATGAATTTTTGTAATTCTTGTTTAAGTGTCATCTATTACTTTAGTAGATTATACAAGTTCAAGGAAACTTCACTTCTAATGTGTGGGACTCATTTTGGTTGAGGTGTAAAGTCATGGACAAGCCTATTTGGTGACTGAAATTCCAACATAAGGTCCATGAATCGTTGAAAGGAGTCAACTAGTAAGTTGGGTGTTAGAAACTCAATGATATAATATTGGATCGAAACTCTTCTAGTCTCCAAAAAATGCTTGAAATGATCCACGAGTGGGAGTATAACGTCCCGCTAACTTGTTCACCGAGACCCACTCATTTACTCCTGACATGCTCTTCGGGTGATATGTTGTACCACAATCTATTGCATGTACTTTCTTCCAGCTTGTCTAGAAAGATTCACCATGCATATTGATATAGGGAGATTACATCCGCACTCTTATTAGATGTCGTAATTACACATTAGTATCACTTAGTCGACCAATTATGATTCCATCCAACTAGATGTAAAACAATTACACTTTCGTCCACGAACTTGAACAAATTCGATTTAAAACCTGAAAAAGTCAATTTTGCCCCTCAAAGATTATTGGATTATGAAAGTTGCCAAACACTAGCACCTTTTGACAAATTGTAATTCAAGTCCATGGATATTTAATTTTATATTTGTCACCCATAACTTTTCGAAAAACCTCAAATCCGCAATTTAAACATCAAAATTGAAAGCCGAAAATATAAATCGAAGATGAGTATCGAAATCGGAGCTTTATACAGCTCCGATTTGAGCCGCATAATACCCGAGCAACTCGATTTGAGTGATGCGCCCAACCGAATCAGATAGCAATTCGATCGAGTCAATTTCGCTCCGGACGAGTGATCTCATCCTTTCCGAGCATATTACTGCTTGAGCTTGTGGGCTCCACCGTATAAAAAAGGAAAAAAAAAGGGAAGGAAGAAAGTGAGGGAACCATGAAGAAGAATGGATCCACCGGAGAAGAAGAAGATAATAAGAAGATGGAGGAAGGAGGAGGGAGTTGGAGAAGATGGATGAAGAAAGAAGAAGTAAATTTTACCTTAACGCCTGTTTGGGTGTGATGGAATTGGATAATTAATTGTTCTCAACTAATTATGGGTTTTGACTAAACCGTAATTGTCTGACCAAGAAGATTTAATCGGAACGTCGTTTTAAATGGGTAATTTCATGTAATTTTCCTATTGATATAATATGGATAGCTACAATGAATTTTAAACTCTTTGAAAGTTTTGGGATATTACAGGGAGAACACTCATGAATTGATTTAAATATATACAACAACTTGCAAGTATTATATAGTATAAACAATTTAGGCTACCAATATGTATGTGCAAATCAATTTTCCAAAAATATAAATCATTAGATACTTTGAGATCGATCTTAACCTATGTGGAGTATCCGGCTCCTCGATCTTGTACTTGTATCTCCTCCTATCATCTTCACCAAAAGTAGTCAATCAAGTAATTAAGGTATGGAATCTTAAACCTTTGAAATAAGACAAACGTATGTATGGCACACGTAGTGAAGGAGCATTTGCACGCTTTACTTTACATATCAAATTGGAGTCCTCCACCTTAGGAATTGAATTATGTTGAGTGGACGTCGGTTTTATGAACTGACCAGGGAGCAACTTTATTAAATGAATTCGTCATTACACTGAAAATTAAGTACAACCGTGATGAGTCTGATAACTCAACGCAATCATTCATATTCACTATACATAAAAACAAAAAGCAAATTAATTATACCCCATGTGTGTGTGGTACGTATATGTATTTAGTTATAGGTATGGACATAATTCATAAGTATTAGTAATTTTCTTTTTTTTTTTTCTTTTTGAGAAGATAGTAGTAATTTACACTATCATCAATAATCAATGTGGGCCATTATAATACCTATATATGCCCACACACAACCAAAGACTTGTTCACAATTCACTACCCACATAGCAAGCAAAAATGAAGTCCATAGAAGCCAAGATCAAGAAGCTCAACTCTTCTTCTTGGCTTGCATGGTGCACTAAATTCCACTGCTGTTTCAATCCCAATAACAAATCATACACACCGGCTACCGAGTTCCGACTGACGGAAAATGGACATGATGATGAGTTGAAAGCACCCCTACGACAGAATAAGCCCGGCGGGTGGAAGGCGATGCCTTTTGTCTTGGGTTTTAACTCTCTCCTTTTGTCTCTTTTCGTACATTACAACTCAATGTGCCAGAGCTAGAACTAATATATTTGATTAAATTCTACAACTCTACGCGAATTTAAACTTTATATTGGGTGAAATTCCGATGCGGTATCATGTATTTGAACTCACGGTGATACTTCATTAGACAATTAGGTCACGCATATGCTTGCACTGATACACATGTTTGTTGCATGCATAGTTGCATACCCATGTTATGTACTTGTGCCTTTTTTCTAACGTAAGGCAGTGAAATCCTTGTGAACCACTTCTTACCACAAAATGATCATGTCATTTCACACAATTCTCTTTCAGGCTTTACTTCGAGTCATCTTTATTTTATTTTTACAAAAAGATAGTCCCCACGTTCTTTTATAAGTGCACAATTTCTTATCTACAAGATTTTAATTTTACGTGCATATAAATTTTCTTTTTCTAAACGGTAAAAAAATATTTATTTATCTTTTAACATAGTTAAAAGCAGCATAAAAGTGATCGCCAGTACTAAAAGAAAGATCACCTCCAAGTCATTACAAGTATAGTATTAGGTTTATAGTCCCAACTCACAAGGTAAGTGCCAACAATATTGTAAGTTTTGGGAAAAAATCTTTGACCCAACCAACATGGTTTAAAGCTAAGTTTCACTTTGACGAAATAAAAGTATTGAGACGCATTATTTTATTTTCAGAATGAACCTGAAACTCGAAAGTTTTAAACACTTTACGTCTCTTTAAACTTTTCATTTTATTTTCCAAACTATAAGATACAAATTGAAAAAATTTGAAACTTTTTTTCCTTAAAAGAGAGATTTTAATATATAAATCATAAATGCCAGCCGGTAATGGGACATAGTCAGAGAGCTAGAGCCGTTTTGGTCAAATTATTGGCCGCTTCAACTTGGTATCAAATTGTGCGCCCGTCTTATTGTTTCTTGCTCACTTATAGGTTTAATTGATTTGTACTCTTATCAATAATTTATTGCCGAGAAGTATGAAATAGTGTTGATAAAAGAATAAAAAAGAATTATGACATAGTAGCACACTAAAGATGGAACTAAAACATATGACAATGATACAATTAAAAAGAATTCGTATATATGTCAATGTAGCTTCACAGGCAAAGAACGGTTAAAAAAGTATAGTTCTATTTTCATCCACTTGTTGGCATTTGGAAGATGAAGATTTAAGATTAATGTAATTATCATGCTTTTCTTGTTCTATCACTCTTTTTTATGGAGAAGATAATATATTACTCATTGACGTACGCTAAGATTGACAAATACTTGGAACCATAATTCTTGATATAATTAGGATTAGGAAGCCAACATCTAGGCTAACCAGTTGTTGAGTAATATGGATACCAATATCTCATTCATTAGTATGATATTTATTTTTTGATTTTCGACAGGGAACGAGACATTTGAGAGATTGGCTTCGATGGGGCTGCTTGGAAATTTCATGGTGTTCTTGCTAAAAGTATTTCACATGGACCAAGTGTTCGCATCGAATGTGCTTAATGTTTGGTCCGGTGTCACAAATTTCTCTCCGCTAGTTGGTGCATACATTTCGGATTCGTACTTGGGCAGATTTAGAACCATTGCCTTTGCTTCAATGGCCACATTCTCGGTATGGACTTTAAGTATCACAAATAGATTAAATATCTTTCATTTGCATTTATTCTACTTTTAAAGCATTCTTGAAACTAAAAGATTTACTCCTATTATATTTTAATGTCATTATCATATCTTTGAAGGTGCACACTCCAATGTCTACCATTTTCATCATGATAACAAATTTGTTATGGTAGACGCATTTCGGCTGGTCTGTCACTACTCGGCGAATTTAATAAACTCAATCATTTGTAATCTAATCATACTAGTCACAGACACAGTAAGTTTAAAATATGTTCACAATAAATATAAATTTCATGTAAGCAACCAAAATTCGAGGTTAAAAGAACTCCACTTGATCAAACCTTAGGATGATTGGCATTGTAGTAATAATTTGTAATTATATCACCCGGAGATCGGTATGCACAGAGTCGGACTTTAATTGTTTAGTGGTCGAACTACATTTTAAGTAATTTTCAGAAATTACTTTTAGAAATATGCTAAAAATTAATCCTAAGGTAATTTTGCTAACACATTTTTGTATGACTTGTCTACAATAAGTTCTGAAATAGTATCCACCAAAAGAGAATTAAATTAAATATAGTACTACTTTTTAAGCCGTTGAATATGATTATTATTAGTCTATTACTATTCATAATAATTAAGTATATGTCTCCTTCAAGACAGGAACTTAATCCACTAATCTACACTAGATTTGGTCAGTTGATGTCATGTCTTTTTTACAAATTGGATTACTGCATCGATCTTTTAAATGGAAGTAAGAACCACAGTACTAACAAAATTTTAACTGGTGGTTTCTGATTACTTAAATTCCAGAAACTCATTATTGGAGTATTAATATAAATGGTTAAATTACACACCTCTCTACAAGTTTAAACTTTTAGATGAGATGAAATTCTATCATGGTATCAGAGCCTCTGACTCACACCCAACCTGAGTTCGAATCTCCACGGAGACAATCTCCGCTCCATATTAAATTTCCACCCGAATGGACTCCCCAAAGAGGTTGAAATCGGCCACGAGTGCGGTGGAGTATTGGAGTATTAATATAAATGACTAGATTTCACACCTCTTGACAAGTTCGAGCTTTTAGATGAGATGAAATTCAATCACTCATCAATATCGCTGTACTGTTTGTGACTTTGTGGCATGTCTTATGCTGCTTAGTTTTCAATTTAATAAAATTTTAATTTTCCAAAAAAAAAAAATAAAAAAAAAACTGGAACACTAGTTTGTTATCGGTTAGCTAGTGGACCAACAGCAGACCAAGTTATATGAATCGAAGTTTTTTTAATAAACTTTTAAATGTTGGTAAATTATTTGATTGAGATTGTTTTAATGTACCTACACAAAAATCTTGGCTTGGCACGACATGTTTCACGTGCTATGCTTATGTTTCTCAAGATAAGACTTGGAATTCAAGGATCACTCAATTTGATTAAGTGGGAGGAGTGGCAGCAATATGACGGTGCTCCAATGGGAGCACCATGGCCATAGCTGACCTCCAATTCAGCCCTGGAACGGCTGAATTGGAGGGGCAGTCGTCCCACTTTTTGTGGACCAGCACAAGCTGGCCCACTTCTTTATATTTTTTTTTTACTTTTTCATTTTCATTTAATTATAATTCATAAAATATAAAAGTTACACTGATTTTCATGGTTTTTCGTTCTCTACAAATAGAGACCATTCTTGACCATATTTCGATTATTTTAAATTTTACGGCCTTTAAACTCGTAATTAAAAATATATTTTTATAAATTCAATTTCATTAATTTTAACTTCTAAACAAACACTCTTATAATATGTTAAGCAAGTTTAAAAAAAAATATATAAAAAAATAAAAAACACTATTCACGATCGTCGTTGACGACCTATTGGACAATTTTTTTTCTACAGTGGTCGTTAAATCAGCCATCACTCACAACCGCAACTATTCACGGTCGTAAGCACCACCCATTGGGAATGGTCTAAGCCTATTGGTTTGTTCCATGCCACACGCATTTGAATTTTGGTACCGATTTATAATCATTGCACGATGCCTGTATGTCTTGATATTTGTCAAGATCTGTCTCGTCTAAGAAGTGGTAGGGTATAGTCCCATAGAGGTGGAAAAAAATGAATTAAATTTGTGATTTTTAATTATCGAGTTTCCGTATATATTATCTGAGGCTGATGAGATTTATGTGGTGTGCACCCGAAAAATAATGATTGCAATTTTTTAGCACATAAAAGGAAGAAGTTTGAAATATCTTCATTTGTTTTCTTGGCTCCTTCCCTATGTAAATTTACTCATACCATATTCCGTTTTGTTTCATATGCTGACATCAGGGGTGGAGTTGCCGCCCCTAAATTTAAAACTCCATAATTTACCATTAAATTTTCTGACATTTTAGTATTTTTGTCCTTTTTCAAATTTCTAAAATATTTTTCACACTTCATGAATTTCATTTCTGCTCCTCCTCTAATGTCATATTCAAGATCAATTAGATACTTCCGGAGAAGAGTCATGTCATTTGACACAATTATGTACGTTAAGCAACCTAGCGGCGTGCTTAATGTGAACCAACATAAATTACTACTCCATATAAATGAAAGATAATTGAATGAAAAGCTAGCAACAGTGACAAAAATGTGAGTAATTAAACCAAATTTCTTGATCATGAACAGGGAATGGTGACTCTGACACTCGTAGCATGGAGGCCTGAGTTACACCCTCCAGAGTGCAACGTACAACACCAACAATGCACAGGTCCCACCAATTCCCAGTTTGGGATTTTAGCTTTGGGCTTAGGTTTCCTTACAATTGGTGCTAGTGGCATTAGGCCATGCAGCTTGCCTTTTGGTGTGGATCAATTTGATGCCTCAACTCAAGAAGGAAGAAAAGGGATTAACAGTTTCTTCAATTGGTATTACACCTCATTCACTGCGGTTTTGATCATTGCTATGACCCTTGTGGTTTACATTCAAGACTCTGTTAGCTGGACTATCGGGTTTGGAATTCCTACCGTACTCATGTTCTGCGCCATCATTCTGTTTTTTGTTGGAACTCGTTTTTATGTGTATGTGAAGCCGGAGGGCAGTGTGTTTGGTGGTATTGCGCAAGTGATAGTCGCGTCTTTTAGGAAAAGAAAGCTTAAGCTCCCGGATGAGGAGGATATTGACGGGGCGTATTATGACCCGGCGCCGGTTAAAGGGACAGTCGTTAGGAAACTCCAGCTATCCAGTCAAATGAGGTACCTTATCTGCATCACTTTCTACTTGTTAAGATTTTTACTTTAACGTGCGGATTAATCTGACTTTGACCTATACTATATACTTGACAAGTATATCTGTAATCATGTTGTGTTTTGCACAAGAAGATGTCATTTTTAAACAAAATTGATGTGCACTATATTGTTGCAACTTTCATAATAGTATTCCTCAATTGATGTAATATTTAAGTTCTAAATTATGTTCAATAATTGTTCTGATTTTGACTCATGCATGTAGGTTCTTTAACAAAGCTGCCTTAGTGATTAATGGCTCAGTACAACCCGATGGATCCGTATCCAACCCATGGATGTTATCTAGCGTCCAACGGGTCGAAGAAACCAAATGTCTATTCAAGGTGATCCCCGTATGGGCTTCCGGTATCATTTGTTTCATGGCAATGGCGCAACAAGGAACGTTCATAGTATCCCAAGCTTTGGCAATGAACCGTCATATTGGCCCACATTTCCAAATCCCAGCTGGATCAGTATCCGTCATATCCATGATCACGATAGGAATCTGGCTCCCAATTTACGATAGGATTATAGTGCCATCCCTTCGCATAGTCACAAAAGTCGAAGGAGGAATCACTTTGCTCCAGAGAATGGCAATTGGGATGGTTTTCTCAATCTTGTCAATGGTTGTTGCGGGCCTAGTCGAGCGATGGAGGAGAGAAACGACTCTGGCCCATTCTAGGCCCGTAGGCGTGTTTTGGTTGGCACCACAATTAATTGTGATGGGCTTCGCGGAGGGGTTTAACATTATTGGACAAATTGAGTTTTACAACAAAGAGTTCCCGGAGAACATGAGCAGTGTCGCGAATTCATTGTTTTCTTGTACTATGGCAGGAGCAAGTTACCTTAGCGCAGTCGTTGTGAATATGGTGCACAACACCACGGGTAGACATGGACGCCCTGACTGGTTGACGAAGAATGTTAATGAAGGGAGAGTTGATAATTTCTATTTTCTCATCGCAGGTCTTGGTGTGTTTAACTTGGTGTATTTCATATGGATTTCACGCGGGTATCAGTATAAGAGTAGGGTTCAAATTGATGATGAGAACGATGAATTTGATGTTGAACTTGATGTTGCGAAGCATTAAGATCGAGCTTTAGTAGAATAAATAAGTATTGGAGAAAAATCAATCAAATAGTTGGAGTTGATATGCATGTTAGCATCATGTACTATTGTAAAGATCTTACGATAACGAGCATGATTGTATTGAGAGCGACATCCATTTTGAGTTTACTTCACATATGATAAGCAAAACTTTAAATTTCAAATGGGCCTTTTCTTTTGTGAAAGTCCTGATCGGAAGGCCCTAGTTCTTTACAAAAGGATTATCACAATGTCATGTGAGAATTATTATAATAGAATCTTAAAACATTAATCTCTTGTATTTTCGAGTTGAATATAGGAAATATACTTCCCGATCTTGCCCATGTGTCTATGGACTACGAACATCATTGCGTTTGACATGACATCCTCTTATATAATGTGCAGTTTCTATATTGAAAATGTCACCCTCAATGCCTCATTGGATGGTCCAGCTTGAATAAACGCGGAGATATATAAGAAATCAACTATGAATCTACGGTGTGAAATACTTTTACGCATCTTATCAAATCATGCTTTTGACTCTAAAAGATACGTAGACAGTTTGAAAATAAGTTGTGTCCAAATTGGAAGAATGCTAGCTGCACCATGTTGGGCATGTACGGTGCGAGTCTTAGGATCTGTAGATATCAAAATTGCAATTGGATCGATCGAGTTGCATAACATGATAATCTACCCCAAACTTGTGTATACCTTGGCCCGTGGGTTGTGTATATTTGTTGTTTGTTTGCACTTTATGTATATTATATTGGTCCTTCCTTTTTCTCTTTCTGTTTGGCTTATTAAACGATGATTGAATATTCTCGCATACAAGTCGATTCTCCACAGGAATGAAGAAAGATACAATATAAAATTTCATTAAATGTAGAGGAAGTGTCCTCGGAAACGATCTATAGATAATTTATTTAGAAACGGATTTATGTTAACAAGTAAATTATCGATGTTATTAATCAAAACATTTATGTTCTAAACATTGGTGTTTTTTTTTTTTTCATATTACAAAATAAATGGATTTCGTTAACAACATGAACATTTTAATTAATAACATGAATCATTTTCCTAAAAATATAGATTGTCTCTAAATAAGTTATTTAAAGACCGTCTCTTATGAGACTTTGTGAATGTAGAATAATCCATCCATCCATCCATCCATCCATATACTATGTAAAGCACAATGGGCTAAAGTTCATCAAATCCATTCAGTCCTACGTGGAATTTTCTGTAATTAATTGTATTTTAGTCAGTATATATTTAACTGTTATTTTTTGTATGTTGACTATATATATATATATATAGTTTTTATTAAATCTCATATAATTTTATTTACAAAATTTTGAAAAATATTTTGAATATATATTTGAATTCGCTGTGACAGGACGAATCCATAGACACCAATCTTGAATACTATTATTAATTAAATAATTTTTTAATTCATTAAAATAAAATACAATTTTATTAAATAAGATCAAATGAAATAATGAAATTTTAGAAATAGAACATTTATTAAATTCAATCCTACGTGGAATTTTGTGAAATTAATTGCATTTTCAACGAGTATATCTTTCAATGTTTATTTTTTTTAATGTTCACTACATATATAGTTGTTACTAAATTTCATATAAATTTATCTACAAAATTCCGAAAAATATTTTGAACATACAGTAAAAACCCTCTAAAAGAATACTCTATAAAAGAATAAAATCTCTATAATAATAAAAACTTACGGTCCCAATTTATGTATAAACGCTTTAAAAAAATTATATTTAGGAATAAACTCTTTATAAGAATATTTTTTGTCAGTCCTAACGATATTACAGTATAGAGTTTTTACTGTCTATTTGAATTCACCATGACAAGACGAATCCATAGACCAATCTAGATTATTATTATTAATTAAATAAATTATTTTATTCACTAAATTAAAATATAAATTTATTATATAAGATAAAATGAAATAATAGAATTTTAAAAATACATTTGTTCAATATTTTGAATGGCAACATATAGTAATTGAAATGGGTGATGTTAAATCGAGAGTAACATTTGTTACATTGAAAGCAATCGTGTTTATATTAGGAAAGATTGCTTCTTGGTTTTTTAAATCTTTCCTAAAATGAACGTATACTGGCATTACTAATCCAAGACTACCTCTATCAGAACACCTTAATTAATCGAAAAATTTTAGCTTTGCACCTTTGTTTCACTTTTCTAAGAAATTCAGGTATTTGATGGATAATTTTATTCCATGAGATTTTGACAGGTTAAACGTGAGGCTAACGTTTTAGCACATAGATTATCAGTTGGGTGTTCTTATGATGATGTTGGTTTGGTAGATTTGTATTATCCACCCGGGGTTGTTTCGGTTAATTTATTTTATCTTCCCATTTCTATTTATTATTAAACGTAAACTATATTGTGGCATCGCCACATAAATTTTATGGAATTAGTTGCATTTTCAGCCAGTATATCTTTCACTATTTATTTTTTGTATATTGGCTGCATTATATAGTTTTTATTAAATCTCATATAAATTTATATACAAAACTCCGAAATATTTTGAAGATATATTTAAATTTGTCGTGCCAAGACGAATTCATCTAAAACTTTTCGACTTTATGACTCGCATGTTTTCATAAAGTGGGCTAACAACAATATCTACTATAATATTGTGTACTTAAATGCAACTCTATGTATATTTTTCTTGAGTTTTTTTTTTTTTTTTTTAATTTGATATGGATCAAGATAAATTTGATGTTTCTTTTGAGAATAGGCTCCATCATATGGGGTGGGAGTTGTAAAATATTATTCGGGACATATTTGACTTGGATACGAAAGGAATACCATTTATTTGTAATTCTTAATAGGTAGAGGTTGATGCGGAAAAATGCAGAGTCAACACTACACGACTTGGATAAGGAAGAATAACCTTGAGCACGTGTTCGTTCTCCACCATCACGTAAATTAGCTGAGTTAGTGTATCATTGACGAAATGTGGCTAAAGTACCTTGCGACTTAATAGTAAATAAAATACAGATGAGTAAGTTGATGATGTATACGAGCTTTGATTATAATTTAAATGTTTATAAAGATCTCTAAGGTTTAACTTTTATTCCCGTTCTATGCTTTTATTTTCACTATGTGATTTTTAAATTATTTTCTCCTAGACATGCTCTTTTCTGTTCCAGAAGATAGAATAGATACACGCGAGTTAATTGGTGGTGTGTTGATCTCTACATGTCTATCAACAACATTTTGCATGTGAAGACCTTCAATTTCTTTTTGTTTATGTATAAGATTCGATCGGTAGGATGAGGTATAAGGGTTCTCTTCTCTCTTTTTCGTGGAAGGATCGGTTCTAACCGAATTCAACCCCGTTCGAAACAATGATGTTCAGGTCCGGTCTGGCATATACTCGAACCCGTTCCATACCTTTGTTACAATACCCGACCGCAACAATTTATGATCAAGTTAGTAAAAATTATATTTTTCCGGGGGAGGGGGGTTGGGGGGTCTGCATATACTCTCTAGGCGGGGAAGCTCTCTTCGAGATCTTCTTTCTACTTTCTTGATTCATAACGAGCCTGGGGGATCTGATACTCTCTAGGTGGGAAAACTTTCTTCTCTCTACTTTTTTTATCTCCATAACGAGCCCCGGGGGTAGAATAATAATTTTTGTGTCTTTGGTGGGGTGATGCATACCACCGCGGGGTTGTTAGGAACCGGTAGATTGGAAAAATAAAATAAATAACGTGAAATTATGTTTGTATAATTTTTTTTGTGTGTGGTGGAGTGACCACATCTGGAGGTTGTTGGAAACAACCCTATTGATTATGTTAGATACTGTATTTTATTTTGGTTGGTTTGAGGATACATTTTTTTCAAAAGACATTTACATTAATTAATTAATGATGCGATTGGACCCTATTTTTACATTTCATATAGTTAGCATAAACACTCAATGATATAATATTGGATGAAGAAGAAATTTGACACCAACGCGTTGTTCACATAAATTTGACTACCTTATTTTCTCGATTAATTTATTTTATCATCCCCTTTTAATTTATTATTAAAACTAAACTATACCGTCATATTTGTTAAGATTAAGATTCATCTATCGATCTATACATTAAAAAAATCCATTCAATCATTCTAAGGCATGCCACCTCATTTAATTATTTGTAATTGATTTGCATCCTTATTGGTTATAACCTATCTAGGTGGCAGGCTGTCATTTTCATTGTGGCTTCTCCTAAAATTGCAAATTTCAATCATCCCTTCCTGCTCCACAATTCGATCACCCAAGCGACGAAGAGACCAAGACCAGGCTTCAGCAAACCCAGCTCCGCCTCTCATTCTTCGACAAAGCCACCACCGTCTCTTCCACACCAATCGCGCCACCACCCTATCAGCCGCCCTCCAATGAAAACCCTTTCTAGAAACTAGCCAAGCCCTCATTTCTCGGATCATAACTCAGCAACCAAAGGTCTCAGCTCAAGCAGCACTGAGAAGAAGCAGCAAAAATGAATGCTCCAGATCGTTACGAGAGATTCGTCGTTCCCAAAGGCGTCTCCAAGTGCTTCCTTCCCTTCCTTCTTCATTGATGTTAGATCGATTGAAATCTCTCTAATTTTGCGCTGAAATTGTTGATTTAGGGTTTCGTACGAGAGGGATACCAAAATCATCAATGCGGCCACGTTTATATACCGTTAAGCGTGAGGACCACACCATCGGAAACATCCTCTGCATGTATGATTTTCCCCATTTTTTACCACTTGTGATGATTAGGAAGCTTTTTCTACCCAAATGCAATTGAGGAATTACCAACTGTTAAGGAGCTTTCGATTGTTTAGTTCTTTACTGAGTTTGAAGTGATTTTTTTTATGCATTTGATGTGGACCATTTTGAAACTGTGATTCCGTAGCATAAGGGGCGTTTGTTTTTTCTGGATTATGTATCATTAATGGAGAGTTAATGAATCTGGGGAGGATCGAAGCATCAATGATGTTATTTCGATCCCATTTGGTTTATTGAATTTTGAGATTTTAGATAAATTTATTTCTAGCTCTGTTGTTATTGCTGAATTATGCCTTGGAGATGCTAGGGACTGAATTTTAATTAGGAGGAAATTGATGATAAGTTGTCACATAAATGGTCAGACATGGCAGATCTGTTAGTATCTCATTGTATTCGTTCACTGTAGGAGTTTATCACTTGATGTCATTTGTTGTCACAGGTTTGGTCAGTTTTATATCACCTGCAGTCAATGATTTGGTGTTTTTCATTATTTTACATGGTGCTTGGTAGCCTAGGCTTAGTATATCAAGATGAAATAACGGTATATAGATTGCTTTCAGTGGGCTTCAACCCTTAGCCCCAAATAACGAACAATCAGACGAATTCTCGAACAAAATTACTGTTGTACGGCATTTAAGAGTTGAGTTAAAAATAGCTGCAATGTTGTAAAAAAAGGTATGTTTGATTATTTCTTTTGATTTTACCATTTTATCAATTTTCTACTTGATGAGACGATAATTTAGAGTCTCATTTGGTCCTTTTAAATTAGCGGTCTTTGTGAGTCTTCGTTCATAGTTTTCTAGCATTTTTTTGTGCATTTTTATGCTTTGGTGTTGTTTTGCAGGAATCGATAATTTTGAGCTGAAAATGAGAAGTTGAGATTAACAAGGTTCGCTGCGGCGGAGTATTTTGCTCGCCGCGGCTAGATTTTACGAAGGGCAACAATCTTTTGGCTAAGGAGGCTCTCCACGACGAAGGAATTTGCTCGCCATGTGAGATTTCTTGTGGCATTGGAAATCTTGAGGAGGCTACTTGCCATGAAGTAATTTGCTTTCATTGCAGGAGATTTTCGAGCCCCAATAAATTCATCGGGAGGAGCTACTTGGCCACAGATTTCTGAATAAACCCTGTTTTGAAGATTGAAGCTTCATGGCCATGAGAATTAACCCTTGCCAGCGAGATTATCACTACAAGAATTACGAGGTAAAAGCGATTGAAAGGCGGCGGATTTTATTGGTTGACTTTTTAAAAAAAAAAAAGAAAATTAAATATTAACGCCGGATAAATTATCCGTCGTTAATATTTATATGTTAAAAAATAATAATAATAACTGGCGACGGAATAGCAATCCGTCGCTATACGGGGCGACATATAACTATCCGTCGCCCGTATAACAGATCGCTAATGGTAAACGGATACGTGTCGTCGGCGTAAAGGTTTTAATGATTTTGAATTTGAAGCAGAAGCCATTTCAGCTTCATTGTTCTTCGTTTTTCTTCCTTTCTCCTCCGTCAAATCCGGCCATTTGTTGTCGATTCTTCCCAATCTTGGTGTCAATTCGAAGATCGTTGGACGAGGAGCTCGTTTCTTCCTTCAATTTCAAATTTCATCCGCTATTTTCTTCGGAATCAAAGGTATTACTTCTAAACCCTAACTTTTGAAAAATTGGTATTTTTTTTATTTTTGACTACTTATTATCAATTGTATAATTATATGAAGTATGCGTAGCTTGTTTAGTTAATTTGATCAATTATATGTAATTTGATATGTATATGTAATTTGATTAATTTGATTTGTATATGTAATTTGATAGTTACTTTAGTTAATTTGATATGAATGTATGTAGTAATTCAATATGTATGTATGTTAATTCGATAAGTATGTATGTAGTGAAGTATGTATGTTAATTAAGTATGTATGTAGTTGGTTTAGTTAGTTTAGTTAATTTGATATGTATGTAGTAATTTGATATGTATGTGTAATTTGATATGTATGTTAAGTATGTATGTAATTAGTTTAGTTAATTTGATATGTATGTAAGTAGTAGTTGGAGTTAATTTGATAAATTCGTATATGTACTAAATTAAGAGGATGTAGTTAAGTGTTTTGAGCGACGGATAATATATTGATTATATTAACGTGTAATTTATAATTTATAACTCGTAGTAGTAAAACACTTAATAAATTTTGTAACATATCGAACACTTAATAATTAATTTATAAGGAACGTATAATAATTAACAATTAATCTCTACAATCTTCTTATCCGAATTGGAATCGATCTAATAAATTAATACGATCTAATCAATTGGAACATGTTAAAAAAGTATACAATGAATCCGACCGTTCATGGATGTACGATCGTACGGCGATAAATGGCAGAGTTTCTAGGAGTTTTGTAGAAGGGGTTAAAGGTTTCATCTCGTTTGCCATGGGACGTCCGGCTTGTGCAACTGGGGTTTGATAAAGTGTCCTTGCACATTGGAAACCTGTAGAAACAAGCAATTTATAACTCCTACAGCAGTATTCGAGCACTTGCGACGTTATGGATTCATGCACGAGTATCATGTATGGATTCATCACGGTGAGAAGCACCGTCCATTGCATACCTCGATGGAGGGAGAGCGGGGTTTGAGGCCGCTATTGAGTGCCTTTCTACTTGGAACATGTGCATGGTGTATTGGGAGGAGGATGTAGATGCATTGGAATGCAAGTTACGTGGTAGGGGCGTCACAAGTGATGAGGAGAACGCAAGAGAAAGAATCATTTGATAATCCGTTTTGTCTCTAGGCTTGTATAACTAGTAATCATTAGTTGATTTATGAAACCAAACAATATGGTAAAATTGAAGCTAATGTAACTTATATTATGTAATGCTGTAACAATTGATGTTGAAGCTAATATAACTTATATTACGTAGCAATTGATTGAAATTGATTTATTATCGTAAATGATAGACCTCGATCTAATGAATTCAAATGTGTCAGGTTATTATCTAATTATTGAATGACTACCGATCGTTCATGGATGTATTGTCGTACTCTAAATGGCAGAGTTCAATCGAGTTTTCTGAAAGAGGTTGAAGGTTTCATTGCATTTGCAATCTCAAATCCGGCTTGTGTAAAGGATGGGTTGATAAAGTGCCCTTGTGCAATGAAACAGTGCAGAAACAAGCAATACGTGACTTCTACAGCGGTAGTCCAGCACTTGAGGAAAAATAGATTCATGCCTGCGTATCAGGTATGGAATCATCATGGTGAGGAAGCAGCACCGTCCAATACATATGACCAATACAGACAGCGTGGAAGGAAGAGAAAAAATGAACAAATCGGGGAACAAAGTACATCTGAAGGCGATGCTATTCGAGCTCGAGTCGAACAAATGGTGTATGATGCTGCAGGGGCAGAGTTCATGGACACAACTAACACTGAAACCGAGGTGGAGGTGGAGGAACCACCGACTCCCGAGGATCAGGTGTTCTTTGACTTGTTAGAATCATCAAGGAAGCCGGTTTATCCGGGGTGTAAGCTCACTAAGTTGTCTTTGTTGGCTCGGCTAATGAGTTGTAAGGCTAATGGCCAGCAATCTGAAACGAGCTTCAATGAATGGGTTGACGTAATGTCGGACCTCTGTCCTGAAGAAAACCTAGTTCCCACCAATTTTTACCAAGCGAAGAAAAAGATGCGGGGTTTAGGGTTGCATGTGGTAACCATAGACTGTTGTCCGAGAATGTGCATGATCTATTGGGAGGAGGATGCAGATCTAATACAATCTGAGTTACGTGGTAAGAGCAGTACAAGCGTTACAAGGAGGGGGCTGCAAAGAAACGACAAAAGAAAAATCTCCCACATAAGAAAATGTGGTACTTCCCTCTAGCACCTCGTTTGAAAAGATTGTATGCTTCAAGTGCTTCTGCGGATAAAATGTGGTGGCACATGGAGCGAGTAATCTCGGATAATGCAGAAGATGGTAGAATGGACCATCCAGCAGACTCACCCGCATGGAAATCGTTTGACAAGACATATCCAGAGTTTGCAGCCGAATCTAGAAATGTACGATTGAGACTTTGTACGGATGGTTTTAACCCGTTCGGGAGTGAACGAAAATACTCTTGTTGGCCAGTTATGCTCACACCGTAACCTACCCCCCGGTGAGTGCATGAAGGAGCCATTCATGTTTCTGACTGCGTTGGTTCCTGGGCCGAAAGATCCTGGACTGACATTGGATGTTTTCTTGCACCCCGTAATCAAGGAGTTGATCGAGTTGTGGACGGATGGTATCCCTGCATATGATGTGTCGACCAAAAAGAACTTCACCTTGAGAGCAGCTCTTCTTTGGACCGTGAGTGACTTTCCTGCGTACTCCATGTTATCTGGAAGGAAAACCACAGGGAAATATGCATGTCCACATTGCTTGGAGAATACTGATGCATTTAGACTGAAGGGTAGTGGAAAATTTTGTTGGTTTGATTGTCATCGTAGGTTGCTAGAAAGTGACCATTCGTTCAGGAAGAACAAGGATCAATTTCTTGAAAAATAAAGTCGTCAACAAAAATGCCCCGAGAAGACTTACTGGTGCACAAATTCTTGCGGAGTGAAAGTGCAGTATGCACTTATATTTTGATAATCTTGTCTTTCAATAATCAGTTCCAAGTTTGTGTTTGTTGTTGTTTGTGAAGCTGTAGGATTATCAATGTTGTATAACATTGTGACAGGATAGAATTCAATGTTGGCATAACATTGAAGATATAACGTACCATGAGACATCGAAGACAAAGCACTTTGGGCGAGGATATTTGGAATTTGAAGTATTGTGAAATGAACAAGAATTGATTTAAGGAAAAAGAACAGTTTGTGGTGAAAGCAAGAAGGAATATATTTTATGAAGAATTGAAATATGGAAATTTCCTTCTATGCGCATTTTGAAGAAAACAAGTAAAAGGAAAAATTGCCTTTGCCAAGATCCTATTGCCTTTCGACATAGATGGAAGAATTGACATCTCAAGTATATATGCAAGGATTGACAAGCAATGTTTGAGCTTTTGAAAAGATCAAAAGAGATTTTAGGCTTCTTGTTTTCTGCTAGCTTTAGAGTTTGTCTAAGAGTATTCATTGTTGGAATAACTCTTTCAAACATCGACCTAGAATAGCTTTTACTGTTGGTTCTTCTAGGGCTAGTTTTGGTTGTTTAATCAATCGTTTGTGATTGTATTAAACCTAGTTGATTAGATCTACTTTTTCACAAGAGATATTTTGCCTAAGCGCCCGATATATTTTCTATATATTGGCTTGGTAATAGAAGTTACTTTATTCATCCGCTATATTTCTTTGTAGACATTGTTGAACAACATTGTTGGCAACATTGTCTATTGATCTTGTTCAAAGTACCAATCCGGGATCTTAAGTTCTTACAAGTGGTATCAGAGCCAGCCACCTAACTACTGGTGTCTGGATTTGGTACTACTACAATGGATGCAAACTACAATAGACCTCCTGTGCTTGATGGGTCCAACTACCATTACTGGCAAATTCGGATGAGGACATACATCAAGTCCCTTGATGGCCGTGCTTGGAGATCCATTCTGGAAGGATACACCTGGCAGAAGGACACGATCTTGATGGTGACATTGTCCCCATACAAGAAGCAGCTTCTCTGCGGTGACATACTTCTTAGCTCTTATAATGAAAAAGCTTTAAATGCTATCTTTGGTCATGTAGATTCTCATATGTTTAAAATCATTCAAAGCGTACTCTTTGCAAAACAAGCTTGGGAATTACTTCAGAGTCATTGTGAAGGGGATGCTAGTGTCAAACAAACTAAACTTAGAATGCTTTGGTCTCAATTTGAAAATCTAAGAATGGCGGAGGAAGAAACCATTGACTCCTATTTTGAAAAACTTTTGACTCTCTCAAATGAAGTCCAAAGACTGGGAGAAGCTATTTCGAATAGGCAACTTGTTTCCAAAGCTGTTCGATCTCTTTCCTCAAGATTTAATACCAAAGTCACTATTTTGGAAGACACTCATAACTTGGCAACTATGGATTTTCATACCATTGAACAATTTGAAAAACTTTGAATTAAATGAAAATGAGAGACAAGGTATGAAAACTCATAGTATTTCCTTCACTGTTTCTAAAGCAAAACCTTCAAAGCGATAGTAGTAGTGATGAGTCGACAATATGGTGAAGAAGCTTTCAACAATCTTGTAAGGAAGTTCAACAAACTTAGATTCGGAAAAACTACGTCAAGGATCCTCAAGTGGAACTAAAACTTTCAAAAGAAAACAATACTTTCAAAGCGGTTACGCTTCCAAAAGCTCTGAATCGATTTGATCGCACTCCTCTGAGTAAGATTAGATGTTTTGAATGCCAAGGTGGGGTCATTATCAAAATGAATGTGCTAACAATCTCGGAAAGAAAAAAGAATCTTCTTGCTTGTCTCGGTGATGACTCGGATGAAGAACGGAAGATGAAGAAAAGAAGATGATTCAACCACAATGCGAGCTCTCGCTCATCCACTTACCATGTTGATGACCAATGTTGGGACAACATTGTCAAGACAACATCGAAATAGAAATCTTCTTTGACTATGATGACTCGAGAGCTGTGAAATTTTTGGCACTAACCAAACGAGAAGTCGGGAATATCTAATGTTTTATGTCTACATGGTTACGTGGATTTTGATATAGATAGTCCTTGGAGAGGAAGGTAATGCAGATCAAATGGTGAAGGATGCATGCAGATGTATGAGAAACTCTTGATGAATGGAAGACTCTCGAAAACTCCTCAAGAAAGAAGGAGAATCACAATCGAAAGACACCATTGTCAAACTAGAATTTGAATTAACAAAGAAGGACTACGAAATACATTCAAGGTAATCTCTGAGCTAGATAATGAAAAGAAGGTAATTGCAAAATGGAACTCTTCTACTTCTAGACTTAATGAGATGCTTGATGTGAACAATGATAGGACCACTGGTTTAGGGTACACAAGTAGTTATGATGAACTTGGGAGCAACATGAGCGACCTTTGACAACGATACCTCAAAAGTTGTCAAACCTCTTTCTAAGCTCATAAAAGGTCCTACATTTGTCAAAGAAAAAGCTTTGTTTGTGTGCACTTCTTGTCTTAAATCAGTCACAAAAGCCTTGCTTCAAGTACCAAAAGGACTTAAAGAGTGAACATGTTGAGACCTCCAACCTCAGTTATCTCTCCACAATTCCCTCCCATCAAGTTTCCAGCAGACAAAACAGTGATGCTAGTCGCAATGTTGTGACAACATCCACTTCAACAGAGACTGAAAGATGTAATCTTAAGACTCTAAAGTACTTTCCTAGTTCTCCTAAGCAAGACAAATCTCCAGATGATAAGAAACACAAGAGTGTTTGAAACATGTTTGGGTAGCTAAAGAAAATCATACTTGCAATGTTGCTTTTACTGCTACTTCCCCAACAATCTTGAGGAAAATGGTACTTCGACAGTGGTTGTTCTAGGCACATGACCGGTAACACGTCAAATCTGTCAAACTTTGTAGCTCAAAAGACAGGTACGGTAACATATGGAGGAGGATACCAAAGCAAAATACTTGGAAAGGGAACACTGTGTCTCAAAGGATATCCGAAACTCTCGAATGTTCTTCTTGTTGAAGGGTTAACTGCTAATCTTGTTAGTATAAGCCACTGTGATGATGATGATCGAAGTCAAGTTTGATAAGCGTTCTTGCAAAGTTTATACTTGTGTGGACAAATTAACGTAATGCGGTGTGAGATCACGGGACAAGCTATGTGATGGACATTCCTCTCAAATGCAATGTTGCTCAACATGATGATGCAACAACTGTGGCATAAGAAATTGGGACATGTCGACTACAATCTGGAGAAGATCATCAAAATAATGTGGTGTGACAGAGTGCCAAAGCTTACCAATGTAGGGAAACATGTGTGTGGCGTCTTATGGGAAAACAAACCAAGGTGACACATCACCACTTGATTGAAGGACAACAAAGAGGTACTTTTAAGCGCTTTGAACTCACGCATATGGATCTCATGGGTCCTATAGAAGCTAAAAGTTTAGGAGGAGCCTGATATATCTATGTGATAGTCGATGATTTCTCTAGATACACTTGGGTCAATTTTTTGAAAGAAAAATTAGAAACTTTTGAATCCTTCAAAAGCGGCATACAAATCATGTCAGATTACTCTACTCTTGTTCAAAGAATTGATCGACCATGGTAAAGAATTAGAATCAATTCTTTGATAAATCTTGTGAAAAGAAAGGAATCATGCATGAATACTCGGCTCCTAAGACACCACAACAAAATGGTGTTCTTTGAAAGGAAAAACGGACTCTTGAGGAAATGGCGGAGTGATGTTGAGCTCAATGAACTTATCAAAAGGTTGTGGGTGAAGCTATGAACCGCTTGTCACATAATCAATCGTGTCTATCTTCGTCGGGTTCTCTAACCACTCCATATGAGATGTTGAAAGGTAGAAAGCCCGATCTCAAGTACTTTCATGTATTTGGATGTGTGTTACATACTCGATGATAGAGAACATCTAGGGAAGTTTGATGCTAAAAGTGATAAAGGAATCTTTGTAGGATACTCTCAAAATAGTCAAGCTTATAGAATATACAATCCTATATTGCAGACTATACAAGAGTCTGTGAATGTTTCCTTTGATGACTCTGAGCCCTATGCCCAGAAGAAGATCTCTGCAGGTGCTGAACAGGTTATTGAATCAACCTCTGACTCTTCTACACATGAGAACGTATCAGAAACTATGACTCCTGCTGCTGATCAAAATGAAAGAACCCATCTGCGTGGGCAATGTTGTGCCATCATCCCTCGTGCAATGATGACTCGACATTAAATTCAACATCGATTTACACTCATGATGAAGAACAAGCTGATTCTCATAATGGCCGAAATTTGAATCGACAATCCATCCGATAACAATGTTGCACCTATGTCTTTGACTCGAAAGGATCCTCCTCCTAGAATTCGCAAAGATCATCCCAGTTCCCAAGTAATTGGAAATCCAGGAGGAAGGACATTGAGGGGAAACACGCGCAAAAACTACAAGGAGACACTCAGACTTGCTGAAATATGTCACTCTGTAAGTTCCTCGTGCTTTGTTTCGTTAATGGAACCTAAAAATGTGAAAGAAGCTCTTGCTGATGGTTTTTGGATAGAAGCAATGCAAGATGAACTTCGTCAGTTTCAAACAAATGAAGTCTGGACTCTTGTTCCCCGCCCCCATAATATAAATGTCATAGGCACCAAGTGGATTTTCAAAAATAAGAGTGATGAAAAGGGGATAGTTGTAAAAAACAAAGCCAGATTGGTTGCTCAAGGTTACACCCAAGTGGAAGGCATTGATTTTGATGAGACCTTCGCTCCTGTTACTAGATTAGAGAGTCCATCCGCTTGCTCCTAGCCTTAGCATGTTGTCTTAACATAAAACTCAAACAAATGGATGTTACAGGAGCTTTCTTGAATGGTTACATTGACAAAGAAGTGTATGTTGAACAACCTAGAGGGTTTGAAGATCCTTTTTATCCTGACCATGTTTTTAAACTAAGAAAAGCCTTGTATGGTTTGAAACAAGCCCCACGAGCTTGGTATGCTAGGTTGACAGAATTCCTAGTTGGGTTAGGATTTAAAAGAGGTGAGGGAGATCAAACTCTGTTTATCCTCAGGAAAGGAAAAGACATCTGCATTGCTCAAATCTATGTTGATGATATTGTCTTTGGTGCTACAAACCTCTCCTTGCTAGATAAGTTTGTTCAAGCCATGACAGGAACTTTTGAGATGAGTATGATTGGTGAACTCAGTTTCTTCTTGGGGCTCCGGATACAGCAGAAACAGGAAGGCCTCTTTATCTCTCAAGAGAAATATGCCAAGAATCTTATCAAAAATTTGGTCTAGAAAATGCCAAACCTTGCAGCACTCCCATGGCTACATCTCTGAAACTCAGCAAAACCGATGTTGGGCGATGTTGATTGACATTATCTGAATCAATGATTGGAAGTCTCTTGTATCTTTCACCACCGGACACATCATGTTCTCTGTTGTGTGTGTGCAGTATCAATCAAACCAAAATATCTCACTTAGCTAACATTAAAGAATCATTAGATATATATCGAGGCTGTTAATCTTGGACTATGGTATGCATGTGATTCAAACACTAATCTATTGGGATTTAGTGATTACGATTGAATTGGTGACTTAGATGATCGAAAATCAACTAGTGGAGGTTGTTTTATCTTGGACCAAATCTTGTGTCATGGTATAGTAAGAAACAAAATTGCGTGTCTCTCTCTACTTGAATCTGAATATATGGCGGTGGGAGTTGTGTCTCAATTAATTTGGTGAACAATATCTTTGCATGAATATGGGTTTCAAAGTGACACTCTTTTGCTGTTTTGTGATAACCTTAGTGCCATTCACATATCCAAGAACCCTGTTCAACACTCACGCACCAAGCATATAGACATTCGACATCATTTTCTTAGAGACCTAGTCTCCAAACAAATAATTGACATACAACACATTGATACCACAAATCAGTTAGCTGACATTTTCACAAAGCCCCTTGATAAAGAGAGATTCTTCAGTTTGAGAAGGTCTCTTGGCCTTTGTACTATTTGATAGGATTTGTTGCAAGCAATGTTGACATAACATCCTGGGATATTCCGATGTTGTCATCAATGTTGAGCCAACATCCTGGTCAACATTGCCTGTGCAGGAAGTACCTTCTTTGCTGTGTTCTTGTGTGCTCTTTCTGTGTTTTGGGTTGGGTTTGAGGGGGAGTAATTTTGTGTCTTGGGTAATCTGGTAAAATGTAAAGTGTAAAATATAATATCTTACTCTTATCTGACCTTGATTTGTTTCCTAAAACAAAAATGTACCTCCCTAGGTTGAGTTTTGAGAACCTTCTTCATTCTTGACCTAATTGATACGGTGGTCATTTGCTTTCCTTAATCTCATATTAACAGCTGTGTACAGATCTTAGTTTGTGTTTTGATATATATGATTATGATCCTTGGAGCAAACCAACCAAAAACACTCCTCCAACCATATTACCACTACCTCTCTCATTAGCCCACTTCTCCACCACTCACAAAAACTGCCTTCCTTCCAAACCTCTCTCTTACAAAAAAAAAAAAAAAAAAAAAAAGTTTCTTTCCCTGTATTTACTTCTTACTCCCAAAACTCTTCACCTTCCCCTCACTTTACTCTCTTGTCTCTCTCAACCAAAACTCCTCTCCCGCTCTTTCTCCCTCAACTCTAGCTTCACGATCCAAACAATGTCGTCCCCGACAAAACCCGTCTTGCCCGGATTTTCATTGCAAACACACGAGGGGGCAAGCTTATCCTCTTCCCATTACGTCTTTGAACACCGATTTTGAGATTCGATCTATAATTGTGAGGATTAGGAAGATAGTCTTTGAAAACCCTCATCTCTGTGCAAAACCACCATCTCCAAAAACCCAAACAGTCATCACCATCAAACCCCTCTGAATTTCTTTGCGAAACCCTTGTTAAATTGGGGAGCATGCGGTCGACTTGCCACAAGATCGAGGATGATGATGAAAGCCAATGGGGATAGAAAGATGCTCCAGGAGGATGATGGGAAAGATGTTGGACATCGAAATTCAACATGCGGTCATTGAAAACCCCAAAACCACACTGTTGAATAAGATGATGTACAACAACGACAAAACAGGAAGCAGCTCTTTGTTGGCACGAATGATGAGAATCGACCGGCATGCATTACGAAAATGTTGAGAAACCCAGATGAGCTACTATTGAACTAGTTGAAGTGGAAGATTGGCGGTCGGATGATCTCGGAGAAAGCGAGTGATCAATGAATATAGATGAGGATGTTGTTGCAACATCAGCTGCTCATGATGATAACAATGATGAAAGCTCTAATGATATGGAGGATTATGAGCCAGAAACTGAAGATGACTCTAAGGATGAGTCAATGGTTGATGAAGAAGAACTGAGAAACTCATATGAAAGCTCAGATGACTCTGAAGATTATGAAGCTGAGACAGAGGAAGAATCTGAAGAAGAATCACTTGATGATGAGGATGTCATTCTTGGAGAAGACCAGATTGAAGACCCTGAGGTAAATGATCTATCCTCTGAACCTGTGTTTACAGATGGTTCTGATTGGGATGAAGATGCAGTTTCTCATTTGTTCTATGATAACAAGAATCTAGAAAAATATGAGAAAATCAAAAACAATGCTATAGATGTTGAGAAGATAATTAAAGAGGACTCATTTGAAGAGTATAACTTGATTGCCTATCTGAAGAAAAGGAATCTCTATTATGCTGTTACTCAATATGCTGCATTTGTTCCTGAAATCATAAGAGAATTCTATGCCCATTTATCTGAGAATTTTGGTAGTGAAGGGCATGGTAAGCATCACTGTGTGTACTTGAGAGGTGATGTATTCTTCTTGACTTCTAAGGATATCAATACTGTGCTGCATAGAAATAGGGATGAGATTGAGACTCTTGTAGAGGTAACTATGGATGAGATTGCAAGAGAGCTAACTGCAGGAAAATTAAAATCTTAGCTCTTTGGAACTCTAGATGAAATATTGTTGTTCTCTAGTATCTGTTCTTGCCGGGATATGCTGTCTGTTGGTTGCCATCTTCCGATAACAACAAGCTCGAGAAGCGACCATGTTGCTTCTGAGATTAAAATGGGTTACAATGTCAATCTGGGAGAAAGGATTCTCAAGCATCTGGAAAATTCTAAGAATAGAGGATCGAGGTCATTTGATTCTTCCATCCACGATATTTCTTGTTCTTGGATCACGGGGTATTGAGGTTAAAGCCGATGATGTCTATCATTCCAACTTTAAGTCCATCACGGTCACTAAACAACTCTGGAAACACATGGCGGGATCTGTGATCTTCCTTGGGTAGATCGATGTTTACGTGAACATGGATGTGGAGGAGAATATGCCTCTTTCTCTTGGCAAAAGCGATGTACCGAAAGCTACGTAGTTGCACTCGACATTCCTATGTTGACTTACATGTTGGGACAACATTGACTCCTAACATTGAAACTACATGCGGGTATTTTAAGCTGAGCAGGACAAGTGATTTTGGAGCAAATCAAAGGGCTTGATGGCGGATCTCAAACAATCAAGTTGAAATACTCTAGTTTCTTTTCTTTCCTCACAAAAGGGGAGAATAGATAACTTGAGTTCATTCTTCTTAGTCTGTTGAACAATTATAATTTTTGTGGAGTGCATAATATTTTTAATTCTCACGAATATTTCTTAAGATGTCTGGTTAAGGGGGAGAATAGATCTTTAGTAGTTCTTTAGTAGTTCTTAGTTATGTTTCTATGATCTGATCTCTTGTTTTGTTTTGTGATGAAAGACTAAGATTAAGGGGGAGATTGAAAGTGCAATATGCACTTATATTTTGATAATCTTGTCTTTCAATAATCAGTTCCAAGTTTGTGTTTGTTGTTGTTTGTGAAGCTGCAGGATTATCAATGTTGTATAACATTGTGAGATAAATTCAATGTTGGCATAACATTGAAGATATAGCATTACATGAACATCGAAGACAAAGCACTTTGGACGAGGATACTTGAATTTGGAAGTATTGTGAAGCGAACAAGAATTGATTTAAGGAAAAGAAACAGTTTGTGGTGAAAGCAAGAAGGAATATATTTTATGAAGAATTGAAATATGGAAATTTCCTTCTATGCGCATTTTGAAGAAAACAAGTAAAAGGAAAAATTGCCTTTGCCAAGATCCTATTGCCTTTCGACATAGATGGAAGAGGTCGACATCTCAAGTATATATATGCAAGGATTCAGCAAAGCAATGTTTGAGCTTTTTGAAAAGATCAAAAGAGATTTTAGGCTTCTTGTTTTCTGCTAGCTTTAGAGTTTGTCTAAGAGTATTCATTGTTGGAATAACTCTTTCAAACATCGACCTAGAATAGCTTTTACTGTTGGTTCTTCTAGGGCTAGTTTTGGTTGTTTAATCAATCGTTTGTGATCGTATTAAACCTAGTTGATTAGATCTACTTTTCCTGTCAGTAGATATTTTGCCTAAAGCGGCTTGATATATTTTTCTATATATTGGCTTGGTAATAGAAGTTACTTTATTCATCCGCTGCTATCTGTTTACTGTAGACATTGTTGAACAACATTGTTGGCAACATTGTCTATTGATCTTGTTTCAAAGTACCAATCCGGGATCTTAAGTTCTTACACGGAGATTGATAGGTTGGGTCTTATGAAGGTGACTGAACTTGGGTGGATGAAGCATAACGAGAAAATTGGTAAAAATTGTGGTTGGAGGAAGAGAAGCATCTTTTGGGACTTGCCTTATTGGAGCAGTCTTCTTATCCGTCACAACTTAGATTTCATGCACATTGAGAAGAACGTGTTCGAGAACTTATTCAAAACACTTTGCAACATTGAGGGAAAAACAAAAGACAATGCGAAGTCTAGAGCCGAGTTGTCTACGTGGTGTAAAAGGCCTGAGTTGACAAACAAGGATGAGAATGGTAAGTGGCCGAAAGCGTGCTACACAATTGACAACGCATCTAGGTCAATTTTGTTTGATTGGGTGAGGGCATTGGGTTTCCCAGATAATTACGCCTCAAATTTAGAGAAGTGTGTGGATTTGAAGAAAACAAAGGTTTATGGGATGAAGAGCCACGACTGTCATGTGTTCATGGAGAGGCTTATCCCGGTAGCATTTAGGAAGGCGCTACGAAACATGTATGGGCTGCTATCACCGAGTTGAGCTTATTTTCAAAAATTTAGGCACAAGGGTGGTTCATGACAAAGTGTTGGAAAATCTTGAAAGGAACATACCATTGATTCTATGCAAGCTCGGCGTATCTTTCCACCGAAATTTGGTTTGATTCTATGGAGCACTTGCGGTTCACCTTCCACATGAAGCGAGACTTCTTTGGACGTTCGATGTCGATGGATGTATCCATTGAGAGGTACTTGGGAAATTGAAGAAGTATGTCAACAACAAAGGTAAACTTGAAGGTTAGGTTGCGATGCCTACATTAGAGAGCGCAACCTTCTGCTCTTATTACTTTGATGAACACGTCCCTACGAAGACATCAAGGCCGGCTCGAAACGCAGACACATTCGAAGTTCAAGCCACTATATGTGAGTGGTATGTTAGCCACTTTATTTGGGTGATATGTTAGTCACCATTGTGTTAGTAAAATTTAGGACAATGTAAGTGGTATGTTAGCCACTATATGTGAGTGGTATGTTAGCCACTTTGTTTGGGTGATATGTTAGTCACCATTGTGTTAGTAAAATTTAGGACAATGTGAGTGGTATGTTAGCCACTATATGTGAGTGGTATGTTAGCCACTTCGTTTGGGTGATATGTTAGTCACCATTGTGTTAGTAAAATTTAGGATAATGTGAGTGGTATGTTAGCCACTTTGTTTGGGTGGTATGTTAGCCACTTTGTTTGGGAGATATGTTAGTCACCATATCTGTGATGCTGTTGTATCTTATTAAATTGATGTAACATGGTGACGTTATATATGTATTGACTTTGGATGTTGTATGAAATTGGGAATGTAAAGGTACTTCATTCCGGCGAGTTAATCCAGATCTGGCGTGTTTACGGTATGGGATCTAAAGCTATCTGAGGATATAATGTACTTGGAAGGACATTAGGGATCGGGGTGGCCCAATGCCTCCACAGGTTGATGCAGAGGAGTGGGCCATTTGGGATGCCTACTGGCGCCGAACTGATGTCCAGGACATTGCCTACATCAACAGACAGAACCGGGCGTCTCAGTCTGATGCAGCAGTGTTGAGGGTGTAACTCCCCAACTACTTAGATTTATTTAACTCTTCTAATGGGTACCAAGATGAGGGGCTCCTTGCTAGATGATTGGCCAAGGCGTAAGAACCAGTGACCAACTACTCCGTGAGGACACGCACACTTGAGTGGGGGGGGTTAGTGCCGGTTTGCTAAGTGTCGAGCCGGGATGAGACTTTGAGAGTGGTGAGGATCAACTCTGTATAATGCTCGTGATGTGACTAGCGGGATGACTTGTTCGAAGTGACTTACTTGTTGGGATGTGTGCCTTATTTATAGGCTATCATCAAAATGGAAGGGCTTGCTAGGATTGCGCCATGTGTACGGCTAGGATTGAGCCACCAATGCTAAGATGAGGCCCATAGCCCAATAATGAAGCTTTAGCCCATGCCATCTTGGACTTTAGGGGTAGTTTGGTCATTATTGGGAGAGTTCTTGAGGATGTGAGTCTGCGAGGTCCCGAGTTGGAGAGGTCGGTCAGAATGTCGATCCGGACGATTACTGGTTGTTAGGTGAGGAAGTTCTCTGTCATCCAACTCTTGGATTCAGACTCCTGAGTTCGGACATCTCACTCTTTGGTACCCACTTGCTTGGTAGCCTTATGAGATGGTCATCTTTGGATCGAGATGGCATCCGTGTCGGAGTCCTTGGGTTGGAGGGTCTTGACTTAGCACCGTGCTCCTTTCCGGGAGGCTCGGACCAAGGTGGAGTCGGACCTATGGTTCGGGTCAGACCTTGAGTCAAATCCTTTGTCCCTTTCTTTTAGGGTGGGTCGGACCATAGATGGTGCCTTGGGATCGGACCATTGGCTCGGACCTAAGTGCCTCGGATCCATTGGATGACTTGGGATGCCTTAGGATTCGCTCCTAGGTCCTTTATGATGGATTGGACATATTTCCGTATCAACATATGTCCCCCTAGTTTCCAAGTATCTTAGTAGAAGATAGTTGTGGGCTGTAGTTTGGGAAAATTTTTTTGAGGAAAAGAATCCGTTCTTGATCGATCCGTTTCGATCTCGTTAAAAAAAAAGGTGTACTCCGTACTTCGTGTGGCCATTGACTTAGTCTCTCTCCCCCCTTTTTCTTTTTCTAAAACATAAATGGCTATCAGGGACTAGGTCGAAGAGCAGACGTGAAAAAAAGAAAAAAGGGTATTTGTAATGGAGACTAAGTTTAGGCTCCGAACATCGGTAGTGTACTTTTGACGAGCTACGGTGGCGGACCGTAGGTGCGTGTCCCGTCCGAACCAGCCTCTGTGGTTGTGGGAGGGTCCGAAGGGTAATCGCCGAGTATCTGAGGTTCCACAATGTGGACAAATTATATTGGGTGGCAAGCCGCTAGACATCCGAGAAGATGATACTCCGGAGCTCTCGTGTTATGCATTGCCGAGAGAGGGAGAGTTGTTGTATTCATCTATCCAAGAGGTAAATTTTTTGTACCCATTCGTCATTTCACTTGGTATAATTGTACTATACCGTTGGATGGTTTTTGATCGACGGTGGAGATTAAATCCGAAAAATCGCGACGGATGGAGTTCCCAATATGGCCCTCTATAAATAGAGGGGTTGGCCGGTTCATTTCTCACCGTTTAGAGAGAGAATTTTTGCATTCGAGTACATCGAAACAACTACTGATCAATCCGAAGCGATCGACGCGGTTGAAGCGCGTGATCTGTCTTGAGTCAAGTCATTTCTATCTAATCATCCGAGTCCAAGTAAGTTTACTCGTCTTGTCTTAAATTATCTGTGGTCTTTCCTCTTCATGTTACTCGGATGTATGCTTATAATCGTAGTATAGTTGATAACCAATCGTACTTGATGTTGACTAACAGAATAAGTGTAATCTTGACTCGAACTAAGCTGGCGAGTAATTTGCTAGTTTTGGCTTTGAGTTGGCCACTTTAATATACATAAGCGACCTCTCGGTTGCCATCTTAAAGCTTACGATATTGCTTTCTCCTTTCCTAGGATGTCCAGAGTGATAGCCAAAATCGATCCGAAGTGAGGATATGACTCGGCGATATCCTTAACCGATAGCTCGAGGAGATTGAGATCATGGATGATGACGAAGTCTTTGGAGGTGGAACAGCGCCCATCCGAGTCGGGAAGAGCCGGTAAGTTCCTTACTTGGTTAGTTATTCAGTTACGGTCCTCCGGCGTCCGGATTACTGCGAGTGTCGCATATGCGAGGTTATTATGGCGGCTCGAGAGACAAGCTCATGAGTTATAGGAACTTCGTCGCCGGTCGGTGGCGAGAATCGAACTTCGGTAGAGATCCGAACTTTAATTAGCACCTAGGTTATAACTTTAGGAGTAATCCTAATCGAGTCCCGTTCGTTCGGATCATGGCCTTGACTATCGAGGAAGTGCATGATACTTGGAGCACCTCCCAATTTGAGCATCTTGAAGAGGGTGAGGAGGATCGTGTGCAAGTCATTGCGCCTATTAATTTGTTGTAGAGTTAAGCGTCCTCATCCGAGGAAGATGAGGAAGAAGGTGTCTTGGGCGAAGATTCTAGTTCGAGGAGGAAGATGGTGCGAGCCGTCCGCTAATGTGCTCCGTGTGGAAGCTTACGGGCAAGCGGGGGCGAGTCGGCGGTGGTGAGGAAGAAGCGTCCGGAGAGGCTAAGGAAGGGTGAGGGCGTTTTCAAGTGAAGTTCCCTCGGTCGAGACCAAGTCACTCACCCGATCCGGGCGAGTTGAATGAAGATGGTACTCGCCTACTTGTGCCTCGACCATCCGAGCCGATGAAGTAGATGAGCTCGGAGAAGATATGAGATCCGGATTGTGTGGAGATTCTTATCCGGACGAATCTCATGCGTTTATAATCCGCCTCGGGACTACATGTCGATCTATGAGATAAGTCTCCATTGTGGGTGGCGACTACCGTATCATCCGAGTTTACGGAGATTTTGAGCAGCATGGGTTTGAGTCACTTTTGATCATCCCAACTCCCTCGGAAATTTGATGTGCTTGGTGCTATGTAAATATAAAGGCATCCGCTTACCTTGATAATTTCCGTAAATTATTCAACATTAGTGTTAGTAATAGGAACACAGTTCTATCGTTTGTATGTCATGACGTACACATTTTGTCGATCCCTTGTCCTCGTTGGGAATCGATGGTTCAAGAGGTACATTTTGTCCGTCAAACTCTGAAGCCTTGAAATCCAGCGGAGAGGCCCGTGGCATTTCGAGAAGAAAATTTTCCGAAATGCGGATTGGAAACCAAACGCAGAACATCCCTTGTGGATCTGGCGTTCCACCGAATCGAATGGAGAAGTACTTTTCCAGTGCGATATAAACCTCTGCCTTTCTTGGCGGCTTGTCCGAGCAGTTTTGTGACAACATGGAAGATTTGAGTAAGTGGTTTCTCTCTACCTCGATTGGTTATCCGAGTCGGTTTATGCATTTATCGACTATATGACTACTATTTGTAGATTCTTGTGTAACTTATCGTGATTCGGATGTGCGACTTTACGGTTCGAGTATACGATGTCGACTATCTTGGGAGTTGAAGCGTCGACAAAAGCAGCTGCGGAAGGAGTTAGCGAGAGGTTCTCGGACCAGATTATCAAGGCGTCCACCGTACTCCCGATGAGCAGGCGAGGAATCTTCGTGTTCAGTGGAGGAGTCTCGGAGGGCTGCTGGGTGAAGAGGCAGACTATCCTACCCGGACAAGGGTAAGGTGGTGAACTAAGGGCTCGAAGAAGACTCGAGATCCGTGTCGAGATCCTCCATAAGCGGATCGGCCTTCTTTGCTCAAAAAGCGCTCCTCGAAGGTCCGAATCCTCCCGCCAAGAAGGGTAAGGAAAGGTGGGCGAGGCTCCAGCTGGATTGGATCTGAAGTTGCTCGGTTGTTCTTTGCTTGAATGGGCGGATTTGAGTTAAGCCGCTCAGCATAAAGTGAGTTTAAGTTTTCCGTTGGTGTTATATCTTCTTGTGGTGGAGGTATCTAACACTTAGATGTTTCGTTTTGTTTTCGACTTCTTTCTTCTTTGAAGCATGCTCCTTGGTGGTGCTCGGAGGCTACCTAGAAGAAGATTTAGTGAGGCTGCCAGGCGATTAGGCGTCCGGTTGCCGGGCGCTGAAGAAGGCCATTTTGCTAAACAAGAGGCGAGTCGGAGGCGGCCAAGATGAAAAACCATTCGATCTTTGGAGGTGATTTGAAAGTGACCAAGATAGTTTGGGCGATTTAAGTGGCCGTCTCTCGGACTTTCGAGGATAAGATCTTTGAAGGAGCTTGAGTCCGGACAAGGCATCGAATTTCCTTGATTCGGACTCCTCAAGTTTTTGCTCGAGTCAAAGTATGATGAGGCCCGTCGGATGGGTTTGATCTGGTGTGGAAGCGATGTCGGAGGAAGGGTTGGATCGGATGATTGTAACTTGGAAGCTGAGGGTATCCGCCTTTAAAAATGGAGATGGCTCGGACTTAGCTCGGGAGGTGTTTTGGACGAATCTGCTCAAATGTGAATTTGTGGGCTGGTTTTTGCGAGTCGGAGGCGAAAGTACAACCACGGTCCGTATCTCCCATCTTTTCCCTCGGTGCTCATGTCTAGTGTTTTCGTTCCTTTAGAGGACCACTTGGAGCACAACCGAGGCTGGTGACTTTGCCGCTGTCGAGGCTTTGATCACGACCTCGACGATGGAGGAGTGTCGGCCTTCTGAAAGAGGTTGAGGCTCGGAGAGCACGGAGGATAATGCCAGCAAGGTCAGCGCCTCCGGAGAAGGATCTGGCGGCCCCTCGGTCTCAACCTAGTTAAATCCGGCGAAAGCGGTGAAGGCGGGTATGCCGGTTTTTGTAATAGGGTGCCTCGGGCTGGCGATGTTGTCGATTTTGCCCATCATCATTGTACAAACATACTTATCTTTGATGAATGTTGTTGGTTCGGGCCCTTTGATGGCTCTGAACTATTTTGCCAATGAAACACTAATGTTCTTTGTTTACATCTTTGCGCGTTTAACGTACTTGCGTAGAAATTCGTCAATTCTGTGAACTCGGATAGTGGTTATTCGGCCTTGAGATCCGTCCTTGAAGACCTTAATCTTCTGATGCAAATTCTCCTTTGCGGGTCTTAGGGGGATCAACGTTGTGCCCATCGAATCGGAAGCTATAATAGAAATAAAGCGGCTCACGAATTGGTTGAACCACGTCTTGGAGTGGCGAACTGCGAGAGAAAAATAATCGCCTCGTATCGTGATAAGTTAAGGCGATTGGACGTTGACTTGGTGTGTCTTCCGAGTCATGCGGTGGTGAGATAGTAAAAGATGATCGACATTAAATCTGAGGTGACTCTATCTGAATCACGGTTGCTTCGGATGTTGTTATATTAGCCCAGAGATCGTCCGAGTGAGTAAGCTTAGTCGGTATGCTTTCGACCGTGTGGGCGGATTGTTGGGTTGGGCGATGGAAGCGAAGAGCGAACCCATGTTCGAAGCCCATTTCCGGTGAATATGGGACCGTGTCCGCTTCAATTGGTCTTCTCTTTCTATATATACTCTGGCTTTATCGGCTTTTATTAAGACATCTCGCCTTTATAGTAACGAAGGTCCGGAGCTCGAGTCCGAAATTTTGGTGAGCATGTTTATGCCATTACTCTCGCCCGTGATCTCGTCGAGGTTTCTTGATGCTTGAGTCTACCCGGGCTGGTTCTTTGGTGAGAGTCGTGGAAATCAAATTGCTCGGAAAGCCAGCCTCGGATCTTCGAGAATATGGTCCGTACCGAGTGAGGCCTAAAATTTTTGACAATCAATTCCTCTGATCGTCAGGCTAATCTTCTTTCTCAAAATTTGTGGTCTATGTCGTGACTTTTAGCCCGGAGGTAGATCATTGGATGGTCGAGGATCGTGAAATAGTCGGTTTGAATCTCAATGCATCCGAGGCATTCCGCTCTGTTATGTGCGGGGGCGACAAGTCGGCGAATTGGTTTGATAGAATCCTTCCGGTATTTAGTGGTTGATCGTAAAAACCGCCTTGAAATATTGGGAGGTTTTCTACCAATCTGTTGTGTCTAGTTGTTCGTTGCTCGGATGGAGGAGATGTATCCCTTTGAGTAGGTCTTCTAGCTCGTCCTTGAGGATGTGTATCCGGCGGTTTGGTTTTGTTATTGGTATTTTTCCGGATTGAAGGCTCGAGGAACTATGTGCAATTTTGGAAGGGTCCCCCAGTCTTGAGCTTGTTGGTCGGATCATGGGGACTCCGGAGTAACCTTCTGGTGACTCGTTTGCCTTGCACCTAAGGTCTTTAAAGCTGACTCGGTTTTGTTGGTGGCTGCGTTCGAATTGAAGGCTCGAGGGCGACTTACAATTGGGCAGAGTCCACTGACAATAAGCGGTCTTGTTGGGACTCGGACCAACGGTAGCCTCCGGAATGACTTGGGTTGACCTGACTGTCCGGGTTGGTCGCTTTCCAAATACTCTGAATTTGGGGTGTATTCATAGTATTTGGTATGAGGCGATCCGGATTATCAGTGTGATTCTTGCTTGCTTCGGAGCTTTCTTTCGCTCGGAGGTGATGAAGTATCCTCTCTGGAAGCGTCGAATGGTCTTGGTTATCTCGTCCGGCTGCTGTTAGTCTTTAGATCGTCCGAAGGGGGCTTCGAAGCCTTTGTCAGAAAACAATCAAGGTTGGGATGGTGGAATTCCTTCTTCCTTCGGAGTACCCAAAAATGTAGTCAATAGTGCTCGGACGGGGTTTGGTTCGGTAGACCAGAGTTGATTAGGGCCTTATTGTAGAAGTAAATAGATAGAGTAGGAGCTTGTTTTTGTAAGCCTGATTAGGGCTCTTCGGACCCTGACTTTGTAAATTTGTACCCCTGTTTTAATAAAAGCGTATTTGCCTTTGTGAAGGTCGGACACTGTTCGATAGTGTTGGTCCGATCCGGATCAATGTATGATCTAGGTTCGGATCGAGTAGTTAGATATCTTCATGGCCCGTTCGAATCATGAGATTTAAAGGGCATGATTATCCATAATATTTATGAAATCACAGTTGTATTGATTTGACGGAAATCGGATTACAACTTGAGGGCTTCGAGGCCTTTTTCAAAAAAACAAACACAAAAAGAGTCTACGAGATAGAGGAAGGTGGATCGTTGCCATACTTCTCTAAGTGTAAAACTTTTGGAGATTCTTGGCATTCCAAGTTCTCTTCAAGGCCGCCCTTGTTCATCTTCTAGTTCAAAGCTTTCATTAACTCTTGCCTGGTAACCTTATGCGGTCCTTCCACTTGGGCTTAAGTTTCCCCATGACTTAGTATATCGGCTCTTACGAGGACTAAGTCTCCTACTTATATGTCCTTGGGAAGGACACGTTTATTGTAAACTCGGCGGTCATGGCTTGGTAGAAGGATGTTGGCGATGCCTTATCGCTTGTCTTCAAGGAGCTCAAGGTCATAGATCCTTGAGCTCATTATCAATGGGTTGTATTCTTTGGATTCTACGGGTTGCCACCACCGTCTCGAAGGATGACCGCCTCGGATCCATAGACCAAGGAGAAAGGTGTTTCTTGTCAATGGCGGTTGGTTTGTCGTTAATCGCCCAAAGGACGCGTCGAGATCATCCATGTTGTCTTGGGAAGTTCTCAACATTTTCTCCAAAATTTTGACTATGGTCTTGTTGGTGGCTTCTACCTGGGCATTGGCTTAGGGGTGGGCAACGGAAGTAAAGTGTTGTTCTATTTTGAAGGACTGAAGCCACTCCTTCAGTCTTGACCCAGAAAATTGTGCTCCATTATGCGAAACTAGCACTCATTGGGAGTCGAAACCGAGATGATGTTCTTCGAATGAATGTCGAACTCTGCTTTCGGTGATGGTTGAGGCCTTGACTTGACCCACTTAGTGAAGTACTCCTTGCCACTATTACGAACTTCTTTTGATGTGTTCCTCGGAAAGGACCAACTATGTCTATGCCCGTCGATCGAATGGGCATGCTATGATTGCGGAATCATAGGGTTGGTCGGGCGGTGTGGTATGTTGGCATAGTATTGGCGATCCTCACGGGAGGCGGGCGATGTTGGCGACATCCATGTCGATAGTTGGCGATAGTATCCTGTCTTATGATCTTTTGTGCCAAAGTTCTTCCCCAGAATGACTTCCTGACTTAAGTGGATCTCTTCCATCATGATCTTAGCCTCTAGGCACCTCAAGTGAGTCCGTTGTAAGATCTCTTGTAGAGATCTTCTCCTAGAATAAAGTGTCTCATTAGCTCGGCATTGAATCTTCTGGCCTCTCTAGGATCCATAGGTAAAGTGCCATCCTTGAGGTAGCGGAATATATCGATCAATTCCTTTACGTGCTCACAAGGAACATCTTTCCGTTGGGGTTTGCCGGGGAGGATTCCATGTGGTCATTAGGATGACACTTCTTGTGTCCAAAGCTCCTAAGGCCGGCGTGCTTGGAGAGGGCATCGGCCTTTTCATTCCATTCTCTGTGAAATTGGTTAGCGTAAATTCTTCAAATTGCTCAACCTCTTTCTTGAGGAGTTCAAGTATTTGATCATGTTAGGCCCTTTGGTGGTGAAAGACCGAGAGGCGGGATTATGCAATTTGGAGTCTGTAGGCTTTGATCCTTTTTACTTAAAGGGCTTTCGCCATTCTTAGGCGGTGATAAGTGCTTCATATTCGCCTCGTTGTTTGTCACTTTGAAATTGAGAGTGATGGCGTACTCTAGCTTGGCTCCTTGGGACTTTCAAAGAAAATTCCTATTCCTCCCAATCGTCCGATTGATGATCCGTCCACTTGTAATGTCCACCATTCTTTGTCTCCTTCCTTTCCTCCTAAAGTGGGAGTGGGTGCTTTCACAACCTCCACTTCTTGTCGGAAAACCTTGATTGTCGAGTATCGAGTTTCTCATCCAAGAGAAACATGTGCCTCACTCTTAGTGAATCATCCATAGGTAGGTAGTATTCGGTCATAAATTTGGGCCTACCTCTTTGTGTCTCTTCCTTCTTCCTCTCCACTTGATTCCTTGATCTGGGCAATCACCACATGACTAGCCTTTTCACAGGAATTTACTTCTCTTCTTACGCTTTCTCTGGATAGTCTACAGGAAGTCGGCCGAACTTGCGCTCTCATGGCGGATGGGGCTTGATACGATATCATATTCACTTAGCTCGATAGCCCATTTGGACGGCGTCTGGTGATCCAGTTTTCCAAGACATGTTTGAGTGGCTCATTTGTAAGGACCACAATCCGATGCGACTTGAAGTAAGGCTTTAGTCTTAGTGCGGTGTAAACCGGTCTGAGCTTCTCAACCACGACATATCGGCCTCGAGCCTACAAGAGCTTTGCTCAAGTAGTAGATTAGTAAATGCTCGTTGTCTTGTAGCCGTACTAATCTGAGAACTCATTGCTTCATCGGTGGTGGCCAAATAGAGATAAAGTTTCGTCCTCCATAGGTTTGGACGGAAGGGGTGGCGAGGAGATACTTTTCAAGTTCTCGAGGCTTCTTCGCATTCCTTTGTCACTCGAACTTATTTCCTTTTCGTAAAATCTTAAAGAAGGAAGGTTCTTTTGGGACCTTGAGATAAAAGCGGCTCAGCCATTACCTTTCCTAGAAGCTTGAACTTCATTGACGGTCTTGGGGTGTGGCGGATCTACAATTGCCTTTATTTTCTGGGTTTAGCGATGCCTCTTTACGTGACCATGTAGCGAAATTTTCCCCTTTGACCAAGTGCACTTTTCGGGTTGACTTCATTCCATATTTCGAGAATAGAAAAGCAATTGTTGAGGTGTTCGATGTGCTCCTCTTGGTCTTGCTTTACACAAGCATGTCATCCACATAGACTTCCATGGTTTTCCCAATTCTTCCTTGAACATCTTGTTTACGATCGTTGGTAAGTAGCTCCTGCATTCTTGAGGCCAAAGGGCATGACCTTGAAGCAATAGACTCCTCGCCGCAAAGAATGCCGTTTTCTTGATGTCTTCTTGAGCCGTCCTAATTTGGTAGAAGCCTTGGTATGCATCCATGAAGCTTAGAAGTGCACATCCTGCGATGGAATCAACCGGTGATCTATCGTGGCAATGGATAAGGATCCTTGGACAAAACTTGTTGAGTCTAGTGAAGTCATTGCACATTCTCCACTTTCACAGGGCTTTTTCGGCGAGGACCACATTGCAGACCCGGTCAGATGTCGACTTCTTCGATATGACCTGCTTTCATTAACTTGTCAACCTCCCCTGCTATGATAGCATCCTCAACTGGTCCGAAGTCTTTCCTCTTTTGCCGGATGTGCTTGACCGTAGGATCCATGTTCAGGCGGTGAACCGCAATCCTTGGGTCTATCCCCTTGAGATCATCTGTGCTCCAAGCAAAGATGTCGCGATTATCCGAAGGCAAGTGATGAGCTTGACTCTATTTCCGTACTCATCTCGTTCAATCCGAGTTGTTCTCTCGGATTTTCTTGACCGATTGGACCTCTTTCAAGGCTTCATGGGATTCTATTCTAGCTGTCTTGGGAACTTTTCTCTGAGCGATCCGATACGATCTCTTCCTTTGGTGGTGTTAGAGTAATGGGAGAATGGCTAAGAGGGCCCTTAGCGACCGAAAGGACAGGTTCTGTGGCCCCTCTGGTTGACATGATGTAGCATTCCCAGGCTTCTCTAATGTTGCCCATTTCTTCCCCTACGCCGTCCGGGGTTGGAAACTTCACCCTGTTGTGTAGGGGAGAAGCGATTGATCTGAATTGGTTAAGTCCCGGACGGCCCAAGATCGCGTTATAGTCGAAGGTGCTATCTACTACCACAAAGAGGATAGTCTGGGTCACTCTTGTCGAAAAGTGCCCATGGAGAGTTGCGGTGGTATACTTCGATGGGACGTCTACGACCCTCCAAAACCTACTAATGAGGTATATACTCGTCCATATTGTATTTGCCCCAGATGCATTTGCTCAACAGTCCTTTTGGATAGGACATTGGAGGAGCTTCCTGTGTCGATTAGTACCTTGTTGACTTTGTAAGTGGCAATCACTAGAGAAACAACCAAAGGGACATCGGGGTCCTTGAGATCTCCTCATGAGGCGTTGGTGGGGATCTCGCTATCGTCAAAGGTGATTGCATTTGTGCCTTTTAAAATTTGGTGGGCCGTAAGCCTGTCGTTGTTTCTTAAGTGTTGCGGTCCTTTCCCTTGCATTTCACTATCTCCCCTGTTGGTCCTCCTGCAATGGCGTTGATGACTCCGCTGTACGGGAGGTTCTCCATTCCTGTCTCTTCGTGGTACCCTTGATATCTTTGGACCTGCCGAGGTGGCATTTCTAGGAGGTGGTGGTAAAGATCCTGTCGGAGGTTCAGAACCACGCTCCTCTCTTCTTTGCTCATTCCTTCTATGCTTGGAGGGTTCTTCCTCGCCTGTTGGTTCTTTCAACTTCCCGCTTCTCACTAGTCTTTCAATTTACATCTTTAATTGGATGCAATCCTCGATGAATGACCTTTACGCTTGTGGAACCTACGGTACTCTTTAGAGAATTTACTCTTCTTCTTTGCTCTTGTGAGTTTAGGCCATTGTATATCTAAGTCCTTCTCAACAATGGAAGCGAGATGTCGGATCTTGAGTGAGGTAGTATACTCGGTATCTCACAGGTGGAGTTCTTTCTCTGTGGAATTCTTTTACATCTCTGAGATCTCTTTTTGCTCGAACTTCCCTTGGCGAGGAGGAGTTCTGTCGTACTTGTTCTTTTCCTTCTTGATCCTGCTCTTATCGGGACATTCCTTGGTAATCTTCTCCATCTGAGGACTCCTTGTGATTTCTTCCAAGTACTTTTCAGTGGTGATCTCCTCATTGGAAAGCTTCCTTCTAAGCTCATCATTATAAGTGTTGGCATATAGGTGTCGGACCCGCTCTTTGATGCTATGAGGCTCTACCTGTCGTACTTCAGCGTTGAAGCGATCAAGGAAGGTTCTAAGGCCTCATGCTCTTCTGGATTATGCACCGGTGCTCAATGACCTCTTCCTTCTTTTTGCTTTCTCAAACCCTTTCAAGAAAAGGAGGCAGCGTCGCATAGGATTTGATGGAACCATTAGGTAGTGAGGTCCAATCCATTGCTTCTCGAAAGAGTGTGGTGGAAAAGTTGAGAGCTTTCATATTGTCGTTGAGTCCATTGCTTTCCATCTTACTTTCGTATCTAGTAAGATGCCTACTGAGCAAATATCTCCATAGTAATGCTCAAGGTTTGGGATAACACGGTCAGGCGTTTTCTTTCTTTTACGATCTCATCGCATAGAGGGTTGGGAGTTTTAACTACCACCTTCTCATCGCTTTGACCATCTGCTCAAGGTGGCAATTTGTGTTTCAAGGCCTTGTTGGAGGTAGATCTGCTTAGGCTGGGTCTTTCACGATTACGGGGTTGATAGCTACATGGAGGAAGATCACCGATAGGAGCGATCGGGTGCTTTCCGCCATTTGATCTCTAAGCGCTTGTTGTTGAGCTCCTTGCCCGTGGCTCCCATTTACGTCTACTCATGACGCCACGAACTTCTCCCTCGTTGTTCATGAGAAGCGTGGCTCTTCTATTGAGAAGGTGTCTCGGATCTTACGGTTGAGCTTGCTCCCCAACCTTTGTTGGATCGGACGGTGCTCATTTCTTGATTGGCGGGTTCACTTGCCATGGGATTGGCGTGGCGGGGTGAAATTTGAGGAGGTGGGTTGTTTGATCGAAGCACCCTTGAATAGTGGTGAGTAAGAGGCCAATGATTCTCATTCATCCCGAACTCACTAGGGCGGATGATCATCCATTTGGGAGGTAAAGTTTCTACAGGGAGGACCATGTGTTCTGACGGAGGAACTTCTTAAATCCCCAAGTGTCTGGACCCTTACTGGTGGATTAATGGCTCTTCCCTCGCCAGAAGAAAGACTAGCGGTATGGCCATCACTTGGATCATCTACTACTTCTCTTGTTGAGACTCTTACTACTCCCCCTCTTCTAGTGGGAGGTCTCCCCCTTTGTCTCGGAGCAGGCGTACCAATGTCAGTGGCGTTGGTTCTTGCAGACCTTCTTGTTCTTGCCATTCTTGAAGAAGCAGGACTTTTTGTAAAGATTCCCACAGGCGCCAAAATGTTGAGGTGTAACTCCCGACTACTTAGATTTATTTAACTCTTCTAATGGGTACCAAGATGAGGGCTCCTTGCTAGATGATTGGCCAGGCGTAGAACCGGTGACTACTCGGTGGGACACGCACACTTGAGTGGGGGGGGTTAGTGCCGGTTTGCTAAGTGTCAAACCGGGATGAGACTGTACTTGAGAGTGACTGAGGATCAACTCTGTATAATGCTCGTGATGTGACTAGCGGGATGACTTGTTCGAAGTGACTTACTTGTTGGGATGTGTGCCTTATTTATAGGCTATCATCAAAATGGAAGGGCTTGCTAGGATTGCGCCATGTGTACGGCTAGGATTGAGCCACCAATGCTAAGATGAGGCCCATAGCCCAATAATGAAGCTTTAGCCCATGCCATCTTGGACTTTAGGGGTAGTTTGGTCATTATTGGGAGAGTTCTTGAGGATGTGACAGTCTGCGAGGTCCAGGTTCGAGAGGTCGGTCCGAATGTCGATCAGACGGTACACAGTTGTTAGGCGAGGAAGTTCTCTGTCATCCAACTCTTCCGATTCAGACTCTGGTTCGGACATCTCACTCTTTGGTACCCACTTGCTTGGTAGCCTTATGAGATATTCATCTTTGGATCCGAGATGGCATCCGTGTCGAGTCCTTGGGTCGGAGGGTCTTGACTTAGCACCATGCTCCTTTCGGGGAGGCTCGGACCGAGGTGGAGTCGTACCTATGGTTTGGTCGGGCCTTGCGTCAAATCCTTTGTCCCTTTCTTTTAGGGTGGGTCGGACCATAGATGGTCTGCCCGGATCGGGCCATTGGCTCGGACCTAAGTGCCTCGGATCCATTGGATGACTTGGGATGCCTTAGGATTCGCTCCTAGGTCCTTTATGACGGATTGGACATATTTCCGTATCAACAGGCAGGGAGGGCCGTTCACCACCTTGGGAGGCGATCTACTGTCACTGATTATTACCAATCGGTATGTATATATATGTTTTTTTTTCAATCTAGCATTACGTGTATGTATTGTGTCTCTGATTACTTAATTGTGAGATGATAAATTGTTGACTATATATGTTGTTCAGATCGCACGGGGGGAGGTCATATCCAAGTATGACATCTTCAAGAAGGCCAAGAAGAAGGGCGGGGTATGGACCGACTGTCGGGCCTCGTCTATTGTGGTATGTTTATGTTGCTTAAATTTCATATTTGTACACTATTACAAGTTATTTTTGAAAAACATTAACTGATCATGATCATGATATCTTCTATTTACGATTTCAGGCTGAGGTTGATGCTCAGGTGGCGAGGCAGGAGGACGAGACGGATGATGTGTTGTCAACTGAACAAGTTGGCAACATCTTCCTAGAGGTTAACAAACCGGACAACAAAGGACGAATATATGGACTCGGGAGCCTCGGTTTGAGCTTGGCTAGTCCGGGGTGCTCCTCATCATCATCCCAGCAGTCTAGACGTCCGGTTTACACACAGGACCAGGTCTCGGAAATGGTATAGTCGCAGGTCCGGGAACAGGTTGCTCGGCTAACTCAAGAGATGGAGCAACAAAGGGACGAGATGGAGCGTCGCGACAGAGAACGAAGGGAGGAGAACGAGTGCCTTGATTCTGAGATGGAAGCGATTCATGTCCGGTTGACCCACCCCCGTCTGGTAGCTAGTTATGTATATGTACGTTCGGATTTATTATATTTACACTTGTTCGGATAATGTCTCCTGCTCCGGATATTACTTTATATTAGAGAAAATTACATATGGTACCCCTTAAATTGCCCCCCTTAACAGATTGGTCCCTTCTATTCAAACAATAACAAATACCTCCCTAGAGTTGACCAAAATGAAAATGACTTTCACTCTCTTGCCATGGTGGATTTTTTTAATTTAAACAATAAAGTAAATCAAAAATAAAATAAAATTGAATTATTCCTTTTATTTTCTATTTTATTTTTTTCCTTTATTGATTGTTACTGTTCATCATCTTCTTCCTTCAATCTGAGTACATGTTTTCTTTTTATTCTCGTCTCTTTTCTTTTTCCCTTCTTCTTCATTACAAAAAAAAAAAAAAAAAAAAAAAAACTCCATTATCGGCATCATCTTTATCGTTGCAAAGATTCGAAAACCACCCCAAACCCATTTTCTTCTGCCTTCCCTTCCTTCTTCCTCTTCTTTTTGTTGTTCACGACTCGAATCGGATATGACTCGATTTGGGCTGTATTTTGCTCGATGGGCTGTAATTCTGACTCCACCGGGCTGTTCGTCATGACTCAAATTGGGCTGCAGCGATCCGATTTGGTACATGCATTATATAGGAGGCTATGACTTCGACATGGGGTTGTTCACAGCTCCATAATCGGAGTTGTACAACCCATGTCGGAGCTTTTCCGACATGGAGTTTTGAAATCGGAGTTGGAGATGTGGATATGGTGTTTTGATTGTTGTTTGAATTGGTTTCATAGTTTAAGGGACTCAATTTAGAGTTTTGGAAACTTCAAGCCCTTACAATTGAGAATTTAACAAACCTAATTGCAAAATTGAAAACGTTATAGGGACCTAATTGAACTTTTAAATTTTATGAATAATAACTAGTTGGACCCAAATAATTTATGGTCATTCAATTGACTCCAACTCACCAATTACATCCATTCAATTACATCAGCGTCCCTACATTTGTTTCTCTTAATTACAAACAGGTCCACGGTCAGTTGGGGCCAAAATAAAAGAGGAAAAAATAAAATCAAAAATAAAAGAAATAGTGAAACATAATAAAAGAAACTCAAAAATCAAAATATTCAATGGCATTTTCGTTATTATGACCAACTTTGGCTGACACATCAGCAAAAAGCAAGTCCATGTCATCTTCAGGTTTGACTTTGGACCCATTTGTAATATCAAAATTCCCTCAGTTCAAAATTTTGGATGCAACTGTTATTGTTCTAATAGAAGGGTGAATCTGTTATTGCCACCAATTTAAGGGGTACCATAAGAAATTTGCCCTTTATATTATTTATCATTTATTGAAACATTTTTCGTATTATTGATTTATTATCGAACATTATATTGATTAAATAGGTGAACTACGAAAAACAGGGATTAATATGAAATAAATAGTGATGGATAGATAGTGACGGATTAATAGTGACGGAATAAATAGTGACGGATTAATAGTGATGGAATTAGTGACGGATTAACAGTGATGGAATAAATAGTGATGGAATTCCAGATTCCGTCACTAATTCCAATAATATATTTGGCGACAGATAGAAATTATTCGTCGCCAAATATAACGACGGATAGATTCTATCCGTCGCCAATAATCGATTTAAAAAAAAAAGTCAAATATATTAATCCGTCGTCCAATCCGTCGCGAATTGGACAACGGATTATCTATCCGTCGTCAAAGGCCCAGTGGGGCGACGGATCGACACTGTTTAGCGACGGAAACAGTGTATTTTTTGTAGTGTATGCGAGGGTTATATATATTTCGATTAAGAAGGCTCGCCGCGGCGAGCTATTTCTTCCGCCCCGGAGAGTGATGTAGAACAGATTTTGTGTTTTTTCCTTATTAGCTTAGAATTAGAATCTTTTCTCATACTTTCTTTTAACCGAGTTCTTAGAAAAAAGTTCCAGATTGATACTTTGACATAGGGACATAATTGGAGCTTGGTTTTAATCGTTGTTGAAGAATTGATATCGAATTCCTGGTAATATTTGATAAATTTCTATCGTTTATCTCTTCGATTCGTGTTGCTATTGTCATTCGATTTGTATGAGCTTGCGTGCAATTATCAATATGTCTATGTTTGTCATATCCAATACCTTGATTCTTTGATCTTTGCTTCTACTATGAGTAGCTAAATCACTCCGAACACAGTAGTTATGTGACAGTTTTGCGTATTCGATTCTAGGGTTAGGATTCGTTCATATAGGTTCGTCTAGTTCAAAATCTTCGTAAAAACTATCAATCCAATTCGCTAGTTCAAGATTTTCTAAATCGTTTTAGGTTAAGGATCGTGGATTGACGACTCACGATTACTCTAGTTCAAAATACTCAAATGACGATTGGTTGAGGTTGGATTGATCGATTTATGTACACCGACCGTGTGACAAATATGAACGATTTCCCTAGAGCGAATTAGCATTAATCGATCATAACTGTTGTGTTCTCTTCTCTCATTGTTAAAAACCGTTTATCTGCTTTTCTATTTTCTAGTTACTAGAAGTAATCAAAATCAAACAAACCAAATCGTTTTCACAAGTAACTGTTTGCTTTCAAACCGTTGTGGTAGCTTAATTGATTCCTTAGCGAATGACTCTGTGGTTAGCATTGTCTGTCTACAACAACTGCTTTCTACTTATTTTCTAAGTAGTAATTTGAGCACATCAAATTTGGCGTCGCTGCCGGGGACTCAATTCCTACCGTAGCGCTGAAAGCCGTTGGTTACTTGAGGCGTGATTTCATTTTACTGGGACTAACAGAAACTAAACAACAGTTTGAGTTCTTGTTATTCTGATCCAGGTATGGAGTGCTTTCCTGGTTACTACGCACCCAGCGCAGAGCTATCTGGACCAACCATTGTGGAGACAACGAATAGTCTAGAGGTACAACGGGGACCTACTGCATTCAACGATAGTACTCTGCTGGCTTTGAGTGCCCATGATGAAAAATACATGAGTCTCATGATGGAAGGGCAAGAAAGGACTAGCAAACGGGTAGAGGGGATGGTAAGCAGGATAGAGGATTTCTTGACCAAGCTGGTCGGTTTTGTAAGCACCGAGTTCGGGATGAGGAAAGCGAGGAGGCGGTTGAGCAACCAGATTCGAAGTGGAAGGGTGATCTAAAGGCTGGAACTAGAACCGCAACCACCAACCCCGGATGCCCCAGTAGTCGACCTCACTGGGGAAGACCAACCTCCGACAGAAACAGCCAACCTGTCGGTGAAACGCACGGAGGTGCTTCACAAATCTGATAAACCTTACCGTCCACCTGGACCCCCAATCAGCAAAGAACTACCATATCCAGGTAGAATCAAGAAACCCAAGGATGGCAGCAAATTCAAAGCTATTCTGGCCATGCTCTCAAAGGTGAATGTGAACATGCCACTCCTTGACCTCATTGATAATTGTTGAGGGGTTTAGCCTCGAACACTAACTAACTAAACTACCACAAATCCCCGATCTAAGATCCGCCACCAACTTGAGGTCCGACCCGATGACTTGGTCCGAGGTTGATCACCTGAAAAGACTAAGTGGGAGGGGGGGGGGGTTTAGATAGGTAACCCGGATTGCAAGTTGTCAACCCGGTAAGAGACTTTACTCAAGAGAGAGTTGTAAAGCTCCCAATGTAGTATTTATGAGATATGATTTGGAATAATTATTTCTTATCACTTGGGAATTGTGACTTACCTTAAGGTCTTGGACCTTGTGCTATATTTATAGAGACCATATCTTATGAAATGACTCATAAGATGGTGCCAAGTGTAAGCTTCAGATTTTGACACCAATGCTACCTTTGGCCCACATCCCAATAGTGAAGAGTAGCCCACATCCGATTAATGGGCCTGGGAGGGTAGTTTGGACCTTTTCCCTCTGAGAGTACTGTTCCGCCTGTTGGGTCCGTGTCAGTCCCTCGGACAGATCTTTCTGCTTGGTTGATCTGCCCTTAGGTAACTCTAGGTGTCCGAGCCAGAAGTTTCACGAAAGTATCGCAGTGGTTCTGTTATATACGTTTGGTCTTAATGTGATGGTGGCGTCCGAGATTCTCTCGTCCGGTCCATTTGGCATCCTAGGACTGACAATTTGTGGTACTTGGAAGGACCATGTGACCTTTTGTCAGGTTCGGAAGTCGTACACCTAGCTTGGTCGGACTTAGCTGAGAAGGTGTGTTGACTTGTAAGTACTAGTTGACCTGGAATGGTTTCCCTTAGGTCGGACCATTTGAGGGTCGGACTAGTACTGAACTGGCTATTTTAGCCTTGATACGCTCTAGGACACGCTCTATGGCGCCCTCAACGGATTGGACACATGTCCGTATCAACATATGTCCCCCTAGTTTCCAAGTATCTTAGTAGAAGATAGTCGGTAACTATGAAAAGAACAAGTGTGTTGTGGAGCGTGTCCGAATCGTTAACTGAAAAGGAAAAAATTCCTTTTTGTGAGATCCGTTGTCCGTGTTCTTAGGAATTCAATATATCTCTCCCCCCTTTTTAGTTCTCCGAGTTATGTAATAGCTCGGTGTGAAAAAAATATTCTATCGGAGATATATAGATCCGAGTACGGTTAGGATCTGAAGAAGTCTTCTGTGGAAGAGTGTATAGGAAGCAATCCGTTGGGCCAAATATGTGGAATGGCCCACCTAGGCTGATGAACTGTGATTCAAAAGGCCCCATGAGTCGCCTGTCCGGCCCACGGGAAAAGATCCCGGGTGAAGCGATGCGACTCTTGGATTGAAAAGATCAACGGTTGGGATTTAGACCCAAGTGATGTGACGCTTTGCCTTCCCCAATTGCCCCCTATAAATAGTTGCCTAATATGTCGCTTTCACACTTTAGCCAAACCGAAACTCAGAGCGATTCTTTAAGCAATCCGAGCAAACAAAAATCAATCCGAGCAACCAAAACTCGCAAAATCTTTCACTTTCCAACTGAGATATGTACTCTCGGAGAGCTAGCAAGGCTTCGACGTCTGTCCAAACTTACCAAATCAACTTTATCAAGTAAGTATGTCTTGATTCTTCCTGAATTTTCTTTTTTATGAGATGCTCGCTTAATGCTTGTATGCCTCTCTCTTGTCTGGACGTTTGTTTGTTGATTCCGTGGTTTCACATGTTGCATGTGGTAGACTCCTGTAGTATGCTTAGTTGGAATACTCCTCTTGTATGTTGTATTGTGCTAATTTCCCTCAGTAGCAACTTGTTGAGCGGACTTGTATAATATGTTAAATATGCATAAAAATCGGTATTGCATGTTCCTATTGTAGTATTTTGGTGCCGATTGGCACATAGACCTTTATATGCTGTCCCTGTTAGTGTGCCATGTAGGGTAGATAATAGTGCCAATGGCACGTCTTTGCGTGCCAAGTCTAGTACCTGTGGTGTCATGAGATTGTGTCCCATGTAGAAAATCTGATAAGGTAGGGTTTCCTCGGACCATTGGACTTAATAAGATACCTAAACAAACTCTCGGACAATCACAATCATCGTTTCTAACCCGTTTCCTTGTGCCCTAGGATGTCCGGGAGTGATAGTCAGAACCATCACGAGGCCCAAGGTTACGACGACGGGATATCCCAAGGATCCGAATCTGGTGCGGTAACCTCGTCCGAGTCAGACGATCTGGGGTTGGAGATCCCAGAAAACATCCTTCATGCGGAGGTAAATAGGGCGGATGTTGTGGAGGTTGTTTCATCCGGCGATTCAGATGCTGGGCAAGGGACCCATGGTACTGTTGCTGCTCAGAATGATGGGGTCAGTAGCCAAGGGAACGTTGTGAGAACAAGGGTGCGAGTCCGATCTCGGACCATCGGTAGTGGTGGCATATCGGCTGGTGGAAGTGTGCCTCGGATGGAGCAGGAAGGCGAGTCTGGCCGTGAGGCAGACGATGTAGAGATGTTTGAGGCTGGTGAGGAAGACCGTGTTGTGGCGGAAACAGGTCCGAACAACCCGAGTACATCTGGGAAACCCGGAGGTGGAGAAGAAGAGGAGGAATATGGAGAAGAAGACGAGGATGACGAGGAAGAGGAGGAAGCCTCTCAAACCACTCGTCCGCGGGGACGTTCCGGGCGGAACAATCGCCAGATTGTTCTTCATCCTAGAGTGCCCATGCATTCTAATCCACCCCTTGCTGCTGGTCGTGGAGCCCAAGCAGCACGAACTAAATTCCCTCATCTTGCATCCGCCTTGTTATAGCTGATCCGTACGGTGAACTTAATGTGGACGGTCTTCTGCCCACATGTCCGTCCAAGGTGAAGCCTGAGGACATTCCGGAGTGGAGGCGGAAGTGGGAAATCCCTGAGTCTGTCGAGATCATGGTATCAGAACCCGAGCATGCCTTTTATAATCCGCCCGCTAGATACATGTGTGTGCACGAGGCGGCCTTTTCCTGTGGATGGAAGGTTCCCATCGCGTCCGAGCTGAAGCACATTCTGAACCACATAGGTATCGGTCCGAGTCAAGTTATTCCCAAATCTTTGGGAAACCTTACCTGCTTCGCAGTCTTTTGCGCAAAGAAGGGGCAGTCGGTAAATTTTGAAAATTTTCGACAATTATTCAATGTAACTTTTAGTCAGGGGAATCCCCATTTTTATACTTTCGTAAATAGAAAATCATATAACCTCATCTCAGACCCCATCTCCTCACTCGGATCAAAGTGGTGGGAGAAGTATATCTTCGTGCGGATTGCTTTGAGGCCTGGGGAGTCCGCGAGGAGACGAGAACAATGGGGGTTGCCCAAGAAGTTTCTAAGGGAGAGTATCCCGGACTGGCGCCCTCTCCCCAAGAACGTGGCTCCATGGGTGGCGGAGATCCATAAGTAAAACAATCCACCAACTTATCCGTTCCACGGATTGATCTGTCAACTGCTGCCATACTTGTGTGGACTGACTGATGTGGTCGAGGTCGGAGGGAAGACTGACTTCTGTAAGAATCCGTAACTTAGGATTTTTTTATGCATGATCGTTGCATAGTTTTCCGCTGTTCACGGTGTTATGGATCCGTATCTAACATTGTTTGTTCCTTCTGCAGCTTACTGGTTTGAGTACATAATGTCAACCCTCCGCGAAATGAAGAAGCAACAAGCCCTTGAGCTCGCTACTGGCCAACGGGCTAAAATAATTAACACGTCCGCGGGTCTTCCTATGGCGGACCCAAAAAATGCGGCCGTGTTTGCTGCGGAGGAAGAGAGGCGGAAGAAGGCGGGTGAAGATCCGCAAGTCTTGGCGGTGCCCGACAAAGGCAAAGGTCCGGCGACTCGCAACACCACTGCCTCCAAGCCACCAACTTCTGCTGCATCCGCACCTCCGCAAGATGTGCTGATGCGGGATGCCATCACCTCGGGGAGGAAGAGGGGTGCAACCTCGGATGCCTCTCTTGCAGCCAAGAGGCAACATTTTTTCGCTATTCTGCCATTGTCGGACCAAGCTGCTCTCGATGCAGAATATAAATGGAGTCGCGGACTCCACGAGGTTGGCGGGTTGGAGAGCTCCATGAGTTGCATCAGAGGGTAAGCAGCTTATCAATGTTTTCCTTTCCATGCTTTCAGCTTTTTATGATAGAAATATAACTTTTGTCTGTGCGGACTTCCTGTAGCTCGGATGCACGATCAAGGCTATGTAGTGGAAGGCCAGCGAGCGGGCCACCATTGAAGAGGACCTTCACAAGGCGGTAGCCTCAGCGGCGGACGAGGCAGAAAAAGCAAGGCGGGCGAAAACCCACTTGAAGCAGAAGGACGATGCCATAGTCAAGCTGAAGGCTAGCGTGCAGACTCTTACGTCGGATGTGGAGTGGCAGGAGAACTTTATCGATAAGTCGATGAAGTCTTTTCTGGAATCGAAGGACTCACTTCTTGAGGACCTCCAATTTGACCGACTTGAGGCTGTTCGAGACTTTATGAAGTCGGACTCCTTCAAGTTTTTTGTGGCGGATAAAGCTGATGCGCTTCGCTTGGAGGGGTTTTCATCCGCCGTTGGCCAACTGCAAGGGAAGGGACTACTTCCTCCCAACTTTAACTGGAAGGCGGAAGGGCTAGATCCGGCCGCAGATGCCAATGGAGTTGAGATCCCGGTGGAGGTTGTTCCGGATGAGAAGCTAGGCGCGTGTGAGTTCGCAGAGATAGTCACCGAGGAAGGTGAGATTGATATTAAGAACGGCGGACCCTTCCTCCCGAAGTGTGTCCCAGATTCTCTTCGAAAGGTATGCTTCACGCCGTTCCATGAAAACATGAACTATATGAAGGATTGGTACTTCATGCCTTCTCGGATCGTCGGCCATGACGCGGACTTTAACTTGTTCGAAAACATCAAGACTTCCTTTGATGAAGTTGCGGCATCCCGCGCTACTGTTGCCAATGTCAATGCCAATCCGTCCTCCACTAATCCGCCTAGAGTTGATGAAGCCGATCCGAGCCAACCTCCTCCTCAGTAAGAAGTCCGGGGTATGCCCCGGGAAAATTTTTGTAAACATTTGAATGTTGAGATGTTTTGGTGGCACGGGCAGTTGCCAAGTACAATATTTATCATTTCTGTTGTCTGTAGTAGTCGCTCCCGGTACAATGTTACATTTGCTTTGATATAACAATTGTGTGCTCCTTTATTTTCCTTGATCCGTCCTTTATACGCTCATTTATCGTAAGTAGCAAATATACAACTTTGCAAGCTCGGACAACTGTCTTTATTATACCGACTTACTTTATGGGGATGCGTAATCTTCTAGAAGGGGGAAGGTGAAGCGGTAAAGTCGCCATTATTACTGCGTCATTTCATCTTCCGAGCCATCAGACGGTGGACACGTGGCGTGATCGTAGGGATTCTTCGTTCCTATAAATAAGGATATGGTAATTCTTCCTTTCTCACTGTTTTACCTCTCTTCAGCCTTTCCTTTTTTAGAAATTTACTCCCCGAAAAAGTCAAATTCCTTTAGGATGTCGAATCACCTTTGAGAAGGCTGCGAGAGCTAGGCAACTTCACCTTAATGCAAGCGCAGTGCTACCCGACTTGGAGAGCTTCGACGTTGGAGAACCAGATGATCCCAAGTACGATTGATGTCGGCACTGGATAAATTGTGCCTGTGGAAACACGCACCCTCCGACTTATCCTGGTAAAGGCACAATGGATGACTCAATCAGCCAGGAAGCGAGCCGAGGAAGAGAGAGAGAGAGAGCGGATGCTGAAGATGATCCGTAGGAGGATCCGAATGCTGCAACAAGCTCGTCGGGCTCAAGGTGATGGCTCGGAATCTCAAGGCTCAACCTCGGGAATCCATTGAAGGGACAAGGCGGGGTATGCCCCGTAGGCATATGTATGGTCCTCGGACCTTGAAAAGTTGTACTTTCCGTTTTTTTGAATGTTCGAATGATTTTATAATGAAATTCGAACTGACCTCAATAGATGAAGTTGTTACCTTTCTCATAGACTTACTTTGTCGGATCATTTTTTATGCCATTTACTTGCAAAATGGCCAGCAGGTACGAACTCGGACACGGTTAATGGGCTTGTCTGGATCAGGTAGGGTAAGCTCAGTCGATCCAACACTGTTCGGCCCTACGGATGGCCCAAGCCCATTGTCGACGTCAAGGTTCTTACGTGTCGGACGCTTATTGGTTCGTCCTATCTATAAATACCCGAGTTCTCCTTTGCATTGATCGCCTAAATCCGACTCCAACTTCCATTCTTACTGAAAATTTCCACCTTCTTTCTCAAACTCGGATAGATCTTACAATTTGAGCCCGGTAGTACCCATAAGAAGATGATTTATTGACTAGTCTCCCCCTCGAGACTCCCGTCCACTCTCAAATCGGCGCTTGTCTTGAGTTTGAGAGTGGCGTGGGTCTGGAGGGGATGATTGCTCAAGATCAGTTGTTAAAAAATACAGATCTTGGGAAATGTTCAGATCCGAGGGTAGACTAACAGATGATCTTATCGGTCGTATGTGCGATCCACCCGGTAGGAGCTTTTCCTTTCTGAGGAGCTGCTGGCAGGTGGGTCGCCATACGATCAATGCGTCAGATCCGTGCTCGGATTCGTCAAACAGGTACCTTTGAAGAACCCCCCTATCCGGAGATAGGAGGTTTGGATTGGTTGAGATTTTGGTCGTTTCGACTTCTAAATACCATTGTTCGTTGGGACTCTGTACTTCCCAGGCACAGGATCTATACGAGTACACCATGGTACGGTGATATCATAAAAGATTCTGTCATGTCTAACCATTTTTCAATGTGCAGGTAGATCGGGCTCTTGGTTTCCAGGGAAATTATGCTTATCGATTGACACGGAGAAAGCTTTCCTGACGGAGGAATAATCCCGAGAGAAGATGACAAGTCTACAAAATCCTTTCGTTACCTTTTAGCATTGTAACCGTAGATCTTACAAAGATCTGAGATTGTAAACTGTAAATACAGTGTTATGGATGCCTTGTTCCGTGTATGAATAAGATTGCTTGCTTTTCCGCTGTCTGAATACGAGTTTTCAGATTTATGAATTGAGAAATAAAAGTTGTATTGATTTGACGGAAATTCAATTACAACTTTGTGGGCGTAAAGCCGATGACAAAGAATAACGAAGCAGGCGGAGTTCCGCGTAACAAACAGTTTTTATCCTAAAATATCCAAATGACCGGCAGAAGTCCGTGTAACCATACCTACGCATAGAACTTTTGAAGGTTCCTGGCATTCCAAGTACGCTTGAGTGGGTGTCCGTACTCGTCTTCCAATTCGTAACTTCCGTTCACTCTTGCACCAACGACCTTGTAAGGTCCTTCCCATTTAGGCTTAAGCTTCCCAACATTGCTCAAGATATCAGCTCGGCGGAGCACTAGGTCTCCGACCTGTAAGTCTTTCGCTTGAACATTCTTGTTATAGGCTCGGGCTGCAGTTGCTTGGTACCTGTGGATATTAGCCAATGCTTCAGTTCTTTTCTGTTCCAGCATGTCTAGATCAAATATCCGAGCTTCACGATTGACGGAATCATTGAACCCTTGGACCCTCATTGTTTCAACTGCAATTTCATTTGGTATGGGCCTTCCGAGCCATAGACCAGGGCAAATGGGGTTTCTCTAGTTGTGGTCCGCGCAGTGGTGCGATGAGCCCACAGTACGCCATCTAGGTCATCCGCCCAACTCTCCTGAGAAGTTCTCAGCCGCTTTTCCAAGATCTTAACAATTGTCTTGTTCGTGGACTCAGCTTGCCCATTAGCTTGTGGGTATCCGACAGATGTGAAGCGTTGTTCAATCTTGAAATATGCCAACCATTCCTTGAGTCTGTTGCCCGAGAATTGAGCACCATTGTCCGATACAAGAATTCTTGCTAGTCCAAAGCGACAAATGATGTTTTTCCAAATAAAGGTCCGCACGCGGCTTTCCGTGATAGTTGCCACAGCTTCCGCTTCTACCCAATTGGTGAAATATTCCACGGTCACAATTAAGAATTTCTTCTGTTGAGTGCCCCTTGGAAATGGCCCGACAATATCCATTCCCCATTGATCAAACGGACATGCTATGACTGACGGATTCATAGGGTGTGTCGGACGATGGGGAACATTTGCATAATATTGACAATCAGGACATCTTCGGGCGTAGCTCGCGGAATCCTTATCAATGGTAGGCCAGTAGTAGCCTTGTCGAATGATCTTCTGAGCAAGAGTTCGTCCTCCGGAATGGCTTCCGCAGCTTCCGTTGTGAATTTCTTCAAGCACAGTCTTCGCTTCTTGCGGACCTAAACATCTCAAATGAGTCCCAGCGAAAGATTTCTTATACAAATCTTCCCCAAGTATAAAATACTGTTTTCTCGGCGCTGTACACTCCTTGACTCCTTCGGATCAGCTGGTAATGATCCGTCTTTGAGATAACTAAAGATCTCAGTCATCCAGTTCCTTTCTGTTTCAGTTATCATAACAGTTGGAGTAGGACTCATGACGGATGAGTCAGTAATAGTGAGTAGGATTACTCTCCTCGTGTCTAGAGCAGCTGTTGCGGACGCAAACTTTGCCAGAGCATCCGCTCTTTCATTCCATGCCCTATCAAACTTCTCCAGGGTAAACTCATCAAAGAGTCTAGCTTCTTGCTTAAGTAGATCAAGATACTTGATCATTGAAGGACCTTTTGTGGCAAAAGCACCAGAAAATTGGGCTTCAACTAACTATGAATCTGTGTAAGCTTTGAGTTTCCGGATCTGCAGGGACTTGGCTAGACGCAGTCCGACTAACAGTGCTTCATATTTAGCCTCATTATTGGTGACTTTGAAGTCCAAGGATATCGCATAGTCGAGTTCCGCGCCATCAGGGCTTTTAAGATAGATTCCAATACCTCCTACTCTTCCAGTGGAGGAGCCATCCACTTTCAATGTCCAAACATCAGAGGGATGTTCTTTGGTTTGGAGATCTTCTGTAAGCTCCCGAGTTTCCAACCTTTGTTCCTCCTTCTCTTTAACATCCGGATCAGAGTTGTTAGTACCGGATTCCCTTGTGATATCATCGAGAAGGAACATTTGGTTTACCCGAGATTCCTCCCATGATGTAGTCTGAGACTGATTGATGAACTGAGCATCCTCGAGGTTTTCGGGGCTGATCTTCGGCGGAACCGACTTTCGGTTGATCTGCTTGGTGATTAGGCATTCAAATGCCTGTTTATCCGGGACTTTCTCTGACTCCGCTTCAGGGTATTCTGCTAGAAAGTCAGCAACGACTTGAGCTTTCTTGGCTGTCGGAGCCTGATAGCTAATGTCGTATTCGCTCAGCTCAATGGCCCACTTAGAGAGTCGTCCGGATTGGTCGGGCTTTCCCATGACCTGTTTCAAAGGTTCCGTAGTTAGTACTAATATTTTATGAGACTTGAAATATGGCTTTAATCACCTTGCAGTGTAAACCAGAGCATATGCAAATTTCTCAATCTTGACGTATCGTGTCTCCGCCCCAGCAAGGGCTTTACTACGATAGTAGATTGGCAAGTGATCATTAGCTTGGACCCGTACTAATACGGAACTCATTGCCTCTTCCGTAATTGCTAGGTAGAGGTAGAGTGGTTCTCCTTCAACGGGTTTGGAGAGCAGCGGAGGGGAATGGAGGTACTTTTTCAAATTTTTAAAAGCCTCAGAACATTCCGCGGTCCACTCAAAGCTCTCTCCTTCCCGGAGGATTTTGAAGAACGGAAGGTTCTTCTCTGCGGATCGCGAAATAAAACGACTTAAGTACATGAGACGTCCAATAAGCTGTTGTACCTCATTGAGGTTCTTCGGATGAGGCAGATCTAGGATTGCTTTGATCTTCTCGGAATTTGCGCTTATCCCTCTCTCTGTGACCATGTAGCCCAAAAACTTTCCGCCCTTCACTCCGAAGGTGCACTTTTCTGGATTCAGTTTCATCCCGTACTTCCTGAGGATAGCGAAGCATTTGCTCCGGTGCTCTATATGTTGTTCTTCGATTTTGATTTTGACGAGCATGTCGTCTACGTATACCTCCATGGTCTTGCCAATTTCTTCCTTGAACATCTGATTCGCCAGTCGTTGGTAAGTTGCTCCCGCATTTTTCAATCCGAAGGGCATCACTTTAAAGCAATACACTCCTCCCGCAGCAAAGAAAGTTGTTTTCTTAACATCCTCCTTCGCCATCCGAATCTGGTAAAAGCCTTGATACGCGTCCATGAAACTCAGTAACGCGCATCCGGCTGTAGAATCAACCAATTGGTCAATCCGTGGCAAACGGTATGGATCCTTTGGGCAAAACTTATTTAGCCTGGTGAAATGATTGCACATCCGCCATTTGCCTGGTGACTTTTCTACTAGAACCACGTTGCAAATCCAATCAGAATAATGGACCTCTTTGATATGTCCTGCTTTCATGAGTCGATCAACTTCAGCAGATATGATGGCATCCTTGATAGGACCGAAATCCTTTCTCTTCTGGCGGATATATTTAATCGAGGGATCCATGTTCAGACGGTGAACAACAACCCTCAGATCTATCCCCTTTAGGTCGTCAGTACTCCAAGTAAAGACAACACTGTTATCTCGGAGACAAGCAATGAGCTTCATTTCCACTTCCGCATTCATCTCTGTCTCGATTCTAGTCTTCTTATCCGGGCTCCCAACAACAAGCTCAACTTCCCTGAGAGTTTCATGAGGCTCGATCCGTGCAGTTTTAGGGAACTTGTCCTTCTGGCTCCCTACCCCAATATCAGGATTCTCCTTTATTGGTGGAAGAACAACCTGCGGATCAGAAGTCACAGTGACTGCTAACACGGGTGCGGATGCTCTCCTTGTGGACATAATATAACACTCCCAAGCTTCTCGGATGTTCCCCACTTCCTCTCCAACTCCGCACGGGGTCCAGAACTTCATCCTATTATGGAGGGTGGAGGATATAGCTCGGAATTGATTGAGTCCCGGACGACCAAAGATGGCATTGTAGTCAAAAGTTCGATCCACCAGTACAAAACGGACTAGCTGTGTCAATCTTGCGGGATGTGTCCCAAGTGAAACATGAAGCATGACACTTCCTAGGGGGCGAACAGTTCCTCCTCCAAACCCTAATATGGAGGTATTGACTCTCTCATATCGGATTTCTCCCAGATTCATCTGATCTATTGTCGATTTGGAGATGATGTTGGAGGAACTCCCTGTATCTACCAGGATCTTGTTTACTCGATAAGTTGCAATGGTTAAAGAAACCACCAGCGGAACATCCGGATCATCTATGTCTTCGCCTCCTGCCGTAGGAGGAGGGATCTCACTATCATCAAAGTATATAGCATTTGTTCCTCGAATTGCTGGAGCAGCATATGATCTGTCATTGTTCCGGAGATTCTGAGCTGTCCTCTCTCTTGTGTTCTTACTATCGCCCCCAATTGGTCCGCCTGCTATGGTGTTGATCACTCCGCTGTATGGAGGGTTTTCCATTTCAATGTCATCATCGTACCTGTATGGGTGTCGGTCCGTGTGAGGCGGATGGTTGGCTGGCGGAGGTGGCAAGGATAGAGGATGGGGCGGTGGCTCTGTAGCTCTATCATCCCTTTTTCGTTCCGTCCTATCATGTCTAGGAGGCTCGTCCGTATAGACGTGCTCCTTCAACTTTCCCTCTCTTATCAAATGTTCAACCTCCGTTTTCAGTTGAATGCAATCGCCCGTCTCATGACCACGGCTCTTGTGAAATTTGCAATATCCCTTTGCATTCTTGTTCTTCCTGTTACTGTGAGATGGCTTGGGCCATTGAATATTCAACTTCTTCTCAATAATAGTTGCCAAGATGTCGGATCTTGGTCTATTGAGACGGGTATAATCCGCATATCTCCTTGGCGGACTCCTTTCTCTGTGGAAGCCCTTATCTCTGTGATCCTTCATCGGATCAAACTTATTAGGGGCGATGCTCTTGTTTTACTGGCTCCTTTCCCTTCTTGGATCCTGCTCTCACTGGAACATTCCTTCAGTACTGCTCTCCATACATTACTTCTTCACAGATGTCATCCAAATGATTTTCACTCCTCACTTCCTGACTAGAAAGTTTTCTGCGGAGCTCTGTGTTGAAAGTATTAGCATACAGGTGACGGAACCGTTCCTTAATATTGTGTGGCTCAACTCGAAGAACTTCCGCGTTAAAGCGATCTAGGAAGGTCCTGAATCCTCTTGCTCCCTTTGGATAACTTCTGCCAGATGCTCCACAGTGCGCCTTCTCATCTTTGATTTTCCAAATCGTCCCAGAAACTTGGAGGTGAGGTCCACATAAGATCTTATCGACTTGTTTGGCAACGCAGTGTACCAATCCATAGCTATTCCGAAGAGGGTGGATGAAAAAGTGAGAGCCTTCGTATTATCACTCATCCCCTTGGAATCCATCTTACTATTGTACCTTGTCAAGTGGCCAACGGGACAAGTATCCCCATAATAGTATTCCAAATTCGGAATCACTTGATCCAAGCTCCTGTTCCTTTCCTTTTCTCTCATAATGTCATCGCACAAAGGATTCGGTGCACTTGTAGCTACCTGCTCATGATCCTTCACCAAACGCCTGAGGTTGAGAATCTAGGCTTCCAAGGCTTTTTGCTGAGCCTAGATTTATTCTGCATTCATTATCTCCCCCGTCCTAGGATGAACTACTACATCCGCAGGGAGTTCATCTAAACGGACCACTGGAATGGTTTCCGCTACATGATCTCTGGCTCTTAGAGGTGCTTGTTGCGGAGCTCTAGGCTGCCTGTTATCCTCCTCCTGATACTCTCTCCTACCGTTCGGACTTCCTTCACCCCGAACTTGGGAAGCAGATGCTCTCCGATCTAGAAGGTTCCGCAGATCCTCTTGAGGTAGCTGATTCCCCAACCTCTGCTGGATCGGACGTTGCATGTTCCTTGATAGGGCTGGCTCTGCTTGAACTGGAGTAGCCACTGGCGGAGTGACTTGCTGAGGATGGGCATTGTTAGACCCGAGGCAACCTTGGATTATCGTGAGCAATCTATCGAACTGAGTCTCACTTAATCCGAGGTCACTAGTGCGGACGATGCGACCATCGGGCATAGTAAACTGTTGACCTATAGTGGGGCCTTGAGCTTCTGCCGGAGAAACTTGTACGACCCCTTCTCCATGGTTCTCAGGTACAATGTTCTCAGGAACATTTCGGACTCTTCTGGTCGGAACATCACCTCCTTCATCTGTGGATTGGCTTGCTGTGTGGCCATCACTCGGATACCTTCTTCTTATAGTGTTCCTCCCTGTTGCATTGGTTCTCCGCCCTCTACTTGGTGGACGTCCGTGTGGACGTGGGGGTGGAGTTCCGACGTCAGTTGCACTGGTTCATGCTGCCCTTCTCTTTCTTGCCATTCGAGTGATTGAAACACGGAACCTTTCGTAACGATTCCCACAGACGGCGCCAAAAATGTTAAGGGGTTTAGCCTCAAACACTAAACTAACTAAACTACCACAAATCCCTGATCTAAGATCCGCCACCAACTTGAGGTCCGACCCGATGACTTGGTCCGAGGTTGATCACCTGAAAAGACTAGGGGGGGGGGGTTAGATAGGTAACTCGGATTGCAAGTTGTCAACCGGGTAAGAGACTTTACTCAAGAGAGAGTTGTAAAGCTCCCAATGTAGTAGCTATGAGATATGATTTGGAATAATTATTTCTTATCACTTGGGAATTGTGACTTACCTTAAGGTCTTAGACCTTGTTCTATATTTATAGAGACCATATCTTATGAAATGACTCATAAGATGGTGCCAAGTGTAAGCTTCAGGTTTGGACACCAATGCTACCTTTGGCCCACAGCCCAATAGTGAACAGTATCCCACATCCGATTAATGGGCCTGGGAGGGTAGTTTGGACCTTTTCCCACTGAGAGTAATGTTCCGCCTGTTGGGTCCGTGTCAGTCCATCGGACAGATCTGTCTGCTTGGTTGATCTGCCCTTAGGTAACTCTGGGTGTCCGAGCCAGAAGTTTCACGAAAGTATCTGAGTGGTTCTGTTATATACGTTTGGTCTTAATGTGATGGTGGCATCCGAGATTCTCTCATCCGGACCGTTTGGCATCCTAGGACTGACAGTTTGTGGTACTTGGAAGGACCATGTGACCTTTTGTCAGGTTTGGAAGTTGTACACCTAGCTTGGTTGGACTTAGCTGAGAAGGTGTGTTGACTTGTAAGTACTAGTTGACCTGGAATGGTTTCCCCTAGGTCGGACCATTTGAGGGTCGGACTAGTACTGAATTGGCTATTTCAGCCTTGATGCGCTCTAGGACACGCTCTATGGCGCCCTTAACGGATTGGACACATGTCTGTATCAACAATAATGTCCCCTCCTACTCTAAGTTCTTCAAGGATCTCAATGCAAGCAAGAGGAAGTTGGCCAACGAAAAGCTAGTTCTACCAGAAACAGCTAATTCAGTGGTTGGCTTACCAGTGAAACAACAAGATCCCGGGAGCTTTGTGATTGATATACAGATGGAAAATGGGAGGATAGCAAAAGGAATGCTCGATCTGGGAGCCAGCATCAATCTTATCACCTATGCTCTATACCATGAGATGGGGTTGGGGGAACTGGCACCAATAAACATGACCCTGCAACTAGCCGACAGGAGCATCAGGCGCCCCCTGGGAGTGATTCGTTATGCACTGGTCAGAGTAGACACCTTCCTAGTTCTAGTAGATTCGTGGTACTACCCGAGCCAACACTAGTAGTAAGGACCATGTGATCCTTCTGGGAAGGCCCTTTACGAAAACAGTGAAGCTGCAGGTCGATGTAGCGGAAGGGAAGATTGCCATGGAAATTGGTGGCAACAAGATCAGCAAGGATGCAACACGACCGGCAGGTAATTCTGACACCTACTCAGTGGAAGAATATAATCTGATTTCTGAAGTAAATGCTGAGTTTGATGATATTGTTGATGAATGTGTGCATGCTACTTACCTAGCTACATTAACTGATGATAAGCTAGAAGCAGCTTTAACCCTTAGCTCTGATGAGGATATGCTTTGTGAGGAGAGTAGTGAGATAGTCTGCATGCTTGACTCGGCTGAAGTCGACCCTGGTGAGGAAATCCACCCTCTTGGTGGAAACACTGGGGAAATCGATCCCCCTAAACCCGACCTTAAGGAGCTCCCATCCCATCTTAAATATGCTTTCCTAGGAGAAAATAAAACTAAACCTGTGATAATCTCTTCGAAATTGCAAAAGGACGAAGAGAATAGGCTAGTAGAGCTTTTGAGAGAGAACTCCGAAGCCATAGGATGGGGGATTGGTGACATCAAGGGAATTAGTGCGACTAGGTGCACCCATAGGATTAGTCTTGAAATGATGCCAAACTTGTGAGGCAACCCCAGCGTAGGCTTAATCCTGTCATGCAAGACGTAGTTAAAACTGAGGTGCTTAAGCTGTTAGAACATGATATGATCTACCCTATAGCCGACAGTAGATGGGTAAGCCCTGTGCATGTTGTCCCGAAAAAGTCTGGAGTAACTGTTGAGACCAATGAGAAAGGGGTAGAGGTTCCTGTTAGGAAGACCACAGGGTGGCGTGTTTGCATAGATTACAGGAGATTGAATGCTGCTACTAAGAAGGATCACTTCCCCCTGCCCCTTTATTAATGAGATGCTAAACCGCCTTGCGGGACACGAGTTCTATTGTTTTTTGGATGGTCTTTCAAGTTTCTATCAGATTCCCATAGCACAGGAGGACCAAGAGAAGACCACCTTCACTTGCCCATATGGCACCTTCGCCTATCGCAGGATGCCTTTTGGCTTATGCAATGCTCCGACAACTTTCCAAAGGTGCATGCTCTCTATCTTCTCTGACATGGTGCATGATTTCATTGAGGTATTTATGGATGATTTCTCTCTTTTTGGTGACTCCTTCAACGACTGCCTTGGTAAACTTGATAAAGTCTTGAAACGTTGCATAGAGTGTAATTTGACCCTTAGTTGGGAAAAAAGTCACTTTATGGTGCGAGAAGGTATTGTTCTAGGGCATGTGGTTTCAAATCAAGGGATTGAGGTAGATAGAGCTAAACTTGATGTTATAGTGAAACTTCCCCCCACCCACTTCTGTGAAAGAGCTACAATCTTTTCTAGGACATGTTGGATTCCATAGGAGGTTCATCCAGGATTTCTCAAAGATTGCTAAGTGCCTTAGTAACTTGCTTGTGAAAGATGTTCCTTTTGTTTTCAATGATAAGTGCATGGAAGCCTTTAATACCCTGAAAGAAAAGCTTGTTTCTGCCCATATTGTCATGGCACCTGATTGGTCTTTACCTTTCGAGATTATGTGTGATGCTTCTGACTATGCTATAGGTGTTGTTCTAGGACAAAGGGTCAATAAGCATTTTCATGAGATCTACTATGCCAACAAAACTCTAAATGGTGCACAGGTTAATTACACTACCACTGAGAAAGAATTCCTGGCTGTCATATTCGCCCTGGATAAATTCAGGTCGTATTTGAAGGGATTCAAGGTAATAGTGCATACTGACCATGCAGCAATCCGCCACCTTATGGCCAAAAGCAATTCTAAGCCTCGCCTTATTCGCTGGGTCTTGATGCTGCAAGAGTTTGTCTGTGAAATAGTTGACAAGTGTGGCAAAGACAACTTAGTGGCAGATCACCTTTCCAGGATTAATCCTGGCGCCATCGCCCCATCCCCCCCCCCCCAAATTCCTGATGTTCTCCCTGATGAGCATTTATTCTCTGTTAGTTTAGAATCCTGGTTTGCCGACATTGTTAATTTTAAGGCTACAGGTTTGTTTGCCGCTAACATGACTTCGCAGGAAAAGAAGAACTTTGCTATTCGTTGCAGGAGCTACTTCTGGGATGGTCCATACTTGTTCAAACTGGGCAATGATGGTGTGATGCGGCGATGTGTTCCGGAAGATGAAGTGGGAAGCATACTTGCACTCTGCCACTCTTTGCAGTGTGGTGGGCACTATAGCGGGAAGAAAACGGCCTTGAAAGTTCTTCAATCAAGTTTTTTCTGGCCCTCTCTTTTTAAGGATGCTCATAAATTCTCGTATTAGTTGTGATGCCTGTCAGCGAAGTGGCAATATAAGCAAGCGGAATGAGATGCCCCTCACCAGTAATCTTGTTGTTAAACATTTTGATGTGTGGGGCATCGACTTTATGGGACCCTTCCCCAAGAGTAATGGCTTTGAATATATCTTGGTTGCTGTTGATTATGTGACTAAGTGGGTGGAATCAATTTCAACCAAGACTAATGACTCCAAAGTTGTTGTCTCTTTTCTTGCAAAGAATATTCTTTGCAGGTTTGGTACCCCCAGGGTAGTAATCAATGATGGTGGCTCCCACTTCATCAACCGCTCCTTTGCGAATCTGTTAGAAAAATACGGAGTGCATCATCGGGTTGCTAGAACATATCACCCTCAAACTTCTGGCCAGGTAGAGGTCAGTAACCGGCAGATTAAGACCATACTTGAGAGGGTGGTGAAGCCTAACCGGAAAGACTGGTCGTACAAGCTGACTGGCGCTTTGTGGGCATATTGCACTAGCTATAAAACTGTTATAGGCACCACACCCTACATGCTAGTCTATGGGAAAGCTTGCCATCTACCTGTAGAGCTTGAGCACAGAGCAGAGTGGGCGATTAAGACCCTAAACCTTGACTTGGATGCAGTCGGAAAAGAGCGTTTACTGCTCTCTCGGAACTGGAAGAACTCCGGAACACTGCTTTCGAGAATGCTAAGATCTATAAGGCCAAGACTAAGGAGTATCATGACAAGGGAATTATTCGTAAGGATTTGACCCCAGGTATGAAAGTTTTACTCTTTAATTCTCGCCTTAAACTGTTTCCAGGTAAGCTGCGCTCTCGATGGGATGGACCGTACGAAATCGTTCAAGTGGCGCCACATGGTGCTGTCGAACTCTTGAACCCAAGCGACGGATCCACCTTCAAGGTCAATGGACAACGGGTCAAGCCATACCTGGAAGGATTTAAAGAGCAACCAGGTGAAGAGGTTGTTCTTAGCAAGTCTAGTACATGACTAATAAAGGTACACCTGCAGACAAGTCCCTATAGCTCCTATTCTCTTTTCTTTTTCACTTTACACTTGAGGACATGATTGAGTTTAGGTTTGGGGAGGGGGAATCTGCTCTCTAGTGTCTTGTCTGCATTTTTTCTCTATTACCTGAGTCCCTAGAGTCTTTCGTCCTTTACTTTCCGTATGTTTTGGTCATTTTTTTTTCTTTTTCTTCTTTTCCCTTCTAGAGTCTTTCGTGAGTCGTTCTTCCAAGTTATTAAAGCTCCTATTGTGAGTGTTAAATTCGCTAGCTGCTTATGTTTTGCATGATATTTAACTAAGGTGGCGTAGTGGATTTAAAATCCTGTAAGTTTGTTTCTCTTGTAAATAGCAAGTCTGTTTAACTCTTTGGTCCAAAAGCCGGTGAGAAACTTTAAAGCCGATGAAAAAATATTGTACCGGCACCTGTGTGAATTATTCGGGAAGTGCAAACTCCCTTGTTTGCGCCTCTTCATGCTCATGTATACTCTGTTAAGTTTAAGTATGACGAACGACATGCTCTTTATGATCTGTTTTATCAAAGCCAGTGCATTACGAAGAACCGGTTTGGGGAGAAGAATTCTGTTGTGCTGATATGTTTTCTTATACTTGTAATTTGTGTTACTTCCCATGATTAGTTGATTCGTCTCGGAGTGTATCTGTGGTGCTTGTCATCACCGTAGTCGTGTTGGGCGTGTTTCAAATACTACCTATATACCGGCGTGTTCCTAAAAAGCCATATGTCCGTGAGGGTTGATGGCACATATACCAAACCGACACGCACAAAAGTGCGGACTTCGGTAAAACAGACACTACCAAAAAATTGAGACTAAAAGAGTCCATCGTGGCCAAATTGATTAACATGTAATTCATTGTATGTAAAAATGTGGTGATATGGAAGTTTGGTTGTATGCTCTGACACGTTGCTGCACGTGAAGAAGAAGTCCCTTCCGACTTAACTGACTGAGTATTTTGCATGAGGTATTTGAGGCATCTTTGTAACGAAAGTCACCTTCCTTTTCTCTTGCCATTTCTTGAGTGATTAACCCACTGGACACTTTCAAAGTGTGTGAGAGAGAAATTACTCTGTAATTTGAGTTATTTATGACATTTATATATACCTTTTTCGTAAAACATACTAATTCTATACAAGGGAAATTACTCTGTTATTATTACTATGTCCATCACAGAACAAAATACCGAATTATACAGTTCCGAATTTCTTCACTCTATGATGATGATGAGCAAATTCAAGTTAAGTTCCGATACTATAAAGTTCCATATTTCCATTTACTTTGTTACTATGACAATGGACAAAAGTTTAGGATGGTCTATGTATCACATCAACGTCTATGTTGATCCTTAAGAAAACAAGGTTTAATTGGGGAGGGGTTAATATACTTAAAAAAAATTTAGTGTCTAAAACTTATCTGGGATTTTTTTTAATTCTTGGATTAGAACGTCTCTTAAAAACGAAATGTCTCAATGATGGCATTAAATTTAATTTGGTCAATTCGTTTTGATTCGAAGTCATTTTTTCAATAATTTTGGTTCAAAATCATTTTTTCAATTATTAAAAATTCCCAGAAAATATAAATTGTCAATTATACCCTTATAATATAATTATTTATTTCTAAAATATCTAGATAAACAATTTTAATGATGTAAACAAACAAAATAGAAATTGCGTATCCATCTTCAAACGCATTTGAAATTATGATAACAGTTTTCTAAATCGAGTAACGTGAACAACGAAGGTCAAGAACACGGCCAAAGTGTGCAAGTACCAAGAACCCTAATTGTTCATGTAAAGTAATTCCCAAATTCGTTAGGCCCGTGCCGGATTGATGGAGACAATGATCCAGTTTAGGGAAAAGAAAGCACTATGATTCATGTTTTAATACTGATCTATAGAATTGATCAATCTATTCTAATGCCTCTAAATCTGTTCCAGCTAGAAAAAAGAGCAAACGAACAGAATTTTCCAACAAATTAGGGGGGAAATACAATTAGACACTAGAAGGCAAAGAATATAATGGTGATTTTTACTACTCTGGCCAAGGCAGTCCCATTTCACATTTTGGGATGTGATTGTCCTGCATAGTTCGATCGGCCTTCTCGTAGGAGACCTTGTTCAGACTCCTTTCGTCGGACAACAGAGGAAGGTTGGGCGGGCGGCGGCCGGAGCTATGGACGATGAAGGTGATGAATCGATCTGGTAATGATGAAGGCGTTGGATATGGCCATATGTGAAAGTGTAGGGGCTCATTGATATTTGTGGGATTAGGTTATAGTACGTGGATTCGTTCAAATGATGATCCGTTGCACATGCCTAGTCGCCCTATTATATAATAACTAGAAAAATTATGCACAGTGAAAAATTTCACGTGCTAAATAAATGAGTGTCTCATATTAAAATTAAATATGCATGACATAAACATTATAATATATATATTCAAACTTATACTTAGTTAATTATAAATTCAATCACAATATACGTTATATGATTTATTAATAAAAATATGAATTTTTATGATTATAATAGGTGGGAGTAGTGGGAGATGATGGACAACTCACTTCTTTTTTTCTTTTCCTTTTTAACTTTACTAGTAAAATTATGCACGTGAAAATTAACGTATCAAATAGATGAGTGTATCATATTAAAATTATTTATGCATGACATAAAAAATATAATATATATTTAAACTTATAATTAGTTAAAAATTCAATTATAATATAGAAGTAAGTTATATGAGTTATTAATGAAAATATAAGTTTTGGTGATTATAATGGGTGGGAGTAGTGGGAGATGATTTACAACTCCCTTCTTTTTTCTTTTTCTTTTTAGCTTTATTTTTATATATGAAATTTGGAGTCAAAATTAATTTAATTGGTCAAAATTAAATTGATTGGTGTAACAACTACCTTTGGATAGTTCTCTTTTAGAATAGTAAAGATTTTTATAGGTGAAATTTAGAGTCAAAATTAATTCAATTGGTCAAAATTAAATTAATTAGTGTAATAACTACCTTTGAATAGTTCTATTTTATAATAGTACTAGCATTTACGTAACACACTACGTGTGTTAAGGATTTTTATAGAAAAAATGAATTTATAATTGAAAAAAGAGAAAACATTCTAAAATAATAAATAAAAGGGAGAAACTAACGCCAATGGGATTCGAACCCTGCATCTTCTATTTACACAGTGACACATGTACGAACCAGATTCAAATTGAATAAGTAAGATGAACGGATGAGATTTAAATTGAATTGCAAACTTAATCAGACTTTGTGAATTATTATACTACTTTTAACCTAGACACTCACACACACACCATAATTGCAATATAACACGATACTTATGTAATTGAATGTACTGTTTGTTTGATAAGCAACTAGTATAATTTATAAATTATGTTACGTCACTGATCATAAATTTTTATGTTTGCCAAACAACAAAAAAAAAAACTCCATTAAGTTACTATTTCATATTCATCACAAAGTCTTATAATAGACAGTCTCTATATTACTTATCTAGAGACGTCTTAGGTTATTAAAAAAATCATCCATGTTATTAATCAAAATATCTATGTTGTTAACAAAATAAGTCTTGTTGTAATATGAAAAAACACCAGTGCTGAGAATATATGTGTTAATAATATCGATGATTTTCTGGACAATATAAGTCCGTTTATAGATAAATTATCTAGAGACCGTCTCTTAGAATACTTGCTCTTCATTCATATAAAATACTTGGTTCAAATTTTATAGATGCCAAACAACCTACCATTTTCTTGACGCATGATTTAAAGTTTAATCCATAGCATCTATGTGATTGAAATTATCAAGGCCAGAAATGAAAATTAGTGAAGAAGTAAGTCTCTTTTTTTTTCATCTCCAAAATCATTCAATTCAATACTAATTAATTATATTTTATTATATACTATAATTCAGTGCAGACGAACGAAGAAAATAATAGAGTCTAACTGAATTAATAGAGAGGCTAACTGAATTACATATTGATAGTCACTCCTCGATTGACCTCATATAAAGTATAAACGTGACACTGGTATTAATATCTATCTCTATAATAATCCAATCCAATCCATTCGATCAATCACACTCACAGTTCACAAAGCTCGCCGCTTCAACTTGTACTTCCCCAAAACCCTTCCCCAAATATCTCCCCAAACCGCCGTACACGGCGGCCTTAAACCTAATCTAAAATGGCAGCTCCAGCTTCCTCCGAAATCATCACCAACGATGGCCCTGTACTCAATCTAATCAACAAGCGCCTCCGCGCCTTGCGCAAGAAGCTCAATCGCATCGCTCAGATGGAGGAATCGCTCACTCAAGGTAAAACACTCAACAAGGAGCAAGAGGAGACTTTCCGCTCCAAATCCTCCGTTCTCGCCGCTGTTGACGAGCTCGAGAAGCTCCGACAACCACTCGCTCAGGCAGTAGCTCAGGAAATTGACCTAGCCATGGAGAAGAAGACTCACGAGAAGCCCCAACCTGAAGCTCCTTCGGAAGAGGCGGCTGCTGTTAAGGAGGACGAACCGGGAGGTAGTGCCGGTTCGATTATTCCGGATCTGCTTAAGCTGATCTACTTCGGGAGCATTTTCGATGTGAGGACGTTGATGAGTGCACATGACCAATTGCTCACGAGAACGCACGAGAGGAGTTGCTGCCTAACGTATGATTACGTTACGGATGATGATAGTGCAGGGGAGCCTCTCAAGGAGTGGGATTTGGATCTCATTTCGTCGCTCGGTGGTTTGTTGATTTCGCGGCAGGCCAACTCTAGTTTGTCGCACCAGAATGCATTGGAGAAGTGTGTGGAGCATGCCAAGCTGTGGCTGGAGAACTCGGAGCAGCCAATTGACCCCAATTCCGGCATTACATGTATGCAAAACTTCTTTACTTGGATTTGATACTGTTTCATTTGCCCTTATTTGTTGCTTCTGTGATGTTAATGTATTTGCTTTCGACCTGCTTGGAGTAGTATGTTGCTGGACCTAATGAGGATTGTTACTTGCAGAATTGCATTCCTGGCTTGTTTGGTTTTGGCATTATTGTAGTGATAAAATAGGTTTCGTGCGTATATTCATCCCTGTGCATTATTGTTTTTACTAAGAAGCAAATGCCAACTGCTATGCTCTTTCCCTTTTCCATTTGTGTTGCCGTGGATATGAGCTTATTTTTTCGGAGTTACTCTTTTGTTGCATGAATGAATATGAGAGTACTAGTGGTTATGGACATGTCTCTAATCTGTTCACTTGTGCTTTTTGGTCATTTTGTGTCTGACCGTGCTGGCTTCTGTATTTTGTTAATTGTCAACTTTAGCTCTGTGGCTTTTGATTGAAAGTGATTATCGGAACCACATAAAGATTACTTGCACTTAATGTTGGAAAAACTTGCTTTTGCTCAAATCATGGGGCGTTTGGTACCAATGATTGAAAGCATTGTACAGTAGAAAAAATGTACTAATCTTTTAGTGTTTGGATTATATAGAATATAAGCACTTTTTGGGGTCAAGATATCTTGATAAGAGAATGGAAGTTAACCATTTGAACTAGTTAGGATAATTTGGTCAAATTGCACAATTTTTTTAAAAGTTTTAAGACCCATAGGAATATTGTTTGATACGTACAGATTTTGGCTGATTGACTGCTTATTTTTAGAGAATTAAAACGCAAAAGTGAGTGTAGCATACACTAAAAAATTGCTTTTATATTGACAAAATCATAAGCACGTTTTATAAGTGTTTGCAAACACTCCCAAGTAGAGTGGTTATCTCTGCTCAAGTAAAATTGGTCAGCTGCAAGCTACAGTGTGTCTATGTTGTTGTTTGGACTTGGTTCAACGTTGTCACTGTCACAAGGAGTTTAAATTATTTAGTATGCTTTTAATGAGATAGTTAAAAGCATCTAAGCTGTGATGTGTTTATACTCCATTGTACGTTTGTCATGCTTATATTATTTGTTGAACTTTGTGTGGTAACTTCTAATTATCATTTCCTGTGAAGTGTATATATACAGTATTGACATTATCTGTGCCGTCAGTTGATAATTTTTTATGCTTCGATCCATCATTTGGGGTTCTCCTTAATCATGGCGGTCATTGTAGATGCTGGCTTGAGGGAGAAATTGGATAAAATAATGGCTTCAGAGTACTTCACTACTACCCCAGAGATTAAAGGTCCTGTTGAGGTAGTAGCAGCTGCTGGCAATTATACTGCTTATCAAATGCCTATATATGGGACCCTTGATCCTTCAGCCAATGAGAATGTCCCTGTAGATGGCTCGGTCACTGAGTATCAACAAGAGGTATGCTACATTTAGTTTATAAATATAAGTGCTCTAATTGTAGATAGGTTTCACGTATTTTGTAGAAAGTACATTATAATACTACTATATTGCTATTTATCTAATAAGAATAATATTCTGCTAGTACTTCTGTGTATTGATATGACCAGGATATTATTGTAGATGTTTGCAAAGTAGTATGGGCTACACATTTGGAATCATAATGTTTCTAAGACTTGATTCTTAATCTGCTGTATATGTGGTGAAACTTGTATTTCATGTTTTGTTGCACATTTCATGTCTTTTGTCAGGCTCTTATTATAGTTAGAACTGATTCCCATTATTGTGAATTGTGATACTGGAAATGCATGCATGTCTGGACCATTAGTGTATTCGTAGAGATTTATAGACCTGAGCTACTAATGCTTACTGGAGTTTGCACATATACAAAAGCACATATACAAAAAAAAAAAAAACTTCAGTGATTGGTGATTTTCAAAAGAGATGAAATCAGCATGCTGACAGATTAGTTAAAACACTGGTAAAGTTAAACTTGTAATTTCTAAACCTGGACATTGTCATTTTGTCCTGTCCCTTATTTGGTATGCATCTGACTGGACATTATATTTGATCTGTAGAAACAGTTTTTTTGACATCTACCACCTACTTTTGCCCATACTGTTTAAAGTTTTACACATAATGAAATGAATACATGTTTTGAGACCTAGCCGTATACTTTTCTCCTTACTATTCGACTTACAAAGTTACTTTATCAATATTTTTTCTCAATCAGAAACTCCCTAGAGTTATTAAATTGATTGCCTTTATTTTAATAAATGTTGGTATTTGTTTATATTTGTATCACTTGTACGAGAGAGGCAATGCCTTCTGAGAACTCATATACGTGTCCTGCACTTATACTTGTATTTTTAGGTATATATAAGGCCTAGTCACATCTACCACTTCTATGTCTCAGAAAATTCTGTTTCCTTTATCAGTCGAACCCTTCCATTACAAAGCTTGCTGTACCTGCTTTGCCCTTGACCTAATAAGGATGGATATTTTCTGAGAGCAATTGTATCATTTGAATCTTGGGGATAGTTAATGGATTACTTGACAATTCTGGATTCTCATATACTCCGCCCATTTTATTTTAAATGAAGTTTTGGCCCTTTGCACACCAAGTAATAGTGTAAATGTGTAATACCCAAAAGTTGCCAGGAAGTAATACATTGTGGGTTGTAAATATCACAATGCAGATTTTAATCATGTATGAAAGTATAGAAAAGACTGACATGCTTATCCTAGGATAAGGAGAATATCTACATGCTATGAACAATCACTATAGCTCTTATCTCAATTTTATTTTAAACAGCTTTGCTTTTATGCAAAATACTAAGAACCCTGACGTAGGCAGATGAATTTCTGCTACTTGCTGTTTCTGGATAAGTAAACTGAATATCCAGGTTTGATCACCAGTTCACCAGTGCCTCCAGTTGCGAGTTGGTAGCTTGTGGTCTATTCTGTCGATCGACTCATCTTAATTTACATCTGCATGAAGTTGAGTGGCTGAAGTAATGTCACAAGGAGAGTAGCTGAGAAATTAAAAGAGTCACCAGTGATAACTTTCTTTCATGGTGTTCAGAGGAACAGTGTAGATAAAGCAATCAAAATAGTGCCATGGTTTCATTTGGCAGATGGGTGAAATTGAAATATCATTGTGAACAGTTTAAAGAGAAATGGACACTGAAGAATAGCTTTAGGTTCATTAATACTAGATTTGTAGCACTGACTTCACTGGTACACGGTCTGTCTTTTCTGTGAGGAATATCTACTTCAAAGGCACTATATAAAGTAGACTGTTATATTAAAGTTATTCTTAGTTTGTTATCTCCTCTAAGGGTGCCTACTCGAGCTATGATTCTCATCTGGGTTCACAATGTGACCAAACCTCAAAAGGGTGATAACCTGAGTTGTAGTAATGGCCCAACTGTTAGTCGTCATGTAGCAACCCATCATTCTTTTCCATAGTTACCAATATGAGAAAATGTCGGTAGTTTGGTACTACATGGTTTAAGTGTAGTTGGCACCAGACTGCTATGGAAACTCATTTGCATTGTGGGGATCACTGTAACAACTTTGACGGTTGGATTCGATTGGCAAATGGTCATTACCGATTTATTTTGATTAGTGTAAATATAATTTGAAGGAAAGTAATATTTGATACTTGAGACTGGAGTTGTAATTTTGATGTATCCGAGTTCTTCCGTTCCTCAAGTTTAACTTTTAAATGTCTCTTGCAGGAAAATGTATCACCAAATTCCCACGGCAGTGAAATCTATGATGATGAACAACCTGGACTTGTTGAAGAACATCAACAGGTAATAGGCTTCTCCTTTGAAAAGATGCTTGCAACCACCTGTTGATTCTGTCCAACCTTCTGGCCTCTGTTTGCCTAACATTAAACTAAGTTGAAAAGCAGATTCTGGTTCACACTAGCTTCTTCCCTTCTTTAAAAGTAAACTTCAAAATTCTATACTTTAAATTTCACTCTAGTTTCACAGCTCTACTTTGGAAACAACACACATTTTCCATCAGTACAGTTTTACCTGTCTTCTCTGGACTTGAGCTTTCATGCTGTTTCTTCTCTTTCACTTGGTAACATTAAGTTTGACAGATGATGTGTTAATATGTTTTAGGGAGGAGCAGATGTAGAAAATGTATCAGAACAGCACACTCAAGCTGAGCAAGGTGAAGCAGAAGGTGATCAAAACTCAAGAGACATGGACTCAAAGGATCAACAGTATCCTCGGAGGTCATACCAAAACTACAGAGGCGGTCGTGGTGGAGGTGGTGGCCGAAGAGGTTATTCCAATGGCCGTGGAGGACGAGGCGGGAACAGAGGAGGTTACCAGAATGGCCGTGGCCAATACGACCAGCCTGGGGGCTACTATCCAAGAAACAACAACTACAGAGGTCGAGGTGGCAGAGGCATGGGTGCGAATCAGAGTTACCGTGATCCTGCTGCCACTCATGCCCAAGCTGCATCGTGATCTCGTCCCATGATATTTAAGGTTGGTTTGTGGATGTGGGGTTGGTTTTCTATCCTGGGGGGTGGTTTCAAGTTAAATTCAGGTCTGTGGAAGTTCTCAAGCTGTCTTTTGGTGCGCCCCTTGTAATTCAGTATGGGAAAAGCTTAAATCAGGAGAAATGAAGCCCTTTTGAACTGCATTTTGCTGTGCTAAATCTAGTTTAAGACATTTCTCTCTACTGTTTTTACTTTTACATTTTGGCTGTGAATTGCATTTAGTAGTGGTATCAGATTTCATCTGAGCCGTGGCATCTGCTAATCCCGTTATATTTCCAGTCTCTATTCTCGCAATTATTTTTCCAAATTCAAAAGCCTAAATTTTATTCCAAGTCGTCGGCTTCGAGCATAGTGTCAGCAAGCAGTAGAACTGGAGTGACGCATGGATTAACTTCACAAAAGCCAACATTAATCTGGAGTTATAAACTACAATGAACTTTAATGGACTGCGACTCACTGTGTTTTTAAATTTGCATCAAAAGAGCTCAATGAAGTTTGAATATATGCGAAAACTTAAACGGTTCCCACAGATTTGAGTCATTAGATGCTCTTACCTTTAGCCAATTGTATTTACAAACTCATTGTAATTCTTTTGGTTAGAGACTTGGAGTTCACAATCTTACTACGCCTTTAATGAAAGTGCCCCAATATTTCTAGCTAGTTTTTAATACAAGGGAATACATTAGCTATAACAAAATTTCCATACAAAAATAGGAGATATGATCTAGTACCACATATTAAAACAAGTTATTTACTAATGGTCCCTTGAAGAACATATTCTAAATGGTAGGAGTAGCATGACTAGTTCATAACTATAAAAGAGCCACTGCACTCAACCATTTCTCCCATCAACAAGTAGTAATTAACAGCATATGATATGGATACATATCATTATTCTCCAAGTTTCAGAAGAAACATGGTAGCAGATTTCTCAACTCATCAACTCTATGGACCTCCAACACATAAGAACATCCTATCATCCAACAACAAGGGCCAAGTTATTGCATTTCACTCCTCAGCCAAGTGGAAAGTCTACTTTGAAGCCACAAAGCAGACTCCAAAACTAGTAATCTCACTATCTTCATATTTGCTTATACACTTCATCTAAGTTTTATCTTTCCTAATGATCTCTTCTGTATTTATTATGTTGAAGATTGTCATCGACTTCACGGCCACCTGGTGCAAGCCTTGCAAGATGATCCAACCCGCATTCAATGAATTTTCTGAGATATATACTGATGTCGAGTTCATCAAGATTGATGTCGATGAATTGGCGGTACGTACCTTCCTTTGCTCAGCCAACGTTTGGAGATATGTTTATGTTTACGGATTGATTATTTGTGTTGATGAACAGGATGTGGCAGCAGGATTTGGAGTTCATATAATGCCAACGTTCTTACTGACAAAGAGAGGGGAAGAAGTTGATAAAGTTGTTGGGGCAAAAAAGGATGAGCTTCAGAGGAAAATAGAGAAGCACAGACTCTAATATGATGCAGCAAGATCATCAAATAAGTTCTTTAGACAACTAATTATTACACTACTTGCAATAAAGATCAATCAAAACAGCAGCAGAAACTTGTGCAGCATCACATTATGTAATATATATACTCTATATATATGAGCAATAATTCATTGAAAATCAATTCTCGAAACTGTGCTGGAAAGAACTATTCTTTCTTCTGGGACGTATAGCTGCAGCTGAGCCGAGTATCACATAACTTAGCTCAAGTTTGACCCCTAGATCGTTTGAACGATCCTGGAATTGAATTCGAGTTCGATTCCAAATATATAATGTATTCAAAAATTAAGAAATAAATATAAAAATGTCTTACATAAGACTAAAGGACTAAAATGACTAGACCTAACAACTGAGTCGAACTCGAGTCTAACTCGGTTCGTCAGATAAACGAGAAAAAACAAATGTCGAGCGCGACTCAATCACGTTATTGAGTGACTGATCGGATCAAACTCGAGCCTTTAACAATTCTACTTGAACCGAGTATTCGTTAAGGATCCACTTGTTAAACAATACCTGTGTATCTGATATTTGCCATACAATACTTGTTATAGTTTATCAACCAGTACATCAATATTTAGGACCAGAACATTAATGTTAAGACTTAAGTGGCCTAACTTTATGCTAAACCGCCCCCTATAGGGAAAATTACGCCTGCTCCCCTGAAAAATATACGTATTTCAAAAAAGTCCCTGGTATTTTAACAATAACACATTAATCCCCACAATTCTTAAACAATTATGAATTGGTAATTGCATTTTGAAATGGCCAAACACATCCTTATATGATAATTACAAGTTTGACTATAACTTACAATAAATTCAATATTTACCTCGAAAGTATATTTTATTTTCCAAATTGAGATGCATATATAAGTTACACATGTCAATTTTCAACTTACTAATTAACCACTAACTTTCAACTTTTTCTGTCCCTAAAATTACTTCAAAAATATAGAAAAATTTTTAAAAGACGAGAAAATGAAATGACAAATTTTATCTTAAAAAAACTAAGAAAAAATTTAATATTTTGTTAACATGACATGATGTTTAATTATTTTCTTTAGGTTATGAGAAAGAAAAATACATTATTCGTTCGATCAATTAATTTATTTTTTTTGTACTTAACTTGGATGGATTAATTCATAAAGCCAGATAATTGAAAAACTTGAACCACTTATCGAGTAACTGTTTAGTAAACTCTGATACATTCAGTTAGTTATATTTTAGCCTTATGCACTCTTTGAAACAGTACTTTATAACCCTTCATGTACTCAAAGGAAAATGAAGTTATAAAATAATTGGTAGCTGATATTAAAAAAAAAAAGTTATTATTTTAGTTGTAAAATTAATAACCACAAAATATTTATTTTTAATAATTTAAAATTAAAAAATTATTGGCTATTCTTTTTTTTTACTGATAATTTACATTATTTTAGTTTAAAAGATTAACAAATAATTGATTAAAATCAAAAAGAGAATAATCATGTCTTTTTCTTAAAATAAACATTATTATCACTGTCCACATAACTTTTCTTTTAAAAATAGAAAAATTTAAAAATACGAAACATAAAAATTAATCGCGGTGTTACATGTACAATCCATAAGTTTCACTTACTACTAACAAATTAATAATCATACAGTTCGAAAATAATGTTTTTAATAAAATATTAAAAAATAAATAATGTTGAAAAATAAAAGGGTTTAAGTGAAATTAATTAAGATGTGAGTTATACTTATGCAAAATAAAAAATTAAGACCATGTTTGGGAGGTGAACTTAGAAAGTGAAAAATGGACCAATCTGTTATTGTTCAAATTTCGGGATCTAATATGTAATAAGGCACTTTTGTAGGGAGTCTATATGAAATTTGCCCAAAACTATAACCACATACAACTCTCTTTTATTATAGGTGGCTCAAATATGGCCCCTGTAAGTTGTAACACTATCACTTATGCTCCTTTTCTGGTCTAGTAAAGTTTTGCCTCTTGAGGGGGAATCCCACGAAAGCATCTTTATGAACCAAAAAAGCCCTACAGCTCAAATTATAATTTTATCACAATTATCACCAATTTCTTAAAACGAAATATATATTTGTTTCTTAATTATAATATTATTCACTGTGAACATGTTATTCAAAATTTTCACAACTGGCAACATAGTTTGAGATGGTCAATGGTAACCAATACGACTATCTCTCGATGGAAATGTGACGTGCATAGACCCATATATTATACGAAAGGGTGTTATAGTTATTATGGTAGAACACTGTCGGATCCTTTTAAGGCTTGCTGGCTCTCCCCCAACTGTACTTTCCAACTCGAAACCTTACTTAAATGACCTCGAATATCTTACTACGTGAGCCACCAACAGGTATTTCAGACATAAATCCGTTGAATACATATAACCTCAGAGAATATCTAAATAAAGATATTCTGAACAAACTACAAACTACAAGGAAACATGCAGCTGCCTGTGGTTCTTCTTTTCCATGTGCTTGTTTTGATTTAATTTCTGGAAAATTAAAAATGCACATGTTTCTTTGACTGAAGATGCTGATAGTATCCAGTAAATTTCAGTGAATTATTTTTCTTAATTCCAAACATTGATTCTCTGATATAGATACTCAAGAAATGAAGTGACGGCCTACAGGATAATATACAAAATGTGAAATGTTTGCCATGAAACATTTTGTCACACATTAGTTAGTAAACTGAAATGGAGCAGAGTATCCAATACCAAGAATTTAAACATATGTTCACGGAAAAGGTCCCAAGAAGAACATATTCCGAATTGTACTATAAAAGAGGCATTCCATTTAACCATTTCTCTCATCAACAAACATACTACATACATTTCTTTAAAGAAAAGAAAGAAAAAGAAACTGAAAGTCTGAAACATACATGATGGGTACATATTATGCACCAATGAACAGAACAAATTTCAGAAGAAATTTGGGTGTCAATTTTTCGGTTAATGAAATCTATGGACCTCCAAGACAGACCATCATATCTTCCAGGCCTAGCAACAAGGGCCAGGTTATTGAGTTTCACTCCTCAGCTAAGTGGAAAGTCTACTTCGAAGCCGCAAAACAAACTTCAAAACTGGTAATTATTCCAAAAGCTTCACATTTCCATTCTCATGCATTCTGGAACTTTGCCTAATTTTATGTCTCTACATTATTGAAGATTGTCTTCTACTTCACTGCAACCTGGTGTAAGCCTTGCAAGATCATTCAACCTGTGTTCAACGAATTTGCGGAGCGATATGCTGATGTGGAGTTCATCAAGATTGATGTGGATGAGTTAGTGGTATGCTAGTTTTTCGCAATCCAATCTAATCATGATATGATAACCGATGCATACTTCTGTTTACGAGCTGATTATTACTGAAATGTCATAAACAGGATGTGGCAGCAGGGTTTGGAGTGCATGTCATGCCAACATTCCTACTGATAAAGAGAGGCAACGAAGTTGATAAAGTAGTCGGAGTGAAAAAGGATGAACTTCAGAAGAAAATAGAGAAACATAGGTTCTGAGATTCTAGTGTAGATGGAAACATAAGAATACACAGTAGCTGGCAGGAACTTGTTTGTCCCTGCAAAATAAACTTGATTGTTATTAGTAGAAGTCGAATAAGGCCCCCGCGAAGCACAATGTAACAACCTAGATGCATATAATAATAGAATACCGTTAATGATACAGAATGCATTTCTCTTTTGCATTGAATTTAATCATGCAGTACAATGAGAATATTAATGATCACATTTCACAGGATGGAGAATTGACTTCTATAAGAAGGAACACTTCTTACTGTTACACACTTACACTACAGTACTAAGTGTAAAAGCCATTCAACTTGATGAATAAAGGTCCTTGAATGACCGGAAAATTGTCAACCAACAACTAGGCCTTTGACAGCAACGTTTCGTGTTGTCTCTTTAGGTTTCACATTTTCCCTTGAACACTAATATTCTTGATTCCTGAGCAAAAAGTTCATACTTATTTGAGGATTTATCTAGACTGTTCAAACAAGAGGGAAGCTGCAGAGTTCTGAAAATAACGAAATTTTTTCTTCCTTCTGATCTGTTCTTTTTCTCCTCGACATATTTGACGGATTAGCATAAAGAGCATGTGCATCTAACAAACTAATGGAGGCATGTACTTCTTCTATTTGGTAGTGAAAGTAATTTTCCGGTATGTCTTCGCTCTCTCAACTACTAATATTTTTTTTCCGACAATCAGTTTGTTTAGAAAATTTAGTCTTGCATGAATAAACAACATAAGTATCAGGCATTCTCCAACTTTGGAATTTCATACGATTCTTATAAATTTAAAGTGTGATACTATACAACAACTTCAACCACCAGGATATTTACAACATCACACTCTTACAGTCATGAACAGGATGTGGCAGCAGGGTTTGGAGTTTATGTCATGCCAACGTTCCTGCTAATTATAATGAGAGGCAAAGAAGTTGATAAAGTAGTCGGAGTAAAAAAGGATGAACTTCAGAAGAAACTAGAGAAACATAGGTTCTGAAATACTGATTTAGATGATATCATTGTATTATCCACCTTCAATATCTGTAGGCATTTTATTTCATATGTGATAAGATCAGAATATACAGTAGCTAGCAGAAATCTGGTGCATTTCATTGTTCTTACGAAATGAACTTGATTGTTAATTGTAGAAGTTGAACAAGGCCCCATAAAGCACAGTGTAACAACTCAAGTACATATATATATAAGACTATAACAGAATACTTTTAGTGATACAGATTGCATTTGAGCATTTCTCTTTTGCATTGAATTTAATCATACAGTACAATGGGAAAACCTTAATAAGAAGTAATTAATTGTTAGAAAAGATAATTTGCAATTATCTCAAATCTTCCAGAATGTTTAGGCGGCAAAATGGATGTGGTATATATGTAAGCCATGACATAAGCAAAATTGCTTACACCATAAGAAAGTCATTCATGCAAGAAACTTCAAGAATATTGGTGAAGAATCAAACAAGCTGCTGAATCATCAAGCTAATGGCGGTAGATTATCTTGTGGATCATATTGAAGTACTTCATGTTCAAGTAATTGAGATAGCCGGCAATATGAGCCTATATTTGGCCTAGATCATTTAGATAATGTAAATCGGAAAATCCGATGTATTAGAGCGCAGATAGGAATTCCGGAATAATGCATAGCGATCGTGCTAACGCTCACTAGATGTTATATATAACCTCCCCTTACAAAAACACGTATACACCTATCACTTCAATATCATCCAATGAAATATACATCCTCCCGTCCACCCGATATTATTCATTCTCTTATCAAAATTCTAACAGTAATATGGAACATTTCTTGCTGTCAGGCTTCGCTTCATGAAAAAAAAACGTTCAACGTGATGGATGAAGCCATTGAATGTCAAGCGTAGGTCTAGTTAATTTTCATGTGATGACTGCAAAAATTATCAATCAACTTTTCAGTTTCCAGTTAGGCCTTTGACATCAACTTCGTTTTGTCTCTTTTGGTTTCATATTTCCCCTTGACCATCGGTCTTGTTTCCTGAGCAACGTGATATCCTTAAAACCTTCGTGCTTATTTGACGATTTTGCTACAAACCATTCCACAAGAGAAGTTCCTGACTTTTTTGAACATCTTCTTCCTTCTGTTCTTTTGCTTAAGTACTCGGTATAGATAAGCTAGACAAATGATACTGTGTGAATTGATAATTGTATTGAACATCATAGCCCCTTTATATAAACTGGTACAGTATATTCTAGACTGTCTAAAAGATTGATTCTAGGCTAATTACAAGGGATTACAATCAATTAGATTGATTTGATTATCTTTCCTTAATACGCCCCCGCAAAATGGACGTGCCGTCAGCCACGAAAATTTTGGACCTCAAGAATTGAAAACGAGCACGAACCAAAGGTTTTGTCTAAAGATCAGCAAGCTGGTCCAAAGTGTTGACATATGCGACATGAAACAGGCCTTTGGCAGACAAGTCTCGGACAAAATGGAGGTCGAGAGCAATGTGTTTCATGCGAGAATGCATGATAGGATGGAGGGCTAAGCGTGTAGCTCCAATATTGTCACATAAGATTCGTGGTTTAGTGGAACATGTGAGCCCCAAGTCACGAAAGAGGTGAAGAATCCAACACACTTTTGCAACTCCAGAGGCAAGGGCTCGATATTCGGCCTCCGTGGATGAGCGAGCTACACCGTTTTGCTTCCTAGATCTCCAGGATATTGGATTTGGTCCAAGGAAGATGATGTAGGCTGAGGTAGACTTTCCATCAACAACGTTTCCACCAAAGTCAGAGTCGGAAAACGCAGTAAGCGTTAGTGAAGAAGGAGTGCGCAGAAGAAGTCCATGGTGCAAAGTTCCTTTGAGGTAGCGAAATAATCGCTTGACAGCCATCCAATCATGAGTCGTCGGAGACGACATGGCCTGAGCAAGTTTGTTCACTGTGAAGGCAATGTCGGGTCGAGTCAAAGTAAGGTATTGGAGGCCACCAATGGCACGGCGATATTCGGTAGGATCTACGGAGCCAGAAGCTTGGAGTGCAGCGGAGGTGGCCATGGGTGTGGAAATAGATTTTGCACCATCCATGGAGTGACGACGTAGAAGGTCGACGGTGTATTTATGTTGAGACAAGAAAAGACCTTCTTGGCATTTGGCTACTTCAATGCCCAAAAAGTAAGTTAAGTCTCCAAGATCCTTTACAACAAAAGAAGCTTGCAGCCGTGATATAAGCTCCAATATGTGTGATGTGCTTGACCCTATGACAATGATGTCATCCACATAAACAAGAACAAATATATGGATCTGATCTTTATGGAGGGTAAAGAGAGAAGTATCTGATTTTGATTGACAAAATCCAAATGAGATTAAGGCAGAGCTTAGCGTGTGGTACCAAGCGCGAGGAGCTTGTTTAAGCCCATAAAGGGTTTTGTGTAGAAGGCTCACATGATCAGACTTACTAGAATCAGTAAATCCAGGGGGTTGCATCATGTAGACAGGCACATCCAATGTCCCATGGAGAAAGGCATTGCTAATATCGAGTTGCCGAAGCGGCCATTTACGAAGTAGAGCAATACTTAACACTGTTCGGATGGTGACAGGTTTCATGACCGGGCTGAATGTCTCATGGTAGTCAATGCCAGGCCTTTGATGAAATCCTTTAGCAACGAGGCGGGCCTTATATTTGTCCATAGATCCGTCAGAATTGCGTTTGATCCGAAATACCCATTTACAACCAATTATGTTGGCATTTTGTGGTCGTTTAACGAGAGTCCACATACCATGCTTTGTAAGGGCTGTAAATTCGTCAGCCATGGCAGAGCGCCAACGCGGGTTAGTGAGAGCTCGACTAACAGAGGTGGGCTCAAAATCTTCCGGAAGTGGATGTTTTGTAACAGCAACATGTGATTTGGGATTGTAATCCCTTGTAATTAGCCTAGAATCAATCTTTTAGATTGATTTGATTATCTTTCCTTAATACTCGGCCTTTAGCATAAAGAGCATGGACATCGAACAAACTGATAAATGGATGCGTGAAATTAATTTTCTGGTCTAGCTCTTTTCACCTACGTTATGAAACCCGGCGGGTCGACCTTCAACCGCGACTCGGAGGGGTCCGGGCCGAAAACCCCCCAAAACCGGAAAAAATCGGGTTTCGGTAAAAACCCGGCGGAACCGGTAAAAAACCCGGTTCCACCCGGGTTAAAAAAAAAAAAAAAAAAAAGGAAAAAACCCCAATCACAACAAAAGCCCTGATCGCTCAGTTCCTTTTCCTTTTCAGTCTTCTTCCTTTTCCTTTTTTGCGGCTCATTCTTCTCCCGTGCTTTAATGTTATTTGTTATTTTGAACTCAATGTTATGGAGTTATGGTGACTTTGTGTTTGGAATTGAGGCATATGTCGTTTATGCAATGTTTTCTATCTTTTTCTTTAGGTAAAAAATGTATATGTTAAATTTTTAAGGCATACATTATATTTTATTTTTAAAAATATTTTTTATTGGTTGACCGAGTTGACCCGAGCTGACCCGGTTGAACCTCCTACAGTAGGTAGGCCGGGTCAACGTCCGGGTCCGAGTTTCAAAACATAGCTTTTCACACTCTGAAGTCTGAACTAGATTTGTCCTACATTAAATTTGTAGGATAACTTTCTAAGTTAATTAAGTACTATCTAATAGGCATCAGCCAGACTCTTCAACCTTGGAATTTTATATGTTTCTTAGGATGATATATATTAGCAATTTTATATGCTTCTTTTAAGTTTAAAGTATGATCTCATACAAATATTTCAACCACCAGGATATTACCAAAATCAAAATCTCAAATTTAAGGCGATCTGCTTAATTGTCCTCCAATTTTGTCAGGTACTGGAACCAATTATAAGATTAGTGGGGTGAGATTAGTTGAGCACTTTTAATTGCGTGTATAAGAGAGATATATGCTATGCACGACTAATTCGGTAGAGCACTATATATTGACTTGTTTTTTAAGGGTGGTCTCTCCCCTAGCTGTGCTTTTCAACTTGAAACCTTACTCAAGTGACCCCGAATCTCTTACCATGCGAGCCACCCAGTGGCGAAGCCACATGGGGTCCAGCCCCACTAGACCCCGCTGACATTTCCTGTTAGATCTTTTGGACCGGGATTGGTATTTCTGGACAGTTTTGAACAATGTTGACTATTAATGTTGAGTCAACACCGTTACGACAACAGTGAGCAGTGTTCAACTAAACTACGACAACAGTGAACTGTCATCGACAAAACTCAGTAAAGTGCAGCGGAATAAAACTGAACAGAAAATTAATCAAGCCGGTATATAAAGATACCGGCAGTGCCGTAGGCGAAATTTCTACTAGATATGAAAAGTAGAATTACAAAAAGAAATTTAAATCAATCACAGACGATTGATTAAACTTACGGAAAACTAAACCTAGAACAGACAAGAAAAACCTATTCTAGTTCAATGATACTAGAGTGATTCTCAATCTTTAGAAAACACTCACAAATAACACCGAAATAAAAGTCTAGTAAAGCAATAATCCCTAATCTAAATAATATGAATCAATGATGATAAAAGGCCTTCTTGCAGATGTCGTTCTTCTTGGATATGTAATGTTCTGATCGATCTCCTCAAGAAAGAACGCTGCTCTTCTTTTGTTTCCTGCTCCTTGTATATATAATTGCAGCCAAGTCGAAGTGGACAGGGAGAATTCGGAAGGCAGTTTCTTCCGTGTACTTCTTTGCGTTAATCATCAAGAAGGAAATATTCCTTGTTGTGTTTCTTTGAGAATCTTTATTTCCTTCTTTCTCTCCAAATGTTCATGCCTTAACCAACTCTTTCCTTATAGAATTTCCTGCGCCAATATCTTCCCAACAGTATTTGGATTCTTCCAAGATTGTGCCAAATCTGCCAGCTTGCTTCTATGAGGCCTGAACTTGTTTACTTTGATCCTTTAAGCATGTTGAGACCCAACTTGATATATTGTTGGTCCAGATAACGGAAAAATAAAAGACTAGAGGGGGGGGGGGTGAATAGTCTTTTAAAACTTTTGTCGATAAACAGTTTCTCCGAAACCTGGGGGTTTCTGATACTTAAATTCAGAGCGCGGAAGACTTTAAGATAGGTAAGTGCAGAAACAATAAGTAAGTGTGTGTGTGCTTTGCTGAAATGTAAATACAGAAAGGTAAATAACACAGCAAGTATAGTGGTATCTGGAGGCGGCGTAATCCTCCAACTAATCCACTTCGGTCTTTCTGAGACTTAGAATTCACTAGAACAGATAATTGAGTTCACCTTACAATAATCCTTTTCTAAGATTCCTAAACAAATGGTTCCCAACCAAATGTTCCCCCTGAGTTATTCCCCAGCTCCTAGAGCTAAGTACTTCCTCTACTCAGATAACCTTGGAGTTATTCCCTGATTTTCCAAATTAAGTACTTCCTCTACTCCACGCTTTGATGGTGTTGGTTATAAGGTTTGTCAGAGAGGCTTCTCGTATAACTTTTTCAGTTATGTTTTCAGAGAGCCTAATAGAACAAGACTACTTAATACACTTGTTCAGTGGATGACGACGCTCTTCTTGACCAAGTAATTGGTGTCGCTTACGGAGAATGATCTTCAGAAATGGTATCTGATAGTTCAACTCTTTCACGAATAACAATCTCTTGTTAAGGTTCAGGACAACTTAGAACTACTAGTGATTCTTCAAGCGACAGAAAGCTTTCAGAAAGGGTAGTAGAGTGCTTGAGAGAATACTTTGCTTGATGGTAAGTTTGCAAGATAGAGCGTTCTAAGGTATGTTCTTCAAGCATCTAAGTGTGTGATATATATAGATAAATTTGAGAGGCGTTTGAATTGTATCCGTTGTGCTCTCTATCAAATTATATCCGTTTATATCTTGAACTATGTACTCAGAAGTCACTATCTCATTTTTCGTAGAGGATCGCTTTTGCGAGATTTACGCGATGCATTTAATGCATAATCTTTTTCATTGTCCTTTAGTCTCAACGGATACATGAGCCTTTCTGATGGCTTGCATGCTCCATACTCATGATGTCATATGTACAGAATCATATCCCGAAAATAAGTTAATATACTTAAGAAAGGATTAAGGACATAGTCTTTCTGAGTTAGACTAAACCTTTGTGTCTTCATAAACCTTGTGCAATCTTCAGTCTTCTAATCTTCAGAAAAGCTCCATTGCTAGGATTGATCTTCATGGTCTTCTTGAAATAAAAATTACATTCAGAGACCTATAATCCTAATACAAGATTTACCAGACTAATCATACTCAGTGATTTCCTCTTTTACAATGTTCAAGTGAACCAAGAGCACTTAATCACCTTTCTGGCTAAGATAAGAACATGTGATGAGTGATCAAAATACTAACAGATATTCCTAACATATATCCTACAAAATATTCATAGAAAAATAAAAAACGTTGAACCGGTTAATAAACGAAGAAAGGCCGAATTAATAAAACAAGTGAAATATAAATTTCACTTTCATTTCCCCTAGAATATTTACATACTACGTTTCAATTAGAACAATTATGGTGGTGGAGTGGTCAGAACATAAGTTTTGTACATAATGTCCCATGTTAGATTTCTTTCTGGTTGTGTGTCCATTTACTTAATTTTTCAACACATAAATTTCAATCATTTTTGGGCATTTATTTTGCATTTTAGGAGTATGAAGTTTATTTATTTGTAATTATTACTTTCTCCGCCTATTTCAACTGAGAAATACAATTTTCATTTGGAGCGAACATATATAACAAATGGAGTAAATAAATAATATGTGGGTGACTCAATGATACTCCTTTCGTCATGCATAACTTAATACTTTACCATTTTTAGCTATATTATGGAACTTCATACATTTGGAAAAAGGAATCTATTCTACACTCAACAAATAATAATAAAATTTTACTTTTACACTAAAATCACATAATTTACAACTAGAAGTAAAAAAAAAAAAAATGTCTTTTTAAAATATATTTTAAATTCTCATCTAAAACTACACGTCAACACTGATGTATTCAAATTTTAACTTCATCAGTATTTTGCATTAAAAGTATTTTGCCACCAACAATTGGTTCAGACATATTGCATACATATAACCTAACAATATTTCAATAAAGATATTCTGTACAAACTACAAACTGTAAGGAAAATGCAACTGCCTGTGGTTCATCTTTTCCATGTGCTGGTTTTGATTTAATTCGTAGAAAATGAAATTCACATGTCTTTGACTGAAGCCATTAACAAGACAGGAGATGCTGATAGTATCCTTTAAATTTCTGTGAGTGATCTGTCATAATTTCCCAACAGGATTCAATGATGGATTTTCTGATATAGATACTCAAGAATGAAGCATTTTGTCACACATTAATTAGTACACTGAAATGGAACAGTGGATCCAATTCTAAGAACATATTCTAAATTGTACTACTATAAGAGAGGCATTCCATTTAACCAATTCTCTCATCAACAAACATACAGCATATTTCTTCTAAAGAAGAGAAAGAAAAAGAAACTAAAACATACAAGATGAATACATATTTTTCTCCAATGCAAAGAACAAATTTCAGAAGAAATTTTGGGGTCACTTTTTCTGTTAATGAAATCTATGGACCTCCAAGACAGACCATCATATCTTCCAGGCCTAGCAACAAGGGCCAGGTTATTGAGTTTCACTCCTCAGCTAAGTGGAAAGTCTACTTCGAAGCTGCAAAACAAACTCCAAAACTGGTAATTATTCCAAAAGCCTCACATTTTTCTCCTCATTATAATTCTGGAGCTTTGTCTAATAAGAATTATATCTCTACTTTATTGAAGATTGTCATCTACTTTACTGCAATCTGGTGTAAGCCTTGCAAGATCATTCAGCCTGTGTTCAATGAATTTGCTGAGAAATATACTGATGTCGAGTTCATCAAGATTGATGTAGATGAGTTAGTGGTATGCTAGTTTTTCACAATCCAAAGTAATCATGCTATGATAATCAATAGATAATTATTTTTACGAGCTGAATATTTACTGAAATGCCATGAACAGGATGTGGCAGCAGGGTTTGGAGTTCATGTCATGCCAACGTTCCTACTGATAAAGAGAGGCAGAGAATTTGATAAAGTAGTCGGAGTAAAAAAGGATGAACTTCAGAAGAAAATAGAGAAACATAGGTTCTGAGATCATTCAATATCTTCGGTATTTAACCTCATCAGGCGTGTTAAGATAAGAACATGCAGTAGCTTGTTCGTTTAAAATAAACTTGTTTGTCATTAGTGGAAGTCGAATAAGGCCCCCATGAAGCAATGTAACAACTCAAATGCGTATAATAAAACACCTTTAATTAATGATACAAAATGCATTTCCCTTTTGGCTTTGAATTTAATCATGCAGTACAATGAGAATATTAATAATTATATTTCACAGATGAAGAATTGACTTCAATAAAAAAAAACATTACATTAAGATTGAACACTTCTTACTGTTACACTGCGTTACATGTAAAACCGTTCAACCTGATGAATAAAGGTCCTTGGAATGACGGGAAAATTGTCAACCAACAACTAGGCCTTGACAGCAACTTTTCGTGGTGTCTATTTTGGTTTCACATTGTCCCTTGAACACTAATATTCTTGATTCCTGAGCAAAAAGTTCATACTTATTTGAGGACCGATTGTTCAAACCAGAGGGAAGCTGCAGAGTTCTGAAAATAACAGAATTTTCTTCCTTCTGTTCTTTTCATCCTCAACATTTTTGGGTCTAACAAACTAATTGATGTGTGTCGTTCTTCTGCTTGGCAGTGAAATCAATTTTCCGGTCTCATAATAAATGTAGAAGCCCTGCCTCAAACTGATTCATTCCAGTTTCTGGAGTTGTTTCGGATTCTGATCATTAGTTCTTTTATAAAATTTTAAGGCATGTAAGGTGGTAGTTGATGGCAGGGCCGGCCCGAAAAATGTGAGGCCCCATGCAAATTTTCATAAATAGGCCCCGAACAATCATACAACAAAAATTAAAAATGTAAATTTCATATATAATTAAATATGCATATGACAAAACACAGTTTTAAATACAATATTGAGATTATCTTTCGAATAAAGCATTATAAAAAAAAAAACCACTTGAAAACAAACTATAAGTTAATTCCCAACCTCATAAAGCTACAACAACATTATTATTACATTAAGTAAATCAACTATGAATAAGACATGCCATAGCCCATTGAACATCAATTTTCAACAACCTATTCATTCAAAACTAAAAAGCAGAGAACAAGTGCGTGAGGCTTACAAAGTTACAATATAAAACTAGACAGCAAACAACAAAAAATCAGAAAGTCCGAAACACAGAACCCAGAAAGTTCAACTTAGTGATTAAAATAGCAGCATTAATACCTTTAGAATTAAGTTAAAATTGTGGAAGCCCCAAATTCTGATTCTCCAGTTGTTTGATCGAATCCGCCGCCAATGGCTTACACGGTCAAAATCAGAATAGTGAAACGTTTTATGGCAAAATCGTCGACCTTCTGCTCCAATGATTCAGGCGTAATTTATCTTCCTACTTCTGTTCTACAGCGTACTAGCAACTGGGAAAGATTGAACGCGTATTCTGAAAATTGGAAAGAGCTAAAAAAAAAAAAAAAATTAACAAAACTATACATGGGCTGTCCTGGGCCTGGGCCCCAGAAAAAGTGGGGCCCCATGCGGCTGAACAGCCCGCATGGGCCCAGGGCCGGGTCTGGCTGATGGTATATATAGTGCACTATCCTTCACACTTTCTATCACCTGTTGAAAAAAAAAACTTGTACTTCTCAGCAGCAAGCGTCCATTTCAGAAAAATTTACTTTTTTCTTTTTATGTATATACTGCTCATTTCTTTTTCGTTCATATTTACAAGCGGATTCACTGTTCAACCATGAGCATAGCAATTGTTTGTATGTTGTCTATGCATGAGAGAAACTACACTTCTGCGCCAAACATGATAAATCCAACTATATTTTCCCTTAAACATCAGCATATTAATCTGTACAAACTATAATAAAGAATCAGCTGTGGCCAATCTTTTCTGAGTGCTGATTTTGATTTAATCAAAAGACTAAATGCACATGTTTTTTTTTAAACTGAAGTAGTATCCTTTAATTTTCAGTGAATGAGCTTTTCTGATTCCCGCTTGGAATCATTGGTTGATTCTCTAACATAAATACTTGGATACTCAAGAAATGAAGTTATGATATATCCTAATGATATAGAAAACGTGAAATGTTTGCAAGGAAATGGAGCATGGGATCGAATATCAAGAACTTAAATATAGTCATGAAAAAGGGTCAGCAAGACATATTTCAAAGAGATCAAGAACATGGCTGGAGTTGATCTATAGAAAAGGCATTGCATTCAAACATTTCTCTCATCAACAAGCATCCATTTCTCTAGCTCATCAAACAAAGATATATGTAAGTTGTTAGTTCGTTTCTGGTTCAATTCGTCAAGTGTAGTTCGTCATCTGCCAGTTTGTTCAGCAACCGTTGATCTGTGTTAATCCAACGGCTCAGATTAAAACGTAGAGGAGGGAAAAAACAGTTGCGGGAAGAATAAACAGAGCACTGTTTCTTTAGCTAGCTAATTCGTTTCTTCTGTTGCTTAATTCGGCTATATAACTATCTACTCTTGTAATTGGAAAGATATGGGATCATTATCATCTTACTTTTGACAGTTATAGTGGTGAAACACTTGTGAGAGAGCGATAGAAACCGGTGAATCGCCATTGTTGCGAGGTTGAAGGTTTCGATTCTTTTAATCTTTCATTGATAGTGAATTGATCTTGTTGTTCTCCGTGCACGTAGGAAGGATTTATCTTCCGAAGCATGTTAATTCTTGTGTCGATTTCGTTTATGCTTTGATTGTTCATAGTTTTGGTACTTATCGATTTTCGATTGATTGATCGCAATTTGATCGATTGATTCAACAATTGGCGCCATCTGTGGGAAGATTGACTCAGAAACTGTAATCAATTGCGTCAGTGGCGAGATTTGACACGGAGAAGCTGACGGAGAAGATTGATTTCACCTTATGGAAGGCTAAAATGGAAGCTCTTCTAGTTCAACAAGGTGTGGAGCAGGCATTGCTCGGTGATGATGGATTCGCTAAGGATTTTGATGATGCTGAAAAAAAAAAATGCACCATCGGAAAAGCAAGGAGCACCTTGATTCTGTCACTTGGAGACGAAGCTTTGAGAGAGGTGATCAAGGAGAAAACGGCAAAAGCTGTTTGGGATAAGCTTGAAAAGTTGTATCATGTCAAAACTGTGGCTAGCAAGATCAAACTCAAGGAAATGTTCTTTTCATACAAGATGTAGCCTGATAAGTCGATCACTGATCATCTAGATGATTTCAATAAACTTTGTTCCGATATGGAATCTCGAGAAATGACAGTTGGTGAAGATGACAAGGCAGTTATACTGCTAAGCTCTTTACCTAGAGTTATGAACACTTCATTGATGCAATAGTGATGTCTAAACCTGATGATCTGACAACTAAAGATTTAGAATTAGCATTGAGGAACAAGCTGGATCAGAAGAGTGTTGGGAGCCAACATGATACAGTTGCAGAAAGTTTATCTGTCAAACCAACATGGGGAAAGAACCATGCAACAAAGAGCAAGGTGTATAACAAGTCCAAATATCAGAAGGAGCCTGGAACCAGTAGCAGTTATTTTACTGAGAAAAGGAAATATTTCAACTGCAAGAGAAGCCTGGTCACTTGAAGAAAGATTGTCCCATGCTCAAGAACAAGACAACAAACAAGCAACCCCATCATACTGCAGATATAGCTGAAGGTACTTCCTATGAAAATGCTGAAGCTCTTGTTGCTTGTGATTCTCATAATATTAATCTGTGGGTCTTGGACTCTGGGTGTTCATTTCACATATCACCAATAAAAGAATGGTTTACTGAGTTAAAAACTTTTAATGGTGGAGATGTGCTACTGGGAAATGATCACATAACTTAGCTCAAGTTTGACCTCGTTTGAACGATCCCGGAATTGAATTTGAGATCGATTCCAAATATATAATGCATTCAAAAATTAAGAAATAAATATAAAAATGTCTTACATAAGACTAACGGACTAAAATGACTAGACTTAACAACTGAGTCGAGCTCGAGTCTAACTCGGTTCGTCAGATAAACGAGAAAAAACAAAGGTCGAGCGCGGCTCAATCACGTTATCTAGTGACTGACCGGATCAAACTCGAGCCTTTAAAAATTCTACTTGAATCGAGTATTCGTTAAGGATCCACTTGTTAAACAACACCTGTGTATCCGATATTTGCCATACAATACTTGTTATAGTTTGTCAACCATTATATCAATATTTAGGACATCAACGTTAATGTTAAGACTTAAGTGGCCTAACTTTATGCTAAAACTATAGGGAAAATTACGCCTGCTCCCCCTGAAAAATACACGTATTTCAAAAAAGTCCCTGGTATTTGAACAATAATACATTAATCTCCACAATTCTTAAACAATTACGAATTGGCAATTGCATTTTGAAATGGCCAAACACATCCTTATATGATTATTACAAACTTGACTCTAACTTACAATAAATTCAATATTTACCTCGAAAGTATATTTTATTTTTCAAATTAAGATGCATAAGTTACACATATCAATTTTCAACTTACTAACCGCTAACTTTCAACTTTTTCAGTTCCTAAAATTACTACAAAAATATAGAAGAGTTTTTGAAAGAAGAGAAAATGAAATGACAAATTTTATCTTAAAAAAATAAGAAAAAATTTAATATTTTTCTAACATGACATGATGTTTATTTTCTTTAGGTTATCAGAAAGAAAAACACATTATTCGTTTGATCAATTAATTTTTTTTTTTGTACTTAACTTGGATGGATTAATTCATAAAGCCAGATAATTGAAAAACTTGAACCACTTATCGAGTAAATGTTTAGTAAACTCTGATACATTCAGTTAGTTATATTTTAGCCTTATGCACTCTTTGAAACAGTACTTTATAACCCTTCATGTACTCAAAGGAAAATGAAGTTATAAAATAATTGATAGCTGATATTAAAAAAAATAGTTATTATTTTAGTTGTAAAATTAATAACCACAAAATATTTATTTTTAATAATATAAAATTAAAAAATTATTGGCTATTCTTTTGTTTTACTGATAATTTACATTATTTTAGTTTAAATGATTAACAAATAATTGATTAACATCAAAAAGAGAATAATCATGTCTTTTTATTAAAATAAACATTATTATCACTTTCCACATCACTTTTCTTTTAAAAATAGAAAAATTTAAAAATAGGAAACATAAAAATTAATTGCGGTGTTACATGTACAATCCATAAGTTTCACTTACTACTAACAAATTAATAATCATACAGTTCGAAAATAATGTTTTTAATAAAATATTATAAAATAAATAATGTTGAAAAATAAAGGGTTTAAGTTAAATTAATTAAGATGTGAGTTATACTTATGCAAAATAGAAAATTAAGACCATGTTTGGGAGGTGAACTTAGAAAGTGAAAAATGGACCAATCTGTTATTGTTCAAATTTCGGGAACTAATGTGTAATAAGGCACTTTTGTAGGGAGTCTATATGAAATTTGCCCAAAACTATAACCACATACAACTCTCTTTTATTATAGGTGGCTCAAATATGGCCCCTGTAAGTTGTAACACTATCACTTATGCTCCTTTTCTGGTCTAGTAAAGTTTTGCCTCTTGAGGGGGAATCTCACGAAAGCATCTTTATAAACCAAAAAAGCCCTACATCTCAAATTATAATTTTATCACAATTATCACCAATTTCTTAAAACGAAATATATATTCGTTTCTTAATTAGAATATTATTCACTGTGAACATGTTATTCAAAATTTACACAACTGGAAACATAGTTTGAGATGATCAATGGTAACCAATACGACTATCTCTCGATGGAAATGTGACATGCATAGCCCCACATATTATACGAGAGGGTGTTATAGTTATTATGGTAGAACACTGTCGGATCCTTTTAAGGCTTGCTGGCTCTTCCCCAACTGTACTTTCCAACTCGAAACCTTACTTAAATGACCTCGAATATCTTACTACGTGAGCCACCAACAGGTATTTCAGACATAAATCCGTTGAATACATATAACCTCAGAGAATATCTAAATAAAGATATTCTGAACAAACTACAAACTACAAGGAAACATGCAGCTGTCTGTGGTTCTTCTTTTCCATGTGCTTGTTTTGATTTAATTTCTGGAAAATTAAAAATGCACATGTTTCTTTGACTGAAGATGCTGATAGTATCCAGTAAATTTCAGTGAATTATCTTTCATAATTCCAAACATTGATTCTCTGATATAGATACTCAAGAAATGAAGTGACGGCCTACAGGATAATATACAAAATGTGAAATGTTTGCCATGAAACATTTTGTCACACATTAGTTAGTAAACTGAAATGGAGCAGAGTATCCAATACCAAGAATTTAAACATATGTTCACGGAAAAGGTCCCAAGAAGAACATATTCCGAATTGTACTATAAAAGAGGCATTCCATTTAGCCATTTCTCTCATCAACAAACATACTACATACATTTCTTTAAAGAAAAGAAAGAAAAAGAAACTGAAAGTCTGAAACATACATGATGGGTACATATTATGCACCAATGAACAGAACAAATTTCAGAAGAAATTTGGGTGTCAATTTTTCGGTTAATGAAATCTATGGACCTCCAAGACAGACCATCATATCTTCCAGGCCTAGCAACAAGGGCCAGGTTATTGAGTTTCACTCCTCAGCTAAGTGGAAAGTCTACTTCGAAGCCGCAAAACAAACTTCAAAACTGGTAATTATTCCAAAAGATTCACATTTCCATTCTCATGCATTCTGGAACTTTGCCTAATTTTATATCTCTACATTATTGAAGATTGTCTTCTACTTCACTGCAACCTGGTGTAAGCCTTGCAAGATCATTCAACCTGTGTTCAACGAATTTGCGGAGCGATATGCTGATGTGGAGTTCATCAAGATTGATGTGGATGAGTTAGTGGTATGCTAGTTTTTCGCAATCCAATGTAATCATGATATGATAACCGATGCATACTTCTGTTTACGAGCTGATTATTACTGAAATGTCATAAACAGGATGTGGCAGCAGGGTTTGGAGTGCATGTCATGCCAACATTCCTACTGATAAAGAGAGGCAACGAAGTTGATAAAGTAGTCGGAGTGAAAAAGGATGAACTTCAGAAGAAAATAGAGAAACATAGGTTCTGAGATTCTAGTGTAGATGGAAACATAAGAATACACAGTAGCTAGCAGGAACTTGTTTGTTCCTGCAAAATAAACTTGATTGTTATTAGTAGAAGTCGAATAAGGCCCCCGCGAAGCACAATGTAACAACCCAGATGCATATAATAATAGAATACCGTTAATGATACAGAATGCATTTCTCTTTTGCATTGAATTTAATCATGCAGTACAATGAGAATATTAATGATCACATTTCACAGGATGGAGAATTGACTTCTATAAGAAGGAACACTGCTTACTGTTACACACTTACACTACAGTACTAAGTGTAAAAGCCATTCAACTTGATGAATAAAGGTCCTTGAATGACCGGAAAATTGTCAACCAACAACTAGGCCTTTGACAGCAACGTTTCGTGTTGTCTCTTTAGGTTTCACATTTTCCCTTGAACACTAATATTCTTGATTCCTGAGCAAAAAGTTCATACTTATTTGAGGATTTATCTAGACTGTTCAAACAAGAGGGAAGCTGCAGAGTTCTGAAAATAACGAAATTTTTTCTTCCTTCTGATCTGTTCTTTTTCTTCTCGACATATTTGACGGATTAGCATAAAGAGCATGTGCATCTAACAAACTAATGGAGGCATGTACTTCTTCTGTTTGGTAGTGAAAGTAATTTTCCGGTATCTCTTCGCTCTCTCAACTACTAATATTTTTTTTCCGACAATCAGTTTGTTTAGAAAATTTAGTCTTGCATGAAATAAACAACATAAGTATCAGGCATTCTCCAACTTTGGAATTTCATACGATTCTTATAAATTTAAAGTGTGATACTATACAACAACTTCAACCACCAGGATATTTACAACATCACACTCTTACAGTCATGAACAGGATGTGGCAGCAGGTTTTGGAGTTTATGTCATGCCAACGTTCCTACTAATTATAAAGAGAGGCAAAGAAGTTGATAAAGTATATATATAAGACTATAACAGAATACTTTTAGTGATACAGATTGCATTTGAGCATTTCTCTTTTGCATTGAATTTAATCATACAGTACAATGGGAAAACCTTAATAAGAAGTAATTAATTGTTAGAAAAGATAATTTGCAATTATCTCAAATCTTCCAGAATGTTTAGGCGGCAAAATGGATGTGGTATATATGTAAGCCATGACATAAGCAAAATTGCTTACACCATAAGAAAGTCATTCATGCAAGAAACTTCAAGAATATTGGTGAAGAATCAAACAAGCAGCTGAATCATCAAGCTAATGGCGGTGGATTATCTTGTGGATCATATTGAAGAAATTCATGTTCAAGTAATTGAGATAGCCGGCAATATGTACAAATAGGCCTAGATCATTTGGATAATGTAATTCGGAAAATCCGATATATTAGAGAACAGATAGTGTTGGGTGTTTTAAGTGTTTACGGATATCAAGGTGCCCAGGAACAATTAATTTTGCGCAACGGAAATAACTCGACTCTTATTACACACAAAGTAGTACAATATTTTGGTACAAAAGACTTAACACACTCAAGCTATTTCAATAGCTATGACTCACAAGCTGCTGCTTTTTTCTTTTCTTTCTCACTGGCTTTTCTTCTTCACTCATTCTTCGTGCTAAAATTGATCAATTGATCAAGCTGCCTATTTATACATTTTCCATGTTGGTTGTCTTTACTAATTAATTATCTAAACATGCCGCCATACTAGAAGTTTCGTCGCTGCCATTGACTTCATATTAAATTAGTCCATAATAATTGCCTACTTTCTCGATAATTCTTGCAGCTTCAATAGTCCTCTTGTTGCATCTTGGTCCCTTATAGATATTTCTCCAAAGTCCCTTGCTTTTGTATATTTAATTCTAGGTCCCTATAGATTCTTCTATTTATAAATTGAGCTTAATATTTTCAACATCCTCCCTTAAGCCCAATTCTTTAACGTCCTCATGCCGAGCGCCATCTTCAGTCTTCCAAATACGCCATGTTTCAGAGGCGTTGTAAAAATATCCGCAACTTGTTCTTCTGATCTACAATATACCAACTCTACTTCATGATTTTCCACGTGCTCCCGGATAAAATGATAGCGTGTGTCAATATGCTTACTCCTCTCATGGAAAACTGGATTTTTTGCTAACGAAATTGCTGACCTGTTGTCGACATTTATGCCTGTCGGTCCATCTTGTGTGAATCCCAGGAACTTCAGCAAATTTCTTAGCCATATTGCTTGACACACAGTCGAACTTGCTGCAACGTACTCTGCCTCACATGTCGATAAAGTCACAATGGCTTGTTTCTTTGATGACCATGTAAATGCGGCATCTCCAACATAGAAACAATATCCGGTTGTGCTTTTCCTTGATGTAGCCTTCGGGCTGTTCCACATATATTTCTTCTTGAAGAAATCCGTTCAAGAAAGCAGACTTTACATCCAATTGATAAATTTTCCAGTTGTGTTGTGCAGCAAGTGAAATAAAGAGTCTGACAGTCTCCAAACGTGCTACGGGAGCAAATACCTCACTATAGTCGATTCCTTCCTTCTGACGATATCCTTTCGCCACTAGCCTTGCTTTATAACTCTGAACTTCTCCTTGGGCATTTTTCTTAGTCTTGTATACCCATTTGACGCCAATTGCTTTACGGCCTTCCGGCAGCGTCGTCAAATACCAAGTATCATTTTTCTCAATTGAGTTAATTTCTTCATTCATAGCAGTCCTCCATTTCTTCTCCTGCAAAGCTTCCTTGAATGATACAGGATCAGAATCCATGTAGAAGCACATCATATTCACATCCTCATTTTCTTCTTGTGCTTCTGTTGCTTCATAGATATCCCTCAAGCTTCGTGTTCTTCTCGGTGGAGATTCACCTTCATCAACCGGTATAGGAGCTTCTTCTTCACTTTCTTCTCCTTCAGCAACTATAGATTTTCCTTTATCTTGTGGATCTTCCCAATTCCACATTTGATCTTCTTCAAAGATGACATCCCGACTTATGATATCCTTCTTCGTTAGTGGATTATATAACTTATAATCCATCGTTCTATCTCCATATCCAACAAAAATGCATTTCTCACCTTTGTCGTCAAGCTTGGTCCTTCTGGCCTCCGGGATATTTGAGTACGCAATACATCTAAACACTCTCAAATGTAAAACGCCTGGCTTGAACGAACTCCATGCTTCTTCAGGAGTCTTGAACTGTACACTTTTCGTAGGACAACGATTCAACAAGTACACGCTTGTTGCTACGGCTTCTGCCCAAAATTCTCGTGGCAAGTTCTTTCCTTTCACCATGCTTCTTGCCATGTCCAATATAGTGCGATTCTTTCTTTCTGCAACTCCATTCAACTGTGGTGTGTAGGCTGGCGTCAACTGATGTCTGATTCCATAATCTCTGCAAAATTTCTCGAACATATCCGACGTGTATTCTCCACCTTGATCGGATCTTAGGACTTTTATACGACAACCACTTTGATTCTCCACCAAGTTCTTAAATTCTTTGAACGCTTCAAATACTTCAGATTTTCTCTTCAAGAAATAAACCCACGTCTTTCTAGAAAAATCATCAATGAAAGTAAGGAAGTAATTGTTACCTCCGAGAGATGCGGGCTTTAGTGGACCACAAACATCCGTGTGCACTATCTCCAATGGACGTGATGCTCTCCATCTCTTCTCCTTCGAGAAACTCGGCCTATGATGCTTTCCGAGAATGCATCCTTCACATACTTCATTCGGGTGATCGATATGAGGCAGACCTTTCACCATATTCTTAGCAGACAACAACTTCTGGCCTCCAAAGTTTAAATGTCCAAACCGCAAATGCCACAACCATGACTCATCTTTTATGACACTTCTCATGCACTTAAGTGTATCATGCCTTAATGTTAACGGGAATAACCTATTCTTTGTCATCTCCACACGCGCAATCAAATTTCCATGTGCATCTTTAAGTATTAAATATCGATCCTTCATATTGATGATAAATCCTTTCTCCAATAGTTGACCAAGGCTTAAAATATTGCTTTTCATAGCAGGAACGTAATAAACGTCTGATATATCACCATGATTACCATTCTTAGATTTGTAAAGAATCGTACCTTTTCCTTGGACCGTAACTTTGGAGTAATCTCCGAACGTCACATCTTCTTCCGGAGTTTTATCAAGCTTCATGAACATCTCCTTTTTTCCGCACATGTGATTGCTTGCTCCGCTATCAAGATACCACGTGGAATATTCATCCCCGTCAACTCCTTTATGTATGAACAATGATGTCAATCCTGCTTGTTCTTCTGCGACATCGGCATCTGTGTAGTTTACCTGTTGTCGTCCTCCCATATATTTTTGCGCCTCGACACTCATAACTGTAGTGTCCATATTTGTGGCAATTATAACACTCAACATTTCTTTTATCATAAGTCTGCTGACTTACAGTTTGATTTCGGTCGCCTCGTCCAAATCCTCTATTGCGTCCTTGACCTCGACCTCGACCTCGAGGTGCATACGTATCTTGATCACCATATACTCCCTGTCTTCGATAATCTCCACGGCCTCCTCTTCCGCGATAATATCCACGTCCACGAGTTCCTCTTCCACGAGCTGCTACAAATTCCAACTTATCATCTTCTTTTATCTTCAATTTCGCTTCTAGCGCTTGCTCCAATGACCCAGGACTCTTTCTCTTCATTCGTTGCTCGTGCACTTCTAGGCTACTTTGCAACTGGTCCACTGTCATCGTATTCAAGTCTTTTGACTCCTCAATCGCTGCAACGACGTGCCCAAACTTCCCCGTTAACGATCTCAAGATCTTTTCTACAACTCAAACATCTTCAACTTCCTCACCGAGCATTTTCATTTTATTTATGAGGATTAGTGTTCTCGTACAATAATCAGAAATAGACTCGGACTCACTCATATTTAATGCTTCAAATTCGGCTCGAAGAATTTGGAGTCGAACACGTACTGCTTTATCGACGCCAGTATGGAAATTCTTCAGAATCTCCCATGCTTCCTTCGACTTTGCCGCTGCGCTAATTTTCTCAAACGTCATTTCATCAACTCCTTGATAAATAATGTACAACGCCTTCTTGTCGCGCTTTCTAGCTTCTCGTAATGCGTTCTTCTGATTATTCGTCAAGGCGTTTTCGGCCTCCATGGAACCAGGCTCATCATATCCTGCGTCAACAATTTCCCACAAGTCTTGCGATTGCAACAAGACTCGCATTTGGATGCTCCAATTTCCATATTTATGCTTTTCAAGCTTCGGGACCTGCTGCTGCATGGTATTTGCCACGAACGCCATATATACCTTCGGGTACTCTTCCTCCAAATGACGTGGCTCTGATGCCAAATTTGTTGGGTGTTTTAAGCGTTTACGGATATCAAGGTGCCCAGGAGCGATTAATTTTGCGCAACGGAAATAACTCGACTCTTATTACACACAAAGTAGTACAATATTTTGGTACAAAAGACTCAACACACTCAAGCTATTTTAATAGCTATGACTCACGAGCTGCTGCTTCTTTCTTTTCTTTCCCACTGGCTTTTCTTCTTCACTCATTCTTCGTGCTAAAATTGATCAAGCTGCCTATTTATACATTTTGCCATGTTGGTTGTCTTTACTAATTAATTATCTAAACATGCCGTCATACTAGAAGTTTCGTTGCTGCCATTGACTTCATATTAATTATTCCATAATAATTGCCGACTTTCTCGATAATTCTTGCAGCTTCAATAGTGCATCTTGGTCCCTTCTAGATATTTCTCCAAAGTCCCTTGCTTTTGTATATTTAATTCTAGGTCTCTCTAGATTCTTCTATTTATAAATTGAGCTTAATATTTTCAACAGATAGGAATTCCGGGATAATGCATAGCGATCGTGCTAACGCTCCCGTACTAGATGATTATATATAACCTCTCCTTACAAAAACACGTATCCACCTATCACTTCAATATCATCCAATGAAATATACATCCTCCCGTGCACCTGATATTATTCATTCTCTTATCAAAATTCTAACAGTAATATGGAACATTTCTTGCTGTCAGGCTTCGCTTCATGAAAAAAAACGTTCAACGTGATGGATGAAGCCATTGAATGTCAAGCGTAGGTCTAGTTAATTTTCATGTGATGACTGCAAAAATTATCAATCAACTTTTCAGTTTCCAGTTAGGCCCAGTTAATTTCTACAAATTTACTGCTAGTCACTCATCACTAGTGAAAAAACAGCGATTAGGCCTTTGACATCAACTTCGTTTTGTCTCTTTTGGTTTCATATTTCCCCTTGACCATCGGTCTTGTTTCCTGAGCAACGTGATATCCTTAAAACCTTCGTACTTATTTGACGATTTTGCTACAAACCATTCCACAAGAGAAGTTCCTGACTTTTCTGAACATCTTCTTCGTTCTGTTCTTTTGCTTAAGTACTCGGCCTTTAGCATAAAGAGCATGGACATCGAACAAACTGATAAATGGATGCGTGAAATTAATTTTCTGGTCTAGCTCTTTTCACACTCTGAAGTCTGAACTAGATTTGTCCTACATTAAATTTGTAGGATAACTTTCTAAGTTAATTAAGTACTATCTAATAGGCATCAGCCAGACTCTTCAACATTGGAATTTTATATGTTTCTTAGGATGATATATATTAGCAATTTTATATGCTTCTTTTAAGTTTTAAGTATGATCTCATACAAATATTTCAACCACCAGGATATTAACAAAATCAAAATCTCAAATTTCAGGCGATCTGCTTAATTGTCCTCCAATTTTGTCAGGTACTGGAACCAATTATAAGATTAGTGGGGTGAGATTAGTTGAGCACTTTTAATTGCGTGTATAAGAGAGATATATGCTATGCACGACAAATTCGGTAGAGCACTATATATTGATTTGTTTTTTAAGGGTGATATCTCCCCTAGCTGTGTTTTTCAACTTGAAACCTTAATCAAGTGACCCCGAATCTCTTACCATGCGAGCCACCTAGTGGCGAAGCCACATGGGCCTGGACCCCGCTGACATTTCCCGTAGAATATTTATATACTACGTTTCAATTAGAACAATTATGGTGGTGGAGTGGTCAGAACATAAGTTTTGTACATAATGTCCCATGTTAGATTTCTTTCTGGTTGTGTGTCCATTTACTTAATTTTTCAACACATAAATTTCAATCATTTTTGGGTATTTATTTTGCATTTTAGGAGTGTGAAGTTTATTTATTTGTAATTATTACTTTCTCCGACTATTTCAACTGAGAAATACAATTTGCATTTTGGAGCGAACATATATAACAAATGGAGTAAATAAATAATATGTGGGTGACTAAATGATACTCCTTTCGTCATGCATAACTTAATACTTTACCATTTTTAGCTATATTATGGAACTTCATACATTTGAAAAAAAAAATATATTCTACACTCAACAAATAATAATAAAATTTTACTTTTACTCTAAAATCACATAATTTACAACTAAAAGTAAAAAAAAAAAAATCATCTTTTTAAAATATATTTTAAATTCTCATCTAAAACTACACGTCAACACTGATGTATTCAAATTTTAACTTCATCAGTATTTTGCATTAAAAGTTTTCATATTGTATGAAATTTCAACCCCGTTGAAATTTACTCCTGGATTCGCCACTGGAGCCACCAACAATTGGTTCAGACATATTGCATACATATATAACCTCACAATATTTCAAAGATATTCTGTACAAACTACAAACTGTAAGGAAAATGCAACTGCCTGTGGTTCAACTTTTCCATGTGCTGGTTTTGATTTAATTCGTAGAAAATGAAATTCACATGTCTTTGACTGAAGCCATTAACAAGACAGGAGATGCTGATAGTATCCTTTAAATTTCTGTGAGTGATCTGTCATAATTTCCCAACAGGATTCAATGATGGATTTTCTGATATAGATACTCAAGAATGAAGCATTTTGTCACACATTAATTAGTACACTGAAATGGAGCAGTGGGTCCAATTCTAAGAATTTAAAATATATTCCTGAAAAAAGGTCCCAACAAGAACATATTCTAAATTGTACTACGATAAAAGAGGCATTCAATTTAACCATTTCTCTCATCAACAAACATACAGCATATTTCTTCTAAAGAAGAGAAAGAAAAAGAAACTAAAACATATAAGATGAATACATATTTTTCTCCAATGCAAAGAACAAATTTCAGAAGAAATTTTGGGGTCAATTTTTCTGTTAATGAAATCTATGGACCTCCAAGACAGACCATCTGTGAAGATTAGACAGTTTCTGGTAATTATTCCAAAAGCCTCACATTATTATCGTCATTATGATTCTCGAGCTTTGTCTAATAAGAATTATATCTCTACTTTATTGAAGATTGTCATCTACTTTACTGCAATCTGGTGTAAGCCTTGCAAGATCATTCAGCCTGTGTTCAATGAGTTTGCTGAGAAATATACTGATGTCGAGTTCATCAAGATTGATGTAGATGAGTTAGTGGTATGCTAGTTTTTCACAATCCAAAGTAATCATGCTATGATAATCAATAGATAATTATTTTTACGAGCTGAATATTTACTGAAATGCCATGAACAGGATGTGGCAGCAGGGTTTGGAGTTCATGTCATGCCAACGTTCCTACTGATAAAGAGAGGCAGAGAATTTGATAAAGTAGTCGGAGTAAAAAAGGATGAACTTCAGAAGAAAATAGAGAAACATAGGTTCTTAGATTCAGGTGCAGATGATCTCATTGTTCAAATTCAATATCTTCGGTATTTAACCTCATCAGGCGTGTTAAGATAAGAACACACAGTAGCTTGTTTGTTTAAAATAAACTTGTTTGTCATTAGTGGAAGTCGAATAAGGCCCCTATGAAGCACAATGTAACAACTCAAATGCTTATAATAAAACACCTTTAATTAATGATACAGAAAGCACTTCCCTTTTGGCTTTGAATTTAATCATGCAGTACAATGAGAATATTAATAATCACATTTCACAGATGAAGAATTGACTTCCATAAAAAAAAAAAACATTAGATTAAGATTGAACACTTCTTACTGTTACACTACGTTACATGTAAAACCGTTCAATCTGATGAATAAAGGTCCTTGGAATGACCGGAAAATTGTCAACCAACAACTAGGCCTTGACAGCAACTTTTCACGGTGTCTATTTTGGTTTCACATTGTCCCTTGATTCCTGAGCAAAATTTTCATACTTATTTGAGGACCGATTGTTCAAACCAGAGGGAAGCTGCAGAGTTCTGAAAATAACAGAATTTTCTTCCTTCTGTTCTTTTCATCCTCAACATTTTTGGGTCTAACAAACTAATTGATGTGTGTCGTTCTTCTGCTTGGCAGTGAAATCAATTTTCCGGTCTCATAATAAATGTAGAAGCCCTGCCTCAAACTGATTCATTCCAGTTTCTGGAGTTGTTTCGGATTCTGATCATTAGTTCTTTTATAAAATTTTATGGCATGTAAGGTGGTAGCTGATGGTATATATAGTGCACTATCCTTCACACTTTCTGTCACCCGTTGACAAAAATAACTTGTACTTCTCCGCAGCAAGTGTCCATTTCAGAAAAATTTACTTTTTTCTTTTTTATGTATATACTGCTCATTTCTTTTTCGTTCATATTTACAAGCGGATTCACTATTCAACCATGAGCATAGCAATTGTTTGTATGTTGTCTATACATGAGAGAAAGTACACTTCTGTGCCAAATATGATAAATCCAACTATATTTTCCCTTAAACATCAGCATATTAATCTGTACAAACTATAATAAAGAATCAGCTGTGGCCAATCTTTTCTGAGTGCTGATTTTGATTTAATCAAAAGACTAAATGCACATGTTTTTTTAAACTGAAGTAGTATCCTTTAATTTTCAGTGAATGAGCTTTTCTGATTCCCGCTTGGAATCATTGGTTGATTCTCTAACATAAATACTTGGATACTCAAGAAATGAAGTTATGATATAGCCTAATGATATAGAAAACGTGAAATGTTTGCAAGGAAATGGAGCATGGGATCGAATATCAAGAACTTAAATATAGTCATGAAAATGGTCAGCAAGACATATTCCAAAGAGATCAAGAACATGGCTGGAGTTGATCTATAGAAAAGGCATTGCATTCAAACAGTTCTCTCATCAATAAGCATCCATTTCTCTAGCTCATCAAACAAAGATATATGTAAGTTGTTAGTTCGTTTCTGGTTCAATTCGTCAAGTGTAGTTCGTCATCTGCCAGTTTGTTCAGCAACCGTTGATCTGTGTTAATCCAACGGCTCAGATTAAAACGTGGAGGAGGGAAAAACAGTTGCGGGAAGAAGAAACGGAGGACTGTTTCTTTAGCTAGCTAATTCGTTTCTTCTGTTGCTTAATTCGGCTATATAACTATCTACTCTTGTAATTGGAAAGATATGAGATCATTATCATCTTACTTTTGACAGTATTAGTGAGAGAAACACTTGTGAGAGAGAGATAGAAACCGGTGAATCGCCATCGTTGCGAGGTTGAAGGTTTCGATTCTTGTAATCTTTCATTGATAGTGAATTGATCTTGTTGTTCTTCGTGCACGTAGGAAGGATTTATCTTTCGAAGCCCGTTAATTCTTGTGTCGATTTCGTTTATGCTTTGATTGTTCGTAGTTTTGGTACTTATCGATTTTCGATTGATTGATCGCAATTTGATCGATTGATTCAACAATTGACGCCATCTATGGGAAGATCGACTGATCAGAAACTGTAATCAATGGCGTCAATGGCGAGATTTGACACGGAGAAGCTGACGAAGAAGATTGATTTCACCTTATGGAAGGCAAAAATGGAAGCTCTTCTAGTTCAACAAGGAGTGGAGCAGGCATTGCTCGGTGATGATGGATTCGCTAAGGATTTTGATGATGCTGAAAAAAAATGCACCATCGAAAAAGTGAGGAGCACCTTGATTCTGTCACTTGGAGACAAAGCTTTGAGAGAGGTGATCAAGGAGAAAACGGCAAAATCCGTTTGGGATAAGCTTGAAAAGTTGTATCATGTCAAAACTGTGGCTAGCAAGAAAAAACTCAAGCAAATGTTCTTTTCATACAAGATGAAGCCTGATAAGTCGATCACTGATCATCTAGATGATTTCAATAAACTTTGTTCAGATATGGAATCTCGAGAAATGACAGTTGGTGAAGATGACAAGGCAGTTATACTGCTAAGCTCTTTACCTAGAGTTATGAACACTTCATTAATGCAATAGTGATGTCTAAACCTGATGATCTGACAGCTAAAGATTTAGAATTAGCATTGAGGAACAAGCTGTATCAGAAGAGTGACATGATACAGTTGCAAAAAGTTTATTTGTCAAACCAACATGGGGAAAGAACCATGCAACAAAGAACAAGGTGTATAACAAGTCCAAATATCAGAAGGAGCCTGGAACCAGTAGCAGTGATTTTACTGAGAAAAGGAAATGTTTCAACTGCAAGAGAAGCCTGGTCACTTAAAGAAAGATGGTCTCATGCTCAAGAACAAGACAACAAACAAGCAACCCCATCATACTGCAGATATAGCTGAAGGTACTTCCTATGAAAATGCTGAAGCTCTTGTTGCTTGTGATTCTCATAATATTAATCTGTGGGACTTGGACTCTGGGTGTTCATTTCACATATCACCAATAAAAGAATGGTTTAGTGAGTTAAAAACTTTTAATGGTGTAGATGTCCTACTGGAAAATGATCCCATAACTTAGCTCAAGTTTGACCCCTAGGTCGTTTGAACGATCCTGGAATTGAATTTGAGTTCGATTCCAAATATATAATGCATTCAAAAATTTAGAAATAAATGTAAAAATGTCTTACATAAGACTAAAGGACTAAAATTACTAGACTTAACAACTGAGTGGAGCTTGAGTCTAACTCGGTTCGTCAGATAAACGAGAAAAAACAAATGTCGAACGCGACTCAATCACGTTATCGAGTGACTGATCGGATCAAACTCGAGCCTTTAACAATTCTACTTGAACCGAGTATTCGTTAAGGATCCACTTGTTAAACAACACCTGTGTATCTGATATTTGCCATACAATACTTGTTATAGTTTATCAACCAGAACATTAATGTTACGACTTAAGTGGCCTAACTTTATGCTAACACGCCCCCTATAGGGAAAATTACGCCTGCTCCCCTGAAAAATACACGTATTCAAAAAAGTCCCTGATATTTGAGCAATAACACATTAATCCCCATAATTCTTAAATAATTACGAATTGGTAATTGCATTTTGAAATGGCCAAACACATCCTTATATGAAAATTACAAACTTGACTCTGACTTACAATAAATTCAATATTTACCTCGAAAGTATATTTTATTTTTCAAATTAAGATGCATAAGTTACATATGTCAATTTTCAATTTACTAACCGCTAACTTTCAACTTTTTATGTTCCTAAAATTACTTCAAAAATATAGAAGAATTTTTAAAAGAAGAGAAAATGAAATGACAAATTTTATCTTAAAAAACTAAGAAAAAATTTAATATTTTTTTTAACATGACATGATGTTTATTTTCTTTAGGTTATGAGAAAGAAAAACACATTATTCGTCCGATCAATTTTTTTTTTTTTTTTTTTGTACTTAACTTGGATGGATTAATTCATAAAGCCAGATAATTGAAAAACTTGAACTACTTATTGAGTAACTATTTAGTAAACTCTGATACATTCAGTTAGTTATATTTTAGCCTTATGCACTCTTTGAAACAGTACTTTATAACCCTTCATGTACTCAAAGGAAAATGAAGTTATAAAATAATTGGTAGCTGATATTAAAAAAAAATAGTTATTATTTTAGTTGTAAAATTAATAACCACAAAATATTTATTTTTAATAATATAAAATTTAAAAATTATTGGCTATTCTTTTGTTTTACTGATAATTTACATTATTTTAGTTTAAAAGATTAACAAATAATTGATTAAAATCAAAAAGAGAATAATCATGTCTTTTTCTTAAAATAAACATTATTATCACTGTCCACATAACTTTTCTTTTAAAAACAGAAAAATTTAAAAATAAGAAACATAAAAATTAATTGCGGTGTTACATGTACAATCCATAAGTCACTTACTACTAACAAATTAATAATCATACAGTTCGAAATAATATTTTTAATAAAATATTAAAAATAAATAATGTTGAAAAATAAAGGGTTTAAGTTAAATTAATTAAGATGTGAGTTATACTTATGCAAAATAGAAAATTAAGACCATGTTTGGGAGGTAAACTTAGAAAGAGAAAAATGGACCAATCTGTTATTGTTCAAATTTCGGGAACTAATGTGTAATAAGACACTTTTGTAGGGAGTCTATATGAAATTTGCCCAAATCTATAACCACATACAACTCTCTTTTTAAGCATGATGTTTGTGCTGGATCTGTATTATTTCGAGCTTCTCTTATGCTCGTTTGAACGTTTTGAGTTTTATAATAATATTTTGCAGATTCAAAAAAAAAAAAAAAAAATACAACTCTCTTTTATTATAGGTGGCTCAAATATGCCCCTGTAAGTTATAACACTATCATTTATGCTCCTTTTCTGGTCTAGTAAAGTTTTACCTCTTGAAGGAGAATCCCACGAAAGCATCTTTATGAACCAAAAAAGCCCTACAGCTCAAATTATAATTTTATCACAATTATCACCAATTTCTTAAAACAAAATATATATTTATTTCTGAATTAGAATATTATTCACAGTGAACTTTTTATTCAAAATTTTCACAACTGGCAACATAGTTTGAGATGGTCAATGGTAACCAATACGACTATCTCTCGACGGAAATGTGACATGCATAGATCCACATATTATACGAGAGGGTGTTATAGTTATTATGGTTGAACACTGTTGGATCCTTTTAAGGCTTGATGGCTCTCCCCCAACTGTACTTTCCAACTCGAAACCTTACTTAATGACCCCGAATATCTTACTACGTGAGCCACCAATAGGTATTTCAGATATAAATCCGTTGAATACATATAACCTCAGAGAATATCTAAATAAAGATATTCTGTACAATCTACAAACTGCAAGGAAACATGCAGCTGCCTGGGGTTCTTCTTTTCCATGTGCTTGTTTTGATTTAATTTCTGGAAAATTAAAAATGCACATGTTTCTTTGACTGAAGATGCTGATAGCATCCAGTAAATTTCAGTGAATTATCTATCATAATTCCAAACATTGATTCTCTGATATAGATACTCAAGAAATGAAGTGACGGCCAACAGGATAATATACAAAAGGTCCCAAGAACATATTCTGAATTGTACTATAAAAGAGGCATTCCATTTAGCCATTTCTCTCATCAACAAACATACTACATACATTTCTTTAAAGAAAAGAAAGAAAAAGAAACTGAAAGTCTGAAACATACATGATGGGTACATATTATGCACCAATGAACAGAACAAATTTCAGAAGAAATTTGGGTGTCAATTTTTCGGTTAATGAAATCTATGGACCTCCAAGACAGACCATCATATCTTCCAGGCCTAGCAACAAGGGCCAGGTTATTGAGTTTCACTCCTCAGCTAAGTGGAAAGTCTACTTCGAAGCCGCAAAACAAACTTCAAAACTGGTAATTATTCCAGAAGCTTCACATTTCCATTCTCATGCATTCTGGAACTTTGCCTAATTTTATGTCTCTACATTATTGAAGATTGTCTTCTACTTCACTGCAACCTGGTGTAAGCCTTGCAAGATCATTCAACCTGTGTTCAACGAATTTGCGGAGCGATATGCTGATGTGGAGTTCATCAAGATTGATGTGGATGAGTTAGTGGTATGCTAGTTTTTCGCAATCCAATGTAATCATGATATGATAACCGATGCATACTTCTGTTTACGAGAAGATTATTACTGACATGTCATAAACAGGATGTGGCAGCAGGGTTTGGAGTGCATGTCATGCCAACATTCCTACTGATAAAGAGAGGCAACGAAGTTGATAAAGTAGTCGGAGTGAAAAAGGATGAACTTCAGAAGAAAATAGAGAAACATAGGTTCTGAGATTCTAGTGTAGATGGAAACATAAGAATACACAGTAGCTAGCAGGAAATTGTTTGTTCCTGCAAAATAAACTCGATTGTTATTAGTAGAAGTCGAATAAGGCCCCCGCGAAGCACAATGTAACAACCCAGATGCATATAATAATAGAATACCGTTAATGATACAGAATGCATTTCTCTTTTGCATTGAATTTAATCATGCAGTACAATGAGAATATTAATGATCACATTTCACAGGATGGAGAATTGACTTCTATAAGAAGGAACACTTCTTACTGTTACACACTTACACTACAGTACTAAATGTAAAAGCCATTCAACTTGATGAATAAAGGTCCTTGAATGACCGGAAAATTGTCAACCAAATGACAGCAACTTTTCGTGTTGTCTCGTTAGGTTTCACATTTTCCCTTGAACACTAATATTCTTGATTCCTGAGCAAAAAGTTCTTACTTATTTGAGGATTTATCTAGACTGTTCAAACAAGAGGGAAGCTGCAGAGTTCTGAAAATAATGAAATTTTTTCTTCCTTCTGATCTGTTCTTTTTCTCCTCGACATATTTGACGGATTAGCATAAAGAGCATGTGCATCTAAAAAACTAATGGGGACATGTCCTTCTTCTGCTTGGTAGTGAAGCAATTTTCCGGTATCTCTTCGTTCTCTCAACTAGTAATATTTTTTTTCCGACAATCAGTTTGTTTAGAAAATTTAGTCTTGCATGAAATAAACCAACATAAGTATCAGGCATTCTCCAACTTTGGAATTTCATATGATTCTTATAAATTTGAAGTGTGATACTATACAACAACTTCAACCACCAGGATATTTACAACATCACACTCTTAGAGTCATGAACAGGATGTGGCAGCAGGGTTTGGAGTTTATGTCATGCCAACGTTCCTACTAATTATAATGAGAGGCAAAGAAGTTGATAAAGTAGTCGGAGTAAAAAAGGATGAACTTCAGAAGAAACTAGAGAAACATTGGTTCTGAAATACTGATTTAGATGATATCATTGTATTATCCACCTTCAATATCTGTAGGCATTTTATTTCATATGTGATAAGATCAGAATATACAGTAGCTAGCAGAAATCTGGTGCATATAATTGTTCTTACGAAATGAACTTGATTGTTAATTGTAGAAGGTGAACAAGGCCCCATAAAGCACAGTGTAACAACTCAAGTACATATATATATAAGACTATAACAGAATACTTTTAGTGATACAGATTGCATTTGAGCATTTCTCTTTTGCATTAAATTTAATCATACAGTACAATGGAAAAACCTTAATAAGAAGTAATTAATTGTTAGAAAAGATAATTGCAGAATGTTTAAGGCGGCAAAATGGAGCAGTAAGGAAAATATTTTAAATTCTCACCTAAAACTACACGTTAACCCTGATGTATTCAAATTTTAACTTCATCAGTATTTTGCTTTAAAAGTTATCATGTATGAAATTTCAACCCCGCTGAAATTTACTCCTGGATTCACCACTGGAGCCACCAACAATTGGTTCAGACATATTGCATACATATATAACCTTACAATATTTCAATAAAGATATTCTGTCCAAACTACAAACTGTAAGGAAAATGCAACTGCCTGTGGTTCATCTATTCCATGTGCTGGTTTTGATTTAATTCGTAGAAAATGAAATTCACATGTCTTTGACTGAAGCCATTAACAAGACAGGAGATGCTGATAGTATCCTTTAAATTTCTGTGAGTGATCTGTCATAATTTCCCAACAGGATTCAATGATGGATTTTCTGATATAGATACTCAAGAATGAAGCATTTTGTCACACATTAATTAGTACACTGAAATGGAACAGTGGATCCAATTCTAAGAACATATTCTAAATTGTACTACTATAAGAGAGGCATTCCATTTAACCAATTCTCTCATCAACAAACATACAGCATATTTCTTCTAAAGAAGAGAAAGAAAAAGAAACTAAAACGTACAAGATGAATACATATTTTTCTCCAATGCAAAGAACAAATTTCAGAAGAAATTTTGGGGTCACTTTTTCTGTTAATGAAATCTATGGACCTCCAAGACAGACCATCATATCTTCCAGGCCTAGCAACAAGGGCCAGGTTATTGAGTTTCACTCCTCAGCTAAGTGGAAAGTCTACTTCGAAGCTGCAAAACAAACTCCAAAACTGGTAATTATTCCAAAAGCCTCACATTTTTCTCCTCATTATAATTCTGGAGCTTTGTCTAATAAGAATTATATCTCTACTTTATTGAAGATTGTCATCTACTTTACTGCAATCTGGTGTAAGCCTTGCAAGATGATTCAGCCTGTGTTCAATGAGTTTGCTGAGAAATATACTGATGTCGAGTTCATCAAGATTGATGTAGATGAGTTAGTGGTATGCTAATCTTTCACAATCCAAAGTAATCATGCTATGATAATCAATATATAATTCTTTTTACGAGCTGATTATTACTGAATTGTCATGAACAGGACGTGGCAGCAGGGTTTGGAGTTCATGTCAGGCCAACGTTCCTACTGATAAAGAGAGGCAGAGAATTCGATAAAGTAGTCGGAGTAAAAAAGGATGAACTTCAGAAGAAAATAGAGAAACATAGGTTCTGAGATTCTGGTGCAGGTGATCTCATCGTTCATATTCAATATTGTTGTGTTTTATCTCAAATCAAGTAAGCAGGGATAAGTTTTCTGAAACTAAGTTTCAGAAATCTCTGAAACCAAGTTTCAGAAACCAATTGTCAGAAATCTCTGAAACCAAGTTTCAGAGAGTGAAACTAAGTTTTCTGAAACCAAGTTTCAGAAATCTCTGAGACTAAGTTTCATGCCAGTGGATGCTTACTCAAGATGATTGGACGGACCAGATCAATTCTGAGGGATCAAGGGCTGAGATTAAATCTCATATTTAAAAGTCAGTTGGAGACGGTTATAAAGAGGGAAAAAGATCAGAAACAGAGAAGCTAGCTCGCATTCAGTTTTCTGAACAATTCTCTCTCAATTCTTCATCAATTGCTCTGAGATTTTGCATAGCGGTTGTAGAAGGTTATTTGCACGACTGACGGTTGAAGATATCAGGTTTCGTGCTCTGCTCATTGAGAATTGGTTCGAGTTCCATTGTCGCTTGTTTGTCATTGAGATTGATCTTGTTTTCTCTTTCGATTGATTGGGGAGTATAGATAATCGATTAGGCTTGATCTTTGTATAGATTGTATAAGCTTGTAATCGAATCTCAGTTGATATCAATATACGTTCTTGGTTTCCCGTGGATGTAGGCTATTTTGGCCAAACCACGTAAATTCCGTGTTTCATCGTTTACGTTCTTGTTGATCGATTGATATTTGTTATTGTTTGGTTGAGATTATTGTTGTGACTCAACAAATATCTTTGGCATTTAACCTCATCAGGCGTGTTAAGATAAGAACACGCAGTAGCTTGTTCGTTTAAAATAAACTTGTTTGTTATTAGTAGAGAAGTCGAATAAGGCCCCATGAAGCACAATGTAACAACTCAAATGCATATAATAAAACACCTTTAATTAATGATACAGAATGCATTTCCCTTTTGGCTTTGAATTTAATCATGCAGTACAATGAGAATATTGAAAATCACATTTCACAGATGGAGAATTGAATTCTATAGAAGGAAAATTTAGATTAAGATGGGACATTTCTTACTGTTACACATACACTACGTTACATGTAGAAACCGTTCAACCTGATGAATAAAGGTCCTTGAATGACAGGAAAATTATCAACCAAACAACTAGGCCTTTGACTGCAACTTTTTGTGTGGTTTATTTTGGTTTCACATTGTCCCTTGAACACTAATATTCTTGATTCCTGAGCAAAAAGTTCATACTTATTTTAGGATTTAGCTACCGATTGTTCAAAGCAGAGAGAAGCTGCAGAATTCTGAAAATATCAGAACTTTCTTCCTTCTGTTCTTTTCATCCTCGACATTTTTGAGGGTCTAACAAACTAATTGATGCGCATCGTTCTTCTTCTTGGCAGTGAAATAAATTTTCATGTCTTATAATAAAAGTGGAAGCCCTGCCTCAAACTGATTCATTCCAGTTTCTGGAGTTATTCCGATCATAAGTTTTTTTATAAAATTTTAAGGCTGGTAGCTATGTAATGTGGTAGGCTGGTAGCTGATGGTAACTGCACTATCCTTCGCAGTTTCTGTCAACTGTTGACAAAAATAACTTGTACTACTTCTCAGCAGCAAGCGTTCATTTTCAGAAAAATCCTTACTTTTTTCTTTTTATGTATATACTGCTCATTTCGTTTTCGTGCATATTTACAAGCGGATTCACAGTTCAACCATGAGCATATATAGCAATTGCTTGTAAAGTAAAATCTCTATAAATTAATACTCGATAAATTAATAATCTCGATAAAATTAATAATTTATCCAGTCCCAACTTGGGACCAGTACAAATTTGAACCCCAATTAATAAAATAATAATATAATAATTTTTTTGAAATCCCAGTGTATATATGGGTTCCAACGAAACTATAAATTAGTAATTATTAAAAAAATTCCACACACATATATATGTGTGTGTGTGATAAACTTCAAAATTCTAAGATTGTTTAGTAAAAAGTGAATCTATAGTCACTTGTTTTTTTGTTGAACTTTAAATCTATATTGAGTTCATCTATAAATCTCCCAATTGCACTAAAGAGTTGGGGCGTTGTCTTATCGTATTGCAACAAAAAGTTGTGAAGAGTTGTTGTCGCTTGCAATGCTTCTTTTCGAGTGACTGGTTCCAAAGCTATTGAATCATCCTAAGCTTCATCATCGACCGGATTTTGAATGGTATCCGCCACAATTTATTCAATACTTTGAACATCGTAACATTCATTGTTTTCACCAGAACAATCTAGCAAGTGATTCACATCCATTTTGTGCCGATAATGCATACCCGTAATCAAGTTCTCAAGCTCACGAATCTCTTCTCCAAAATTTACATCGTTTAAATCACTTGAGCCGGTTTGATTCGTCGAAAGCAATTTGCTATAGCCTCTTGTTGCAATACGAGAATGTTAATTCGAACTTGTTTTTCTACTTTATTTTTCATCTTTAATTAATATACATTGTAACTAGTATATTGGACTTGGAAATTTAAAGGTCATATGTGAAACCTCTTTAAATTAATAAATTATTAATTATTTATCGATATAATAATATCTCGTTAAATTAATAAAATATTCCGGACCCAACATTATTAATTTATAGAGGTTTTACGGTATGTTGTTTATACATGAGATAAAGTACACTTCTGCGCTAAATATGATAAGTCCAACTATATATTCCCTTAAACATCAGCATATTCTGTACAAACTATAATAAAGAATCAGCTGTGGCTAATCTTTTTTAAACTGAAGTAGTATCCTTTAATTTTCAGTGAATGAGCTTTTCTGATTCCCGATTGGAATCATTGGTTGATTCTCTAACATAAATACTTGGATACTCAAGAAATGAAGTTATTATATAGCCTAATGATATAGAAAACGTGAAATGTTTGCAATGAAATGGAGCATATGGGATCGAATATCAAGAACTTAAATATAGTCATGAAAATGGTCAGCAAGACATATTCCAAAGAGATCAAGAACATGGCTGGAGTTGATCTATAGAAAAGGCATTGCATTCAAACATTTCTCTCATCAACAAGCATCCATTTCTCTAGCTCATCAAACAAAGATATACTTATACAACATGGATACATATCATGCACCAATGCAAAGAACAATTTTTAGAAGAAATTTGGGGTTAAATTTTTCTGTTAATGAATTCTATGGAATGAGTATCAAGAATAATATATCAATAAAAATATTGGTCCATCAATTATTGTTTAGTCATTCCATTACTTTTTATTGAAAATTGAGTGTACTTAGTTTAACCGGCTTACTCAGATTTTTACCGAAATTTAGGAGTATGGGGGGTTTTTGGCCCAACTTGGGCTTCGGATGTGCATATAACTCGAATCCAATAAAACGATTTAAATATAAAATCCCTATTTTTTGATAGATACACCGGTTTTTTTAGAAGAAAATGGTGCTATCTTTAAAAGTTACCAAGAAAACATTTGTATCAATTTTGTCTCGAAACATATCATATAAAACCTTTTTGTTTAGAGGACCAGAAACCTTTTATAAAAACAAAACTACGGAAATTGTTACTGCATCAATAAATGTAAATGTTGAAACAACAGTTGTTGAACAAGTGTCCTTAATATAGGGAGAATCTAAAATTCGTTAATGTTAAAGTTTTCAATGGAATACTTACAAATTAGTGCAAATTTTAAAAACTTCTTACAGTTTTGGTCCTGTACAATTATCCATGAGCTGTTTTTCGAGTGATATGTTTGTCCCACTATATTAATATTGTACTCCCTCCGTCCCATAGAAGCTGTCCACTTTTACCATTTTAGACGTTCCGGTAGAGTTGTCCACTTTCAATTCTTTGTCATTTTAGAAACAATTATATAATTTTATATCCTCTACTACTCTAAAAAAGTTAAAAAATAACTTAAACAATCAAACCAACTACTAATAAAGTTATAAAATAAACTCCACATATACTATGTAGTGTTATAATATTAATTTTCTTAATTTTTCTGCATAAACAATAAACTGAATAGCTTCTACATATATGTTTTATCGACACACATATGCACATGAGAAAACTTTAAAAAATTCAAAATATACATTGTTAGTATGAGAAACCCTTAAAAGAATTAAAACTTTTACAAATTATATCCAAGATACGCTTTGTGAAAAAGGTGGACAAAATTGATTACTCTTGTAGTATATTAATAATTTCCGCGCACTCCAGCATGCATATGGTGTATCAAATTAATTCCCACGTGTCCCATTCCTATTGTTGGGATAGGAGCTGATGTAGGAACCGGGACAGAAGATCCTATTAGTGGCATATTAACTGTGCGAAAATTACACCAGCTCCCCTCAATAAACAGGCGCCACTCATCGTAGTCCCTTACATCTCAACAATAATACATGAGGACAAGTTTCATAAATTAATAACAAGATGGTCCAAAAGTCAACTTAAATTTCCTAGGTGGCAGTTTGAAAATGACATGGAAAATATAAAAAATGATTCTTCTTATTTTAATATTCAGATCTTCAAAATTAAATTGCAATTAACCCCTCTTACTTATTTAATACCCAATTTATACCCTTAAAATTTATGATAAACCAAATCAACCATCATTTCAATTTTCCTATACAACTTCAATCAAGAATAAATTACAATCGAACCCTTTTAATTTTCTTACTTCATAAGTATCAAAATTTCTCATTCCTCCATTGATGAAGCTTGAAATGTTCCATTCTTCAATTTTTTTCATGTTCTTCCATTTACCATTCATTCATAAGGTTTTCGAATTCGGGCTCCAATTGAGCCCGAATTCGAACTCCATTGTTGGAGCTTGAAGCTCGATTAATGGAGCTGTGTAACTCCATTAACGGAGCTGAAACATATCCTTTAATGGAGCTGCTACAACTCCATTAAATGGAGCTTAACAGCTCCGACAGCTCCATTAAAGTAGCTGTTGCAGCTCCATTAATGGAGTTGTGTACAGCTCCGTTAATGGAGTTACACAGCTCCATTATCGGAGCTGTACGACTCCTTTAATGGAGCTTCAACAGCTCCATTAATGGAGCTGTTGAAATGGAGCTGTTGAAGCTCCATTAATGGAGCTCGATTCGGGCTCCATTCAGCCCGGGCTCCATCCATGTGATTTAGAAAATAGAAGGAGGAATGAAATTGGATTGATGAAGAATGGATTAGGATTAAGGTTTGACGAAGAAGGAGATGAAAATGAATGGGTACATTTTCTTTGGGTCAATTTCGAAATTCCTCTAAACTTGTAAGGGTTGATTTGCAAATTTGTGTTTTAACTTGGACATGAAAATTAATTTTTCAGCTGGTCAACAGGAAAATAAGTTTTTGGACCAATATGTTATTATTGAATTGTCAGGGACTACGATGTTATTACAAAATTTATTAGGGGGTCCAAATATAATTCACCCATTAACTGTCACTCACACATGCAAACTATGGGTAAATTACATTTTGACCCCTTGTATAATACCCCCCCTACATTTTGCACCCCACAACTTTCAGAAATTACAGATCAGTCCCTGCCCCCCCGGATTTGGTCCTTGACGGTAACGTTGACCACCGTTAGTCAACGTTTGGTGACGTCATTATCGTATTAATGACGTCATATATTAATTAATTAAAAATTATTTTTTAATTTTAATAAAAATAATTTTTATTAATATGAATCTAGAAGTACTGAAATTCCCTCAGGGGTCAAAATGTAATGTCATATTAAATAACAATTTTTTTCCCGCGTTTTTCTTTGTATTAGGGTTTGTTGTGAAACCCAAGTTACCATGTAACATAAACGGGTCTAAATGTAAGTCAGAAACACTAATAATCACCATAACAAAGGTCATAGGATCACAATTCTTACAACCTCAGGGAAAGATGAATTGTGATATGTTACAAAAACTAAGGATCATACATATTAGTTACATCCTAAGAGCCACAACCAAGGCAATCACAGCAACAAACATGGCGATAAACATTCCAACAAACACGATTTCATACTTCTTCAATTTAGATAGCAATTCTGAGTTCTGGTTTTGAAGATTGTCACATTCTATGGATTTCAACGTAATGCTTGTTACTGCATCGTCAGTCCTCGTAGCAAAACTCCGGATAATTCGCTCAACATCTCGTTCCAAACGTTCCCCGACCCAGCGGAAATATTGACATCCATCATCCTGCCTATTCAAACAACAAGTAATTTTGAATGAGAAGCCCTAAACACCGGAAAAGTACAAAATTAAAACAATTACACTTGCCTTGTAGTTCTGACAAGCTATGTAGCGACGACCTGGTTGGGTTCTAGCAGATATGCCTTCGGTGACAATCAAAGGAGGATTGCATTGACAGTACTGGTAAAGCCCCGAGACAGATGACATGGGCCAAATGTGGGATATTTCACTGCTTTCATCTGACCAAGAATACTCAGGAACCATTGGTGACTGTGAATTTTTGTTGAATGAGAATGGTGTTTGGGTTTGTTAATTGGGGGGGGGGGGGGGGGGGTTCTAAAGTGTTATATTGGGGGGTGACGAATCTGACCTAAGGCTTTACAGTTCGCCAAGTCGCGCTTTGTACTGGTAAGGGGTGTTAATGTAACTTATAAGTTGATTGGTAATACTGTGAAATCCTAAATTACTCTTACTCATTTTTTAATTTTCAATTAAATTGAACGATTTCCCCCTCAATTGAACGGTTTCTTCCCAATCTTCAATTTTCATTCATTGAAGTTTCCAAAATCGTTTCACTGACTGTGTTTGGGAGAAAACTTTGGATTTCGTACCGAAGAAGTACCGGCGAGGCGCAATCGTGCTCGACGAGTGGAATAAGTGGAATTTCGTCTTTCATTAGAGGAGAAATCATGGTTTTTGAAGTTGTTCAAGGTATTATCATCTTCAATTTAACCTCTACTGTACTATCATCTTCAATTTCACATCTGTTGAGTCTATTTATGTTTGACGCATCTGGGAATGTTGTTAATTGAAATCAGATGTTTTGCTAAAAACTAGGGTTTGTAAATCGTCATTGTTGGTATGCCAGTAATTACCTTAATGTTTGTTGGACATGTATGATTTGTGAATGTTAACATGGTTTTGGTCATTTTAACACTCGTAATGCTATTTACGGTTTTTTCTGGTGGGGGGTGTAATATATATGAAAGGGGTGTTAATGTATATTTTATTATTGTTTGATAGATTAGTTGAGATAATAAGGAGAAACAATCGAAGATGAGTTCAAGTAGTGAATCAACTAATAATAGTGATGGGGAGGATAAGAAGGGTTTAGATATATTCCTACAATTTCTGGGCGACGAGGTTGAAATAAATGATGTGATTCCTGGGGTGTATAGGTTTGATCAATTGAGGAAGGATACTTATGAAATGGCTCTGTCAAAGGATCCAAAAGTAGTGAGAGATATTGTGTACATTGTTTGTCAAAAGGGTTTGCATAATAAGCGGTATGTTCTGAGTGATCTTGACTTGGACAAAATATTTAGAGAAAACAAGAACTCTTATGTCTTTCAAGTGGAGGTGCTGAAGAAATTGAAGCCTTGCACATGATGAATCTACTGCCTTCAATTGACCCTGATATGATTATCCGAAATGTGTTGAAGGAAATGGGTGGTCCCGGTAAGGAGGGCTGTCACAGTAGAGATGACTCTGGTAAAGAGGATACAGGATTAAGAGAGGGGTCTGAAGGTGAAGAGGGGTGTAAGGATAACCTGCAGGGATCAAAAAATGAGGTGGGGGCTAAAGGTGAAGAGGTATGTAAAGGTATAGAGGAAACTACAGGTAAAGAGGGGTCTACAGATGAGACAGATGAAACTGAAGGTATGAAAGCTTTGAAGGATCTAATAGAAACCTATAATTCTGATGAATACAAGAACATTATAGAGGGTGTGGTGGATTCAAAAGCAGGAGATGATATTGATGAATTGATGGAGGCTACTGAGGTAGTAGAGGAGGATCAACAAGTTGATGATACGGAAGAATTGATGGAGGATGCAGAGGTAGGAGAGGATGAAGTGAAGGATGATGGTTGTTCTGCACCAAAGGATGATGGAAGTGTATTACATGAGGATGATGATGTACATGATGCTGTCAGAGATGATGAGGATGATGATGTACATGATGCTGTCAGAGATGATGAGGATGGAGGAGATGATGTTGGTGTAGATGAGGATAATGATGGTGGAGATGCTCATGTAGAGGGGGATGGTGTAGATGATGATGTAGAGGAGGATGCTGCAGAGGATGATGTGGAGGAGGTTTGTGTATAGGAGGATTCTACAGAGGATGATGTGGAGGAGGTTGGTGTAGAGGAGGATGTTGTAGAGGATGATGTGGAGGAAGAAGATGAGGATGCTGCTGTAGAGGATGAGGATGAGGTTGAGGAAGAAGATGAGAATGAGGTTGATGATAGACCTAATTTGTTATTCCTGAAGATCCACTGGCTATTCCTGAGTTTCAAGCTGGTATGATTTGCACTAATTGTATTGTATTATTTGAATTATTAGTACTTGCATTAATTTTAGTTGTTTAATTAAAATGGTGTTTGAATTACTTGTGTCACATGAATGGTGTTTGATAATATTACTGCATTTAGATCAGCATTAGAAGAGCATGCCGTAAGGGCTCGAATCAAACTGAATAGAATCAAGAATGAGCGGAAAAGGGTTACAGTAAAATGTACAGCAATTGGCTACACATGGAGGATTCATGCAAGCCCAACTGTTTTGGAAGAGCCTGAGTTTATGGTGAAGACATATTTCCCAGAACATACATGTTCCAGACCTGAAGTGAACAAGTTTGTGGGAATAAATGGGTTCGACAAATTCGCCTCTTTTGAGAGAGAATCCAGATGTGGAATTCCAAGCATTGAGGGATGAGCTGAAGAGGTATAATGCTGAGGCTCCCTACATGACAATATATAGAGGTAAAAGAAAAGCTCTTGAAGTTATTCAAGCTGAGAGCGGTCGACGAAAGAAGTCGAGGAAATCTTAGACGATGAAACAAACAGTGCCCAGGAAGAAAGCTGTAACAATGAAGTGCAGCAATTGCAGTGAAATTGGTATGGTTTTTGTTGCCTACTATGTTTATTTTTGAACCTCTTGTTATTTGTGATCCCCTTTTTTCTATAAGTATCTTTCCCCCTTAAACAAGACACAATGCTAGGGGCTGCCCTCAAGATCCAAATTGGAGTAATAAGGTTGTGAGGGGAAAGAAAACCAGAATAAGAAATGTGAGTTTCTGAGGCCACAACCCTAATCTTTTAAGCTCTACTTGTCCTTTCAAATTGAAATAATTATTTCCAATGCAGGCTAGGAAAACCATGCCAGAAGATAGGCCCCTACTTGATTTAATTGGAAGAGATAGGCCTAGCTCATGGAAGCCTGGTAGACATACCAAGGCCCTGGCAGAGTCATCAGCCAAGAGAAGGAAGATATCTTAAATGCTTTCCTCCAGCTGAATATAACTGACAATGTTTTAAGGTTTTATGAAGTTATTGGATGCTTGTAAACCATGAATTTTCTTAAGGTAATATAGTGGAAAAAAAGTTGCGTGAAATAGTAATAAAACTGGCAGGGGTGTCTAAAGTAATACGGGATGAAATAGTAAAGAAAATAACATGTTCATTAGAAACTTAAATTGTACATATTATGGTAGTAACATTTAGACAACTGTAAATACTGGGAGGGGCATCTAAAGTAAGAAGGGATGCAATAGTAAACTATTCGACATGATAATTACATACTTAAACAGGTAGTTTTATTTTGACTACATCTTAATAACGACCAACCCTTCCCCTAGGGTACATTAGAGCTGACACATACCACCTTTCACACCGATTCTCGAGCCTCTCTACAAATGCTTCGCCGTTACGTTCATCCTCCTCCCACATGACTTCAACAGATGAAGGTATCGTCTCCGGATCCGAAATTTCATGACGTGGCACTCCATCTGGAAGCGCGTAACCATCGTCAGGTCCGGTACCGAAGTTGAATTCACAGTCCTGCATGTACACCTCCACAACTAGACGACCACTGTGCAACAAATTAACCCACATCGTATCATCTCTATGGAGTCATCATTCTCAATTGGTGTCAACCCTTCCGGCATAGTTCGTCCGCATCGTAGGTACCAAGCCAGTGTAGGCGCAGGTGTTCTTAAATGCATCCTGTACACAGCGTAGAACAACTCACAAAATTTGAACTCCTCGGGGTCCACATGGTGGATGTATCTGGTGTAACCTCCATCGTAGGTCACATTTTCGCTCTCATTCATGGAGAATCGAGATCCAACTCGAACCACTATGATGCGTAGGTTGGACGGATCTATAGCCGATGAACACAAAAAAAGCATATATAAGACAAATGTTTGCGAATCTATTGAAACGGAGACATGAAAGGAAAACAAACCTGGACCAGAACCATGGTAAACACGTGACCGTTTGACACTTGCATTTGTGTTAGCCATCGTGTTGATTTTATGCAGATTTAATTGATACAGTTTCTGTATTTATAAAGGGAGGATTTTCAAGGGGAACAGGCACAATTATTGGACAGACACATAGTGTTCGGTGCAACTCTTCGTGAAAGGTTTCATTGCATTTAAAACTTAAAACCCTTCATTGAAACGTTACATTAATAACTGATAGGGGTTACAAAAGTAATACTAACCCTACAATCAGCCCTTTCTGATAATTATCACTTAACACCGAATTAATCACCACAACAAAAGAGGCTACATTCCGAGAAAATTCGTTAACAAAATACATGGTGAACCTAACCTAAGAAATACTAATACAGCTAACTAAATAGGCCTACATTCATAGCATCCAAGCAAACACACCTACTGCAATTACACACAAGCCTAGAAACAATTTCTCGAACTTCATGTACTTCTTTATCATACCCTCCATCTCACTGATCTTGCTCAGCAGCTGTGCCTTCTCTGCAACAAGACCTTCATACATATACTCAACTTGTGCTAAAGTACACTCTGCGTCTTCTTTCTCCGCACGGATATCAGTTAACAAATGACGAACCCTAGGCGGCAACGGTGCAGCCACCCATTCAAAGTAACCACATCCATTGGGATATGCCATTAAACTGACTGAGTTATACAAATCTTACATAATAACCCCTTGCATTTATATAACACCCCCTAACAGAAAACCTTTGAAAATACCCACTACGTTTAGTAAGTATAGTGACGAGGAACTTACATATTCCGGGCACTTCAAGTACGGACGGCCTGGATCATCTGTCCAACAAACACCTTCAACACCTTCACACTTACACCAATCGAATTGATCCATGAGAAACTCAAACTCTCTTCGTGTAAGGGAATTACTTGAAGAGGACCACGTACCTTGACTCACCATCGTTGGATCTGTGGTTTAGAGTTTAGAATTTCAGAGAAATGAGGGTTTGTGTTTGGATCTGTGGTTTACAGTTTAGAATTTTAGAGAAATGAGGGTTTGTGTTTGGGTCTGTGGATGTTGGGATCATTTACGGGACAATTGGGGATGATGGGGGGGGGGGGGGGTGTTAACTAGGGTTTTTCCCCCCCTTCACCAACAGTACTAATTCGTTTCCTACGGTTTAACAGTGAACTTATATGAATTCTTCAGACTTCACTGAGGAGGACGCAAGAAGTTACAAGGGGCTTTTCAAGTGATGTCATTTAATTTCAGAATCTGGTAAGGGTTCTTCAAGTTATGTCATTTCATTTCATTTCAGACAGTAAAATTGAATAACAAATTAATAGAAACGGAATCCATTTTATATCATTATTAAAATTAAAGATAATACATATAAAATTAAAATTACATCTCAATAATCAGAGAGAGGCAGCAAATTCCATGAGTTCCTCCAACTGTGCATCAGCCACTTGAAGGAAGGAATTGTTGTACCTTTCACCTTGATATGTCAACGCGAGACGATGGTCCACGTTAATGAAAGTTCAGTCGGTGCTTGACTTTGGTTATTGGAAACAGGTGATTTAATTAAGGGGGGATTCGGAACTGGTAGGAGTTACGAAACTAATATTCATGAAAAGTCATAAAAAGTTACATGGTTGATAACCGATACAACCAATACCAAAAGATATATGGCTAATATTAATGGTAGGGGGTACAACCGATACCAAAAGTCATGAAAAGTTACATGGCTGACAAGATAATTAAGAACATTCACTACATATTACGAATCAAGTTCCTAATGATAATATTACGCACGTAAACATGTTGAACACAACTGTTTACGGTCATAATAACTAACTGGGTCAAAATAATGTTTGGTCAAAATATAGTGGTCAAGTGGTATGGACAAAAAAAAGGCTATAGATCATATCACCACTAAGTCAGTCAGTCTTCTATCCCTTCTTCAGTTCTGGGTAGAAGAAATCCTTTTCTTCTTCTGCTTCTTACTTCCTTGGTCCAAAACAAGAGGCTGTGAACTGCAAAGTCTTTTGGGTGCACGAACAGGTGTTCCAGATGCTCTCCTTGATGACTCTAGTTGGTCTCTACCAATAAGTTCAGCTATAGGCCTGTCTTCAGGCATCGTTCTGGTTGCCTGCAGTGAACATATTACTTTAGTAACCCCTACCAGTTATTAAAGAATTCACACAAAACTTTTAATAAGTTTGAACTCAATGCATTACTTTAGTCACCCCTGACAGAAAGGTCTTTCATATATTGACACACAACTATGCATCACTTTGAACAGTGAACATATTACTTTAGCAACCCCTACCAGTAATTACATAATTTTCACACAACTTTGCATCACCTTCACAGATGCTATGAATATTAAAAAACTCACCCAAATACGCCTCTGAGCTGTTCCCTTGGGCCTCACTGGTTTCCATGTTGAACTTCTTGGGCATCCCCTAGAATTATGACCTGTTTCACGCAGACATCAGCATAATAATAAAAGGGTTGTAGTAGTAAAGGGGGTGTATAAGTTATTTTTTTTAATTACCAGTTTCATTGCAAATTCTGCACCGGTTCTTAGCATTCCTGTGTTTGCGCACTTCTTCACAAACTTCCCTTCTCCTAGTTTTCTTAGGCCTCCCAATACGCTTTAAGACGCCAGGGGGTTGCACAAACTTTGGCATTACATGGTCCATCGGAGACCACATGGTTTCATGAGGCACATGATGGATAATGGGAGAATATGCATCCATGAATCTTGACACATAGAAACTTTGGTCACATAATTGCGCCACATCCAACCTTTTGTATATGATGCACTTGATTCCATGTTTGCATGGTACCCCAGCAATCTGCCATTCACCGCAATTACAGTGTCTTTCCATTATGCGCACTATGAACCCTTTGTTCTCATTGAAAATCATATACTCATCCTCACATGAAGATGTGATCCTCAATCTGTATGCGTCTTCCATGTTATCCCTTAGTCTTTTCTATGTGTTAGGGCAAGTGAGCCCAGTCATCCACAAACCCTCCAGCCTTTTCTGTTTCATGCGTTCCATCAATTTGCTCCTAATCCCTTCCATTGCTTTATGCACACTCAAACCCCTAAACTCACTAATCCATGCATTGGAACTCTCAACCACATTGCTTGTCACATGGTCATTCTTCAAGTCAGGGTCGAATTTGTGCCTAGACAACATGGTTAATGGAATCTCCATCAACAACCTGTATGTGCCAGGTCTTTTTTCCTTTAGCTTCTCCATTGCCTAGATGAACTTGGTCTCATTAAAGGCCTTGCATGCGATCCAGAACCACCTTTTCACAAAACTCCCAGTGTACTTACTCCTCATGTTGGCATAAATGTGCCTAGCACATTTCCTATGAGTTGCTTGAGGGACACTCTCTTTAATAGCTTCAATAAGTCCCTGACATATCATGAATATAACATTATGTCTTTATAACTGGTAGGGGGTTCCGAAGTACACTAATATTTAATTAAAACTTAAATTGGTACTGGTGATTGAATAATGGCTGGGGGTTTCAAAGTAAATGTATAATTGTAACTTAAATTCGTAATGGCCAGTGAATAACTGGTGGGGGATTTCAAAGTAAACAAACATGTAATTAAAACTTAAATTCAAAGTGGTGATTCTGTTACCTTCTGTCGATCGGTGGTGAATGTCCATTTCTTGTTTGCCCACCCTCCAACAAAGTTTCCCATCCAATGGAAGAAGAAGTTCCATGCTTCCCGGTTCTCAATAGCCACAACAGCAAAACAGAGAGGATATATCCCACCACTGGGATCAAGTCCAATTACACTCAGCAACACACCTCCTTTAGGACCATGTAGGTGACAACCATCCAAAGTAATCCATGGCTGACAACCCTTTGCGAAGCCTTCAGCCATTGGAGCTAGTCCAAAGAAAAACTGCTTAAAATGGGGAGCAAAAGGAATTGGGGGGGTCCTCCAGGAATTCCAGTGCAACTGTACTACCCGGATTAGACTGTTTAACCATTTCACAATACCTAGGTAGTAGGCTATAAGCCTGACAATCTCCACCTGCTATAATATCCAATGCCTTGGCTCTCCCTCTGTAAAGTGACATGTATGGAGGTATCACATTAAACTTCTTCAGTGCAGCCCTCATGGCATCAACAGTCATCTTAGGATTCTCTTTCAGCAGGGGACTAACTTATCAGCAATCCAAGCCAGGGGTGCGCACCTGTCAACATTTTCCCTAACACATGTGTGTTCTGGGTGGTGGGTTTTCACCATAAAAGTAGGGTTTCCTGGAACTATTGGGCTTGCATGAATCCTCCGTTGGCATCCAAGTGTTGCACACTCACATGTAACCCTAGTACTCTCATTCTTGATTTTCTGCATCCTAATTCCAACTCTAACACCATGCTCTCGTAGAGCTTTTCTAAAGTCATCAACATCATCAAAAACCATCACTGTCAATAGAAGAGGTTATGTTAGTAAAATAATCATGCATTTAATGAATACCACAACATACCAGATGCCAAAATATACATCCATCATACAAGATTAATAAAACTATACCAACTTGTCATCATTACTTTTGTATCCATTTCTAAAAACCAGAAGATTATTAAGCTAGTGAATTTTTGAAGATTACTTGTGTAACCCTTACCATACCTTAACAGAAAGAGGATTAATAAACTGGTAAACTTATGAACATTACTTAGGTACCCCTTACCAGAACAAAGCATAATTTTTAAAATACTCGACTTCTGTTCATTACTTATGTTTACCAGAAAAATAAAACTAAGGAAACATACCTTTCTTAAATTCAGGAACGTCCAATTCACCTTTAGGAACACAAAACTCAGGCCCCTCCATCCAAGTATATCCAACATCATCATTTTCTGAGTCACTGATGCGGATTTCATTTTCATCACTCTGGCAGTTATCCAACAAGTGATGGTTATCAACAAAAGTAACCAATTGATTCTGCTCATCTCCACCTATTTCCTAGTAGAATTCACCATTAGATTCTTTCTCACCATCTTCACTCTCCAGTTTCTCAGTGCTCTCTTCTTCTAGTTTCTCAGTGATCACTTCCTCATCTCCTGTCACGCCCCTGACCCGTTTTCACCTCATAAGCATGTTTAAATATGTTTTTAAGCAAATTTTAATATTTTGATATGTGTTATATACGTGGCCTTATTTGTGAAAAAGTTAATTGATATTACGTGAGTTTTTGAATTTTAATTGTTATTGTTGTTTTATATAGTTTTGGGCCCGACTTGTTACAAGTTTTAATTTTAACCGTTTTATATCCAAACGAGGGAAAAATCCGAACAAGGTACCCTAAGTTGTGACACTTCCGGTTTTGGTACCTTATGTTGTTACCGTCCGATTTTGGTACATTAACTTTCAATTTTGTCCAATTTGTATACTCCGTCAGTCCAATTTGACGGCTTCGTCAATTTTGACCGTTTTAGCGCGGGAAAATTCCAAAAAATGTACCTTAAGTTGTGACATTTTCGCTTTTGGTACCTTTGTTTATGACAGTCCAATTTTAATTTTTAATGGGTAAAATTGCAAATAAAATAATTTTCGTCAATGTCAATTGAACCATATTGTTTTCGATAATTATGAAGTAACCCCATTTTATCAAAATAAGTTTCAAAAATCCCCATTATGAGATTAATAAAAAGGTAGAAACAAAAAAAGATCAAAAGAAAATTAAGTTAAAAAGAGGGCAAAAATTTTTTGGAAGAAAACAAGAAAATTGAGATTAACCCAATTTCTGCCATGGAAGCTTGCTGAAGCTTCACCATCAAGCTTTAGCTTGGAAGATCCATAGCAATGGTGAAGTGTGGAGTTCAATATGGCCATGTTGCTTCATCCCCTCCACTGGTGCACTTCCACCCCACTCCGCCGCCACCTCCCTCCACCGCGACCACCGACATGTTCTCCGCACCTCCACCCTCAATTTCAAATTGGTCATGGAAGCATCTGCCATGGCAGATCTGTCAGACCCATGGCCGTCTGGAAGCTCCGTGGTGGAGCTTTAGGCGCGGGAAATCCTTTCACCAATGGATCTTCCATGGTAGACTGCCATGGAAGAAGAAGAAGAAGCTCCCATGGCTTCTATGTGTTTTTTCTTTTTCTTTAATTATGTTTTATTTTTAAATTTCTAAGGTAGTCCATAGTCCATATTCTCATGGGTAATTTTGATTTTTCCCATAAAATAGGACCTATTTGAAATTAACAAATATCTACCGTATTTACATTTTAATGCAACGTATTTTAGTATTTTGCAAAGTACCACGTGTCGCGATATTAAATCAACACGTGTCGTAGGGTACCTAAATTGGACAATAATGCATTTAAAGGTACCAAAATCGGACTGTCACAAATAAAGGTACCAAAAGCGGAAATGTCACAACTAAAACGGTCAAAATTGACGGAGCCAAAATTGACCGATTTGAGTATACAAATTGGACAAAATTGAAAGTTAAGGTACCAAAATCGGACGGTAACAATATAAGGTACCAAAACCGGAAGTGTCACAACTTAGGGTACCTTTTTCGGATTTTTCCCATCCAAACGAGGACCTATGAAAGAACGGAAACCGTAATATGAATCGCATGAATTTATAGTATTTGTTTGGTGTATCTCTTTGACTTTCGAATCATCTTTGTAAAAACCGAAATAAGCATGCTGGTGCAAATAATTCATTAATTTAAATAATAATATATAGTTGCATACCTATGTTACACGTATTTGGTGACTAATCATTTTGGTTGATTACGTGTTGCAAACTCGCACACTTAATTGCCAAGTATTGTGAGTATACTTTCTCACCTTCCATTCTTCACGTCTGCACATCAGCACATCCAACACACCTAATACACACACACTGCCGAGAAACACATTAGTGATTCACTCAAGAATCTTCAAAATGTTTTGTTGAGTTGATTATTTCTTGTTTTGTTGTGATATGTTTAAACCTGAACCAATTTTGCCTAGTTGACGGTACGAGCTTTAGTACCTAAAATAGAAAGTTAAAAACCCAGTATAGGGAATGAGCGAAAAGTAGTAGTATTAGTAGTCTCTGGCGGAATAAATTTCGGGATTTTGACGGTCTTTTAGCAGCTAAAGATAGTACGGTTAACACTTATGATACTTTTGGACGGTGAACAGTAAGTGTTTTTAGTAACTCGTTATTTAGTATCTTTGTAAATAATTTCGGTAACTTGTTGTTTGACAAATATGTGTGACTTGAAATTATTGATATGGTGCTAGCGTATGACTATGAATATGTGTGAATTATATATGATTGAAGCTGTTGATGTGAAAAGTGAAAATATACAGTGATGTGCTATAGATGTGAAATGTTATGTTCTGGAAATGATGTAAAGCTAAACGTGATTGGCTGATGACACGTGATTGATTGCTCCCATGTACGGATGGGATATGTGCTGCTATCTGAAAATATAATTATGCTCAGGTAAAGTGTTAGCTGAATATATGTATTTATATGATTATGTTAATTGCATTCATACGAGATAAGAAGATTTTGTTATGGCTGCTGACGACCTTGAGTCATGTGTTTTCCAGTTTGTCTGGATATCCAGCACTGGCTGGACTCTGAATATCCATCACTAGATGGACCCTGTATGAAATATGAATTTCCAGCATGACTGGACTCTGTTGGGTTCACTGAACTCCTCTGTTATCGTGATCACGAATTACTCCTAGTCGTAACAGAGCCATAGCGGATAAAGAAAATGACTAAGCACATGCGCATTATTATATAAATGTGAATGATGTTAAATGTTTATAGCTGATCTGTTGGAATGAGAAGTGAACTGTGTGATTTTGAAACTGTGAAATAAATGGAAGTCATATGTTGATTGTGAATATATGTGACTGAAAGTGATGTGCTTACTTGTCATTAAATGGCTTGTTGTCGGTTATTTTACTTGTTATTAAATGACCTGTTACTAATTATACTTATTGAGATCCGCAACTCATTCAGATGCGATGATATTTTTATAGTATTGAGGCAAAGGCAGGCCTTAGCGGAAAAGATGTTAAGACATGCATCAAGGTCGGCCGGCCGGCTAGTTTTCAATCCTTTTCCCTCGGCTTGTCATCTGCATATCATATAAGAGCATATTTTTGGGTTTTATAATAAGAGGACTGACTCCTCGTATATGTAAATATATGTCTTGCTGACAGACTTGTGTAACGGGTGTGACACTCGTATGTTTAAAGCTTCCGCATGTTGGTGATGTTTAAGTCAATAAAATGTGTCCTTAGTTGATACTTATTAAATGTTAATTCTGTTTAAAGCTTCCGCGCGTCTAAATTATAGTTCACTGTCGGTAATTATCTGTGAAGGTGATAGGGCGTCACATCTCCACTGTCAGCCAAGTTTTCTACTGGAATCTTATCACCTCCTTCATCACCACTATCTACCAAATCAACCAGTGGAATCTTATTCCCTTCTTCATCAACATAGTCATCCTTTTTTTCTCTAACCTCATTAAGTAAACCAGACAGTTCAGTAATCACATCTCTATCTCCCTCAGCATGAAAACCTCTCACAGGAGACCACACTGGTCTAGGTCCCCTAGGAGCCATCTGTCTTTCGTAACTGAAGAGGGGGTCAAAGCCTGACTCATCAGAAGATGTATCGGCACTTGTCTTCAGCTTCTCAGGTGTCTTGCACACTGCCTTCTTACTTGAACCACCTATTACTTTGAGGTTGAGGCCCCTCGTCAAGACAATGCTGACCACCAAACTCTTCATCAGTCTCTCCACCCTGATCATCATCATCATTCTCAGGCTCCAAGTCATTATCAGTCCCCCCCCCCCCATCACTTTGACATACATCATCAGCATCACTATACTCGAACACCTAATCATCGCTATCAGAACCCTCATTTTGACTGCAATCCGACAACTTCTCTGCCGACTCTTTCACAATCAAATCTGGATCCATAGGTCTCACCATTTCCATGTCTCTCAAGAGGTCAACTGCATTAGGCACCTCTACGTGAAACACATAGAATTTTTGTTTTGTTGATAGAATCATATCGAAATCACTCTCAGAAAGTATGTACTTTTTGAAGTACTCTACACCGTCATATGTGTATGGATAATACACATAGACCATGTCCCGATGAATGTTAGACTTCTTCTGTTGAAGTACTTTCCACTCGCTCTCCAAGACCATGTCGTGAGCCTCTTCCTTCAACTGATTGAAGGAATACTCACCAAATTTCTAACTTCGATTATGACAACTGTTTTCTTCACCATGATGGATGAAGATATCATAAGATGACTGCGTACTCATCTTTGTCGAACCTGTAAAAAAAAAAAAAAAAAAAAAAAAAAAAAAAAAAAGAAAAAAAAGTTAGGGTTGCCCAAACAGTTATCTACGAAACTCCTTGCGCAAACATAAAATAACCTAGATTGTTAAAACCTTTTACTCGTAACACTAAAACCCCTTATGGGATTATTTACTTGCAAACACATGCCTAAACCCCTTGTTCAAAACCTAAAATCTTACCAAAAACCCCCCTAAAAAATTGAAATCTCAGATTTACATAAATACCCCTTGTACACCATTAACATACATAATAAGAAAGCTTCAACACTCACCTGCCGAATTTCAAACACAATTGCGGGTCCTCTGTTTCGGATTCACTATTCCAGCAACTGATTCCGTTCACCAGTGCTAGGGAGGGCGAAAATAGAAGAAACACGAAATTCAAGGTAGTGTAGTGCTCTGATTTTTGTGGACAAAGTGAAAGAAGAAGAAGAAGAAGATGGTAGGGAAGAAGAAATTGTGAAAGAAGAAGGAAAGAAATTGATTTAAGAAGAAGATGGCAGGGACAAAGTTGGCATTTCAAGTCTAATTTATGACATCAGCACGAATTTTAATTTTCGGAATTTTTTTTTTCCAGATTTTTTTTTCCTTTTTCTAGTCGACGGTCGGTCAACGCCATTGGTCAACTTTAACGTCCGGGACCAAAGTGGGGGGGGGGGGGGAGGGACTTATCTGTAATTTTTGAAAGTTGCGGGGTACAAAATATAGAGGGGGTATTATACAAGGGTTCAAAATGTAATTTACCCTGCAAACTTTTTATATATATATATATATATATATATATATATATATATATATATATATATATATATATATATAGTAGAATACGTGCTTGTGAGTTGTTCGAATATATGTAACCTTTTGTTTCCCATTTCTTCATCTTCTTCAATTTCACTATCCACTCTTAGACCAACAGCACTCATTGTCTTAATTTACATCACCATCACCACTCAACTACTACTACAACCTCAGCGATACAATTAACATATGGCTGACCCCCAACAAGACCCTCCTCCTCCTCCACACGACCAACCATCACCCCGAAAACTCAAGACAACCTCAGCGACGTCAGGAAAGCACCGCTTATACCGGGGTATCCGTATTCGTAGTGGAAAATGGGTATCCGAAATCCGTGAGCCCAAGAAAACATCCCGCATCTGGCTTGGGACCTACCCTTCTCCCGAAATGGCTGCTGCTGCCTACGACGTGGCAGCCCTGGCCTTAAAAGGCAAGGACACTGTCCTTAACTTCCCTCATCAACTCCAATACTACCCCATCCCGGCTTCTACTTCTCCGCAGGACATACGTAGGGCCGCTGCTGGTGCAGCAGCCCTCAACAAGGACACTGGGACGAGTCAAACTTTACAAACTGATCATCTTAACGCTGCAGCCGGTGTAGCTACTAGTGATGATCAGAATGTGGATCAGTTTAGTGCAGGGAGTGAGTATATAGATGAGGAGGAGCTTTTCGACATGCCGAATTTGATCAGGGGTATGGCGGAGGGAATGCTTGTTAGTCCGCCAAGGATATTGGGTTCTCGGCCATCAGATCATGACTCTTCCGATGGGGAGGACAGATTATGGAGCTACTGATTTTGATTAAGTCTTAATTAATTTGTCTTAATTTAATTTGTTAGTATTATTGATTGATTGTTGTTGTTTTTTGATGATGAGGAAGGAAACAAAGCAAGAAGGAGATTTGTTGTTATCGATCTCGATGATATTCCAACTTGTTCAGGTAAGATGATGATTCTTCAATTTTACAGACACGACAAAAGAATTTATGTCTTCCTCTGTACCACTCTGTCAAAATGACAGCCACAAAATTAACTTCACCAGTTGAATATTCTCTCAACTGTTCATTTCTCGGCTGCTTTTCTAAATTTTAACAAGAGAAAATAGGTGTGATTGGCTCCGAACTTGAGTTGAGTTTTACTAACACGAATACTTAATTGGAGTTGAGAAAATTCAACTCAAGTTCAAATCTAAACAATCAGGTATATATACTCTCATGGAGGGGCCGGTAGTAGTATACTTGGTCAGTATTGTCATTAGTTATTTTGTCTATCCTAAAGAATTGTGGTGGACAGTTATAGCCTAATTAGTGATAAACGAAGTAGCAAGTTCACACCGATAAACGTACTTTTAGTAAAAATCGAGGTAATAACCTGTCACATACAAAGTCTTAAAGGCATCCACCAAACAATGTACGATTAATACCTGGACACGTCTTGGCTACGAGTATCGTCTGAAGGGAAATAATGCTTCTTGATTGAAAGAGAGACTTTAACTCTTCTTTGATTACAAAGTTTGAAATTGAGAGAGTTTACAACTAATGAGTCTAAAGATATGACTAAACTACTGATATACGTGGTCTATTTATAAGACGAAGGAAGTGAAAATTCGAAATAGTGGAGAAAACTGCCACAAAATCGTGGCTTGACTTAGTCCAGGCAGAGCTCGCCGCGGTCTGGTCAAGTTTCTGAAGGTTCTGTTTCTTTCTGCATTGTCAGACCGCGGTGAGCCTCCGTGTTGAGGGAGCTCACCTCGGTGAGGTACTCTCCTCCGGGTAAAACCTCCATTTTCCCACTTCTTCCTATTTTTACTCCCTTTTTACAACCTCCAAGTCACCACTTTGGAGTAATGGCCCACTTCTGGCCTTCTGTGCTTCTAGAAGCTTTGGAGAAGCTTGAAATTGCACAATGGTCCTCCATCTCCTTGCATTTACCTAAATAACACCTAAAACGTACAAAAACACACAAAACACCTAAACGTGAAAATGAACTAAAAGGCTAGAAAACGTAACAAAAGACGGCTAAAAAAGGCTAAATGAGTCGTTAAAATATCGACTCATCATCCTCCAAGAGCAGACTTATCTTTTCAGCTTCTATCTCTACTAGCCTATTTGACCTACAGAGTGCGATGTTCTTTGATTTTACCGGCCGTTCATTCTGATTGGGATGAGGTTCTCCTATGTCGACTTGCTCGACGTTACCAGAATTTTCAGGAGCAATGTTTTGTATTGTTTCCTGAGAAGGAGATATGACATTCTCTAAGTTTGTCATGGCGTGGTTTTCTTGGGTATCTAGCAATGGCAAGCCTCTTATGGAAGAGCTCCCACTAGCTAGAACAGATTCACCTCGTGATTCTGCAAAAGCTCCCACTGAATCCTTGTCAACTCCATTTGACAATTCATCACCCTCAATGTTAATTTGTGGTTCGTGAACTTCTTCAAGCTCCATTACCCTCAGATCTTTGTTCTCAAAGACATAATCTTCCTCAAGGAATGCAACATTCCTAGAGACGATTATCTTATGATCTTGAGGATGGTAGAAGTAATATCCCTTAGTTTCCTTAGGGTATCCCACAAAGTAACATCTTTCACTTTTCGTTTCCAACTTGTCAGTTAACATTTTCTTTACATATGCAGGGCAACCCCAGGCCCGCAAATGTGACAGAGATGGCTTCTTGCCAAACCATAACTCATATGGTGTTTTCTCCACTGACTTAGATGTAACTCTATTCAGAATGTAAATTGACTGTTGTAATGCATATCCCCAAAGGTATGTTGGAAGAGTTGAGGAACTCATCATGGATCTTACCATGTCTAACAAGGTTCGATTTCTCCTTTCGGATACACCATTTAATTGAGGTGTTCCAAGAGGAGTCCATTGTGACTGAATTCCATTTTCCTTCAAGTAATCCATAAACTCCTTGCTCAAGTGATCAGATCGAAGAGTCTTGATACTTGTTTCAAGTTGTTTCTCTACTTCAACTCTAAACTCCTTAAATTTCTCGAATGATTCTGATTTGTGCTTCATAAGATACACATATCCAAATCTTGAGAAATCGTCAGTGAAGGTTATGAAGTATGAGAGACCTCATCCCCTAGCTTGAATTTTAAAAGGTCCGCACACATCTGTGTGTACCAATTCAAGCACCTTTGTGGCTCTTAGCCCCTTTCCTAAAAAGTGTTTATTGGTCATCTTTCCTTTGAGACAAGATTCGCAAGACCCATATGACTCAAGGTCAAATGGTTCTAAGTAGTCCAAGTTTCTTAGTCTTGCAATTCTTGACTCATTGATATGACTGAGTCTAAAATGCCACAAATAGGTGGGATTCCACGGATTACTTAGTTTGTGTCTTTTGTTCTGAACATGATAAATATCGTGTCTACTTTCAAGAGAATATAAACCATTCATAAGTGGAGCCATTCCACGAATAATGCCACTAAGAAAAAACATAACAGTTTCCATTAGCAATAGAGAAGGTAAAACCTTCAATGTCCAACATAGGAATGGAAATAATATTTCTTGTAATTGAAGGGACAAAATAACAATTATTAATTTTCAACTTAAAACCCGAGGGTAAATCTAAATAGTATGTCCCTATACGTTCAGCAACAACCTTTGCTCCAATTCCCGTGCGTAAGTTGATTTCCCCTAGTCTAACCGGTCTACAATTACTTAGACCCTGCACATCATTACAAATGTGTGAGCCACTTGTTGTGTCCAACACCCAACATTTGGAGTTAGAAGTAGACATATTTATTTCAATGACAAACATACATGAACCAGAGCCGGATGCACCTTGTGCTAAAGCGCCATCGGCTTTTGCCAGCTCACAGTCCCTTTTCCAGTGCCCTTTCTGCTTGCAGTAAAGGAACACATCCTTTTGTACCTTTTGAACACCACCTCTTGGTTTGATATAGTTTCCTTTAGACCCAGCCTTATGCTTCTTTTTCTTGTTCAGCTTATTTTTCCCTCTAGGGTTCTTACCCTTAAGGTTAAATCTAGCTAAAGTATTCACCATGAGGATGCCCTTTCCCTTGGAAGTAGATTGTTCATAAGTCTTGAGCATGTTGTGGAGTTCAGACAGTGCTACTTCCTTAGCATTCATATTGTAGTTCACAATGAACGTTGAATATGAATCTGGCAGCGGTTGCAGTATGATATATACCGAAATGCGGCTCTAAAAAATAATACCGGCTCCAGCCAGCCTCTCAATGTATCCAATCATTTTGAGAACATGCTAAGAGACTCTCCCACCTTCTGGGAGCCTACACTTGAGAAGATATCTAAGGAGATCAAAACTCAAGACTCTTAGATTCAGAATCAACGAGCCCCTTCAAGTGTTCTAGCATTTCATTGGGCATCATCTTCTCATGCTGCCTTTGCAACTCCAAGTTCATGGAAGCTAACAGGACACAATGTACAGTGCTTGCATACTTTAGATGCTTGTCATACTTGGTTGGATCAAATTTAGCAAGTTCATCAGCATCCTTAGGTACAACGGGAATTGGTGTGTCCAACACATACTCAATTTCTTCTTGCTTTAGTACCAAACGAACATTTCGAATCCAATCGAGAAAGTTTGGACCAGTCAATGTGTGCTTCTCCAAGATTCTTCTAACGGATAAATTCGACATAATTCAACAACCTAGAGAAGTAAATAGAACGGAAATTAAACCACATAATTTCAATGATCACATTCACTGACCAAATAAACATGGCCTTTCATTTATTTAGCTCCCACTATTTTAACATACTCAACAACCCCATATGGAGAGTACGGACTAGATATCTAATATAGTCATAGCGGCTCAAGATCCACATTCCTACTATTATAGCCCCTGCTATGGCTGATCAGTACAATAGTATAACTGGTAGGTAACCAAACCAATTGTTTTCCAAAAAAACAACTCTTGGTTGATTGTATTTAATCAATCTGACGCCCCAAATCATTTCTACAGCTATGGCAATATAGAAGTGACTTGAGTAAGCTAAACCATCACACGATAATAACAATATTATCTATGAGAAGGTCTTTCCCTCTTAGACCGAGCAAACGCTATGGCAAAGTGCTTTACGGACGAAGAGGTTCGTCACACAACTCAATTATGATGGGGTCCTCTGTTCGAGACAAAGGATTAATTTTGAGGTGGGGAACATTTATCGGTCATTTAATCGCTTAAACAAGATCTCATAATACACATAACAATTATCTGGGTGTCGTCTACCCAGTCATGCAAAGCGGTCCGACAAGTATTAGGGCGCCGTCTACCCAACATAATAAAGAGGACTCTATAGCTACTGAAACTAATGCATATCACGTAGACAAATAGAGTACATAATCACAATGATGCTTTATTAAGGAATTTTAAACAAACAAGTGCAAATACTCCAAGTAATAAATTATAATCGCGAGTCAAAGTTACATAATCAAGGAGTCCAACTCAAATTCGAAATTTACAATCAAACTAGTACTAACCCGTGGCGATGCCACAGTATAATTTACTTTTAATAATAAATAGAAATGTGAGGATTAAATAAATTAATCGAGAAAATAAGATAGTCAAAATTCCTTATAGTCAACGTTGGTCGTGGTGTCGGTCGGTAGTCATTCTTCATAGAATATTATATCATTGAGTGTTTGTTTATGTTAACTATAGAAAATGTAAAAATAGGGTCCTACCGTACCCGACTTGTTAATTAGTAACAGGTACATTTTTTTTTACAAAAAAAATCTATCCCTCAGACGGAACCAAAATAAAATACAAAAGTATACAACACAATCAATAGGGTTGTTCCCAACAATCTCACGGTGATATGTGGTCACCCCACCACACACAAATATTATACAAACGTAATTTCACATGTTACGGTTATTTTTTCCAACCCACCGGTTCCTAGCAACCCCGAGAGGTGGTATGCGTCACCCCACAAAAGGCACAAAAATTATTATTCTACGAACATAATTTCACATGGTACGTTGTCCCGGCCCATTATGGATGAAGAAAGTAAAGAGAAGATAAAGAGAGTTTTCCGCCTAGAGAGTAATCACCCCCCGGCCCGTCATGGAGATCAAGAAAGTACAAAGAAGTTCAAAGACATTTCCGCCTAGAGAGTATTAGCTGATCCCCGCCCTCCCCTCGGCTCGTTATGGAGATCAGGAAAGTAGAGAGAAGATCTAAGAGAGTTTCCCCACCTAGAGAGTACCAGATCCCTCAGGCCCGTTATGTATCAAGAAAGTAGAGAGAAGATCGAAGAGAGTTTCCCCGCCTAGAGAGTATATGCAGACACCCCCCACCCTCCACCGGAAAAAAATGTAGTTTTTACTAACTTAATCATAAAATATTGCGGTCGGGTCTTGTAACAAAGGTGTGGAACGGGTTCGAGTATATACCAGACTGGACCTGAAATTCGGGTTGGATAGAAATAGTCCTTCCAGCTAGAGATCGTAGAGAAGAGAAACCTTATACCTCATCCTACCGATTGAATCTTATACATAAAGAAAAGGAAATTGAAAATCTTCACATGTAAAATATTGTTGATAGACATGTAAAGATCGACACACCACCAATTAGCTCATGTGTGTCTCTTCTGTCTTCTGGAACTGAAAAGAGCACGTCTAGAACACGATTCATAGAACATTCTCAGAAGATTAGTTGAAGGGACTATGTCAAGTATAGATCCAAAGGTCCTCCTACCTGGATTCATGCCTAATAAGAAAATTAGTTTGTGGGTGGTGATTTTGATGGAATTATGGGATTTAGAAGATATGATTGATCACATTTATAAATAGTTACAGAGGTTGAATATCATTAGTAGAATTATGTAACCAAAATTATATTAAAATTGTACAGGTAACAGAACCAAATACGCATTAACTTGGCATCAAAAATAAATTTATCTGACATAAAATTTTGTCTCCAAGCAATAACATTGCTCACATGATCTTAGCAACAACACTATTACGTTCCCCTATTCAGACTCTACTTAACCGTAGAATCAAAATTTCACGTAGGATGGATGGAATTTGAATGAATCTGGTGGGTTTAGCTCATCAACTTTATATATTATATTAATTATATTATATAAGAACACCCAAAGGATGATTTAAGCGCTAAAACATTAGCCTTAGTTCCTCACGTTTAACCTGGCAAAATTTTATGCAACAAAATTCTCTCTCCCTATTCGGAATCTGCTCAACGTAGAATCAAAATGTATAATTGAAAATATAAATATGTATTATATATTAACTGAAAATATGAATATCTATTAATATAAACATAAAATTTTTCGGAGTTTTGTAGATAAATTTATATGAGACTTAATAAAAACTAGGGAAAATTACACCAGGTCTCCCTACTAAAGACCCTATTAACAAGAACGTCCCCCGCATTTGAACAATAACGCCACAGGACAAGTTTCATAAATCAATAACGGATTAGTCCAAAAGTCAACCCTTCTGTCCTACGTGGCGGATAATTAGTGACATGGATTTTTCCGGAATTGATTTTCTTTATTTTATGAATTACAATTAACCCCTCTTAATTTTTTAACATTCAATTCATAACCCTAAAGTTTATTATAAATTCAAACCAACCCATATTTATTTTACTACATTCAATTTCAATCCAAAACAAATTGCAATTAGGTCTCTTTTAATCATTTTATTTTACAAACCCCTCAATTTTTTATTTGTCTATTAATTTCTCCATTTTCAGAACTTCAAAGCTCCATTAATGGTTGAAGCTCCGAAAATGGAGTTGTTGAAAGCTCCTTTATTGGAGCTGTTGAAGCTCCATTTTCAGAGCTTCAAAGCTCCATTAATGGAGCTTCAACAGCTCCGAAAATGAAGCTGTTCAAGCTCCTTTATTGGAGCTGTTGAAGCTCCATTTCCGGAGCTTCAAAGCTCCACTAATGGAGCTTCATGAAGCTCCATTATTGGAGCTGTTGAAGCTCCATTTACAGCTCCGAAAATGGAGTTGTTCAAGCTCCATTTTCGGAGCTTCAAAGCTCCATGAAAAGCTCCATTAATGGAGCTTCAACAACTCCGAAAATGGAGCTTCAAGCTCCATTAATGGTGAAATTTTTGTTTCCTTCTTTAAATTGGGGATTAGGGTTTAGTGTTAGTTGAATGCAAATTATGTGTTGATGATGATGAAGATACTTGTAATTTGAAATGAAATTGAATTTGATGATGAATAAAAATGGTGAAACATGGAGGTATGATGAAGAAGAAGAAGATGAAAATAAAATTTTAAATTGTTTTGGGTCAATTGTGAAATTATTTTAAACTTTACAGGGGTTGATGTGCAATTTGTTATTTAATTATCCACGTGGAAATTAAAAGATTTTCGGTCAACGCAGAAAATACATTTTGGACCAAAATGTTATTGTTCAAATGTGAGGGACTAATTTGTTATTACGAACTTTATTAGGGGGACTAGAAGAAATTCACCCAAAAAACTATATATGCAGCCAACATACAAAAAATAAACAGTGAAATATATACTGGTTGAAAATGAAACTAATTCAACAAAATTCCACGTATAATTGAATTAATTTAATAAATGCTCTATTTTTTAAATTTAATTATTTCATTTTATCTTTTTTAATAAATTTATATTTTATTTTAATAAGTAATATAATTTATTTAATGAATAATAGTTTTCAAGATTAGTGTCTATGGATTCGTCTTGTCACGGGGAATTCATATATATGTTCAATATATTTTTCGGGTTTTTGTAGATAAAGTTATATGAGATTTAATAAAAATTATATATGCAGCCAATATACCAAAAATAAACTATGAAATTTGTATATACCGTTTGAAAATGCAACTAATTCCACGTAGGATTGAATTAATTTAATAAATGCTCTATTTTTAAAATTTCAGTATTTCATTTTATCTTATTTAATAAATTTATATTTTATTTTAATAGATAAAATAATTTATTTAATTAATAATAGTTTTCAAGATTGGTGTCTATGGATTCGTCTTGTCACGACGAATTCAAATATATATTCCATATATTTTTTGGATTTTTTAAGATAAAGTTGTATTAGATTTAATAAAAATTATATATGCAAGATGAGAAACACAGAGGTAACTTGGAAAAAAAAGACTAACAAAAACAAAAACTAGAAAAAGAAAAAACAAAAATACTGTAACTAAAATTCATAAACTTAACAAAGGAGTTAAGTCCCCGGCAGCGGCGCCAAAAACTTGATGTTTCAAAATCAAAGTTTTAAATTTGTTTAAGAGCTAAGAGTTAATTCTCAACATTACGAAAACTTGTAGTGCAGTGAAGTTAACCCTGAGGTCGATCTCGATCTCGAAGGACTTAACTAAGCTGAATCTTGTTTACGAATAATAATAACAGTATGAAAGCAGTAAAGAGTTGTTTTTGCGTCGACAACAGATTGATTAACTACGTGAAAGTAGACTACTTTGCAGGCTAACTAGAAAACAGATTTAAACTTAACGAGATTGATATGAATGAAGAGAATTATGGTGTGGTGACAGAAGACAAGCTAGCTAGCAGGAAATATGCGATCGATAGGAAAACGATTAGCTCAAGTTGTGGTTTCAGAAAACGAATAGCATTAGTGAAGGCGTCAATTTCACTAAGCTACAATCAATTAAGCTAATCCTACTATTACTGTTTGCAACTAACTGTTAGATTGAAGCAAGACGAAAACATTTTGGTTTCTAAAGATCAAATGCTTAATCTAACAGTAATATTGACGGAATGCACATCAAACGTAATAGCAGAATACGCAATTAATCTAAAAAGCTCATAGTATATATATATATATATATATATATATATATAGTATATGTATATATATGTGTGTATATATATATATATATATATATATACATATATATATATATATATATATATATATATATATATATATATAATCGTATAAACCCTAACTAGCATGCTCGAATTCGTCACCACCCCATAATCAGGGTGTTTAGCTACACATGTTATGTGAAGACATAATCAATAAATTAATTAAACAATCAACACACATAATCTAATACTAGAAACGAAGAATCGAATGATTGATACAATTTACCCTTCGTTGTCACAAACCCTAGGTAGAATTGAAGAGCCCGAATCGAATCGATGCAAAGAGTATGTAGATTGCGCTCCCAATCAATGATAATCGTCGGATTACAAAGTGAAAATCGGTTCAATTACCTCAAAACGGTAATCGCCTTGGAAACTAGGTCTAGCTTTAGAGCAAAGTTCAATACTTTACAATGGAATGAATAATCAAAGTAATAATGTTGTTTCTAACTAATAGAAGGGAAGAAAAACTAAGTCTGAACGAATTAGGAAAGAACCGGAGAAAATTCGCGCAGAAGAAGAAGAAGTTGGCGTCCGACAATTTTCTAGATGGCGTCCGCCATGGAAGAAAGTTGGCAGACGCCAAATACACTTGGCGGACACCAAAATTCATCCATGGCGTCCGCCAAGTGAACTTTGGCGTCTGCCAACTCGTTCTGGACGAGTTTGGCGGACGCCAATCTTCAATGGCGTTCGCAGGCCCTTTTTGGTCCTCTAAACGCCGGAATATGGATATGGTTCCTTCTTCAAAGTTGTAGATCGTGTTCGTATCTACGCGTGGACACCAAGATCAGGTCAATCAGAGTTCATATGAAAAAGTTATGGCCAAAATTCCAAAGCTGCTCCAACGTAGTTCGAATTTCGCGCGCTTTCACTTAAACGGCTCTAAAATCTCCGTCTGAACTCCGAATCCACTTCCGTTTCGACCGATCAAGTCCATTTTCAACCACCTTTCAGGTCTTGGAACTTCCATGCTTCCATTAATGCATTAATAATATGCACTGGTTTAGCCTTGTTTCAATGCATTTTCACCAAACACCTACAAAACACACAAAACACAAAAACGTAACAAAACACTAATAAAATAAACTATGACTACACTTAAGAACTACAAAAAGATGGTGAAAAAGACTAAATGAGACGATGTAAAAACGACTCATCAAAGTCCCCAAACTGAACATTTGCTTGTCCCCAAGCAACAGACTCTCTAAAAAACCTAGAAAAATAAAAACACATAGACACAAAGTAAAGTCTAACTCCCAAGCTACCGAGTCTATGATTGCAAATAATAAGCCCGAATAATGCAAGAGTTTTGACATCACACTGACGATCACAGAATCACATGCATAAGTTCAAAAAGTTCGTTTCCAAGGTAAATAGAACTTAAGTCTAACACAGTAGTCCCTCACAAGTGGATTATATGCAACTAATCTCTCACACTCCTAGAAGTGTCCAGTAGGGGTAATCACTCAAGAATATAAAGAGATAAGGAAGGTGACTTGCGTCACAAAGATGCCTCAAATACATGCAATGTACTCAATCAGTTAAGTCAGAAGGGACTTTTTCATAGCTCTATAACAATCAACAGTAGACTTATAAAAAGGCAATCGTGCTCTCCTTTTTCAATTTTTCATTTTTTGCAGTCTTATATATGACCCATATGCTTATATCCTTTTTTTCTGTCTCAATTTTTTGGTAGTGTCTGTTTTACCGAAAGTTCGCACTTTTGTGCGTGCTGGTATGGTATACACGCCATCAACCCTCACAGTCATATAGCTTTTAAGGGCCACGCCGGTATATAGGTAGTATCTGAAACATGCCAACACGACTAACGGTGATAACTAGTACCATAGATACACTCCGAGACTTATTTTTATTTTTATTTTTTTTTGAGAGAACGAAAAACGTGAACACAGTCTTTATCAATACAGGTAGTGCACATAAACCTCCTCCCCAAACCTATTCTTGGAACGGGTTTGGCATAAGCGAATAAGAATGTAAAACATGCCGTTCGTCATGCTTAACTTACACAGAGTACTCATGAGAATGATGAGGCACAAACAAGGGAGTTTGCACTTCCCGAATTAAATCACACAGGCGCCGGTAAAATATTTTTTCATCGGCTAAGGTTTACTCACAGGTTTTTTGGACTACAGAACTAGACATACTTTCTATTTACAGCAGAAACGAACTTAGCAAACTTAAACACGCAAACTGCTAATAGTCAAGGATCAGCCAAAACAAAAGCATTAAACAGGTTTAGTACATGCAATAGACGCTCGACTCAGGAGACAGACTTAGACTCAACAGACATACTCGAATAAGAAATACAAAAAGAAACACATCCGAAAACATGCAAGAAAGAAGCCTAAAGCAGATCAAAACTCAAAACACCCCTCCCCAAACCTGAACTCGTGCTCGCCCTCGAGCAAACGAGTGAAAAGAGAAAAGTAGAGAGTTGATAGGAGAGGGCTTCCCTGATTGAAGGTTTCCAAGATGTGTAGAAGACGGGTGGTGTTCATTTGCAATGGTGGGTACTAGACTTCCCCATGCTCGAATTCCTCTGTCCTTGCACCTGCGAATAGATATAAAGGGGTGCAACATACCCACAGAATAATCCTTGCAGATAAAATCCTTAGGCAAATAATTCAATGCCTTCACCATGCCGACCTTACCATTCACCTAGTATGTTGTTGTGCGTCTAAATACGCTAATATCCATTCTAGAGGTGAATAAAAATGGCCAGCCAAGGAGGATTGTATCGGGTCCTGTCTTCTGATCTTCCCGGACATCCTTCAGAACAACAAAATTGGTGATAACAGTTTCACCATTCAGTTTAACTGCGACACCCTTTGCCAATCCAACTGATCTTCTATGTGACCCATCCGCCATTAGAAGTCGATCTTTCATCTCTTCCAAGCCTGTAAAGCCACATCCCTTAAACAGACTGTATGGGATTGTATTACATGTAGCTCGTGTATCTAAAGTCGCAATGACTTTTGAATTTCCCATCCCAACTACGATGTTAAAGATCTTCTTAGTGAGAGGATGCTCCTTCACATTTTCTGCTAACTCTTCTTCCTTGGCAGGAACTTCAACTGCTCCAATTTCCGGAATGCTCACTATAGCTGTAGAATCTTCCTCTTTTGCAGAACCCAATTCTTCAACGGAAACGGCTGGATCTTCCTCTTATTCTGGGATCAACTCCTCAATAGAATTACCGGGAGTTATCACCGCTGCTTCACTAGCAATCGGAATCAACGATGCACACCCACAAGATGCGCAAATATGTTTTGAAACCTCAACACGGGTCTCATTTTCCGAAACAGTCACCTCAACCGGTGTTTATGTGATCACCTTAATAGCCATTGCCCTCTCGGGAGTACCAGGGAATTTTTCCTTTTCTCTCTCTTGGTTCTTCTCTAGTAGCTGCTGGGAAACTCTTTGGACCTTTTCACTATCCTTTTCCAATTTCCCAATACGGGCATCGGTAGATTGACGATGTGCCTTAGTTTCACGCATAAACTCCCTTGCCTCATTCAGGAAGCTCCGGAATTCGTCTGCCCATCCTGATCCACCTGCTGGTTGCACCAAACCTGCGCCGGGTCTCTACTCTTCATCAAAAGCAGCATTTGTTTCTCCCTTTGACCCCTAACATTTCTCCTGGGGTTACGGTGTTGGTTGTTTTGTGGCAACTTAGCAAATTTATCCTTGAGAGTAGCAGCAATTAATTCCATCATATTACCCCCGCAGGACGCATCTATCATATACTGTTGGTTCTCATTCAACCCATCATAGAAATACTGATTCAGATCAGCTTGGGGGTACCTGTGGTGAGGACATTGAGCTAGCAGCCTCTTGAACCTGTCCCATGCTTCATACAGAGACTCATCATACAGTTGGCTAAAGGTACTGATTTGCTGCCTGATAGAAGAAGTCTTAGACAGAGGGTAGTACTTCTGCATGAATGCATTGTAGACTTCAGCCCAGGTGGTTAAGCTTCCTTCATCCAAGCCATTCATCCACTGTCGTGCCTTGTCAGCTAAACATATAGGAAAAACCCTCATCTTCAGATCATTGTCGGTGACATTCTCACCTTTAGGCAGCCACCCAATAAAGTGCTCCAGCTCCATAAGAAATCTCATCACTTCCTCATTCTTCTGCCCATAGAATTTCGGAAGTAGGGCCATAAGATGCCCCTTAATCTCCAAGTTACGCACATTGGTAGGAGTGACAATACCAGGACGGTAAACTTTTACGGGCGGTGCGAAGAGTGCAACCATAGAAGGCCGCTCCAACTCGGTCATCTCTTCGAACCTGTGCTGGAAGACAGACACAACACCAGAACTACGCAAACGTAAGTACCCGTTAGTTAAAATAAGCTCTCAAGATGAGAAACACAGAGGTAACAAGGAAAAAAAAGACTAACGAAAACAAAAACTAGAAAAAGAAAAAAGAAAAATACTGTAACTAAAATTCATAAACTTAACAAATGAGTTAAGTCCCCAGCAGCGGCGCCAAAAACTTGATGTGTCAAAATCAAAGTTTTAAATTTGTTTAAGAGCTAAGAGTTAATTCTCAACACTACAAAAACTTGTAGTGCAATGAAGTTAACCCCGAGGTCGATCTCGAAGGACTTAACTAAGCTGAATCTTGTTTACGAATAATAATAACAGTATGAAAGCAGTAAAGAGTTGTTTTTGCTTCGGCAGCAGATTGATTAACTACGTAAAAGTAGACTACTTTGCAGACTAACTAGAAAACAGATTTAAACTTAACGAGATTGATATGAATGAGGAGAATTATGGTGTGGTGACAGAAGATAAGCTAGCTAGCAGGAAATATGCGATCGATAGGAAAACGATTACGCTCAAGTTGTCACTACTTGGTTTCAGAAAACGAATAGCATTAGTGAAGGCGTCAATTTCACTAAGCTACAATCAATTAAGCTAATCCTACTATTACTGTTTGCAACTAACTGTTATATTGAAGCAAGACGAAAACGTTTTAGTTTCTAAAGATCAAATGCTTAATCTAACAGTAATATTGACGGAATGCACATCAAACATAATAGCAGAATACTCAATTAATCTAAAAAGCTCATAGTAATCGCGACCTGTATATATATAATCGCATAAACCCCAACTAGCATGCTCAAATTCGTCACCACCCCATAATCAGGGTGTTTAGCTACTCATGTTATGTGAAGACATAATCAATAAAGTAATTAAACAATCAACACACATAATCTAATACTAGAAACGAAGAATCGAACGATTGATACAATTTACCCTTCGTTGTCACATACCCTAGATAGAATTGAAGAACCTTAATCGAATCGATGCAAAGAGTATGTAGATTGCGCTCCCAATCAATGATAATCATCGGATTACAAGGTGAAAATCGGTTCAATTACCTCAAAACGGTAATCGCCTTGGAAACTAGGTATAGCTTTAGAGCAAAGTTCAATACTTTACAATGGAATGAATAATCAAAGTAATAATGTTGTTTCTAACTAATAGAAGGGAAGAAAAACTAACTCTGAACGAATTAGGAAAGAATCGGGGAAAATTCGCGCAGAAACAGAAGAAGTTGGCGTCCGCCAATTTTCTAGATGGTGTCCGCCATGGAAGAAAGTTGGCAGACGCCAAATACACTTGGTGGATGCCAAAATTCATCCATGGCGTCCGCCAACTCGTTCTGGACAAGTTTGGCGGACGCCAATCTTCAATGTCGTTCGCAGGCCGTTTTTGGTCCTCTAAACGCCGGAATATGGAGATGGTTCATGCTTGAAAGTTGTAGATCTTGTTCTTATCTACGCGTAGACACTAAGATCAGGTCAATCGGAGTTCATATGAAAATGTTATGGCCAAAATTCCAAAGCTGCTCCATCGTAGTTCGAATTTCGTGCGCTTTCACTTAAACGGCTCTAAAATCTTCGTCCGAACTCCGAATCCACTTCCGTTTCGACCGATCAACTCCATTTTCAACCACCATTCACGTCTTGGAACTTCCATGCTTCCATTAATGCATTAATATGCACTGGTTTAGCCTTGTTTCAATGCATTTTCACCAAACACCTACAAAACACACAAAAACGTAACAAAACACTAATAAAATAAACTATGACTACACTTAAGAACTACAACAAGACGGTGAAAAAGAATAAATGAGACGATGTAAAACTGACTCATCAATGTCCTTATGGAAAGCCAGATGATGTGCACAGAATTTCCAACATCACTGGAACAGGCACAAGGCCTAGACTATCTGTGGAACCCTATGAGTCTTTTTACATGACTTAAGAACAATACAAGGGTGACATAAGATATCTGAAGATTATCTATGAATACTTCAAGATGGCAGATATCAAGATAGAGCATGCCTGGAAGTGGGGAAAATATATGTGGGTCAAACACTTTGTCAAGAAGAATTCCACCAAAATCTATAAAGAAGTTTGTGGATTTGCCAGAGACACTGAGATGTTAGTCAGGACTCTGCTCTATGACTACTCAGATGATATCAAAAGGTTTGGGGACAGGGAATATGCAAATTGACTCATGGATCTATTGAAGACTTGAAGAATTGAAGAAGATTTTGAAGACTTGAAGACTAGCTTATTAGGATGTTTACTTGGAGCTTGGTTACTCATATTGTCCTAGTTAACTATGTATTTTGTATCTTGTTGATTGATTTGTAATGTTTTTATCATTATAAAAGTTATCTGTGATTTTATCTTGTACTCATATCTGATGAACCTACTCTCAGATATCTATCTATAAAAAGATAATTTGTCAGCAAAGATCACACCTTGTGATTTGGTTGATGTTTACTTTCTGCACTTTATTAAATGAATTGAAAAGATCATAAGAAATGATTAAGTGGTGGATTGTTTCCTCTTCCAGGTAGTAATAGGTTTGAAAGATAGTCATCGTTGACTGATCAAAAAGGGGGAAATTTATTAGGAATATCTGTTTAGATTTTGATCAGCAACTTAATGACTTATCTTAGCTCAGAAAGGTAACTAGTACTCTTAGTTCACTTGAACATTGTAAAAGAGGAAGTTTACTAAGTATGATAGTCTAGAAAATCTTGTATAGGGTGTTAGGTCTCTAAATGTAATTTTTATATCCTTAAAGAAGACCAGAAGGAGGCATCCGGCAGAAAAGTTCAACAATTGAAGATTTGAAGACTGCACAAGATTGCTGAAGACTAAGGAGTTTGAACTCCTCAGATACCTACTTCCAGATATCTTGAAGAAACATGTGTTTTTCAATAAACAAGTTTCACAAAAGATATCTGAGAACATAAGGTTTCTGAATGAGGAAAAGTTCCCACAGATACCCACACTCAAATATCTTGGACAAAGCTATGTTTCCGAGAAACAATGTTTTGATAAGTATCTAGAGATGTGAAGGTCTCTGAAGAAGGATATGCAATGCCTCAGAAAGCGTGCATAGTTCCGTTGGCACTGCAGGACAAAAATAGTACATTGTAATAAATGCGCAGACAGAGACATCTGAACAAAAGTGAAAATCTCTGAAAAGAGATAATGTCTTCTGCAGTACTATTTGCAGATATCGATAGTTTGAATTTCTTTAAGCCTAACGGATACTATTCAAACGGCATGATTTTCAACTATAAATATCAACACTTAGAATGCTTGAAACACACATCTACGAACTTATCTTTCTCTCAAGCATACAAGCCTTCAACCTACTTACTCATTATCTTACTGTTGCGACCAAGATCTTGAATTCTAAGTAGCACAAAAGTTCTAAGTGTCCTGATCCTTAACAAGCTTTGCTATCTGTGAAGGAGTTCAATCAAAAAGATCAAGTATCTGATATTCATTCTCTAAAACATTTGACATTGACTTGGGTCAGTAAAGAACATATCACCACACATAGTGAAGTGTGTTAAGTGATCTTTGTTCTATAGAGTATTCCTACATAACTGAGAAAGTTATTAAGACTACTCACCTGACAAACCACTTTAACCAACACCATATATGGCGTGGAGTATAGGAAGTACTTAGTTTGGGAAACTAAGGAACACCTCCAAGGTTACTGAGCATAGGAAGTACTTAGTTTGGGAAACTAAGGAATAGCTCAAAAGATTTCTGAGTATAGGAAGTACTTGGCTGAGAAAGCCGGGGAATAACTCAGGGGGAACATTTGGTTGGGAACCTAGTGTAAAAGGGAATCAAGTGATAGGTTTATTGTAAGGAGAACTCAATGACTATCTTAGTGAATTTCAAGTCCTGAGAAAGGGCGAGTGGATTAGTTGAGGGATTATGCCACCTTCAGATACCACTATAAAAGACGTGTTATTTACTTTCTGCAATTTACTTCTTGCTTAATTTATATTGCTAAGTATTTACACACTTATCTTGCAAAGCACGTGCACTTACCACATAAAGTCTTCCGCTCTCTGAACATAAGTATCAAATATCCTCACAGATATCTGAGAAACTGCTTTATCGACAAAAGTTTTTAAAAGACTATTCACCCCCCCCCCCCCCTCTAGTCTTTTACTTTGCCGTTATCTGGACCAACACATACACTTAGAGGATGAGTCTGACGATGAAAGACAGCCAATGTCGAGTAACAACAAGATGATTCTAAGGCATGATGAAGAATTTCCTCGAAGAAATCCAGAAATGGATCAGATCACTGAGAATCTTCATCATGGAGAGGCTTCTGAGTCGGAGGTTGCTGGAAGACCGATCTCAGATACCCCAAACACTGAACAAGTGTCAGATATCCATGACACATCAAATGTGCCAGATATCTCAGATACTGAACAAGTATCTTATCACAATCATAATGATCCACATTCAGATCAACATGATAGTGATCGTACTAGTTCAAAACCCATTATAAAATGGATAAGAGATCATCCTGCAAAGGATGTAATAGGTCCACTGGACCAAGGGGTTAGAACTAGGAGAGCAATTGCTGAAAATGCAAATTCTCTCTACGGATGTTTCATTTCAAACATTGAACCAAAGACCATTGAAGAAGCATTAAAAGATCAAGATTGGATCTCTGCAATGCAAGAAGAGTTGGATCAATTTGAAAGAAAAAAGTCTGGAAACTGGTTCCATTTGTTAATGGAATATCTGTTATTGGAACCAAGTGGGTTTTCAGAAACAAAATGAATGATCTGGTGAAATAACCAGAAACAAAGCAAGGTTGGTTGCCAAGGGATTTACCCAAACTGAAGGACTATATTTTGATGAGTCATATGCTCCAGTTGCAAGATTTGATGCAATTAGACTATTTCTAGCCTTTGCAGCTCGTAATGACTTTAAAGTTTACCAAATGGATGTCAAAAGTGCATTTCTAAATGGTGAACTCTCAGAGGAAGTCTATGTTGATCAACCACCAGGCTTTGAAGTTTCCTCATAAAGCAAGATGGTATATAAACTCCAGAAAGCTATATATGGACTAAAACAAGTTCCAAGAGCATGGTATGATACTTTGGCTAAGTACTTGCTGGAAAATGGATTCAAGAAAGGAGAAGTTGACAAAACTCTCTTTACATTGAACCATGATGGAAAACTACTCTTAGTCCAAGTATATGTAGATGACATAATCTTTGGATGTAAGGGCAAGCAACTTTGTGAAGACTTCGCAGAGCTCATGAAAAGTAAATTTGAAATGAGCATGATGGGAGAATTGAACTAGTTCCTAGCGTTGCAAGTCAAGCAACTTAATGATGAAATATTCATTAGTCAAACAAAGTATGCAAAAGATATGCTCAATAAGTTTAATCTAAAGCCTTATGAAAAGATTGCTAAGTTACCTATGAGCATTGGAACCAAAATGACCTATACTGAATCTGACAAGAGTGTTAATGAACACAAGTATAGAAATTAATTGGGTATCTACTTTACCTCACTGCAAGTAAACTAGATATTCAATATGCAGCTGGAGTGTGTGCAAGATTTCAGCCAAATCCTATGCAATCACACTACAACACTGCTATGCAAATTCTAAGGTATGTGAAAGGTACTGTAGAAGTTGGATTGTGGTATCCAAAAGATAGTGGAATGAGTTTGGTTGGCTATTCTGATGCTGACTATGTTGGATCACTGCTTGATAGGAAAAGTACCTCTGGAACTTGCCAATTCCTAGGTGCTAGACTAATATCATGGTTTAGCAAGAAACAAAACTCAATTGCCACATCAACCACAGAAGCAGAGTATATTGCCGCTGGGTGTTGTGCTTCACAAATATTGTGGTTACAACAATAACTCAGAGACTCTTGTGGCAGAGCTTACTGATAAGAACAATGGTCTTATCAAACAAAATTAGGAGCTCAAGGTTGATCTTCAGGAAAATGGTTGCCGCCTACAACTATCTCCAAGGCAATTTTGAGTCTCTCTCAGAATCCTTTGTGAGACTTAGTAAGTCAACAATGACTAAGGGGGAAGAGTATCCAAGATATGGAGAGGGATCTGGTGTTGCTGCAAAAGGAAGAGGAACCAAGAGGACTTCCTAGCCACCACTTAGAATAAATGAGCCCTTAGAATAAATGAGCCCTCCTCCAGTAGAGCTGCTTTGCCACTACAAAAAAAAAAAAAAGGACGGGGCGTGGATCTATCCGTCGCCCCAAGACACCGATCCGTCGCAAATTTGCGACGGATATAACGACGGAGGAAGAGTTTGACCGTTTTTTATTTTTTTTATTTTATTATTGGCGACGGATAGATTATCCGTCGCCAAATTCAGCGACGGATAGAATCTATCCGTCGCTAGTTTCAGCGACGGATAGAATCTATCCGTCGCCAATTCAGCGACGGATAGATTCTATCCGTAATCTATCCGTCGCTGATAGTAGCGACGGATAGAATCTATCCGTCGCTAAATTTAACAGTTTTTAATTATTTTTTAATTAATTAATACTTGTTTTTCGTATTTCACCTATTTAATCAATATAATGCTCGATAATAAATGTAGAATGAGGAAAATGTTTTAATCAATCATAAATCATTCATAAGTTAACAAACCGTAAATCCAAATAAGTCTTAATTATCCAAACAAATCTAAAGAGAATATATCCGAACGTACATAGATCAAGAACAAACTATAAACATAACTAGCTACCAGACCGGGGTGATTGCTGACTAAACTTGGACATGAAAGCCTCCATCTGCAACCGAAGCTGCTCGTTCATCTCCTCCCTCAGCTGTGTGTTACGCCGCTCCATCTCCTCTGATAGTCTGGCAACATGTTCAGAAACATGAGACTGCACCAACTCCGAGACCTGAGCCTGTGTGAAAACCTGATGTCTAGGCTGTTGGGATGTTGATAAGGAGCCAGGACTAGCCAACGTATAACCGAGGCTCCCGAATCCATATATTCGGCCTTTGTTGTTCGGTTGGTTAACCTCCAAGAAGATTTTGTCACTTGTTCAGTTGACAGCACGTCACCCGTTTCCTCCTCCTCCCTCTGTACCCGAGCATCAATCTCAGCCTGAAACCGTAAATTGCAGTTATGATAATCAGTTACTGTTTTTATAAAATAACTTGTAGTGTACAAATATGAACTTTAACCAGCATAAACATACTGCAATAGACTCGGCCCTGCAGTCAGTCCATTTGCCATTCCTGAGCTTGGCCTTTTTGAAGATGTCAAACTTGGATTTCACCTTCCCCTTTGCCAACTGAACAACATATATATGCAGCATTTATCATCTCACAAGTTATAAATACACGTACATGCTAAATTGACAACAAACATATATACATATACACTTACGTACCGATTTGTAATGATCAGTGATACTAGATCGCCTACAAAGGTGGTGAACGGCCGTTCCTGCTCCCTTAGACTGAGACATCCGGTTCTTTTTGTTGATGGCGGCATTATTTTGGACATTAGTTCTTCTCCAGTATGTCTCCCAAATGGCCCACTCCTCTGGATCAACCTGTTGAGGCCTTGGAAGTCTCCGCTCCCAAATTCTTTTCGAGTTATAAATTATAAGTTACATGTATTTTACGTTAATATAATCACCAAATGGTCTCAAAACACTTAACTAAATCCTCCTAATCTAGTACATATACGAATTTATCAAATAAAAACCACTACATACATACTTAACATTAATATACTAATTAACAATCCAATTTTAACCATTAATTCAACCCCTTAATACGAGTTATAAATTATAAGTTACATGTATTTTACGTTAATATAATCACCAAATAGTCAAAAAAACACTTAACTAAATCCTCGTAATCTAGTACATATACGAATTTATCAATTCAAAACTACTACATACATACTTAACATTAATATACTAATTAACAATCCAATCAATTGCACATCTCAACGTTAATTAACTAAATCTTAATATTATAAGTAATACTAATTTGATATACTTAACACTAAACTAGTCGAAATTAACAAAATTCCCAAATTTGTCAAAAAGTTAGGGTTTCAAAACACTCAACTAAATCTTATTAATCCAACTACATATGCCAAAATATCAAATTAAAAGCCCTAACTACATACTTGACAACATCATAACATTATCCAAAAAAATCAAAATCACAATCAATATAGCAATTGCACATCTCAAAGTTAACACACTACCTAATATAAGCGAAATTAACTAGTACATACTTCTCATATACATATAATTGCTCAAATTACTCAAAATTAACAAAATCCCCAAAATTTAAAAAACAAGGGTTTTAGCCAAAATACCGTAGAAAGATGAAATTGATCGAACACCCAAGCTCCTTGTCCCACGAGCTTCGATTTGACACCAAGTTTGGCCGGAATGGACGAGTTTTGGACGGAAATGGAAGTTTGGCCGGAGAGAAGAGAAGAGAAGGAGAAGAGAAAAAATGGGGGAAAGAGTTCACTGCCCGTGAACTATAATCCCTAAATCGTAGCGACGGATCGCTATCCGTCGGGAATAACATTTTTTCTTTTTTTTTAAAACAAAATTGCGACGGATAATTTATCCGTCGCTTATTTTCCTTTTTTTTAATATGGTCAACTATTTGGCGACGGATAAAATTATCCATCGCCAAATAGCGATGGATGACGTATCCGTCGCAAAATAGCGACGGATACGTCGACGGATAGGCAGAAATGCCTATCTGTCGCCCCTTTCAGTCGCATTTTTGGAACATTCTTGTAGTGTGCAAATAGTAGCTACTTCCCAGCAACCAACTGCAGAAACAACAACAAGGGCCAGGGGACAGAGACATCCAAGGGGTACCAAGGCCCCAAGGAGAAGACAAGTAAGAGGGATTGATCCTGATGATGAAGAAGAAGAAGAAGGACAGATCAAACCCCTGGGCAATGAAGAAGGCTGCAAATCACCCAACAAGAGAAATCTGCAAGATGATGATGAAGATGAGGATGAAGATGAAGCTCCTCTTCACAAAAAGAGAAGAAGGGTTGATAGCCTAACTAAGCCCTTAGCTGCAAAGCCAAAATATCAGCTAAAACACCCTCTGGAAATACCAAGTCTATCCAGGGTGGTTTTTCAAGCAATCCCCCAAGGGAAAATTCAAGACAAAGGAGGAACAGGCTAAGAGCTGAACAAAGAAAACTTCCACTCAGGCCAGAGGATGCCAGAATTGAGTATGTGAAGACTGATGAACATTCCTCCTACAGGTGCATCCAACAGAAAAATGGCTATTCGATACTGGAACTCAAGCACCTGCTTGTAAATGAGAAGGGATTTCCAGTATCCATCCATCAACAGCTCATGGCATGGAGAAAAGAGAAGCCTACCTTGATCAACACCAATCATATCAAAAATTGGTTGGATTTTGAAGTGAACAAGAGAATAGAAGCCATGAAGAAGGACCTCTCTGATGAATGTCCTTATGGAAAGCCAGATGATGTGCATAGAATTACCAACATCACTAGAACAGGCACAAGACCAAGATTGGTTGTGGAACCCTATGAGTCTTTTTACATGACTCAAGAGCAATACAAGGGTGACATAAGATATCTGAAGATTATCTATGAATACTTCAAACTCTCAGATATCAAAATAGAGCATGCCTGGAAGTGGGGAAAGTATATGTGGGTCAAACACTTTGCCAAGAAGAATCCCACCAAAACCTACAAGGAAGTCTGTGGATTTGCCAGAGACACTGAGATGATAGTCACACTACAAGATTTCTGTTAAATAGCGACGGAAAAGGGTGATGGATAACTATATGTCGCCCCGTAACGACGGATCGGTACTTGTAGCGACGGATAGTCTATCCCTCGCTACTTAACGACTGATATTTCTATCCGTCGCTAATTTAGCGACGGATAGACTATCCGTCGCAAATTTCGTTGACCATTTAAAAAAAAAAGGAAAATGGTGAAATATTATGACGGATAGATAATCCGTCGTTGAAATTAATTAAAAAAAAAACAGAGGTAGCGACGGATAATCTATCCATATAGATAGCTATCCATATAGCTTATCCGTCGCTGAAACAGAAATAAACACGGGCAGAATCTTCTTCTCCCCCATTTCTTCTCTGTTTCTTTCTTCTTCTTAATTTCTTCTCCATTTTCGCGATTTGGGTTATCCGACCAAAACTTTACCATTCCGGCAAATCTTGGGCTCTTTTCAAAGCTCTTTCAACAAGAAACTCGGGTGGCCCTTCAATTTCATTGTTTTTCGACTATTTTTCCTGCAATTTGAAGGTATTAGTCTAAAACCCTACTTTTCTAAATTTGGGATTTTTGCTAATTTTGATTAATTAAACTCATATATTAGCTAGTATAGCTTATATTAAGTAGTGGGTTAATCAATTGATTGATTTATTGTGAAATTGATTAGTTAGTATAATGTTTGTATGTATGGTGTTTAGTTTGATATTTGTAAGTATGAAGTATGTAAGTATGTATGGTATGTATGTATGTAACTATATATGTTATTTATGGTATTTATTTTGATTTAGTTTAATGTTTGTAAGTATGTATGGGATTTGGTTGAGTATTTGGTAATTTATAATTTGTATAAAAAAATTGGTAATTGGTAATTCGTATAATTCGATGGGAATATAAATTGGTAATTCGTAGAAAAAATTGGTAATTGGTAATTTATAATTTATATTTCGTATAATTGAAATGCTTTTAATTTATAATTTGGTAATTGTAATAGGAATATAAAAAAATTGCATGAAAAAAACTTTAAATGTAGAATGATAATAATTGGTAATTGGAACGTATTATAATTAACAATGCAATTATAGCTAGGAATTGGAATTGAGTTGAAATTCAATACGATCTAATAAATTAAGATGTGTTAGGTTATATAATCATCCAATGAATCTCGATCGTTCATGGATATTTTATCCGTCGCTAAAAAGCAGATTAAAAAAACAAAAATATGCTTTTTTAGCGACGGATAGTTTATCCGTCGCTAAAAAGGCAGTTTTCTTTTTTAAAATTAACTAACGACGAATAAAATCCGTCGCTAAAAAGTCAAAGGTTTATCCATCGCTAAATCCGTTGCGATTTAGCGACGGATAATCTATCCGTCGTCCCACTTCCCGTGGGACGACGACTTTTTTATCCGTCGCTAAGGACTTAGCGACGGATCGCTACTGTTTTAGCGACGGATAAATCCGTCGCTAAAACAGTAGATTTTTGTAGTGTCAGGACCTTGCTCTATGACTACTCAGATGATATCAAAAGGTTTGGGGATAGGGAATTTGCTAACTGATCCATAGATCTGCTAATGAAGACTTGAAGATTTTGAAGACTTGAAGACTAGTTTATTAGGATGTTTACTTGGAGCTTGGTTACTCCTGTTGTCCTAGTTTACTATGTATTGTATCTTGCTGATTGTATTGATTTGATTTTATCTTGTAAAAGTTATATGTGATCACTCTGTAATCATATCTGATGAACCTACTCTCAGATATCTATTAATGAAAAAGATAACTTGTCAGCAAAGATCACACCTTGTGATTTGGTTGATGTTTACTTTCTGCACTTAATTAAAATGAATTGAAAAGATCATATGAAATGATTAAGTGTTGGATTGTTTCCTCTTCCAAGTTGTAATAGGTTTAAAGATAGTCATAGTTGACTGATCAAAAAGGGGGAAATTTGTTAGGAACATCTGTTTAGATTTTGATCAGCAACCTAGTGACTTATCTTAGCTCAGAAAGGTAACTAGTACTCTTAGTTCACTTGAACATTGTAAAAGAGGAAGCTTACTGAGTATGTTAGTCTAGCAGATCTTGTATAGGATGTTAGGTCTCTGAATGTAATTTTCATATCTTTAAAGAGGACCAAGAAGGAGGCATCTAGCAGAGAAGTTCAACTAATTGAAGGCTGCACAAGATTGCTAAAGACTAAGGAAAAGTGCACCCAGAAACCTACGCTCAGATATTTGGATAAAACTACGTTTCTAGGAAACTATGTTTTATTAAGTATCTGAAGATGTAAAGGTATCTGAAAACGGACTTGCATATCCTCAGATAGCTTGCATAGTACCATTGGCACTACAGGACAAAAATAGTACAATGCATTTAATGCGCATATAGAGATGTCTGAACAAAAGCAGAATTCTCTGAACAGAGAAAACGTCTTCTACAGTACTATTTTACAGATATTGATAGTTTGAATCTCATTGAGCATAACGGATAGTATTTCAAACGGCATGATTTTCAACTATAAATATCAACACTTAGAATGAATCAAAAAACACACACAGAACGAACACTTCGAACTACAATCTTACATTCAAGCATAAAAACCTTCTGCCTACTTATTCTCTAGTTTATTGTTGGGACTCAAGCTCTTGATTTCTAAGTAGCACGAAAGTTCTAAGTGTCCTGATCCTTAACAAGCATAGTTATCTGTGAAAGAGTTGAATCAAAGGATCAAGTATCTGAGATTCATTCTCTAGAACATTTACCATTGACTTGGGTCAGTAAAGAACATCTCATCACACATTGCAAAGTGTGTTAAGTGATTATAGTTCTATAGAGTACTCTTACATAACTAAAAAGTTATTAAAGACTACTCACCTGACAAACTACTTTAACCAACACCAATCACGGCGTGGAGTACAGGAAATACTTAGTTTGAGAAACTAAGGAATAACTCCAAGGTTACTGAGTACAGGAAGTACTTGGCTGAGAAAGCCGGAGAATAACTCAGGGGGAAGAACACTTGGTTGGGAACCTAGTGTAAACGGGATCAAGAGATAGAATTTTGTAAGGAGGACTCATCATCTTATCTTAGTGAATTCAAGTCCTGTGAAAGGGCGAGTGGATTAGTTGAAGGATTACGCCACCTTCAGATACCCCTATAAATACTTGTGTTATTTACTTTCTGCATATTATTCACTGCCTTACTTATTCTGCAAAGTACTTATACACATTATATCCTGTTGAGTATGTGCACTTATCACAAGAAGTCTTCCGCTCTCTGAAATTAAGTATCAGAATTCCTCACAGATATCTGAGAAACTGCTTTATCGACAAAAGTTTTAAAAGACTATTCACCCCCCCCCCCAGTTTTTTACTTTGTCGTTATCTGGACCAACACTTTTTTTGTCTGTGTGTCTTTGTCTTGGTTTTCGCTTTCCCTATGTCTTTCGTTGGAGTCTGAGTTAACTTATAAGTCGAGCTTCCATTGCTAGTGTTAAACCCGCTTGATGCTTACGTTTTGAGTGATTACTAACTTGTAGTGGGGAGTAGGAAATATTTTATAAGTTTGTTCCTCTGTAAAAAGGAAGTCTGGTTAGTTCTATGGTCTAAAAGCCTGTGAGAAGCCTATCTTGCGGATGAAAAAATCGTGCACCGGCTGGGTTGAGCAATTTCTTTTAAGTTATTACACCGCTTCATACTTATGTGTGCTCGTAGTAATTGGGGATGACGAACGACATGCTTATTTTCGAATTTTTCTTTCCCAAACCAGTTCCAAGGAACAGGTTTGGGGGGAGGATTTTCTACCATGCGACTATTTATTGTACTGATATTACATTTTTTTACCAAGAGTCTGTTTGTTGCTTCCCAAATCTATTTATGGTTAAGTCTCAGGGTGGATATGTGGTCTTAATTGATCCCCGTTAGTCATGTTGGGCGTGTTACAAATACTACCACATACCGGCGTGGCTTAAAAGCTACATGTCCGTGAGGTTGATGGCACCTACACCAAACTGACACGCACAAAAGTGCAGACCCTCGGTAAAACAGACACCCGCAAAACATTGAGATGAAAAAAGCCCAAAGAGGCCATGCAATGAGCATACAATGCAATTCTGACTAAATTATTAGATGAATGACATGGAATAAGGGGAACAACATCAACTTTTGATCTCTGGAAATTGAGTCGCGCACCAAAGTCCTTTTTCGACCTGATAAATCGAGTACATTAGCATAAGAGATTAGTGGCACCTTGTAACGAGAGTTACCGCCCAGCTTTACTTTTGAGCGTTTTACCCTGCTGGACACTTCCAGTTGTGAGAGAGTGGCATCGAGTAATTACTTATTAGGGACCTTCGAGCTAGCTCTAAGTCCTTTTTACCTTGGAAACAAACTTGTGCGGTTTTCTTCTTGTTTGCCCACCAACGTTGGTGAAAATTCAAAATTTTTGCATCCTTTGGGTTTATTGCTTGGAATGGTGGAATCAGTAGCTTGGTCGTTTAACTCTCATGTGTTTGTTTGGCTAGAGTATAGTGCTTTTGAGTTGTTTGTTTGCTCGAGGACGAGCAAAGGTTTGGTTTGGGGGGTTTGGTGAGGCTATATTTTAGAGTCTCATCTCGTTCTTTTTATCGTCTTTTGTTAGTCTTTATTTGTGTTTTTAGTGTTTCTTGTGCGTTTTTATGTGTTTTAGTTGTGTTGTACAGGTTTTCGTTTGTTTAGAGATGTTTTGGAGGAAAAACGACGTTCTTCGAAGGTCGTATGCGAGTAAAGACTCAAAAACTCCACTTAGGCTATGTTCTCTTCAACTGCAATTTCCTGAACTGAACTGAACTGAAACTGAAACGAATTGAAGAAATTATTTTGTAATAATAATAACAATTATATGATGGTATATATATTCACAATTAAAAAAATATATTATTTTTGTCATCTTTCTCACACTCTTCCTACTCTTTTTCTGTCACTTTACCTTTTTATTTATTATTGTATAACAAACTTTAAAACCAACCGCATGGAAAATAATATGAGAATGATAACTCGATTAAAACCGAATTTTAATCGTCGTACAAACTGTCTTTATCTAGTTTTTTTTTTTTTTTTTTGAATCGGTGAAATTTATTATAACTTGAAAACGTTTACAAGAGCATGGACAATGTTCGGCAAATAAAACAATTAAAAGCTTAACGTTAGCTTCTGAGTTTAATTCTATTGTTCTGATATCTTCCAACAAAAGAACATGTAGATTTTTTGTTAGAGATGTACGTACAGAGTATGTGAACCAGATTGTATGGTACTCTCAGATTCCTGTAGTTTCTTATCTTAACTCACATTTTACGGTAGAAAAGAAGGGTAATTCAAATTGTAACTATACTCTTTATTTCATTGATCTACTAAAAGTCGTATTAAAAAGAAAGAAAGAAAAAAAGTTGAAAATAACTCAATTGAATAAATTTTCTTATATTCCTTATACAAAATATTTGGTGTGTAAATAAATGATAAAACAACAACAACGACGACGACGACGACGACAACAACAACAACATGAATTTAATGAACTGAACTGAAGACGAGCTGAACTGAACTGAATGGAACTGAATTGAATTGAATGAGTTTTCAGTTGAAGAGAACAGAGCCTTAGTAGGCGAAAGATTCGAAGTCCAGTGAAGATTATGTCCAAAGGGGCGGGACGCGTCCCAGATTCATCCAGGACGTGTCCCCACAACCCGCAAGACGCGTCCCACGTCTACACAAGCCGCAATTGGGACACATCCCAGATTCACCCAGGACGCGTCTCCAGAACCCGCAGGTAGCATCCCAGACTATTTCAAGACGCATCCCACGACTTCTCAGCGCAGAATCCGTTTTTGCGTTATTTAGTTCGATTTTTAGTCATTATCGACACACTTCTTACGTTAATTTCACTCTCAAGCAAGAACAAACCCTAGTTTTGGTTTTCTTGCTCTAGTTGATAATCAATTTCACTTGTAGTCGCATCATTGACTTCGGATTTGGATCTTGAGGTTATATTATCAATTAACCATTCTTTCTTTCACAATCTTATCTCTTGTGTATGATTTCTTAGTTGAATGTTATTGATATCATCTTGTATGTCTAATTCGATTGTGATAATCAATATGTGTGTGATTCCTTGTGCTATGAGTAACTAATTCCTTGATAGATGCGGTAGCAATGTAGGAGTAATCGAATTAGAGTCTTGACCTAGATTTGTTCATATGTGTTAAGCTTATTCAAAATCTTCGTAAAAATCCCCAAATTCAGTAATCTAGTTTCAAATCTTCAAACCTTTCCGGTTAAGAATCAATCGCATGACAATCAATTGATTTCGCTACTTTAACATTTTCAAAGAATGTCTTTGTTACACTGAATTTGCATTTTTTTGGACAAATAATTGTGACAAACATATGATCAATAGGTCTGATTCGTATTCGATTTCTCTGAAATGCTATCGTGTCTATTTCCCTTCTCTCTTGATTTAAAACCTTCTTTCAGTTTACTTTGTTTAATCAATATCGATCTTTAAAACTCAATCTTTCAAATTGTTTCTGCAAACTCTTACGTTTTATACTTAAAAACGTCATAGTTGCCTAGTTAGCTCTTTTAGAACGATCTCGTAGTTAAAGTTTGTTACAACTGCTTTAGTTACTTTGTTGTTTTTAAGAAGTACTAATTTGAGCACATCATATTGTTTTGAAATATTTTTGTATATGTTTTTCTAATACCCGTCCGACCCGTCCGACGGGCAAAAACTAGTTGGTATATATCAACCAATAAAATTATGAAACCGGAAAGTTATTGATACAGTTACTTGGTACTATAAAAATTAGTGTATTACTATAATTAGATATCTTAAAGTTGGGAGAAAATTCAAACGTCAAACGATACTACTATATTTAGATTCCTTTTAGTTAGGAGAAAATTAACATTGTTGTAATTAGATTTGAAGACACATTTGATAGTTAATTTTGCTAAAAGTTAGGGATAATATAGATATTTATGATGATCTGTACCTAAGATTTAGTCTGGAAAAACCAAATGATCCAAGACAAATGTTTTGCATAATAATGTATCCAATCTTGATGTACCCTTTTCTTTTTACCTTTAAGATCAAATCTTCTAAGGACTTCTTGCACGATGTGTCTCTGTTATGGTCTTGGTCTGCATCTTGTGGTTTTGAGTAGTAAATTTAGTACGTGTATTTTGTAAAATTAAAAAAGAATTATTATTATTTCCTCCGTCCAACATTTCACATTTAAATTTCAGTAATTTTTTAAGTCAGCTTTGACAATAAATTAATCATAAATTATATTGCATAAATATTTAGTAAAATTATATTCTGAAAGTTAATGAAATGTACGTTCATTTTATAATTTTGTTAAGTATGTATCCATTATAATGTAAGAGTTTTTTTTAATCAAATTAGTACTCTAGAATTACCCAAAAGTGAAATGTGCCATTTGAACTGGGACCGAAGGAGTATGAGACTAATGACCAATTCCATTAAATACCACAGGGCCCATATTAGAATATTCACTTACAGGTGGAGTGAAGAGGGAATCAAATCGAGAGCAAAACCTTCAGAAATTAATTTGCTTAACATAAGAGGCTTGCTGACTTTCAACATATCTCCTTACACTTGAAGCCTCCCCTTGTATAACAACCCTTCCATCTTCCATGCAGACAGCACCATCTGCATGCTCGAGCTCTTCCAAACGATGTGTAACCCATAATGCTGTAGTTCCTTTGGAACTAGCTAGAGAGCTTTTAACTGCTTTTATAACGCCAATCTGGACAGAGTAATAGATGATATTCTTAGAACGGCATGATGCATCTCAAGAGAAGAATATCCAAGTAGAAACTAGTGGGATTTGATCGTGGGATGCTATGGATGCAGATATGAGGAGAGAACAGAAGGCAACAATTAATTGTATGTTTGACAGTGGAAAGCCAAATATAAGTTTCATGGTTAAAAGTAAAAACCAATTGCCTGTTGTTTGAGCATGCAAGTGCAAATATATAATTGCAAAATGAATCCAAGTAAATTGAAAAGGAAATGAAATGATACACATGTTCAGTCAAATTGACATATGCAATGCACCAAATATACAAAGTAACTCCAACTATACCAGAACAAACAAACAAAAAATTGAGATAATGTTTTAAGTTGCATGGGAAAAGAAACTAACCCTAGGAAATTGTTGATAGTGTCATCCCAGACTCATATTGAATGTGAAGCGTAATTACCTAATACATCTAATGCCCAAGTACTAACTCTTAACATGATCATCCTATCAAGTCATATTTAGCTTACAAGGAACACTGCTTAAGTTTCATAAAGATAGCCAACAAATTCATATGATTCAAGGAACGCCATCAACAGAAGATCTGCTAACATGCAAAAAGTGACAGCATAGTTATGAGATGATTTTTTTTTAATTTTTTCAACAGCCAAAGATATGAGATGATGATAGTAGAGAATTAACAGTACAGGTGAAAGTACTTCCTCTAGAACTCCCTATGTGAAGTACATGTTGCTATGCTGCGTATCATGCCTTTCTAACTTGTGCCTGGTTAAGCATCTTGGATTCAGCACAAAATTTGTTTAATCAACAATATTGGTCGCTTGGCGCAATGGGCCCATAACAACCATTTTGAAAAGCCTTATTTCTTGTTATCTCAAACACAATAAGTAATAAGAGAGGAAAAAATTGATACCCACCTGATCATTTTCATCCAAGAAAGACGTAAGTTCATCCAGTAACAACACTTCGCATGTTTCTGCAAGAGCCCCAGCAATGGCAACTCTCTGTTTCTGACCACCACTAAGAGTTTGAACTGGTTTCTGAAATATAGGAATAATAATTGGTTATACATGCATTAAAATGAATCATTTTCAACAAACATAACAATGTTTCGTTTTAACATACTTGCAAATATTCATACATGCCTACAGCATACAAAGCTTTAGCAACTCTAGATGTTATCTCGTCATTGTGTAAACAGAATTTGCCAAGGCCAAATGCCACATCTGCCTCCACTGTAGGCATAACCACCTACAAATGAAAAATGCAAGTGATAAAAATATCAGATAGTGATCAATAATGTGCTTTCATGTATACGGTAATATTTGAATTGATGCAAGGTTTTAATAACGTAATATTGGCCTATGGGGACCCAACCCCCACACATTTAGTAACATTACACAAGTATATTAGAACCCCCCCACCCCCCCCCCCCCCCTAACAGTTCTTAAGCCTTAACCAATGAACAACAACTGGAAGTAGCTTACATATGTAGGTGACATCCACTGAATGATCATAATCAGTAGACACATCAAGCACACCCTCTAAAATTCTCTAATTTTGCATGCCCAGCTTGTAAAGAGTCATGTTATAGTATTGGCACACAGTGTCTTCCATATGCCATTATGCATAATGTTGTGTCCCCATTATCATCTTAGTCAAATTCTTGTAAAATTCATGATTTTACTAACATGAAGGGAAATCATATCCAGAAATATTAGTTAGACAAGGAAAATTACACGAATTATTATGTAACATATGAAAGTGTAATAAAATCAGACGAGAAGAGTATTGAAAAATATAAATATCAAAATGAAATGAACATTCAGAAATCTGAGAGAAAAGGAAAATTAATTAATATTACAAACTAAAAAAAGAATTGTAAACAATTACGGAGAAAAAGAATTTGAGGCAAGTTAAAGAAACAAGGAAATTCTGAGGCTCGCCAAAAGGTTTATACAGGGCTCACTCTAAGCAGAGATGAAGTAAGAAACAAGCGGAGATGAAGTAAGAAACCGAATTTTTCACTGAAGACCCAAACTACAGGGCTCACTCTAAGCAGAGATGAAGTAAGAAACAAATGAATAGGACACTTAGCGGCACCCAAGTTCCTCTCCTCCACCGGCCCTCAGCCGTGAAGAAGTCAATCGCCTCCACATCTGGCGATAGTAATGTGGCAATCGAATGCCGGAATGTGAGTTACTCTGTTAAAAGTCGGCAAGGAAAATTGGTACCCATCCTCAATGATTGATCTCTCACCATTCCCTCCGGCCGGTTCTGGATGCTTCTCAGACCCAACGGCTGCGGAAAATCTACTCCTTAAAGTACCAAATTTTCACTTATTCTTTTCAATTGTTGCTCCTTCCATTTTTTTCTAGGATCCATGTAATGTAATCATATGATATATGATATGATATGATGCTTGTTTTATTAGATTTTGGGTGGTTTACTCAATCCAACTGCTGGATATTTGCGTGTTCACAACCCCAGGAGCTTCGTCTTTCAGAATCCTGATCATCAGGTTAGCTTGTCTATTTTTTTCTTTAATTAAGCTGCTGCTTATATGTTTAATATTAATTAAAGTTTGTTACAACTGCTTTAGTTACTTTGTTGCTTTTAATAAGTACTAATTTGTGTGTTGTTTTTAGATATTTTTATATATGTTTTTCTAATACCCGTCGAGATTCGACGGGCAAAAACTAAGACCATAACAAAGACATATTGTGCAAGAAGTCCTCAGAAGATTTGATCTTAAAGGTAAAAAGAAAAGGGTACATCAAGATTGGATACATTATTATGCAAAACATTTGTCTTAGATCATTTGTTTTTTCCAGACTAAATCTTAGGTACAGATCATCTAAATATCTATATTATCCCCAACTTTTAGCAAAATTAACTATCAAATGTGTCTTCAAATCTAATTACAACAATGTTAATTTTCTCCTAATTAAAAGGAATCTAAATATAGTAGTATCGTTTGACATTTGAATTTTCTCCTAACTTTAAGATATCTAATTATAGTAATACACTAATTTTTATAATACCAAGTAACTGTATCAATAAATTTCCGGTTTCATAATTTTATTGGTTGAAATATACTAACTAGTTTTTGCCCGTCTAGATTCGACGGGAATATCTCAAAACAATATGATGTGCTCAAATTAGTACTTCTTAAAAGCAACAAAGTAACTAAAGCAGTTGTAACAACCTTTAATTAATATGATTTGGCTATCATTGTTTAGAAAACAATTGAACACATATAAGATTACATTACATTATAAGAAAAAAAATATACAAGCTAACCTGATGATCAGGATTCTGAAAGACGAAGCTCCTGGGGTTGTGAACGCGCAAATGTCCAGCAGTTGGATTGAGTAAACCACCCAAAATCTAATAAAACAAGCATCATATCATATCATATGATTACATTACATGTATCCTAGAAAAAAATGAAAGGAGCAACAATTGAAAAGAATAAGTGAAAATTTGGTACTTTAAGAAGAGTAGATTTTCCGCAGCCGTTGGGTCCGAGAAGCATCCAGAACTGGCCGGAGGGAATGGTGAGAGAGCAATCATTGAGGATGGGTACCAATTTCCCTTGCCGACTTTTAACAGAGTAACTCACATTCCGGCATTCGATTGCCACATTACTATCGCCAGATGTGGAGGCGATTGACTTCTTCACGGCTGAGGGCCGGTGGAGGAGAGGAACTTGGATGCCGCTAAGTGTCCTATTCATTTGTTTCTTACTTCATCTCTGCTTAGAGTGAGCCTGTAGTTTGGGTCTTCAGTGAAGTAAGAAACAAGCGGAGATGAAGTAAGAAACAAGCAGGACTGGACGGAGGTGACGAGCGGCGGAGATTGGCGACGTGATGAGCGGCGGAGATTGGGAGATTGGATTTGGCTGCGTGATTTGGGAAAGGAGTTGGGACTAGTCGATTAGATCTGGATCTGAGGGTTTTTATGAAAAATTCGGTTTTCTCGGTCCGGCCCGGTTCTTTCCGGTTTTGGACCGGACCGGACCGAAAACCGAATTTTTCAAATTAAAACTTTCTACTTTTGTTTTGGCTGCAAGTTGCGGCAGATTTTCTCAACCAGGATTCTTAAAACTTCACTATGTAGCGTTCTACATAGTTTTCGATGGCGTCGATTTTAAATAAGAAATATTAAGTATATTATATTCAAATCATTTTAATAATCTTTTATAAAAAATGATACCCCTAAAATTGACATTTTATTTTTAAAATTATTCGACGATGAACTAAGAAAACTTAATTCGAGAACTAAGAAAACTTAAGTTGAGAATTAGTGAAGCTTCCAAGCTCGAAACGTGGATTCGTGCTCGGAACGTGAAAAAAGCTCCGGAGATGAAGAATTATATTTCTAAGGGTAGGAGTACTTGTTGGGAAATTTACAATTACACTCCCTCGATTTGATACAATCACCTCTCATACGCAAACTCCATTAATTAAATTCACACCATATGCATGCCCGGTTGTTAATCAAATCTTACAAATCCCCAACTTTTGTTGAATTTTTGCTCAAATGATCAGGGGAAGCAGAAATTTTGAGTCCCCAAATTTCAGCATCTATATTTATGTTCGTAGGTATAATGAAACATGTTTTGGTGGAAGTCTTGGACAGTATGTATCATGTCCCAAGTTCAAGTCCAGTTTTGTCCCAACTTTTTTTTTCTTTTTTATTTATATTATACTATTATTCAGGACCTCTCTTAAAATTCGCACAGGGCCCCTGAAATATATGGGACGCCCCTCCTAATGGCGTCATAATGACATCATCCATTAATGGCAATTCCTATTCCAATACAGCTCAGAGACTCAGAGTAGCGTAAATGCAAGATTTGATAATAAACATTTAGAGGTTGGAGGGTGTATTTGTTAAGTTAGAAAAATATTAGGGGTTAAAAGTAATATTGGGCAAGTACTCATTAATTGGTGGATTTTTTTCGAAGGTAAAAAATTTTAGTATGATGCTTGATTTCTTGAAACGTGATGGTTGCATCATTTGATTTGTGGAATTTGAAGAAGAGCAATATATTGATTAGAATTTCTTCCATAATTAGATTGATTATAAGAATCAATTAGTCAAATTTGATGATGATTTTAATGACAAATACCATATTAAATTAGGGCAAATTTGGAAAATTAGACAAGTAGATATTAAATTGTAGGAAAGAAAGTATATATGACTAATAGGTAGTAAAGATTTGGGGTGGTATAATTTGTAATTCACCCATGTTCAAATCCAAGCCGGAGTTGTAATCGGTGTCCCATATTTTACAAATGTCATGCTTATGGTATATCGTAAATATAAATTTTTATTGAATAAATACAATTTCATATGTTATAACAATCTTTTTCTACCTATTTATTCAAAATATAAGATGGCATTTGAATTATATAATAACATTTGATAAAGTCAATTATACTGTAAACATTTTTTCTGAGAGATCAGATTAACATTATATATTTAATTATAAACATTATGTTTTAACTTTAAAAATCGTACGTTTAATAACATATATCATAATTGCATTATATGCATGTCTAAACATTATACTGAGAGGAATATGTATTATTTTTTTCTTTTCAAATTCTGACGGTCAAACTCCTTTTTACCATCTAAACAAATACCCCTCATGTTCAAACTATAATTATCAAGATATTACATTTACCGAAGGCGGTTTTGGAAAAATAATACTTCAGTTATTTTATTTTATTTTTGAGAAAATACTCCAGCTATTAATAAAATATTATTATATGTTATTTAATTTGCAACGACAGGACAAATAATGCGCCGAGCCCCGACTCTTTGGACCGGCACGGTTACTTATGAATAGCTCTCCGGATAATATGCTGGCCCCATTGTACCAACACATATCGTTTCTCACACACTTTGTCATCACTCGTACGCGATCCGGGAGACTTCCCAGTTGGTCAATCATCCTAAGATTGCTTTAGAACAAGCACGTTTAACCCTGGAGTTCCTATGGATGGATTCCCAAAAAGAAATGTAAGAATAGCGTTCTCGATCCCTTTAAACTGTTTGGACTTGACTTGAAACTTTAGGGGCGTTATAATAATATGTGGTACTTTTGACTTTTTTAACAATAATATAACGTTGATTGAGTTGACTTATGGCATGGGTGTAAATGCAATATCCTAATCGCGGGTGGGTATGAGAGGTGATTGCACGAAAATCACCGGTGGATACGTTTTCTTTCGATGTTTTATGTGAATTTAAGCTTCTAATAATACATTTAGGGTTAGGTTGGGTTAGGCTGTGTTCACTTTATCTGAAAATACAATAATTTCATTTCAGTTCAGTTCAGTTTAGTTTTTTTATACTACAAATAAAGTTAGGTCAGTTCAGTTCAGATCTATTCAGACGAATAAAACAAAACCTTATCAATCTGTTCTTTTTAGAAGAAAATGACAAGTACAGGAATAAAAAACTATCAACACTTACTGAAACTTGATTACACAAACAAAAAACAAAAACACAGGTTCGGATTTAATCCTGGACGAGTCAGTAGTGAGACCACTTCCCCTTAAGCTAAATTTGTCCGCCTTTAGTAAGCTTCAGGCCTTCCTCGGACAATTAGCTCCCAAGGTACAACGTCGATCTCGGCCAACCTGGAAGCTCGGCGGAAGCTCAAATCGAACCGTGGTGAAGAACACTCGAATATCTAAAGTGCAGAAATAAAAACAGAGAAGAGAAGGGAAGAAGGATTTCTGATGCATGTTTGTCAAGTGAGGGAGTGGTATATATAGCTGTAGAAACGTAATGACTCGATCACCATTAGTAGCCAATTGATCTTGCAACATTTAAGCTCGAGTAATGCGGACATGTTAGTGGGGATGTTACATCTTCACATTTAAGTGGAACAATCTGGAAAATCTACGGAAGGCCAAAGTTGCGTTCCATGGAAAATTGTAGTAAAAGATTAATATTCACCATATTTGCTTGGAATTTTTCGATTCAAATGTTTCTCCCCCTGCAGCGTAGGAGGTTTGCCATAACCACACACACTTGTGACCATGAGTAAACACAAGCATACCTTTATACTACTCTTTCCTTCCATATGTTTCCAATGTGGGACAATTGCAAAGCAAGTCTCAACTAACACTTTGAGCGATTTATCATTCACACCTAGAATTGGTTATCTCCGTATCTTATACCATTTCGAGCTTTGCATCCCACTTAGCGAACTAAAGAACACGCAAAACCGAGTGGTGGAACTTAGATAATTAATTGCTCAAAGTTACCCACTTAACACATTATAACACATAACAATTTTGGCTTTCTCTTGGTTGCCTCTTGCAACACACTTAGTGCCTCTTGCAACCAATTCCCCAACAATCCCCCATGAATGAGACAATTGGGTGGTAAATGCAAATGCGACTATCAATGCAAATTCGAGAGTTCTTGAGAAAAGCGTTGCATCGGGAAAGGTGGTTGTTAGCCTTGAACCTTCCCTAGTGAAATACCATCGGATATACTTGCCGACAAGTGGGCGATGCCTTGAACTTTTCGGCTTTAGTGTGTAACAAACAATGATATACACAACGATTTCCTCTACACCACATAGGTCCTTTCGTTGTTGTCCGTTTGGCCTGGCGCCTTGAAACTTTCACCGACGCTCTAGAGATTTAGCCGACTATCATCTCATAGAAGCGGCCCCTTCACGTTCGACATAGGTGATCTCTCATTAGAAGTATCCTGTCATACCCACGTTATCAACTTAACGTATAAGGATCATTAAAAGCTTTATTATCCTCCAGCATGTGTCTATCACTCTTTCATCATAGGAATAGGTAGGGAACTCTATTTCCGAGTGCTTTGGTCGATCCCCCACAATTCGGTTGTCCTTTGAACACGCAAATTGGGGTTTACAATTCGGTAGGTTGCCATCATGGGTGGTAATCATTTAATGGGCTTTAACCCCATTCCCTCGATGATTCCTCCACACGGTCTCTAGTAAGACCTTTAGTTAATGGGTCCATAATATTATCTTTGGATCTTACAAACTCAAAGCTATAACTCCTGTTTTAATATTTTCTTCACGGATTTATGTCTCCTATGAATATGTGGAGACTTTCCATTATACACATTATTCCTTGCTCGTCCAATAGCAGACATACTGCCACAGTTCAAACTAATTGGAGGCATAGGTTTTGTCCACATAGGAGTGTCTTCCAAGAAACTCCGTAACCAATCGGCCTCTTCTGCTGCAAGATCCAGCGCTATGAATTGATTCCATAGTTGATCGTGTAATGCAGGTTTGTTTGCAAGATTTCAAGAAATCATTGCTCCACCAATTGTGAAAATATACCCACTCGTGGATTTAACTCGAGGAACCCGTAATCGATTCGCATCACAATACCCTTCAAGCACAAATTTGGATATCTCGTAAATGCAGACCCGTAGTTAGCCGTGCCCTTAGATATCTAAGGACTCTAACTCGCTTTCAATGTTCATGATTCGGGTTACTCGTATATCGGGCTAACTTATTCATTGAGTTAGCGATATACGGTCTAATCTGATCCATGAGGTACATTAGGCGCCTATAATCCTAGAATACTCAAGTTGCCCCACACTTTCTCCCTATTCTTGCGAGCTTTGACACCACCTCCATAGGAGTTACGACAATCTCATTCTTGTCTTTGTCAAACTTCTCAAGAACTTTTCAACATAATGACTTTGAGAAAGTGAGTATCCCACATCCGTTTTGGAAATTTTCATTCCAAGTATGACATCGGCTAGACCCATGTCCTTCATATCAAAATTCGTGACAACATTCTCTTAGTAGTTATGATGTTATCATTGTTGCCAATGATTATCATATCATCCACGTATAAGCACACTATGACATAGTCTTTGTCATCTCCCTTTACGTGAACACACTTGTCACATTGATTTATCCTAAACCCATTTGAAAGCATAACACTATCAAATTTCTCATGCCATTGTTTAGGAGCTTGTTTTAATCCATACAAAGATTTAACAAGTCTACACACTTGTTTTTCTTTCCCGGGAACCACATACCCTTCAGGTTGTTCCATGTAAATTTCTTCCTCAAGTTCTCCATTGAGGAAAAGTTGTTTTACATCCATCTGATGAATCTCAAGATTAAACAATGCTGCAAAAGCAATGACTAATCTAATGGATGTCTTTCTAGATACAGGAGCATACGTGTCAAAGTAGTCAACACCCTCTGTTTGCTTGTATCCCTTAACTACAAGTCTTGTTTTGTATTTATCCACGGAACCATCTGGTTTCATCTTCCTCTTGAAGATCCACTTATGACCTAGTGGTTTAGAACCAGGTGGAAGATCCACAAGTTCCCATGTATGATTCTGCAGAATCGAATTCATCTCGCTATCAATCGCCTCTTTCCAAAGATCAGAATCTGCTGATGAGATAGCCTCTTTGTAGGAGATCGGATCCTTATCTACCAAGTAGGTTAGAAAATCCGGACCAAAAGTTTTTGTTGTCCTAGCCCTCTTACGTCTAGGTTCTCCTACTTCCTTTTGAGGATTCGCCTCCCCATTAGTCGCTTCTTTATTGATCTTGAGTCGATAATAGTAGACCGATCAATGTAGGAAAAACCCCTCAAAGAAAGAAGCATCTCTTGCTTCAATAATAGTATTACTATGCATCTCGAATTATCGATTTGTGAATCGAAATCTATGCGCTACTATCTTGAGCATATCCTATAAACACGCAATCTACCGTTTTAGGTCCAATCCTAGTCCTTTTGGGAGGAGGAATAGGAACCTTTGCTAGACACCCCCACACTTTAAGAAATTTATAAGAAGGTGCATGACCTTTCCATAATTCATAAGGTGTTTTGTCTAGCTTTTTATGATAACTTTGTTTAGGATGTAATTTGAAGAAAGCAAAGCTTCCCCACAAATTTTGGGGTGCCCAACCAAGCAATAATGAATTCATCATCTCTTTGAGTGTCCTATTCTTCCTCTCAGCAATTCCGTTTTGTTGAGGGGAGTAAGGAGCAGTTGTTTGATGAATGATTCCATTTTCAGCACATAACTGAGCAAATGGAGACTCATACTCTCCACCTCTATCGCTCCTCAACATTTTAATCTTCTTACCAAGTTGATTTTCAACTTCATTCTTATAATGCACAAACATGTCAATTGCTTCGTCTTTACTTCTCATTAAGTAAACATAGCAATATCTTGTGCAGTCATCGATAAAAGTGATGAAGTAACTTTTACCACCGCGATTGGACATACTTTAAGTCACAAACATCAGTATGTACCAAATCCAATGGCTCCGAGCTTCTCTCAATAGAACGGAAGGATGCTTTTGCTAACTTCGCTTCGACACAAGTCTCACACTTGTATTGTTTATCAATGTTAAATTTGGGTAGTAGGTCAAGTGATATTAATTTTTGTAAACTTTTACGATTCACATGACCTAGTCTACCATGCCATAAATTAAAAGAATTAGGAAAGTAAGCAAATTTAACATACTCATTAGCCTCTTGGGCAACATTCTTTCCATCTGAGCTAGTGGAAGCCTCAGTTACATTTAATGCATAAGGCTCGATGCAGGAATTATGGTAGCAACCATCTTAAACAAATTATTACAAAAGTAACCTTGTCCTATGTAGGAGCCATCCTTGGTAAGGATAAATTTGTCAGCCTCAAAGCACTGACGGAAACCTTTCTTGTTCAGCATAGATCCAGAGATCAAATTCTTGCGGATTTCAGGCACATGGAGTACTTGATCAGTCGGCTCCTTCCGGATGTTAGCTTAAGGGCCAAGACCCTTTCCGAACCTTTGCCACAGTGAGTTTCCCATGTAGCACACCTCATTAGTTAGAGGTTGATAAGTCTTGAACATCCATTTGTTAGCACAAATGTGTCGAGTGGCCCCAGTGTCCACCCACCAATCCATGGAGTTTCCCCCAACAAAGTTCACTTCGGAAACAACAGCACTTATATGCATTTCCTCTGTTCCTTGGGTAATGCCCAAACTACCTACCTCACTACATTAGCTTGACCACCTCTTGGTTATTATTACCATTAGCATTACGGTTATTATTGCCATTCCTATTGTTCCTTTGGTTTACATTGTTGTTATTATTACGATTGTTACTACATTTGTTATTAGCACGATCGTTACAATCTTTAGCCTTATGGCCTTGCCTACCACATACAAAGCAATCCCCAACCCACGGTTAGGGGCGAAGTCTTGGGGTCATTACGCCTTCTCTTAGCTCCTCGAGAGCTTTCACCTCAACAACATTAGCCTTAGAAACATTAGCAAATGGCTTCTTGGCGACCTTTCTCACATCACTTTCAATCCTCGACTTTAGGATCAAGTCTTCAAGTGTCATTTCCTTCTTCTTATGTTTGGTGGTGCTTGAAATCATCCCAAGAAGGAGGAAGCTTCTCTATCATCAACGCGACTTGTAAAGGATCATTGATCGCCATGCCCTCGTGACCAAGTCATGATAGATCCTTTGAAGCTCTTGACTTGCTCAAAGCAGGCTTGGCATCCACCATCCTATAATCATGGAAGCGTGCGAACAAATTTACGAGCGACATCTTCCACGTATACTTCTTGAGTAGTGATTCCCAAAGTTCTTTTGCATTCTTTTCTCATAAAAATTTGATACAAGGAATCATCAAGACTCGGAAGTATAATGGCATTTATAGTCATTGGATTCCCACACTTTACACGTTTCCTTGGTATTAGGATCAGCGGATCCACCTCAGGTCATCCTCATTGATAATGGGACAAGTTGGGAGGCGATGAGGTAAAAAGCATTTTTCTTTCCACAATTTAAAATTATTTCCTCCTTAAACTTTTCCGGTTTATCAAATGACCAAATGGATAGGGCGTGGAGGCATTTGGCCGTGGAAAGGCACTTGAATCACGGTCTCGACCGGTGGGAACGTTTAGGAACCATTGTTTAGGGGCGGTGTTAGTAGAGTTTCCATCGAGTCATTGTTACTACACAAAAGAGAAAGTTAGTAACAGGATAATAAAACAAAAGAAAGAGGGTTTTAGCTTAAGATTGTTGGTTAGATTATAAGTTTAGGCTGCAACAAAGGTCGATTATGAAAATATATGACAACGATGCAGAATAAAAACTATCAACACTTCTGAAACTTGATTACACAAACAAAAACAAAAACACGGTTGGATTTAATCTGGGCGAGTCGATGGTGAGACCACTTCCCCTTAAGCTAAATTTGTCCGCCTTTAGTAAGCTTGAGGCCTTCCTCAGACAATTAGCTCCCAAGTACAACGTCGATCTCAAAGAACCTGGAAGCTTCGGCGGAAGCTCAAATCGAACTTCTGTGGTGAAGAACACTCGAATATCTAAAGTGCAGAAATAAAAACAGAGAAGAGAAGGATTTCTGAAGAGTAATGCAGCATGTTAGTGGGGATGTTACATCTTCACATTTAAGTGGAACAACCTGGAAAATCTCTGGAAGGCCAAAAGTTGCGTTCCATGGAAAATTGTAGTAAAAAGATTAATATTCAACCATATTTGCTTGGAATTTTTTAGTACAAATGTTTCTCCCCCCCTGCGCGCGTAGGAGGTTTGCCATAACCACAACACACACTTGTGACCATGAGTAAACACAAGCATACCTTTATACTACTCTTTCCTTCCATATGTTTCCAATGTGGGACAATTGCAAAAAGCAAGTCTCCACTAGCTTACTTTGAGCCAATTTATCATTCACACCTAGAATTGGTTATCTCCCGTATCTTATACCATTTCGAAGCTTGCGCATCCCACTTCGCAACGAACTAAAGAACACGCAAAACCGAGTGGTGGAACTTAGATAATTAATTGCTCAAAGTTACCCACTTAACACATTATAACACATAACAATTTTTGGCTTTCTCTTGGTTGCCTCTTACAACCACACTTAGTTGCCTCTTGCAACCAATTCCCCAACAGAAAAGGGTATAAAGATACATTGAGTTTTTAACCTTTGCTTTGAATTGATTGTGTGCGAGATAAAATTGAGTGGTAAATGTTGAATTGTGGCCGTAGGAGTTTGAATTAATAAAGAAATCCGAAGTTAATTGACCAAACATACATGGTAAATAACTTCTCCAGAAGCAAGTGATAACATACATGTTGGAATTAACCACCATGATCATGAATAGTTCGTGGTTGCATGTGTTTGGTTTTGGTTCAAACTTTTGTAACTTGTTAATCTCTACATTAATTATTCCTTTTGCTTTGGATTAAAGAATCAGTATTTTGTTAGAATCTTGCTAATTGCCGGAGATGCAAGAAGAAATTTGTATGTCAAGAATCAGTTACCCACATTCTCGGAGAAAAACTCCGCCACATATTAAATTTCTATTTGCATGGCTTTCTTAAAAAAGATGAAATCGATCATGAGTAAAGGGAGAAAAATTAATATAAAAGAATATATTCCCAACTCTCTAGTCTCTACAAGTTTGAGTTATTTAATGACGGTATCATAGTCTTAGTCTCTCATGTCCAACCTGAGTTCGAATCTTCTCAAGTTGGACGTGGGATTAATACTCTAATATCATAATAGATTTTTATTTCATCTAAAAGTTCAAGTTTATAAAGAGATATGAAATCTATTTATTTATATTAATTATCCATAGAGATTGGGAAAAAATGGACAGTAAAATCTAGGTCAATAGATTGTGTTCCTTGTCTGTTGAAAGAAAAATCCAATTAAAGTAGATCGATCGAACACAAAGGTGATGCAGTTATATGTTGGAAGACAAAAGCCAGTACACAATTATGTAGCGGTGGCCTCCCTGCTCTTTGGTTTTAGTGGGTTCAATTAAATTATTGACGTACGGGTCATGTAATAATTTAACACTATTTTGTTATTTTATTCGTCACCCACAAAACTTACCCTTTTTTTTTAGCCGGTGATAATGTCATAGTAGAAGTTATATTGCCAAAGCAATTTTATTATTTGTGACATTTATAACAATTTTTGTGACACATATTAAATCTATAAAAGGAAAGTTGCTTTGGCATTATCATTTTTCTCTGGCATTATCATTTACCTTTTCTTTTTATGCAATTTTACTTTCTACACCATTTAGCTAGCTTTTTTTTTTAGAATAAATATATCATTAAAAAGGTAGAACTCAAAGTGCATCCGGATTCGCAACCGGAACATCAAAAAAAATCCATACCATCAACAAAAACACAAGTAGCTATCAAATGCGCAAAAGAATTATAACAACGTCTAACAAACTTAAAGGAAACAGAATGAAAACTAAAGAGATGGTTTTGGTTTCTTCAATGATATTCCCTATAGAGGAGAGTGAAGCATCTTGTCCTTGTAGCTGGGAGATTACGGTAGCACAATCTCCTTCAAACTCCACATGTTGCCAATACTTGCCATACGCAACACTACAAGAATATTCTGATAAAACGATGGAAAGGGTCCGTCGCCCCATAGCGACGGATCGCTAGATTTGGCGACGGATAAAAATCCGTCGCCAAATCTAGCGACGGATTAAAATTATCCGTCGCTCATTAGCGACGGATAATTTTATCCGTCGCTCAATGGGTGACGGATTTTATTAATCCGTCGCCCGGTGTTTGACTTTTAAAAAAAAAAGAAAATTAAATATTAACGACGGATAAATTATCTGTCGTTAATATTTATATGTTAAAAAAAAAAAACTGGCGACAAATAACTATCCGTCGCCCCGTATAGCGACGGATCGTTATTGGGCCGACGGATACGTGTCCGTCGGCCCAGAAAGGTTTTATTGGACTGGGGGCTGAAACAGAAGCCATTTCGGCTCAAGTGTTCTTCTTCGTTTTTCTTCATTTTCTTCCTTTCTCCTCCGTCAAATCCGGCCATTTGTTGTCGATTCTTTCCAATCTTTGTGTCAATTCGAAGATCGTTGGATGAGGAGCTCGTTTCTTCCTTTAATTTCAAATTCCATCCGCTATTTTCTTCGGAATCAAAGGTATTACTTCTAAACCCTAACTTTTGAAAAATTGGGATTTTTTTGGTTTTTTACTACTTATTCTCAATTGTATGTTTATATGAAGTATGTAGTAGCTTGTTTAGTTAATTTGATCAATTATATGTAATTTGATATGTATATGTAATTTGATTAATTTGATTTGTATATATAATTTGATAGTTAGTTTAGTTAATTTGATATATATGAATGTATGTAGTAATTCAATATGTATGGATGTTAATTCGATAAGTATGTATGTTAATTAAGTATGTATGTAGTTGGTTTAGTTAGTTTAGTTAATTTGATATGTATGTTAAGTATGTATGTAGTAATTTGATATGTATGTTAAGTATGTATGTAGTTAGTATAGTTAATTTGATATGTATGTAAGTAGTAGTTGGAGTTGATTTGATAAATTCGTATATGTACTAAATTACGAGGATGTAGTTAAGTGTTTTGAGCGACGGATAATATGTTGATTATATTAACGTGTAATTTATAATTTATAACTCGTAGTAGTAAAACACTTAATAAATTTTGTAACATATCGAACACTTAATAATTAATTTATTTATAAAGGCATTATAATAATTAACAATTAATCTCTACAATCTTCTTATCCGAATTGGAATCGATCTAATAAATTAAATACGATCTAATCAATTGGAACAGGTTAAAAAAGTATACAATGAATTCCGACCGTTCATGGATATCGATCGTAAATGATAAATGGCAGAGTTTCTAGGAGTTTTGTAGAAGGGGTTAAAGGTATCATCTCGTTTGCCATGGGACGTCCGGCTTATGCAACTGGGGGGTTGATAAAGTGTCCTTGCACATTGAAAACCTGTATAAACAAGCAATTTATGACTCCTACAGCAGTATTCGAGCACTTGCAACGTTATGGATTCATGCCTGAGTATCATGTATGGAATTCATCACGGTGAGGAAGCTTAATCCATGGCATACCTCGATGGAGGAGAGGTTTGGGGCCTTTATTGAGTATGTTTTTTGTTGTCGGAACATGTGCATGGTGTATTGGGAGGAGGATGTAGATCTGTTGGAATGCAAAATCTGTGGTGCGGAGCGTCACAAGTGATGAGGAGGGGGCTGCAAGAGAAAGAATCATTTGATAATCCGTTTTATCTCTGGGCTTGTATAACTAGTAATCGTTAGTTGATATATGAAACCAAACATTATGGTAAAATTGAAGCTAATGTAACTTATATTACGTACGTAATGCCGTAACAATTGATGTTGAAGCTAATATAACTTATATTACGTAGCAATTGATTGAAATTGATTTATTATCGTAAATGATAGACCTCGATCTAATGAATTCAAATGTGTCAGGTTATTATCTAATTATTCAATGAATACCGATCGTTCATGGATGTATTGTCGCTCTAAATGGCGAGTTCAATCGAGTTTTACGAAGGGTTGAAGGTTTCATTGCATTTGCAATCTCAAATTAAACTTGTGTAAAGGATGGGTTGATAAAGTGCCCTTGTGCAATGAAAGCGGTCTGAAACAAGCAATCGTGACTCTACGGTACTCAACACTTGAGGAAAAATGGATTCTTGTCTGCGTATCGGTATGGAATCATCATGGTGAGGAAGCGACCGTCAATACATATGACCAATCTGAGGGCGTGGAAGGAAGAAAAAATGAACAAGTCGGGAGAACAAAGTACATCGAAGCGATGCTATTCGAGTCGAACAAATGGTGTATGATCTTTGCGAGGCGAGTTCATGGACACAACTAACTGAAACCGAGATGGAGGTGGAGGAACCACTGAATCCAGGATCGGTGTTCTTTGACTTATTAGAATCATCGAGGAAGCCGTTTATCCGGTGTAAGTTCATGAGTTGTCTTCGTTAGCTCGGCTAATGAGTTGTAAGGCTAATGGCGACAATAAAACGAGCTTCAATGAATGGGTTGGCGTAATGTCGGACCTTTGTCTGAAGAAACCTAGTTCCACCAACTTTTACCAAGCGAAGAAAAGATGCGGGGTTTTAAGGTTGATGTGGTAACCATATTTGTCCAAAATGTGCATGATCTATTGGGAGGAGGATGCGGATCTAATACAATGCAAGTTACGTAGTAAGGAATGGTACAAAGCGTTACAAGGAGAAAAAGCGGAAGAAAAATCTCCACATAAGAAAATGTGGTACTTCCCTCTAGCACCTCGTTTGAAAAGATTGTATGCTTCAAGCCTGCGGATAAAATGCGGTGGCACAAGGAGCGAGTAATCTCGGATAATGCAGAAGATGGTAGAATGGACCATCCAGTAGACTCACCCGCATGGAAATCGTTTGACAAGACATATCCAGAGTTTGCAGCCGAATCTAGAAATGTACGATTGGAACTTTTTACGGATGGTTTTAACGTTGGGAGTGAGCGAAAATACTCTTGTTGGCGATTATGCTCACACCGTCTGACCCCCCGGTGAGTGCATGAAGGAGCCATTCATGTTTCAGCTGCGTTGGTGCACAGGCGAAAGATCCTGGACTGACGTTGGATGTTTTCTTGCAACCCCTAATCAAGGAGCTGATCGAGTTGTGGACGGATGGTATCCCTGCATATGATGTCTCGACCAAAAAGAACTTCACCTTGAGAGCAACTCTTCTTTGGACCGTGAGTGACTTTTCTGCGTACTCCATGCTATCTGGAAGGAAAACCGCAGGGAAATATGCATCTCCACATTGCTTGGAGGATCTGGATGCATTTAGGCGAAGGGTAGTGGAAAATTTTGTTGGTTTGATTGTCATCGTAGGTTGCTAGAAAGTGACCATCCGTTCGGGAAGAACAAGGATCAATTCTTGAAAAATAAAGTCGTCAAAAAAAGCCCGACAAGACTTCTTGGCACAAATTCTTGCGGAGATTGATAGGTTGGGTCTTATGAAGGTGGTGAACTTGGGTGGATGAAGCATAACGAGAAAATTGGTAAAAAATGTGGTTGGAGGAAGAGAAGCATCTTACGGGACTTGCCTTATTGGCGATCTTCTTATCCGTCACAACTTAGATTTCATGCACATTGAGAAGAACGTGTTCGAGAACTTATTCAATACACTTTGCAACATTGAGGGAAAAACAAAGGACCATGCGAAGTCTAGAGCCGAGTTGTCTACGTGGTGTAAAAGGCCTGAGTTGACAAAGAAGGATGAGAATGGTAAATTGTGAGATGATAAATTGTTGACTATATATGTTGTTCAGATCGCATGGGGGGAGGTGACATCCAAGTATGACATCTTCAAGAAGGCCAAGCAGAAGGCGGTATGGACATTTGCGCCTCGTCTATTCGGTATGTTTATGTTGTAAATTTCATATTTGTACACTATTACAAGTTAATTTTGAAAACGATGGCGATCATGATATCGATATTTACGACTTGAGTGAGGTTGATGCTTTCGGTGGCGAAGCAAGAAGGGCGAGGCGGGTGATGTGTTGTCAATGAACAAGTTGACAACATCTTCCTAGAAGGTCAACAAAGGGCGAATATATGGATTCGGAGCCTCGGTTTGAGCTTGGCTGGTCGGGTGATCCTCATCATCATCCCGATCTAGGCGTCCGGTTTACACGGGACCGGTCTCGGAAATAGATGCGATCGAGTCGGAACATGTTGCTCGGCTAACTCGAGATGGAGCAAAAGAGGCGAGATGGGCGTCGCGATAGAGAGCGAAGGAGGAAACGGCGCCTTGATTCTGATGGAAGCGATTCATGTCGGTTGACGGCCCACCCGTCTGGTAGCTAGTTATGTATATGTACATTCGGATTTATTATATTTACACTTGTTCGGATAATTTCTCCTGTTCCGGATATTACTTTATATTATTTATCATTCATTGAAATATTTTTCGTATTATTGATTTATTATCGAACATTATATTGATTAAATAGGTGAACTCTGAACGAGGATTAATATGAAATAAATAGTAGCGGATAGATGGTAATGATTAACGGTGGCGGATTAATAGTAGCGGAATTAGTAGCGGATTAACGGTGGCGGAATAAATAGTGGCGGAATTAGTGGCGAATTCAGTTCGTCACTAATTCCAATAATATATTGGGCGACGGATAGAATCTATCCGTCGCCAAATATAACGACGGATAGATTCTATCCGTCGTCCCATCTAGCGACGGATAATGTCTCTCCGTCGCTATATGGGACGACGGATAGATTCTATTCGTTGTTATATTTGGCAACGGATAAATTCTATCCGTCGCCAATAATCGATTTAAAAAAAAAGTCAAATATATTAATCCGTCGTCAAAGGCCCAGTGGGGCGACGGATCGGCGATGCATGGCGAATCTATCCGTCGCTTCTGACGATTTTATAGTGCAAGTATCCTTGCACTTGAGCTATGACGCCTCGACTACTTCTGGAGTGGGAGTGAAGTGAAAATACATCGTTGCCATGCCAAGACTTGTCCAGAACAGTCTCGAGCTACAATCCCCATGCTGGTTTCGTTTGTGGCTTGCCGAAAAGATGCATCGAAGTTGATTTTAATTATCCCCTATAATGGTGGTACCCCAACTTGAGCTGGTTCAGGTGATCTTGGGCTGGAGTACAGAGTTTGCGCCTCCTTGTATTTCGCAATATATCGATGCACAAATTGGACAGACTCCATTGCATCAAAGCCTTTAGCTTCATGGACCAATTTATTTCTGTGACACCATAAGGTCCAGCAAGATGTGATGAAAAAGACGAAATCCTCCATGGATAGATTCTTTCGTACCCACGCAATCCAAACAGAAATATCTTGTGAATTACTAGAAATAATCACATGTGGTAATGGGGTAAGGGCCCAATAGAGACGAGCATAGGAGCAATCACGGAGAATATGTAATAACGACTCCGCATCCAAAGAGCAGACTGGACACTTAACATCTACCTCAATTCCTCTACGACATAAAAAGCGAAGCAGGAAGTGCATTTTGAATAATCTTGAAAAAATTTCATTTTGTTCGGAAGTTTAATTTTCCAAACCCAATTCAAGTCTTCTTTGTTCGAAACACTAGTAGTTCCAACTTTATTCAGTTGTTCAGCCTGCTTAAGGGTCCGTGCTAGATGATAGGCGCTACTAACTGTGTAGTGTCCACTCTTAGAATTATTCCAAATCCGATGGTCCTTGACATCCAACAAGGGCAATGGAATCTGCAGGATGCTGTCAGCGTCTACATCCCAAAACATACTCCGAACCAGGTTCACATCCCAACCCACACGAATCCATAAGCGGAGAAGCAGCGGTCTGATCCATATGAAGGAAATTGCGTGTAAAAGGTTTAAAACCCTAATCTTGTGGTAGCCAAGCATCATTCCACGCATCAATGCTTCTCCCATTTCCTACCCGCCATCTTATACCATGTCTAACAAGATCCAAAGCATGACAAATACTCTTCCAAGTGAACGAAGAGTTTTGTTTGGGGGTGGCTTCAAGAATATCCGAATCTGGAAAATATTTGGCTTTAAAAACACGACTCAAGAGGGAATTTGGGTAAAAAATAACTCTCCAAATTTGCTTTCCAAGCATCGCAAGGTTAAAAGAGCGAAGATCACGAAATCCTATCCCTCCATCCCTTTTCGAGTCACACAAAAGAATCCCACCGAATCCAATGAACCTTTTTCTTTTTACCATCACCCCACCAAAATTTAGCAATAATAGACTCGATCTCCTGAAGAAGGTAATCCGGTAATTTAAAGCACCCCATCATATATGTGGGGATGGCTTGAATAACATATTTAATCAGTTCTTCCTTTACCGCCTTAGACAGAAACTGTTGGTCCAGATAACGGCGAAGTAAAAGACTAGAGGGGGGGGGGGGGGGTGAATAGTCTTTTAAAACTTTTGTCGATAAGCACAGTTTCTCAGATATCTGTGAGGATATCTGATACTTAATTTCAGAGAGCGGAAGACTTTTCTGTGATAAGTGCACGTGCTCAACAAGATAGGTGTAAATACTTTGCAAGGTAAATAAAGCAAGTAATAAGATGCAGAAAGTAAATAACACAAGTCTTTTTATAGTGGTATCTGAATGTGGTGTAATCCTTCAACTAATCCACTTCGGCCTTTCACAGACCTAGAATCCACTAAGACAGATAATTGAGGTAACCTTACAAGTATCTTCTCTCGATTCCTAAATACACTAGGTTCCCAACCAAGTGTTCCCCCTGAGTTATTCCCACTTTCCACGAGTACTTCACATGCTCGAAACCTCTTTCCTGGAGTTGTTCCTTAGTTTCCCAAACTAAGTACTTCCTATACTCCACGCCAATTAAGGTGTTGGTTAAGGTAGTTTGTCAGGTGAGCTTCTTTAATAACTTGTTCAGTTATGCAGATAGCTCTGAGAATCAAGTATACTTAATACACTTTGCAATGTATGGTATCTTGTTCTTTACTGACCCAATCTATGATAAATGTTCAAGAGAATGAATCTCATATATCAAATCTTAATTCAACTCTTTCACAAATAGCAATGCTTGTTAAGGATCAGGACACTTAGAACTTTTGTGCTACTTAGAATCAAGAGCTTTGGTCGCAACAGAAAGCTTGAAGGTAAGTAGTGTGCTTGAGAGATCTTGTGTGAGAGTATTTAATGTAAGTTCAGTGTTCTAAGGTGTGTTCTCAAGCAGTCTAAGTGTTGATATTTATAGATGAATTTCAGTGTCGTTTGAATAGTATCCGTTAGGCTTAAATCAAATTCAAACTATTGATATCTGAGTATAGTACTGTAGTACGTTTGTCTTCTTCTTCAGAAGCTACCGTTTTTGTTCAGACATTTCTGTCCGCGCATTCAATGCATTGTACTATACTTTGTCCTGTAGTGCCAACGGAACTATGCATGGTATCAGAGATCTTTATACTATCAGATTTCTCTGATGTTGTGCACATCCTTTTCAAGAGACTATCACAACTCCAGATACCACTTGTTGAAACAACTTGTTATAATACATTTCTTTTCAGAAACATAGTTTATGTCCAAGGTATCTGAGTGTAGATATCTGTGGGCACTTTCCTTGTCTCAGAAACCTTTTATATCTCAGATATCTTTTGCAACACTGTTTATTTAAAAACGCTTGTATCTTCAAGATATCTGGTCATAGGTATCTGAAAACCCTTGTCTTCAGCAATCTTGTGCAGTCTTCAAATCTTCAAATCCGTTGAACTTTCCTGCTGGATGCCTTCTTCTTGGTCGTCTTTAGAGTAATAAAAATTACATTCAGAGACCTAACATCCTATACAAGATTTGCTAGACTATCATACTTAGTGAGTTTCCTCTTTTACAGTGTTCAAGTGAACCAAGAGTACTAACCACCTTTCTGAGCTAAGATAAGTCACTAGGTTGCTGATCAAAATCTAAACATATATTCCTAACAAATTTCCCCCATTTTGATCAATCAACGATGACTATCTGACCTATTACAAATATGGATGAGGAAATAATCCACCACTTAACCATTTCTTATGATCTTTCAATTCATATAATTAAGTACAAAAAGTAAACATCAACCAAATCACAAGGTGTGATCTTTGCTGACAAGTTATCTTTTATAGATTGATATCTGAGAGTAGGTTCATCAGATATGTTACAATGAAAGTTCAGATAACTTTTACAAGATAAAACAACAATAAGGTACAGTCGAAGAATCTGAAAAAAATAAAATTACATAGTAAATTAGGACAACAGGAGTAACCAAGCTCCAAGTAGACATCCTAATAAACTAGTCTTCAAGTCTTCAAATCTTCAGCAGCTCCAAGGATCAATTTGCATACTCCCTATCTCCAAATATTTTGATGTCATCTGAGTAGTCATAGAGCAAGGTTCTGACCAACATCTCAGTGTCTTTGGCATAACCACATACTTCTTTGTATGATTTGGTGGGATTCTTCTTGGCAAAGTGTTTGACCCATAAATACTTTCCCCATTTCCAGGCATGCTCAATTCTGATATCTGATAGCTTGAAGTAATCATATATGATCCTCAGATATCTGATGTCACCCTTGTATTGATCTTCAGTCATGTAGAATGACTCGAAGGGTTCCTGACAAGTCTTGGCCTTGTGCCTGTTCCAGTGAGGTTTGGGACTTTATGCACATCATCAGGTTTTCCATAAGGACATTCATCATTAAGGTCCTTCCTCATGGCTTCAATTCTTTTGACAACTTCAAAATCCAACCAAGTTTTGACATGATTGGTGTTGATCAAGATTGGCTTATCTTTTCTCCATGCCATAAGTTGTTGATGGATGGGTACTGGAAATCCTTTTTCATTTACAAGCAAGTGCTTGAGTTCTAGTATCCAGTATCCATTCCTCTGATGAATACACCTGTAGGAGGAGGAGTTGTTGTCAGTCTTCACATACTCGATTACGGCTTCTTACGGCTGAGTGGAAGTTGACCTTTTCTTCTTTCAGCTCTCAATCTATTCCTCCTTTGCCTTGAGTTTTCCCTTGGATTGCTTGAAGAACCATCCTGGATTGACTTGGTATTTCCAGAGGGTGTTTTAGCTGCCAAAGGCTTTGCAGCTATGGGCTCAGTTAGGCTATCAATTTTTCTTTTTCTGTGAAGAGGAGCTTCATCTTCATCAGTCTCTTCATCATCATCATCAAAATTAATTCTTGTGAGAGTTTTGCAGCCTTCTTCATTGCCCAGGGATTTGATTTGGCCTTCTTCTTCTTCTTCTTCAGAAGAAGACTCATCAATCCCTCTTACTTGTCTTCTCCTTGGAGCCTTGGTACTCCTTGGAGGTTTCTGTGCCATGGCCCTTGTTACCATTGAAGTTCCTTCAGTTGGTTTCTGGGAAGTAGCTACTATTTGCGAAGCAGCTTGACTTGAGGAGGGCTCATTGATTCTAAGTGGTGGCTGGGAAGTTTTCTTGTTTCTTCTTCCTCTCTGACGGACCGACTCAGTTTCTTCTTATATCCTTCTCCTTCTTCCCATTCCCCGACTTTGAGGTCAGTTGTCTGATCCTTCCCCCTTAGTCATTGTTGGCTGACTAAGTCTCATAAAGGATTCTGAGAGAGAGTCAAAATGTCCTTGTAAGTAATTATAGGCAGTGACCAACTTCTGAAGTTCAGCTTTGAGCTCCTGATTTTGTTTGATAAGTCCATTTTCCTTATCAGTGAGCTACTTGATGGGCCTTGAATGGCATCTGCTTTTCCAGCAGCATAGCTAGCCTCTTCAAAGACTTTTGTAGCCAAGTTTTGGTCATCATCCCTAACCATGCCTAGGTATTTATGAGCAATGACCAGACTGGTTATCCTCTGAGTGATGAGCTCAGTGAATGTCTTCATTTCTGCAGGGACTGATGCAATGGCGGCTTTATCTTGAGAAAACAACTCCTTTTTCAATTGAGCGATTTGATATACATTCAAGTATTCATTGGAGTTGACATTTGGCGACTTCTTTGAATATTTCGAGGCGATCGACTTTCTTTTCAAATGAGAAACTGCTAAGTGTTCATTGCGGTGTTCTGCCAATTTCTTCTCTTCTTCATCATCTGAGTCATCAGCCCAGTGATCTTCATCCTCTTGGACATTTTCAAGATTTTCTAGTCCAACGACAATCTCAGAGATGGGCTTCTTTCCTTTCAGAGAGGAGGATGGTATATCTTTTGATGGTGATGCAGCCTTAGCATCATGCTTTTCTTCAGATACTTCTTCAGTATCTAGCTCCTTAGCAATGGCATTTACAGCATCCTGGAGCTCTTTGACCTCAGAGTAAGCTACCATTTCTTGTAAGTATTGATCTTGAAGCTGATTAAGCTTATCTCTGGATTTAGCTAGCTCTTCTTCCAGTTGAAGATGGATTTGTTGTTCTTCTTCCAACAGTTGTTTGAGTTGAGCAACTCTGGTTTGTGTATTCAATATCTTCTGAGTTGTTTCCTCAGAGTGCTCAACTACTTGTTCAGTAGTGTCCTTTTGTTGTTGGGAACATGGATGGGTAGATTTCTGGGGAGATGGAGGAGGGTATTTTTGTGATGTTCTCTCAGTGTGTTTTTCAGCAACTGAGGCACTCTTTCTTCAGGTAATCGCTCCTGTCCCTGGTGCAGGGGCATCATCATCATCCTTCTTATCATCCTCATCCTTGTGATGGTCAGAAGGAGAATCTTCATAGTTATTCTCATCAGTCTCCTTCTCTTCTTCATCTTCAGAGACCAGATTGATCACTTCTAGAATAGTTATCATTTGCCCATTTACCTCCTCTTGTTCAGAGGGTATGCATTGTAAGGTCTGGGGAAAAGTAGGCTTGAATGCCATCTGCATTCTGGTCTGACCATCTGCCTTCTCAAAAGCTTCTATGAGCTTGTGTGCAACTTCTTTGATAAAGTCCTTATGCATCAGAGTAGCAAAAGAGTACTGCTCTGTTGGGAACATAGCATGGACAAAATTCTCCAAGTCAAAAGATCTGACTCTTCTTAATTGGTGATCAGTCACCTTTGTTAATTCATTCAGATCTGAGCTTCTGAGCTTTTGCCACTTTCTGAAACACTTGAGATGTTTCTTTAGTGTGTGGTTCTTGAAGAATGTAAGCAGGTCTTCTGTTGAGAATGCAGAAGCCTTTTGCACACTTGTTTGAGCCTGAAAGAAAGAGTTTTGAGTTAGATTCAAAACTTGTGTAGATATCTAAGTATTTGTGTAGTCAGGTTTCTGAGTTACCTGAATGAATACATTAGGCTCAGAGACTTGTACTATTGAGGTAGGGAGCTCCTCAGATATCTTGTTGTGAGGTGGGGACTTGGAAGTCTGGTCCTCATCAACCTTTCTTTTTGCTTGAACCTGAGATTAGAAACATAACACTTAGGAAATTTTATCAAGAAAAATTTTAGTGACAAATCAGATATCTGAGAGGTCAATTACCTCCGTTGGAGGCTCAGATACTTGTCTCTCAGAGACTTGTGTAGTCTCTGGAATCTTTTCTTATGATGAAGGCCGTGATGCCTCATCAATTTCCATATGTTGTGAGGATTGAGTGGGCAACTCCTCAACAACTTCTACTTCTTTTTGAACCTGTTAAGTAGAATGTGTTAGTTTGAGAAAAATGATCAGAGATTTGTTCTTTGAAGAATATAGATATCTGAATGAAATACCTTCTCTGCAGAAGGTTCAGATACTCGTTCTTTAGAGACCTTGGAAGTCTCTGGATTCCTCTCTGAAGAGATAGACTTTTCAGTCTCTTCATTTTTCTTCTCAATTGGAGCCTATTAGAAACAAACACTTATTAATCAAGTGTATAAAGTTCATATCTGAGTTATATCTTAAGGAATTATTTTCTACCTGTGAGACAGGCTCCTGTTCCTTAAGTGGTGAGGCTATGGAAGCCTCCTTCTCAGATTCTGAGGTAAACTTTGCAGCTTCCTCTTGTTGTTGTGTTTCTAAATCAGCCTGTAACAAAGAAATTATAATAAGTAACAAGATTTAGGCATAAGTTATCAAAAGTAAAGAGTTAAACCATTCAGCTACCTGAGCTTTGTCAGGCTGACTGGTCTCTGGAACTTGTGAAGTTTCCATGCGTTGGTCTTGTTGTTCTTGGACCACTTCTTTGTTGGAAGTTTACTGCCGGACCTTTCACAGTGCTGACTCGATTTGCCTCCCCTGGTTGATCATTCTGAGTAGATGTCTCAGTTTGATCCCTCTCATTGAGTTGGGGAACCTGCTATTTTGCAAGATTTTCTTCAGCAATGAAAGATGCTGGTATCTGTAACTCAAGTACCATTTAAGCAGTATCCACATCTGGCTGTTGTGGTTGTTGTGCTTGAGACAGACTTTTGAGTGTTGAGGCAATGGTAGTATCCTCCAAAACTAGTGTATCACTCATCAGAGCATCTTCAATATGCTTCAGTCTTTCCTATTCTGATGGTGTAATTTGTCCAGTGACCTTGGACACAGTTGCTTCTTCAGCAACCTTTGAAACAGATGCTTGTTCAACAACCTGTGGTGTAGGTTCTTCTTCAGATACCTCTACACTAGTTACTTTTACAGTAACCTTAGCCCTTTTTTATTTCTCTAGGACTTGAGAGATGACTAAATCATCATCTTCATCGTGAGAGCTCTCATCAGCATTAGGAACTGATTGGTCCATAATCCCTGCGGTTTCTGCAGATAGGGCTTGGTATCTATCACTAATTTCTTTAGTAGCATTGATAAGTTCATCAGCAAGGCTTTCGGCAGTAGTTTTGACATTTCTGAAAGCACTTTCTCTTGCTGAGTCTACTTGTTCAGTAGTCGATACCTCTTTTGCAGTATTGATGAGTTCATATGCATTGATGAGTTCATCAGTAGTGGCTGCAGGTATCTGGGAATCGACAACCACAATGGGTGTGTCTTCTGATTTGCTAGCAGACTTCTTTCGTGAAGTTCTGGGCTTTTTGGTCGCAACTTTCCCCTCAGATACCTCTTCAGTTTTTCGCTTCTTGGAACCTTTCTGAGATCCAGTAAACTTTTTCATCAAGTTTGTATACTCATATTTGTAGAGTAGGTTACTGTTGGCTATGTCAGCCTTCTCTCTGAGCTCAATGCCAAGCTTCTCCAGCAAGTAGCATATCTTTAGACCATAGCTCACTGTGGCCTTTGGCTCAGCAAGTACCTTAGCGATTTTAGGCTCAAAGCCTTGAATCTTCTTCACAAACTTCATAAAGGCGTACTTTCCCCAATTGAAAGGGTTTTCCAGCCTTTTGTCTTGTTGTTGCAACAAGAACATCATCATCCAGCGTTCTTGGCTTATCTTGTCAGCACCTCCTTGTAGACCATCAAAGCATCTGTGAAGAATGCATGCCAACACATCCCAGTGAACCAGCAGATGTCTGGTTCTGATGTCAGCAAGCTTGAAATCAGTGGGTGTATCCTGTTTGTCAGTGTCACACACACTACTGTACATCTGTTTTACACCTTCAAGGAGATATTCATCCTTGGTGTCTATTTCAAAATCCTTTCCAAGATTTTGAAGATCAAACAACTTGCAGAAAGTTGTTAAGTCCAAAAGGATTTCCTTTCCTTGGACCTTAGTCTTTACAGACACTATTGCAGTGCCTTCAGAAACACTGGAGTTGTTATAGAATTCTAATACATCCAGTGAAGAAACTCCACTTGGAAGAGCAGATAGAAAACCCTTGATTTGTGCCTTTTCAAGCATGTCAAGAATCAGTTTCCTATCGGCTTGGTTTTCAACAGCAGCCGTGAGGTATTCCTCAATCATGGCACCACCCCAAATCATCCTGTGATTTGAAGTCCAATGATCGGGATTAAAGTCTCCTACCAATCGATTGTTCACTATAACCAACTCTGGTGCTTGCTTTTCAGCAGTACCAGTGGTAGAAAGTTGGGATTTCTGGGTAGACGAACGTTTAGGAGCCATCTCTTTATATAGTGCAAGTGTTTGAAAGTCTGAAAGAGATTTGGGTGAGAGATTAGTGATTCTTTGCAGAAAAACTAACAGAGATTTGCAGAGGTTGAAGAATGGTTTGTGCTATTCTTGTGCAAGTCTGAATGTGGGATTAGGCGAAAGTAATTTCTTTTGCCAAAATCCTATATATATAGCAATGTAATTCTAGCAAACATATACATACAAATTGGTTTTGTATATGCGTGTCTGAATTGCGATGAGGCGTGGGTAAAAGTTTATTGGCATTAAATGCATAGTGGACCACGTCGAATTTCAACGATTCACTTCTTCTGAGAATTAATCTCCGCCGTTAAGATCAATCGCCCATTTTATCAAGGGTCACCATTGCTTCTTCAGCAATGATCACAATCAACAATTGTAATTGTGCCCATTTAATGAATTTTGGCTATTAGCTATCTGAGTCACGTTTCTGTGTGAATGAGAATACTGTTTGTATCTGAGTCTATCTTATACTTGTTGTTTTCACAGTTTTACGCAAAGATAGAAATAATACAAATTTCAAGATAGTAGTTGACTGTAGACAGTTGTACTATTCTCTTTTGTGTCCCCCCTCACTGAGTGATCTAGATATCTGAGTATCCGTCTCAGAAATCTTCAAATAGTCAATTTACCCTTTAGCCTTTGGTTTCTGGATACCCGTTCCAGATTCCTCTTCTCTGGATACTTGTTCCAGATTCCTCTTCTCTGGATACCCGTTCCAGATTTCTTTTCTCTCTCCTTTGATATCTTCTTCAGATATCTGAACTTTTTCAGTTCTTTGGTAGCTCTATTAGTCCAAGACTATGTCTTAAGGCTAAGAATCTACTTTCTTGTAGTGGCTTAGTAAAGATATCTGCAAGTTGGTCCTTAGTGCCAATCTTGAGTATCTCTATATTGCCTTTTTCAACATGGTCTCTGATGAAGTGGTGTCTAACATCAATGTGCTTTGTTCTTGCATGAAACTTAGGATTCTGAGTTATGGCAATAGCACTTGTGTTGTCACAGAAAATGGGAGTTTTCTCTTCATTGAGTCCATAGTCTCTGAGTTGTTGTTGTATCCACAATATCTGTGAAGCACTACACCTAGCAGCAATATATTCAGCCTCTGTGGTAGATGTGGCAATTGAATTTTATTTCTTGCTGAACCAAGATATTAATCTAGCACCAAGAAATTGACAAGTTCCTGAGGTGCTTTTTCTATCAAGCAATGATCCAGCATATTGACATCTGAATAGCCAACCAAACTCGATCCACTATCTTTTGGATACCACAATCCAACTTCTCTGATACCTTTTACATACCTCAATATTTTCATAGCAATGTTCTAGCACACACTCCAACTACATATTGAATATCAGGTCTACTTGCAGTGAGGTACAGTAGAGACCCAATCAATTTCCTATACTTGTGTTCTTCAACACTCTTGTCAGATTCAGTATAGGTCATTTTGGTTCCAATGTTCATAGGTATCTTAGCATTCTTTTCAGAAGGCTTTAGATTAAACTTGTTGAGCATGTCCTTTGCATACTTTGTTTGACTAATGAATATTCCATCATTGAGTTGCATGACTTGCGACAAGGAAGTAATTCAATTCTCCCATCATGCTCATCTCAAATTTACATTTCATGAGTTAACCAAAGTCTTCACAAAGTTGCTTGTCTTTAGATCCAAATATAATGTCATCAACATATACTTGAACTAAAAGTAGTTTCCCATCATGGTTCAATGTGAAGAGTGTTTTATCAACATCTCCTTTCTTGAAACCACTTTTTAGTAGGTATTTGGCCAATGTATCATACCATGCTCTTGGAGCTTGTTTCAGTCCATACAAAGCTTTCTGAAGCTTATAGACCATCCTACTTTCTGAGGAAACTTCAAAACCTGGTGGTTGCTCAACATAGACTTCCTCAGCAAGTTCACCATTTAGGAATGCACTATTGACATCCATTTGATAAACTGTAAAGTCATTATGAGCTGCAAAGGCTAGAAAGAGTCTTATTGCATCGATCTTGCAAGCTGGTGCATAAGATTCATCAAAATCTAGTCCTTGATGCAGGTGAATCCTTGAAACCAACCTAGCTTTGTTTACGGTTATTTCACCGAGTCATTCATTTTGTTTCTAAAACCCACTTGGTTCCGATTACGGATATTCCGTCGACAAATGGAACGGTTTCCAAACTTTGTTTCTCTCAAATTGATCCGACTCTTCTTGCATTGCGAGATCGATCTTGATCCTTTAATGCTTCTTCTATAGTTTTAGGTTCAATATTTGAGATGAAACATCCATAGAGACAATTTGCATTTTCAGCGATTGCTCTTCTAGTTCTAACTCCTTGGTCTATGGGACCAATCACATCCTTTGCAGGATGATTTCTTATCCATTTCATAATGGGTTTTGAACTAGTAGGATCAATATCATTTTGATTTGTATGTAAATCAATATGATCTTGATGGGATACTTGTACAGTATCTGAGACATCTGACACATGGGAAATGCCATGGATATCTGACACTTTTTCAGTGTTAGGGATATCTGGATCTTGCATTTCAACAATCTCATTTTCAGATACCTCTACATGATGAAGGTTCTCAGTAACCTGTTCCATTTCTGGAATTCTCATAGGAAATTCTTCATCATGTCTCAGAGTCATCTGGTTGTTACTAAGCAATGGTTGCTTTTCATCGTCAGATTCATCCCCTATTTGAATGATAGAATTGTTTCCTTTTGAGGATCCTTTTTCAGAATCTTTAATCATCAGTTCTTTGAACCTATCTGAGAGATCATCATTCAAGAGTACTTTCTTGTTTCCTTCATAAAATACTACATGAACAGATTCCTCAATCTTTTGTGTTCTTTTGTTGTAGATTCTATAGGCTTTGCTATTTAGAGAATAACCAAGAAATACTCCTTCATATGCCTTTGGTTGAAATGTTCTCAAGTATTCTTTTCCATTGTTAAGAACGAAACATCTGTAACCAAACACCCTTAGATGTTTGATACTAGGGGGTCTACCAATGAAAAGCTCGTAAGGAGTTTTGTCATGGTGTTTGTTAATCAAACATCTATTTTGAGTGTAGCAGGCTGTGTTTACAGCTTCAACCCAATAGATTTCACTTATTTCAGTGTCAGCGAGCATTGTTCTTGCCGCTTCTTTTAGGGTCCTATTCTTCCTTTCAGCAACACCATTTTGTTGTGGTGTTCTTACGAAAGATAGTTGATGTTGTATACCTTTGCAAGTACAAAGCTCTTTTATGTACTGGTTCACAAACTTCGATTACCATAGTGCATTACGATTCTGAGATACCTTGTCATTTCATGACTTGAGCTTATTGACAAGTTGGGTATCTCAACCTTGCATCAGTTGTGTAATCAACAACAACCAGACCATACTTCTTTCCTGCATAACTAGTTACAGAGGATTCAAAAAGATCCATATGTAACATTTGCAGTGGCCTTTCACTGGAATGTCTAGTTTTAGACTTGAAAGATGTTTTGGATTGTTTTTCCATTTGGCAAGCTGAGCATATTCCATCTTTTCTATATGTCATTTTGGGTAAACCAACCACCAACTCTTTCTTGGCTAGCTTGTTCAGAGTTTTGAAATTCAAGTGACTCATTCTTTTATGCCATAGCCAATTTTCTTGATGTGGCGGTTACTCACCATGAGACATTCTTGATTGTGGCGGATGCCAATCGGCAACATAAAGATTTCCTTTCGCCTTGCAACTAAGGTATGCTTTGACTCATTGTCGATCACTTTGCATAGTTTTGACTTGATCTTGACGATGTACCCTTTGTCTACTAGTTGACTCATGCTTAGGAGATTATATTTCAATCCCTTTACATGTAGTACTTGAGAGATTGTAAGGGCTCCAAACTTGATTGCGGATCCTATGGTTGAATTTTCATCTCCTCCGACAAACGATAATTGGTCCATCATTGCACTTTCAGTCAATCAGTTGCTTTGTCTCTGTCATGTGCTTCCCATCCACTATCAAAATGCCACTTTGGATTAGTCTTTAGAGTGTTACGCACAAAAGCGAAGCAGGAGATTAGGTTCTCATACCAACAATGGAACCATCTGGACTAAAGAATCTTCTAGTAGGAATCCATTTTTGAATGAATTTCTTAGGAACATTCTTTTGTCTAACAGGAACATAAGGAGGAATTCTAGTTAAATGATTAGTATCATTGTTATTAAGAACTATTTTCTTCCTTGGTGCTCCATTTGGTGCTTTCAGATACCTGTCAGGTTTCTGAGTCTGCTTCTCAGCAAACTTAGCTTTCCTAGCTAGATTTCTTCTAGCCCTGGCATTCAGATTTCCAGTGGCTTGATTCATCTTCCACTTCTGATAATTGTTGTGAGCAATTCTAGCCTTTAACCATCGTTCTTGCTCTTGTTTGTACTCACGAGCAAGTTGTTTCCCGATGGCTTTATAGCCAATACCATTCCGAGCACCTGGTGCTATCTGAGATCTTTTCTCAGAAGCTTTGCTAGTCTCTGGGTAATCTATTTTCTTTCCAGAAAACATGACATAGGAGAATTTGTCAGCTCCTGCAATTTTTCCTTTCTGAGAGACATAGCATTGTGGGTGATTACACTTTTCAGTGTTATGTTTCTTTTCAAAAACTTTCCCAACAGTTTTCCTTGGGACTTGTTTTTCCTACAAAGGTTTGGTCGCAACTGCCTTTCCTTTGTTAACAACCTTAGCTTTCTGACCGATATTGTAGGTTGTTTGGGAACCACCTTGCTGAGCACTGACAAATGTTCGTCTTTCATCACTCTTATTCAGAGTGGTAGAACTGTTTGTGTGTGTGTCCAGCCCAAGTCCTCTCTTTTCTGAAGGATCTCTTAAATAAGATTGTACTTCAGTAAGAGTGTCACTAGCTTTGGCATAAGATTGAAAAGATAGTTCTTTCTTTTCGAGTTCTTCATTCTCAGAAAGAAGATCTTCACATTTCTTTTGAAGATTGGCCAATGCTTCTTCATGTGACTTTTCAGTCTCAGATATCTGAGCTTTGAGAAATGCAATTTCGTCATCCTTTTCCTCAGATATCTTGAATAATTTTGAATTTTCCTTTTCAAGGGAATTCTTTTTTTCTTCAAAGATTTCGGCTCTAGCTCGGACCATTAGAAACTCTCTTTCGTAGAGATCAAGCTCTCTTCTGAGATGTTCCAGATCTTTGATTCCTTCCTCATCACCTTCATATGTATAACAAGAAGTATGTGTTACCTCATCAGCCATTAGACAAGGTTCAATGTTAGAGATATCTGGAAAGATTTCTTCAGCCACTCCACACACTTCCTTCTTCTTTTGACCAAGTCGATCACTTCATGAGAAACACCGCACATTTCTGGAGAAGGCAGTGTGGAATCATCTGAGTCTTCATCCTCAGAATCAGACTCAATGTCTAGAGCATCAGTTGGAGTTGAATCTTTTTTTTTTTTTTCAGTGAGCATAGCTCTCTGACTTCTCTTGAAGTTTCTTCTATCTTTCTTGTCACCTGTTTTTAGTTTGTTGAAGGCAGGACAATCCTTCTTGAAATGACCAGGTTTCTGACAATAGAAACAGATATCGTTTCCGATTTCTGCTTCCTCAGTACTAGATGTTGTTTGAGCCGGCCTGTTCAACGAGCTTTGCAAATTTTTGTACTGGTGATAGTTTGAGCCTAGATGCTTTTTCAGCTTCTCTTTGGCTTTTCTTCTATCTATTTCCCGACTGACATATTTTCTCATTTGCTTTACAGCAAGAGCATCCTTAGTTACCTCCTTGCCTTCCTTCTTTTCAGAAGTTCCTTGAGCAACTAGAGCAACATTCTGCAACTTTTCAGTTGTTTGTTCTCTTTGAGTTGTCTCATAGTCAGCGATGTGAGTGAGAGAAAAGTTCCTTTGGGTGATATCGGCATTCCTTGGTCAAAGTAGAAAAACTTTGTGTGCTCCCATTTATGATTTAGACTTACAATAGTCTTAATCTTTTACATTGGTATATCTATTACTTTCACCAAGTGCCATGTCACTCATAAGTGTTGTAAAGCAAAATCTAGTTCTTGAGAGTCTGTGGGACCTTGTTTAAAGTTTTAAATTGAGCTTCAAAACTTGAACTTATTTTCCATTGTTTTCTCGGTCTTAAGCTGATTTCTTCAATTAGTTGCGGGACACTTTCGCGTTTTGCACCCACGGTTTACCTTGTATGTGCTCTGAGTAGACGTATGATGATATTGCGAGCTGACCATCGATCGATTTCTCTTGGCATCTTTTGATGTCCGAGCTCTCTGAGCTTTAGTTAAGTAAATAATTTGGTAGCGGTCTCCCCTTTGGTTGACGTCATGCATGAAGACCCATCGCTTTGTTCTCTGTCTCTGATGGGCCATTCTTTATCACGTCGATCATTTCGTCACTGATGGCTTCTAGGTGGAACATCATGTTGTTCTTCCATTTCTCAAAATTCTTTGGTTTGAGAATTGGGGCGTCACTTAAAGACATCCTGCAGTAAACACACTAAACAAACAAATCAAGTGTAGGTGAAAAGCAGTTAGTGGGCACTTATCTGGGATCTAGGTTTAGTGCAGAAGGCTTGGGAACCTCCCGCTCAGATACCACTTGTTGGTCCAGATAACGGCAAAGTAAAAGACTAGGGGGGGGGTGAATAGTCTTTTAAAACTTTTGTCGATAAGCACAGTTTCTCAGATATCTGTGAGAATATCTGATACTTAATTTCAGAGAGCGAAAGACTTTTCTGTGATAAGTGCACGTGCTCAGCAAGATAGGTGTAAATACTTTGCAAGGTAAATAAAGCAAGTAATAAGATGCAGAAAGTAAATAACACAAGTCTTTTTATAGTGGTATCTGAAGGTGGCGTAATCCTTCAACTAATCCACTTCGGCCTTTCACAGACCTAGAATCCACTAAGACAGATAATTGAGGTAACCTTACAAGTATATTCTCTCGATTCCTAAATACACTAGGTTCCCAACCAAGTGTTCCCCCTGAGTTATTCCCCGGCTTTCACAGCCAAGTACTTCCTGTACTCAGAAACCTCTTTCGTGGAGTTGTTCCTTAGTTTCCCAAACTAAGTACTTCATACTCCGCCATGATTAAGGTGTTAGTTAAGGTAGTTTGTCGGTGAGCTTCTTTAATAACAAGTTATGCAGATATCTCGAGAATCAAGTATACTTAATACACTTTGCAATGTATGGTATCTTGTTCTTTCTTGACCAATCTATGATAAATGTTCAGAGAATGAATCTCGATATCAAATCTTAATTCAACTCTTTCACAAATAGCAATGCTTGTTAAGGATCGAGTTACTTAGAACTTTTGTGCTACTTAGAATCGAGAGCTTTGGTGCATGAGAAAACTTGAAGGTAAGTAGTGTGCTTGAGAAACTTGTGTGAGAGTATTCAATGTAAGTTCGGTGTTCTAAGGTGTGTTCTCAAGCGTCAGTGTTGATATTTATAGATGAATTTGAGTGTCGTTTGAATAGTATCTGTTAAATCAAATTCAAACTATTGATATCGAGTATAATCTTGTAATCGTTTGTCTTCTTCTTGAAGCTACCGTTTTGTTGAGACATTTACATCCCGCATTCATGCATTGTACTATACTTTGTCTGTAGTGCAGCGGAACTATGCATGGTATCGAGATCTTTATACTATCGATTTCTACGATCTTTGTGCACGTCCTTTTCAAGAGATTATCACAACTCCAGATACCACTTGTTGAAAAAACTTGTTATAATACATTTCTTTTCAGAAACATAGTTTATGTCCAAGGTATCTGAGTGTAGATATCTGTGGGCTCTTTCCTTGTCTCAGAAGTCTTTTATATCTCAGATATCTTTTGCAACACTGTTTATTTAAAAATGCTTGTGTCTTCAAGATATCTGGTCATAGGTATCTGAAAACCCTTGTCTTCAGCAATCTTGTGCAGTCTTCAAATCTTCAAATTCGTTGAACTTTTCCTGTTGGATGCCTTATTATTCGTCTTCTTTAGAGGAATAAAAATTACATTCAGAGACCTAACATCCTATACAAGATTTGCTAGACTATCATACTTAGTGAGTTTCCTCTTTTACAGTGTTCAAGTGAACCAAGAGTACTAACCACCGTTCTAAGTTAAGATAAGTCATTAGGTTGCTGATCAAAATCTAAACAGATATTCCTAACAGAAACTTATTCCCAAACCCCTCAATCTTCTTCCACACTCGCTCACGCAGCCAACTAAAGACTTCTTTTTTCGACCTACCCATCTCCGTTGGAAGGCCCAAATATTTATCATGTTTATCAACTATCCTTACCGGCAGTGACTCCCCCACCTCTTCCACCCTCTTCCTCCCCGCATTACGACTAAAGGCAACAGTAGACTTTTCCATATTAATTTATTGGCCCGAAGCAACACTATATCTATGAAGAATACTTCCTATTTCCAAGGCAGCTTGACAAAATAGAAGGGTACCATCAGCAAATAAAAGATGAGAGATCCTTGGTGCTCGAGTCACAGCAACTCCACGTAGTATCTCCCTCCCCTCAGCGTCCCGAATAAGCGAACTAAAAACTTCAGTAACAAAAAGAAAGAGATAAGGTGAAAGGGGATCTCACACTAATCCCCTCTCTCATTTGGAAAGAATCGGTGAACTCAGTTCGGAAGGAATTTGAATAGGAGGCAGTACACGATAAGCATAATGAGTTCCACAAAATTGGACCCAGCTTTAATCTATGAAGTACTCGTTTTAGGATAGGTCACTCAACTCGATCGTAAGGTTTACTCATGTCAAGTTTCAAAGCCATAAAAACATCTTTACCCTTGGTTTTTTGTTTAAGAAAATGATTGACTTCATAGGCCACAAGCACATTATCAGTTATAAAGCTCTATTCTTTTCAACTGAAAACTCTTTCAGTTCAGTTCAGTTCAGTTCAGTTCATTAAATTCATATTATTATTATTATTATTATTGTTGTTGTTGTTGTTGTTGTTGTTGTTGTTGTTGTTGTTGTTGTTGTTGTTAATAATAATAATAATAATAATATTATTATTATTATTATTATTATTTTATCATTTATTTACCCGTCTTTATGCGGAAAAATAAGAAAATTTATCAATTGAGTTATTTTTAACTTTTTTCTTTCTTTCTTTTTGTCGACTTTTAGTAGATCAATGAAATAAAGAGTATAGTTACAATTTGAACTAACAAAAAATTTACATGTTCAAAAACTCCAAAACAAGTTAAACCAAACCAAAAGTCGGACCAAACTTTATAAAAATAATATTATATATCACAAATATTGAAAAATGGCATTTATTCCTCCATATTATCTTCCTCGGACTCTATATTATCTTCCTCGGGCTCTATATTCCTGGAATAGAGCATCAAATTCTCAATGTTATCTCCTTGCGCACCCTGTTCATCGTTTCTTTCCTTGTCGGGTTCAATAAATCATTATCCACTCCACCTTGGACATTGATATCATGTTGCAAAACTGGTATTTCAAGTTTACACATGCACATAACATTATGAAGAGTGAAGGTAGCAACAATCACGTATATTTGATATATGTCTTCCATTTGAGGCATCGTATAAAGGACCTTCCATCTCCTTTTCAAGCCGCCGAAGGCTCTTTCAATAGTAGTTCGTAATGAAGAGTGTCGATAGTTAAAATGCTCAGACATCCCTTTAAGAACTCTTTTCTTCTTAAAATGCGAATATGATATCTTACATGGGGTCCTTAATTGGAGAGATAACCATGGTATTAGGATATCGAGTCCACCAGTAGTATTTTCTGTCGAAATCATAAGCACATAATAAGGCAACAATTGTAACATACTCCCTCCGCCCGGTTGTATATAACAAAATTTTGGTCATTAGTGTCAGTACTATTTTACATACCTATTGGCGGATGGAGAAAACAATATTTTGATCGAGTCAAAGAATCAACCCATACGGTCATATCATGAACACTTCCTTCCCATCCCACATTAATGAAAGTGAAAATCCTATCAAAAGAGCAACAAGCCAAAACATTCCAAATTTTGGTGCCCTTTCGTCCTCTAAATGGTATACCTTCACTATCGGATATAACAGCCTGAATATGAGTTCCATCTATTGCTCCAACACAATCCTAAGGATGTTATAACAAACATATTACAATACGTATAAAACCGAAAAATTTCACGGGATTTTACAATAAAACAAAGTTACGATAATCAAATATACTTAATTTCTTTTCATGAAAGTTGAAATATGAGTATTGGGACTGAAAGTTGAAGAATCAGTTTGGAAAATGGAACAATCTTTGGAGGTTACGGAAAAGAGTGTTGATGTAAAGTTGTTGACACGAGCTTGTGCATGGTTTATGGACAAGTGATTTTGGTTAAACTTTTAATTATTTTATTTGCCGAACATTGTCCATACTCTTGTAAACGTTTTCAAGTTGTAATAAATTTCACCCATTCAAAAAAAAAAAAAAAAACTAGACAAAGACAGTTTATACGACGATTAAAATTCGGTTTTAATCGAGTTATCATTCTCATATTGTTTTCCACGCGGTTGGTTTTAAAGTTTGTTATACAATAATAAATAAAAATGTAAAGTGACAGAAAAAAGAGTAGGAAGAATGTGAGAAAGATGACAAAAATAATATATTTTTTTAATTGTAATTATATATACCATAATATAATTGTTATTATTATTACACAATAATTTCTTGATTCGATTCGATTCGATTCGATTTGATTCGATTTGATTCGATTCGATTCGATTTGATTCGATTCGATTCGATTCATTCGATTGATTCGATTCGATGAAATTTGATTTGAAAAACGGCGCAAAAGTCTAATAGGAACAAAAGCAGACTGGGTCTCAGACCCACAACATCTTCAATATCTGCGTCCAGAGGCACCTGAGACTTGAATATACTGTTGAAATATGAATCGACTATACGACCCATATTTTGTTCATCAGTGTATAGAACTCCAATCCTCATCAAGCAATTCGACAATTTCATTCATTTTTTATCTGGAAGACGCCTGAGAATGAAAGAATATGGTATTTCGGTCGCCCTCTGCCAACCATTATGTCTTTGCCCTTTGCTTCCACATCAATTCCTCCTTATTCAGAACTTCCTCCAGCTCCAATTTCAAGGCTTTACGCCTCTGACATATCTCGACAGTCGAATTCTGCTTCTGTAATTGTTCCAATTCCCATTTCAGATCCCGTATCTTCTTCTTCACCAAGTCAAACGATTTCCGTTCCCAGTTTACCAGACCCACTCGACAATTATCAAGGTTGTTAGAAAGACCCAGATCCCAAATCGCCAACAACCTTTGCACAAATCAGCCGATTTCAATCACATCGATTTGAACCGGAAACGTTTTCAATTTTGTCTGTAGAGATTGGCTCTCACGACTCGGAACTTGAGCAGAATCGGTGAATGATCCTGTTGTTCCCAGGGTTTCTGGAAATATTTGAACTTTCCAAAACTGAACCCGTTCTTCACGCGCAAAGGATCGTTGTCCGTTATTCATACCCATTTATTGCTGTGTTTGACCCGTAAAACCTACTCCTTGTATGGCAAGAGGGTGAATGCCCCAAAATACCCTACCCTCTGTCAGACCACCAGTTCCCATGTTTGAACTTCCGATGATGCTGCCACCCAGGTGTCTTGAAGACTATGTATTTTGCTTGGCTCTCAACCAATCTCCAAAGTCTAAGCCCGACTCATCCAACGAATTTGATTGCTCGAACAAATGCAAACAATCATGGCAATCTTTCACAAGATGGCCCATTATACCGCAATAGTAACAAAAATTCGGCAATCTTTCGTACGTAAAGGAGATGCGAATAGGTTGTTTTCTTGGGCCCTAGATGTTCATAAATCGCATAATGGGACGTGTGACATCAATCGTTACTCAAATCCGCATTACAGTCATCACGATACCTTTACTTGCCGCTTGATCATCATACTCAACAAACGTACCCAGAGAATTTCCAATAACCTTAGCCACAGCCTGATTGATACCATTCATGGGTAGTCCATGGACTTGAATGTGAAAATCACATTTAGTCAAATCCACTTCCAAAGGCTGTTGATCCTTCTCAATTGATCTCAAAATCACCAGATTCCTGTCAAAAGACCATGGACCTTTCCATAATGTCCGATTCTTTTCTGCTATATGACCAAATCGACACAAGAAGATGTTATCTCCGATTTTTTGAAACTGAACTCCTTTGGTGAGTTGCTAGGCCCCAATCATAGTCCTCTCAAATGCTTCAATATGGATCCACCAAATCCTAAAAATTCTCACCAAAAAAAAACAAAGGCTAAAAACATATCTCACCAAATCTTGTGGAGCTGGAGGAAAGAAACAGACAGGGTAGAGGGAAAAACGCTCAAAAATGAGGAATCAAACCAACCGGAGGCAGAAATCAAAGCTCTCATACGAGAGAAGGATTGAAAGAAGAAGAAAAAGAGAAGAGGGAAGACGAGGGCATTTACGCTCACTCATTTGTCATCTTTTGATTAATGAAAGTTATTTTTATCTAAAAAAAAAAAAGTCCCATTTAGCTAGCTAATACCCACATAATACTAACAAGTTTACCAACTTACTATTTCTTTTTTATTTATCATTGGAAGTGTACATGGACAAGGATTTGGTACGAAACTATTAAAGAACACGATATTCTTATGATATTTCTACGGCGTAAATAATGACATGAGAGCATAACTTGTAATATCGTGGAAAGTAAGCGACACTGGTGTTTAATTTCTAGCATGAAATATATCTACCGAACCTCATGGCGAAATATATTTACTATTTAAAAACAATAATTTTACAAAAACTTTGATCAAACTTATGATGAAAGCAAAGATTGAACTTTCCTAGTTTAACCTAACTTCTAATTGGACAAAACGTAGCAAAAATTGCACCCACGAGCGGAAGGACTCAGAAATCTGGCTGATGGAAGCTTAAACTCGTGTATGAAGACAGAACGTCATTCTTGAATATATACACTAAGGGGGGGGGGGGGGGTCATTTTAGAGTAAATATCCATCTTAGAAGATATAAAAATCTATCTCTAATAAAGTATTAGAGACACTTAAATGGTCTGAAGTGTGGTCTGAAAAACCATGCTAGGTGATGGCGTGTGAGACCAATTTCAAATGCAGTCTCTTATAATTAATCTTTCACAGACCAGTACCTCGTAATACCGGGAACATAAGCATCCGGTAGCGATGCTGGGGTCCTATTCGTGACCCTCCAAGCCCTGCCAACGGCTGAAAAATCATCAGCCATCCTTTTTATGCAGTCTTTCACAAATAGTTTCTTGATCATTGGTTCTTGGTCTTTATCCCACTGATATGTATCCTGCATAAAGCATAACTTACATAGTGAGTACGTAATTGAATTAATAGATTACCTCATAAACTACAATTCTTACACAAAATACACGGCAATATGTTCGCTGCTGGTGTTCCTTCGAAACAACTGACCAATTTGCATAAGGTCCCATCAAATGTCTCTTTAGCAATGCTCCAATGGTCCGTATGATTGGTATACGGTCAGGGTACCAATCACCTAAATTGTCGATTGCAATGACCGGCCTGTCCTCACGATTTTCAGGAGGCAGATCACCAACGTTTATCCCTCTTCCCCTCCTTGGTTGCTCAGCTGGACCTGTATTTTCCATACGCACACCAATTTCCAAATTAGATCTTCTATTGGTCGAAGTGCTAGCTGAGGCCTCCCTTAGTCGACGTGTTGGACGGACAGAGATGCCTAGCATAGTTGGAGAAGTGCGAGGCTCTTCTGATGGTCTAGCTGAAAGTGACACATTGGGTTCTTGTCGTGAGAAAAGTGGATCATCCACACGGCGAGTAGAAACTCGCAGCAGTACGTGCACGAGACAGCGGTAGAGAACGTGATGCTTGTTGTGATGATGGGACAGATTGCGAGTTTGACGTGCGGGGAGGATGAATTGGTCGGAGTGGATCGCGTTGTGGTGGTATATCGGACATCTGCAAGTAGAACAAAGTACTATACAATTTTTATTGGCGGATTCATATCTAAGCAAATACAAGTTCAAGTATCAAAACTAAGAAAATACAGAGTTCGCTTGAGATTTTAGACAAAACATACTCGAAACAATAAAAAACCAAACAATGGTTACAACAGAAATAAAACTCCCATGTTGTATGAACTGACTTTAATGAAGTCATCGATCATAAGTATGATCAGAAAACATTATTTTAACTGTGAACATGTAATAATGTGGAAAACTTGTTAGCTGCTCCTAATACACAGGCAGGTAGCAAACATAATACATAAGGCCTTATAGCTAGTTATTGAACATAATTTTTACAAAACACAGCTGAGATCTTTCAAGTCCTGGAGAAATCGAAAACAACATCTACTTGGTACTTGACGTTACGAAAGACAGGAAATTAATCCTCTTTTCTTGTTTTGAGACTATATATACTATATTATATCTATCTAGCTAGGAATGTACGCAGAAGACTCTTCCCGAAGAGGAATGTTGGGATAGAGAATACCGGCCTTCTTCTACAATAGCCGCTATGTGTAGTTCCAGTCCCAGAGTAAGTTTTCCTTTTTTCTAAAATTGCTAGGGATTTGATTCCCTTTTCACATTTGATGACTCTATTTCATTCTATCTTGTTTTTCACCCTTTTTCTTTTTACTCCTTTAGTCTTAGACAGTTAGATGGTACTTAAAATCGTATTGTCATTTTGACTTTTTTTGGTGTTAGTTTTCCCTTTAATTACGAATAAATCTTAAGCGGTAAATGTAAAATGTTGATTAAATTATATTATAATACTTTAAGGACTAAAGTTTCATAATATAATTTAATTGAACATTCATTCTTGATTAAGATAATTATAATTAAAGTTAGACTATTATTTGAAAAAAATCGAAAATAAATAAATGAACGGGGCTCAATATTGCATCAAATATTTCCGTATGTGTCAAACTATGAGAATCCAAAATTCACACTTTCTTTTTGAAATAATTTATTTACACATTATAGATGGATTGTTGTTTCAGTCTTAGATAATAATATTCTTTCATTATTGACTAATTCTTCATCCCTCTCAAATACAATAAACTTGATAGGTGTTAAGTCTCCATATTTTCCAGACTACACTTCACTTGGAAATAAATTGCATCACATATATCCAGTCTCTAATAATTGGTCTATGTTGCCTGTAGTGATATGCAAAAACAAAAGTGATAGAGTTAAATTGCTGCCTAGTTCACTTCATCTACAGCTTGGTTTGTCTTTACCTCCTAGACTAGATCTTCTCCAAGGTCTTCTCCAACTCATATCAAAACTCCTCGACGTTTCTGATCTTATTTATCAGCTCAAAACGTTGGCCAGCTGATGTAACAAGTCCAGTACAAAGGATACTCTCAAACAAGTCTTTAGGTTTAGATAAAAATTATACCAGAATAATCTCTTCTAATAATATTTATATTATGCTACTTCTCCTTCACCAATAAAATATTCATATCGAGACAACTAAAAACATGAAACAAGATTAATATGTGAATAAAGGCAAATCCATATAATAAAGTTAATTGAAAAGAGCTAGACTGTAACTATGGCTGAGCATCGGTCCGGAACCGGCCCGGACCGGACTGAACCCGAAAAAGACCGACCGAATTTTTTGATTTTGTAAGGCCCGAAAACCGAACCGAATTATGGTCGGTCCTGGCCCGGACCGAACCGAAAAATTCGGTTCGGTCCAGGCCAGGACCGAAAAAACCCCAAAAAAAAAATAAAAATTTAACAGCTGAATCCAGGCTTGCATCTTCTCCATTCTCCAAGAAATCCAGCATGCATCTTCTCCATTCTCCAAGAAACTTCACTGCTTCCCCAAACCCTCCTCCATTCTCTTCCGCCGCCTTCCTCCACCTCCACGCCACCACTTCCACCACCACCAGTCCACCACCCTCGCACCACCACCAGTCCACCAAACCCTCTTCACCAAAATGGAGGAAATGACAGTACCTTGATCTGGCGTGAAAGAAGACATAGAAGGAAAAGCACGGAAGGATCGTCCACTTCCTCATCGTGTTGATCTTGACTTGATAGTGAAATTTTGTTTCAAATTCTTACGAGCTTGATTCGAATGCCATTGGAGATGCGGCGGAGATGGAGAGGAGATGCGGCGGAGGAGATGGAGAGGAGATGCTGCAGCGGAGATGCGGTGGTCCGGTGGAGATGGAGAGGAAATGTGGAGATGGATGGAATTTTGGCTGATTTCTGGATCTGGAAGAATTTGATTTAGGAATTAGGGGCTAGGGTTTTAATACGAAAATCGGTTTTGTCGGTCCGTAGGTTTTTCGGTTTTGGACGGCCGGACCGAACCGAATTTTCAATTTCTTGACCGAGGACCGGAAAACTAATTTTGAATTTGGTTGATCCGGAGACCATTTATGCTCAGCCCTAATTGTAACTCAGTGTTTTATACACTGTGTTCCCAAACACTAACAAAAAACACTGAGTATCAGTTTGCTATACATGGTGCAAAATTTATTGCACTTTTGATTTCCTCTTTTTGCCTTTCTTCACAAAACCTGCACATAATTATTAGTTGAATATCTTATATTCTCCCCTCAATTAAGACCATAAGAATTACTCAAAACACGAACATAATAATATCAAAAGAGAATAATTATGTGTATAAAGGATAAACCACAAAAGAAAATTAATTGAAAAGAGTTGGAGTGTAAATCAGTCTTTTTATAGTGTTCCATGAACACTGAAAAGAAACACTGTTACTAGTTTTCTAAACATGGTGCAAAATTCATTGCACTTTCAATTATTTATTATTTATTCATTTAAATAATAATATTCAACTTTCGTCTATTAATTTTTATTAATTCTTTATTATTTTTCAATTTTTTATAATATTTAATCTTCCACTTTCCTTATTTTGTTGTCCTAACCCAAATGAGAAGTTGGATTAATCGGGACTGCGAAAGCACTTCATAAATGTCAATTACTTATTGATCAATTCGACGCTTAATAATTAGTTTAAGTCCATTTAAGGACCTTTTCAATAAACAAGCTTTTGTATCTTTGTTTGCAATCTGCAGTATCCATCTGATATCCTCATATATATACTCTCATCAAGACCATATAAGAAGGATGTGGGCATCCATTTGATGTAACTTGAAGTTGAATTGAGCCACCATACAAAATAGTATCCTTATGGAACTATGTTTATGTTTGACTACTAAAGAGAATATCTCATTGTAATCAACTCCGTCTCTTTGTGTGGATCCTCTAGCTACAAGACTTACTTTAAATCAAATGCCACTAGCATTTTTTGCACTGACTTTCTTCTTAAAGATCTACTTACAATTCACTATTCTTCGTTTCTCAGGTTTATCAACTATCTCCCAAGTGTTTCTTATTTAGAGACATCAACTGCTCTCGTATAGCTATCAACCATTTTCCTTATATGTGCATGATATAGCTTGATTGTAATTCTCTTGCTCATAACATTGTGTTTCTTCAGCTAATGTGAGAACATATTACATCATGTCTGATAAGTGACCCTATTTATAGATGGAGCCCCCTACCTCCCAGTACAATTTTGAACAAGTGACAACAACTTACCACTTGATGTGATAGTTGATTTCATGTCAGTGCAATTTGATTTTTATTTACCATCTTACCATTTCAAGTAAGTGCAATTTCACTGTTTATTTACTTTATTGCCCCCGCCCCTTCTTCTTCTTTCTCCCCAAATCCACTTTCAATGGCAGCTCTTCTTCTTCTTCTTTTCTCCACCTCTGCCCAGATCCACTACGCACCTCCACTGCCCCGCCTCCGCCATCCGATTCCCATTGCCCCGTCGAACCTCCACCTCCCACCGCCCCGCCTCCATGCCCGCCTCCCATGCGCCGCCTCCATGGCCAACACCACTGGATCTCGTCTTCCTCCACCAAATCGGAGTCTCCACCGCCCCGCCTCCATGTGCAGCCTCCCACCAGAAAACAAGAAAACCAGAAAAACCATGCCCAGCACCACTGCCCCACTCCACTGCCCATGTACCAATTTGAAGGCATGGTGATCAATTGGTAATGGCAAAAATAATGTAAATGGATGTGAAAAGTTGGTGTCCAAATTGTACTATTCCGTAAAAAACAGTTTATAGATGTCCCCTGGCTGGGGTCACTATTCTAGATAGTAGGACGTCCGCGTGTCAACCAGAGTGTGGTCCATGTCTATGGAGGTTAACTCCTCGAACCATAGTAATCACTCACTGAAGATACTACCTACTGAATGACACAGTTGCTGAAAAGCAATGCAAGTATCCATTGTGAGAAAAACCAGTACATTTTGGTAGAAAACAAAATAATACTCACTGCAAACAACAAAACTGGTGGGGGGCAAACAAGACAAAAAGTCTTTGTACCTGCAATAGTACTCCCTCCGTCCCGGAGAACTTCATACATTAGGGTTAACGCGCAGTTTTATGCGAAAAGTTAAAGTAATGATATAATATAGAAAATGTGGGAAAAAGTGTACTTTTAGTGGCAAAAGATGTAATTTGAGTGTAAAGTTTAGATTGTTTATTATTTGTTGAGTGTGGGGTAGTTTCCTTTTTTAGTAATGTATGAAGTTCTGTGGGACAGCTAAAAATGACAAATGTATGAAATTATGTGGGACTGAGGGAGTACAACTTAGTTCAAAATTTTAAAATGTTATCAAACGGATATATACATTCAAACGGAACTATTTTACACTATAAATTGGAACGTTTGGAACTTGAAAAAACACGGAATACACATTGAACATACTTGCTATTGCATGTTTATAATTTTAATTTTCCTACATATGAAAAAAAGATCATTCTGCGTCCATTTTTCAGTTGACTATGGGGAAATGGAGAAGTCTAGATAACATAAAGCTGCAAGTTAAATACCATTTTCTACTGAGAAAGGAGATGAGGCATGCATAAAAGTGCAAAATAAGGGCCTAATGTTAAGATACATAAGACACATCTAATGTATTATTTCTTGAAGATTACAATCAATTTAGTTTTCGTTAGATGGATGATCGCTGTGGATAATGCAGAGCAGAACATTCTCCAACAAAGATAACAATGAAAGAGAGAAGCTAATGCCCTAAATAGTAGCTGTACATTGGCAGTTTCACAATGACTCAATCTCTAGTGCAGCTCATTTTGAAGCTTCTAATCAACGCCATGCTAACTGATTGAAATCCAGAAATACCTCAATACAGGTTGGCAAACAGATGACTAGATCTTTTATTTCTTCTGAACAAAAGATTTGACCTTTTCCAAATAATGTATGTACTCATTTTTTTGCTTGTTCCTCATACAAAGATGCAAAAACATACATAACTTGTCATCCACACCCCTCTCCTCCAAGAAGTCATATAGGGAATGCTGAAGATTATCATCCAATTCCCTGGGAAAAAATGAGAAAACATAAATATGAGGGCAAACTAAATACATCAGTCTAAATCATATCACAGCTACACTTAATCCTTCAGAGTTCAGATCTTTCCTGTTGATAAACATCTACATACATCACCATGTAAATTTCCATAGTTATGTTTGTGAATGCTTCAATCATTGACTAAGAAAATGGATGCAGACTAAGGACAACTCTTCTGCAATATAACTAGATTAATCAATTAACAGAGAGCGGGAATGAAAATAGGAAACATACTTGAATCCAGGGCCCATGTAAGGCATGTTGCGTATTTGATCATTCCCACGAATATAAACTTTATGAATATCAATGCAATGTGGCCATGCATCACAAACAAACTCCAAAACATTATTGTCTTTTCCCTTGAAAATATCAACGACCAAAGTAATGGGTTTCGGTACGTCATCTGTTTTACTAGGAATAGAATCATCAAACATAGTGGCTTCAACATTAATCTCTTCGTTTTCACCGAATTTCCTTGTCAATCGAATCCACTTATCCCCCGGACGTTCGTCAACCTTGAATTCCTTTAATTCAGGTACATGCTGCAGGCAGGAACATAGAATTTGTTTCATTGTCTTCTACTCTTCTAGTACTAATTATCTAAATCAACTAATAAAATTTATAGCTTCATAAGGCAGTTAGACAGGTGCAATTGTTTCTGAAAGGCTTCAAAAGGAATTGCCAGCAATCAAGAGGAGCAAATCCTAGATATATAAGAAAACATTGGTACGCCTATATATTAGTAGTAACCACTCCAACCACTTGGGTAGGTGGTCATGGAAGTTTAGAATGACATACATAAAATGAGGTCACAGAAATTGCAGATGATGAAAATAAACAAATAAATAAATAAAGAAGTCAGCAGACAAGTTATTTTAGACACCAGTAATAAGAGTAAGTCCAACTGTTAAAATTAACTACAGGGTGATACGTAAATTTATCCATAACATGAAAATGACAGGCCCGAGCCCACTTCCAATTAGAGAGCAAAGGGAGTCATGGCACAAGTAGATTGAAAAAGAAAAGACATGGACCAATTTATTTAAACAACAATCATACAGCTTTTTTCAGCAAATAGATTATAGCAGAGAACGAGTGCAAGCTCTGAAGAAGATCAAAACAATTTTAATGTTAAAGTCCATGACATGAAATTGGTTCACCAGTTTACAGATGTCTAGCCTACTGTTGCATGTTACTACGAAATACTATATCTTGGTGGTCTGCTTGATATGGTCGACTTCGACTCTTGCCCCTTGGTTGTCGATTTTCCCAAGGCCTACAGTTGTAGGCATCTTCAGCTAATCTTCTCTCATTTTACTTTTCAAGGTTTTCAGCCACTCTTCTTGCATTTTATTTTCGGAGAGGTTCTTGCTCTGAATTGAATTTAGCGAGTCGAACCATAAAGAAGTCCCAAGCTCAATAAGTATTAGGGCAATGCCAACTCCTATATATACCGGAAATACTTATGTCGACCATTCTAAGCTTGTGGTTGAGAATGAGACACGTGATTTAAAAGAATTTTATTAGATTCATATATACTCATTTCTCAAGTGATGTGGTTGATTGTGAGCCACAATGCGTGCCAACTTTTTCTTTTTCTTTTTTTTTTTTTTTAATTTTTAAAGAGAGTCTAGGCTCTCAGAAATGCTATATCAACGTCTCAAGGCGGTTTGTGAGAACCCGCAAACATCAAGTATCTTTTACAGATTACATCCCAAAGAATCCCCGTAAATACTACACCACCACACCCAAGGTAGATAGTTGATACCCCTCTTTTAACTAGACATTATATAGTAATTTTGATGGGTTATATGTTGATTCCAACCCAACCAAGGGATTGCTGGTAAAACTAACCCTCCTGCAGGTCCCTCGAACAAGTCATTCACCACAGACCGAAGTGACCTAGAACAAGTCATTCACCCTACTAATCCGAGGATTGCACTCAGACTATAAGGGTGGAGAAACGGTATTCCAAAGGATATTCCTTTGCTTTACATCACCACTGGAAAATGTAGATCATTTTATAATACGCCCATTTTATCCAAAATCTAAGTGAAGTGCAGAGAATTACTAAGCAGAACCCGTACTATCGTCGTCCCTACCTAACAAGTGAGCACCATTTTTACACTCCAATCACCCCTCAACCCATAGGAAGAAAATCAAAACTCCAACTACTCTCTCTAGTGATTCGTCTACACTTAATTTATAAGATTGCACTTATTTACCTACAAACCTATAGTACAACTACTGATGAAGTAAACAACATATATGAAGAAACAGACACAAGTACACAACTCAATCTAAGTTACCAATCGGACATAAAGATAGCTGAATCAAAGAAAACAACGTAAAATGTGATATACCTCAAAGGAACGAGCATTGTCGATCTCGTACTGGATTTCGTTCCGAATCAGAGACAAAATGTTCTCCTCACAAGTCGTTTTTCGCATTTGCGACATGTAATAATTTCTGACTGATTGCTTGAAAATATGAGTGCAATTGTTTGTGGGTTTCGATTGTTGATGAGACAGAACTGCTCCGGTAGCTACTCGTAATCCCCGTACCAAACGATTAGCCATGGCCTGAATTCGATGAACAGGGAAGTGATTTAGGGTTTAAGAAAGGGGTTTACAGAAAAGGAAATATTCAATTTGGTCTTCTTCCCTAAATAACAATTAGCCCCTTGTATTGAGCATTTTATAATGGGAATCTTTCAACTTCACAAAATTTCATTTCTCCTCCTCAGGTTATGCTTTATTGCAGATTGTATTTCTTTGCACTTTCAATTTCAATTACTCTTTCTGAAACATGTATTAAGTGAGCATCAGATTTGTTAAAATCCTCCCGTCAATACTCAATACAGTATAAACATTATTCGTGGCCATGGTGTGACAGATTTTATCAAGTATGCTAATGGAACAAAAACAATGAGAGAAGTGGAGCGATGATGAATGAACATTGCACCAAGATATTCAGGACAAGCTATATAAACGAAATGAACGTGTGGCTCATCTTTTCCATTGTGCTAATATTGATTTAATTAGCAGAAGAACTGCACAATTTTTTTGATACTGAAGCAACAGGGGATGATGATATATATAGGTGTCCTTAATTTAAAGTTTCAGTGCATGAACTTTGGTTAATTCCCAACAGGAATATAATCATTGATTGATTCTCTAATGTAGGAAAGAGTTAGAGATACTCAGGAACTTAAGCTAATGATATCGAAAAGGTGAAGATAATCCCTGCCCACTGATCATGCCTGCTACAGGTAAACGCGCGTCCAAATTTGGCCATGAATCTTTTTGTCACACGTTAATTAGTACGTACGCTGAAATGGAGCATAGGATCCAATACCAATAATTCACATATATTCATGAATATGGTCCAGCAAGAACATATTCTTTATGGCACTACAAGTTGATAACTATAAAAAGGGCATTGCATTCAACCATTTCTCTCATCAACAAACATACATTAGTTCATCAAGTAACATATTTACAACATGAATACATATTATGCACCAATGCAAAGAACAAATTTCAGAAGAAATTTGGGGGTCAATTTTTCTGGTAATGAAATCTATGGATCTCCAAGAAAGACCATCGTATCATCCAGGCCAAGCAACAAGGGCCAGGTTATTGACTTTCACTCCTCAGCAAAGTATAAAACCTACTTTGAAGCCGCAAAACAAACTTCAAAACTGGTAAGTACTCCAACAGCCTCATATTTCCATTCTCAGTAATGAAAGTTTGTATAATTTTTTATGTCTACTTTATTGAAGATTGTCATCGACTTCACTGCAACCTGGTGTAAGCCTTGCAAGCTCATTCAGCCAGCATTCAACGAATTTGCGGAGCGATATGCTGATGTGGAGTTCATCAAGATTGATGTGGATGAGTTGGTGGTATGCTAGTTTTTCTCAATCCAAAGCAATCATGATATGCTAGCTAATCGATATTTTCTTCTGTTCACGAGCTGATTATTACTGAATTATCATGAACAGGATGTGGCAGCAGGGTTTGGAGTTCATGTCATGCCAACATTCCTACTGATAAAGAGAGGGAAAGAAGTTGATAAAGTTGTCGGCGTCAAGAAGGACGAGCTTCAGAAGAAAATAGAGAAATACAGGTTCTGATGCGAATGATCATCAGTGTAACTCAAATAAATAATCAAGAAACTCTGGCACTGATAGAAGATCAAAGAAAAACTAGCAGACTTGTGTAGCATCTGCTTCTTATATGTGATGAATTTTTTCGTTGAGCAAGGCAAAATGCATTGAAATGAACATGAGGTTTCTCCCATGTTTGAGGAACTGTATTTGATTTCATTTTTTTTCGTGTAAATTACATTAGCAGCATGGGGTTTCAGAAACACCTTGCAGCTGATGTTTTTGATTATATGTGTGAAATGGTATTGTTTATAAATAAAATGCCATGCTTATCTAACTCTCCGATTCTTCACTAAAGCTTACAGAACTCAGTATGCTCATAGAAAAATCAACTGCATGTAGAACATATAACGCTCTGCTACTGTTCTTGATTATATATCTTCTCTTCATTTAGTAGTCATTTTCTTCTTCAATCTGGCTCAAGGATTTGTTGGAGAGATTATGTGTCCAATATATACTCATGAGGCTTCAGTTTTTTTAGGCTTTATAGTTCATGTTTGTTTGTTTTTTCAGCAAGTGCCAGGACTTGCAGAATGTGTTTATTGTTGGAGATAATTGTATAGAGACAGAAATGTATGGGAATACTTAAATTAAACCTTGAGGCGTGAACGAAATCACTTTTCAAAAAGCAATATTTCTCCTTACTAAGAAAAGAACGCTTTCGGGATACAACAACGACTTGAGAATTTATATGAAGAGTGTGGAATGAAGAAAGAATAATTTTCTGGTGTGTCAATGGACAGATCGAGCACTTCTATTTATAGTGCTAGAAGTGATGCTTATGAACATATGCAAATTTTCATAAGAGCCATGTACGAAACGATGTGTCTTTCTATTTAATGGACATATCCATTCATTTACACAGCAACAACTAATACAATGGCTAATGTTACATCCTTTGGCATGTAGTTATTCGGATATATATAACTTTCCACCGCTTGACATCCATACACGTTTCACTTTTTATTGCACCACTTTGTTGCTTTCTTCTTTGTTTGCTTAACAATTTTTTTTTCAATCCCCCACTAATTTGTAAGCAAATTTCCACCAGACAAATATTAAAAATACAAAGAGGTATCTTTCGATTTGGACCTCTAATTAGTGGATGTATCATAAGGTGATTACGGAGTTGTAAGTTTCCACGATTGTACCTCAACCCCTAATGTAACCACCGATAACACACCACATTTAATATGCATCTAAAATTCATATATGCCTCAACAACATCCTTAGCACGATTATATATGGTCATGTGCTAATCCTAATTTCGTGACATTTATAGGATAACACATTATCCTACAGAAGCGGCACCACTTCTATGTCCACTAGGTGAAGTCTCTACTTTGTCCCAACTACTAAAGACATACAAAATTATATAGACTTCATTAAAGGCACAAACCTATCCTCACATGTAATAACATGTACGCAATTGTCAGTACTAGTCTTATAGTAAAATGTTATGAGACTTTACTAACAAACACATAACGGTAACTTGTTATTACCCATTGAACTTTTAAAATTAGTTGTTACTAATTAAAAGTTGGGTTTCCATTACCGGTGCTTAAATCTAATTTAAGTCCCATACCATTCGCGGTACGCTTTACCAAGTCTCTCGCAAGTGACTTAGAGAGAGGGTCCGCTAAATTCTCTCCAGACTTCACATATATTATAGTGATCACTCCATTCATTATCAATTCTCTCACATATGTGTGTCTCAGCCGCAAATGTCTAGATTTTCCGTTATAGACATCACTAAATGCTCTAGACATCTTGGCTTGGCTGTCGCAGTACAAAGATATGGCAGACATCGGTTGTGGCCACAACTCAATATCTAATAATAAATCTCTTATCCATTCTGCCTCTTTGCCTACCGCAGCAAGGGCTATGAACTCTGCTTCCATGGTTGAATGTAAAATGCAAGTTTGTTTCTTAGATGCCCAACTTATAGCCCCACCACCTAATGAAAATATCCACCCTGAAGTAGATTTGCATCCAGTTGTACTTGACATCCAACTTGCATCGCAATACCCTTCTAGCACATTTGGATAATCATTATAAACAAGTTTCAATTTTCTTGTCTTTTTAAGATAACCCAAAATTCTCACAATTGCTACCCAATGGTGTGTGCTAGGCTTGGCAGTAAATCTCGACAATGTATTAACCACAAAGGCTATATCTGGCCTTGTACAATGTGTGGCATACATAAGACTTTAATCAGCTAGCATATTCTAGTTGAGCCACGACGCGCCCACTATTTTCTTGAAGCTTCATGTTAGCATCAATTGGAGTATTACACTCTTTTATATCAAGATACTTGAATTTATCAAGTAATTTATCAATATAATGAGTTTGATTCAAGGCATAGCCTTTTTCATGCCTCTCAACTTTAATTCCCAAAATTGTATCTACTTCATTTAAATCCTTCATCTTAAACACAGAAGCTAGATACTTTTTGGTTTCTTCAATACCTTTCATGTTGGTACTGACTATTATCATGTCATCGACATAGAGACATAGAATTACTCCATATTCATTGGTCATCTTGCAATAAACACATTTATCAGCATCATTGTGCTTGAAACCATTAGCTAAGATTGCCAAATCAAATTTCTTATGTCATTGCTTTGGAGCTTGCTTTAATCCATATAAGGATTTAACCAATTTGCACACTTTAGCTTCATTTCCCGGAAGTACAAACCCCTCGGGTTGCTCCATATACACTTCTTCCGATAAATCTCCATTCAAGAAGGCCGTTTTAACGTCCATTTGATGGACATGCAAATTGTATATTGAAGCTAGTGCAAATAAAACTCTGATAGATGTTATTCTTGCAACAGGAGCATAAGTATCGAAATAATCTATACCCTCTCTTTGGGTAAAGCCTTTAGCAACTAATCTTGCTTTGAAAGTTTGTAATGAACCATCGGCTCCGTACTTCTTTCTAAACACCCATTTGCACCCAATTGGCTTAGAACCGGGTGGAAGATCTACTAAAACCCATGTGCCGTTGGACATTATCGAGTCCATTTCATCATTTATTGCTTCTTGCTAAAAAAGCAGCATCACTAGAAGTCATAGCTTCTTGAAAAGTTTTAGGATCACTATCAACGTTTAGAACCATGGGTGTAGAATTAAGTACCTTTTCTCTATTAGCTTCAATCAAGAAAGTAATAGAATCGGGAGAAACAAAGTCAGGACTAAGTGTTTTACTTTTCTAGCACGTTTGCTTCTTCGTAATTCACTTGGTTCACTAACTAGTTTTGTTTTCTCACCAACCCCCACATCAACACAAGTTTGTGATATTTCTACACCAGTTTGTGTTGTTTCTAGAGGTTTTTCTTTAATTTCAGGCTCAACGTACTATGCAAGAACCTATCTTCAAAGAATTCAACATGTATAGATTCTACAATTACATTAGACTCCATATTTAATAATCTATATGCTTTAGAATTTTGTGCATAGCCAACAAACACACTTTTGATACCCCTTGGACCTAACTTGGTTTTATGAGGATCTATTACTTTATAAAAAGCGACACACCCCCACACTTTAAAATAATTCAAGTTTGGTTTCCTTCCATTATTCCAAAGTTCATAAGGTGAAGCACTTAACCTATTAAAAGGCACCCTATTATAAATATGACATGCTGTCAATAAAGCTTCACCCCATAAATTAAATGGCAACTTTGCATTCATAAGCATTGAATTAATCATTTCAACCAAGGATCTATTTTTTCTTTCGGCTACTCCGTTTTGTTGTGGAGAATAGGGGGCTATCTTTTGGTGAATAATTCCATGATCTTCACAAAATTTGTTAAAGATCTCCGGAAAATATTATCCTCCACGATCACTTCGAAGTACTTTGATTCTCTTCTCTTTCTGATTTTCAACTTCAGATTTGAAAAGCTTAAATTTATCAAAGGCTTCATCCTTGGTTCTAATAAGATATACATGTATATCTTGAATAGTTATCTATGAAAGTGATAAAATATCGCTTTCCACCTCTAGATAATTTACCATTCAATTCACATATATCTGAATGCACAAGTTCAAGCAGTTCACTGCTTCTTTCAACTTTAGAAAATGGTTTCTTAGTCATTTTAGCTTCAACATAAATTTCACATTTATCCGCATATTTATCATTGCAACTAATGTAACCATGCTGTGACATATAATGTAAATAACGATAATTTAAATGTCCTAATCTAGCATGCCATAAAAATGAAGGAGACTCAACAACATAAACAACAGAATTCATTTCATTGATAGAGAGTTTGAACATGCCATCACAGGAGTATCCTTTTCCAATGAACACTCCATTTTTTGTTACAATAGACTTATCGGCCTCTAGAACAATCTTAAAGCCATTCTTGCACAACAAATTTGCAGAAATCAAATTCTTCCTAAGTTCGGGAACATGGAAGACATTCACAAGAGCAAGTTTCTTTCCGGAAGTGAAAGAAAATTCAGCGCTTCCCTTGTCGGCAACTTTTGCAGCAACATGATTCCCCATAAGGACTTCTTCGGGCTCGGTCAATTCATTGTAGACTTTGAAAAGAGCCTTGTTGTTACATACATGAATAGTAGCACCAGAATCAAGCCACCAGTCCTTTGTCATAGCCACCGAAGTCATATGAAGTTCTGTTATCATAGCAACAAACTCATTGTTTTCAGCCCCAACCATGTTTACATTGTTTGCGCCTAAAGAACCAATACTCTTGTTGTTTCGATAGCGACACTGTTTGATGTAGTATCCTTTCTTTCCACAATGGAAACAATGGCGAAACTTATTGGAGTTGTTGTCGCCTTTGCCATTCTTGAACTTCTTTTTCTGCACTTGAAGATTATTTGGAGCACCACGAGAGGTTCCAATACCAGCACCAAAAGAAATGTGATTCACATTTGAACCCAAAACTAGTTCATCTCTCGTTCGATTCTCGCACTCAATTTGCATATGAGTGATGAACTGTTCAATACTAAAAGTTTCTGTAGAATGCAAGATTTTCCTTCGATAGTCATTCCAAGTAGAAGGAAGTTTCGACAAGATCGCCGCTACTTGAATTGCATCAGGGACCTTTATTTGCAACTCACTCATTTGGGAAACAAGGACCTCCAATTCTTTGACTTGATCCATAGTTGGCATGTTCATAGAGAAAGTAAACTCAAAAAACTTAAATGCCAAAAATCAATCCGTACCTCTCTTCAGGTTCTTGTATTTCGATTCAAGCGCATCCCAGACCTCCTTTGGCGTCTTGTAGTTCCGATAAACATCATACAGCCGGCTTGTAAGAGAATTCAGAATATGCCCTCTACATAGCATCTCATCGGTGGTGTGCTTTGTTTTGTCGGCAGTTTCTCCTTCCGCTCCGCAATATCATCCGCCTTTGGCTCCTCAATTGGTTGCAAGTCTGGAGCGAGAAGATAGTACATATTCAGAGATGTGAGCAGCCATGACATTCGGTCTTGCCACCTTGGATAGTTCGTTCCGTCGAAACGATCAAGCTTGATGGACTCTTTCTCTTGAAATTGGAAATTCATACTGGAATTCTTTTCTGCCTCCATTGTAAGTTCCATCCTTAGCTCAGTCAATGGCAGCACTTTCCTTTGACATTGTCCTTGTATGGCAGCTGCAGGTTCTTAAACTTGAAATTAATTCTCATGATATCCATGAATTTAAGAGTCTCAAAGTATGACATGTTCTCTTATATTTCTAAGCATTTACAAGGAGGATTTATCCTTCCACTCTTGTACAATCCATCGATTTAATTCAACTCGGTCAAAGTTGGGTTCAGGTTGTGACACGGATTGAACATGTAGAGTCAGAACCCAACCCACCATTTTTTAATAAGTTAGAAAATTGATACTAAAACAAATGGTCATGAATAGCTTCATCTATAATGTCTTCGTTGATTCCATTCCTTTCTTTTTCTATTGTCCAATTCAAATTTTTATCCTAGAAATGAATTGAAGTTCACATTTCTTACCTTGTCCAATAGATTTTGGTTCACATATCTAACCTTACAATTGATGACTTCGTGTGGAAGTATTTACAATAGACATTTCTAATATGACATGAATTGATGACTTCATTTGGAAGTATCTGTAATCTTAATCTTAGCACTTTAAGCGATCTTAGCGATATAATTTACTTTAATAACAATTAAAAGGAGAATAACTTTAAAAATGGAGAAAATCAAGTAGTCAAAGTAATAGTCATGTACATAAAAAAATATGTAAAAGGTACACAAAGATTCAATTTTCACCCCCCGAACAGATCTACGTCAACTATAAAGTAAGAAAACGTTACACATACCCAAAATAACAAAAAAGTAAGCACTACTAACCAATATTCTTTTAACTTTATTATCCATCTCTCGTAGTTTTCTCATTATTTATAATTTCTCTCTTCTACTGACCCATGACGACGGCATAAATTTCATAAAATATTAAATAAGTGAAAGACATTTGGAGTATAATTTAATAAAGAAAAAATGAAATATAGTGGACTATACCAAGGTTGCACCTCATTGTAAAGCACATTAACCGTTGTGTCGATGTGTTTGACTTTTGAGTTGAGTGCTCAAGTTAGAATTATATCACTCTTATAGTGGACTATACCAAGGTTGCATTTATCACATTCTTATAGTTGATTTACCCTCCGACACCTGTTATAGAGCTAGAAAATTCCTTCTTAGAGTATTTTTTCCACAAAGTGAGATTTGATCTTCGAATAAATTTCCAATAGTAATTATCCCATTTTTAAAGTTGGTTTTCGACATCCGAATTAGATTACCAAGTTTAAAATTTCACGTTCTTACAATTGATTTACCCATTCCAAGTTGGAAATATCTAATTTTTAAATTATTTTTCCAATTAGTGAAGTTTGCACTTCTAATTGAGCTTTCAGGTCGGATCTATCCCATCTCTATAGTTGTTTGCCCTTAGAATTCAAATGTCCAATTGGAATTAGTACATTCTTTGATGATTCCATGTAGTAAGGTTTACCCTTTTAGTATAGTCCTTTGAATTGAGTGCTCAAATTAGAATTATATCACTCTTATAGTTGAGTTTACCAAGGTTGCATTTATCACATTCTTATAGTTGATTTACCCTTCGACACCTGTTACATAGCTTGAAAATTCCTTTTTAGAGTATTTTTCCACAAAGTGAGATTTTATCTTCTAATTAATTTCCAAATTGTAATTATCCCATTTTTATAGTTGGTTCGACATTCGAATTAGATTACCAAGTTAAAAATGTCACGTTCTTACAATTGATTTACCCATTCTAAGTTGGAAATATATAATCATTAAATTAATTATTTTACTCAATTAATGAAGTTTGCAATTCTAATTGAGTTTTCAAGTTGGATCTATCCCATCTCTATGGTTGTTTGCCCTTAGAATTGAAATGTCCATTTAGAATTAGTACATTCTTAGATGATTCCAAGTAGTAAGGTTTACCGTTTTAGCATAGACCTTTGAATCGAGTGCTCAAGTTAGAATTATATGACTCCTATAGTGGAGTTTACCAATGTTGCATTTATCACATTATTATAGTTCATTTACCCTCTGACACCTGTTAAAGAGCTGGAAAATTCCTTACTAGAATATTTTTCCACAAAGTGTGAGTTAATCTTCGGATAAATTTCCAAATTGTAATTTTCCCATTTTTAGTTTTGGTTCGACATTCGAATTAGATTACCAAGTTGAAAATGTCACGTTCATATAATTGATTTACCCATTCTAAGTTGAAAATATCTAATTATTAAATTATTTTCTCAATTAGTGATGTTTGCACTTCTAATTGAGTTTTTAAATCGGATCTATCCCATCTCTTTAGTTGTTTGCCCTTAGAATTGAAATGTCCAGTTGGAATTAGTACATTCTTATATAATTCCAAGTAGTAGGGTTTACCCTTTTGGTATAGTACTTTGAATTGAGTGCTCAAGTTAGAATTATATCACTCTTATAGTGGAATTTACCAAGGTTGCATTTATCACATTCTTATAGTTGATTTACCCTCCGACGCCTGTTATAGAGCTGGAAAATTCATTTCTTAGAGTATTTTTCCACAAAGTGAGATTTGATCTGGGAATAAATTTTCAAATTGTAATTATTCCATTTTTAGAATTGGTTTGACATTCGAATTACATTACCAAGTTGAATATGTCACGTAATTACAATTGATTTACCTATTCTAAGCTGGAAATATCTAACTATTAAATTATTTTAGTGAAGTTTGCACTTCTAATTGAGTTTTCAAGTCGAATTTATCCCATCTCTATAGTTGTTTGCCCTTAGAATTGAAATGTTCACTTGGAATTAGTACATTCTTAGATGATTCCAAGTAGTACGGTTTACCCTTTTAGCATAGACCTTTTAATTGAGCGCTCAAGTTAGAATTATATCACTCTTATAGTGGAGTTTACCAATGTTGCATATATCACATTCTTATCGTTGATTTACCCTCTGACACATGTGACACAGCTGGAAAATTCCTTTATTATAGTATTTTTTCCACAAAAGTGAGATTTGATCTTCGTATAAATTTATAAATTGTAATTATCCCATTTGTATAGTTGGTTCGACATTCGAATTATACTACCAAGTTGAAAATGTCACGTTCTTACAATTGATTTACCCATTCTATGTTGGAAACATCTAATTATTAAATTATTTTCCCAATTAGTGGAGTTTGCACTTCTAATTGAGATTTCAAGTCGGTTATCCCATCTCTGTAGTTGTTTGCCCTTAGAATTGAATTGTCAAGTTGGAATAGTACATTCTTCGATGATTCAATTAGTAAGGTTTACCATTTTAGTATAGATCTTTGAATTGAGTGCTCAAGTTAGAGTTATATCACTCTTACAGTGGAGTTTACCAAGTTTGCATTTATCATACAAGACTGAGCTAAATTTGGGCACGAAATTATTTTATACGGTGACTATTTATTAATCATTTTTTAAAATATATTTACCTTCACTTTAATAGAAAACGGTTCTACAACATTCATTTATGTGTCATTTTATTGTATTCATTTCAAGATAATTATTATTTTTGTATATTATTTAGTACGTAACATAATATATAATCCTATAGAAAACTAAATACATACACATATATAAACCTATATATGACGGGACGGGGTCGTCGGGCTTACGGGCCTAAAAGTCAGGCTCGAGCCACAGCCCGACTAAAATATGTCCATCCGTATCCATCATGAGATACTATTAGTGATCATTTGATAGGTCATGATGAATTAGTCTTGACAAATGTATATGATGAGTTTTAAGTTGTATTATATGTAATTTTTAGTTTCCATAAATATTAGTTGGTTGATCCGACACTACAAGAAAGCCTGTTTCTAGCCACGGTAAGCTAGCGACGAATCGCTAGCTCTAGCGACGGATAAAATCCGTCGCTAGTTCTAACGACGGATAAGCATTTCCGTCGTTATGTTTATCGATGGATAGGCTTATCCGTCTTTATTTAACGACGGATAGTCGTATCCGTCGTTAGCACTAGCGACGGATAATCTATCCGTCGCTAGATTCGTTGACCAAAATGGAAAAAGAAATAAAAAAATGGAAAAAGAAATTGAAAAAAAAATAATAGAAAACTGAAACTCTAGAGACGGATAGGACTATCCGTCGCTGGAAATTCAATTTCTGAGAACGAATGCTTCCCTCCCATTTTTCTTCTTCGTCCTTTCTTCTCCCCATTTCGCCCAAGCCATTCGGTCCAAATCTCAACCATTTTGTCCATTCTTACGTGTCCATTGAAGCTCGTGAATCGAGGAGGTCGATTACGCCGTCAATCTCAAATTCCATCCGCTCATTTCTCCGGATTCGAAGGTAAACCCTAATTTTTTATATTTGGGGATTTTGTTACTTTGGACTAATTTGAGAAATTGAATGTAAATGGAGAGTATATAGTACTTAGTTTAGATGTAATTAGGTAATTTTTTACCTTTGAGATGTGCAATTGATATATATTGATTGTGAATTTGAATTTTTAGTATAATGTAAGTATGTTTGTAAGTATGTTGGGCTTTTAATTAATTTGATATTGGTGTATATTTAGTAAAATTATGAAGATTTAGTACCTCGTTTTGAAACCCTAACTTTTTGACATATTTGGAAAATTTAGTTAATTTAGACTAATTTAAGCAATTGTATGTTTACTAGCTAGTTAATTAACTTTGAGATGTGCAATTGTTTGAATTGTTAATTAGTATAATGTTAAGTATGTCGTAGTTTTGATTGAAGTATGTTAAGTATGTTAATTAAGATTTGCAATTGTTTCATTTGATAAATTTATACATGTACTAGATCATAAATTATGAGAATTTAATTAATGAAGTGTGTTGATATAATTTGGTGATTACATTCGTAAAATGCATGTAATTTATAATTTATAAATTCGTATTAAAGGGTTGGAATGCTTTATGTGTAATGGAAATTTTGGTAAGAGACAAAAACTTTATAACATGCGAGAAATGGGAAATGGGAATTGAGTTGAAAAATACGATCTAATCAATTCAAGCGTGTCGTTATATAATCATCCAATGAACACCGATCGTTCATGGATGTACCAAAGATAGTTAATGGCGAGTTTTACCTAGTTTTGTGGAAGGGTTGATGCCTTCGTTACATTTGCCTTGACCTGGACTAATTGTTTGAGTGGGGGATGATGAAGTGCCCTTGCACCCGTATAAATGTAGAAATAAGTAATTTTACCTCGAAGCGGTAGTGGAACATTGAAGCGTAAGGGTTTGTAGGCTGAGTATGGCGTATGGACTTCTCATGGTGAGACATACCTGGCGTTCATGGATTATGAGAATTTGGGGAAGCATAAAAGCGAAGCTGTGATGGGAAGTACTCAAAATACTTCTACATCGATGCTAATAATGATCATGAGCAGGTTGAGCAAATGGTATATGATATTGCGGGTTCGAGTTCATGGACACCGAGGAGCGATGCTTAGGGGGATGCGGAGCCTCCGAATCTGAGGATCGAGTCTTCTTGACTTGATGGAATCCATGAAAGCCGGTTTATCCGGTGTAAGCACCGAATTGTCATTGTTGGCTCGGTTAATGAGTTGTAAGGCTAATGGCGACAATCTGAATCGAGCTTCAATGAATGGGTACAAGTAATGTCGGACTTTGTCGAACGAACCTAGTTCCTGACTTTTACGGTGAAGAAAAAGATCACGAGGATGGGGTTGCCCATGGAAACCATAGATTGTTGTGAGGGTATGTGCATGATTTATTGGGAGGAGGATAAAGATCTCTTGAAGTGCAAGTTACGTGGTAAGGACGGTACAAAGCGTTACAAGGAGGCGCCTCGAAAAGCGTCGAATAAAATCTCCCACATAAGAAAATGTGGTATTTCCTCTAGCACCTCGTTTGGAGGTTATGCGCTTCAAGTGCTTGTCTTGATAAAATGCGGTGGCACAAGGAGAGTAATCCGGTAGAGGGTAGAATGGAGCATCCATCGGACTCATCGCATGGAAACACTTGACGAGCTATCCGGAGTTTGCGGAGGAGCCTCGAAATGTGCGATTGGGCCTTTATGCGGATGGTTTTAGCCCTTTGGAAGTGATGAAAGTACTCTTGTTGGCGATTATCTTGACCGTACAACTGCCCCGGTGAGTGCATGAAGGAACCGTTCATGTTCTTGGCGCTTTGGTGCCGGTCCATATGATCCGGAAGGAAGGTGGATGTGTTCTTGCACCCCTAATCAAGGAGCTGATCGAGTTGTGGGAAAAAGGTATCCCGGATATGATGTGTCAGAAGAAGAACTTCAACTTGAGGCGGCACTCATGGACCGTGGTGATTTTCCGACTTACTCCATGCTATCTGGAAGGAAAACGCGGGCTTTAATGCTTGTCCACATTGTTTGGACAACGAGTGCATTTAGGCGAAGGAGGCGGAAAGGAATGTTGGTTTGATCATCGTGGTTTCTACCAAAAGATCATCCGTTCGGAAGAACAAGACTCAATTCTTGAAGGTCGGGTAGAAATGAAAGGGCCCCGACAAAACTTCTTGGTGCCTGAGATACTTGCGGAGATAGAAAGGTGGGTCTTATGAAAGCGAACTTGGGTCGTAGAAGCATAACGATAAAATTAGCAAAAATTGTGGATGGAAGAAGAAGCATCTTGGGACTTGCCTTATTGGAGCACTCTTCTTATCTCACAACTTGGATTTCATGCACATTGAGAAGAGCGTGTTGAAAACTACTTCAACACGATTTGCAACATTACGGAAAACAAAGGATCTGATTAAATCTAGATCTGAGTTGGATACATTTTGTAATAGGCGGAGTTGACAAAGCGGAATGATAAGGGATTGTGGCCCAGGCGGACTACAATTGACATTGAAGCTAGGAACAAGCTATTTGAATGGGTGAGGGATTGATGTTCCCAAGCGGTTATACATCGAACTTGGGAGGGTGTGTGGATTTGAAGAAGACAAAGATGTATGGATGAAGAGCCGTGATTGCAATGTGTTCATGGAGGCTTCTCCTGTTGCATTTAGAGAACTACTACCTAAGCTATATGGGCGCTCTTCGATCTGAGCTTATTTTCAAGAATTTATGCTCGAGGGTGCTTGAGGATGAAGTGTTAGCAAATCTTGAAAACAACATACCATTGATTCTATGCAAGCTTGCGTATCTTTCCAGAGCTTCTTTGATTATATGGAGCACTTGCGGTTCACCTCCACATGAAGCGAGACTTCTTGGACGGTTCGATGTCGATGGATGTATCCATTGAGAGGTGTGTAATAAAGGCATCCATTTACTTAAAATGTTCTTATTTTGAAGGAACATTATCTTACCTAAATATATATACAACTTTCGGTGTTGGGAAAATTGAAGAAATGCGTCGACACAAAGGTAAGCTTTGAGGGTCGATAGCCAATGCATCGTGAGGCGAGAGCGCCATCTTCTGCAGCTATTACTTTTGAGACCACGTGCCCACTTAGGCATCTAGGCCGGCCAGAAATGCAGACACCTATGAAGTTCAAGAGGATGATGAAGTTACACTTTCAATATTTAGGATCTCAGGTAGACCTATGGTGAAGGAATCTGAGAATGGGTGACGGATAAGGAGGTGAAGCGACCGACTATTATGTCCTCTCGGTATGTCTTTGAAGTTGATGAATTTATGAAGATCTTTGCTAGGTGAGCGACTTACTTATTATAACACATAAATTTGAACTTCTAAGCGCTATCTAATCATGTCATCATGTCCACATCGTTTTCAAAAGCGTTATGCGAAGATGGATCCAAATATGGCGGATGACACACTTGAAGAGCGCTTGAAGAGAAGTTGCCAATTGAATTTCTGATTGGTTGGGGACTATGTCAGAGATCCATAAACCAAGTCACATGTCCTTACTTACAGTCTTTAGCAGAGGGGCCATTCAATCGAATATCCGTTTTCCATTGGATATAGTAAATGGTCTTAGATTTCACACAATGGATTCTGACACGTCCAAGTCTACTAGCAATTGTGGGGTGTGTGTGAAAGGGGCTGATCAAAATGGAGGTGATGATTTGTTTGATTTCTATGGAAAAATTAAGCGAATTATGAGGCTTGAATATGCGGTGTGCCTCTGAAAAGAACCGATTACATTTGATGTCATTGGTATGATCCGGTCAAAATAGTGCGAGGTGCGAGCAATATCAAATGGTTGAGATTAACCATAGGAGGAGGTACCGTACTAAGTCTGAACCTTTTATCTTGGCGAATCGGGCACTCAGTGATGTTCATTGAATATCGAGCCTAAAATGCGATAAAGGTAATTTGGTTGTAGCGATACATACAAGCCCGCTCGAGTTGAAATGCGTTCATAAGGACAAATCAACTACCAACTTCGTACCAAGAAGAGGTTGTCGATGAAACATCGAGAAATCCTGTATGACGCTCGTGATGAGTACATTGACTGCGAAGACATATATGTAGACTTAACCATTGGTGGCGAGGATCGAGTATGTGTGTAGTGTAGAGTAGTATATGTATCTTAATTGTTATATGCTTACTTTTCCCATTACATGCGATTCATGTCTTCATTTATACTAATACAATTTGTTTGAGTTTGTCATGTGCTTTTTGCGGATGCCCGAAAGAAAGTGTAGTTACAGTTCAGCTCTAGTGGGACCGGGGTTCTGTATTGCTGAGAGTAGCCACAGTGGATCGAAACTACTCTCATGTTAGTCGGACTCGATGGATCGAGCATGGGGCGTCTGGTGGTGGTTATGGGCAGGGCGATTACCTTTGACGGGTGTCCATATACCGAGATCGTCGATGGTGCTATGTGGGAGGGGAAGTTGGTGTTGTTCCCTAATGGCAGGAGGAAGTAAGTATTATATATACATTTGTAGAACATAAATTAAGATAAGTGTTTATATATATGTCACATGAATTGTCTAATAAATATATGTACTCTTCTATATGTCATTCATAACTGCAGGTTGTGGCCTCAGCAATCTTCAGACGACCTGCATGAGATATTCAAGCTTAGGAGGGAGTTCTTGGGCCGGGGGCGAAAAGTGGAGCACACTCGAGGCTAAGGCAAGCACTTCTACTTTGATGAGCTTGGGTAGCTTAAATGTTACAATTTGTTGTGGTAAATGTTACAATGCTTTATTTGTAGAGAGAATCGATTAATGAACTAGTTTACTAATTTGTGTGGTATGTTAGCCACTTAATTGGGTGATATGTTAGTCACCATTGTGTTAGTAAATTCTAGGACAATTTGTGTGGTATGTTAGCCACTTAATTGGGTGATATGTTAGGCACCATTGTGTTAGTAAATTCTAGGACAATTTGTGTGGTATGTTAGCCACTTAATTGGGTGATATGTTAGTCACCATTGTGTTAGTAAATTCTAGGACAATTTGTGTGGTATGTCAGCCACTTACTTGGGTGATATGTTAATCACCATTGTGTTAGTAAATTCTAGGACAATTTGGGTGGTATGTTAGCCACTTGGGTGAAATGCACCATTGTTTATCTTGAAATTGTGACCTTGGGGCATTAATTTTTACTTTGAATGGAATTGGAATGTAGAAAAAATACTACATTCCGACTGGCCTTATTCCCGGATGTGGCACATTTTAGAGTTTGGGCTCGACTGTATAGGCATATGGTGGTGACATGAAAAATCTGAGACAAAGGAAAGCCATACAGTATAGGCATATTAGGGACGAAGAGTGGGCTATGTGGCATGAGTATTGGAGCATTAATCACGTCGAGGATCGATCCTACAAAACAGAGCCAAGTTGGGGCGCGAGATGGTAAGGGCTCTGCCGAGCATCACTTGGTCACAGTTGTCACCTTGATCGCGGATGTCGATAAGTATATATATGTGTGTTGATTACAACATGATTTGTACCGTGTATTGCTTTCATTTATACCAATTTACCACTTGTTTGCATTCCTACTAACTTACTAACTACTTGTTGCAATATATAATGTTCTTTATTTGAACTGAACCCAAGACTTGCCTAGAGCAAATGAAGATGGGGAAGTTCAAGAACGGCGTTTGGGTGGACCAGAAGTCCGAGCTTATTGCGGTATGTGTATTTGCTAAGTGTTACAGTTGTATATGCATGTGTATTATAAATTAAATATGAAATTGTAGCTCATTTCGTATACACTTGACTATTACAGAGTGAGGTGGAGCGGATCATTACGGAGAGGCTACTCGAGGGTGAGGAGTTTTCCGTGGAAGAACAAGACCGGATCTTTCTACAGGTCAACCCACCCGATAACAAAGGTCGGGTTTATGGTCTTGGTAGTTATGGCGAGACACTAACGCAGAGCTTCTCCGTGTCCCAGCAGAAATCTCAGGGACATGGTGGTGTTTACACACAGGGGCAGGTCAATCAGATGGTGAATGAAGCAGTGACTCCTCTCCAGACTGAGATTGGAAATCTCAGGGATGAGCAGGCTCGTATGAATCAGAGGATGGAAGAGCTCTGCCGCTTGTATATGAGCCAGGATACCCCTGGCCCCTCGTCTTAGTGATGTTGTGATGTTTTGGATACTTTTTACTTTGTTGGATATTTGGATTTATATTCGGATATGTAGACTTTATTTTGGATAATTTGTTTTTTGGACGAATCGTTGTTGTTAATTAATGCAATTTCCCCTTTGTGACATATCACTATTATATTTGTTGAAAAAACAGGTGAAAATTATAAAATAATTTTTAAAATTTTTTTTTAAAAAAAACAGTAGTTTAGCGACGGATAATTATCCGTCGCTAAACTACGAATTAGGGCTAGAACGCCCTAATTCGTTGTTTAGCGACGGATAACTATCCGTCGCTAACTATGAATTAGGGTAGCCCTCCCTAATTCGTTATTTAGCGCGAATTAGGGCGTTCTAGCCCTAATTAGATTAGAGACGGATAATTATCCGTCTCTAATGGCGACGGAGGGTCAATGACCTATCCGTCGCCAATTAAATCAACTAATGACGGATAAAAATCCGTCGCTAATTCGCCTTAGAGACGCCCGTCATTAGGACGGGCATCTATCCGTCGCTAAGGCCTTAGCGACGGATCGGCAGTGGCTTAGCGACGGATAATTCCGTCGCTAAACCACTGTTTTCTTGTAGTGCGAATGGATCCGATTTAACTTTTATCAATACATTGGTCGGTGTTAGATATTTTGTTAGAAATATCTGTTTAGATTTTGATTAGCAACATGATGACTTATCTTAGTCTCAGAATGGTGATTAGTACTCTTGGTTCACTTGAACATTGTAAAAGAGGAAACCCACTAAGTATGATAGTCTAGCTAATCTTGTATAGGATGTTAGGTCTCAAAATGTAATTTTTATTTTATGAAGAGAAGACCGAAGAAGACATCAATGAAAGCTCAGCGACATTGAAGACTTGAGGAAAAGCACAAGATTGTTGAATCGATTGTTCGGATATCTTAGCGGATACCTTAAAGACACGAATAGTTTCAAACAAAGCGTATCAAGAGATATCTGAGAAATAAGATACATATCTGAAAATAAGGAAAGTGTCCACAGATATCTATTCTCAGATACCTTGAGCTTTAACCACGTTTCTGAAAGAGAAATATATATTGCAAACAAAGTTGTTTCAATAAATACAAGTGGTATCTGAAGAATGAAGATAAGGACGTGCAAAGAATCAGACAACACTAGTCTACGATACAAAGCATAGTTCCGTTGACACTCTGAGGACAAAAGTATAGTACAATGCATTTAATGCAGACGGAGATATGCGAATAAAAGCAACGGCAACCGAGAAGAAGACAAAAGGCTTTCTGATACTATACGAGATATCGATAGTTTGAATTTGAGCTATGGATACTATTCAAGCGGCACTCAAATTCATCTATAAATATCAACACTTAGGCGATTGAGAAGACACCTTAGACACCGACATAACTTGAAAAGCGGTGAGCGTCTTACTCTCTCAAAGCAACTTACTTACTCACAAAGCTTTACATTGCGACCAAAGCTTTTGATCTTGAGTAAACACAAGTTCTAAGTGTCACGATCCTAAACAAGCAAAGCTATACATGAAGGAGTTGAATCAAAGATCAACTATAAAGATTCATTCTCTTGAGCGAGATATCATAAGACTTAGGTCGATAAAATCGAACAAGATACCATCTGTTGTAAAGTGTATTAAGTAACAGTTCACGAGCTATCGATTAAGCGAAAAGTTATTAAGGCGCTCATCGACAACTCGAACCAAACCGACACCATAAGCGTGGAGTGCAGGAAGTACTTAGTTTGAAAATCGGGGAATAACTCCAAGGTTCTGAGTATAGGAAGTACTTGATTTGAAACTAAGGAATAACTCAAGGTCATTGAGTATAGGAAGTACTTAGCTTGGGAAGCTAGGAATAACTCGAAGGTTTACGAGTATAGGAAGTACTTGGTTTGAAAGCCGGGAACAACTTCGGGGAACATTTGGTTGGGAACGATTGTTAAGAATCTTAGAATAGGATTATTGTAAGGAGAACTCAATTATCTGTTCTAGTGAATTCTAGGTCTCGATAGACGAAGTGGATTAGTTGGAGGATTCGCCACCTCCGGATACCACTATACTTCTTTGTGTCACGTTTACGTATTTACATTTTGACACACACACACATATTAAGCTTTACGCACTTATCTTTATTAAGTCTTAGCTTTTCGACTCTAAGTATCAGATATCTGAGAAATAGTTGTTATCGACAAAAGTTTTAAAAGACTATTCACCCCCCTCTAGTCTTTTACTTTTAGTTATCTGGACCAACGATCGGGTTATTAAATCGAGTTTGGAATTAATAATCATACTTTGACAATTTTCTACCAAGAAATTATTAGGCAAAAGACATGCCTTCAAACTCAGTTGTGCCATTACAACAAAGCAACTATTCTACTTCCGTAAGAGTGTAGTTCTTCTGCTACTTTTCATTGAGGTACATACCTAATTTGAATTGGATATGTAATTTAGCAAAACAAATATTATAATCAAAAAAAATTAAGTGGAGTCGATTTCCGTCGAGAGCGAGATTATGTTTTAGCTATGTAGTTTGATAGATTGAGTGCTAACTTTGTAATAATTGAGATATGAATGATTTATAAGTGGATTTGATGTAAAAAATTTAAGCATGAGTAAAAATTAGGAAAATTTTTATTTTACACTAAAACCTTTTGGGCCAATTTGAATTTACACCACAACCTTTTTTTTCTTTGAGTCGACACTAAAACCTTTGTCAAAATTTTGACCCAACACAAAGGTTTAACGGCTGTTAAGTCTCCGTTAGCCATATTTTCAAATTACACCAAAACCTTTGCAAAAATTTGCACTCGCTACCGAAACCTTTGTAAGAACTTGTACTCACTATCGAAATCTTTTCCTATAATGAAAATGTTCATAATTATGGTTAAGTTTACATGATATTGTGATTGGTTATGTTCGCGATGTGAGGTCTTTGTGGTAAGCATGTACAGGAGTTTGAGGTAATGGATGGATCTTTTTCGTTCTATATGGACATCTAAATTTTTTATGTTTGTTACATACATGTAATTAAGTGTGTATAGTAACATACCTTGATCATGTTTATCATAAATGGACTAGTCAAAGGTGTAGCTAGCAAGTCCAAATTAAATTTCAGACACCTTTTCTGATATTTTGTTATTAAAAAGTAAAAAAGTATTTTTGACAAATAATAGAGTCTCTCTAAAACAAATTGGTGATTCAAAGTCCAAAGCACAGTACAATAAGTAATCTAAACTACCATGTCACAAATAATGGTCTTACTTTTTGTGCTTCATATATATAATCAAGAGTCACTGCCATAACATTTTCAAAACTACTACTACAACATAGAAAAGAACGTTTCTCACAAATCTAATTATCAAGAACTTTTGCATATACAAATTAAGTTATTGGAGAATCCAAATAACAATCAAACAATTATCGTCAATCTATCAGATTTGTTAACAATTGCACAAAATATATATCAACCATGCAAATGGAGCGAGAACAACTAAAACAATATATAAATTAGATTAGCATAAATAGATGATCCATGATCAATGCATGCATCGAGTAAAAAAGACCAGGTGATCTTACTAAAACTAGGCTAGCATCTTACTATACATGCTTAATTACATGCGTGTACAAACAAAAAAGAAATAGTGGCATCTACGAATAGAGAAAAAAAACATAACTCATCATTGACCTCAAACCCCCTTTAAACCAAAACTGCAATTAAATACTCCACAAAGACCATCTTTACCGCAAACATAACCATTTGCAATATCATACAAACTTAACCATAATTATGAACTTTTTCAATATAGGAAAAGGTTTGATGGCAGTCAAGTTCTTGCGGAGGTTTGATGGCAGTGCAAATTTTTGCAAAGGTATTGGTGTAATTTGAAAATATGGCTAACGGAGACTTAACAGCCGTTAAACCTTTGTGTTGGGTCAAAATTTTGACAAAGGTTTTAGTGTCGACTCAAAAAAAAAAAAAGGTTGTGGTGTAAATTCAAATTGGCCCAAAAGGTTTTAGTGTAAAATAAAATTTTCTCTACAAATTATCCATGGCCAACAATTGAACAATACGTGTTCTGCGAGAGGCACGGCCGCACCGCAGTTTAAATTTTGGAGGTAATGGAAATCCTGAAAACTATATGACATCATATTGTTAACACCATCATAAACATAACCATATAAAAATACTAAAAAAACTATAATTAGGTGTTAAATTACACAAAATTTGCAGGAGATGTGCATTTTGAGATATGAAAGACGGACTGATGTTATTAAGCATAAGTATATGTTTTAAACAATATCAGTAATGTTTTATAGGTGAACATTTTTAATGCGATTTTTTATGTATATGTTTATCACTGATGTTATTAGTAAAGCACGTTAATGTTTCTGGATAAAACTGTAATGTTTATCGGTCTATTTAATGTCTCTTTAAAGACGGACTCTCAGGAAACTTACTAATTTACTTACGGAATCTTAGATTATATTTGGTGTACTTGATGTAATTAGAATGTGAATGCTTAAGCTGTCTTCTCATTGGATATATATAATCCTTCTAATCGTTCATATCGTCAGTATATATTTTCACTCGAGATATGTTATTATTTGATGGTAAAATTACAATGTATAAATATATAATACTCTTTCAATTATTGAAATGTCACATTTTGCAATTTCTTTTTTAATATGGATAAGGATATTTGAAATAGATAATGTTAAATGAAAGGCAATTGACAACACATAAATCACTTGATTATCTTTGCTAGTTCACGATTCACGGATTAAGGTGTAGGAGAATTAGGAGTGATTTAAGACCTAATATTTCCATCATTTTACACCATTTCTTCTTCCATCATTTAATTAGGCTCTTTTCTCTTCGTTTGAACTGAACTGAACTGATCTGAACTAAATGGAATTGAGCTATAGTACAAAAAAACAACTAAGCATAATAGAACATAACAAAATGGATCTAAACGGAATTGAAATTAATAAGTTTTCAGATGAAAAGAACAGAGCCTTAGTCGAAATCGATCTTGATTCAGTTTTCAACGTATGAATTAATCGTTTATGAATTAGGATTTATTAGTTTTGCTATATGTATTAATTCTTTTTATGGGATTATGAAACAATGTGCGGGATTATGAAACAATGTGCTGAGGTCTGATTCATGTTTGCCAATTTAATCTATAAGCTAGCTAAATTAGGAGGTTTAGATCTTACTGTTATTTTGTGTATGTAGCAATTCCAAAGTTCATAATGTAGTGTTTATCTCTGGTTTGCATTGGATATTAAGAAACTTGATTTGTGCTCATTGTTTTTACTGTTTTATTCTAATGAAAGCTACCGAACAGTTTTCTGTTGGTTTATTAACTTTTATGAGAATAAGTGTATGAGTTAGACTATATTTCCTAAAACAGAGTTCTGAATTTATCTATTAAAATTAGAATATAGTTTCCATGCTTTTTGTATTTGCAAATGAGTTAGACTCATACAACTTTCTCAAGATTGACATTGTTTCATACCATGTAGTAAGCTAGGAAGCACGGATACGGATCTGATATGCATATATTGGGACATCAAAAAAAAAAAAAAAAGGATACGGATATCAGGAAAGATTGCTTCTTGATTTTTTAAATATTTCCTAAAATGAACGTGATTGCTCTCAATATAACAAATAGTGCTCTCGATTAAACACCAGCCTTAATTTTTTTATATATTTTAATAATATATATAGTACTAAATATTATGAAAGTGGAGATGATCCTGAAAGTAATATAAATAAGGAAAGGGGTTGTAATGCAAAACCTGAAAATAATTAGAAGGGCTTCTGCAAAATAAAGAAGAATGAAGGTGTACATAAAAGTCAAAACAACTACTACCACACACAAAACACCATCAGTCCATCAAAGCCGGAGAAAAGGGCGGCTGGACAAAGAGAAAAAAGAAGGGCCGCCGGAATCCGAAAGGGGGTGGATTCAGCAACAGGTAAGAAGCGCGGCTAAAAGTCAGTCTCCAAATTCTGGTTAAATTAGGTAAGTAGGGTTTTCATTTATGGTTTTTCACTTTTTTTCCCCAGATACCGACTCTGTTGGTCTCTGCCATTAAATTTAAATTGATAGCCATTGGAAAATCCTTCATATCTTCATTCGTCTACTAGCCGTATCGACTAAACCTCTCGGTCGCTCGAGTATATCATTTCTCCATTGGAAGATCAAAATCGATCGCTAGCCGAGGTAATTTTTTTGGCCCTATTCAACGACATATCTTTAAACGCTTGACAGGAACATCCATTCAACTTGTTGTGGGCTGGCTTTGACATATGACTGGCAAGAATTTATTTATAGAAATTTGGAGGAGTTTATTTTAGGCCTGTTTATATTGGTAACATATTCTCAACATTATTCTTGTGTCTAACTCTTTGATTATTGGACTGATTTACTTATATGCCAGTCTTCCTATGTATTCTGTAATCTTGTGAATGGATTCTGAACATGATTCTAGCTATTAATAGAATAACTAACTAAATACCGAATCTGATGGGTTTGAGTGTGAATGAGGAGATTTTTCGGGGATATTATTTGGTTGATCACGACTAAATATAGATTAAAGGGTGTATTACAAAGCAACGGGTCGTCGAATGGGCTGGACTTCCATTCGGTTGGCAAACTTGCCTTCTTTATAATTTTTTGTATTTTCTTTTTCAAATAAATCAAATTAATTCAAATAAATTCTCACATTCATTTGAGGGAAAAGTCCTATAGTTAGAATTGAGAATAAAAACTGGTCTTTTAAATATATATATAGATAGATTTGCAATATTCTAGTTCCGATTAGATTATGCCCTAGGCTCCACTAGCTGTGTTTTGGTCCCTGGCCTAACTCGTCCTCCTCTTCTGTTTTGGTCCCCTCAAATGTTAGGGTTTCACATTTAGTCCACATTTTTCCAAATTACTCGTCTTAGGCTTCAGTTCGTACTCTACGTCAGCAAAACCTACGTGAAAATGTATTTGGGAGAAATACGGGGACCGTATTTGCCAATTTGAGAATACGGGGATTGTAATTGTTGAGGACGATGGATTTGGGGGACCAAAACTGCAATTCACCCCTCTGGATTAGGAGATGTGGGGGACATCTCTAGGGCAGGAGTTTTATTGAGGGATTTTATTTTTTTCACTAAAACTAATATTACTTGTAGTAATTTAAGTAGAAAGTAAAGAAAATTTAACACTTCAAAGTTTTTTAAAGTCTAAAGTGAATGAGAAGTTACTCATACAAATAACGCACATTTACTTTTGAAAATCTGTGCATTAAAACTTCAAAATTAAGTGTACTAGATGTGAAGCAATATTAAGATGGATGATTTACTGTAAAGTGTTACAGTGCATACATGAGTGATGACAAATACATAGATTAATTGGTGCATTAGAAGCTTATAACTAACATATCAAGTGAAAAAGCAGCCCATAACTAACCGTGTTCCAGATGGTCGAGTTTTAGGCTTTTAGCCGACAAGGGAACCGGACGTTACAAAATATGTAGAAAAGTCCGGATAAAAATGAAAAAATGATAGCTAAGAGTAGTTAAAACATGGTATATCTTAGCTTGGACAACAATTTGCTAAACCATCATATATGTGGAACTAGATTGAATTGAGAAGGGAAAATTCTTGGAAGAATTAATGGATGTTGCAGTAACAGTGAGAATAACATCGTCTGTGCAGAGAAATTGTGTAAGAGGGAGAAAACGAGTTTTTGATGATTAAAGGCGTGTTTATACTTAAGGCCTTGTGACGTGTTGTTCACTGGTTGGCTGGGATCACGTGGAATGACGTGAGAAGTCGTATAAATAGTGTTTAGCGCTTCTACTATTCATATTCCGACTTCTTGTAACAGAAAATCAGTTTTCCTTCTTCTTCCTTGAGTTTTTTCATGCTCTGTTTTTTTTTTTCTTTCTTCTTCTGTAATCGATATTCTTGGTGATTGATTGTAATTTGTGGTTGAATAATCAATAAGAAGATCTGGTATTTCTCCCGTGGATGTAGGCTATTGCCGAACCACGTAAAATCGTTGTGTTTCGATTGCTCGGAGTGTTTACGATTTTAGGAATATTGATTATTATCCTTTGTGATTACAATTGTTGTTGCAACAGTTGTTGATAATTTGTTCGGTTTGGAGTTGATCGTTATTGTTGATTGTTTGAGTTGATTTTAAGAACAATAGGCAACAATTGGCGCCGTCTGTGGGAAGGTGGAATCAGCTCAAGAACGGTTATGGCAACAATGGCAAGATTTGACATTGAGAAACTGACAGAGAAGATCGATTTCTCATTGTGGAAGGCAAAGATGGAGGCTCTACTGGTTCAACAGGGATTAGAGCAAGCTCTGCTAGGTGATGCTGGATTTCCTAAGGAATTTGATGATCTTTGAGAAGAAGCGTATCATAGGAAAGGCCTGGCTCATGATTCTTTCATTGGGGACAAAGCTACGATTGAAGTGGTTAAAGAAAAGGCGCAAAGCGATTTGGGACAAGTTGGAATCTACGTATCATGTCGAGTCATCTGCAAGTAAAATGCATTTGAAGCAAAAGTTGTTCTCATTCAAAATGAGGTTTGAGATCAATTCTTGATCGAGTTGATGAATTGATATGTTATGTATGGACATTGAATATTTGGATGTGAAGGTGGAAGACGATGACAAGGTGTTGTTGTTAAGTTCATTACCAAGAACTATGAACACTTCATAGATTCCATAGTGATGACCAAGCCGGATGATCTCACATTGCGGATGTTGAGAAGGCTCGAGAAATAAATTGGATCAAAGAATGTTGGAACTCGGCTGACACAGCGGTGAGAGTTTGTTTATCAAGCGATCTTGGAACAAACATCATGCTAATAAGGGAAGATGTGACGGACCAAAGCAACAGTTGAAGGAATCAAGCTCAGCCGCGAATGATAACACAGAGAAGAGGAAGTGCTTTTACTGTAAGAAACCAGGTCACTCACTACAAGAAAAACATTAAAAAACGATGTTATGGGGCGACGGATTTTATCCGTCACCCCATAACGACGGATCGCCTATTGGGGCGACGGAATCTATCCGTCGTCCCAATTCACGACGGATAACAGTTATCCGTCGCTTATTAGCGACGGATAACTTATCCGTCTCTAAATTGGGCGACAGATAATTATTATCCGTCCGAGTTTGACTTTTTTAAATATATATATATATATATATATATATATATATATATATATATATATATATATATATATATATTTTAAAAAAGCTGACGGATAGATTATCCGTCGCTATAAAACGACAGTTCAATCAATCGCCCGAATGAAACGGATCGGCCTGCGGGCGACGGATCGTGTCCGTCGGCCCGAGTTCTTATTTTCCGCAAGCAGAGGGCGAATCCTCATTTCTTCATCTTCTTCCTTCTTCTTCCTCATTTCTTCTTCTCCTCAATCCCATTTTCCGACGATCATCCGTTATTAAGCCCGATCTTGGTGCCTAATCGAGCTCGTGTGACAAGGAGTTTGGTTCTTGATCAATTTCATATTTCTACCGATTAATCAAGGTATTTTTGCTAAAACCCTAGTTTTTAAAAATTTGGGGATTTTGTTTATTTTGATTAATTTGAGCAATTATATGTATATATGATAAGTATGTAGTAGTTAGTTTAGTTAATTTGATCAATTATATGTAATTTGTTCGATTTGAATGATATGAATGTATGTAGTATGTTAAGTTTGGTATGTATGAATGTATGTAGTTAGTTTGATTTGTGTGTTAAGTATATATAGTTAGTTTAGTTAATTTGATATGTTTGTTAAGTATAGAAGTATGTAGTTTTGATTTGATAAATTTGTATGTTAAGTATGTAATTTGATATGAATATATGTAGTAATTGATATGTATAGAGTAATTAGTTAATTTGATATGTATGTTAAGTATATAATATATGTACTAAGAGGTTGAAATGGTTATTATATATGTCGATTTTGTAACACATGAACATAATTAATAATTAATTTATAAGGAACATATAATAATTAACAATTAACCTCTACAATCTTCTTATCCAATTGGAATCGATCTAATAAATTAAATCTGATCTAATCAATTGGAGCGTCTCGGGTTAAAAATAAAGTAAACAATGAATTAGACCGTTCATGGATATACGATAAATGCGGTAAATAATGAGTTTCTAGGAGTTTACGTAGAAGGGTTAAAGGTTTCATCTCGTTTGCCATGGGACATCCGGTTTGTGCGATTGGGGGTTGATAAAGTGTCCTTGCATTGGAAACTGCGGAAACAAGCAATTTATGGCGCCTTCTGCGATTCGAGCACTTGCGGCGTTATGGATTCATGCTGAGTATCATGTATGGATTCATCACGGTGAGAAGCACCGTCCATGGCATACCTCCGATGGAGGGAGAGGCGGGTTTGGGCCGCCTATTGAGTGCCTTTCGCTTGGAACATGTGCATGGTGTATTGGGAGGAGGATGTAGATCTGTTGGAATGAAGTTACGTGGTAGGGGCGTCACAAGTGATGAGGAGGGTGCATGAGAATGAGGAGTTTCATCCGTTTTGTCTCTAGGCTTGTATAACTAGTAATCATTAGTTGATATATATATGAAACCAAACATTATGGTAAAATTGAAGTGATGTAACTTATATTATGTAATGCCTTAACAATTGGTGAAGCTAATATAACTTATATTACGTAGCAATTTATTGAATTATTGTGAAATTGATTTATTACAGTAAATGAAAGACCTCGATCTAATGAATTCAAGCGTGTCGGTTATTATCTAATTATTGATGAATACCGATCGTGGATGGATGTATTATGCGTACTCTCGATGGCGAGTTGATGGAGTTTTCGAAAGGGTTGAAGGTTTCATTGAATTTGCAATGTCAAATCCGTCTTGTGTAAAGGATGGGTTGATAAAGTGTCCTTGTGCAATGAAACGGCGAAACAAGCAATACGTGACTCCTAAAGTGGTAGTCCGACTTGAAGAAAAATGGATTCCTTCCTGCGTATCGGTATGGAATCATCATGGTGAGGAAGCGACCGTCAATACATATGACCAATCTGGACAACGTGGAAGGAAGAAAAAATGAACAAGTCGGGAACAATCGATCTGAAGGCGATGCTATTGAGCTCGAGTCGAACAAATGGTGTGCGATCTTGCGGCGGAGTTGGGGACCGACCAACCTGAAACCGAGGTGGAGGTGGAGGAACCACCGAATCCAGAGGATCGGTTGTTCTTTGACTTGTTAGAATCATCGAGGAAGCGGTTTACCGGGGTGTAAGCTCATTGAGTTGTCTTTGTTATCTCGGCTAATGAGTTGTAAAATTTGGCGAATAAAACGAGCTTGATGAATGGGTTGGCGTAATGTGGGACCTTTGTCTGAAGAAAACCTAGTTCCCTGACTTTACCAAGAAGAAAAGATCGGGGATTAGGGTTTGTGGTAACCATAGGCATTGTCCGAAAATGTGCATGATATATTGGGAGGAGGATGCATCTAATAGAATGCAAGTTACGTGGTAAGGAGCAGTCTGGCGTTACAAGGAAAAGAAGCGACAAAGAAAAATCTCTCACATAAGAAAATGTGGTACTTCCTCTAGCACCTCGTTTGAAAAGATTATATGCTTGAAGTGCTTACGCGGATAAAATGCGGTGGCACGAGGCGAGTAATCTCGGATAATCTTTGAAGGTGGTAGAATGGACCATCAATGAGACTCACCCACATGGAAATCGTTTGTGAAGACATATCCGAGTTTGCGCCAAATCTAGAAATGTCGTTTGGGACTTTATGCGGATGGTTTTAACTTGTTCGGTAGTGAGCGTAAATACTCTTGTTGGCGATTATGCTCCTGCCGTACAATCGCCCCGGTGAGTGCATGAAGGAGCCATTCATGTTTATTGCATTGGTGCACAGGCGAAAGATCCTGGGTGGCGTTGGATGTTTTCTGCAACCCCTAATCGGAGGCGATCGAGTTGTGGACGGATGGCATCCTGCATATGATGTGTCGACAAAAAGAACTTCACCTTGAGGCTCTTCTTTGGACCGTGGTGACTTCCTGTGTACTCCATGCTATCTGAAGGAAAAGCAATGGAAATATGCATATCCACATTGCTTGGAGGATCTGAGATGCATTTAGGCGAAGGGTAGTGGAAAATTTTGTTGGTTTGATTGTCGCCGTAGGTTGCTAGAAAGTGACCATCCGTTCGGAAGAACAAGGATCAATTCTTGAAAAATAAAGTCGACAAAAAGCCCGACAAGACTTCTTGGTGCACAAATTCTTGCGGAGATTGATAGATTGGGTCTTATGAAGGTGGTGAGCTTGGGTGGATGAAGCATAACGAGAAAATTGGTAAAAATGTGGTTGGAGGAAGAGAAGCATTTTACGGGACTTGCCTTCTGGGCGGTCTTCTTATCCGTCACAACTTAGATTTCATGCACATTGAGAAGAGCGTGTTAGAGAACTTATTGATACACTTTGCAACATTGAGGGAAAACAAAGGACCATGCGAAGTCTAGATCCGAGGTTGTCGGCGTGGTGTAAAAGGCTGAGTTGACAAAGAAGGATGAGAATGGTAAGTGGCGGCGTGCTACACAATTGACAATGCTTCTAGGTCGATTTTGTTTGATTGGGTGAGGCATTGAGTTTCCGGATAATTCGCCTCAAATTTAGAGAGGTGTGTGGATTTGAAGAAGACGAAGGTTTATGGGATGAAGAGCCACGTTGTCGTGTGTTCATGGAGAGGCTTATCCGGGTAGCATTTCGAGAGCTTCGCGAAACACGTATGGTGCTATCAAGAGTTGAGCTTATTTTTCAAAAATTTAGCGCAAGGTGGTTCATGATAAAGTGTTGGAAAATCTTGAAAGGAACATACCATTGATTCTATCTGACTCGGCGTATCTTTCCACCGAAATGGTTTGATTCTATGGAGCACTTGTTTCACCTTCCTCGTGAGCGAGACTTGCTGGTCCGGTCGATGTCGATGGATGTATCCATTCGAGAGGTACTTGGAAATTGAAGAAGTATGTCGACAACAAAGGTAAACACAAGGTTCGATTGCGATGCCTACATTCGAGGAAAGCGCAACCTACGCTCTTATTACTTTGATGAACACGTCCTACGAAGGCAATGAAGGCTCGAAATGCGAACATTAAGTAGTTCAAGCGGATGATGAGTTTTCCTATCTATCTTGAGGTATCGGGGAGACCTCTTGCGACTAAGAAAGAATATCTTACGGATAAAGAGTTGAAAGCGACTCGATATTATGTCCTCACGAATTGTCTTTGAGGTTGACGATTATATGGTACTATTTGCGAGGTCGACAACCATTTATTTAAATTTTAATATAGCTACAAGTCTCTACTTCAATTATAGACTTATCATCGAATCGATGTTTGCAGTTTTTCAAAAGCGTTGTTTGGAAGAAAATCCTCGGATGACGGAGGATACCTAGAGGAACTACTTGACTCAAAAATTACTACAATTTCCAGTTGGTTAGAGTATGTCCGAATCCTATTAACAACGTCACATGCATATACTTAAAGGCTCTGCATGAGTCCATTCAAAAAGGTCTACATTCCCGGGTTATATAGTGATGGCCTTAGGTTCCACATTGAATGTAACACGCCGTGGCGACAAGCAACTCAAAGGTGTGTGTTAATGGTGCGAAAGAGTATGGAGGCGCTACTTTGTTTGATTTCCACAAGCTAAAGCGAATTGTGAGGATTGAATATTACGGATTGCCATTTAAGCGAACGCTTCTTGTTTGGCGTTGAGTGGTATGATCTAATCCGAGGTGCGAGGAAGAGCGGCGGTATGAAATGGTTTATGTGAACGAAAAGAAGAGTACCGAACAGTATGAACCATTTATTACGGCGACTCGAAGCACGACAGTGGTGTTTCTTGAATATCAGCGAAAAGCGATAAGGGGAATGGTTAGGCTGCGGTACCTATTACGTTTCGCTCGAAAGTGGAGTACATTGAGAAAGGCGACTCGATTACCAACTCGTACCAACGAGAGGATGTCGATAAACAAGCGAAGATCCCATAGAAGGATGATGAGTTGTTTGATCTGCACGAGGACGATATGTAGTCTTAGAGGGCGGCTATAATGGTATATTATGTATTATGAGTAATTATATGTGTTATTATAATCATATGTATTATAACTCGTACTAACACATTTTATTGTATTTATTACATTTTTTGCGGATGCATGACAGAGGTCCACTATCGTCCCCAGCTACGCATGATAGTGGTGGGTGGGGACACCGTCGAACGAGGAGGGCTCGAAGATCGGGATAGCGGTCTCGGATTCTGAGACCCCGGCGGAGAGAGCGTGGCTGCTCGGCCGGACACATCTTTGGAGGGCGACCACGACGATTGTCCCTACCTCGTGTTCGATCGAACAATCAGCGTCGCGTGGGACGGCTGACTGTGATTTTCCTATTGGTCCTGCCAGTAAGTATTATACATTCTTCTTAAATATGTTAAACATAGCGATAATGATAGTTGACAAGTATAAATTGTTGTACTAAAGTAATGCATATTCGTTTCTTGTATCTTATACATTGACAATGACTTATGGCCTCGGGAGGTGCCTGACAAACTAGGTGACATCTTAGGCGAGAAAACCACCGGGGGTGGTGAGTGTTGAGCCACATCTCGGGCGCATGAGGGCCGTACTTGATGGTGAGGTAAGTTAAAATATGACATTCATTTGTTTGTAATTATAATCGTTTTAATATGAGTGGTATGTTAGCCTTTGTATGTGAGTGGTATGTTAGCCACTTTATTTGGGTGATATGTTAGTCACCATTGTGTTAGTAAATTTTAGGACAATGTGGTGGTATGTTAGCTTCTGTATGTGAGTGGTATGTTAGCCACTTTATTTGGGTGATATGTTAGTCACCATTGTGTTAGTAAATTTTAGGACAATGTGGTGGTATGTTAGCCACTATATGTGAGTGGTATGTTAGCCGCTTTATTTGGGTGATATGTTAGTCACCATATCATTATGTTGTTAGGACATGTATTGACTTTGGATGTTGTATGAAATTGGGAATGTAGAAGGTACTTCATTCCCGTGAGTTGATCCACGATCTGGGCGTTCTGGCCTAGGATCAGCTATGCAGGATATGATGCATGCGTGGAAGGCCATTCGGGATCGGGGTGGCCAATCCCTCCACGAGTTGATGCTGTGAGTGGGCCCTTTGGGATACTCTGGCGCGAAGCGATGTCCGGGCGTTGCTTGGACAGCAGGCAAGGGCATCGATCGTCTGGCGGGAAGGGCCGTTCACCACCTAGGGAGGCGCTCTACTGTCCCTGATTAGTATCAATCGGTGCGTAGATATGTGTTTTTGCAATATAGCATTACGTGTATGTATGAAGTCTCTGTTGCTCTCTTACTTGTAGATGATAAATTGTTGACTAGATCGATTTGATTCGGTGTACGGGGAGGTGACATCAGTATGCCGTCTTCAAGAAGGCCAAGCGGAAGGCGGGGTATGGACCGACTTAGGGCCTCGTCTATTCTTGGTATGTTTATGTTGCTTAAAGTTCATATTTGTACACTATTACAAGTTACTTTTTAAAAGCGATGGCGATCATTATATCTGCTATTTACGATTTGGAGGTTGATGCTTTCGGTGGCGGCAGAGGGCGAGACGGGTGATGTGTTGTCAAGTGAACAAGTTGACAACATCTTCCTAGGAAATTGACAAACCGGACAAGAAAGGCGAATATATGGACTCGGGAGCCTCGGTTTGCATCTGGCTAGTCGGCGTGCTCCTCATCATCATCCAATGATCCAGACGTCCGGTTTACACAGGACCGGTCTCGGAAATGATGCGATCGCGGTCAGGAACATGTTGCTCGGCTAACTCGAAGATGGAGCAACAAAGGGCGAGATGGAGCACCATGACAGAACGAAAGGAGGAGAACGGCGCCGATTCTGAATGGGCGATTCATGTCGATTCGCCATCACCCACCCCACCCCGTCGATAGCTAGTTATGTATCTGTATGTTGGATTTTTTCATATTTACACTTGTTTGGATAATTTCTCGACTCGAATATTACTTTTTATTCATTGAAACATTTTCCGTATTATTGATTTATTATCGAGCATTATATTGATTAAATAGGTGAACTACGAAAAATAAGGATTAATATGAAATAAATAGTGGCGGAAGTAGTGGCGGAATTCACGTGGCGAATTCACGGTGTGAATTTCAAATTAGTCACTAGTCGATAAAATATTTAGCGACGGATAGGATCTAAATTAGCTAAATCTGAATAGAATCTATCCGTCGTTAAATTTCGAATTAAAAAAATAATAATTGGTCAATCCGTCGTCAATCCGTCGCGAATTGGACGGATTCTATCCGTCACGACTCGAGGCGGATTTTCTATCCGTCGCCGATCCGTCGCGGGAGGCGACGGATAGGCTAACTATGACGGATCTATCCGTCGTCTGAGCAATTTATAGTGACTTGAAGAAGAATTGCTTCTTTTAAAGAGGGAAAGGAGAGGAGGAAAGGCACCTGAGCAAGGTGGAGCCAACAATGATTTGGTGAATCCTCGGATGCTTATGATTGTCTTGAGGTACTTTCTATTCTTGAATCAAAGTGTGGTTTGAATTGGATTTTAGATTGAGTTGCTCCTTTCATATCATCCAATTAAAGATTGGTTTGAAGATTTCAAGTATGGGAACATGGGTAAAGTGTTGTTGGGAGATGATTATGCCTATAGCATCAAGGGCCTTTGGTAATATAAAATTTGAAAATGCATGATGGTGTAGTTAGAATTCTTACCAATGTTAGATACATTCCTGACTTGAAGAGAAACTTAATATCCCTAGGAACACTTGATAAAATGGGATATAAGTATGGATCTGAAAATGGAGTGATGTCAGTAATGAAGGGGAACACTTATGTGATCAAAGCTAACCTCATAAATGGCTTTATACATTATGGAAGGTGAAGTGGTATGCAGTATAGCATACATTGTTGCAAATGTTGCACAATGTCAATCTGTTATTCTGCAACATTGGATAAAACACAGCTCTGGCATGAGAGATTAGCCCATATCAGTGAAAAAGGGTTAAAGGAACTATCTAAACAAGATGCCCTAGGTGGTGATAAGGTATCTAAGCTCAGTTTCTGTGAGGTTTGTGTCCTTGGTAAGGCTCACAAGACAAGCTATGAGACTGGAAAGCATCTGACTAGGGACCACTAGATTATGTTCACTCGACTTATGGGGACTGCAAGCTGAAACCTTGAATGGAGGAAAGTACTTTATGACAGTGATTGATGACTACTCAAGGAAGGTATGGCTCATGATCTTGAAATCAAAGGATGAAGCTTTCTCTAAGTTTAGGGATTGGTTGATTGAGATGGAGAATCGGTGGGAGGAAACTCAAGTACCTCGGGCGTGATGAAATTTGGAGTACCTATCTGGGGAGTTTAATGAGTTTTGCAAGGAAAAAGGTATAATCGAGCACAAGGCGGTGCAGGAACCCCTCAGAATGGGTGTGAGAGATCTGATAGGACTATCTTGGAAAGGATCAAGTGCATGCTAATCTTCTGGTTTATCAAAAGGGTTTTGGGGAGAAGCTGCAAACACATCTTGTTATTTAATTAATAGGAGTCCCACTTCTGCACTACATTTCAAAACACCAGAGGAGGTTTGGTTAGGGCACACACCAGTATGATCACTGAAGTCTTTGGTTGTTTAGGTCTTGTTCACATAAAGCAGGACAAACTAGATCTGAGCCCTAAGATGTGTGTGTTTAGGATACCCAATGGGTAAAGGGATACAAACTTTGGAGCATTGACGGAAGAAGTGCATTCTAAGTAGGGATGTTACATTGATGAGAAGATAATGCCTCTCGAACTCGAGTGCATCGGGGACAAAGGCACAAGTGTCTCCTACACAGCACTCTGGGAGAAGGTGATAATACTAAGGTTGGGGTGGAGCATGTGTATGATACACAGGTGCTTGACACTTTTGTTCATGAAAATGGAGAATCCTCAGGCACTGTTGGTCCAACTGTTGGTACCACTGTTGATGCAAAAGTTACAGACAGATCAAGGAGGACTGGCAGACAAGCACCAAACTTGTATGATTTTGGAAGAGTAGGTAAGTCCTACATGGTATCTTATGCACTAAGCATTGCTGAGGAAGTTAACTATGCAGAACCAAACAACTATCATGAAGCTGTCACTTGAAAATAGAAGTCTTTATCGTTGTAAGCTATTCGAGAGGCTGAGTCTCTTAACAAGAATAAGACTTGGAGTATTGTCAACATGCGAGGAATACCAAGTTGGTAGGCTGTAAATGGATCTTTAAGAAGAAGGATGAAGCGGTGTTGGTGGGAAAGTGAGATCTGAGGCAAGGTTGGTGGCAAAGGCTTCACTCGAAGAGAGGGCTTGGACTACGAGAGATCTTCTGTCGTGTAGTCAAGCAGACATCAATGAGAATATTGTTGTCCATTGTTACTCGAGAGGTCTTTTTACTGCAAATGGATGTGAAGGCGCATTTTGCATAGTAATCTAGAGGAGATAATATACATGAGGGTGCGGAAGGTGTAGCGTGAGTAATGGAATCTGAAGGCATGTTTACTCGAGAATCTTTGTATGGCTTGAAGCAATCTCCTAAGCGGTGGTATAAAAGATTTGATGAGTTTATTGTTTGATGGGGTTCGAGAAGCGGCTATAGCGGTTGCATTTACAATTTGGGAAGCGAATCTGAGGATACTTGTACTTATTGCTCTATGTGGATGACATTTTGATTCTTTGGCAAGAGCATGGTGATGATTGAAGATGTTAAGGAGAATCTCGACAAGGAATTTGAGATGAAGGACTTGGGAAATGCAAAGAGAATTCTTGGAATGGACATTTGCAGAAGTCATGATCAACAAGTCACAACACTCACTCAAATGAGTTATTTGTCAAAGGTGCTTCATAAGTATAAGATGCATCAAAGTAAGCCTGCATATGTACCATTGAATCAAAGCATAAAGGTGTCAAGTGCTCAGTGTCCCACAGATGATTCGGAGAAAATAAAATGGAATCATTCCATTTGCAAGTCTTTGTGGGAGTATCTTGTTTACTATGGTGTTTTTAATACCTGTCTTAGCATATTCCATGATTGTTATTAGCTGGTATATGAGCAATCCAGGCTATTCTCATTGGGAAATTGTTAAGGGAGTTCTAAGGTTTATTAAAGGAACACGGGATCATGGTTTATACTTCAAGGTTGCGAGAAAAGCAGATCAGCCATTGGTTAGTTATGTAGATCTTGATTATGCATCAAATCTTGACCTGAAGAAATCAAATTCAAGATATGTCTTTACTCTTTATGGAATTTCATTGGTGGAAGAGTTCTCAACAACTGTGGTAGCTTTATCAACTATAAATGAGTTTATAGCATTGTGAGGCGGTGAAGGAAGCTTTGTGGTTGCGAGGGTATTGGAGGAACTTGGAATTGTTCAGAAATCAGTCACAATCTATTGTGATAATCAGAGTGCTTTGCAATTGGCTAAACATCAGGTTTACCATGAGAGAACCAAGCATATTGATGTAAGGTTGTACTATATCAGAGATGTGATAGCTGAAGGAAGGATCAAAGTGGAGAAAATACACACCTCAGAGAACATGGTTGATAGCTTGACAAAAGCTTTGCAAACTTCAAGTTTGATTTTGTTCAATGTTGATGAAGATGGAAGGTCTACTCAACCTTAGGAGTGTTTTGGAGAAGCCAGATCTAAATTCAATCTAAGGTGGAGATTTGTGGAACTAGATTGAATTGAGAAGGGAAAATTCTTGGAAGAATTAATGGATGTTGCAGTAACAGTGAGAATAACATAAATATCTTGAAAGCATGTAAGAGGAGAAAGCGGGTTTTGATGATTAAAGGCGTGTTTATACTTAAGGCCTTGTGACGTGTCGTTCCTTTGGTTGGTACGGGATCACGTGGAATGACGTGAGAAGTCGTATAAATAGTGTTTAGCGCTTCTACTATTCATATTCCGACTTCTTGTAACAGAAAATCAGTTTTCCTTCTTCTTCCTTGAGTTTTTTCATGCTCTGTTTTTTTTTCTTTCTTCTTCTGTAATCGATATTCTTGGTGATTGATTGTAATTTGTGGTTGAATAATCAATAAGAAGATCTGGTATTTCTCCCGTGGATGTAGGCTATTGCCGAACCACGTAAAATCGTTGTGTTTCGATTGCTCGGAATGTTTACGATTTTCTGGGAATATTGATTGTTATTGTCACTGTGATTACAATTGTTGTTACAACTGTCGTTGATAATTTGTTCGGTTTGGAGTTGATCGTTATTGTTGATTGTTTGAGTTGATTTTAAGAACAATACGCAACAATATATATAAAAAAAACGGAGGGATTTATTCTAAACATTTAGAATTGTATTGTGAAACAGTGAAAACATTCTAATTTTGGTTTGGAAATGATACTTATTGCTGAAAGAGAAAGTGTGAGTACTGTATAAATACCACCATGTCTGCTAACTGTTTGATATGAGCATCTGCAAATTTGTGATTGGAAGCTCCAGATCATACAGCGGCTATTGTCGTGACTTTTTAGTTTTTCTTTTAGCAAAGCTTTTGTGATGATTACGAAGGCGATTAGAATTTATGCCAAATTTCGTCAGCCGGAAATTGAGGGTACCTAGAAAAGCACTAGATTTACCGATCGACGAGTCTTAATCTTGGTCATATCGGATTCAACGTATCCGAAGAGATAATATATTAGAGAGGGGACTAAAGAGCGATTCGGTCTTCTTTAACAGCAATATGGGTGATATGAACGTGGTATTTGGAAGAAAGACACTTATTAAGAAGCTCAATCCGAAGTACAAGGGGGCGGCTATAAGGAGGAATTATAAGAGGCCTTGGGCTACTCTGTTTTTCTATATTATTTTTAGAATATTCTATTAGTTGGATTGCTTAGTCATTAAGTTGATTTACGAACTTAGCATGTTAAGGTTTATGTTACTTTTTCTTCTAATATAAACACATGCTTACCAAGAATACACATCTTTATGTGGTATTTCGGGGATATTATTTTAAGAGGGTGGAATACTCTTAATCAATCGACCATTCATTCTCAAGGTAAGTGATTAATAAATTCTTATGCACTGGTTGATTTACCTGTTCAGGTTGACGTGTTCTTGCGCACCAACTTTGGAGATCTCTCTTTATTTTCTCTTCCCATCTCCGATCGTATGAATAGGTATGAAACATATTTCACCTCATCATCAATTAGCTTAATGTATACAGGTAGTAAATTATTACAAAGTAGGAATGTCAAAAGTAAAATGGCGGCGGTTGTTGTTTTTGACATTCGATCAGAGTAATTAATTTGTTTGTACGTACATTTGTGTTTCTATATTGACATTTGCTATGAAACATGATTCTTGGAATCGAATTTTAATTAAGTGGGGTTCAAGTCAATCTGGCTCCATAAATCGAATGGCAAAGTCGATTTCGTCATGGATGAAATTACGGCTCTTATTTGTTTGCTTGTCAATCGTATTTGACGATAGTGATAGACTTATAGATAGATAGTCCTTTCAGCCGCACTTTCTCCATAATTCTGTTCACGCTACGCCTTTACAATTTCTCACCCTGCTGCCCATATGTTACCGAAGAATCTTGCGCACGAACGACCTTATGATTAGAACGTTCGACATTTTCATTTTGATTCGACCATTGGGTCAAAATGCTAAAAGAACTCGTAACTTGTAAGAGCCTAAGAGCGATTGGGTTCAATTCGAATTGGATATTTTCTTAAATTGTAAGAGCCTAAGAACGCTTACATTGTTTTGTTATAAGTTAGGACTTGGGATTGATTTATGCTAGTGCAATACAACATTCCCACGCCAAAATATATTCCAGTAACATATGTGATGGCAGATTCGTAGAGCCTTCCTCAATTTTCCGTTTCATGAATATCACATTGGCTCAATTGTCTGGATTTTTTTTTAAGAGACAAAAATAGTAGTACTAGATTATTAAATTAGGTCCGGGAAAGGATCACCGAGACCCACCAAAGTTCAAAAGCCAACATCTTCCATAAGATTCCTTTATTTTCGATTAAAGTCTCCTGCATGTACAACCTAGTATTAGGCAACACCAAGTACATAGTTATGAGAGTGACCATAAAGTTCAAGGTGTACTGACATACATATCCATGGAAACATAAGATTCTAGATAATCACACCAGGACCCAAACCAAACTGCTAAAACAAGTTGAGGCACAAGAGGTAGCCTGCTTTTAAGTATTAATCGAGATCATGATAAAGCCGTCGATTCTTGTGAATCTGATCGTCAATCAAAGTAATAAACACAAACACGGTTTAACGTGGTTCGATTGAATAAATCAATCTACATCCACGGAGAATCAGCGAATTTTATTACTCCATGACCTTCCTCAACACAAGCTTCTGAAAGAAATTGACCCAGAATTTCGCCCTGAATTCTACTACACAATTCTCACAACTACAGCTCAAATAACCACTCTTAATCACAAAGAGTAAAACAAAACAAAGATTAATCAGCTCTCTTCTTCCTGCGTTCTTCAGTCTGCTTCTGTTCCTTTTATAAGAAAACAGAGCAATCCTTAAGCTGCCAGAAGGAATCACAGCCGCACGATCTCCTAACTGCCAATTTGATCTGATGGCTCATGCAAGAAGCGTTCTTCCACTAATCCTAGTCTATTACGTTTTCTCTCCAAATTTGGTTAGGAAACAAACAAACTAGAATTTCAATTTGCAACCAGGTCCCTGTGTTTCTGAATCCTTAGAAATCGGATCCTTGTAAAAATGGAATCTTCGAAAACAACCTCAAAACTTCACAATCTCCACCTTGTTGAGAAGATAACAGGAGTAACTTCATTCATCTCACTTTCTCTTCATCACTATCATCCTTTGATGGACAATAGCTCTAGCACACAGTGTTGGCATCCCTCAACATTTTGAGACACCTACTAAATTCAAACAATGTAAGAATTTAGTTGGATTCAGCACCTTTGTCAACATATCTGCAGCATTCTCTAATGTTGACACCTTCTCAATCTTTACTTCACCTTTATCCATGATGTCTCTGACAAAATGCAACCTCACATCGATGTGTTTAGATCTCTCATGAAACATCTCATGCTTGGACATGTAAATAGCACTTTGACTGTCACTAAGTATAGTTACAGCTCCTTGTTGCAGACCAAACTCATTGATAATTCCCTTCAACCATAAACCCTCCTTAACTGCCTCAGTTATTGCCATGTACTCAGACTCAGTGGTTGATAATGCAACCACACTTTGCAGATTAGATTTCCAGCTTATAGCTGAACCAAACAAGGTGAACACATATCCAGATTGAGATCTTACATTATCCGATTAGTGCATAATCTGCATCCACATATCCTAGTATAGGATCAAGTAACCACTTGTCATTCTTGCAGAATTTTATCCCAATATCTATAGTTCCTCTCAGATATCTCAATATGTTCTTCATGTCTGACATTCCAATGATGTTATCCAGGATTAAACATGTATCTACTTGTAACACTTATCCCATAAGCAACATCTGGCCTGCTACAAACCATTGCATACATTATGCTACCAATGGCATTTGCATATGGGATCTTGTTCATATGCCTCACATGCTCATGTGTTGTAGGACTATTCTCCAGTGATAGCCTAAAATGTTGAGCTAATGGAATGCTACTAAGTTTGCATTCCTGCATATGAAACCTCTGAAGTACCCTCCTCAAGTAGTCACCTTGATTTAACTTCATTTCTCCAGCTTTTATATCTCTGTAGATATCCATCCCAAGAATCCTCCTTGCATTGCCAAGATTTTTCATCTCAAACCTGTTACTGAGTTGATCCTTCACCTGATTCAACTCATCCATGCTACTACTAGCAATCAACATGTCATCTACATACAGGAGTAGATATGTAATGACATGTACACCCTCTTTCTTCAAGTACACACAACTATCATATGCAGATTTAATGAAACCAATTTCTTCCATATATTCACTGAACTTTCTGTACCACTGCCTGGGACTTTGTTTTAATCCATAGAGAGATTTCTTCAGTAAACACACATTTTCTTTATTCTCTGGTAGAATAAATCCTTCAGGCTGTGACATATAGATGGTTTCTTCAAAATCACCATGCAGAAATGTTGTTTTAACATCCAGCTGTTGTAGCTCTAAGTTAAATTGAGTTACAATACTTAATAGAATTCTTATAGAGGTATGCTTGACCACAGGTGAGAATATATCATTGCAATCCACTTCCTCCTTCTGAGTAAATCCTCTAGCAACTAGCCTTTCCTTGTACCTCACTTGTTATGTAGTTGTAACTTCAATCTTTCTCTTGTAAATCCATTTACAGCTCACTATCCTCTTATTTTGCGGTTTTGGGACCAATTCCCATGTCTTGTTCTTCTCAAGAGATAGCAACTCCTCCTGCATAACAACCATCCATTCTTGCTTATTCACTTTCGTACTTATACATGAAATTAAAGGCTCTTGGTATTCAATATCATGACAAGTACTTAGTGAATATGCCACCATGTTGCTAAAACCATACATATTGGTAGGGTTAGGCTGTCTCCTCTCTCTATCTCTTGTCAGATGGAAGTTTCTGATTTCTTCTGTAACTGGTACCACATTCCTCCTTGTGTGATTTCTATTCTCAGTAGCTGGTTGTGTAACTTCTGGAGCTTGTTGTTCCTATGTAGAAATACTAGCTGTGGTAGTTGGACTAGTATTAATCCGGGTATGAGATCTCTGTGATGTATTACTCCTCACAGATGAGCTTTGTGATATTTCAACTCCAGTTGAGTTGTTAGGCTGATCACTTGCATCTTGTTGAACATGAGAATCACTCACTGCTTCATGGTTTTCTTTAAATTGATCATTGATTCTCATAAGCTCCACTTCAATCTCAGAATCTTTAAACTCCTTGATATCAGTTTCCAGGTGATGATCAATGTTCTTGTATGGGAACACATCTTCTTCAAACATTACATCCCTGCTAATAATTACCTTCTGAGCATTCTTCTCAATGCACCGACTTGTATCCTTCACACCCTTATGATAGCCCAAAAAAATGCATTTCAATGCCCTGGGATCAAGTTTGTCCTGCCTGACATGTACATATGCTAGACAACCAAATACTCTTAAGTGTGAGTATTCCTTCACAGCTCCATACCAAAATTCATCAGGAGTTTTCATCTGTATGGCTGATGATGGAGTTTTATTGATTAAGTAACATACATGAATTCTGACTTCACCTAGAAAGACTTAGGAACTCCAGCTTGAAACATGATGCATCTAGTTCTCTCTAGAAGAGTCCTATTAATCCTCTCAACTAAACCAATATGTTGAGGAGTACCAGGTATTGTTATGTGTCTCTTAATACCTTTATTCATGCAGAACTTGTTGTATTCCCTTGATATAAATTCAAGACCATTATCAGTTCTCAACACTTTAACTTTCAAGCCCTTTTCCAGCTCAACCTATGCATACCACTCTTTAAATCTAAAGAATGCATCACTCTTGTTCCTCAACACATACACCCACACTCTCCTAGTGTAGTCATCTATCAGTGAAAGGAAAAATATGCCTCCACCTTTTGTCTGCACTTTTGCAGGTCCCCATAGATCTGCATGTATGTAGTCTAGAGGAGCACTACTGGTATGTATACCAGTTGGGAAGAAGGTCCTTTTAGCTTTTCCCATAATACATTGCTCACAGGTTTTTAGCTTCTCAATCTTGCTTCTTCTACTCGATCAAGTACACCTTCTTCTACTCAATCAACCCCTTATCAATTACATGTGCCATTCTCCTTTTCCATAGCTCAGTATCATCCATACTAGCTACAGATACATCACCAATAATAACCAAAAACCTCATATAGTAGAGCTTATTCCTCCTTATACCACTCATGACAGCAAATGCATCTTTATTATACAGTAAGCACACCATTCCCTGAGCTAAATCTATACCCTTTATTCTCTAATGTACCAAGAGATATTAGATTTCTTCTGAGCTCAGGAATATACCTGACATCTGTGAGTGTCTTCACAGATTCATCATCCATTCTCAGCCTTATGTCACCAACACCTTGCCAACACCTTGAATGTTGCATATCATATCATTCCCATAAGCATATTGCCTCCATAGCTAACATCCAACTTGGTAAACCACTCCTTATATGGACAAATATGGAGTGTGCATCCAAAATCAAGAATCCATTCATCATTGGCTTGATCTGTGACATTTAACACTCCTGGGATATTTATCACCTCATCGGGAATGTGTTTTAAAACTCCTCCTGGGATATTTATCACCTCATCTGTGATATTTAACACATCCCCATCATACTCAATATTCCCTGCAAACTCATGGGAAGTACTCCCTCCACCTCTATTGTCTTTTTGTCTCTTTAACAAGAAACAATTTTTCTTTAGGTGACCAGGTTTCTTGCAGTGATGACAAATCCTGGTTTCCTTGTTTGCAGAACCACCACCAACTGGTGCTTTACCCTTGTTCTTCTGGTATTGTGGTTGAAACTTAGGCTTGTAGTTATTGTTCTTGACCATGACACCCTCACCAGATGCCTCTACCTAGCTGTCTCCTTTTGTTGCTCCTTCTGCCTGATTAGACATTGAACTTCCTCCAATGTAACCTTCTTTTGGCCTGTGAATGCTATTGCATCTCTGATGCTTTCATAAGACTTAGGTAGGGAATTAAGCAAAATTATTGCTTTATCTTCATCAGGAAGTTTCGAATCTTCTATGCTATCAATCTCATCAAGAGTTTTGTTGAACATAGCCAGTTGCTCAAGAATGTTCCTATCTGGATTCATCCTGTAAGAATACAGTTGTGATTTCATAAATAATCTCTTAGCTAAAGATCGTGTTTGATACAACGATTCTAGCTTCTTCCATATATCAACTGCAGTTTTCTCCTTAGCAACCTCCCTTAATGGCTCATCACCCAAACTCAATATGATTGTACTTTTGGCCTTCCCTGAGAGAATCTTTAACTCATGGTCTGTAATTGTTGCAGGAACTTACTCTGAGCAACAATGCCATCTCCACGCCTTGTTGAATCAAGATAGCCTCCATCTTGATCTTCCACAGTGCAAAATCGTTTGCACCTGTAAACTTGTCAATGTCAAACCTTGTTGAACCCATAGTTGATCACAACTCCGTAATCACTGATCGGACACAGCTCCTTCTTCCCACATACGGCGCCACTTGTTAAGTATTCGAACCAAGATCGCAATAAAACCAATCAACTACTTAACAAACATGTACAATCATCAATCAAAGTAATAAACACAAACACGGTTTAACGTGGTTCGATTGAATAAATCGATCTACATCCACGGAGAATCAGCAATTTTACTTCTCCACAACCTTCTCAATACAAGCTTAATTCTGGAGAAATTGACCCGAATTTGTACGAGATTCTACTACACAATTCTCACAACTACAGCTCAAATAACCACTCTTAATCACAAAGAGTAAAACAAAACAAAGATTAATCAGCTCTCTTCTTCCTGCGTTCTTGATGCATACATTTCCTTTTATAAAGCAGAGCAATCCTTAAGTACGCGAAGGAATCACACCATACGATCTCCTAGCGCGATTTGATCGATGGCTCATGCAAGAAGCGTTCTTCCACTAATCCTAGTCTATTACGTTTTCTCTCCAAATTTGGTTAGGAAACAAACAAACTAGAGTTTCAATTTGCAACTAGGTCCCTGTGTTTCTGAATCCTTGGAAATCAGATCCCTGTAAAACTGGAAATCAGATCCCTGTAAAACTGGAATCTTCGAAAACAACCCCAAAACTTCACAGTTGCAATGTGATCACTACCTTCTTTAGACAAAATATCAGCCACAAAGTTGGCTTCACGATGAACAAGCGTGTCTGAGCTTCCACAAAGCGATCCGTTGATCCCTAATCTCGTCATGTGTAGAAAGATTGGCACCCTGTCCCAGCAAACATAAGAATATGAGTATAGCTTAATCAAACTGCCGCAAGTAGCCAAATTCCGCTATATTTTTCATAGCAATTGTCAACATTGTTTCAAAAGTTTAGATTCGCAACTTGTTCGTTTAAATATATACTCCCTCCGTCCCAGAACAAATGTCATGTTTGGTTCTGGACACGGAGATTAATGTGCAGTGTAAATGCTGGGGGACAAATGCACATGGATTGCAAATGGGTTGTAAATGTTGTCGAAAATGGAAATGTAACATTTGTAGTTGAACAAATATAAATGAAATATGTGACATTTGTTGTGCGACGGAGGGAGTATACAAGTGCAACTATAGATAAATTCCCTTTGACGAAAGAACAGGTAGATAACAATATTCCTCATCTTTTTGTTTGTATTAAGTGAGGCAAAGGTAATCTTATTCTCATTTCATCTAATCTAGTCTCTACATATATTTATATCATTCATATGTCACATATTGTATCACAACAATACACAACCGGTGGAAAATAGAATTGGTCCCAAAGAACATATTCCAACTTGCATGAGATGATCGGACCTACCTCTATAAATGGCATTGCTTCCACTCCAACCTTTCACCATCCACAAACTAGCATATCTCACTATAAATTAATATGGGGGCAAGTTTTTCTTCTCATGAGATCTATTCTACTTATGGACCACCAAGACAAGCACATACTGCCTTATCGGTCGTCTCGCCACCCAAGAGAGGCCAGGCCTTCATCTCGCCACCCAAGAGAGGCCAGGCCGTCATCTTGCCACCCAAGAAAGGCCAGGCCGTCATCTCGCCACCCAAAGCAGGTCAAGTTATTGCATTCTACTCCTCTGCGAAATGGAGAAACTATTTTGAAGCCACAAAACAAACCTCAAAACTGGTAAGTTCACACTCATGACTCATTATCGCAATCCCAGACTCGTTACTCTGGAACTTCATGTAATATCTCTGATATGAATGTCTGCTCTCTGTTGAAGGTTGTCGTTGACTTCACTGCTAAATGGTGTAAGCCTTGCCAGATCATTCAACCTGCGTTCAATGAATTTGCTGAGAAATATACTGATGTTGAGTTCGTCAAGATTGATGTAGATCAGTTGGTGGTATGCTAGTTTTTTCAATCAAGATAACCATAAGTTAATCGATACTTACTGTTTACGAGATGATTGTTACTGATATATAATCTCATGAACAGGATGTGGCAGCAGGATTTGGAGTTCATGTCATGCCAACGTTCATACTGTTAAAGAGAGGCAAAGAAGTTGATAACGTAGTCGGGGTCAAGAAGTATGACCTTCAGAAGAAGATAGAGAAATACAGGATCTGATTCGAATAATCAATGAACCTCAAATAAGTTATTCTGGCAGACTGGCACTGACTGAAGATCAAAAAACACTAGCAGAGTTGTGCACCATCTGGTTGTGCTCCTTATATTTGATGACTTTTTTCTCTCTTGGGCAAGAGCAAAATGCATTGAAATGAACATGGTTTTGTTCTCCCATGTTTGATGTATTTGATGATTCTTTCTTTTTTTTTTTAGCGTGTAAAGATCATTGGCTGCATGCTGTTTCCATCACACCTTGCTGCCAATGTTTTTTATTAAGTGTGTAATGTTTGATTTGGAAATAAGACACCAATGGTATGCAACTCCTCACAGAAGTGACCTAACTCAATAAGACACCAATGGTATCGAATTTGTGAAAGATAACACAAGTAAAAGAAGCGTAAGAAGCAAGCGTGCACAACTCAAGTTCTTCACACAACCAAGCTATGGGATTTTATAGCATAATTGAGAAGCATTATTGGATTTTACAGATTTGGCATAAATGCAGATTAAAAGAAAACGTTTGGCAGCTGAAATAGCAGCCAAGTCCGAGCTAAATAACTCTAAACATAGAAAATAGAATCTCAAAACTATTCTCCTACTATGCACAACAGCGTTTCTAGTCTGCATAGGTTAAAAACTATGTACAATTGGTCGACTTCATAACTAAACTTGACAGCAAATCATAACTCATCAACCAGAATCCAATGTTAATAGGACTTCCGGCCCAGAACCCTCCTCAAATCTGATTTTTGATCTGCAGTTAATCTTGAGGGGAACTTCACATCAAACTTGATCCTCAAATTTCCATATCTGCCAGGCTCTTTGGATATGGGCATTCCTTCATTTTCGATCACCATTTCATGGCCAGGTTTGACAATATAAGATACTGTGACAGGTAAATCTCTTCCATCCAAAGTAGCTATGTGGAGGGTTTTCCCTGTGAGAGCATCAACTAGAGAGATCTTCTGGTGGAGGATTAGATCATTACCATCTCTCTTAAAAACAGCATGGGGCTTCTCATCAACAACGAAGATTAGGTCTCCTGGGGCAGCACCACGGGTGTGGTTCCCCTTTTCAGGGAAGGTGATCTTTGTACCCTTTTTCCAGCCAGGTTTAATATCTATAACCAATACCTCTTCAACAGTGCTTGGTTTGCTGTGATAACCACTCGTTTGTAAGTACAGACTTAAAGAGGCAAAAATTAAAATAAAAGAAAACGGAGAAAGAAAAAATCAAAATACTGCACATAAGAATCATTGCATGCATAACACGGTAAGAGTTTCAAATCCTGATTCAATATCCATGACCAAAGATGGAGACAAGATATATCATATTAATACAGACAAACACAAATGCTGTGATGCTCTTTTAAAATCGTGATGTATCAATAGATCCAAAGAAAACAGGAACTTCTATTATTTGGCATCCCGTGAGTCTTGTGCAGATCTAAACTAAGTTTTGGAAACTGGATGTAGCCTAATCTCTACATATGATGCAGGCATATCAGTCATTCATCCTAATGGATACATAAAAACTCAGCAGTACAAAACAATCTAAAGTAACTTAAGTAGAGAATGTATGGAAAAATTTTCTGCTACAACATAAAAGGTCAGCAAAGCTTAAAGCTCAATTGTAGATAATGTCTGAGAGTTGATACGTGGCAAAAACCAGTCTGAAAAGACAATTTATCTCAATGCCATACGTTACGAAGACTTATTTGAATTCTGGAATTTGAACAGGAAATGCAGAAACATATAAATCTATCATCCATGAAACAAGAATCATAGGTTCGACTTCAAATTTTATTCTTATATTTAAGTTCAGACATCGAAGTACAAAATATGTTTTGGGTCTTTGATTATCACTTTAATATACTGACCAGATTAAAGGAACGAAAATCAACTAAAACAGAAAATTACAGGTTCAGTAATAAACGGAGAAGAGCAAAAATTAGCAAATTGGCTCTAATAGTGTATCGCTTGAACCACAAAAACCATGACTCCAAGCTAAAGGACCCCTTGCAAACTTCATCGTGCAAATCTCATAGCAAACCATTATTTATTAGTCTGTGTGATTCAATGAAGATGTAGGGTCCGAGAAATAAGACTGTTTCTAATCAAGTTTACCAATCAGAGAATTTATATGGGGAACCAAGTCTGTTACCATTTAATTAATTGCAACATCAAGTTCACATATCTGTCACTGCACCATCACATGGTCTATATGAAAAATCACAGTTTGATATGGACAACTTAAACGTAGCAGACGTGTCAGAATTTCAAGTAATTACAGGAAAAGAAACATCCAAGTAAGTATATCACTAGGGTACTATTAAGATAGTGGTACGGGGTACGCGTTCAACATATAAACTTAGCTTCAGCGCTCATGGTAGGGAATTTAATTATAAATTGTCATATCAAGATCTCCATGGAGCTGTAAAGTTGAGCTGTGACCACTCACTTATGGCAGTATAAACATTGCAGATAATATCAATCCGCAACCGCAACTATCCTCAAGCTGAAACAGCCAGGAATTTGCACGCATAAACCCATAATATTAAACAGAAGTGAGAACCTAACCAAAATTGTGCTCAGAACCATTGACATGTACAGAAATTAGAACACCACTACAGTATGGCCTAAAGAAATCACAATCGTTAACCTTCAGAAATGTCCAATGATGAATACTCAGCTAACAGAATCAGATTCAAAGTGACAAAACTAGACAATTAATAACATCTCAATACTCAGTTAATAGAGTCAGACCTGGATGTTTGTCACAGATTTCCGCGTAATCTAATCTGCCACTTACTGAATCATTCACATTAATTACGAACTTTATCAACAAAATTCACAATCAACAATGCAAACGCATACTGAATCTCATCAATCAAAGTTACCAAACACAAAGTTAAAACATCCAATCACACAGCTACCAAAATCAATCACTAAAAAGTCAATCAATCAGAAACCAAAAAAAACAACAAATCAGATCACCAAAATGCAAAAAACGAACATAATTACCCAGATTGATCAAGCACAGTCCTGGACAGCTTCATCTTCTTCCTGAAACCCTTATACAGCTCCTCGAGAGTACACGGCAGATTCTCCTCCTTGGGCTTATTCTTCCCCACCTCACCGTCGCCAAAAAACTCATCGAAGATATCCTCCGCATTCCTCGGCCTGAACTTGTACCCATACCCCCTCGCCTCCGATGTCGGAGTCGTCGGCGTGTAGGAACCGGACTTGAGCCCTTCCTCCCCGTACGTATTGTAGATCTGACGCTTCTTAGGGTCACTGAGCACATCATACGCCTCACTAATCTGCTTGAACTTGGCCTCGGCGAGCTCGGTGTTAACCGCGTTCTTATCAGGATGCCACTTCATCGCCAATCGCTTGTAGGATCTCTTGACATCCTCATCGGTGGCATCGCGGCTGATTTTGAGTATGTTGTAGTAGTCGACGCCCATTTCTGGAAGGCGACTTGGTGTTTTCCGGTGAGAGCTAGGCGCAGGGTAGTGGAAAGGCGAGTGGTGGAGCTAACGTGCGCATATAGAGGATGAGATTTGAAAAAGGGAGTTTGTTTTGTGAAAATGATTATGAAGGAGGAAGTTAAGTTTGTTTTTGTATTCACTCACTAGAAGGTTGGTTTGGTTGCTTTGCTTTGGAAGAAAGTGACGGTAGAGGCGTGAATTCCTAGGGCGTGTTTGTTTGGGTTTCATTGGAATGTTCCTGTTTAATTAATTAAATACAACAATAGCTTATTTATTATTACTGTCATTAGTACTCTTAACTGTTTGTTATACTTGGTCATAACTAATTTTCCTACTTTTCCTCTATACTACACTCCTCTAACTAATTTCCTATTTTCATCCCCACATTTCACTATCACTGCTGCACCCAAATTGACTGACTATTTCTTTTTCCATATTGAGTTGATTTCAAATTTCCGGCTCATAATTTTGATTTTGGGTCCAGCATAAATAGTTGATAACTTAGAGGTTTTGATCGGATAGTTTCTAAATTAGTTGTTAGATGCTTATTAAATTAATTAGTTATTAAATTGATTTGTTAAATGTATAAAGGTCAGTCGGTTTATAAGCTATCAACTAAGTGTTCAGGTAACTATTATGTTTATAAAACTAGATGATAAGCTAGTTGCTAACTCTTGAGGTAGCTTTTTTTTTTTCAAGTGTTCGATAAATCAATGGCTAATTTATATGACTAAACAAAACTAATCATATAGTTTGTTTTTCTAAGAAACTAGCTTCAAGTGGAAACATATTTATTTTGAAAGTGAATTTATGGAATGTATAATTTGCCGGATAGTTAGTGCTATGCATACACGTAATGGAAAATGAAAATGATTTAAGTTATTTGTGATGATGGGGTTACAATCATAAATAGTTTTAACGATGGCATAATTCAAACCAGACATAAATTCAGTTATAGTCCAACAACTCGAATTATAGCCAATATGGTCTGTATTTAATGATTACCAACCATAATGGAAGTAGTATCAACAAATATAAATACATTTTATTTTTAGCCAATGTCATCTAGTTCGACTGGATAGGAATAGCCAAATTGGCATTAGTGACTTAAGAGAGAATGGGTTCCAAATTATGGTACTCTGAGTTAAATTCATATAGATTAAGTATATATTGATTATTTATTATTACAAAGTTTTAAAAGATTCACTTGTCATTAAAGAAAGTCTAAGAGTCTGAGTGGGTTCAATTTTTTGAATTTTTAATCTATTTATTCAATTTCACGGATTAACGGGTTGCTGACTTGTAAGGCCACATGTTACACGACTGTTCATCCATGTCTCACCGTCCAGCCAACTTGGAAGAACAACCGCTTGACAGATAGCTTTTCTTCCAAGTTTGGTTGGACGACCAAGTATGGATCCGCGGATTTGGGAGCCAGAATAAACACTTTACACTTGGAAATGGAATTAGGATTAGGAACCTGGTAGATTAAGGAATATGGTCATATTTAAGATCAGAAATTGTATCCAAGGATGTAATCAATATGGATATACTACATAGACTATAATAATACATACTCGGGCTTCTTGACTCGAAGAATTTTTTTTGTCTTCGTCTTCGATTTCTCAATGAAAATGGATAATTGTTGTTGATGATTTATGAAGATTAATCCATGAATAAAAATTAATGATTTAGTATATGTTATTTTCGTCTGATCTGAATTGAATGAAACAGATTGAATGAAACGGAACTGAATTTATTTTTAGTATAAATAAACAACTAAGTAGAACTAAGTCTTAATTATATAGAGTTAGAAAATAATATTGGGGTATTATGTAAATTTAAAAGTTTTAGGATTTGTCCTGCAATTAACATTAACTAAATTTTATTACAGTTATCAGGTAAGTTACCAATCAAATTAATTATTATTTTTTTTAGGAGAGTTACCAATCAATATCTTTAAATTTCATCCCGAATTTGTTGGACAGTACGAATTCAGAATGGCGACGGTTTTAGTCACCGCGCCACCAGCGCCGCCGCATCCGACCACCACAAACCACCGTGTGGTCGACATCCTAACCCAATCCACGACCGTCTCAATCCCTCACCTCAAACAAATCCACGCCCACATCCTCCGCACTTTGCCACCACCTGACCAGAGTCACGACACACTCTTTCTCCATAGCAGATTTCTTCACTTCTCCTCCTTAATTACAAGACCTCACCTACACTTCCCACCTCTTCCACCAAATCCCCAACCCCAACACATTCATCTACAACACTCTCATCAGAGCATATGCTCATAGCAAACTCCACAAACACCTTGCTTTCCCACTTTTCAAGGACTTGCTGGATAACCAGACCTTACTTACTGATAAGCATACATTTCCGTTTGTACTCAAGGCATGTGCTTACATGTTCGCTTTGAGAGAAGGGGAACAGGCTCATGCTCATGTTCTCAAACGTGGGTTTACTCCAGATGTTTATGTTAACAATAGTTTGATTCATTTCTATGCTTCGTGTGGGTGTTCTGAGAGTGCCAGGAAGGTGTTTGATAAAATGCCGGAGAGAAGCGTGGTTTCGTGGAATGCAATTATCGACGCGCTTGTGCGGCTGGGTGAGTTTTCGGAGCGTTGAGGAGATTTGGGGAGATGAATGAATGGTTTGAGCCTGATGGGTACACGTTGCAGAGTGTGATTGATGCTTGCGCTGGTTTGGGGGTGTTGTCGATGGGGATATGGGCTCATGCTTATGTGTTGAGGAAGTGTGGGGTTGGTCCTGGTTTTGATGTTCTGATATATACAGAACTCTTTGGTGGAGATGTATAGCAAGTGTGGGTCGATGAGAATGGCCTTACAGGTGTTTCAGGGGATGAGTAGACAGGATGTTAACTCTTGGAACGCTGTTATTTTAGGTCTCGCAGCACATGGAGAGTCTGAGAGAGTCTTTAAGTACTTTGATCGGATGGTTAATGAAAGAAATGTGCAGCCGAATTCGATCACATTTGTTGGTGTCCTGAGTGCATGTAATCATAGAGGCTTGGTAGATGAGGGTCGTAAATATTTTGATATGATGGTGAACCAGTACAATATAAAGCCAGTATTGCAGCACTATGGTTGCCTAACGGACCTTCTAGCACGCAGTGGAAAAATTGACGAAGCACTTGAAGTTGTGTCGAACATGCCGATGAAACCTGATGCTGTAATTTGGAGAAGTCTTGTTGATTCGAGCTGTAAGAATTGTGAAGGTTTGGAGCTTTCTCAAGATATAGCAAAACAGATTATGGCAGCTAAAGGGAGTGGAACAAGTGGAGATTATGTTCATCTTTCGAAAGTATTTGCATCTGCAGATAAATGGGACGAAGCCGGGTTGGTCAGGAAATTGATGAGTGACAAGGGCATTAACAGAGAGCCTGGTTGTAGTTCTATTGAATTGAACGGCATTGTTCATGAATTTTTCGTAGGGGATACAACTCATCCGCATACCAAGGAAATTTATGAGTTCTTGAATGTGATTGAAGAAAGATTGAAGTTAGCTGGACATGTTCCCGACTTCTCTCAAGCAACATTGGTTGATGAAGGTGATGAAGGGAAAACAAATACGCTCAGTCTTCACAGTGAAAAACTGGCCATTGCTTTTGGTCTTATAAACTCGAAACCTGGGGCAACGATTCGTGTTTTTAAGAACCTGCGCATTTGCAGTGACTGCCATAAGTTCACTAAATTAGTATCCAAGGTATTTGATGTAGAGATAATCATGAGAGATCGTCTACGGTTTCACCATTTTAGCAGGGGTCTGTGTTCTTGTAAAGACTTCTGGTAAAGGCGGTTGTTAGTATTACTGGCAATACTCTTTGAGTCTGGCCTCTATTTGTTGGACAAAGTAAAATATGTTGATTTGCAGGAACCACTAGTGCTAATGTGCTATATGTCACTTGGAATATTTAGAAAGCATGAAGCAATCTCATAACTCATAATAAGTCTGTTCAACTTGAATTCATATTTGTTGTTGGAGTAAATTTCGAAGCCATATTTCACCTCATGCTTTGTTGAAGGAAGCTACAGAGTAGCTTCAACAATTTATTTAGTAAAACTAATTGATAAACTAGTTAATACCTTATTAGGTAGCCAAAACCGAGAGCTGGAAAGTTGTGCGAAACACATTGATTGTTTATGTTATTAGTTGTCACGTAATCTCAGGTCCTCATGTGATGTTTATGATTTTGATCATGCATGTGGTGGGTGAGCAACCTTCCTACTCCATTTATTTTGTGTAATTATGAAAAAGAAAGATATATGAATTCTTGCGTACGTAGAACTATAGAAATAGTCATTTGTAGATAACCTTGATGATTAATCTGAATTGTCCCTTCGATTAAGATGTTCCTATCATGCTTGATTGTCCTTGCTGTTTTTAGCAAAGTGGTTTTGGGTACACTATCATTTTTGTCCAGCTATTGATTAAGGTATTCCAGGCTTTTAAATACATAAAAATTAATCTCCATTTGACATAAGTATGTAACAACTCTCCATAGAAGTCCGAGGTTCCAATAGACTCACCTAACACTCGTTCGCAGATTTATTACATGCAGATACAATCATCCACAGCCAAGCCAACACAAATGGCGATGGAAGCTAGCAAGAACTGCTATATGCTGTGCCTTAGAACACTTCATTCTATGTTTCTAGATATATGCCTTATAACCATATGCATTTGATATCGCTTTAGGATTAACAAGCTTCGCATTGAAAATCGCTTATTTGTCTCTGGTTTATTCTATGCTAATACTCCTGCTTCAAGCTGATCAATACCTGCTCATACAACAAAATGCAGATAAAAGGTGTCAAAATCAAAGACCATCTAATTCAATCTTATGACTGTAATATATGAGTTGAGCTAACAACAGGGTGGAACAAGCAAGAAACTGAAGATAAATTTAGACTTTAAAACCGATGTTCAGAATGAAATTTTACCTTCTGAGGATGAGGGAACCACAACAATGTGCATAGTTGCATTATTGGGAGGAAGTTGCAGACGCAGAGGATATAGCTTCCCATTAAGAGGACTGCGCGTGCATACTGTGATACCATCAAGTCCTAACTCTGCCTCCAGCCTCTTTGTCAGCTCTTGCACCCCATTTCCCTTGAATGTAATGCATAGTTCCTCAAACCCCTCGTCTATCTCTCCATGTTCATTGGCTATATGATAGTAAATTAACCGTCCATCTGAGCCCTTTGGTGGTGAGTGAACCATTGAATCATTTGACTGCACAATACCCCCAAAATGTTACAACACAGCATACACAACTAAGACATATCCCAATATATTGAGTAACTAGAACCCGATTTAGACCTTTTTTTACTTTAGATACCACTTGTTAACCGAAGAATATGCTAAAATTAATAATGTGCACCGTGTAGAGTCAAATGATAACCTGAGAGAGACCAATGCATAAACTACACAGACCATATATATATCAATTGCCCAAATGCTTCGAACATCCGAGCATCCCCCCACCCCCACATCCATAATCCTCAAATTTTGTGCTAGGCAGATTTTATTAGTATGCTCACTTTAGGGAACAGCCCAATAGAATCAGATTCCCCTTCATATTCCATTCTCCAAAAATCCATTCACCATTTACTAAATATTCAACAATGTTATCAAATTCCATTATCCTTCAAGTCCAATTCAAATCAACAACAAACACTAGGTACGTCTCGAACAAAAACCGAATAATTCCCCTTGAATTACCTGAAACATATCCCAAAACCGAGATTCTAAGTCCATCTCTAGGCCTGAACTATATACTACTCACTTTAGCTGAATATTCCAACACAGAACAAGCTTCCACTTCACACCCAACCCATCAATTCAAATGAATATTCAACAGACAACAATCATATCAATTATCCCAATTCAAATCACCAAATCGAATATACAAAATGCAGAATCAACAACCAAAATGAGCAATCAAAATAAAATTACCTCTTGCCTAGAGAAGCTAGCAGACTGATCAGAAAAGCTCGTAGTCGGCGAACCGGAATCCGAAGCAGCATAATTCGTCACCTTCTCAGTCGGAGCTTCCAAAATCTCAACGACATGAACCTCCCACTGAATCCACTCCTGAGTGGCCGTCCGATGCGGAATATCATGAGTCACCGAGTTTCTCCACGGAGGCAACCCACCATTAGCCCTCAAATACTGCCCATACCTAGTCTTCAGCTTCACAGCCCCATTCTCCTTAATCGGCTCCCACTCGACCGAGCTGTCGAGCCGGTTGGGCCGGGTCTGGGTCACCTTGCGACCGGTCATGCCGAGGAGAAAGGGGTGATTCGACGCGGTGAGGTACTTGCCGTAGCAGGATTTGAGGCGGATGATGTGGTCGGAGGTGGGGAGAAACTCGACGGTCCATTTGGCGGATCTGGATGAGCCGTTTTTGTCTTGGGTGACGGACTCCTCGTCGTCGTCGGCCGTGAGGTACTTGTCGTGGGAGGATTTGAGGCGTACGGCTTTGGCATTGTGGAAGAGGTCCATTGCTGTTGTTCTTGGGTGTTTCGGTGTTGCTGGTTTGAAGCTTGTGCTGAAGGATATCTGGAGAAACAAAACAAAACAAAAACAATGGATTGGTTGTTTGTTTATCAATTGTGAAGGATTGAAATGAATTTTGTGATGATCGATGATGCTATATATGTTAACGATGACTGAGAGAGAAGGGAAAGTTGTTGACGAGTTGTGAATTTGGACAGGAGAGCAGCCAAGTCAATAAATGGACTACTGTCAGAAACGCGGTCATCAGTTTTCACCTTTTGACGGTTTCGCAACTGGCCAAAACGAGTTTCCCGTTTTCTATTTTTGTTTCTTTTTACTATTCTTTCCATACAAAATGTCGCTAAATAACTTATACAAAACAAACTTTATCGTTAAGAAATTCACCGATATATAATATTGTGTATGAAAGGTGTCAGAATTGTTACGAATATTTTGTTTTAAAAATGCAAGATTAAGTATAATTTAATCAACCAAATTCAACAAAAGTGAACATAAATTATTAATTATTAAATAGTAAAACGAAGTGAAAAGAAAAATTAGAAAACAAAAAAGATACAAAACATAAATATATGAAAAAAGCATGTCCTACATCATAATATTAAAGGGGACTACCACAAATACAAAAGATTTTTCTCTACATGGAAAAGTTGTAGTCTTGTAGAAAATGTTTGAGCAAACATGTTGTCTTGATAATTGATATATCATATGTCATGCAATAGGATAAGCATAGAAACTGATCCTTAAAATGAAGAAAAAGATAGGGCCGAACTTGAGACGTGTTTTCCTAGTACTAAGCTTTTAATTTCATAAACTTCTTGTCTAAGCAATAAGAATGGGGCCATTACTAATTTACTACCCAAATCAAAGTTTTCGTGTTATCCTTGCAAAGTTTCAACATTGCTCATTCATAATACATGAATGAATTTGACGTGTTCATACTTCACCAAATGGTGTCTGTTACAAATTGATTTGTTAATCAGTTTTCAGTAAGTAAAAAAGGGGTCTTGCTTTCAGACGTTCGATATAAGAAAATTAAAATCACTAATAACAGAAAGAAAATCAGATTAATTAAATGTGTTAGTACACTCTATGCAGCGTAGAGGTTTTAATTTTACATTGAAAAAGTGGACTAAAATTACAATGAATTCATAGCATTCATCAGTTAATTATCCAACTCATAAATTAATAAGCAAAACATCAGTATTAGCCTATTATCTTTATGTTATCTTAAACTTCATTTAATTGATTCATTCGATTCTTTAGTTATATTTTATCTACAATTGATTGATTCGATTAGAGCGATTACGAAAAGAAATATATATATATTGCAAACAAAGTTGTTTCAATAAAAGTGGTATCTGAAGATAATAATAAGAACGTGCAAAGAATCAGAGAAATCTGAACAAGGTTGTCTCTGATTCAAAACATAGATTCGATTAGCTTCTGAGGACAAAAGCATAGTACATTCATTAAATGCAGACGGAGATATACGAACAAAAGCAGCGGTAAAGCCGAAGAAGAAGACAAACTGCTTTCTGATCTTATCTGAGATATCGATAGTTTGAATTTGATTTAAGCGCAACGGATCTTATTGACAATGACCGAATTCATACATAAATATCAACCTTAACTTGCGAGAATACACTGGAACCTTAGACACAACCTTAGACTCTGATACTTAACTGAACTAGACTCCAGACTTTATACCTGAATCAATTACCAATTTGGACAGTCTAACTAGTACTCATTGAGACCGGAACCATCACGGATTTTATTTTAAAATGCATTGTATCACAATCTACCCACTTCAATAATCCACACCCTTGGTTAACCTTTTTGGGACGTACAATTTCTCGTCCAGTCCAATTTAAGATTGTTCATAGCAATTAGATCACGTTTTGAAGTTATTACAAATGAAAATTTCCCATATAACTTTGTTATAAAATGGAAACATGATTCAGTACCATATAAAATGGAATTGTACAGTATCATACTATCTTATTGGGCCAAGTTGTAAAGTGTCAACCATAAGCTCTTGTAGGGATCATGAGAGGATATACTTGGCAAAGGTGACATCTGAAACCTAACTTAAGGATCAAAATTTGTCACACGATTAATTATTGTACCAGTAGTGTATAAAATAATGCATCCTCATTATCTTGCACGAATGAAATTACCCAACTAGTGTCCACCACTAGCTAGGTCCATTACCTTTACAAAAGCCACACTCACAACAAAAAGAAGAACTTGATCTTTTATATAATTTCAAAACTTTTAATCTTCAGACTTTATCAACAAAAAGAAACAAATCCAGAATTAAACATACACCAATCACACATATTTTAACCTCGTGACCATTGATGTTAACTTCGCGATTAAAAGAAAACTCCAAATTAAAATTATCTATTTTTAGAAAGGGACTCCATAGACAATTATATTGAGTTAACGTGTGTGTGATCAACACGATTATAATTGATATGATCTATGACTCATTCTCCAAGTGTACGAGAATCACTAGATATCTACAATCATAAATTAGAGTATTGTCCTTATATTATCCTTAAAAGCATTAAATTAATAATCCTGTAGTGTAAACCTCAGCTTCTTTTTCTATCTTGATTTTACTATATGTTATTTTAATACATTAAATGTGTTGCTTAGAGAGAAGTAAACAAATGTGTTGAACGACGTTTCGTCGTATCTCATAGCTGCAACAGCATTGAAGTCAGATTTTGTTGCCAAGTGACATTTGACTAAATTGGATACGCACATACATAATTTAGTTGGAAGACTTAAGATTATTAGAAATAATGCAAAATTTAATATTGATGCAAGACAAATAGGGCTTTTCTCGATAATAAGTCACGCGGTAAAGTCTAATCAATACAAATTTGGGTAAATTAGTCGGCCTTCTTTAGCTAGGTCATCAATATGGGACTTACAACTAGCCAACTAGGCGAGAAGGTTATGTGGAACAATAAACATATGCTTGAGGAGAAGTGTAGCATCTATAAACTAAACTATTTGAATGATCTGTGAAAATAAATGTTATCGATACAAGGAATTTTTTATCGATTGATATGTGAAAACAAATTTTGTAAGTATTTATTCGTGTAGACGGTAGAGTTCTAGCTATATCGTATTTGCTCGTTTATAGTTATATGTCATTTCGGTTCATGGTTATATATATTTCTACTCATATGAGTCCCAACTAATACATGCCACATTAAAAAGTAAATGAATTTGACATTTAATATCATAAAGAAATGTAACAAGTTTAATTTCATGATGGCGTGACATTAATCATGCCACCAAAAAAATCTAAAACTCCTAACAATTCTATACTACATATAAAAATGCAGGGAATTAATTTTGGTTTGACATAATATAAGTTACTTTAGTACTTCTTGTTAAGGTTTTAAAAGAAAGGGCAACCGCATTAACAAGAGGAAAAACACTTTGCACTATGAAAGATTCTAGAAGTACTACGTAACAGGGTTATAAAGTTTATTCACACTTCGGACGGCAATAATAAAAATCAACCAAAACGAAAAGAACACCATTGAGCACGCAGTTGACTAATAAATGGAGAATCATATAGTAAACGCCACATCTATTACGTACGTACGTACCTTCTTCATAAGTGAGGAGAACCTCGGCGAAGGAGATGGCGAGGCCGCCCCGGACATCACCGATACCGGAGACCCCAATTCTGAAATCTGGTCATCCGAAACCGACGAGAAACTCTTTATCATCGACCAATAGTCCGTCACGGCCTCATCCTCCGGAACATCCACCTCCTCCACATCCCACACCACCCAGCTGTTTGCCCCGTGCGGACTATCGTGTGTTACAGTGTTCCTCCACGGTGGCGTTCCTCCGTTCGCCCGAAGATAACTCCCACCATATGATTTCAGCTTCACCTAAAAACAAAATTAACCAAAATTCTGAGTTGTAAAAGAGTGTAAGATTAGTCCCATCTATATAAAACTATAGTCTTATACAATTAAAAAATTCCAGGTTCCTTCGTCTCATAACTCATACTAACATTTAAACAAAAAAAGTACTTCGTAATTAACAATAAAAAGAATAACAAATATATATGCACACAATCCAACTATTATATTCTTTTTTATATAGAATAATTGTCATAAAATATTTCCAAAATATTAATGTACTTTTATAGACATAAAAATGTGAACAATAAACGTGACAACCATGTAAAATCACACATGAAAACAAAATTTCTGTGTAAATAAGGACACATAATAAAACAACGAACACTCACCAGAAAGCCATCTCGAATTGGTTGCCACTCAATACTCAAATCTTTGATATTATCGTCAGAATCCGGTGTCGCTTGAGTCACCTTGTGACCGGTCATACCAAGCAAAAATGGTTCATCCGACGCTGTGAGGTAGCGGTTGTGGCAGCTTTTTAACCGGACGACATGTTCGTTCGTGTCGACCAATTCGACCAACCACCGTGCTCTCCTGGTGGTGCCATGGCGGCTCTGCCGTGTCGAGACCTGATCGTCGTCGGCGACCAAGTACTTGTTCAAGTGGCTCTTCAGCCTCACTGCCTTTGCTTTGCTGAAGAATTCCATTTTTATTTACCAAAACTGTATAGAGTGTTTTAGTAAATTTAAGGAGGGGTGGGAGAAAAAGAGAGTGTTTGTCCTATGGTTCTTGGATTGTTTTTTTTTTATAAGTCCATATTGTTCTTGGATTGTTATTTTAAAGAATGGGTTGCATTTATTTTTGCTTTTTTAATTTATTTATTTTTGTAACTTGGTGCACGTAAAGGGTTGAATGAGTTTGTGGGTAAAGACTAAAAGCAGGGTGAGTGTTGTTGTCGTAATGGAGATGAAATTTCCAGGATAATACAATTGTTGACGATGACTTGTTAACTGGGGTTTGAAAGAGAAACCTGGTGTTTTGTACTTTTAAAGTGTGGCTTTGATATTATGACTTAAGACTTAAGAGTCATTATATCTAAGGATACGGATGATTAACTATGGAATCAGAGAATTAGTATTATTAATCACTTTCTCTATTTAATTTCATATATGTCTATGCTATATTGAGTTGATTCATGATTTCATGATTATTGCTATGTTTATCTTATAAAAAATTTATTGGTGAAAAGATGGATGATAAAACAATCATTTAATGTAAACTATTGAAGAGTAAATTTTTACTATATGTGTAATGCCCCGACCCTTTGAATCGATGCAGATCATGGATATCTCTCCGATATGATATGCTGGCCCTAGTACCAACACATGGAACACAATTAATTTCTTTAATTTCATGAATAATTTTGTGTGTAGGTGAATATGCATGAATTTGAGTTTTGAGCCAAATGGATCTCAAACTGTGGGTTAAGTAACATAAAGTATTGTGTGAGAGACAGTTTTTACGTGATTTAAAAAATGATCGACCTATTTTTGTAGTTATTTTTATTGTACACGATCTCCCAAGATACTTATGTGACAACTAAAGTTGCTCAAATTATAATTTTATTGATCTTGATAATGCGGGTACAAATCTCTATTCTAATCCTCTGATTCTAGTCTTCTAAAGCGGTGAACTTGAATCTTCAAATTCTTCGTTTTAGGGTATTTGACTTCAAAGTCGGAAAAGCATCAATTCGAGGGCTTATTTGGCTTGATCTCGGATCGAATTGTGAACTTGAGAGTGTTTGAGGCGAACGATGACGAACTTGTTAAGATCTTGATGAACTTCACGAAGAACGCTTCCAGATCGTCGCAGGATTTGGCATTTGATCTTCTTTAGAGGAAGTTTGGCCTTGGAGAAACGTTTCTCCAAGGGCTTTTCGGCTTGATCTTGGATCTAACGCGGATTTTTTGCGAAGAACTTCAAGAATGTTGATCGGGCTTCATCAGGGCTTTTGGATTTGATCTTCCTTTGGCAGCGGTTGATCTTCCAATAACATTTATACAAGTGCGCATGGGCTTCTTCTTAGATCAAACGGTGACTTCTCTTCGATTTCCGGATGAACTTCTTGAATGCTTGCTCGAACTTCAAGGCGGATCTTGAGAGAAGGATGAGAGGATTTGCTCTGGCTCTGGAACTTATGATCTTCACTCATGATCTCTGCCTTCTGGCCTCTAGCCTTCTGATTTTGGTGCAAAATGAGCTCATTATATAGGGGTGGGGAAAATAGAATGATCAAATCCTATTGGTTGAGCCAAGATCACTTTTATGACGTGGCACAATCATATTGGTTGAATTGTGTCTTTCCTTATCATAATTTTAAGTAAAAGAATGCATTTTGACATCATTCTTCTAATTTGGCGGTATTTGATTGGCTTAGAACTATTCGAATTTCCACATAATTTTGTAATGTGAAATAATCGAAGATGCTCCATATTTTCCACGTGGCACAATTTGATAGATCATAAATGGAGCGTATTAAAATCAATTAAAATTATCATACTATTTTGAAATAAAATTTGGTAAAATTCCAATTAAATACGGTAAATTAAATTTAATAATTTTAATAATTTATTCGATACATTTTGTGTGTCTACAACTTAGGCTCTGTTCTCTGCAACTAAAAACTCATTCAGTTCAGTTCAGTTCAGTTCAGTCCTGCTTAGTTATATTTTATACTACAACTCAGTTCAGTTCAGTTCAATTCAGTTCAGAAAATTGCAGTTGAAGAGAACAGAGCCTTACTCGTTTACTTAGTACTCCCTCCATTTCAGAGAAAGTGTTACAATTTGGATTTGCACCAATTTTAAGAAAAAGTAGAAAGTACAAGTGCCCCCCCGACTACTAGAGATTAACTGAGTGGCATATTGTAATAAAAGTGAAAGGTAGGGAGTTTTATTATTTAACTAGTTTCCATAAATGGAAATTGTAACACTTTTAGTGAAACGCCGAAAATGGAAAGGTAACACTTTCTCTGAAATGGATGGAGTGTATTCCAACTATTGTTAGTAGTTAAGTTTGAGTTTATGCACAACTATACTATATATGCAGAGGTATTTTTTATAAACTTTTCCTAATTAATTATACTAGTTCTTAGTTCTATTTGTTTGCATTGATCTATGATTAAACTCAAATTTGCAAGTTAATTATGAACCAGATATTAGAATTACTGAATTAGAACGACAAACAGAAACAACATAAAGGAAAGCTGCAAATAGGCCAGATACGGAATAATATACTTGCATTCAAATTGATTTTTTTTTCTGAATCAAATTGAATCAAATTACATGCTTTTTCTAATTAAAGACAAATCAAAAAATACAGTATCAATCTAATGTATCTTGTAACTAACTATTGATCCATGGCATCTCAAATCTACAAACGGGACAATAGTGACTTGTATTGAGCCACTTCTCAATGCAATCTTCATGAAACGGGTGCGAACAGGGCATCAAAACAGCATCGTAACCTTCAGAAAGTTCTTCCAAACAGATCACACAGTTTTGATCAGAACCTTCAGCCCCGCGACTCCGTCTCCCACGACCGCCCATAGTGGGCGGTCTCAATTTCACCTTTTGACGGTTTTGCAACTGGCCAAAACGAGTCGCCTCGCAAAGTCTCTTGCGATACGGTATTTAGATAATTTATTTGTTAGAACTGTAGGACCGGTACTTCTGGACAGTTTGGAACGATGTTGACTATTAATGTTGAGTCAACACCGTTAAGACAACAGTGAACAGTGTTCAACTAAACTACGACGACAGTAAACTGTGATCGACACAACTCTGTAAAGTGCAGCGGAATAAAACTGAAGACAAATTAATCAAGCCGGTATAAAAAGATACCGACGGTGCCGTAGGCGAAATTTCTACTAGATATAAAAAGTAGAATTACAAAAAGAAGTTTAAATCAATCACAGACGATTGATTAAACTTACGGAAAACTAGACCTAGAACAGACAAGAAAAACCTATTCTAGTTCAATGATACTAGAGTAATTCTCAATCTTTAGAGAACACTCACAAGTAACACCGAAATAAAAGTCTAGTAAAGTAAGACGCCACAAACTAAATATTCTGAAGAGATGTTCTTCAAAGGCGTCGTCTTGCAAAGGGCTCCTTCTTGTGTATATAATGTTTAGTCGAACCAGAAGAAGAACATCCTAGTAAACGCAAGAAAACAATCTCTCAATATAATATCAATTCAAGCTCACGAGATTCGCTTTCTTGCAATGTTTCTTCTTGTATATATAGTTGTGGGCTATTCTCTTCCTTTTTCTTTTCTTCACAAAAGACGCCTGCATGCTCTCTTATTTTTGGCCGCCTCTTTCTCTTTTCCTTCTAGCGCCTTTGCCTTCCTTTTTCTTTCCTGCTCCAGTACTTGTAGCATTAGGAAATTTACCTTGAATAAATCTCTTCAAGATCTTTTATTACGTAGTCTCCAAGTTCCATCAACTTCTTTCCTTAATCCAAGTCCCAAGAGAATCAGGTTCCCCCCTTATGCTTTCAACGCCAGTTTCTTTTCTTCTTCTTCACGTTGGTTTACGATTCTTCCATTTTTCAGATCTTTTCCTTAAGGCCCAAAACCACCAAGTCCAGTCCATTCCCATATGTTGTAGCCCAACTTGTTATTCCTACAAAATATCCATAGAAAAACAACTACAATTGTTGAACCGGTTAATTAAACGAATAAAGGCCGAATTAATAAAACAAGTGCAATAAATCGCACTTTCAATCTCCCCCTTAATTCTTGCATTTCTTCACAAAACCAGAACAAGTAGTTAGTAGGAAGAACAAGACAATATCAAACAACTCCCCCTTACTCCAAGAACTCCCCCCTTATCACAAAATACCAAGAGTTCAATTGAACAAAAAATATAGTATCAATCTTATGTATCATGTAACTAACTACTGATCCATGGCATCTCAAATCTACAAACGGGGCAATAGTGACTTGTATTGAGCCACTTCTCAATGCAATCTTCATGAAACGGGCGCGAACAGGGCATCAAAACAGCATCGTAACCTTCAGAAAGTTCTTCCAAACTGATCACACAGTTTTGATCAGAATCTTGATTTACCTTCTCGCGTTTCATTGACCTGATGGAGTTGTTTGTGGCAGGAACCATCATACATGGAGCAACATAATCAATTTCCTCCTCCTCCTCTTCTTCTTCTCCCGAAAAGCTTTCTTCTAGGAGAACTGGATAATGAGAGTGTATCAAAGAAACATCAAAGTCCAACCTAAGGAAATTGTGACCATCTTGAAGTGTGACATACTCTCTTGATGCACATTTAATTATGTAATCCGACAACCCATTAGCAAAATCTTCAAATAAGTGGAGACACCCACTCATCTCCTTTTTTACTTCTTCATGTTGGCTTGGTATATCATCTAGTTTCCGTGCATCAATCGTAAGATAGGACATGTATTCAAACAATAATACATCGTTGGATGAGTCATTACGACCGTGGTCGAAACACGAGGTAATTCACGACCAATTCCTTTGTACCAAAGGATAATATCGATTGTGCACTTGGAAGCATCAATGTCTTGGTCCTTGGAAGATCTTGCCCATGTGAGTTGCATTGTTACATCTTCTTCGCAATCTTCATAATCCGCCATGGACCAATCGTGCAAGAACTCAAGAGATTCTTGAGGTAGAGCAACGACACCATGACTTAAAGCGAAATAATTGATAAATGCGTGTTTCAGGTAAATAATCTTGATGTATAGAGTTGAGATGTATGGGATGTAACGTGGATATATCATTCTTAAATAAAGCTCATGTTACCATAATTAAGAACTTGATCAAGTAATATTCCTTATCTACGTAGGTATTGTATTGATTAACAGATTAGGATCTAACATAATCTCCGTGAGAAAGATTCCCAGGCCCAATTGCAATCGAGCCCAGCCCGATGTGAAGATAAAATTAAGACTCGATTTGGGATAGAATCAATATCCGTTTTAATTAAGTAGGCAATGTGATCGTGTTTAGTTTGCAATTTTAATGGGCCAGGAACAATACCCATTTTAATCATACTATCTACAAATCGATTAAATTTTCTCTCCACCTACTCTTTTCTATCACTTTATTTTTTCATTTATTATAACAAAACTCTAAATCACAAAGTCTCATGAGGCGATCTATATATAACTTATCTAGAAGCGATGCCATCAATAAAACCAATCGTGTTATTAATCAAAAGCGTCATGTTGTTAATGAAATAAGTATTGTTGCGTAATATGAAAAAAACATTAATATTGAGGCGTAGATGTTTTGATTAATAATATCGGTGATTTTAACTTGACAATGTAGGTCGTCTCAGATAAATTATATAGATAACGTCTCTCGGAGACTTACTCTACTTAAATCGATAAAATAACATTAAAACTAATCAAATAATCTTAAAACATATTACATATCACTTCACTCTTACACACCATATATATAAGCTAAAAAACCTACAAAATTTTAACTATAGTCAAACACAAATTTTCATTTCGATTAAATTTTAGTTATTATTAATCGATTATCGTAATTAAAATTATTTCGATCGAGTTAAACGTAAACCGTAAAAACGGAGGGAATTTAGTAGTTATTGGATAAGTCAGGTACCTTTCTGCAATTTACCGGTCAGAACTCAAAAGTAGTAGTAAAAGGTATGGTCGTTTTATCCCAACCATATTCACAGCATAATCAAAGCGAAAATGAAAAGGATGAAGATTGATCAGAATTAAAGGAAAAAAGGAGTTTCAGAAGTTTGTTTTCTGCAATTTTTCCGGTTACCGTAGAGACAGTAGTCTGGTGCTGTTTTCAGCTAGGTAAGACTCAATTTCTCTGCTCCTTTTTGCTTTTCTTTTTCAATTTTTTTAAAATCAAATCTGGAAAAAAGGGTTCTGCAAGTAGCACTGACTGTTATAGAATGGTTGTACGAATGGATTACTTTGAGTTTTTGGGTTTAATTTTTTTGTTTGGCAGATTTTTGATCCGATTTTAGTCCAGGGTTTGTTTGAATATGTACTGTTTTTGTTTAAGTTATTAGCTTTTCTAGCTTTTGTTCGTGATTAGGGTTTGTGCCACTTGTCATTGTTAATTCTGATATGGGTGAAAAGTAACAACCGACGAATGCGAAAGTAATTGATTGTTGGGATAATAAGCATGGGGAATTTTAGTTTTAGCAGCTAGTGAATGCTGGTTGAATTCATCTATTTCTTATAGAGTAGAAGCTTTCAGGATAATGTGGACTGGAGTATATCAATATCTCGTATAATAGAAATGTTGAATTGCTGAAAGATGATGGTGAGTTAAATTAATTTTCCTGCAATCGGAGACAGCCATTATGCATTTAGTTCTGGGAAAATGTTGATGCGTTTTGCCGTGCTTATGTGCACCTGGTGGATTTTTTTTGTCTTTTATGGTTGATTGTTTGGCTATATACAATAATACTACTAAACATGGATGTGTGGGGATTAGTGCGAAATTGGAAAGGATGGTTACAAATGGTATCTGAGAACTAGGTTATTATAACCAGAAACCGGTGATTGTCAAATTGTGCTGTTTTCACGAACTATTTCTTCATTGGTATCAATAGTCCATTGCTGGAGATTTAACACTTCCAGTGTGATGTTTGAGTTCTGATGATTGTCTATAGTTTGTGTTTGGCGGAGTGATGGCAGAGAACATTCTTCCATTGAGTTTGATGATATCGTGCAAAGTGTATGATTTTTTATAAAACCGAGGATGGTACTTTCTCCGGCTATCTTCATTTGTTGTTATTTACCTGCAAACTGGTTCGTTTAATTGCTACCACATTGTTTTAGCCTGCCAGTTTGCATTACTTAAGAGACCATAATGCTTATGCTGTCATCAATTTTTCTTTTATCTCAGTTGCTGGTCCAAAATTGATTTTGATAAGTACATTTATTTATTTCCGTTTCTCTTATTGTTCTTGATTTTAAAGTACTTCACCAAATACTGTATCTTATCAAAATCTTTCTGGTAAAGAAGAGAGGATCTTGAAGGAGGGTGCTAAACCATGGGATAAACGAGGGGAATAACCGAAAAAATTAGAGAGGAAGAAAGACGATTAGTAGTATAAAAGATAATTATCTCTGGATAAGCTATGTCGAGAAGCATCATAGTGTTGGGACTGATGCCACATATAGGATTTTGAATGGCTAGGAACTCAAATTCCTCTTTGAAGTTTTTAGCCATTAAATTACTAGAAAACATTCTTATTTATGTCACATAGAGCTAAGACTCTTTATTTAGGATGCAGATGCACAGTGCATAGGGATGTATGTATTTCACCAAACACATCTTGAGAGCCACACTGGAGCGCATGCTTTTGGCTTTTACACAAGGGTGTATGTCGTGTTGATAAGTATGGGTGGAAGAGTAAACTAACTACATGCAGGCAAGGTTAAAGTTAGCGGGTTGGATCATAGCTTTTATTACGTTTAAACTGAAAAGCAAGATAAGGACAAACAACATTTATGATTACCTTAATCAAAACATCAAATATAGAAATAATAACAGAATACAACTGTTTCATGCACATGTGTGGTAATTGCTAATTTATTGCTACCTCCGTTCTGTTGGGTTGTATTGTATGCGCTTGCTTTTGATCATTTTTTAAGGTGGGTTTGTGGGATAATATATAGTATTATATGTACATGTAGGACATTCTTCCCATTTATTTTGAGTAGTTTGGAGCATTTTCAATTATGTTAGGCGGTACCTTTTAATTTGAAGAAGAACTTACCGGGTCAAATGTATGGAATTGATGGAACGGGCAAAAATGGAATACATATACAATCAAACAAAATGGAAGGAGTATATTTATTGAGCATTTATTTGCAATCTACCCCACCTAGCCCAACCGATTTCATCTACCTTTTTTCAAATTTTCGACCCAAAACATATTTATGTATGGATTGTCACTGGATTTCTGAAGAGCCTTTGGAAATAGAAGGCTATATTGTGATTCCTGTAGGGAAACAGAAGCACAACGTTTGAGTGTGACATCTGAATAAAGAAAAATTTGACTCAGAATAATTAGCAAATGTTCAGTCACAATGTACAGCAAATAGACGAGTTAAATGAAATAGTATAATTCGGTGCATGTTATAATCATTAACTTCTTGTTTTTGAGCTGTTATTTGTTCACCTTGATTTTTAGCTTGAATATTCAGCCTTTTTTTCCTCCAAATTTTAGAAGGCCTTGTCACTCTGTATTGTCAATGGGAATAGGCTTGTTGCAGTATCGAGTCATAATTAATTCATATGATATAACTGTAAAAACCAGAACTTTTTTTTTTTTTTTTTTTTAATTTCATTGTGGAATTTGGATTTGATTTCCGCTCACTGCATTCCTGAACTGTTAACCATTATGTTGCAGATGGATATTGCAAATGGGTTGGTGCTTGATAAATTCAGAATGGCGACGGTTTTAGTCACCGTGCCACCAACGCCGCCGCATCCGGCCACCACAACCCACCGTGTCGTCGGCATCCTGACCCAATCCACAACCGTCTCAATCCCTCACCTCAAACAAATCCACGCCCACATCCTCCGCACTTTGCCACCACCCGACCAGAGTCCCGATACACTCTTTCTCCAAAGCAGACTTCTTCACTTCTCCTCCTTACAAGACCTCACCTACACTTCCCACCTCTTCCACCAAATCCCCAATCCCAACACATTCATCTACAACACTCTCATCAGAGCATACGCTCATAGCAAACTCCACAAGCACCTTGCCTTCCCACTTTTCAAGGACTTACTGGATAGCCAGACCTTACTTCCTGATAAGCATACATTCCCGTTTGTACTCAAGGCCTGTGCTTATGTGTTCGCTTTGAGAGAAGGGGAACAGGCTCATGCTCATGTTCTGAAACGTGGGTTTGATCCGGATGTGTATGTTAACAATAGTTTGATTCATTTCTATGCTTCTTGTGGGTGTTCTGAGAGTGCCAGGAAGGTGTTTGATAAAATGCCCGAGAGAAGCGTGGTTTCGTGGAATGCGATTATCGACGCGCTTGTGCGGTTGGGTGAGTTTGAGGAGTCATTGAGGAGATTTGGGGAGATGAAGGAATGGTTTGAGCCTGATGGGTACACGTTGCAGAGTGTGATTGATGCTTGCGCTGGTTTGGGGGCGTTGTCGATGGGGATGTGGGCTCATGCTTATGTGTTGAGGAAGTGTGGGGTTGGTTCTGGTTTTGATGTTCTGCTACAGAACTCTTTGGTGGAGATGTATGGCAAGTGTGGGTCGATGAGAATGGCCTTGCAGGTGTTTCAGGGGATGAGTAGACAGGATGTTAACTCTTGGAACGCTGTTATTTTAGGACTCGCGGCACATGGAGAGTCCGAGAGAGTCTTTGAATATTTTGATCGGATGGTTAATGAAAGGAATGTGCAGCCTAATTCGATCACATTTGTTGGTGTCCTGAGTGCGTGTAATCATAGAGGCTTGGTGGATGAGGGTCGTAAATATTTTGATATGATGGTGAAGCAGCACAAGATCAAGCCAGTTTTGCAACACTATGGTTGCCTAACTGACCTTCTAGCACGCAGTGGAAAAATTGACGAAGCACTTGAAGTTGTGTCGAATATGCCGATGAAGCCTGATGCTGCAATTTGGAGAAGTCTTGTTGATTCTAGCTGTAAGAATTGTGAAGGTTTGGAGCTTTCTCAAGAGATAGCAAAACAGATTATGGCAGCTGAAGGGAGTGGAACAAGTGGAGATTATGTTCTTCTTTCAAAAGTATTTGCATCTGCAGATAAATGGGAGGAAGCTGGATTGGTTAGGAAGTTGATGAGTGACAAGGGCATTAACAAAGAGCCTGGTTGTAGTTCTATTGAATTGAACGGCATTGTTCATGAATTTTTCGCAGGGGATACAACTCATCCGCATACCAAGGAAATTTATGAATTCTTGAATGTGATTGAAGAAAGATTGAAGTTAGCAGGACATGTTCCAGACTTCTCTCAAGCAACATTGGTTGATGAATGTGATGAAGGGAAAACAAATACGCTCCGACTTCACAGTGAAAAACTGGCCATTGCTTTTGGTCTTATAAACTTGAAACCTGGGGCAACGATTCGTGTTTTTAAGAACCTGCGCATTTGCAGTGACTGCCATAAGTTCACTAAATTAGTATCCAAGGTATTTGATGTGGAGATTATCATGAGAGATCGGTTACGGTTTCACCATTTTAGCAGGGGTCTGTGTTCTTGTAAGGACTTCTGGTAAAGGCAGTTGTTAGTAGCCAATAGCCATGATGTATTACTGGCAATAGTCTTACCTCTATTTAATGGACAAAGGAAAATATGTTGATTTGCAGGACCCCTAGTGCTGATGTGCTATATATGTCACTTGGGATATTTAGAAAGCATGAAGCAATCTCATAAAGTAACTCATAATAAGTCTGTTCAACTTGAATTCATATTTGGTGTTGGAGTAAATTTCGAAGCCATATTTCGCCTCATGCTTTGTTAAAAGAAGCTACAGAGTAGCTTCGACAATTTTATTTGGCAAAACTAATCGATAAATTAGTTAATACTTTATTAGGTAGCAAAAATCAAGAGCTGGAAAGATCGGGCAAAACACATTGATTGTTTATGTTATTAGTTGTCATGTAATCTCAGGTCCTCGTGTGATGTTTATGATTTTGATCATGCATGTGGTGGGTGAGCAACCTTCCTACTCCATTTATTTTGTGTAATTATGAAAAAGAAAGATATTTGAATTCTTGCGTAGAACTATAGAAATAGTCATTTGGAGATAACCTTGATGATTAATCTGAATTGTCCCTTTGATTAAGATGTTCATATCATGCTTGATTGTCCTTGCTGTTTTTAGCAAAGTGGCTTTGGGTACACGATCATTTTTGTCCAGCTATTGATTAAGGTATTCCAGGCTTTTAAATACATAAAAATTAATCTCCATTTGACATAAGTATGTAACAACTCTCCATAGAAGTCCGAGGTTCCAATAGACTCACCTAACATCACTCGTTCGCAGATTTATTACATGCAGATACAATCATCCACAGCCAAGCCAACACAAATGGCGATGGAAGGTAGCAAGAACTGCTATATGCTGTGCCTTAGAACACTTCATTCTATGTTTCTAGATATATGCCTTATAACCATATGCATTTGATATCGCTTTAGGATTAACAAGCTTCGCATTGAAAATCGCTTATTTGTCTCTGGTTTATTCTATGCTAATACTCCTGCTTCAAGCTGATCAATACCTGCTCATACAACAAAATGCAGATAAAAGGTGTCAAAATCAAAGACCATCTAATTCAATCTTATGACTGTAATATATGAGTTGAGCTAACAACAGGGTGGAACAAGCAAGAAACTGAAGATAAATTTAGACTTTAAAACCGATGTTCAGAATGAAATTTTACCTTCTGAGGATGAGGGAACCACAACAATGTGGATAGTTGCATTATTGGGAGGAAGTTGCAGACGCAGAGGATATAGCTTCCCATTAAGAGGACTGCGCGTGCATACTGTGATACCATCAAGTCCTAACTCTGCCTCCAGCCTCTTTGTCAGCTCTTGCACCCCATTTCCCTTGAATGTAATGCATAGTTCCTCAAATCCCTCGTCTATCTCTCCATGTTCATTGGCTATATGATAGTAAATCAACCGTCCATCTGAGCCCTTTGGTGGTGAGTGAACCATTGAATCATTTGACTGCACAATACCCCCAAAATGTTACAACACAGCATGCATAACCAAGACATATCACAATAAAATGAGTAACTCTAGAACCCGATTTACACCTTTTTTACTTTCGATACCACTTGTTAACCGAAGAATATGCTAAAATTAGTAATGTGCACCGTGCAGAGTCAAATGATAACCTTGAGAGAGACCAAACTAAGTTAAACTAAAACGGTTTTGAATCAATAGAGAAGGAGAATAGACGCGGTAGCACTTCAGAATAATCGAATATGGGTCAAACCTATTGTTGATATGCTCTCACAGTTATTTGTCCAGTTAAAATCTCAATTCAGTTCAACCAAGACATTCTTTGAAAATGTAAAGTAAGGAAATCAATCGATTGTCAGACGGTTGATTCTTAACGGGGATGGTTTTGAAGATTTTATAGAGAATTACTGAAATTGGGGTTTTTACGAAGTTAAAGAAAAAGCTTAATACATATGAACGAACCCTAGGTCAATATCCTTATTCGATTACTCCTACATTGCTACCGCATCTATCGAAGGATTAGTTACTCATAACGCAAGTAATAACATACACAATGACAATCACAATCGAATTAAGCATCATATGAGAGATTATAAGCATACACCAAGACAATCAAACACAAGAAGAGAAATTGTGAAAGAAAGGGCAAATAGATTGATAATCTAACCTCAAGGTCCAAATCGGATGTCAATGGAACGATTACAAGTGAAATTGATGATAAACTAAGGCAAGAGAATCAAACTAGGGTTTATCTTGCTTGAGAGTGAAAAAGAACGTAAGAAAGAAGTGTCCCTCAAAAATCAAATCGATGACTTAAAATAGAGTCTTCTGCAAATCCCGCACGAGACGCGTCCTGGCAAAAGTGAGACGCATCTTGCGCCTTCCTGAGACGCGTCTTGCGATCTTCAGTTTTATGGTTGGCATCCTGAGACGCGTCCTGGAATGTCTGGGACGCGTCTTGCGGCGTCCTGAGACGCCTCCTGGAATGTCTGGGACACGACTTGCGGGCTACAAGTCTGAGACGCGTCCTGGAACGTTTGGGTCGCATCTTGCGGGCTCTGGGGACGTGTCTTGATGAATCTGGGATGCGTCCCACTTCCTTTTGGGCAGAATCTTCGAATTTTGCAAATTAAGTGGAGTTTTGAGCTTCTACTCGAATACGACCTTCCAAGAACGTCGTTTTCTCCTCCAAAACATCTCCAAACAAACGAAAACCTGTAAAACACAACTAGAACATAAAACACATAAAAATGCACAAGACACGCTATAAACGCAAATAAAGACTAACAAAAGACGGTAAAAAGCACGAGATGAGACCCTAAAATATAGGCTCATCAAGGAGAACGGGGTGATTCGACGCGGTGAGGTACTTGTTGTAGCAGGATTTGAGGCGGATGATGTGGTCGGAGGTGGGGAGAAACTTGGTATCCATTTTGGCGGATCTGGATGAGCCGTTTTTGTCTTGGGTGACGGACTCCTCTCGTCGTCGGCCGTGAGGTACTTGTCGTGGGAAGATTTGAGGCGTACGACTTTGGCGTTGTGGAAGAGGTCCATTGTTGTTGTTCTTGGGTGCTTCATTGTTGCTGGTTTGAAGCTTGTGCCGAAGGATATCTGGAGAAACAAAACAAAAGAAATGGATTGGTTGTTTGTTTGTGATGTTCGATGAAGTAATGAATTGGGAGATTGAAATGAATTTTGTGATGATCGATGATTCTATGTATGTTGATGACGATGACCGAGAGAGAAGGGAAAATTCTTGAGGAGTTGTGAATTTTGGACAAGAGAGCATCCAAGTCAATAAATGGACTACTGTCAGAAACGCGGTCATCAGACTACCCACTGTGGGTGATCGAAAATCGGTCGAGTCGCGCCGCGATTCCTTCGACGACCGATGGTCACCCAATGGGAGAAATCGTGTGATCGTTGGAATTTTTTATTTTATTTTTTTATAGTTATTTAATTTAGAATGTTGAAATGCAATGTGAAAAATAGTGTTTTTATTGAAATGGAAATTACAATACAACTACAACGACGGTGGAAAATCGAAAGTTACAAACAAACACACAAAACCTACAACTAACACATACACATACACAAACACAAACAAACACCATTTGAACCACAATTTCACATGTTGAACTCTGCTTTCAACATCTCAAACAGGTGTCGAGTCAGTCGTCATGGTGTTCGAATCTTGTTGGCACAGGGTACCGAACAACTACAACATATGACTCTTAGCCAATTCCAGATTACCTTGAGCCACTATTCTTGCCTCCTCTGCCCTTTGTGCGGACCTCTGTCTCAACCATTCGAATCTCTGCCTCTCGAACTCAATTCTCTCCTTCTCAATCTGCCTCTGTTCAGCATAATCATCTCTAAAGTGAGCAAATTGCACGCTCATGTCAGTTTGAGAAGAGGTGGTCGACCGCCCACTACGTTGTGCCTTTGCCCTATCACAACCCATTGGACATTTTGAACCAGTATCACTTTCCTCAATCAAGCGTACACGCATGCTTCCGCTACCACCACTTGCTTCCATGTCTTCAGCACCGCCTTCAGTGTCGGCTTCCTCATGAATTTCGAAGGTAGGAACTTGATTGCTTGTCCTTAGGACCCTCGTAATTCATTTTGGTTTTCCACTCCTGATATTCCCTCCCTGTGACGCCCCGCCATGAAGCACCCTGCTTCATGGCTTAGCGTATCTCTTATCTATCAGAAGTTGCAGGAACGGACTAAAACCCAAGAAATGAAAAGCCATGTACTATACCTGATATTTTCAGCATTCTTTACACCTCAATGTGGGTCCATCTTGGCAACTTACATCAATAAACTAATCTCCAACAAGTCGGATTTATCCTAGCTTCTCCAATAATCAACAAATTCTCCTAAAGTGATGCACCTGAGGAAATATGGACAGAAGAAGAAAGAAAGGAGTAAGTCTTTAATGACTTAGTAAGGTTTAAAGGTAACAGGGTATCAAAGAAATAACAAGAGTTGAAAGGCAATAGAATGACAAGCAATATGAAATAGAGATTTCAATGTGTAACATATGATGATACGAGTACGAATCGGATACCAACCATAAAACTCCCGAACATATAGACGACGACCTTATTACAACATCGAGGCGCGACCTCGAAAACATACATGATCAAGCATGCCGAGGTTCATGCTATACCAGATCACGAAACACACCAACCACCGGTAGTATTCGGAGTCTGGGGATTGGGGATCTGCAGGAGATGACCTTAACCGTCGGTCCATCCCGCCCGGTAGCCACTCACTTACAGTCTTGGGCCCGAATCGAATTCAAATCCATATCTGTAACTCATAATCACATATGCTCGTTATCATCTCTAAAAGAGAACAATATCAAATAAACAGAACCTGAAGTCGAATCAAGTATATCAATATGATGTCATGTATACAACAATAAACCGAATGGCCAACATGTGAAGAAGAGGAATATATGAATCATGATTTCATCATGAATTGTTTGAACAGAAGATTCAAAATGTATGAAGAGGTACATGATAATGCCTTTATCATTTCAACATGATAAGAGTAGAAGGAAAGACAATGTGTTGGGAAATATATATAATAAAAAGAGTAATGGTACAATTGGTCAAGGAAAGATACAATGAATCCAAAGAAAGAGGGCAATTTGACCAATAGGACATGAACATGACTGCTTAAAATGAAAGTCATCACGGGAACAACTGAACAAGGCAAACATGGATATAGAATTATCCAGAGAAACAATGGAAGTGATGACATAATTAATCCAGACAAAAAGAAGGAAATGATGAAAAGGACACGACATGAATATGAGTGAGAACACTCGAAACAAAGACGAATAGGTTCAGAGATTGATTGTCAAATAACCAAGGGGTTAACGGGCAAGGAAATGGGAGATACAAAATAAGAGGTTTCAAAGAGTAATATGGATTTCAAATGAAGTAAGATAATCATGAGTTGACCAACTTATACAAGGTTTATAAGAATCAATAACAAAGGTCATGAACAAACGAATGAGGAGGTTAAACAAGTACAAGCACAAGCGAATGGATGATTAATAGGAACATATGAAGAAAGTCTGGTCAAATATCGAAACAATGAACAAAACAAGATTTATGGCTACTCTGATAAACAATAATTGTACAAGGAGATCGGATCAATACCAGGTGACACAAGATATCAAGGTTAATTGGATAAGCCTAACCGAAAGGGGTTATGCATGATGAAGTACTGTATCAAGAGTAGTACCGCACATTATCAATCAAAAATACTTCCAGGAACAAGACATAATAAATATCAATTTTCTCCAGGGGCCGGATGCCCGAACGGGATAAAAGAGAAGGCTAGAATCCTTACCCAATGTACCATACTTTGCTCAGTCAATCCAACCATATAGTCGAGATGCTCTAGAAAATCCCGCAACATCTCACCTATCACAACACAAACCAAAGTTATCCCTAGTCAGTCCGTGAGGCCCCTAACCTATACCAAGGCCACGATCACCGTCCCTAGAAGTATCACAGTTCAACAAAATACAAATTCACCATTTAAAATACGTACAAATGATATTTGCACAATAATAAGGTTAAACAATCCGTCAACGAAAATAATTATAACAAAGTTCATATATTATAAATATTATAAGCATTACTATTCAAGTTAATGTACAATCACAATAAGAGAAAATGAAATACTCACCCTTTCAATTCTTTAATCGGTCTTGTGTGTGAAGGAGAGTTTCAAGACATGTGATATGAGTGAAAATTGTTTGTGTGCATAGCTATACTATGTGTGTGAATTTGGTGTAGAGTGTGTGTGCAAGAGAGGAGTAAACCAAAGAACTGAAACTTGGTAGTGAACAAAGATGAAGCTAAAGACAATTGAGTCACTCAGGCGTGATACGTGTGGCAATGGTGAGTAATGAGTAAGACGAGTAACAAGTGAGTCATAATTCATGAACCAGCATGCTAAGTAACATATAGTTATAATAATATTTTATTTATTGAATTATTTGCACCAGCTTGCTTATTTCGATTTTCATAAATACATAATATATCTTGAAGAGGTCAATTAATCATTTACTATAAATTCGTGTGGTTCATATTATGGTGACTGAACTTTCATAGGCCCTCGTTTAGATATAAAACTGATCATTAAATCAAAACTATCAACATGCCGGACCTGAAATTATATAAAACAACGATAACAATTAAAGTTCAAAAACTAAGTACGCACAATAAAAATAATAGAAAATGACGATTATTATAATTATAATTTTATAATTTATTTATTTTGTTATCTAATTCGGTTACTGCAAGTGGGGTGTTACAATCACCCCTCCTTAAAGGAATTTCTATCGTAATTCAACTTGTAGAGTCGGTCATACTGATTCATCATCAAACTTGGAGATCCAATCGAAGTATAACCTTGAAAACATTTGGGGCCGAATCATTTAGATTTTCTTCGAGTTGATCGTATCGAAAATGTAGTCTCAAAAGTATAAGTGTTTTCCTTGTGGAGACATAGTAATGATCACACATAGTGTAAGCCAACATACTCTTTATAGGACGCTACACATATCACTCCTACTGAAATACAAGGGGTCAAGTGGAATTAAACAGAATGACCAAGTGATAGTAACTGTAAGATGACAAGACAACTGGTTGAACTGATAGTGACAGGGAGTCAAGTTGATAAGATAGATAAAAGAGGATACTGGATTGATGAGGCCAAGAGAGAATATAAGTGGTTGAGTTCAGAATAGAATACAACAAACGATAGAATTGAGGTGAGTTTAAGTCAACAAGCTCTCAAATTATAAATTGAAAGGCAAAACGATAGAAAGAGTACAAGACAAGTGATATAGCTGTTACAGGTCAAGTGTGAGCTAGCCAGGAGAGTTGTATATGAATAGCAAGATGAAGAAAGTCCCGCAAATAGGATTTACAGGATCAGAAGTTGAATTGATGGTTAACTGAGAGGCAAGATAAGAAGATAAGTTCAAAATGGTTGGCTAAATCCACAGGATGTGAGATGTGAGAAAATTGGACAAGATCAAAAGAACATATTCAAGTGAAAGACAAAACAAAGGAATGAATAGAAGATTTCAGGCCAAAGTGATAGCGAAAAATACAAGATACAAATGAGGAGTTTAGAACGATTAGTTCTAGGGATATCAAATAAGATACAAGAAGAGGGTATGGTAATAAGAGGACTCTCAAATGAGAATAGGGAGGATCCAAATGGAACTGAGTTTAGGAAATGTTCTAATATAGATTTCGTCACTTGAAGGATGAAGGAAATAGAAAAGAACTCGAGGAAATAGAATTTACAAGATGCGGAGTCAAAAGAAGGTACGCAATGATTAAGCAAGTGCAATAAGAACAAGATCATTGACATATTCATTGGGCAAGGAAGCAAGAGAAAGAGATATGAACCCTCACCTTTTCCACTAACGTCCTCGTATTTCCTCGACTTTTAGAAACCCATGCATGGTGAATGAATAAATGCGTATTCTATTTACTTGCTCTAATCAACACATGCATGAAATATGATATTATACCAAATACATAAATTTCCATACTGCAACAAAGCATATCAAAGCAATTTCAATTCAAACATGGAATATTACTTATAAAAAAAATTTCAAGTCGAGCAAAATACATTCTTATATAGTTATAATTTCAAAAATCAAAATTTGAAATAACAACAAGGTTTGCAAAGTTAAACGAGAACATGTCTGGTTTTCATCATTAAAGTATCCTAACTTTCATGAAATTGTTTGAATCTGGAAACTTTCTAAGATAAGAGTATAACAACAAGTAACAATGTTTTATTATAATGGAGCTGGAGTTATTTAGTAAGAATAACATCTAACTAGTTCAAAATCATATACTACTAAATATCTATTTTAGTACAAAAGATAGAACTTAATGTTACAGTTGCATAGGTAATAAACTTTCAAGTCAAAAGGACAATTTTATAATCTCTAAATACCTTACCAAGTTAACTTCAAATAATATCACATTAATCAAGTAACGATTTTCATAGAACTCACATTGACATATAAGACCAACAAGAATTTAAACTAGAATTTTTTTAATCCATTCATACTTACTTTGAGAGCTTCTTGCTACAAGAATTGATGACATTGATAGTCGTGTACATGAAAACTCAAAAGTATACTCGGTCCTTTCTTTCAAAATTCTTTTATTCAGCCCATAAATCATCAAAATGAAATATAATATACTTACTTAAAAGACCAGCAATAACAAATTAGTATATGAAGAAATCAAAACAACTAAACGTTCTTCAACTAGAATTAACATGAACAAAAACAAGACAAGCAAGCCTTTTCGGCCCCCAATCAATTACCAAATCCGGAAAAAATGATTTATCAAATATAAACAATAGAAACTCAAAACTTAAAATACATTATTTAATGATTTTGACGGGTTTCATCGTGTTTCTCGTATTTCTAAAACATAACGAATGGCTACAGGACAACGATTCTTTAAGGTTGTCACTAACTTCCTCTCTTCCAAAAGTGACCTCAGATAATGTCGAAAACAAATCAGTTCTATATCTTTCGAACATCAAAATATGTTGCGTCTAACCTAGGATGCATAAGTACCTTGCTTTCTCAACCAAGAGACAGAAAACTTCGCCGATCCCGATAATATTTTCTATTAATACTAACCTATATTTCATCCAAGATACATCCACCGAATGAAAATGGTACTACTCATAGGGATAAAAGTACACTAGCCTACAGAACCATCCCAATGAGACATGGAAAACTTAAACAATCCCAATAAGTCAATCAAATTATATAAGCGCGTCCATACGCTCCAACCACACAAGTTTATCCATTAGAAACTTCCTGCATATATGGAATCAAAGCGCACTAACCTAAGTATCCTTGTCCATGGCTCGAGCAAAATATAGGAAACTCCTCAACCATGACCATTTGTATCTCATTCATATCAATCATCTCCATACTCTACACTTGGATCCCAAAGTAATAGAAATGAAGGTAACTATTAGTCTCAAGACTATCACGTAAACAAATTCATCGATCTTAATCATGGCTTTACTGATACTATATAGTTAAGGTACTCAGAGCACTAAAACCACAATTTCGAGTACATCGACCTAGAGCTCTGATACCACCTGTGACGCCCCGCCATGCAGCACCTTGCTCCATGGCGCAACGCACCCGCTTGCACCCTTCCTACCAGACCATCTCTTATCTGTCAGAAGTTGTAGGAACGGACTAAAACCCAAGAAATGAAAAGCCATGTACTATACCTGATATTTTAAGCATTCTTTACACCTCAATGTGGGTCCATCTTGGCAACTTACATCAATAAACTAATCTCCAACAAGTTGTATCTATCCTAGCTTCTCCAATAACAACAAACTCTCCTAAAGTGATGCACCTGAGGAAATATGGACAGAAGAAGAATGAAAGGAGTAAGTCTTTGATGACTTAGTAAGGTTCAAAGGTAACACGGTATCAAAGAAATAACAAGTGTTGAAACGCAATAGAATGACATGCTATATGAAATAGAGATTTCAATGTGTAACAGATGATGATACGAGTACGAATCGGATACCAACCATAAAACTCCCGAACATATAGACTACCTTATTACTCCATCGAGGCGCGACCTCGAAAACATACATGATCAAGCATGCCGAGGTTCATGCTATACCAGATCATGAAACACACCAACCACCGGTAGTATTCGGAGTCTGGGGATTGGGGATCTGCATGAGATGACCTTAACCGTCGGTCCGTCCCGCCCAGTAGCCACTCACTTACAGTCTTGGGCCCGAATCGAATTCAAATCAATATATGTAACTCATAATCACATATGCTCGTTATCATCTCTGAAAGAGAACAATATCAAATAAACAGAACCTGAACTCGAATCAGGTATATCGATATGATGTCATGTATACAACAATAGACCGAATGGTTAACATGTGAAGAAGAGGAATATATGAATCATGATTTCATCATGAATGGTTTGAACAGTAGATTGAAAATGTATGAAGAGGTATAGAATAAAGCCTTTATCATTTCAACATGATAAGAGTATAAGGAAAGACAATGTGTGAGGAAATATATATATTAAAGAGTAAGGGTACAATTGGTCAAGAAAAGATACAATAAATCCAAAGAAAGAGGCCAATCTGACCAATAGGACATGAAACAGGACAGCGTAAAATGAAATTCATCATGGGAACAACTGATCAAGGCAAACATGGATATAGAAATATGCAGAGAAACCATGGATGTGTTGACATAATTAATCCAGACAAAAAGAAGGAAATGATGAAAAGGACAAGACATGAATATGAGTGCGAACACTCGAAACAAAGACGAATTGGTTCAGGGATTGATTGTCAAATAAACAAGGGTTTAACGGGCAAGGAAATGGGCGATACAAAATAAGAGATTTCAAAGAGTAATATAGATTTCAAATAAAGTAAGATGATTATGAGTTGACCAACTTATACAAGGTTTATAAGAATCAATAACAAAGGTCATGAACAAACGAATGAGGAGGTTAAACAAGTACAAGCACAAGCGAATGGATGATTAATAGGAACATATGAAGAAAGTCTGGTCAAATATCGAAACAATGAACAAAACAAGATTTATGGCTACTCTGATAAACAATAATTGTACAAGGAGATCGGATCAATACCAGGTGACACAAGATATCAAGGTTAATTGGATAAGCCTAACCGAAAGGGGTTATGCATGATGAAGTACTGTATAAAGAGTAGTACCGCACATTATCAATCAAAAATACTTCCAGGAACAAGACATAATAAATATCAATTTTATTTATTGAATTATTTGCACCAGCTTGCTTATTTCGATTTTCATAAATACATAATATATCTCAAAGAGGTCAATTAATCATGTACTATAAATTCGTGCGGTTCATATTACGGTGACTGAACTTTCATAGACCCTCGTTTAGATATAAAACTTCTTAAATCAAAACTATCAACATGTCGGACCTGAAATTATATAAAACAACGATAACAGTTAAAGTTGAAAAACTAAGTACGCACAATAAAAATAATAGAAAATGACAATTATTATAATCATAATTTTATAATTTTTTTATTTTGTTATCTAATGCGGTTACTGCAAGTGGGGTGTTACACTCATGGCGACCCAACAATGCATCAACTCGAACTCCTCTCCCCTTGGATGACTTCCCCTATATATTGAATGTGCCAACTTAATGATGTCGTCTCCGTTGGTTCCAGTCTGCATTCCAAGCTGACGATAAGCCTCGTCATAAGAGCTCACCCACATGTTCACACAATGCTTGATCTGATTTTGTCTACCATGGAGAGAACTTCCAGTTCGAACTCGCAGATTCCGCATGTTGTCCCTCCTTGCCTCGTTCCACTTCTCCAACACAGGCTTGGAGAACATAGTAGTGTACTTGATATTTGTCCCTTTGATGGGATCTTCACTCACCGCCATGAACATTGAGATGAGTGCAAGTTCTTCCTCTTGCGAGAATTTCTTCGGCCCTTCATCGTCAGCTTCGGTGGCGGCGTCAGGAGCGGCGGATGCGGCCTTCTTTGCACTTTTTTTTTCCTTTGGCCTTCCCCTTCCCCTTGGACTGTGGTGGTGGTGGTGATGGTTAAGTCTCCGGGTACTCGTAATTGAGAGTGTGATATGCACCGGGGGAGAGATATGGGATCGTACAATGTGTATGGGTTGGAGTTTGGGTTAGTGGACGATTGGCTACTACGACCTTGGGATTCCATGAAGAGTTGGAATTGCTTGGGATCGATCGTTCTCCATCAACCACCTAGCAAGACTCTCGGAGGGTTCTATGTTGGTTGGTGTCGGGAAATGAGAGTGGGATGAGTTTTTGGAAGTATTTTTAAGAGTGTTTTGAGTTTAATTAGTAGAGAGAAATAAGGATGAAATTTGAGGTGTGAAGAAACATATGTTCACTGGTCTCTATTTATAGATCTCGAAAAAATATATCCGTTGGTATATTTTTTTATTATTTTTAAAATTCAATTTAAAAAAAGAAGAAAATACATGAAAACTTGTCCGGTCCAACAAGGACCGGACAAGTCATCACCACTTGGTTGGTGACATAGCCGTTAAATTTGTGATATATGGGGACCTTCACCTTCTTGAGGGATTTGCTCCCCATAACCGCCTGATAAGCGATCCTTGGAGTCATGGAGTAGTCGCCACGCGACTCCGTCTCCCACGACCGCCCATAGTGGGCGGTCTCAATTTCACCTTTTGACGGTTTTGCAACTGGCCAAAACGAGTTATCCGTTTTCTATTTTCTTACTCTTTTTTTCCCAGACCAATTAATCGGAGAGCCGTCTCGCAAAGTCTCTTCCGATACGGTATTTAGATAATTTATCTATTGACGTACATGTTGTCTTAAAAATCATCGACATTATCAATCATAACGATCATTGACGTTATCAGTCAAAACGTCTATATTCTCAACATTGGTATTTTTCATATTAAAAAAGGAATTGATTTCGTTAATAACATATACATTTATTAATAACATGGATAATTTTTCTAAAAACATAGACCGTCAACTTATCTAGAGTAGACCGTCTCTCATGAGACTTTATGTTAATCTGAATACTTCCTAGTTAGTTACTCCATCTGTGAAAAGATGTCACATTTTGACTTTTTGCAGTCAATTTAATCATAAACCATTAATGTAAAATGTTGAATTGAATTATATAATGAAACGTTAGGAGTAAGTTTCATTATATAATTTAATTGAACATTTTACATTAACAGTTTAAGATTAAATCAGAGTCAAAGTTGAAAAATGTTGACTGCAAAAAGTTAAAAGGTGACATATGTTCTGGGATGGAGGGAGTAGATCCTAAGATTGTTCCTGAACAATCACGTTCAACTCTATAGTTCATATGAAAACGATTACTCGATTAAAACGGGGAGAAAAACAACCTGTAATATCAAATTACATGCTTTAGTACTACATGAGAATTAGTTCTAATTAACCCGCAGCAAGACAAATAAAAAAATACAGTATCAATCTAATGTATCATGTAACTAACTACAGATCCATGGCATCTCAAATCTACAAACGGGACAATAGTGACTTGTATTGAACCACTTCTCAATGCAATCTTCATGAAACGGGTGCGAACAGGGCATCAAAACAGCATCGTAACCTTCAGAAAGTTCTTCCAAACAGATCACACAGTTTTGATCAGAATCTTGATTTACCTTCTCGCGTTTCATTGACCTGATGGAGTTGTTTGTGGCAGGAACCATCATACATGGAGCAACGTAATCAATTTCCTCCTCCTCCTCCTCTTCTTTTCCCGAAAAGCTTCTTCTAGGAGAACAAAGATTATGAGAGTGTATCAAAGAAACATCAAAGTCCAACCTAAGGAAATTGTGACCATCTTGAAGTGCGACATACTCTCTTGATGCACATTTAATTATGTAATCCGACAACCCATTAGCAAAATCTTCAAATAAGTGGAGACACCCACTCATCTCCTTTTTTACTTCTTCATGTTGGCTTGGTATATCATCTAGTTTCCGTGCATCAATCGTAAGATAGGACATGCATTCAAACAATGATACATCGTTGGATGAGTCATTACGACCGTGGTCGGAAACACGAGGTAATTCACGACCAATTCCTTTGTACCAAAGGATAATATCGATTGTGCACTTGGAAGCATCAATGTCTTGGTCCTTGGAAGATCTTGCCCATGTGAGTTGCATTGTTACATCTTCTTCGCAATCTTCATAATCCACCATGGACCAATCGTGCAAGAACTCAAGAGATTCTTGAGGTAGAGCGACGACACCATGAATTAAACCAAAATAATTGATCGTACGTGTTTCAGGTAAATAATCTTGATGTATAGAGTTGAGATGTATGGGATGTAACGTGGATTTATCATTCTTAAATAAAGCTCATGTTACCATAATTAAGAACTTGATCTGGTACTATTCCTTATCTACGTAGGTATTGTATTGATTAACAGATTAGGATCTAACATAATCTCCGTGAGAAAGATTCCCAGGCCCAATCCCAATCCCATGCCCAATCCAAGGCCCAATCGCAATCCCAAGCCCAGACCCAATGTGAAGATAAAATTAAGACTCGGTTTGGGATAGAATCAAGATCCGTTTTAATTGAGTAGGCAAGGTGATCGTGTTTAGTTTGCAATTTTAATGGAGCGGGAACAATACCCATTTTAATCACACTATCTACAAATCAATTAAATTTTCTCTCTCCACCTACTCTTTTTATATCAGTTTATTTTTTCATTTATTATAACAAAACTCTAACTCACAAAGTCTCATGAGAGACGATCTATATATAACTTATCTAGAAACGGTCTATACCATCAATAAAACCAATCATGTTATTAATCAAAACGTCTTTGTTGTTAATGAAATAAGTATTGTTGCACGTAATATGAAAAAAACACTAATATTGAGAGCATAGATGTTTTGATTAATAATATCGGTGATTTTTTTGACAATGTAGGTCCGTCTCTAGATAAATTATTTAGATAACGTCTCTCAGGAGACTTACTCTACTTAAATCAATAAAATAAAATTAAAACCAATCAAATAATCTTAAAACATATTATACATATCACTTCACTCTTACACACCATATATAACAAGCCTAAAAAAAAACCTACAAAATTTTAACTATAGACCAAACACAAATTTTCACGACTCAATTAAATTTTAGTTATTATTCATCAGTTTTACCTTAATTAAATTCGCTCAATCAAGTTCCGTGCCAACCGTAAAAAAGGAGGGAATTTAGTAGTTATTGGAATTTAGTAGTAATTTAGGAGGGATTCTTTTAACAGCAGTTAAATGGGGGGCTTTTAGGGTTGGACTGATAACTGGCACACATACACACAGAGAACGTGATGTGAGAACGGCTGGCTGAAAGATACAGAAGGCTGCTGGTCATTGATCTGTACAATGTTGGGTCAACATCCTTGCCAACATTGATTCTGCCCAGCTTCAGAGAGGTACCCGTAAGTGTAATGCATGGTTTAGAGTTCTCCAGTCCAAGAAAGAAGCTGAGTTTACTGATCATATTCATCTCAAAAGTACCTATCGTAGTTTGCACAAAATGATGTACTATGGAAAGATCAGTCAAGTCAAGCACAATATAATCTTCTTATGCTCGATTGCAATTGTGGGGATCAACCACCACGTGGCAGTTTTCAGGAGACCTGGTACCTGTCATATGTCTTGAACATCTGCTATCAAAGTACCATTTACCTGCATTGTTAGGAGAGGTAGCAACAGAAAAAACAACATTACAGACAATCTTTTCCCTAGGAGCCCAAATTCTCTTATACTTTTCTCTAGAGTTTTCCCGGTTCGATGGGTTTACCATTACGGGCGATGGCAATGAAGAAGCAGTTTTAGAAACAGACTTTCTGGAAACAGACAATGTTGATGTCGATGTTGACTCAACAGAGTGCTCAACATTAGATTTTTCATTCTGCTTAACAGGAGCACCCAAAGGACAGATTTTGGACCAGACACTTTAGGAGAGACAAAATAAGAGGAACTTACAGATTGGTAGATTGTTGCATATCTTACCGTGTCCTTGTAGTTTTTCCGAGTGTTTCCTCTTAAGGTCTTTCTTCCATTGGTGCTTCCGATGACTTGAGAATTTAGATGATCTTTGCGAATCCTTGGGGTGGATCACGTCTGATGGAATCCAGAGCCACTGTCGGTTCCAGAACAGGTTCATCTTCATTTTCAGAGACAGATTCATCTGATGAGCTCCCCCCCTGCAATGTTGGCTGCAATATTGAGTCAACATTGTGATCAACATTGACTCCATCTTCTCTGGCGGATGTTGATCGGGAATCAGTTCAAGACTGCATCTAGTTCAGTACCTGTCTCATCTTTTTCAAATTCTGCATTTTTTAGTTTCAGCTCTTCCACCATCTGTTCGTCAGTGAACTCTTCTTCAAAGGGACAATCTATAGATAAATCAACTGAGCCATGCAAACAGTAAATGTTAGTAGACACAGAATTTTCAGAGTCCAAAGATTTATCTCGGAATATCTCTTCACAGTTATGTGAGTCATCATAATCAAAGAAGAGGATCTGTGACGATGTTGAGTTTTCATTGTTGACCGAACATCGATTTCCAACATCGTCCAGAACAGAGGACATAACTGCAACATGACCTTCTGTAGTATCAGCTTCCTGTTCATCACCTGAATCATCACTAAGACAAGCAAGAAACGTTTTTCCCTTCTTACGAAGAGTGTTAGCACATTCATTCTGAAAGTGACCCCATCCTTGACATTCAAAACATCTAACTTTGTCTAGTCGTTTAGAATTAAAACCAGGAAGCTCTATAGCATTATTGAACTTGCCAGTAGCCTTAGGATTACTCGGAGAGGCATTGTTAGAATTCTTCCTAAAGCTGGTTTTGTTGAACTTTCTAAGCAACTTAGTATAAGCTTTACCAAAGGCTTCTTCAGTCATCTCATCAGACTCATCACTACTGCTTTCAGACTCAGAGATTTTTGATTTTGAGTGAAGAGACATACTATGGCTTTTCGTACCTTTGCGCTCATTCTGTTGGAGCTCAAAATTTTTCAAATTGTTCATCAGGGTATGAAAATCCATAGTAGCCAGGTTTTGAGTATCTTCCAAAACAGTTCGTTTTATGTCAAATTTTGAAGAAAGAGTACGAACAGCTTTGAAAATCAGTTGCTTATTAGACATAGCATCACCTAGCAGTTGAATATAATTTGAAATAGTGAGCAGTTTATCAAAATAAGAATCAATGGTTTCTTCTTCTGCCATTCTCAAGTTTTCAAATTTTGACCAAAGCAGTTGAAGTTTAGTTTGCTTAATACTGTTATCACCTTCACAATGATTTTGCAACAAATTCCAAGCTTGTTTAGCAGTAGTGCAATTCTGAATGAGCTTAAACATATGTGGATCAATATGCGAAAAAATAGCATTCAAAGCTTTTTCATTGTAAGAGCTAGCAAGAAAATCATCACCTGACCATTGAGCTTCTAGTTTAGGAACGACATCTCCATCAGCGTCTGGTCCTATGGTAGGCCACACATAGCCTTCAAGAATAGATTTCCATGCACGCCCTTCAATGGATTTGATATATGTTTTGATCCGTATTTTCCAGTAGTGGTAGTTCGACCCATCTAGCACAGGTGGCCTGTTGACACTTGAATTGACAACGTCCATTGTAGTAATACCAAATCCAGACACCAATTAATTAGGTGGCTGGCTCTGATGCCACTTATTAGAACTGTAGGACCGGGATTGGTACTTCTGGACAGTTTGGAACGATGTTGACTATTGATGTTGAGTCAACACCGTTAAGACAACAGTGAACAGTGTTCAACTAAACTACGACGACAGTAAACTATGATCGACACAACTCTGTAAAGTGCAGCGGAATAAAACTAAACACAAATTAATCAAGCCGGTATAAAAAGATACCGACGGCGCCGTAGGCGAAATTTCTACTAGATATGAAAAGTAGAATTACAAAAAGAAGTTTAAATCAATCACAGACGATTGATTAAACTTACGGAAAACTAGACCTAGAACAGACAAGAAAAACCTATTCTAGTTCAATGATACTAGAGTAATTCTCAATCTTTAGAGAACACTCACAAGTAACACCGAAATAAAAGTCTAGTAAAGCAAGACGCCACAAACTAAATATTCTCAAGAGATGTTCTTCAAAGGCGTCGTCTTGCAAAGGGCTCCTTCTTGTGTATATAATGTTTAGTCGAACCAGAAGAAGAACAGCCTAGTGAACGCAAGAAAACAATCTCTCAATATAATATCAATTCAAGCTCACGAGATTCGCTTTCTTGCAATGTTTCTTCTTGTATATATAGCTGTGGGCTATTCTCTTCCTTTTTCTTTTCTTCACAAAAGACGCCTGCATGCTCTCTTATTTTTTGCCGCCTCTTTCTCTTTTCCTTCTAGCGCCTTTGCCTTCCTTTTTCTTTCCTGCTCCAGTACTTGTAGCATTAGGAAATTTACCTTGAATAAATCTCTTCAAGATCTTTTATTACGTAGTCTCCAAGTTCCATCAACTTCTTTCCTTAATCCAAGTCCCAAGAGAATCAGGTTCCCCCCTTATGCTTTCAACGCCAGTTTCTTTTCTTCTTCTTCACGTTGGTTTCTGATTCTTCCAGATTTTTCAGATCTTTTCCTTAAGGCCCAAAACCACCAAGTCCAGTCCATTCCCATATGTTGTAGCCCAACTTGTTATTCCTACAAAATATCCATAGAAAAACAACTACAATTGTTGAACCGGTTAATTAAACGAATAAAGGCCGAATTAATTACAAGTGCAATAAATCGCACTTTCAATCTCCCCCTTAATTCTTGCATTTCTTCACAAAACCAGAACAAGTAGTTAGTAGGAAGAACAAGACAATATCAAACAACTCCCCCTTACTCCAAGAACTCCCCCCTTATCACAAAATACCAAGAGTTCAATTGAACAAAAAATATAGTATCAATCTTATGTATCATGTAACTAACTACTGATCCATGGCATCTCAAATCTACAAACGGGGCAATAGTGACTTGTATTGAGCCACTTATCAATGCAATCTTCATGAAACGGGCGCGAACAGGGCATCAAAACAGCATCGTAACCTTCAGAAAGTTCTTCCAAACTGATCACACAGTTTTGATCAGAATCTTGATTTACCTTCTCGCGTTTCATTGACCTGATGGAGTTGTTTGTGGCAGGAACCATCATACATGGAGCAACATAATCAATTTCCTCCTCCTCTTCTTCTTCTCCCGAAAAGCTTTCTTCTAGGAGAACAGGATAATGAGAGTGTATCAAAGAAACATCAAAGTCCAACCTAAGGAAATTGTGACCATCTTGAAGTGTGACATACTCTCTTGATGCACATTTAATTATGTAATCCGACAACCCATTAGCAAAATCTTCAAATAAGTGGAGACACCCACTCATCTCCTTTTTTACTTCTTCATGTTGGCTTGGTATATCATCTAGTTTTCGTGCATCAATCGTAAGATAGGACATGTATTCAAACAATAATACATCGTTGGATGAGTCATTACGACCGTGGTCGGAAACACGAGGTAATTCACGACCAATTCCTTTGTACCAAAGGATAATATCGATTGTGCACTTGGAAGCATCAATGTCTTGGTCCTTGGAAGATCTTGCCCATGTGAGTTGCATTGTTACATCTTCTTCGCAATCTTCATAATCCGCCATGGACCAATCGTGCAAGAACTCAAGAGATTCTTGAGGTAGAGACGACGACACCATGACTTAAACCAAAATAATTGATCGTACGTGTTTCAGGTAAATAATCTTGATGTATAGAGTTGAGATGTATGGGATGTAACGTGGATATATCATTCTTAAATAAAGCTCATGTTACCATAATTAAGAACTTGATCAAGTAATATTCCTTATCTACGTAGGTATTGTATTGATTAACAGATTAGGATCTAACATAATCTCCGTGAGAAAGATTCCCAGGCCCAATTGCAATCCCAAGCCCAGGCCCAATGTGAAGATAAAATTAAGACTCAGTTTGGGATAGAATCAATATCCGTTTTAATTAAGTAGGCAATGTGATCGTGTTTAGTTTGCAATTTTAATGGAGCGGGAACAATACCCATTTTAATCATACTATCTACAAATCAATTAAATTTTCTCTCTCCACCTACTCTTTTTCTATCACTTTATTTTTTCATTTATTATAACAAAACTCTAAATCACAAAGTCTCATGAGAGACGATCTATATATAACTTATCTAGAAACGGTCTATGCCATCAATAAAACCAATCATGTTATTAATCAAAACGTCTATGTTGTTAATGAAATAAGTATTGTTGCACGTAATATGAAAAAAAACATTAATATTGAGAGCATAGATGTTTTGATTAATAATATCGGTGATTTTCTTGACAATGTAGGTCCGTCTCTAGATAAATTATATAGATAACGTCTCTCAGGAGACTTACTCTACTTAAATCAATAAAATAACATTAAAACTAATCAAATAATCTTAAAACATATTACACATATCACTTCACTCTTACACACCATATATAACAAGCCTAAAAAAACCTACAAAATTTTAACTATAGTCCAAACACAAATTTTCACGACTCAATTAAATTTTAGTTATTATTCATCAGTTATACCTTAATTAAAATTCGCTCAATCAAGTTCCGTGCCAACCGTAAAAACGGAGGGAATTTAGTAGTTATTGGATAAGTCAGGTACCTTTCTGCAATTTACCGGTCAGAACTCAAAAGTAGTAGTAAAAGGTATGGTCGTTTTATCCCAACCATATTCACAGCATAATCAAAGCGAAAATGAAAAGGATGAAGATTGATCAGAATTAAAGGAAAAAAGGAGTTTCAGAAGTTTGTTTTCTGCAATTTTTCCGGTTACCGTAGAGACAGTAGTCTGGTGCTGTTTTCAGCTAGGTAAGACTCAATTTCTCTGCTCCTTTTTTTGCTTTTCTTTTTCAATTTTTTTAAAATCAAATCTGGAAAAAAGGGTTCTGCAAGTAGCACTGACTGTTATAGAATGGTTGTACGAATGGATTACTTTGAGTTTTTGGGTTTAATTTTTTTGTTTGGCAGATTTTTGATCCGATTTTAGTCCAGGGTTTGTTTGAATATGTACTGTTTTTGTTTAAGTTATTAGCTTTTCTAGCTTTTGTTCGTGATTAGGGTTTGTGCCACTTGTCATTGTTAATTCTGATATGGGTGAAAAGTAACAACCGACGAATGCGAAAGTAATTGATTGTTGGGATAATAAGCATGGGGAATTTTAGTTTTAGCAGCTAGTGAATGCTGGTTGAATTCATCTATTTCTTATAGAGTAGAAGCTTTCAGGATAATGTGGACTGGAGTATATCAATATCTCGTATAATAGAAATGTTGAATTGCTGAAAGATGATGGTGAGTTAAATTAATTTTCCTGCAATCGGAGACAGCCATTATGCATTTAGTTCTGGGAAAATGTTGATGCGTTTTGCCGTGCTTATGTGCACCTGGTGGATTTTTTTTGTCTTTTATGGTTGATTGTTTGGCTATATACAATAATACTACTAAACATGGATGTGTGGGGATTAGTGCGAAATTGGAAAGGATGGTTACAAATGGTATCTGAGAACTAGGTTATTATAACCAGAAACCGGTGATTGTCAAATTGTGCTGTTTTCACGAACTATTTCTTCATTGGTATCAATAGTCCATTGCTGGAGATTTAACACTTCCAGTGTGATGTTTGAGTTCTGATGATTGTCTATAGTTTGTGTTTGGCGGAGTGATGGCAGAGAACATTCTTCCATTGAGTTTGATGATATCGTGCAAAGTGTATGATTTTTTATAAAACCGAGGATGGTACTTTCTCCGGCTATCTTCATTTGTTGTTATTTACCTGCAAACTGGTTCGTTTAATTGCTACCACATTGTTTTAGCCTGCCAGTTTGCATTACTTAAGAGACCATAATGCTTATGCTGTCATCAATTTTTCTTTTATCTCAGTTGCTGGTCCAAAATTGATTTTGATAAGTACATTTATTTATTTCCGTTTCTCTTATTGTTCTTGATTTTAAAGTACTTCACCAAATACTGTATCTTATCAAAATCTTTCTGGTAAAGAAGAGAGGATGCGAAGGAGGGGTGCTAAACCATGGGATAAACGAGGGGAATAACCGAAAAAATTAGAGAGGAAGAAAGACGATTAGTAGTATAAAAGATAATTATCTCTGGATAAGCTATGTCGAGAAGCATCATAGTGTTGGGACTGATGCCACATATAGGATTTTGAATGGCTAGGAACTCAAATTCCTCTTTGAAGTTTTTAGCCATTAAATTACTAGAAAACATTCTTATTTATGTCACATAGAGCTAAGACTCTTTATTTAGGATGCAGATGCACAGTGCATAGGGATGTATGTATTTCACCAAACACATCTTGAGAGCCACACTGGAGCGCATGCTTTTGGCTTTTACACAAGGGTGTATGTCGTGTTGATAAGTATGGGTGGAAGAGTAAACTAACTACATGCAGGCAAGGTTAAAGTTAGCGGGTTGGATCATAGCTTTTATTACGTTTAAACTGAAAAGCAAGATAAGGACAAACAACATTTATGATTACCTTAATCAAAACATCAAATATAGAAATAATAACAGAATACAACTGTTTCATGCACATGTGTGGTAATTGCTAATTTATTGCTACCTCCGTTCTGTTGGGTTGTATTGTATGCGCTTGCTTTTGATCATTTTTTAAGGTGGGTTTGTGGGATATATATAGTATTATATGTACATGTAGGACATTCTTCCCATTTATTTTGAGTAGTTGGAGCATTTTCAATTATGTTAGGCGGTACCTTTTAATTTGAAGAAGAACTTACCGGGTAAATAAATTTATGGAATTGGTGGAACGGGCAAAAATGGAATACATATATTTGCAGTCAAACAAAATGGAAGGAGTATATTTATTGAGCATTTATTTGCAATCTACCCCAACTAGCCCAATCGTTTTCATCTACTTTTTTTCAAATGTTCGACCCAAAACATACTTGCATATTACCCTATGACATCTATAAAAATATCAGTCGCTCTCACACCATTCTCACCTTTATACATTACGATATAGTTTCTCTCTTTCTCACACTATCAGACGTCCATTAATTAAATCTACTCATAATATCAACCAAACTTATCCAAGTGCAGTTGCAATCCAAATGGCCTGTAGTCTCTGAGGCTAATTTGTCACTGGTAAATATCCCAGGCCCTAATGCGATGTGTGCCAAGTTGATGTTTCTTAGAATTTCATTTGAAGTTGATCATTTGCAACTTTATTAGCGTGATGAGGGTAATTTATCCATTGATTTTATTTGTTGGTTGACTGCCAATTATGTTGCTTATTGTTATTGCCGTTTCTGTTTGTTAAATAAAAATTAGTACTCATTGCGTTTCACTATAATCTGATAATGGTTGGCTGTGTGCCAGTCCATGGATTTAGGTTTGAGTTTGATGTTTCTAATAAATTATGTATGGATTGTCACTGGATTTCTGAAGAGCCTTTGGAAATAGAAGGTTATATTGTGATTCCTGTAGGAAAACAGAAGCACAACGATTGAGTGTGACATCTGAATAAAGAAAAATTTGACTGAGAATAATTAGCAAATGTTCAGTCACAAGGTACAGCAAATAGACGAGTTAAATGAAATAGTATAATTCTGTGCATGTTATAATCATTAAGTTCTTGTTTGTGAGCTGTTATTTGTTCACTTTGATCTTTAGCTTGAATATTCAGCCTTTTTTTTTTTCTTTCCAAATTTCAGAAGGCCTTATCACTCTGTAGTGTAAATGGGAATAGGCTTGTTGCAGTATCGAGTCATAATTAATTCATTTGATATAAATGTAAAAACCAGAACTTTTTTTAATATCATTGTGGAATTTGGATTTGATTTCCTCCCACTGCATCCCTGAACTGTTTAACCATTATGTTGCAGATGGATATTGCAAATGGGTTGGTGCTTGATGGTCCAGTTGTCGATCCACAAGAAACAAATGACCCTATATGTCCTGTTGATAGCTTAAATCAACACGTGGATGAAATTTTCACAAAAGTTGATCAGGTAGAACTTTTAATTAATCTATTAAAAATCAATTTGTTTATAGTTTTATTTTCTCTTACATCATCGTTTACTAATACTGGTTGTGCTTCTTTGTTATATATGTGGATCTTTTGTATTACACTACGACATAAGGTTAAAGTTAAATTAAGCATCTGCATTATATTCAGGCCCTTTCGACTTTCATGTCAATTCTTGCTTTTTGAATGACAATCCATGAGGTTTATTATTATAATTGTTTTTTTTTTTTGGGAGATTTAGTCAGAACCGACAATGGTCATTTGATGATTTGATCTGATCTCTGAACTTATTAAAATGTGTATACCATATTTAATGAAGTCTCTTTGATTTTACAGCTTGAGCAGAAACTAACTGAGGTTGAACAATTTTATTCGGGTTCTAGTAAAAAGCAGCTGAACAACCCAAAAGTTAACTCCATTGGGAAGGATAAAGACCGGGAGAGGTTTCTTGCTGGATTTAAGAAGAGGCAACAAGATGCAGCTCGTAGAGAAGCAGCTGCTGCTAAGAGAATGCAAGAGCTTATGCGCAAGTGTGGACCCATATTATCAACGGTGAAAATAATATCTGCAAACTGCATATGCTTTGTGTACTTGTTTGTGTGTGGTACATTTCTGGTAAATTCTTCAATTAGTATGTACCTTACTGAAAATTGAATCCGAGGTCCATATAACTTTATAAATTTCCATTAGTGGGAACTGTTAGAGTTCCTAGTGCAAAAGGATAGTGCATGTTGTGTGTGTTTCCTAATCGGGTATCGGCCATTATTAGTTTCATCCATGCTGATATTTTTGTATTTTCCATTACCAGATAACTGAACACGAATGGGCAGGACCTTTCATGCAGCCTGTGGATGTAATTGGTCTTGGTCTAAGTGATTATTACGAGGTAAAACCATCAACTCTCCCCCCCCCCCCCCCAACCCCACACACACGCACAAAATTGAAAGTTGAGTACCTTTGGGATGATCATTAGTTTAGTATACTATCAGTGACCTTGATGAGTTCAATTGTGGAACGTGCTTTAAGTATCTTTTGTTCATTTACTTGTCCATTCAATTGCTGAACACTAATTATCTTTAGAAGGATTTTAGAGCCTCTGGGATGGTTTATATAGATCTGTTAGAAACTTGGTAATAAATTTTACTGTATATTTTCTCGTTCATCAGTTAAAAATTCAACCTGTTGTTTCTATTCGATTTTTTTGTACATTATTTGCTAGGTTATAAAGAAGCCCATGGACTTTAGTACCATCCAAAGCAAAATGGAGGCCAAAGATGGCGTTGGGTACAAGCATGTTAGGGAGATAAATGCTGATGTGAGACTGGTATTTAATAATGCAATGAAATACAACGACGAGAAGGATGATGTCCATGTTATGGCCAAAAAATTGTTGGAAAAATTTGAGACAAAATGGCTGCAACTTTTACCGAAAGTTCATGAAGAGGTATTAATTGATTTTGGAGCCATGTCAACTTATGTTACTCTTTGGACATATGTTGTCTGATTATTAGTATACTCCTTTTGTATAATCTCATTTGGTTGACTTGTTGATCTTAATGCATGTTTGGAAATCTTTTATTTTTTCAGAACAAATATCTAAATTTCTGGACTGTGTTTTGAAGGAAAAAAGGCTGAAACAAGAAGAAGCAGAAATGCAGCATGATATCCAGCTTGCTCAAGAGGCCTCACATGCTAAAGTGGCTAGAGAGTTGAGTGCTGATGTAAGTTATGAAGTGTTGTTTATACTGGAAAAGATGATATTGCATTTCCCACCCAATATTACAACTTTTGAGCTTAGTCCATTATTTATATTTGTTGTGTTCTCGTTACTACGAAATCTGTGAACAAGCTCTAACTAGTCTTTTTCAGCTGGAAGAGGTTGACTTGCAACTTCGAGAACTTCGGGAACTGGTACTTCAGAGTTGCAGGTGTGTACTTTTATTTCAACCAGTTTGAATTGACAGAGTTATTTCTCAGGTTGTTTTCACTTGGGGTGATATTATGTTTTAATTATCATTATCCTTTTGCACTTTTTATCTCAAGAGGTTTGTACTAGTCAGAGCCTTAGAGGACTTAGACTCTTTCCTCTTCATCTGAAAACTCATTAATTTCAGTTCAGTTCAGATCCATTCAGTTCTTTGTTCTGTTCAGTTCTGCTTAGTTATATTTTATACTACAATTCAGTTCCATTTAGTTATGTTCAGACGAAGAGAAGAGCTTTAACGTGTCATGTTTCCGATGGACAAAATGTTCCATTCACTGCCTAAGGTAGCTGTTATGCTTAATTTTTGGGGTTCACTGAAAACAAATATGCTGGAAGACTGGAAGTCTGGAACTTCGTTAAATGCAATCATATCATATGGGCAATCTCTGTGCTTTATCTGCTCCCTTGATCATCTCAGTTTTGGGAAGAAATTGATAAAATAAATGTTATCCCACCAACTGAAATAATTTATCCAGGCTATGAATCACCATTTGAAATCAACGCATCTGATGACATCGTAATTGTTCCAGGAAAATGTCAACTGACGAGAAGAAAAGAATTGGGAGCGCCATCAGCCGTCTATCTCCCGAGGACATCAACAAGGCCATCGAAATCATCTCCCAGAATGAGCCTGACTTTCAAACCACGGGGGATGTTGTTGAAATTAATATCGATACACAGGTCTTTTGACACAACTAACCATTTAATTGAGCAAATCCCACTTTACAAGGGATAAAATTTGATACAAAACCATGTGTCTGTCTTTGCAGAGTGAATCCACATTGTGGAAACTGAAGTTCTTTGTGAGGGAGGCGCTGCAAGCAAAGATAAAGAATGCAAGTGTTGGAACCAACAGCCAACGTGACAATAACCAAAACAAGAGAAAGAAGGAGATCTGTGATGCCATTGCCAAGAGCTCACAAAAGAAGAGCAAGAGGTGATTAACTTCATTATTTGCATTCTGCGTGTAAATTATGCAATGCAATGTAGTGTGTATAGGGAGGGATGAACAAACTAGCAGAGGTTAAATGTTCGGTTCTGTCAATTCCATCAACTTCCCCGGGAGGTGTTGAAACAGTTTTAACGGTTGTTTTTGTAAAACGGTAGAAGCTTAATTAATCTATGATTCATGTCTTTTCTCATCCTTTGTTATTACAAATGTTGCTTTAATCATCTTTCTGTTGGTCCAAAATCACTCTTCTTACCACTCCAGCAACCACTACTCCGTCTGTCTTTGACACGTCCGAGAGTAGTTGAATTTAAGTCTGTCTTTGACACGCCCGGGCAGTCTCTCTGGAAGGGCGGGACTGGGAGCAGTACTGACTGCTAATACAATTAGGTAACTTTTCCTAGTCTGGAAGCACATGACTAACTTGATAGATTTAAGGATTTGTTAGATGTATGGGCTGTCGTTGCAATAACAGCCCCACAATAGTTGTGGGGAGGGTCCCTATATACAAGTCAATAAGTCAAAAAGGATTAATTTGGAAGTTCACCAAAGTTTGTTGAGCCCCTTAAAGTCACTCGGATATATTTAGTACCGATTCACTACTACTATATCTTTTAAAGTTCTGATGTTTGAGATAGATTTAACAATTTTGAATTTATATTCATATTAGCAAGGTGACCCGTTGAGAATTAAGTGTGTTTGATGCATAACAATATTGTAATGGTGAAGCAGTGTGTTTAATACAAAACAATCTTTTATATAATGTGTGAGAGAGTTTTCAAGTGAGCGAACAAATGAACCCGACATGTCGAGCATCATGTGATCAGGTTGTACAATATTACTCTTTCACTATTTACAATCCATTTGTAAATTTAAATAACTAGTTAGCAGAATCCAAAACATACCAACCTGTGGTCAATGAAATCAAATTGAATAAAGCAACCTTTATTGATTCACAAAATTACCACATCAAGCCAAAGAGGGGAAAGTTGATCCCAGAGGTGAGATCAATCACCCCCTCAATATTCACAATGGGCTCCATTGTAGAAGCTCGTGTGTGTATGTATGTATGTATGTAGAAATAGAAGACAGTGACTCGTATGCAGGCCTAGATAAAGAATAAATATGACAAAATAAGACAAAGAATCGAATAACTGCTTAATATAAAAATATTCTTGTTTCACGACATCAAATATTAACGTTGTCTGGGAAACATCTTTCTTTAGGAATAGGAACTAGTTGCAGAATTACTGCTACATTGAGAGGTGAGGCAATAATCCCATTAATGCATAACAAATCATAAAGGTCAGAATTGTAAATGTAAAAGGCAAGAAAACAATAAAAACATAGTAAGATCTTAGAATGGGACATTTTGGGTCCATATTTCTTTTCAACATTTCATCCAAACAATTTGCAATATTCTTTTATGAAGCTGGTAATCAGCTCGGTGAATCCTGTAGATTAAACTAGGAAATACAACACTACTATATATATATATATAAAATTGATTCACGAGATAAAATTTAAACACGAAAAAGTGTTCCTTTTTGCACATCCAGTATCGATGATGTAAAATCCAAACACAAAACATCGAATTCGCAAGTAAAATCTTGCAAAATCCAACATTCGTGTCATCATTTAATAAAAAAATCTCAAGGACACCAATGTTGTAATTTCTGATATCTCATACTCGATAGGTAGCGCAATAATACGTACGACGTAATCCAATAATTTAGAGAAAATGGATCAGAAAAACGTGCACAACTTTTTTCGTTCAGCTCACACTTGCAAATTGTAATCCAATCTTTAGACTAAACAAGTCAAGGGAAAAGGGACATGAATAACCAAATTTTTTACAAATGATTTTTTTATCAATTGAATTAAGAGTATTAACCAATCTTAATATTTTTCATTTCGACAATAAATTACTCGTAAGATATTATTGTAAATTATTTAATATAATAACAATATAATAAAAATTTAGAAATAATATTTTATAATATAACATGACTAACATTCAAAAATATTTTTAATTAAAATTAAAACACAAAGTCTAATAAGAGACGGTTTTTAGAAAAATTATCTAAAGACGGTCTATATTATCAATAAAATCATCTATGTTATTAATCAAAATGTTTATGTTGTTAACGAAATAAATATTGTTGTTATATAAAAATACACCAACACTGAAAACATAAGTGTTTTGATTGATAACATCGATAAATTTCTAGACAATATATGTCAATCGATAATTTTCTAGATAATATATGTCCGTCTCTAGATAAATTATTAAGAGACCGTTTCTCATAATATTTACTCAAATTAAAAATAATTGATCTAAAAAAATTAAATTGTAAATTCGAAGGAGTGAGGAAACAAGATTCCTTTTGAAAGGGCGTGAAAGAGAAAAAAAAGGTTTACCCTTAACCAAGGCAATAAATAAAGAAAGAGAAAGATATTTCAAATCTCCACACCCTCTTTTGGTCGTCGCCTCTCTGTTTTCTTTTTTCCAGCTAGGCACCCACACTCTCACATATCAAATCAAATTAGAATCATCCTCTTAATCTTCATTAATTTATACACGTACCCTTCATATAAATACAATTACATCTAACCTCAACACCAAATCGATATTAACGTAACAGTCCCTCACTTAAACAACCATCATCCCCTTACTAATCAGTGATAATTAGTAATCACATTCACATAATTATTTCCATAAAATTCATATAATATCACCATCTTAATTACAGAAAACACATGTTTAGTAATGTAATATTTGAAACAAAACATGTCTATACTGAACCAGATAATGTTGATTCCGTCTCTTACATTATATCATAACTTTTATAAATAAACTATGATGAAATATATTTTGTTTACTTTCTAAATACAAAACTCATAAAATATAGTATATGGTAAAATTACCGACATCTCAAGTCTGTAACATCTTATTTCTTTGTGGGCCGATGCATTACAATTGGTATCTGAGCTAAACCAATTGGCATCATCCAATATATATATTTTAAAGTTCATCCATAAAAACTTCAGATTTAATTGTACGTACTATGAAATTATGTCATGAAGTGTAACCTACATGTTTCACAATAACTTATATTTTGGATTAAGAAGGAAGTGCATAATAGAGTCCGCATACCATTCAGAGATAAATTAATACTTAGTAATCGCTCGAACAGAAAGAGCCGGTTTCGCTTTCAACACACATTGGTGAATAAGGGGAATGGTCACTGAACGTTTAGGTACCTAATTTTTGAAATATTACAATGAAGGACAACTTTTTTTTTTTTTTGGTTGACTTTTGTTGAAAAAATTATATTTACCACATTTTTTTCTTAATTAGACCATTTATTTTGAAATACAAGTTTCATTTAATTACACATTTGACTCAAAACTTTCAAAAGCTATTAATTAAACCCAAAAACTTTTATCCTTCTTAATTCATATATATTTCTTCTTTCTTTGTTAAACTATTTTTTTTTAAATACTCCCTCCGTTCTTTTACAAACTTTAATATTTGCCATTTCGGGCGATTTTTTACAAGTTTAACGTTTTCATTTTTGGAAACCCACTATCTACACTTATTAATTTTTAAACACTCTCTTTCATACTTTATTTATTATCTTTCTTACTTTTTCTATTATCTCTCTTACTTTTTACTTCCTTTTTTATTATATTTTCTTAAAATTTTGACAAAGTCAAATGATAAAACTTCTAAAAAAACAGAGGGAGTAAGGAGTTTCAATAAATTTTCGTTGGAGCTCCAAAATCGGAACTTCCATGGAAGCCCCGACATTGAGCTTCCTGAAAGCTCGGTTTATGAAGCTTCCATGGAATCTATAGTTTTCTATTTTAGCGAAAAAAATTTTAAAAATTATTTGGAGTTTAGTTAAGGACGAAGAAAGTTTGAAAATATGAAAAAAGAAAATTTTGTGGGTTTATATATTAAAACTTAAAAGTTCTGAGGTTGATTGTAATAAAATGAATTGAATTTAAAAGGAAAAATGGAAGGCTAAAATTATAACATTAATTATGTTGGTTGACTTTTGTACTTTAGTGTAATTATTTATAGTATTTTGTAAGTCATATTTTATTCTTTAATGTAATATTTTAAACATTAAGTACCTAAACGTTTAGTAACCATCTTAAAAGGATGTTAAACGAAAATTGACTTGAAGTTGAACACAAAGTTTTTGAGGAGGACCATGTAAAATAAATATCCGGTGGTTTGTTTGACGATCTTCTTCCTTGTTTTTGTCGTGACCCAATTCTGATTCACGTGAGTGCTCCCACTTTTCCCTCCTCCCTCGAGACCCAAACTCTCCGTTGAACAAACTCCATAGATATCCATCCACATCAAACAAATAAAGCTTTCACAGTTTCACTTAGTTCCATCAAATTTATGAAACCACGATCACCACCACCATGTCTCCACCGCATTACACCACCACACTACTAACACTCCTCCTCCTACTCCTCACCACCACCAGCAGCTCATCATCCCACATCTGCTCAAACTACTACCCACCCCCAAACACCTCCTGCCCACCATTCACCACCACTCCACCACCCTTCCCCTTCTCCTTCACTCCCGGCTGCGGCCACCCCTCCTTCCACCTCCACTGCCCCAACTCCACCTCACGCGCCACCCTCTCCATCAACTCCCTCCTCTTCTCCCTCATCGACTACTCCCCCAAATCCCTCACTCTCTCCCCACTCCCCACCAAACCACCCACCTGCTCTTCACTACCACCACACCCCATTTCACTCTCACCATTCCAAATCTCCGACTCTTCCTGCTCTCGTCTCTCTCTCCTCAACCCTTGCCCACCGCCAATCCTCCCTAATTGCACATTTTGCCCCTTCGAATGCAAGCTGGTCAGAAACCCTCTCCACCTCCTCCGCGAGTGTGCATCCACGCGCCGCCACGATGGGGACTTCCAGCACGAGTGCCAGCGGGACGTTATCGGAGTAATCGACAGCATTTTGACACTCGGATTCGAAGTTGAGTGGGATTTACAGGATCAGTACTTCACCGGCTGCAAATCCTGTAAAGGATTTTGTGGATTCAATTCGTCGGATCCGAGTAAGCCGTTCGTTTGCTTTCAATCGCCAGTTCCGAGAATTAGGCAGAAAAGCCCTAATATGATTGCGATTTCTGTTATCCTCTTTCTGTTGCTCTGTTTCTTCATTGCTCTGTCAATTGGTACGATTTTATTCCGGTCGAAAAGGAAGAGGTTGATAATGCAAGGAGGAGAAGAGGATCCGACGATTATTTTCCTTAGACGACACCGTTCTGCTAGCTTGCTTCCACCGGTTTTCACTTACGAGGAGCTCGATTCGTCCACGAACGGATTCGATCAGAAACGGAAGATTGGCGATGGTGGATTCGGGTCGGTTTACTTAGGCCAGCTTCACGACGGTCGATTTGTTGCGGTGAAGCATTTACACAAGCCGAATTCGACAGCCAGAGGCAATGTGGAGAAAGGGATTTCCACTAAGGCGTTTTGCAATGAGATTTTGATCTTATCGTCGATCGAGCATTCGAATTTGGTTAAGTTACACGGCTACTGCAGCGATCCGAGAGGGTTGTTATTGGTTTATGATTACGTGCCTAATGGTACTTTAGCAGATCATTTACACGGGAAGCATTGTGTGTATCGGAAGGCGGCCTTAAGATGGAGTACTCGTGTGGATATTGCGTTGCAAATTGCAATGGCGATCGAGTACCTGCATTTTGCGGTAGTGCCGCCTGTAGTTCATCGAGACATTACTTCGTCCAATATATTTGTGGAGAAAGATATGAGGGTGAAAGTTGGGGATTTCGGGTTGTCGAGGTTGTTAGTGTGCACGGAACTTCCGGTGGTGGTTAACGAGTCGTCTGATGGGGTGTGGACGGGTCCTCAAGGGACGCCGGGTTATCTGGACCCGGATTATTACCATTCGTTTAGGTTGAACGAGAAGAGCGATATTTATAGTTTCGGAGTCGTGTTACTTGAGTTGATCACGGGGAAACGAGCAGTTGATCAGGGGAGGGAGAAGAGGGAATTGACACTGGTGGATATGGTTGTGCCTAGGATTCAACTGGGGTTGCTTCATCAAGTTGTGGATCCGGTTCTGTTAGTGGACATTGAGGCGATGGAAGGTGCATTGGCGGTTGCGGAGCTGGCGTTTCGGTGCTTGGCAGCAGATAAGGACGATAGGCCGGATGCGCGGGAGGTGGTGGAAGAGCTGAGGCGGATTAAGGGTGGTAGGCGGGGTAGTGGGTTGTTGAAGGTGTCTAATTCTGGTAATGTTGTGGTTCCTGATGGAATGGGAGGTGGACTAATTGTTTGAATATTGCAGTAACTTTTGATTAAGTGGTCAAAAGTGTGAGCCAATTGTGGTGTAAACTTTTGAATGGATGAAATGTGTCTGTTGTTTTGTGAGGTTATTGGGTGAATAGATTTCATATTTTGTTTTGACTTGCTTGTTACATTTTGGTCTTCCTTGGGACCCAAATGTGTGCAATTTGCATATCTACATGTCCAAATTGATACTAGTGGTCAACTTAAAGTTGTGCAATTCGTTCATGTAGTACAATTAATGCATTGCAAGATTAAATGATGTCTCTGAAATGAGTGAATGAATGAAAAATCAGTACATGCACTGCAAAAGGTACAAATTCTAGATGAATTTAATGCAACCGTGTAACTCAATGTGATTTGATCAAATTCATACGTCAAGTAAAGCGGGATTTCATACGCGGGGATGGTGAACGATGGGGAAGTACAACTAGGATATTATGCACAATCATCACCTTATTTTACATGCATGCTTCTTCCACTCTCACACCGTATGATTTATTGTAATAACAAGGTATGGCACCTTCTTTAAAAAATTGGATTTTTTTGTGTTTTTCTAATATTATTAAATTTTAAACTACCTTTTTTATATGACAATGCTATTTTTCTTTACATGTGTATGTTAGAATATTGGTAGAATTAATTTTTTTATGCGTGTTTGCATTATACTTGTATATTATCATTATCGATTATTTAAAAGAAAAAAAAAATCTCTTTTAGTAAAATGAATTTCCAGATTTATGAGTGCGCCCTAGTCGGTTTGTAATCCTAACTCCGCCCCTGCCGATAAGCTAGATGATAGATGATAAGTTAACTGATAGATGATAAACTAATTTATTTTTATGGATTTATTTTGTTTAATAGTTTAGTTTATAAACTAGTTGATTTGTTAAACGTAACATATAAAAACATATTAGCATCTTTTTTTTTTAAATAAGTTATCTGCACATGGTTCAAATCAGTTACTTTCCCCGTCCCGTCCCATGTTACCCACTTTGACTTTTTCTAGTCAACAGTGTTTAACTTTGATTACACATTAATCTTAAACCGCAAATGTAAAATGTTCAATTAAATTATGTTCTGAAACTTTAGTCCTTAAAGTATCATAATATAATTTAATTGAACATTTTACATTTACCGTTTAAGATTTATTCGTAGTTAAAGTTGAAAACGGTTGACCGAAAAAAGTTAAAATGGGTAATATGGAACGGGACGGAGGAAGTAGTTTATAAGCTACCGACCGGGTGTTTAGGTAAGAATTTATTTTGAAAATAAACTTAATCGAGTTACTGCCAAAAATGGTTGCACCACTACAATTTTTTTTTTTCAATAAATCATGTTGTACGAAGCATTAGAGTCAATTAGATAGTACTCATACATTTCAAATTATGATGCGTGTTATTTTCCGTGCTGGATCTGGCCCCTTGCGAGGTGTCGCTCCCAGATGGCCCAATAATGTTGGGCCCAATAAATAAAACTAAGAATAAGTTTGTCCAAGTGGACTGCTGTTGTTATCTTGAGTTCTTGACTGTAGTTCGGTCAAGATTTTGGGGACAATTATAGCGATTCACCAATCTCATTGATTCATGCGCATTTTAATGTCCGACTACAATTGTACGGCTTAACGTACACCTATTTCAGTTGTACTCATTCACAGTCGTTAGGTCGTTTGTACAAATATTATTTTCAGTTGTAATTAAACATAACCATCCATCGGATGTGTAAATTTTACAATGACAATTTATATAAATTACTAGAATGTGAGAACACACTACGTGTGTTGTTGTGACACATAATTACAATTATAAAAGACGTATACGAAGACAAGTAATATTATTGTTTATCATAATTAATTTCTTTTTTTTCAAGTTGAATTAGTGTTTGAGTTGATCTGTTTTAATTTAACTGGAGAAGATGAAGCATAAAGATTGTTTATCGTTGTTTTTTAATGATGAATTGATTTTGATTTTGTTAGGTTGAATTGGGGTTTAAAATTTAACTAGAGAAGATAGATTGATTTTTTCTAATGATGATTTGATTTTATTGGGGTTGAATTAGTGTTTCAAATTGAAGTGGAGAAGGACAATTGATTTTTGTTATGATGCATTGATAATGTTGATAATGAATTAGGGTTTGTAATTTGATTGAATAAAACAGATTATTTTTTATAATTAAAGTCTTTATCCATATATTACAAATGAGTTCAATTTAATTTAAATAAAGTACTCAATTCCACAACCCCAATAGCTGTCCACTTATATATATACTGTAATATAATACAAATAGGATTGTAATGTCATATATATATATTTTAATTAAAATATCATAAATTCAATGTTAAAAATTAAATATCTTATTATTTATTTATTTATTTTCTATCTATTAGCGTTAAAACAAGAACAACTTTTCATCTAAAACAACAACGTTTCTTCCATGCCCAAAATTATATGAACCTTAATCCCAATTTCATAATCGATTCCATTCAGTCTTCTCGGACCAGCCTCAATGCAATTTAGGTGCTTGCTAGCATCCATGGTAGAGTAATGTCTGGGCAATTCCGATAGGTCACCATTCACAACTTTTACCGTAAAGCGACGATAGATTCTGCTCTATACAGGTCACCAATTGGTATGAAAAGTCATTTTTATCCTTAGTGACTTATTTAAAAATCTCCCTTCTTCATTTCACCCTTCTTCTCCATCTCACCTTCTTCTTCCTTTCACCATCTTCCACCACCCACCACCGGATTCCCCCACCCACACCACCGGATTCCGCCACCCCACCACCGAATTCCACCACCCACCACCGGACTCCGCCACCCACCGGATTCCGCCACCCCACCACCAGATTCCACCACCCACCACCGGATTCCGCCACCCACACCACCGAATTCCGTCACCCTACCACCGGATTCCGCCACCCATGTCCGGTACCGGTACCGATGCCCGGTACCAATGCCCGGTACCGATACCGAGGTAACTTGCGCGTAACCAAAGTGTCCTGCTCGTTAGGCGAAAATCTATGGGTGTCTCACGGTAAAAAGTTGTCCTATTAGTGACTAATTTGTAAAAAATCCAGAGTGGATACTACTATTGTTGTCACATTTTTGGGGCAATTAATGAAAGCATCTAACGATGCATTGTTGATGATGGCACAATACATTCATCGAAATCACAGGACTAGTATTTAGCTGTGCTTTTCATGATACCATTGGGATTCAGTTTTGCAATAACTTTTGCGAGAAGAGTGAGTCGAGGGCGGCTACGGAATCGGTTATGTAACTTGAATTCCTTGAAAATTGAATAGATATTGAAATTGAGGATTAGGGTTCATAGAATTTTAGGCATGGATTAATAAACGTTGTTGACAACTTGGTTAGAATCTAAGATAAATAAATATTTAATTTTTGTTTTTGATTGTTTAATTTAATTTATGATTTATATGAATATAAAAGCTATTTAAATGACATTATAACCCATTTTGTATAATGAAATTTACACGAATGGTCATTGTATAATTTTTACAATCACGTGAACGGTCAGGATTGAGTACAACTTAAAATATAATTTGTACAAGTGATCTAACGGTTAAAAACGAATACAACTAAGATGAGCGGATGTTAAGCCATTGCAATTGTAGTCGGACGGTAGAATTATCCATGATTCATCAATGATTTAGTCAAATCAAACTAAATATAAAACACAAAATCTTGTGAAAGACGTGTATTAATGAAAGATATGTAATACAGATTGATATTCTTAATTATATGTATATCACTGATATTCTTTGTAAAACCTTTAATATTTTTTTGATATAACTGTAATGTTTATCCGTCTCTTTTAGTCTCTCTATAAAACCGTCTCTCATGATATCAGTTTTGATTTTTTTACTTGGAGAGAATAAAATTCTGACACGGGACTAAATATTGAAAATTGATGTTTTATTCATTCATAAACCCATAATAAGTAGTGTGCACAAATGCTAACATTATAACATAATTATAGTCATAACTAATTCATCCTTGCATTAGCTAGCTTAATCAAGCAGCCGGTTTGTCACCCGACCTGTCAAAGAAAATTAAATCCATCACTAATTAGTTTTAGTCCCAAATTAGAGATAGATTAAACAAGATAATAACGTACAATCGGGGCGGAATGAGACTCTGGTGGTACCCATAAGATAATGCTACTTTAAAATTAGTTAAACTTTTTCCGGGACGGAGGAATTACTAGGTAAATGTTTTTAAAAATTGAAGAGTAAAAAATGCGAATTTGAAAATATATACGATTAACAAACCTGGAATCTAGGCGTCGACCACAACCGGATAAACAGTCGTCAAGACATTGACGGTCGCGCTTGCATTCATTGATGCATGCAACCTGGCAAGAGACCTTAGACGCACCAAGCATGTCACCTTTAGAATTATCATCTGCAAAGCCTGTGTTTGCCATCACATTCAATATTATCATGGACAGAAGAAATACTTTTACAAAACTTGTTCCTTTCATCTTCTTTCTTTCTTTCTTTCACAAAATTTGTTTAATTTCTTTATGAAGTTAATACTGAATTATATGTGCTTTTTTTTTTTGCTTTATATACACATAAACAGGGGTATTTCTTTGATTACAAAATCTTCAATGGAGATGGAGAATGATATTTGCAATTACTCTTTTGTGGAAGTAATTCATTCACCAGTATCTGCGTCAAATATTGTTCATCTATTACCGGAATTTTCGTTTTGCCTTGAATACATTTGATGCATAATTATTGCCCAAAGAAATTCACTCCATATATTTGACCAAATCTGACTGAATTCATGTAGTTAATTTGACCCACATATTATCTTTGGAATGTTTGTTGGGCAAAAATCCAAAAAGGTCCGGTACAATGTGCACCGACTATTTTGGTACTAGTAGAATGTACCCGTTCAAAAATGGTACAATACAATGTGCAACGACCATTTTGTTATTAGTAAAATGTAAGGGTGAGCGCGGACGGGTATTGATGTGTATTTACAAAAAAATCAAACCAACCCACCTATGGCGGGTGATTATTTGTCCGACCCACGGCGGGTAGAATAATTTCCAACCCACATGATTCGGTGATAACAATGTATGGATTACGGGTAGATTACTACATCAACATATCCATCAAATTAACAAAATATTTTGAAATCAAGTAAAATGATGAAGTACCATTTTCACTTATGTAGTTTCTTAGTTTATACATGAAATAACACTAACTTTACTTTTATTAATCTATTATATATTTCTATATAGGGCGAATTACATATGGACCCCCTGTTATATTTCGTAATTACAGATAGGTACCCGTTAGTGTAACAATAACATGTGAGTCCAGTTAGATAAAAATCAATTACATATAAGCCCACGAATTTGACTTTTGGCGATTTAAAAGCTGGAAAACCCATTTCTACCCCTGCTCAATTATCAGCTTTTCTGAATGGCCAAACAGCCTTAAGTTATCGATGTCACGTGCCATGCACGTGTGGACTTATATGTAATTAAAACTGAACTTGTATATACTTAAATGTAATTGATTTCTGACCGTTATTTTTTAAAAAAGTAGCCGTTGGGTAGTTAAATGGAGGCAATTTATACACCAAAACTTGCCATTTTGTCTCCTTATTTCAGATTTTTTCACTACAAAATTATCTAGTTCAATTATGGCTTCTAGCTCGAATGTTTCAAGTGATTATCCGGCAATTGGTGTCATTCACTATAAGTATATACGTGTTAATATATATTACGTTGGCCGAATATCGAGCACTATGTAGTACATTTTATATATAAGTATTGTTTCTAAAAATCATTTTGTACTATAGCTTTTTCATGTATTTTGTTAAACAAATGTACATATTAGCATTTGAAAATCCTATTATTATAGCATGTACTTAATTAAATAATAATAATAAAATAAATATTCTTTTAGAAAATAATTATTGATTTAAGGGCCCTTAATTTAACTTGGATGCTCGTGAGCAAGCTTGAACATACATACACACACTGAACGAAACACAAAAATGGTTCAAGATGTATTCCTTAAAAAAGTTTATAAAAGAGAAGTACCAAATAATTCAAATAATCATCATTGGAAATAAAAATTATTCCAGCATTTAATATATATATATATATATATATATATATATATATATATATATATATATATATATATATATAAACATTTTATATGTAAGTATTGTTTCTAAAAATCATTTTGTACAATAGCTTTTTCATGTATTTTGTTAAACAAATGTACTTATTAGAATTTGAAAATCCTATTAGTATAGCATGTACTTAATTAAATAACAATAATAAAATAAATATTCTTTTAGAAAATAATTATTAATTTAAGGGTCCTTAATTTAATTTGGATGCTTGTGAGCAAGCTTAAACATACATACACATGCTGAACGAAACACAAAAATGGTTCAAGATGTATTCCTTAAAAAAGTTTATAAAAGAGAAGTACCAAATTACAATTGAAATAATTATTATTGAAAATAAAAATTATTCCAACATTACAAAGTAATAAATAAATTTTATATATATAGATATATACACATATACAGATATATATGTATACGTATTAAATACATATGTATACATATAGATATATTTGTGTGTGTGTGTATATGTGTGTATACATATAGATATATATGCGTGTGTGTGTGTATATATATATATATAGAGGAACACCTGTTTATCACAAAAATCACGATAACCTTTTTTTGTCTTTGTGCATGTAAGAAAAACGCGGGATTAAAATTTCTTTTGTTGATGAGGTATCTTCCTAATTAAGTACGAAATGAGTAGATGAGTAGAATTGTAAGATTTCTTCCTTAGTCCTAGGTTTTATATACTTCCCTTATTCTGTTTGACTTGACTTGTTAAAAATTTAGTGAAAAGCTATTAAAGTTATATATATATATATGTAGAGCAAACTAGAAAATGTTAGAAAATAACTGAGGCATGTTTGGTTTGTTTATAATCTTAAGTTGGTCAACCAAAAAATAACTTTTTGGACCTATATGTAATTGTTCCATTAATGGGGATTCAGATGAGCGAGGAGCCACTAAGAGGGTAGCCCTATGTAATTTTTTTCCCTTCTATATATTCATTTAAATGACAATTAATTTATTTAATATATATACACATTTTTTGTTACGTAAACAATATGGCGGGTGGGTTGCGGTTCGCACCCAACTAACCCACCACCCACCCATCAGATGGCGTGTTATAAAAAAATTTAACCAGCAATATTTTTTTTAAAAAAATTAATCGACGGGTGCGGGTGAGATGCAGACGGTTTATGCGGACGGGTCGGTCGGACGGTTTGTTTGCACACCCCTAGTAAAATGTACCTGTTCAAAAAGGTACACTACAATAAAATTGTGTTAAAAAAAGGTACTCCGGTGATTTGGACCAAAATGATGATGTGGTTATCGACGACTGACATGTAGGCTTTGTTGACTGTTGAATTTTGATTAAATTAATTTGAATTTATATAAAAAATACACATGTTATGCACTCATAAAATATGAAAATTAGTATAAAATTTAAAATAAAAAAATGGATTAGTTTTAAATTTGTTATGAAATACAATGTCAAATTAAACAGAGATTTTAATACAATATATATGATTTTAATGGATTCTCAAACAAACAATTACTCCATCCGTTCCCAAAAAATCTTTCTATTTTATTATTCTGCGGCCAACTGTTTTCGACTTTGACCGCGAATTACTCTTAAACTATAATACTTCCTTTGCCCGGAACAAGTTTCCCACTTTGACTTTTTGCGATCAAACTTTTCCAACTTTGACTACGAATTAATCTTAAACCGCAAATGTAAAATGTTCAATTTCTTTTATATAATGAAAATTTAGCGAAGTAGTAAATAATTTAATAAAATCATATAATGAAAATTTAATAATATAGTTTAAGGCTTCATTTGGTTTGGGGAAAATGGGAGAAAAGAAAAAAAATAGGGGAAAAATATTGTTTTTCACAATTTGATAGTTCTCAGAAAATCCTGGAAAATTCATCAAAATCTATACAAAATACATCTATCTTCACAAAATAAGAAAAGTTGTTTTTCCCTCACATTTTCCTGGAAAATCTTATTCCCCCCCCCTTTTTTTCTTTTCCCCCATTTTCCCTCAAACCAAATGAAGCCTAAGAGTAATTCGCGGTCAAAGTCGAAGGCAGTTGACCGGTTAAAGTTAAAATGGAAAGATTTCTTTGGAACGGATGGAGTAATAATTTTTATTCGTGATTGAAAACCGAAATTAAATAGAATAAAACATCCATGAAACTTGTTTAGCAGTACTATAACTAACAACATTTAACAAAAAATAGAGAGATCACAGACAGACAAATTCATCAAGCCTTTTCATCAGACGAATCTTTTGCTGCTTGAACCATCATATAGAACTCTATAAGTTTCTCAGGATCTGGAAGAACATCCTTGAATAACTCGTTCGAACGGATCTTCTCCGCCCATCCTGCCAGGCCAGGCGTCTTCGATTCGTCAATCAATTTGATTCCAAGCATCAGCTCTGTCACCTTTATCCAGCCTAAGTAACTACCTAGTACAATATCAATGTAACCAACATTGTCTCCACCAAAAAAGTCTCCTCCTTTGCCACATTTCACAAAAGCCTCATCCATCAGCACTAAACCTTCAAATATCTTCGCGATAACTGCTGCTCTTTCCTCGTCTCCTGATGCCTTTTCGAGTTCCTTGAACGCTGGAAACCACTGAAATCATATGTCATAATATTGCAAATTCAAATGTACAACACATTAACGCACTTCTGCAATAGCTAGTGTACATGAAATGGAAAAAAAAAGAGCAAAATTATACCGTCTGATCAACGTATGAGGCCCAGAACCGGGCCATAGCACGATCATAGGGGTCTGAGGGGAGGATGGAAGGACCATCAGCCCAAGCATCATCAATGTATTGCAAAATGACAAGCGACTCGCATATTGGCTTTTGGTTATGAACTAGAACAGGAATTTTCTTGTGAACAGGATTGGCCTTAAGAAGCCGTTCGCTTTTCTCACTATAGAAATTTTCTTCAATAAACTCATACTCAATGGATTTCAGCTTAAGAGCCACTTGGACCCTGGTTGCGAACGGGCTCGCCCAGGATCCTAGTAGCTGTAACTCATTTTTTGCCATGGCCTAGTTATATACCAAGAACTAGCAAGTTTGAGGTTTTAAGCTTTGATGGAACTCTGTGAATGCAAAAACAGAATTGCCTGCATCTTCAATTTATAGTACAATGCTAGGTCATCTTTCTTCTTGTGGAAGAGATTTCAACTGCATTGAAGCAATAGAATATTGCAAATTGTTGAAATTTTAGATGCAAAATATTAACTGACTGTAACAAGTATCAACATTGGTCAAATTTCCAGCTGCACCTCAGTCAGTAGATGCTAGTATCCTAAGCTAATAGTCTCTCCTCCATATATCCCATTCCTATGTTTAAAAGTACCGAAACATCTCGGCTTTTCAACTCACTCAGATGAAATGAATATGAAGTTCGAAACTATTTTAAACACTTCCTCATTCAATTTTCAAAACATCACGAAATATGTTTCGAAACGTTCACTTTTTAAGAATCGAAAACATATTACGGAATTGAAATTTAAGGGATGGTTACAAGAAAGAATGAGGCCTAATGGGAAAGCTGGTGCATGTAGAGTAAAGATTATGGAGACAAGTCAAACAGTATATAATCAGTTTCCAAGAAACATATAATGTTGTTTACATGGGTAAAATTTCATATAGGCAGGGACCATAGAATACAATAATGAGACATGGGTCAGGGGTGTCATGTATAATGGTATAGGACAAATGAAACAAACAGAATCCCGAGATTATTATTTCTGATTAGATCAATTTTATAACAGAACCACAAGTATGAACATGTTACCTAGCTACAGTTATAATTCAACTTGGTCAAGGTAAGCATCACATTTTCCCACACAAATGAAACACATCCTGTACAAATAAATAATAACCCTTTCTTTTCAAGTTTCAACTCTCTCTTTTCTTCCTTTCCTATATGGCAAAAGTTGAGTTGAAAAGATGGTTCTTGCTGCTGAAGGTTCACTGCTATTTGGTATAGGATCCGCGAAACTAGGCTGGAGCAGAGTTTATGAATATAGATTTTAGATTATCATACATTCAAACTTATAGTGTACTCCACTAATAGTTGAATGGGGGATCTAATTTGCAAGTGAAACTCTTGAGTCAAATGCTAGCTGTGACTAATTACAGTTGTTTTTAACTTTTAAGAGCACTCTCTGTAAATATTTGCATACAAATTTCCTCTAAAATCCCTTCCAAAGCATCTCATATTTCTAGGATACCTTTTCTTTTACATAGAATGTCACAATCCGAACCCAACCTTGGTTGAGCACAAAGCATAACGGGTTCGAGTCATAGAGCTACACATGTCAGTCTCGCTACTATGATAGTATCAGATATAGGGTGAATGTCACGTAGATTAATTTGTTGTTGGAATCACTGAAAGTCCTGATAACATTTGAGATGTTAGAGTTTGTTTTTGATTTAGACATGGTTTCAAAAGATTAGATATAAGGGCTCTCCAAAATTGAATTCCCTTCCATGTTTAACTTCTGCAGACTAACAACGTTTTTGGTTCTGTAGTTGGGCCGGTATTATGACATTGGGCCGCGTGAAATTCGTGTTTGGTTTATTTTTCGGGGCTGAATGTTGGTGGCAGCTGCCCGGCCCAAAAGTAAAGGGCAGGCTTCTGATTGGTGGGCTGTGTCTAGTTGGCAAGTTTTGGCCCAATTTTTAGAACCAATTTTTTGTGGAGATGGGGCTGCAGATCCGTTTTCAATAACGCCACGTCAACCAATTCGTCTTAATTCACGTGCGAATTGTAACATCGATTTCCCGTAACTACTGAAATTGTACGTTCATATAGCAATATCGAATTTCTCAGGAATCGCCCATGAACAGTTGCAAAACACGAATTCAATTCAAGCAAAATCAAAAAACGAATGCCTAAAAGTATCAACCAAAATTCAATCTGCAAAGCCATCTTCATACCTTGTGAACATCAACCTGAGGACAGATGCGATTGATAATCCCTGACCTTGGAGTGCAGTGGCCAACAACCAATTCGCAGAGCATTAAATTGAAAACCGGATTTGCGTACCGCTCAAATTTTGTGAGGGAGAAATTGCTTTTTAAATCGAATGGTGAGGACAATTTTGCCAATTTTCTGCATTCTTAAGGTTAAAATGGGCAACTCAATTAACCCAGCTCCAAAACCAATCTCCAAGAATAAACCAAACTGAAAAACGAGATGGGCTAACTATCCAAGTATTGGGCTAAAGGCCTCAACCAAACACGCCCACATTTCCCATGGCCCAGATTAATAAACCCTTTTTTTGTCTCAAAAACAGTGTTTTGGGCCAATTCTACAAACCGGCCCAAAAGCAGAAACAAACACAGTGTAAATAAGAAACAAAATAAGAAAGGCAGGGGCAACTGAGACACAGATAAGAGTTATCACTTGGAAGAAGTTTAAAAAAAGAGTCCGTCTTGCGAAAGACCCCTATATATAAGAAAGTCCAAAAAGTCCCCTTCAAATGTTAAAACTAAACAATTATACCTTTTTTCTCGACTTAATTTTTTATGGTTTTTCGCGGATCTTTTGACCTGGATTCATTAAAAATGGGTCAAGTATAAATAAGAAATTTACCATATTCCTAGACAATATAAATGTAAAAACTAGAGAATTTCTCGCATAAACTATACAATATAATGTAAAAACTAGACAATATAATATAAATTTAATATCATATAAAAACTAGAGAATTCCTTTCATAAACTAAACAATATAGTGTAAAAACTATAGACAATTACATTTCACTGAGTAAATTTCTGGATAAGTAATAAAATTAAACAATTTATTTACAAAACTAGACAATTCAGTTATAAAACTAGACAATATCATCATTAGTTCAAAAAACACTAGTTTTTCTTCGATTGCTTTAGTTTCTTCAGAGCATTCTTCTTCAAATCATCTAATACACTCTCTTCAAAATCATCATCAGTAGAAGGTCTCTTAGATCCTTGGAACAGCTCCATATGCTTCATCCACTACAAGAATTTTCGGTTTTAGCGACGAATCGCTAGGCTTAGAGACGGAAAATTTTCCGTCTCTAAATTTAGCGACGGATAATCTATCCGTCTCTAATTAGAGATGGATAAATCTATCCGTCTCTAAATTCGTTGACAAAAAAAAATTAAAAAAAAAACAAAAAACTTAAAATTTAGCGATGGATACACTACCCGTCGCTATTTAGCGACGGATAAATCTATCCGTCGCTAATTAGCGACGGATATGATATCCGTCGCTAAACTACGCATAAACCCTAATTTATACTCTCTTCCTCCCATCACTCACTAACCCTTCCTCTTCCTCTCTCCTTCTCTCCCACCACCACTCCACCACCCCACCACCACTCCACCACCTCCACCCCACACTCGCCTTCCACCACCACTACCTCTCCCACCACTCCACCCGCCTCGATCTCCATCACTATTCACGGATCCGGCCTTCCACCACCACCTCTGCCCCACCATCACGCTCCCAGATCCACCACCACGACATCTCCACTGTCAGCCCACCAAACCACACCACCACGAGATCCGTCCACCACCATCGCCGATAAAGAAGAAAATGACGCTCCGATCTCACTCTCTCCCACCACCACGAGATCTCTCCGTCCACCACCATCTCCGACCAGATCCAAGATCCAAATAGATCCAGATCTAGATTGTATATTGTATTATTGTAATTTCTTATTAATTTTATAATTTCTTATTTGTATTAATTATTATTAAATGTTGTATATTGTATTATCGAATATTGTATGAAATTGTCGGTTTATCCATATTGAATAAAATTATCAGTTTATCCGTATTGAATAATTGTATATAATTGTCGGTTTATCCGTATTGAATATTCGTATATAATTGTTGGTTTATCCGAATTGAATAAAATTATCGATTTATCCGTATTGAATATTCTTATAAAATTGTCAAAATATTCGTATTAAAAATAAAAAACAAAAAATACTATTTAGCGACGGATAGTTATCCGTCGCTAAATAGTGCTGCTGTTTGTTTCAGACGGTCAACACTTTATCCGTCGCTAATTCAGTCACTAATTAGCGACGAATAAATTATCCGTCGCAAAAAAACCTAGAGACGAGCAAAATTGAGACGGGGAAGCTATCCGTCGCTACGGATTTAGTGACGGATCGGGAGGCTTTTAGCGACGGATAAATCCGTCGCTAAAAGCCAGTTTTTTTTGTAGTGATCAGTAAAACACCAATCGCATAAACTATACAATATAATGTAAAAACTAGAGAATTTCTCGCATAAACTAGACAATATAACGTAAAAACTATACAATATAATGTAAATTTAATATCATGTAAAAACTAGAGAATTCCTTTCATAAACTAAACAATATAGTGTAAAAACTAGACAATATAGACAATTATGTTCATGTTTGATAATAAAACTAGACAATATCCTCTAAAAACTAGACAAAAACTTCAATTCCATTATCAATTTAATGTTTGATAATATATCGACAATATAATGTAAAAACTAGAGAATTACTCTCATAAACTAGACAATATAATGTAAAAACTAGAGAATTCCTCTCGTAAACTAGACATATAATGTAAAAACTAGAGAATTCCTCTCATAAACTAGACAATATAATGTAAAAACTAGACAATATAATGTAAATTTAATATCATGTAAAACTAGAGCATTTCTTTCATAAACTAAACAATATAGTGTAAAAACTAGACAATTCCTAGACAATTATGTTCATGTTTGATAATAAAACTAGACAATATTTCCTAAAAATTAAACAATATCCCCTAAAAACTAGATAAAAACTTCAAATCCATTATCAGTTTAATGTAAAAACTAGAGAATTCCTAGAAAATATAATGTAAAAACTAGAGAATTTTTTGCATAAAGTAGACAATATGATATAAAAACTAGACAATATAATCAAAACACAGTAAAAAACACTTTCTCTCCATATAAACTCTCCTCCATCAATTCCATCTCTATCTACCTGATTTCAACACAAACAGACAACTTAACCTTAGATCTTTTTCCTAAATGATGCAACACAAACAGACAGCTCCCACAGTCCATTGCCCATGTGAAAGATATAGCTAGCTTTCACCACTTGGTGATTATTACCTCGGTGAAAGGGCAAGTAACAAAACACTTCACAAATATCATCATGTAATGTAACCAGTAGACTGATCCCCAACCAATAAAAATGTACTCACCGAAATCCACGTTCTGATAGGAGGATCCTCACTGAAATTCGACGAGCGAGTGGCTGGAGGAGGCGGCGAGGACGATCCTCCAATCGCGAAATCGAACTCAACAACTGACAATAACAACAACGAAGCAACAAAACGCAATGAATCAAGTTTCAACAACGAAGAAACAAATCGAACTCAACAACGAAGCAACAAAAAATCGCGGAACAAATTTCAACAGACAACGAAGCAACAACATACAATTGATACAAGTACAAAAAACTAGAAATCGCAGATCGAACTGCTGAATCGGTACCTGTATATCTCGGAATCCTCGATCTCATCCGAATAAGCTCATCGGCAAGATCCGCTTCAAAATCGGCTGAAATCCTCGCTCACTCACCTATATATAGGACCAACGGTAGTATTTACACCACTGGAATCTCCATCGGCACCGGCTACATCAACATTCAAGCTCGATTCGGCCATTAAAGAAACTAAAAATCGAAATCGAAATGAAAAAGCTCAAAAACAGATAAACAACAACTTTAAAACACTGAAAATCGAAGAGAAACGAAACAAACCTGATTATCGCGAGTGAAAATGAGTAGATTAGGGTTCTTCACCAAATTTGAGAGAAAATAGATGGAACTGAAGAAACGGAAGAGAAATGAGAAGAAAAGGGGAAGAAAACCTATTTATACTATAACCATTATAAAATGGTATGACCCGAATACATTTTGACCCACGAAATCCGGCTAATTTTGACCTGCGAAATATAAAACGGACAAAACTAAAAACTAGACAATTTATGTAGAAACTAGAGTACTTTTTGAACTTTACTAATATGATATAATTTTTATAAGACTAAGTATTCAAAAAAAAAAAAAAGCCTGATACTTATTGAAAATTTCCAAAGCTTCTCTGGTTCTGACAAGACATCCTAAACATCATCATGGGAGAGAAACGTATCGGCCCATTTTGCTAAGCATGGTGTCTTGATCGAGTCCAGCAGTTGAACTCCAACAACTATCTGTCACCTTAAACCATACTGGGGTGCATCCAAGAACAATGTCAATGTGACCGATGCCATCTCCCCCGAAAAAGTCTTTGCCTTTGCTAATTTTCACAAAAGCCTCCTCCAACAAGGCTAATCCTTCACTGATATTCGTCTCAAGTGTCTCTCTTTCTTCCTTATCCTCTGCTTCTCTTAGCTTCTTAATTAATGGATACCATTGCCACCATTAAGTGTTAGATCATCCTTCATAGTTACAAGTAGAAAGCTACTTAACCTGACATTTCCTTATATAAATAGCTACTAGCTAGTAGTTAAAAGTTAAAACAGTGTAACCTTGTACCTTATCATCAATGTATTTAGCCCAATAATACGCCATGGCACGGTCGTAGCCCCCTGAAGGTAAGAGGGAAGGGCCATTAGGCCATGCGTCGTCTGTGTACTCCTCCACATTGATCATGGACGCGCAAAATGGCATGTCAACATGAATGAGAATTGGGATTTTCTTGTAAACAGAATTGTTCTTCACGACGATCTCTTTTTTGTCATGGGGATATTCTTTGATGAGTTCGTAGTCCAATGACTTGATCTTTAGAGCAAGTTGAGTTCGATTCATATACGGGAATATCTGCAGAAATTACACAGTGAAGGCACTCGGAAAGCTATTGCTAATTTATTACTCATGGAACTCATCGACAGAAGATAGCTAGCAGATAATGTAAAGATCATAGAATGCCGAATGAATTGGCATTCTGGATACCCTAGATCAAATCACCCCATTATTTATAATTATATGTAACTGAACATGAACAGAATCTTGAAAGGCCAAGGCCGGCAGAGCCAGCATGGAAATCGAGAGCTGTCGATTTCACCAATTTCTGCTTTGGAATTAAACTTGCTGCAGATATGCTGGTTGAGGACAATTTAGCTGTCAATTACTAAAGTTGTTTTTTTTTGCAATAGAGTTTATCCATAAATCATCAGATCTGAATAAACTTGAAAATATCAATTGCAGCTAAACAGTCAAGAATATATAATACACAAGCATTGAGACATAAATGTCTGCTGAAAGGTGAAAGTAATTTACAGAGCATAGCTTGAAAATCTGCAAATAAAAAAGTTTTTTCACTTCTTAGAAGTCTTAGGGAAAGATTTCATCTGTAAATAAAGATCCAAAAGTTTTGAAGGTTCTGGCAAAATATCCTTAACAACATCATGGGAACAAAACCTCTCTGCCCATTTTGCCAATCCAGGAGCCTTACCTGGATCAAGTAGCTCAACTTGAGCAACTATTTGTGACACTTTTACCCATCCCAGCATGCTACCAAGAACTATGTCAACATAACCGATGGTATCTCCCCCGAAGTAGTCTTTGCCCTCGCTAATTTTCAAATATGCCTCCTCCAGCAATGCCAATCCTTCAACAATGTCATTTATAAGTGCTTCTCTTTCTTCCACTGTATCTGCATCTCTAAGCTTCCTGATTATCGGGAACCACTGCATGACAGAAAAAAATTGACAGTTGATTCGCTTCTGCAACCTAGATCCTAGATTATGCCTATAAGATGTAAAGATGGTGATGTTTGGAGAGACTGAGTTAAGACTCAGCTAGGATACCTTATCATCAATATAGCAAGCCCAAAAAAAAGGCCAAGGCACGGTCATAGGATCGGAAGGGAGGAGTGAAGGGCCATTTGCCCAGATATCATCAATGTACTGTACTATGATGAGGGACTCACAGATTGGCTTGTCGTCATGAATGAGAATTGGGATCTTCTTGTAAACACGATTGTTTTTCGTTACAATTTCTCCATTGTCATGTGGATTTTCTTCAACAAACTCTACACTACCGATTTCATCTTTAATGCAATCTGAACCCGGTGCACGAACGGAGATGGCCATAGTCCTACAAGCTTTAGCTTACATGTTGCCATCGCCAATTCTGTGAACTGTGAAAATCAAACCAGGGCACTGAAGGCTCTTCTTGTCATCAAAGAGCTAGTTTGGAAGGTAATATAACATAGAATTGGAGGGTAATATTACATATAATATTCTTGAGATATGCTATTTAATGATGCAATGATCATAAAATATTGCAAGAGATGGTCATTGATAAAATAGTTTAGTGAAATCATCTGTTTGATCTGAAAAGAATCATGTTATAACCAAAAGCAATTGATTCCCCCAGCCAACTACAGCTTTTCAATCATACACTTGTTTGTTCCCTTTTAAGTTGTTTTTAAACAACACGATCGATTACACAAATGTTTAACAACATAAATAAAAGCAAGATCGGAAAAGCCTGATACTGAGTGGTCAAACCCAGATCGAACAACCAGTCTCATGGGAATAGGTTGATCCGACCCACTCGAATCAATCATTGATCGTTAGTTTTGGCAGCACGATAATTAACAAATGCCAGAAGCCTTTCAGTTGCAGGTAAGACATCCTTCACCGCAGCATCGGCTGAGAAATGCAGAGCCCAGCGGAAGAGGTTTGGAGTAGTGGACTCATCGAGGAAGCTAATATTAGCTTTGATCTGGATCACCCTCAGCCATGCCAATAGACAACCCAGTGCAATGTCCAAGTACCCAATTTTTTCACCTCCAAAGAAATTCCCCCCTTCGCTGCATTTCACGAACACATCCTCAAGCAGTGCCATGCCTTGAGTTGCTTCTTCCACTGCTGCTTTCCTAGCATCTTTCTCTTTCTCTTGTAATAATCCCCGTATGGTTGGAAACAACTTTAAATCCAAACATTCAATTTTGTCATTACCAAGAATAAAAATTATGAAATGAGCTAAGCACATCAATACATTGTGCAATCATATCATTGCTGTATTCATACTAGAACATTTTTCAACACACTCTTATTCTCTAGTTTAACTTATCTATCTTAACATTCAGTATGTGTTCTGAATTTCATGAAAGTAGGACAATACACCAGCGAACAACTACTCTTTGTAGTTACTACATCAAGAACATTGAAATCCAACATATTTCCAGTGGACAAAGTTTTATCAAGAGCCGACATACTCTAAACAAAATGCAAGTGGTTCCGTATATATGTATCATGTATGTTAGGTAGATCGAAAACATCAATCAATCAATCTCATCAGATTATCCTTTTCTCAATCAAAAAGACTTAAAAGAGTTCATGAGTTCATATCTGATTTCGAATGCGTGTACATCTATAAGACTATAACAAAACACAATAGTGATATCAGTATAAGTATAGATCGCATAGCCAACAACATAAAGTGACAGAGTAAGCTACGAAAGCAGCTCGAAAATACATGGTAAGATGAGGCCAGATCCATGGAAAGAAAAAGCAAAGAATGAATTCAATGAAAGATAACATTACATAATTAGCATTTGTACGTGTAATCAGAGACTGAAGTTGACTTCTTATTTCAAAATCATACATCAACAGAAACCACATTTGACATATTTTCCCAAAATCTAGAATTTCTTTAATCCTACTTCTTTCGAAAATTTTCTTTTTGATTCGCTAATTTGTATACTTCCCTTTTTTTTTACCATTTTAAATTAAAAAAAAACGTCATTTTCCCGAACCAAACATGAATCTTTCCATTCATTTGGCTCTCACGCTCAATTAGATCCATCGGGACTGGCGGGGCTCGAACCCGCAGCTTCCGCCTTGACAGGGCGGTGCTCTAACCAATTGGACTAAGTTTTAATAGATATGAATCACTAAAAAACACTAAAAAAATGAATTCCTGAAAACTTAAACAACATCTCCATAGTGTCAACATTGATTAAACGAGATGAATAATAACAAATTTCAGCTGAAAGAAGATGACAAAAAGGTGATCTTTGGTTACCTTGTCATCAATATAAGCAGCCCAAAATCGAGCAACTGAGCGGTCATACGGATCAGCAGGCATAATTGAAGGGCCAGAAGCCCAAGCTTCATCTACATACTGAACAATGATGAGTGATTCACAAACAGAATTCTCTCCATGGATTAGAACTGGGATTTTCTTGTAAACAGGGTTGTGTTTGAGTAGAAGATCACTCTTGTTAACGAATACGTTTTCCGGTACGAATTCATAAGATACAGACTTGATGTTAAGCGCAACTCTGGTACGAAGCACAAATGGGCTTGGCCAACCACCCAGCAATTTCACTTCTTGTGAAGCCATTTTTTTTTTTTTTTTCACTCAAATAAAAAGAAGAAGAAACAGATTTTAGATTTTAAATTTGGGAAAAATATGGAATAACGGAACAAGGAAGAAAGGTATATTTTGCAAACAAGTCCTTGAGCCCTCGTTTATTTATCATTCTTCACCTCAATACTAACAACCTTTGGGTTGTCTTATGTGGATAATGTTACTTTCCATGCGCTTACTAAACCGTGTTGCCGACCATCAATTGCACCACATGTTCATTTAATGGTAACAACTCTTAAGTTTCTTCAGGTTTTTGTAGGGGGTGTGCAGAAATACCGAAATTTGAAAAATCAATCCGAACTGGTCCAATCTGGTGTATTCAGATCGAATTTTGAATTGAAAAAGTTAAAGTTTGAGAGTTATTTGTAGTTAAAGTTTAATTTTGTTAACTTTAAAAAAATCCAAACCGAACAACTTGCATGATAAGGACTAGTTATTAGTGACTTGACTTTAATTACACTTCAAATAGAAATTAGTCAACTTGAAAGTGTGAACTAATAAAAATTGTACAACTGAGACACTAATCTTAATTTTCTTCAACACCCAAATGAATAAAAGAAAGAACTGGATGGGCAAAAGCTTTATTACTAGCATCCATCTAGAATTTTTTCTGAACAGGGTTGAATTATAGAAAAGAACACTTTGTAACTCCACTGGAACTTAACCTTTAAGTAAGTTGATGAGGTACTCTGCAAATTTCAAGAGCTTATCAGTTGTAGGCAGAACATCCTTAACTGCAGTATGCGTCAAACAATCTTGAGCCCATCGATCTGAACAAGTTAGGCATTCGAGCTTCATCTATCATGCTCGCGTTCGCCATTTTCTCAACAACTCTGATCCATGCCAAGAAACAACCAACTGTAATGTCCAAGTAGCCAAGTTGTTCACCTCCAAAGAAAGTGTGGCCTTTGCTGCATGTTATAAAGGCATCTTCTAGCAATGCTAGACCTTCACTTGCATTTTTTCACTGCTGCTTCTTTTACCTCTTCACTTTCGCAGTAAAAATGCTTGGATGTTGGGAAACCACTGCCAATGGTTCCGTTAATCGTTAGAAGATAGGATCATGTGTTCAATTCTCTTAACTCAATGAAAGAACCAAAAAAAAAAGCAAATACCCCTGAATATTACACATTACATATTGTTTAAAAAGAGCACATTACTCGGAAGCTTTACCGTGGCATCTACATAAGTAGCCCAAAATCGAGCAACGGCCCTGTCATATGGGTCATTGGGAACGATAGAAGGCTCACTGGACCAAACATCATCCTCAATTCCTCATACTCAACAATGATCCGCGATTCACAAAGAGGTGACCTTTCGGCTTTCACCGTGGAATAGAACCGGGACTCTATTGTATACGGGGGTTGGATTTCAGGAGAAGATCACTTTTGTAAGCCCATACATTTTCGTCTATGAATTCATACTGAACAGACTTGATATTTAGCGCGACCCTGGCCCGAAGAACGAATGGGCTAACTTCACCCAATCTGAAGCCATTGAATTCAAATCCAAGTCTAAGGTCCGACTACGATTATAATTGTTTAACGTACACCTATACCAGTTATATTCATTGACCACCCTTAGATTAGTTGTAAAAATATTATTTCTAGTTGTAATTAATCATGACCGTTTATCGGACTTGTATATTTTACAATGGCAATTTGTGTAAATTTGAATTACAAACAGGATTGTAACGTCATATAACCTATTTTATTACAAATTCAATCTCAAATCAATAACAAAAATTTGAAATACCATTAAATCATTATAAAATTTTAAATATCTATTAATCATAAATTCTTAGAAATAATAAAACATCAAATTTGTCCATGTGCCATTCCAAACGGCAGCAACAATGTTCTTCCCCAACCAATATTATGAACCCTACATTACACACAAACCTGAGGAAGAAGCAACAAGCTTGTAAACTGAATTCGTATTCATTAAAGAAATTAGTGAGAGATATGGAATTGGGAAATAATGGGAACGCAGTGAGTCGAGTCCGTCTAGAATTAAATTGATGAATTGATTTTTTAGTACAGTACATTGCCATTGTTTTTTTACTGAGTTCTGACATAACAAAGAACATTCTCTCCCTCGTAAATCAATAGGATTGGACGAATTGGGACAAATATTCAATTAGGGTTCATATATATGAACTGGGGAAGAAACTTAGTTGGTTGTTAGAAAATAAAATTAAATTATAATCTATTATGACATTACAATCCTGTTTGTAATATAAATTTACGAAAATTGTCATTGTAAAATTTACAAGTATTATGGACGGTCATGATTAATTACAATCTAAAATAATGATTGTACAAACGATCTAACAATTATAGATAAGTACAATTAAAATGAATTTTTGTTAAGTCGTACAATTGTAGTCGAACCTTAGAAGCACCCTTCAATTCAATTTGAACGGATCAACAAAGATGTTTTTACTGGCAGTTCTATCTGGTGGCACAATATTGATATTTGATAGCTAGTATTAGTAGTGGCTACAGGTTAATTATGTCAACTCTGTTTTCCTTGTTGCTGAAAAATCTGTGTTTTTTGTTTTGTTCCTCGTGTTCAACGTGCAGGTATCTTGCCTACTGCAATAGTCTTGTAAGATTTGAGCTTTTGATGAAGATAAAACATATTGTTTAGGGACAAAGCGAGGAATTTAAGTTCGGGGGTCCAAATTATGTACTAATATTGGAGTATCTCCAAGGTGAATGGGACGAAATGTAAAAAATCCAAAATATTACATATAATTTTTTTTTTTTGGTCAAAATGGATGGGTAAATGTTCCACTGTGCCCATTCGTGTAACACGAGGGCGAATTAGTTAGATTAAAACTTAAAAGTGATAATGTACTTGGTCTCATGTTTTAGAAGAATGGTGAGTCATTTGGTTTAATTTTAAAAAAATCAATAAATTTAATTCTTTGAAAGAGAAGGGGAAAAAATCAATAACTTTCATTTCCAGCTGGAATATATGGACAGAATAATTCAAGACCACAAGAACATGAAGCACAACAAGTATACTGATTCCTGAATTCAACACCACAATTTTCTCAAAACATTGTTTTTGGACGTCAAATTCTTGTGAAGGTCAAGATTTTCCGGTCCTCACACTCACCTTATAATTTAACCTAATTTAACGTGATTTTCCTATTATTCTTCCAAGCCTCTGAGCCATTATTTAAAGTTTAAACACTCCTGAAATCTCACCCTTGCCGCGTTAATGATTGCCAGAAGCCTTTGATCTCGCAATGAGTAGTTTGGCGAAATGCATAAGTTTATCAGTTTCAAGCGGAACACTCATAACAATATCATCAGCAAAGAAATCTTGAGTCCACTTAAACAAATTCGGACACTGTAATTCTTCGATCAAAATTACATTGCCCAAATTCTGAATCATTCTTATCCAGGACAAGTGACATCCCAAGACAATGTCCAGGAAGCCAATTTTCTCACCACTGAAGAACTTTTGACCCTTGCTGCATTTGATGAAAGCTTCTTCCAATAACACCATGACTTGTTTAAGTTCCTTTACCAAAGCACTTCTGGCCTCCTCTCCATCAGCAAGTAACAGAGCTTTAACATGGGGAGACAACTAGAATATAAATGTAGATCAGTTGAAATGTGTCATCATCACTCATTTGTACTCATAACTATGGTTTCAAGTCTTGAAAAGTTCAAATAAATATCAAAATGAACACTGTAATTGTGAGGTAAGTTGTATCTTCCGAAAAATGATATGATACAGTATTTGGCTATGTTTTGAAATCCGGATCCAACAATCAACCCGGACTATCTATCGAGGGAGGTTCAACCGGGTCAACTCAGGTCAACCTATAGTAATGTTATATATATACACACACATAAAATAACTCAAAAGATACATTTTCAACAACAATTGTTATTCTTCTAACAAAATAATAAAATATCAATATTATGTGTAGTGCATATCGTTTATTGTGCCACAGCAGTACAATAGTACAACTCACAAGACCACACTCAATCCTCGCTTTTCCATGTAGTCTTCTACATCAAGTCCTCTCCTTTCTTCTTCTAAAATTCTAATCAGGACTCATATATATTTTCTCTTCTTACTACTCTTTCGTTTTCTTCATCTTCTAAATTCTACGACTCATCTATATCTTCTTCAAGAATATCACCCCCAATCGAATCAGTTTCTGCATCATTGAAGAAGTTGGGTAGAAAGAGTGAAGGCAAAAGAGTCTAGTAAAAAGAAAGAGTGAGGCAGAGCAGAACCAATCAAACAAGAGGTTGTGCCGGGGTGGATATGAGTAGAACGTGAAGAGTGAAGAAGACGGGAAGAGATAATGAATTGGGGCTTATGCTATTTTCTCTTCACTTAAAACTCATTCAATTCCATTCAGTTCAGTTCAATTTCTTCCCCTTTCTTTTTTTGATTTCAAACCGGTTCAACCCGGTTTTTTACCGGGTTTCACCGGTTTTTTACCGAGTAGCAGTTTTTTCCGAGTTTAAGGGTTTTCGAACCGTTTTACCTACCGAATTACGGTTGAACCGGGTCGACCCAGGTCGGAACGCCGGGTTTCACAACATAGGTATTTGGTTCTAAAATAAGTCATTGTAGAACTCCTCCATATATATTTGAGATTTTTACATAGACGGGGTGAATGAGTAAGTTATAGAACTTATCGGTCACAATATAAATATGTGTGAATGAATTTAAAATTATTCTTAGTTCATTGTAAACTATAAGGTGTAACCGACGTAGTTTATAGAATTGTTGAGCTCATGAAAGCAAGGAACTTGAACATAATAGACCATTACCTTATCGTCAATATAAGCGCCCCAAAATCTTGCAACGGCCCGATCGTGAGGGTCAGAAGGGAGGATGGAAGGCCCGGAAGAAGCCCAGACCTCATCAATGTACTCAACAATGAAAATGGACTCACAGATTGGCTTGTCCCCATGGATAAGTACTGGGACTTTGTTGTAAACGGGATTGGACTTGAGAAGAAGTTGGCTTTTAGACCTGAATGATTCCTCAAGAAACTCATAATCCACGGACTTGATGTTGAGTGCAATTGCAGCCCGGATCACGAATGGGCTTGTCCATGCACCAATGAGTTTCACTCCTTCTGAAGCCATTTCTGTATATCTTTTTGAGCTAGGTGGATAGAAATGAGTACTGGAAATGCAGAGTAATGCAGGCTGAGTCAAGTTATATACTAGCAGTAATGTTCACTTTACAGTATGAAGTACTGTATTGTTCATCAATCATTAATCAATTCTTGTAATTTTATAGATCACATGACTCACGTGCATTTTCAGATTTTGCCCTTCTGGGACCTGCTATTCTATCCATCAATTATTGCAATCAATTTCTACGAATGGAAAACTTGATTTATGAGTGGTGGGGCATTGGTTGTAATGAGACAACCAAGTATGGTTGAAATTAAGCAAAAAATTGAGTGTATTATAAAGTGTTAAATGGGTAATTTGAACAATTATTTATCAAAGTTCTCACATTTAATTTTGCGTGTTCTTCATTTCGTTTGATTTACGATCTTGTGAATTCAGATAATACTTTAGCGAAAATATGTAATTTGAGTGTAAAGTTGAGATAGTTTATTATTTGTTGGATGTGGGGTAGCTTCCTTTTTTGATAATGTATGAAGTTCTATGGGATGACTAAAAATGGCAAATGTACGAAGTTCTGCGGGACGGAGTAAGTAGTACTAATAAAGGTAAGCTTGTGTTAGGGTTCGAACTCTAACCCTTCTGCTGTTCTGCATATAGTTTCAACTCCTTACCACTAGACCACCTTACGATTCCCACATATTACCATCACCATGTAAACTTAAAGCCTTTGTGGAAAACACTATTATATTGTGTGAATGTTGAGTTTTATATCTATGCGAGGTATTTGTTCAGAAATTTACTGAATTAAATTGTTAAAAGCCAAATGAAATATCAAAATCCTGCATTGCCTACTACATTAAATTAAATGGATCAGGATCAATTAACCAGATGGAGAAGAAACCATAATATATCTCAACATGAAACACAATCCTTAATTCAACACCACAATCTTCGAAAACAGGGACATTAACATTATTTTTGAGCCATTATTGAAAATCTAAACACTCCAGAATTTCATTCTTTCCTTGACCCGTACCTGTTAATTATTGGCAGAAGCCTTTGTTTTCGCAATGATGAATTTGGCAACAGGCATGAGCTTATCAGTTTCAGGGAGAACATCCTTAACAACATCATCAGTAGAGAAATCTTGAGTCCACTTAAACAAGTTCGGGGACTGAGATTCGTCAATGAGAGTGACATTAGCCATTTCCTGAATAACTCTGATCCAGGCCAAGAAACATCCCAAGGCAATGTCCAGGTAGCCAATTTTGTCACCACCAAAGAACTTTTTGCCTTTGCTGCAATTGATGAAAGCTTCTTCCAACAAAACACTGCTTTGTTTCAGTTCCTTTACTATTGCAGCTTTGGCCTCCTCTCCATCAGCTGCTAACAGAGCTTTTGCTTGTGGAAACCACTGCAGCAAATATTTGTAAGTTGAATTGAAATGTTCACTTGAAGCATTCATCTCTAGTTCACTTGGTTGAAATAACTGTCTTGGAATTCCCAAAAGTCTAAAGCTATGTTTAACAAAATTAGTTGAATGCAGTCTAAATAATTGATAGTTGACAAATATTAGATAATTGATGGTTGATAAATAACTAATAAGGTAGTTGATTTTTATGGCGATGTTTTATAAAATAATTAATTTATAAACTAGATTTTTATTTTTTTTATTAATAATCTACGTGAGCAATTTTATAAGATCAACTAGTTTATAAGCTATAAGCTACCAATTACGCGTTTACGTAATAAACTTATATAAAATATAAGTGAATCATAAACGAGTGATACACAGACAATAGGACAAATAGTACATGTTGTTCAATTCATTCTAGCTCCTAATTCACAAATCACAATTTTCTAACCCTTACAATATCGTTTAACATATCCTAATGTTTTTATCGCCTTAGAGAATTGAACAGGTCACCTTGGGGTTTCAACCAGATTGAATCTATACTTCACTCCTCATTTAGTTGATTAATGGCTTCAAACATTAGATAGAACATAAATTGGGAACACATTAACTGATCCGTTTTACTATAACATTGATCTACGATCTATTCCACTTTGCGTTCTACCTAGAAGAAACTAAAATTAATTTTTGTAGACCATGTGGTTAGAAATACTTTACAATGAAAAACAAGTGTTTGGCACACTTAATCAATATGTGTTGTAAATGATTTCTAGCCACAAGATCTATGAAAAAATCATAAACTCGATCTAGATAATAATTTTGCACATACACTAGGTGTTTTTGTTAACACCACATCAAGGACTACAAAAGTTGCTTTGTGTATATCATTTCGCTTAACCTTGAGAAACAACCAAGTGTTGAACACACGAAAGCAAGGAACTCAATTAAACATAAATAATTACCTTATCATCAACATAAGCGGCCCAAAATCGTCCAATGGCCCGATCATAAGGTTCAGAAGGAAGAATCGAAGGCCCGGAAGAAGCCCAAACTTCATCAATGTAGTGAACAATAACAAGAGACTCACAGATTGGCTTGTCACCATGGATAAGTACCGGGATTTTCTTGTAAACCGGATTGGACTTGAGAAGAAGTTCGCTTTTGGACCCGAATGTTTCTTCAAGAAACTCATACTCGACGGACTTGATGTTGAGTGCGATTCTGGCCCGGATCACGTATGGACTTGGCCATGCACCAATTAGTTTCACTCCTTCTGAAGCCATCGATTGATGAATATGATAGCTCTTAATTTCTTTGAGGTGGATAGAAATGAGAATAGATGCAGAGTGAGTAAAGCTATATACTGGTAGTTCGTAATGTTTTGTTAACGATCAAAATTGGAAGTTCGCAATATTTTGGTAACAATGAAAAAAAAAAGTAGTTTTGTTGAGCTGCATAAATGTTGATTGGTGAGAATTCAATACACGATTCAGAAAATATAGTAGGTTACTAATTGCTTTAGGTCTCTTTTTGGTAGAGTTTTGTTCAGAAAATTAGGTAGAAATTGAAGCTAGCAATATCACTCAACATAAATTTAGACATGCTATGCTGGTATGGAAGAGTTCATTTTTGGTACCTTAGCTTACTCCAATTTGGGTAGCATATTGTGCCGTGTCCTATTTTAATAACTTACCTATATATTTGACCAATTGAGTTAGTTTTGACGGACGGACCGCGGGAGGTATATTACACGCCGGTATATTAAAAAAAAATCTGTTGATTTTTATCACGTGGGTATAATTTTCTTTTAGTTAAAAACATTAGAATAAGACGACGATCTAGAAACATATCGACCTACTTAACAGCTACATCGACATCAACTAGATAAATCACCCAAATGGATTAAACCAAAAATTCTTCCCTAAGAACCCTAATTCCTAAAATTGGTGTTCTTGGTAATGGGCATTTGTAGAAGAAGATGTCATGTTGAATTCAATTTAACCGACTAAAACGTATTCGATTCTTATGAAACTTCGCCAGTTATGTTAGTCCTATAAATTCAAATGCTTGCCTTTTTTCCTTTGAAATAATCGATATTACATCATGTTTTAACTTCAATAAAATGAACAATTAGTTATCTCCGGACAAAATAGATGTTATTCTTTATTCATCTTCATAACGATGTTGATTTGTTATTTTCTTTTAGGCTAATAAGTGTTTCCTCCGTGAAATTTATATGTTTGTACGGTTTGCCTCCTGAAATTTACTAGATTACAAGTTGTCCCCTAAACTTTAAATGTATTGCGAGTTACCCTCTAGATTGCGAGACCTACAGTCGGAGCATGTATCACTCCCTAATCAGAAAGTATTTTTAAGGGGCACATCGTAACACACTTAAAAGTTCATGGGGCAGCTTGTAACGGAAACCTCTCCTAGATAATTAATTTACTTCCTTATACTCAGGTGTATAAATTTCCTATAATAGAAATAGCGTGGAAATAAATATTGTAACAAGCATGTATAGGGAAGTCTTAATTTGTGCAATACATTTTTCATAACTAGACGCGAGGAGCTCTAGTTCCGAAAAACTATTTGTTTGTTTGGAAAAACAAGACTTGGCCAAAAAGGCAGCCCGCATATGGTTAAGAATGGAGTTATAGAAAAAGTTTTGGGAAAAGAGAATCATGCTACAAAGATTATGGGCAAATCGTACAAACAGAGGGGACAAAATGCGTTTTTACCTTTCTTTTAATCCTCGTCCCGGAGCTAATTTGGGCCCAAGTCGCTGTACAAGGGCCAACTTACCCTTTGGGCTTAGGATATGTCATTCTAGCCCAACACAGTTTTTGAACCCTTCTAGATTTCTCTACGAATGAAATCAGTCCGTCGCTAGTCTTCTTATGCGACAAGTGAGTGATGAATGATGTGACTGTCCGTTTCCTAGTTTTTGTTGTCTCACGCCTTCTAATTATAGTAACAAAAAATCTCTTTTCCCATGGTCCATATTTACAGCTATTTCAATCTGGAAATTATTTTTCCATTTTTCATACAGTCAAGATGTAAAAAATACCTATGAGAAAATCACTCATTTAATTTAAAGAGTTAGACATTGCACAGCCGGATTAGTCATACAAGGTGAGAACAAGATTACCTCGATCGGTAATGGTGCATGTAATGAATTCAATGGAGGGAAAATGACCTAGATCTTTAATGAGGCCAAAAGTCAGCTCAATATAACCCCCAACTCCCACAATTGACACCCAAATATCATTCTGGCAACTCGTAAAGATGAGAACCCTTTGACATTATGTGCATTGTCTTTAATCTCCATTTGAAATTTCAAAAAGTAACACAAAGCAGCAGCTACTGAAGAAATACCAAATAAAGCTGTGCACAGAAAAACCATAAAGTCATGTGCATTTAGTGCCAACCAACAATCACCCACTTTAGATATACACACAGTTTATTTCCACACACAATGATTGATTGCCTTCTCTCTTTTTAACCACTTCCATAATCCACTGAGATTTTCTGGATTAACAAGTCAAACCCAAGTCTTGAAATTGTGCCATCAACTTGAGGTAAAGTCCATATCCCATTCAAATCATAATTCAACTTACCTTTCAGGTTCAATTCACTGTTTCTTGTAGTACTAATTGTCCTGTCCAATGAGAGAGACAGTGTGTGTTTCTTGTCTTCTCAGTAGTTCAATTTCTTCTAGACAACCTATTTTGAATAGTTTATTACCTAAGCAAGAAGCTGTGCTGTATATATAGTTGGCCTAAAAGAGAGATAAAGATGAGGCCTCTAGTTATGACTATGAGCAGTTATTGCATGTAACTTATTCTAGTCTGTAGAAACAGTGAGAAAATGGATAAAGTTCTCAATCTTGTACAGTTACTTCTTCTCTTAATCCTGTTTGCTTTTCAATCTTCTTCACTGCCCTTGTGCAATAACTTGAGTAAGTGTGTGGTCTGTGTGATAAAAATTGAATCTTGATTCTTGAAGTTCCATTTTTTCCTGAATTTTGATGCCATTGAACATGCAGGAGCACCAATAAGGGGTAATTTGTCTTTCTGTGGATACAATGGGAAAGTGTGTTGCAATTCATCAGATGATTCGGACTTGCAGAGGCGTTTTCGGGCCATGGACATATCTGATTCTGCTTGTGCTAATGCTGTCAAATCAATCCTCTGTTCAGTGAGTTCTTTTTAGCTTTTGAAACAACTCAAAGTTCATTTTGCTAGCAAGAATATAGAACTAGATATTTTTAATTTTAGTTTTTTTGTTTTGAGGTGTTCATGAAATCTCTGTTCTGTCAAATATCTTGTTTCTTTAAGGGATAAGTGGCAAATCTTGTTCTTTAGGATTACTATATTTTGGCACTTGGGAAGATTTCTTTTGAACTTGTGTAAGAAATGTTGAAAGGGATGGCTGAAAGGCATAGTTAATATTAAAATGTTTAAACTTGTTGTTAGGTCATACAATTAAATCTGAGTTAGATGACTGATGTGTATGCTGTTTTTGGTTCTTCTAGAAAACATTGATTCATTTCTTTGTGAATGAGATTGGGAGAAACGTGGTCAACTCATGTCTATTGGCAGTGTTAGTAGCTCAAGTTAGGTTGTGACTTGTGAAGATGAGATAATGTTTCATGTAGTAGTATTTTGATTATGATAATTGACTTGTATTTAGAAGGGACTATGAAGTAAGATTAAGTCAAAGTGTTTGTCATTAATCATTGTGAACAAATGTAATTATGCAACTATCCAGCCTCCTATGGATCTACAGGTCATATATGATAAACTGATAATGACATAACTGATAACTTTGTTGTGTTTGTGTTTCTTATTCCATAGCCATGGAACTCTTAGTCTAAGATAAAAATCATGACAGAATAATAATAATAATAATAATAATAATAATAATAATAATAGTAATAATAATAATAATAATAGTAATAATAATAATAATAATAATAATAATAATAATAATAATAATAATAATAATGTAAACTTCATGTTGTCAGACTTGTGATCAGTTCTCAGCAAAGCTTTTCACTGCCGAATCTGATCTACGTCCAGTTCCGATACTTTGCAACTCTACTGGTGGATCTGCAGTGTCATCTATATCAAGACAGACAAGTAACGGCTACTGCTCAACCGTATGGCAAGTTTGTCAGAACGTGACTATTCCGAATTCCCCCTTCGCCCCTGCAATACGAAGCGGGGCTCAGGTGCCACAAAACACGTCCTCAGCTACGTTAACTGAGCTTTGGCAATCAGAAACAGACTTTTGCAATGCGTTTGGAGGCGTTTCTGATGACAATTCATTATGTTTCAATGGTGAACCTGTTTCTCTCAACAGGACTAATGCCTTGCCTCCTCCCAGGGGCATCTGCCTTGAGAAAATCGACAATGGGTCCTATCTGAACATGGTTCCTCACCCGGACGGATCCAACCGCGCCTTTTTCTCTAGCCAGGCTGGTAAGATTTGGTTGGCCAGTATTCCAGATCAGGATTCAGGGAGTGTGTTGGGAATCGATGAATCAACTCCATTTGTTGACTTGACCGATCAGGTTCATCTGGATGCCACCTTTGGGATGATGGGAATGGCATTTCATCCGAACTTTGCAACAAATGGACGGTTTTTTGCATCATTTAACTGTGACAAAGACACGTCTCCAGGATGTGTTGCACCTTGTGCGTGCAATTCAGATGTGGATTGTGATCCTGCAAAGTTAGGTTCTCTGGATACCGGGGATCATTGCAGATATCACACAGTTATTGCAGAGTATTCTGCTAATGGAACTGCTTCAGGCCCTTCTACGGTAAAATTAACCAAAATACGTTACTAGCATCGTGTAACATGCTATGCTAGATAAGCTTACTTGATGTAGTTATTCTCTTGAAATCTGCTGAAAGTGTTTATAGTAGCAACTAGCAACTGACAGTGTTCCTAATAGCTCGTGTAAATGCACCATCATGTGGCCATTGAACAGAGTTTGTATTGTATGTTTGGCATGTAGGCACAAAGGGCAAGTCCAGAAGAAGTGAGAAGGATTTTCACAATGGGTTTACCATTCACAGCAAATCACGGAGGCCAAATTCTATTTGGTCCCGAAGATGGTTACATGTATATCATGATGGGAGATGGAGGAAGCAAAGGTGATCCCTACAATTTTGCCCAGAATAAGAAGTCTTTGCTTGGAAAAGTTATGAGGGTTGATGTTAACAATATACCTAGTGAGTATCCTGACAAAAGAACACAGAATCGCTTTCCTTTTCTTGTCTGTTTAAGAGTTTTGCTCAGAACTTGCTGCGATTTGTAGGTCAAGCGGAAATAGCCAATCAAGCACTATGGGGAAATTATTCCATTCCGGTCGACAACCCTTCTTCTGAAGATAAAGAGATGAGACCGGAAGTCTGGGCTTATGGGTTCAGAAATCCTTGGCGTTGTAGCTTTGATTCAGAAAGACCTTCGTATTTCTTCTGTTCTGATATTGGACAGGTTCAAAGACATTTTTAATCTGCTTTCTTATTCGAAATCTCTGTGAGAGTCTCATCATTGCAATTCTGAATTTTCCAGGATCAATACGAAGAAGTTAATATCGTCTACAAGGGTGGAAACTACGGGTGGCGTGTGTATGAAGGTCCTAATGCTTTCAAGCCCGAGAGAGCTCCAGGGGGTAACACTTCTGCTAGTTCAATTGATGCCATCTTTCCAGTGGCAGGATACAGTCACTCCCAGATAAATAAACTTGGTTCTGCAGCAATTGCTGGTGGATACGTCTATCGTGCTGAGACTGATCCATGCACATCTGGAAGGTAATGATGCAAGAATGCAATTGGACATATCATATTTTCGTCAAGTCACTTCGCATGTGTCCTGATATGGTCTTGCTAAACTTTGACCTGTCATGCCCTAAAAGTCATATTTCTTGGAGAGAATAGACATTGTATCATCAACTGTCAGTTGAATTTGAGACATATTTCTTACATGCTCTACCGAAACTAATTTATATGTGAAATCGAATCTGCAGTTACTTGTATGCAGAGCTCTACGGAAGCCATATTTGGTCAACATCAGAAACCCCCATCAATAGTGGCAATTTCACAGCTACTGATACGTCATTCGCCTGTGCGTCAGACTCCCCTATCCCGTGCAACTTAATGCCTAATAGCAACACTCCTGCTTTACAGCTCGTGTTTTCCTTTGGTGAAGATAACAGAAGAGACGTATATATCTTAACACAGGGAGGCGTATACAGAGTAGTTCGTCCAAGTCGCTGCAATTACGCTTGCTCAAGCGAAGTCGCAGCCACGTCTAGAAGACCTCCAGTCGCTCCTACTTCTCTGAGTTGCCTTGTCAATCCAAGTTCAGGTCTTATGCTTCTTGTTTCTGCAGCTTTTATTTTCCTGAACTTTTTCTTGTGACCAATCTTTTCTTGTATGAAACCTTAAGAGGATACTTATAGTTATATGTAACATTTGCACTAGTATTGTGATTTAATTTTATATTTTTCAGAAAATTCGAATAACTCAGTGTAGTCTTGAGATATATGTCTATTTGAATTAAAAATCAGGCGAGCAATTTTGGCGCTCTTTTTTTCAAGAGTTTCTGGTACTTGTTAATTCATTTTACCTGTTTATACTTTACCCTTAGTACATCGCCTTCCAAACAAACCCATCAACAGTCGTGAACAATTTCTAAAGTTCGAACTTGACCCTTAATAAATCGCTCCCAAACAAACCGCAAAAGTGTTAAACACCTAAATTCTAAAGTTACTAGAAACTAGTGTCATAACATCATTAATGACACTGATCATCCATACCACTTATTTTTATATATTATGTTGTACCACACACACTTTGGCATTGATACTTGTCTAAAATGAAAATAGTATACAGAATAGAAAAGTGGTGCATATAGCATTATATCTACTGCAAAGTTGCAACTGAAGACACTTCCTATATACCACCCCAACATTTCCCAGCTCCCACTACTAGCTAGCTTGCTTGCTTCCAACCAGAAATGAAGGTCATGAATTCATCAATTACTCTGCTTTCCTCTATACTCTTCATTGCATTCCCACACTTAATCTCATCTCAAACCTGCCAAAAAGCCTGTGGCACCATCCCAATCAAGTACCCTTTCGGAACCGGCCCTGGTTGTGGTGATCCTCGGTTCCAGCCGTATGTAACTTGCAACAACCAACAGCTCCAATTCACCACTCACACCGGCTGCTACACCGTCACCTCCATAGATTACGCTGAACAAGTCATGTACGTCTCTGATCCCACCATATCAACCTGCTCCTGCACACAACCAAGCAAAGGCTTCAGCCTAAATTGGGATGCCCCGTTTAGCTTCCATGACCAAACAGTTTTCGCATTAATAGACTGCTCTCTTGATTCTTCACCAATTTACAGGGGTAATGGTGGAAACAATTCCACCTTCCCTATGTGTGATTCTCAGGGTTCAACAATATGCAGCCTGCTATACTCGTGCGACTCAGTCACGAGGCTCACTCTGCCTATATCCACTTGTTGTGTGTACGCGCCAGTGGATCTTGGCCCTGCTTTTGAGATGGACCTGGCAAAACTGCACTGCACGTCTTATTCCGCATTGTATGGGTACAATGAGCAGGAAACAGACCCAAGACTATGGAAGTACGGGGTGGGGCTGAAATACAAGTTCAACTTCAATAATGACTACCCCGCTTTATGTGCAAGCTGTGAAAAGAGCAATGGCGTTTGTGGGTACAGTTATGGACCGTACAAATCATTTGCTTGTAACTGTCCGGGACTTAATACAACCACAAATTGTTACTATGGTTGGAGTCACAGCTCGAGGTTTCTTCCCTGGAGAATTGGTAAGTAAAAGAATCTTGCCCACCTTGATTATATCCGTTCAATTCTTTGTGTTGAAGCATGTTTCTCAAAATCTGTATGGTGTTCTTCGTGCAGGGACTCTGTCTACATTGTCCTTCATATCATTCATCTTGTTGACTTTCATCGTCTAGGCTGAAGCAGAAAATTTGATAAATCCATGTATTTCAAGAGAACATGTTCCTAACTTCCTATGGTTCGAGACTGGTGCTATGTTAAATGAATGTATTGTCTTTCGATTAGCAAAAAGAACATGTAATGCAGAGATTTTATTTTGTTACCCTTTTGGTTAATCATTGCAAAATGTTACATTTCTTTATGGTAATCTTTAAACCGAAGCCTAGAAACTTCTTTGCGCTAGAGAGCGAACATTTAAAATGTTGATTCATCATGATCTCATGATAATCTTGTAGTAATTCGTAATACTATAACAAGCCTGTGGGTCAATAAGTTAGCTCAAGTCATGATGAATCTTGAAAAAGTAAGGATTTAATCCTGAAAGAATCTGCTGCATATAAAAACAATAGACTTAGGGAGAATACCTAATGGACCTGGTTCCTTCCTTAAAGCATCTCCACCAAGAGAGAATCACTTTTCATTGCAAATGTTCTTTCTTTATCCCCAACACAAATTCTCTATGGACACTTCCAGTGGCCTATGGCAAAGCTCAAAACCCACTATCTACGACGGTATGATTTCCTTCCCCACTTCACAGAAACAAGCCTGAAAATGCTCGACCTGTTACTTTGCATCAAGAGAATATAAGAAAAATGTTTTGTAAGATTTGGTAAACTTCTAGTCTATAGTCAAGTAAACAGCTCAAAAGTTGATTCTCAGACCTGTGGCATACTTGAGAGTATTAACTATGTCAGCATCGAATGAACTTTCGAATGCCCATACATCTCAGTCTCTTATGCACAAGTTACCGAAAAGTAAAAGCACTACTGACAAGACGAAGCGATCAAGTTGAGTTATCCCTCCCAAGTCCCAACTCTTAACACCTAAGCAACTTGTTCTCTATAAATTGATATAGCAGACAGACGTTTACGTTCTTAACATTTCACAATCAGAAGACTTCACAAGTGATGAATTTTGAAATTTTAGACGTAAACATCAGGTGGATTGCATCTCCATTTGGACCACCCATGTACGTCTATCAACTTGTTATAATACCAATGTAGCGATAAAGACCATACAACCCGAGCCTGAACACAATAGGAAGATTGTACTAATTATTTAGCTTTACATCATCAGCTTGCTAAAGCACTCAACTAAACAAGCAGAACATTATTCCGGAACAGGACAACACAAAACTATATATTATTTTGATCATTAACTACCTTCTGCTGATATTACGCACTCTAATGAACAGGCTGACATGAACAAAGCTCACACAAAGGGCTTATAACACAAGCTCAATCTAGCATAAGAAGGCGAAAGTAAGCAAGAATAAATGAAATGCTTACTTATAAAACAAAACTTTCCAGGATTATACGTTATCCACTCTTCCATGAGCTCAGGCACCTTAATACTAGAACACCATTCCGTATTACATAAAAAAAATGGGCCTCACTGGTCCATAACCAGCTTCCAGCAAACAAGCAATTAAAACACAACCTTCATCTCATGTAGTAACACAATGAAAAGAAGTTTGAAGTGCAAAATATCAAATGGATGGCCAACACTAAACTCTACAGCAGTTTTCTTATTACTCCCTATCAGCCGTTAGCACATAGCAAGTTAGCAACATTCACTCCTTCGTCCTGCACAAACTTTACATGGAAGTGTTCACTACATTTGAACCATCAAGTAATCAATAACAGTACATAAAGGCTCTAAGAAGCACGACATTATGTAGAACAATATTCTTCTTTCATATAACGAAAACTGCACATTTCACATAGTTCAAGCCTTTGTCCATCCACAGTACAACATATGGAAAAACAGGGCAAAAGACAACAGCGTCTACGCTACATCTATCATACTCCGAAACCTGCTCTACCCTAAGCACCTAACCAGGAACACAGAACACAAAATGCTTATACAGTGCCATTCAATCTCTACTCACAGCCAAATCCACAAACACCGTAATCGAACCAAACCTCACATCCCAATTTCGCTATCCTCCTCTACATCACCAGCACTACTACCCAACCAATCACCATAAATACGACCAATCTTCTCAACATTCCACTCCCTTAAACACCGCCCTTTTCCTCCACCCACAGCTGCCTTTCTCCTGCTACTACTCCGGCTCCCTCCTCCTCCATCTCGAAAAACCGCAACAACTCGTTCACGCGCAAAACCCCTGAGCTCGTGTTCCCCATGGGCATAAGTACATTTGAAACCGTAAGGACAGCTGCCAAACCTCATCCACTGGAAACAGAATCTGGTCTTGTAATCACTGTAACGCGATTGGTCAGACTTATGAAGGAAAAGGCAGTTAGTGTGAGGACATGGAACCCCATTGAAGGAAAAGTAACAGGGTCTGGTCTGGAAATTGGGATTTCTTTGGAAATTAGAGTTTGAGTAGTGCTTGAGATCACTGATCCTGTGAGCAAAACGACATGCTTCACCGAAACGGCATTTGCCGTTTCCGAAATTCATACATAGCTGTGTTTTGTAGAAAGGGGCAGAGAGGTTTGAGGGGTTGGTTGATAATGGCCTCCTCATTGATGCTGGGTTTTTCGTATCGGAGATTTGGGAAATGGAAATTGGGGGAATCGGCGAACTCAGAGTGGAATTTTGGGATGGAAGAAACCCTAGAGAATTGCAGAAATAATGATAAACCCCAATTTGGAATGGAATGGTGGTGGTGGTGATGGTACAACAGTACGACCTTACAAACTCAGTCACACCATGCACAAACGGTTTTCAAATCACTGTCACTCCTCAACATTCAAAACTCAGGTTTCATTTGCAATTTAGACCATCTCGAGCCGTTGTGACTTTCTCGCTGCGTATCTAATCATTTTTCTCATAAATTTGAAAACTTTGTCCCGAAATGGAGGAAATAGTGTGTACATTATGTTTTTACTTTGAAATGTAGGATCACTTTATCATACTTATGAATTCATTTTCTTGATAAATTTTACACGAATTTTTTTTAATCAGTCATTGTCAGTTTATAGTTGTGGAATGAATATAATTGTGACAATTTATATTTGTTGTTCTGCAACATTTTATATTTTACGAATGACAAATGCAGTAGGAAGATGAAGTATAAACGTAATGAGTTGCAGTACCTATATAAGTCTACACCATTATTGTATATTTTGGTCAATCATTTATTTATCTAATAAACAACCATTAGCATATTATATAAGCTCCACCAAATATCGTGCAAAAAACAACTGCATGTTGATACGAGAGTAATTAATAAGTTGTACATAGGGATTTCAATGGATAGGGTAATACACTATCCTTACTCTTTGCTTAAGCATTACTAATTCACAGGTTCAAAACGGGCTTGAGCTAGACCCCTCCAAAAAACCTCAAAATAATATGGGTCCGATTGAAGAGAGTTCGCGCGAGCGGGGTCTGGTTACGAACATATATATATATATATTCCGTCTATGCATTCTGAAGAATGTCTTGGTTTAGTTTAAGTTCGAATTGTAATAGGACTTCATCAATTAAATTAAAATGTGTAGCTATGTCCGTTATATTATATTGTTATTAATTACTTGTACTTTTAAGAAAGTGATAAAGAAAGATGTTTTGTGAGAACTGACAATGCTAATTATGGTACAAAACTCACAGGTGAGTTGCAGGCTATTACATAATAATTGGGAATTATCCGGTGTGTCACCAAAGAGTAGCAATGTAATTTCTAAAAAAAAATGTTGTAAAACAAAAGTAAACGGTAGCATAAGAAATAGTGCGGATTTAGCCTTGCCCATATATTTGAGTTTAATAAGTTGGTCTCCATACTGAAAAATGATGAAGTTGACGGCCATGTTAGTTATGCCGGTATGCCACCGGCCCACCCAGATCTAATTTATTCCAGTGAACAATCTGTGCATATATACAGTTCAACACCGATATAGAACTACTCCCACCGTCCTGCACGACTTCATACATTTGTCATTTTTAGTCGTCTCACAGAACTTTATACATTATTAAAAAAGGAAGCTACCCCACACCCAACAAATAATAAACAATCTCAACTTTACACTCAAATTACACATTTGACATTAAAAGTACACTTTTTCCTACCATTTCTATATTATATCATTAGTTCATTATTTTAACTTTTCGCATAAAACTGCGCAGGTGTATGAAGTTTTTCGGGACGGATGGAGTAAAATTTTAGCCCTATGAATTGTAAATAATACTAATTCTAGTTGACCAACTATATACATCTTGTTTTCTGCCTCACAATATGCATGCACTAGATGGGTAGTATTAAATCGAAAGCAACATTTCTTATATTGAGAGCAATTGTATTTATATTATAAAAGATTGGAAAAAATCAATAAATGATCTTTTTTTATATAAATAAGATTTCTATTTATATAATGACTGTTTGACAAGCGATTAAAATTATAAAAATCAGGTTAAAATTGATGTTTTTATGTGTTTTTAATTAATTCTTGGTGATTTAAATTGGCTTACAAACAACCACTAAATTTTGATGTCGATGTAACTAAATTTTGATGATGTAACAATATCAAACATTAATTCTACTACATACAAGTTGTCAAGCTAGCTAGCTTGACCATTATTATTAATTGTCAGCTTCAAAACTAACATGTTACTGGCATTTAAAGACGCTATCAGATAACATGTGCGCGTACGTTTAGCTTGCTTCTCATCAATATTCTTAATTTATTTTCTTTTTAGATGATTGATATTAATATTCATATCTAGGGGAGGATATTTGGGTTTCCAAAAGAAGGGGGTCGTTTATATCACTAAACATGTACCATTTCTTTAACACAAAGTCTTAGAAGAGACGTGTATTAGTGAGAGACCTGAGAAACGTATTGATGATCTTAATTATATATATAATGTTTTAAACAATATCATAATATTTTATGAGTGTACATTTTATACCATTTTGTATGTATATGTATATCACCGATGTTCTTAGTAAAACATCTAATGTTTTTAGATATAACTGTAATGTTTGTCCGTCTCTTCTAATCTTTCCATAAAACAGGTCTCTCAGAATACTCACTCTTTCTTTAAATACTTGTTTACCAACTTCGTGGAACCTAATAGAAGAGCTCAAATGTTGCAGAAATGAAAAAGAATAAATCAAAGCAATGCAGCAACTTACAGGAGAAGAAGGCATCAAGTGTGAAGAAAGTTGTTATTCATGATATTACATTTTTATGCATAAGTGATATAGCACTTTCTATTCAGTTGTACATTTAACATTCTTTATTGTACATAGCAGTTAAGATTAGTTAGATTAACAGCTATTTAATCAGCTGCTCTTTCTCCTCAGTAAGCATAAGTTCTTTTCACATTTTCAATGAAGAATTCAGTTTTCCTGTTTTCACATGGTATCATTCGCCAGTGAAATTTTCTTCCGCGTTTCGTTTCTCTGATTAATTTGTTGATTCTGATCCTTTCTTTTGATTTGTTGTAATCGAGTTGTGTTCTCTATTCTTTGATCAATTTGTCTTTGAAATCGTTTCTTTGACGGTTATTTTTTGCAACAATGGCTGCAAATGTGGAATCTACTCCTGTTACTGTTGAATCGGTGGTTCCTTCTTGATCATATGCCAATCCAAATGAAGATCCCAATAGTCCTTACTATATTGCTTCCAATGATAGTCCTGGTGTTCGTGCAATTGCTGAGACATTTACAGGTGACAATTATACAACTTGGTATAATTCAGTTATGATGACTTTCACTGCAAAGAACAAGCTTGGATTTCTGGATGGTACGATTTCTATTCCACCTTCTACTAATACTGTTTTGTTTAACTCTTGGACTCGAGTTAATGCATTGTTGAGAAGTTGGTTGATTTACTCTTGTTCACCTGAAATTCGTGCTACTTTGAGTTACTTTAATGTTGCTCGAGAAATTTGGGATGAATTGCGTATTCGTTTTCTTAAGAGTGATGGTCCAAGAGTCTTTACATTGGAGAAAGCTTTATCAAATATGTCTAAGGGGACTATGAGTATTACTACTTACTATAATGTCTTTAAAGGATTGTGGGATGAGTATTGTGCTTTTCGTACTTTTCCAACTTGTACTTGTGGAACTTGTACCTGTAATCTTGTTCAAGGTACTAATGCAGTTGTGCAAAAAAGATTCAGTGGTGAAATTCTTAGTGGGATTGAATGAGAGTTTTAATCATGTGCGTAGTCATATCTTGATGATGTCTCCTATTCCTGATTTGTCTAAAGTTTATCAACTTCTGAAACAACAAGAGAGTCAAAGAGCCCTGAATACTACTGTTTCCCCAATGGATTATATGGCTATGATGAGTGATGCTTCTGGTTCTGAATCAACTGTTATGGTTGCTAATAAGCCATATTTTAAGAAGCAATAGTTGAAGTGTAAGAATTGTGGAGCTACTGGGCATACAATGGATAGATGTTATCAACTCATTGGTTATCCAGCTAATTGGAATGGACCTAGAGGGCCTAGAAAGAATTCTACTCATGGTAAAGCTACTCAATACAGGTCAAATGCAAATGCAACTATGGTTCAATCTGAAGAAGATGCAAATGAGGAACAGATTGATTTCTTTGATCCTAAGATGTTTCAACAATATGTGTCATTTGTTAAGTCTCAGAACTCTCAGAATGTTGTTCTGCAGGCATCTCCACCTGTTTCTTATGTAGCAGTCGCTCAAGCTATGGCAATTCTTAATTCTAAACCTGCTACAGGTAAAATTTCAGGTAAATTTTCCTTACTTTCTTTTACTACTAAAAGTAATCATCAAGCTATGTGTATTATTAATACTGGTGCCTCAGACCATATGGTTTGTGATAAAAACTTGTTTATTGGTATTTCTGTTAATGTTCCTATTCAGCTACCTACAGGTATATATTATGATAAAGACAACATTGTTAGGTGATGTGCAGGTCACAGAAGATTTAGTTCTTCATCATGTTCTATATGTTCTAGCTTTTACTTTCAATTTGATTTCTATACCACAATTAGCTCTTCATGAGAATGTACTTGCAGCTTCTATTTCTGATAAATGTATTTTGCAGGACAGGTCTTCTCTGAAGATAATTGGCTATAGTGAGATTACAAATGGACTTTATAGACTGCAAGCTACCTACTCAAACAATCATGTTTTTGCAAATTCTGTTATTTCTGTTGATTCTTTGAGCCATCTGTGGCATTTGAGATTAGGACATTTACATGTATCAAGAATGAAATGTATTCATGATTCTGCTATTTCTCAATGTAAATCAGTTGCTCCTTGTGATGTATGTCAGTTTGCAAAACAGAAAAGACTACCTTTTACTGAAAGTTTGACTACATCTTCAACTGCTTTTCATATGATTCATGTTGACATATGGGGTCCCTTTAATGTTGATGCTCATAATGGTTCTAAGTATTTTCTGACAATAGTGGATGATTTTACTAGATGTACTTGGGTGTTTTTTTATGAGATATAAATCTGATACAAGGCAACATTTACTTTATTTCTACAATCTTGTACTTACTCAGTTTCAAGTAAAGATACAGGTTATTAGATCAGACAATGGACCTGAATTTACTTTTACAGAATGTTATACATATAATGGTATTATACATCAGTGCTCTTGTGTTGAAACCCCACAGCAGAATGCAAGAGTTGAGCGCAAACATCAACATATACTTTAAGTGGCAAGATCTCTCATTTTCCAATCTTCTGTACCTATGAAATATTGGAATGAAGCTGTATCTACTGCTGTACATATCATAAATAGAGTTCCAACACTTATTTTAAACAATAAAAGTCCTTATGAGAAGGTTTTTAACAAACGTCCTGATTATTCTCATCTTAAAGTGTTTGGATCTTTATGTTATGCAAGTCCATTGACATCAAATAGACACAAGGTTGATTCTAGATCTCATAAGTGTGTGTTTCTTAGTTATCCTATAGGATATAAAGGTTACATGTTGCTAGATTTAACTACTCAGAAAGTGTTTATATCTAGAGATGTTCAGTTCTTTGAAACTGTATTTCCATATCAGGATTCTATTGATTCTTTAGATTCAATCACATTAAGTGAGCCACTTTTTGATTTTTCTAAAATTCCTGGTTTTGAAAATATAGTCTCAAATAATTCATCTTTAGACCATACACATGTTCATAATTCTACTGATTCTGATCATATTTGCCATGAGTATGATTCTACTACTGAAGATACATCTTTGAGATCAAATGTTGCAGATGACACTAATACAGATAGTGAGACAGCTCAGGCAGAACAAAATGCAGTTGCCAATGATGTTCAGATTCCTCAGGAGAAAGTTCTGAAGAGATCTAGTAGGACTAGACAACAATCTAAAGTTTTGAATATTTATGAATACAATGTTCCTCCTTCTCTGAGAATTCATCATAATGCTAATTGTGTTGTTACTTCTGCAGATACAGGTTCTTTAAATATTGTTGAAAAACATGTTTTATATCCTATTTCTGATTATTTGTCTCTTGATAGACTTTTTGATAATCATAAGTGTTTTACTGCTTCTGTTACTTTTATTAAAGAGCCCAAGAATTATAAAGAATCTATCAAGCATCCTGAATGGCAATTAGCTATGCAACAGGAGCTTGATGCTTTAGAAAAGAATAATACTTGGTATCTAACTAATCTTTCACTGGCAAACACACCATTGGTTGTAAATGGGTATATAAAGTCAAACTCAAAGCAGATGGAATCTTAGATAGATATAAGGCTAGGCTTGTAGCCAAAGGTTATACACGGGAGGAAGGGTTTGATTATTTCAACACCTTCTCACCTGTTGTTAAGTTGACTACTGTGAAATTATTGCTTGCAGTTGCTACAGCTAAAGATTGGTATCTTCATCAGCTAGACGTTAATAATGCCTTTTTACATGGTGACCTTGAAGAAGAAGTTTATATGCAGCCTCCACCTGGTTATGGAGATGGTACTCAAGTCTGCAGATTAACAAAGAGTCTATATGGACTCAAACAAGCATCCAGGCAATGGTTTATTAAGTTACATGGGTCTCTTATTGAGTTTGGTTACACTCAATCCCCTGCAGATTTTTCTCTTTTTACTAAACAAACAGATCAATCTTTTACTGTGTTCTTGTTTTATGTAGATGATATAATTGTTTCTGGTAATGATCTTACATAGATCATTTTTGTTAAAGATTTTCTACATAAAAAGTTCACAATAAAAAATTTAGGAGAGCTTAAGTATATACTTGGCATAGAGATTGCTAGATCCAGTAAAGGATTATCTTTATGTCAGAGAAAGTATACTCTAGACATTCTAGATGATTGTGGGTTTTTGGGATCCAAACCAATCTCTACTCCAATGGATAGTAAACTTAAACTTTCTAAAGAGTCAGGAGTTGCATTATCTGATGCAAAGCAATATAGAAAGCTTGTAGGTAGGTTATTATACTTAACCACTACAAGACCTGATATTGCATTTCCCGTCATGGTTCTTAGTCAGTTTATGTCATGTCCTACTGATATACATTTGAGTTCAGCTCACAGGATACTTAGATATCTGAAAGGTGCCCCAGGCAAAGGCTTGTTCTATAGCAGACATAATGATATATATGGAGCTTAAAGGTTACTGTGATATAGACTGGTGAGCATGTGTTGATAAAAGAAAAAGCATTACTGGGTATTGCTTTTTATATTGGAGATTCTCTCATCAGCTGGAAGTCTAAGAAACAACAAGTTCAAAGTAGATCAAGCACAAAGGCTGAGTACAGAGCTGCAGTCAATGCCACATGTGAAGCTCAGTGGCTTATCTACCTTCTACTAAACCTATTCTCATGTTTACAGACAACCTATCTACTTACCACCTAGCCCACAATCCAGTTCAACACCAGCATACCAAACACATAGAATTGGATTGTCACATTATCAGGGACAAGATTCAAGCTGGTGTTATAAAGCTACTTCATATTCCAAATACTCAGCAGTTTGCAGATGTTTATACTAAACCCCTGGCTACAGATGCTTTCTCTCATTTAGTCTCCAAGATGAACATGTTAGATATACATGCTCCTCTTGGGGGGGGGGGGGGGGGGGGAAAAAAAGCAATGCAACAACTTAAAGGAGAAGAAGGCATCAAGTGTGAAGAAAGTTGTTATTCATGATATTACATTTTTATGCATAAGTGATATAGCAATTTCTATTCAGTTGTACATAGCAGTTAAGATTAGTTAGATTAACAGCTATTTAATCAGCAACTCTTCCTCCTCTGTAATCATCAATTCTTTTCACATTTTCAATGAAGAATTTAGTTTTCCTGTTTTCACAGAACCTTCGAATTACCACACAATTCGTCAATTATTCAAGCAACCTCCGTGTTCATGACTAGCTCGTTTACCTATTTCTAAGGTTTGACGGTTAAGAAGTGGTCTTAATAAGTAAGGTTTCTCGACTAAAGTTAACTATAATCTGTAGGGACTCGACTTTCAGCGGAAACACGTCTTTCAACGAATGTTTTATTTCAACTTTAACATGATCAGAAAAATACAATTGATGGCTACAAGTATTTATAAATCGTTACAACTAAAGAATAAATAGAAACTAAATCTCAAATATATTATTCTAACTTAGCCAACAAGTAAAATAAAAATAAGGTAAATATCTAAACTAATTAGACTATGTTCTCTTCATTTGAAGAACCACTTATTTCAGTTCAATTATGCTTAATTATCTTTCATACTACAAATAAATTCAGTTCAGTTTAGACGAAGAGAACAGAGCCTTAACGATGAAGGTAATAGAGAATTAATGGACATGGAGTAAAGATAAAGATAATTAGAAAGGATCTTTTAATACTATTTCCGTTTCACTGAATTATTTATAATTTCTATTTAGTACGTCTCACTAAAACATTTACAATTCATTTTCAGAAAACTTACCATCTCAACTTCTTAGTTTTTCAAGCCTTTTCATATTTTATATAGAGAAAATTGTATTTTATACACTATCACCTTTTGGCTCACTTTGAATCAACACTCAAACCTTTTTTTTTTTTACACTTTGCACCAAAATGTTTCAAAAAATTACGTCGTGACACAAACGTTAGACGGTGTTAATTATTCCGTCAGTGAGGGGAAAAAAGACAAATTGCATAACCTAATTCCTCAATTTCCTCTCCGATTTTCCTTCTCATTTTCCATACTCACTTTGCCTCAAATTATTCTACCCCTGTATAATTCCCAAACTCTAATTAAATCACACAATTCCTTTCTCAACTCCAAGTAACTTGAATCCCTGTGAATTCCGAGTGAATCGACCAAGGAGGATGATCTAGAACCAACCATTTTATTGTTATGGGGTTATAAGTGTTCGATTCAAATCCTTGGACTGACAATTATCCCGTTCGAAGGTTTGAGAGATATTGTTACTTGGGGTAAGTATTGATTTGTAGCTTAATTTCATATTTGTTAGCCTGTTTTGTTGATATGGGGTGTTACTATAAGAGTTGAAAGCAGGTATGTTTAAGTTTTCTGTTGTGGATTTAAAAATCGACACTTAACCTTTAAAAATTGTTGCACTCGCTACTCAAACCTTTTGGAAAAAATTCAATTTACACCAGAAGCTTTATAAAAACTTACACTCGCTACTCAAACCTTTTCACTCAATAAAACATGTTCAGAAGACCATAACTTGGACATATTTTGATAGTAAAAATTGAACATACTCTGCTCCAATACGTGAGAAGAAAACTTACTATAATTGGGTGTTGTGCATCCTTTGAAATCCTTGTATTTGGACTCCGATTTTTAGAAGAATAAAAGAGGAATGAATGAAATTTGGGTTTAGTGTTTTATTTTAGGAGGATTAAAAGAGAAATGAATGAAATTAGGGTTTAGTGTTTTGTTTTATGAGGTGTCTCAACTCATTTCTCTCTTTTACCCTTAACAGGCGCGTGTAAAGCACCCCTCTAACGGCATAATTAACACCGTCCAACCTTTGGGTTACAGTGAAAGTTTTTGAAACGTTTTGGTGCAAAGTGTAAAAAAAAAAAAGTTTGAGTGTCGATTCAAAGTGAGCCAAGAGTTTTTAGTGTAAAATAAAATTTATGCTTTTATATATTTTCTAGCTTGCTTTAAGTACACTTATGCTATACCACCATTCGAATGGTTTCCTCTACCGTGCCACATGTTATAGTGCCTCCTGGTGCTTGGATGTGTTGTACAGTACAACATATACTACATATAGTATAATTATGATAACATTTAAAGTATAAGGAGTCACTATAACATGCGACACGATAGACAAAACCTATTCGAATGAAATCTAAATATGATATTCCATCCAACGGCTTTCCACCTAGCTGCTCATTTCATCCCAGGGCCTTAATTTGGAATTTCTTAGCCTGAAATGGAGACTAACGGGTTGTTTGGATTGGAATTATAATTGAGTCCATTTTAATTGAGGTGAAGTGATGAATAGTGAATAAATTTTAATTGAGTTGTTAAAATTTATGTTTGATATAGAGTTAAAGAAATTGAGAGTAAAAGACAAACAAAAAGCCTAGAGAATGATCGGGGAAAATTAATTTAGTTTGGACTCAATTAAATGTGGGAATAAATTGAGTCTATCTATTATAATTGAGTCCAAATACAATGACAACAAAACTCAATTAAAATTGAGCAAGAATTTTAAGCCAATCAGGCTGTAAAAACCTTAGCTAATGACTCATCCGAGCTTGACATGAACTAGATAATAGTAATATGTTTTTCCTAAGATAGACGGTTCACCATTTTCATATTTACGTTCTCATCCTCACTTTCACCGCAACACTTGTATGAATGCATGGTCCCGCGCATTATAAGTTCCGCCCACTTTGCAGATTACCCACATGGTAATTAATAAAATTTGTACCAAACTAAAACAATAATACAACGACAAGTAAATGCACGGATGTTTCTAATTATAAGTATAATGTTTATAAAAATATTAATAATGTTTTAAGAGTGACATTATGCCGTTCTTATGTGTATCTACAAAAAATTAAGTTGATACTTTTAGTGAAAAACACTTAAAATATTAATATGTTTTCCACTATTTTTTTTCTTTTTTCCAATTTTTCCTCAAACCAAATGAAGCCTAATGTTTCTAGATATAACCTTATGTTTGTCGGTCAATTTTAATCACTCTATAAAGACATGTCCCAAAAGAGTAACTCCACAATAATTATTGGTACGAATCATTGAATAAGTAAATAAATACTGAAGTGCCTAGGAATTAAAGATTAATTACTAAGTGTATGTCGTCTTGCAAACTGCACAATGACAAACTTTGAGGACGATTTTAACTAAGACAACATACAATTTATTCTCACGAGAAACAAGAATTATGCAAATAAATTTTGTACTCCATCTAGTCTAGCTGTAATTAATCTCTAAAACTCAGCGCCACCTTTAAATTAGTTAATCAATTTCCACATTGTTAATCCCATATATTGGAGTATTAATATAAATGATTAAATTTCACACCTCACTACAGACTTGAACTTTTAGATGATATGAAATTCTATCATGGTATCAGAGTAGGCCCAAGTTGATGATGGATGCCCCAGCCGATGATAATTTCGACTTGCCCAAAAAGAGGCTATTATGATTCCACATGTAGAGCCGACTAACCATGGCCTACCCGTGAAGGGGCGTGTTAGAATATCCCGCATCATCACTTGTGAATAGATCTTGCAAACAACATATAAGGTGGATAACCTTCTTCCCTAATAAAACCTTTAAGGGGATGATGTCCCATCTTAATATGGTATCAGAGCCTTAAGCTCACGCCCAACCTGGGTTCGATGAAGACAATCTCCACCCCATATTAAATTTCCACTCGAATGGCCTCCCCAAAGATGTTGAAATCGACTCGTACGTGAGAGTATTAAAATATTAAATAATATATAAATAATTAAATTCCACACCTCACTACATCACCATACAACCCTAATTAAAATTAACTACGTACGTAATAAAAAATTGCTATATATGTTTGTCATTTATCAACTACACTCTTCAATGCCCTTGATTGTATCTTCTCCACCATCATCATATATATATTACACATTGGCATCACTTCACTACCACCCCAAGTCCCCAACAAACAATCAACTCCCACATTTACTACCATTCTTTCACCTATTCGTATCTATCCAATTTTCTCAACACATGGCCACCTCACACGCTTTCCCTAGCGTTGAAACTTGCCCGTCAACGGGGCGGGAGGATGCAACCGCCGTGGCTGACATGGACGGGACGTTGCTACGTGGAAGGAGTTCGTTTCCGTACTTCGCTCTAGTTGCTTTCGAAGTCGGGGGAGCTTTACGCCTTTTATTTGTGCTCCTACTTGCGCCACTCGCGGGTCTATTATACTATTGCATGTCGGAATCCGCGGGGATTCAAGTGCTCATATTCGCGACATTTGCAGGTATGCGCGTGGAGGATATAGAATCTGTGGCGCGTGCAGTGCTACCGAAGTTTTACTCGAGTGATTTGCACCCTGAGTCGTGGCGTGTTTTTTCATCATGTGGGAAACGGTGTGTGCTAACCGCGAATCCACGGATTATGGTGGAGGCGTTTTTGAAGGAATTTTTAGGAGCGGATTTGGTTTTGGGAACGGAGGTATCCACGTGGCGTGGACGTGCCACGGGGCTTGTTAAGGCCCCGGGTGTGTTAGTGGACGAGAACAAGGCCGATGCGCTTAGGGCCGCGTTCGGAGAGATGACACCGGAGATTGGATTAGGTGATCGGCACACGGATTTCCCATTCATGAGATTGTGCAAGGTTCGTGTTGTACGCGCGTGTTTATGACATATAAATGCTTTGGTTTTTTTGGGTAATTCATTTAATTTGATGTCACGTTGCCAATTCATAGTTTATCATGATAATTCCGTAATTTAATGTGGTGTGTGAATTGCGAATAGCACCCCATAGAATATTTTGTTTGCTCAAGTCTCCCAACATATTACAATAGTTGATTTGCAAGTGGTACCAAAGTCGAAGTGCTAATAAGCTTAAACTACGCAGGAAGGTTATCTTGTTGTACCAAAGCCGGAAGTGAAGGCTGTAACGGTTGACAAGCTCCCCAAGCCTATTGTATTCCACGACGGACGCCTTGTTTCGAAGCCGAGCCCATTCATGGCTCTTCTCACCGTCTTGTGGATCCCGATCGGATTCCTCTTGGCCTGCCTCCGTATAGCCGCTGGATCCCTACTTCCAATGCCACTCGTCTACTATGCATTTTGGGCACTTGGTGTTCGCGTATATGTCAAAGGAACCCCACCCCCACGCGTCGAGAAATCCTCAGGCAAATCAGGTGTCCTCTTCATATGCTCCCATCGCACCCTATTAGACCCAATATTCCTCTCCACCGCCCTCGGTCGACCCATCCCGGCCGTAACCTACTCCGTCTCCCGCCTATCCGAAATCATCTCACCTATCAAAACTGTCCGCCTAAACCGTGACCGTGCAAAAGATGCCTCGATGATCAAGAAGCTCCTACAAGAAGGCGACCTCGCCATTTGCCCCGAGGGGACCACTTGTCGTGAACCGTTCCTCCTCCGGTTTTCATCCCTATTTGCTGAGCTAACCGATGAATTGGTCCCGGTTGCAATGGTGAACCGGATGAGCATGTTCCACGGCACGACCGCACGTGGGTGGAAAGGAATGGACCCGTTCTACTTCTTCATGAACCCGAGCCCGGCTTACGAGGTCACGTTCCTGAACAAGCTCCCTCGGGAGCTTACGTGTGCACAGGGGAAATCAAGCCATGAGGTAGCAAACTACATACAAAGGGTGATAGCCGCCACATTGTCTTACGAGTGCACGTCATTTACTAGGAAAGACAAGTATAGAGCATTGGCAGGAAATGATGGCATCGTGGCGGAGAAGCCGGCAATCAAGCCGGAAAAGGTCATGGGTTGCTGAAATTGATCATGCTTCCTCGTCAAAATTAAATACAACTTGTGATGAAAACCTATTATTAAATTAACTTTTGTGGGATAGCTAGTAATCAATAAATAAATCCTTATACATGTATCAACAACAATTTTTGCCTACGTACGTACTATGGTAACGGGTAACATTTCGTAGTTGGATTATTTAACATAGATAGCTTTTCTATTTGTTTCCGATTGTTACATATACAGAAGATGCAATAAATTGTATTATTATTATTATTATTATTATTATTATTATTATTATTATTATTATTATTATTATAAGTTTATTTAATTACGTATGGAACACGAGGCGCTATATATCTTCCAAACGCGTCTTGGTTAGCCTTACAACCCACGAAAATCAAGTTAGATTGAAGTCACATTTTCGGTTATACTTGTTTCCTTGATGGAATGGTCCGGATTTACTATACCAAAGTGTGCACTATTTCCCGTACCACCGTCGAGATCGCGACACGTGGCAATCTATTACTATTATAAAAGGGAAGACTATCAGGGTAGTTAGCGGACCAACTTCTCTTTTTCCTTTTTTACCCCTTATCTTAACTACTTTTTTCCATGCAACATATTATAGTTCTACAATAATGTAAATTATTACTAATTAAATAGTTTTTTCAACAATATTAATATGTTGAAAGTTCGCACGCGAGTACTGCGTGCCAATTTTTCAATTACTAATAAATGAAGACTACATTTTGTTTGATAAGATTTAGGTGAAAATTATGGAAAGTGCATTAAATTCTTCAACTTAATTACAAGATCATCTATGAGAATCCAGGCCAAGCAATTATAAAATCACAATCGAGCGTCTCACCAACTAAAGTAAAAACTCCATAAATAAATACTCTATGAAGGAATAAACTCCTTATAGTAATAAAAAATTTCGATCTCAAGTTGGGACCAGTTATAAATAAAAATAAACTCCACATTGTAATATTTCATATTTTTCTTAGGTCCCAGCTGAAGTAATTATACTCCCCTATAGTAATAAATTATATTATATAATATTCTATAAAAATAATTATATATAGGAGTATATGTTTTTTATTGCATGAAGTTTATAATGCAACAGACTTATCTAAAGATATTTGTGATAAGTAGTGACTTGAACTTTTGACTAGTAATCACATCTTGTAGCTTCCGTGTAATAGTAATTAGCAGCGGATCTTTACGTGAATTTTCTAGTTGGATTCAAAACATCTCTAACTTGTCAAGTAAGTTCAAAGCTTTCAAACACGGAACTTTTGCTACTTTTGTACTATCATCTTTCGGATTACCCCCTCCGCTTTTTGTCTAATTGATGTGATGATTTCATCTTCATTTAAAATATCCATGTTTTGTTGCTCTATTGTTGGATGATTAAGGAAGACACTGATATCCATATGTTATTGTACCGAAATAATTGAAATCCACTTGATTGTTTTGAAAAAATTATTTCTAAGATAAAACTGTAGTTAGGAATAAATTCGCTATAGAAATATTTTTTCCCGGTCCCGACTATATGATTGTATAGAGTTTTTACTGTAATTACTCTATCGTAATTGCTCCAACTATCCATGGAAAACAATTAAGCTGCTTAAATATTTTACATAACTATTACTAAAACTTTTAAAGTATATCATAGTATACGTTCATGGTAATGCCTTGTTTTTAGTAGTAAAGCTTATCACATTTCAGTGAAATATGAGGGGCATTCTTTTGTGTCGTTGCAATATACTTCCTCCGTATCAGTTTCATTTATCCGTGTTTCATTTTGATCCGTTTGAAATTCAATTACTCATTCATTTAATGGAAAATCTATCACCTACCTGTTTAGCAAAACTAGCTGAAAAGCTAGCTGGTAGCTGATTAACTAGCTGGTAGCTGAATAGGTAGCTGAAAAGCTAGCTGAATAGGTAGCTGATTAACTAGCTGATTTTAATGTAGGTGTTTAGCAAATTAGCTGATAAGCTAGCTGGTATTTTATAAAATGACATAAAAGTACATTACTCTTATTTTTCTAAATAATAGTACATCACATTTTTGTCTAATTATTTTCAACTAGCGCTGAAAATAAACAACTCACAAAGGAACACAGAACGCTGGCAACGAGAATTCACAACTCAAGAAATTCATATTATGTAATTAAAGAAGAGCAGGGGCAGTAGCAGATTACCTGGAGCGCTGACAAGGAGAGGCGATGGAACACAGAATGGCACCGCAGTAAAAGATAGAACACGAGAATAATACTAACGATTGGTTTTACTTTATTTAATTTAGGTTAAGGATATTTTCGGAATAAAAAGATAACAAATAGTTTATTTTTAAAAAAAAGCTAACCTGAGTAGCTTCTTCAACCAGCTAGCTGATTTAAAAAGCTGCGCGTTCACGTAACAAGGTTTTTACTAGTCAATGATCAAAAAAAGCTAATGGAGCTGAAAAGCTAGCTGGAAAGCTAGTGGTAAACATGGTCTTTATTCACTATCTCTTATACTTTATTTACTATTTCTCCTACTTTATTCAATTTCTTTCCTACTTTATTACCATCTCTACTAGTATATTCGTTTTTTTTAAAACTTGTGTCCGATCCCGGGTTATTAAAACCGGGACGGAAGGAGTATCTTTTAAAAATTTCTTGGGATAAAATGTTAATGATTCTGGAAATATATCTCCAAACAATTCAAGGAATAATGAGGGACAAATAATTTTGTTTGTTCCATTAAATTTCAACCATAGGAAGTTATGTTGAATACAAAGGAGACTACTCAAAGTGTGTGTATTGTGTAGAACAGAGAACTAGTTGTTGATTATTGACATAAAGATGGCTAACGATGTTTAAGGGTTAATTAATGAATTTTTGTCAATGTTATTATTAAGCAAAAAGAATGATATGGTTGATTACAGTTTCTATAACTGTTTACTAAATTTTAGGGCACGGATAAATTCAGTTGATTCTTCTTCTGTAATTAGTATTGCCAGGTGTCGCAATTCTTCTTGTGTTTCTTCCATAGCTGTAAATATAACAATGGAGCGAGTCATTCGTGAAACATACCTATTTTTAGGCATGTAACTCGCTTAAGACATGGCTAGATTTATGGTTCCATTACTATACACCTCAGTCACGTGTCAATCTCGTGACAGTTTCAATTCATTTCAATATTCCTAAACCAGCAAACATTTCTTCTCAATATCCCTCCCCTGTTTTTACATTCCATATTTCAATTCTGCATGTAGTTTGATTACACAAGAACAAAATTCAACAATGGATAAGGCATCTTTCATGTCGAGTCGATCGGAGTCGTTGGATTTCGACACCGAGATGACTCTTGGCGCGAAGCTCAAAGTCTTCAAAGCCACCAATTTCGATCCCCAGTCTTATGTCGCCACCCGTTGTGGCGCCATGAGCGAAAAGGTCCGTTCTTCTTACATTTGTCATTTTACAATTACGTTCTCAGGGCGAGTCTTAATGTAATGGAAAGTTATTCTGCTAGTGACCTACAAGTTGGTAAAGAGTAATTAAATGAATAAGTTCGAGATTTTAAATGAGATTAGAGCCAGATCGTTATGCATTTGAATTTTATTTAAAGTTAAAATTAATGTTTACAGGAAATAAGACATCTATGCATGCACCTTCTGGAATTGAAGAAGGCTTCTGCTGAAGAAATGCGTACCAGTGTCTATGCCAATTATGCATCCTTCATAAGGTCACACACATTACTTTCAGATCACTGTAACAATACCAATTCCATTAGTTCAATGATAAGTTCTAGGGTAAATTATACGTAAAGGTAATGTCGAAATTACAGATAAACCACAGTTACCTCATACGTATAATTTCGAAATTACTCGGGGTCTGAAAGTAAACAATGCTATTGTTTGTTTACACATCATGAAGAAATGTACCTATTTTCCAACTCAAAAGTTCTTAAGTACTACTACTATATCTTGCAGAATGTCTAGAGTTTTAGAGTCAGGTTGAGGAAAAGGTATCTAACATTGTCAATACGATTTTTCAGAACTTCAAGAGAAATTTCTGATCTTGAAGGGGAGCTAGTATCCTTGAAAAATCTTCTAGCATCACGGGCGAATATCATCCACGCGATAGCTGACGGGGTTCGAGTTGAGTCCTTAAATGATGGAAGTCACAGTACAGGAAAAGACGATGCAATTGATATTGAAGATAGGGAGCCTATGAAATTCGACAAGTGGTTATCGCAGTTTATGGAGAACACTGAAGTCTTACTGGCAGAACGGAGAGTAGATGAAGCATTGACAGCACTTGATGAGGGTGAAAATATAGTGCACGATGCTAAGGAGCGTCGTTCTTTGTCTCCCCCGGCACTTCTATCATTGCAGAACTCGATTCTCGAACAAAGGCAGAAGTTAGCAGATCAGTTGGCAGAGTCAGCCTGCCAGCCTTCGACGAGTGGCTATGAGCTTCGCTCGTCTGTACAGGCTATGAAGAAACTCGGTGATGGTCCACGAGCACATTCATTGCTACTCCAGTCTCACCTACAGAAGATGCTTAGGAACATCCAGTCTCTCAAGCCCTCAGAAAAATCGCTTGGGACAGCGTATACCACTACGCTTTCTCATCTTGTTTTCTCCACAATCGCGCAGGCATCAAATGATTCTTTAGCCATATTTGACGATGAACCGGCTTTTACATCTGAGTTGGTGACTTGGGCTGTAAATCAGACTGAGGCGTTTGCACAACTTGTCAAGAAAAACGTTGTAGCTGTTCCAGCAGCCTCAGGAAGCCTGAGAATCATAACTGAGTGCATTCATATATGCTTGGGACATTGTGCCTTGCTAGAAGCTCATGGATTGGCACTTTGTCCTACCCTTTTGAAAATATTCAGGCCTTACTTGGAACAGGCCCTGAATGCCAACTTAAAAAAAATTGATCTCACCACGACTGCTGTTGCTGCGGCAGATGATTGGTCGCTCACGTATTCACCAATTGGTGGCCGTTTCTTGGGTACTTCTGGCGGTAGCATGGTTTTATCACAGCCAAAGCTTTCGAGCAGCGCTCACAGATTCAATACCATGGTTCAGGTCAGTAGTTAAAATGCTTCTTTACAGCATATAATTTTCCAATATATGTTCCATTAAATGTTGGTTACACTGAATCTTAATCCAGGAGCTTTGTGAAGATATAGGATCCGTAGAGATCTTGCACTTATGTGAACAAGCATTGGAAGGTGTCTTACAATCGTTTAACTCATACGTCAACATGATGATAAGCGCCCTTCCTGGTTCCTTAGAAACCGAAAACTTGGAGGGATCTGGAAGAAGAATAGTTAAGATGGCAGAGTCTGAAATTCAACAGATAGCTTTGCTTGCTAACGCCTTATTGTTAGCGGACGAGCTTCTTCCGCGTGCAACAATTAAGCTTGCGTCGATTAACAGAAACGACCCCCAAAGAGCAGACAAAGTCAATCGTCCTCAAGAACAAAGAGAAATAAAGCGCCGACTTCAACGCTTGGTTGATCAATTGAGAGATAGCTTCTGCCGCCAACATGCCCTTGACCTCATCTTTACAGAAGACGGTGGAGACCGTCTTAGTGCAGAGATGTACTTATGCTTGGATGACTGTAAAGATGAACCTGAATGGTTTCCATCTCTCATTTATCAGGTATTAATAGATGTTATCAGCTTCATTTCTAATTTAGCATGAGAAACCAATTGGCTGCTTGTAACTGATTTTCTAAAAACTGCTTGTAGCAGAAGCAGAAAATGAGTAAAACAGCTTTTGCAACAAGCTAGCTTCAAATAAGCTGAAAAAGAAAGCTATTTAGATAGATAATGCAAGAACTATTTGCAAACAGGCACTGACTACATTATGCTGATTCTGATGCAGGAATTGTTTGCGAAATTGACTCGGATGTCTAGTATGGCATCAGAGATGTTTGTAGGAAGAGAGCGATTCGTAACTATACTTCTTATGAGGCTCACAGAGACAATCATCCTGTGGCTTTCAGATGACCAAGGCTTCTGGGATGAAATTGAGGTTGGAGGAAGGCCACTTTGTCCTTTCGGCCTTCAACAGGTTGGTTCCTCGTCCTGTTTCTGGCCGCGAATCCCACCTCGAAACTTTCATTCTTTACTACATATACATTAGAGTGTAACTTCACTTAAATGACAAAGTTTTGGTCTGATGCAGTTTTATTTGGATATGGAATTCGTGATGCTTTTTGCATCAGGAGGGCGTTACTTATCGCGAAATCTGCATCAAGTGATCAAGAACATCATAGGTAGAGCAATTGAAGCAGTTCAGGCAACTAATGTTGATCCATACAGGTACTCTTTTGGAAAACTGAATCTATATCAAACTGTCACATAGCTTGAATCTATATCAAAAATGCAAGAACTAAAAGTATTTGCATTTTGCAGTACATTACCGGAGGATGAATGGTTTTCTGATGTTGCAAATATAGCGATAAAAACGTTAATGGGCAAAGCCAATTTCGGATTAGAACGTGAAGGTAGTCCAACTGCATCACTGTCAGCAAGATCTGCATCATCTGCTCATTCTCATGGAAGCAATTAGCAAGATTGAATGCTCACCTTTATTGGCAGCATTGTTTTGTTTTGTCTGGAAAATAGTTTTGTTCATTGTGATTATTGATATGAAACAAGATTTTAATTTGTTTTTGGACAAAGATTAACACTGTAAAATACAGAATTAAGACAGAATTGTTCATAATTTTGGATTTTCCAATTTGAGGGTTATAAAAAGGCTTCCTTTAACAAGATAAAAAAGGTATTTTGAAATAACCTCTTTTTTTTTCTTGGCTTCTTCTTTATGCCAGTATCGAACACTTGACCTCAGTGAGGAGGGTTAAGGCCCCCAACCAAGAAAGCCAAGTAGAACCGGCAATACTTGCGTGTGTCAGAAAATTAGGTATATTTACATGTACTATACAATTCACTTTTCATGCAACAAGTAAAGCATCTGCACTCAGCCATTCTTTACTTGATTTACTTTTGAGTTTTGAGTTTACCTTGTGCGATTTTATCCCAAAAGTTCTATTTTAGTACAATAAATATATACAAAGTACAAAGAGTCTTGTGACCGACTAACTAACCTAATGGCCTTAGATTACACATCAAAATTCAAACAAGTTTCTCCTCGGTCGGAATTGGCCTTTATCCAATTTTGCCAAAAAGTTATGCCGTGCTATTGGTTCTCTAAACAGAAAACATAATGTGCAACCTTAAATGCTTGACCTAGTACTACCACTTATCTTGAAGTGGTGCATAATGTGTTAACCTCAGTTCTCTTCAACTGAAAACTCATTCAGTTCAGTTCAGTTCAGTTCCATTCAGTTCAGTTCAGTTTTGCTTAGTTATATTTTATACTACAATTTAGTTCAGTTCAGTAAATTTCAGTTGAAAATAACAGAGCCTTACTGCTACTAGCAGTGCCTAATGTGTGTTACTGCTACTAGCGGTAACACATTATGCCCTTGTGGTGAAGTGAAATTGCGTAAGGTCAAAATCAGAATTTACAATAATTTTCTGAATATTGAAGTTAAGGGAAAAAGTAAGTCATGTTCTAATCCTCAAAATTATGTCGTGTTGTTGTCTACAAAACTGAAAGTGCAATTTATATTGCACTTGTTTTGTTAATTCGGCCTTTCTTCGTTTATTAACCGGTTCGACAATTGTAGTTGTTTTTCTATGGATATTTTGTAGGAAATAACAAGTTGGGCTTCAACATTGCTTAATGGATCAACATTGATTAGCTTGGGCCTCAAGGAAGAAACCCAACGCAATCTGGCAGAGCTGAAAAGAATCCAAACGTAGTTTGGAAGATCTGGGCGCTGGAAACATAATAAAGGAAGGAGTTTGATTTGCTTTGGATACAAGGAATGCAATCTATGAAAGAGTTTGGCAAGTTATGGGCACATTGAAAGCAAGAAGGAAATAAAGATCTTGAGATATCCAAATAAGGAATATTTTCCTTCTGAATCTAAACGCTAAGAGGAAGCGTTCTTCTTCTTCAGTTACAGAACGAAAAGAAGAAAAGTAGACACATGCGTTCTCCTTGTTCGGTTCGACTTCTACAGTGTTCTTCTTGAAGAGATCGATTGGCACCTATATATACAAGAAGAATGCTTGCAAGAAAATCATGCTTTAAGAGACTAGTTTCTGATTATTGAGATTAGGTTTTTCTTGCTTTACTAGACTTTTATTTCGGTTTTACTTGTGAGTGTTCTCTAAAGATTGAGAATTACTCTAGTATCATCGAACTAGAATAGGTTTTTCTTGTCTGTTCTAGGTCTAGTTTTCCGTAAGTTTAATCAATCGTCTGTGATTGATTTAAACTTCTTTTTGTAATTCTACTTTTCATATCTAGTAGAAATTTACGCTGACGGCTTTCGGTATCTTTATATACCGGCTTGATTAATTTGTGTTCGATTTTATTCATTGCACTTTCATCGAAGTTTTGTCGATCACAGTTCACTGTTGTCATAGTTTAGTTGAACACTGTTCACTGTTGTCGTAACGGTGTTGACTCAACATTAATAGTCAACATTGTTCAAAACTGTCCAGAAGTACCAATCCCTGTCCTACAGTTCTAACAAATGGTATCAGAGCCAGCCACCTAATTAATTGGTGTCTGGATTTGGTACTACTACAATGGACGTTGTCAATTCAAGTGTCAACAGGCTACATGTGCTAGATGGGTCGAACTACCACTACTGGAAGATAAGGATCAGAACGTACATCAAATCCATTGAAGGGCGTGCATGGAAATCTGTTCTTGAAGGCTATGTGTGTCCTACCATAGGACCAGACGCTGATGGAGATGTCGTTCCTAAATCAGAAGCTCAATGGTCAGGTGATGGTTTTCTTGCTAGCTCTTACAATGAAAAAGCTTTGAATGCTATTTTTTCGCATGTTGATCCACATATGTTTAAGCTCATTCAGAACTGCACTACTGCTAAACAAGCTTGGGATTTGTTGCAAAATTATTGTGAAGGTGATAACAGTATTAAGCAAACTAAACTTCAACTACAGAAGGTCGTGTTGCAGCTCTGTCCTCTGTCCTGGACGATGTTGGAAATCGATATTTGGTCAACAATGAAAACTCAACATCGTCACAGATCCTCTTCTTTGATTATCTCACAGAACTGTGAAGAGATATTCCGTGATAAATCTTTGGACTCTGAAAACTCTGTGTCTACTAACATTTACTGTTTGCATGGCTCAGTTGATTTATCTTTAGATTGTCCCTTTGAAGAAGAGCTCAATGACGAACAGATGGTGGAAGAGCTGAAACTGAAAGATGCTGAACTTGAAAAGAAAGAGACAGATCGCATGCGGAAAAGCAGATTCTTGAACCGAAGCAGTACTAAATCGGATCGGCAGATTCCGATCCATCACATCGCCGAGAAGATGGAGTCAATGTTGATGACAATGTTGACTCAACATTGCGCCCAACATTGCGGGGGGGAGCTCATCAGATGAATCTGTCTCTGAAAATGAAGATGAACACATCGAACCGATTGCCTCTGGATTGCATCAGACGTGATCCACCCCCAAGGATTCGTAAAGATCACCCAAGCTCGCAAGTCATTGGTGATCCAAGGGAATAATGACTCTTAGGGGAAATACCAGAAAAAACTACAAGGAGATGATAAGTAATGCAACCTTGTGCCAAACGGTAAGTTCTTCCTGTTTTGTCTCACTTACTGAACCTAAGAATGTGAAAGAAGCCTTAAAAGATGAGTATTGGATAGAGGTCATGCAAAATGAACTGCACCAATTTAAAACCAATGAAGTTTGGTCCTTAGTGCCTCGTCCTCTAGAAGTGAATGTCATAGGAACAAAGTGGATCTTCAAAAACAAAAGTGATGAAAATGGGGTAGTTGTTAAGAATAAAGCTCGTATAGTTGCACAAGGATACACTCAAGTAGAAGGAATAGATTTTGATGAAACCTTCGCTCCTGTGGCTAGATTAGAATCCATTAGACTTCTTCTTACTATAGCGTGTGCTTTAAACATTAAACTGAAGCAAATGAATGTTAAGGGAGCCTTTTTGAATGGCTATATCGATAAATAAATTTATGTGGAACAACCTAAGGGGCTTCGAAGATCCAAGTCACCCTGACTATGTGTATAAACTGAAAAAGGCCTTGTATGGTTTGAAGCAAGCCCCCCGTGCATGGTATGCTCGATTAACTGACTTCCTAGTTGATTTTGGTTTAAAAAAGGGGGAGGGAGATCAAACACTGTTTATCCTTAGAAAAGGACAAGATCTGTGCATTGCTCAAATATACGTTGATGATATTGTGTTTGGCTCAACTAATCCCTCTATGGTAGACCAGTTTGTGAAAGCTATGACAGGTACCTTTGAGATGAGTATGATAGGAGAACTCAGCTATTTCCTTGGACTTCAAATTCAACAGAAGGAAGATGGCCTATTTCTGTCCCAGGAAAAGTATGCACGAAATCTGATCAAGAAATTTGGGCTCGAAAGTTCTAAACCGTGCACTACTCCTATGGCTACATCGTTGAAGCTAAGCAGAATCGATGTTGGAAAGGATGTTGACCCAACATTGTACATATCAATGATTGGAAGTCTTCTGTATTTATCTGCCAGTAGACCAGATATCATGTTCTCTGTTTGCGTGTGTGCCAGGTATCAATCCAACCAAAAAATTCCCCATTTAACTGTTGTTAAGAGAATCCTCAGATATATATATATATATCAGGAACTGTTAATCTAGGATTATGGTTTGCATGTGATACAAACACTAATCTGGTGGGATTTAGTGATTCTGATTGGGCTGGTGATCTAGATGATAGAAAATCCAATAGTGGAGGTTGCTTTTATCTTGGTTCTAATTTAGTGTCTTGGTATAGCAAGAAACGGAACTGTATGTCACTTTCAACTGTTGAATCTGAATATGTAGCAGCTGGGAGTTGTGTGTCTCAACTAATTTGGTTGAAAAATATGTTGCATGACTATGTTCTTCAAAGTGCTACCCTTTTGATGTTCTGTGACAACCTTAGTGCCATACATATTTCTAAGAACCCTGTTCAGCACTCTCGCACTAAGCACATAGATATTAGGCATCATTTCCTTAGGGACTTGGTCAATAAGCAAGTGATTGACATAGAACACATAGACACAACAAATCAACTTGCAGATATTTTTACCAAACCCTTAGATAGTGAGAGATTCTTCAGTCTTCGAAGATCTCTCGATGCAGTTCTCTGTGATTGTCATTGTTGAGTACCAATGTTGACTCAACATCACGGTCAACATTGGAAAATTAGAATAAGTGATCTTTGTTTTCTTTTGCTTTTTATTTCTCTTGTGTGTTTCTGCTCACATGCTTCAGATCTTGGTCTATGCATTCTGGTTTGTAGCTTACAGTGGTGATGCTTAGGGTTTGAAAGGCTATTTGAAACCAAGGTTGAAAGGTATCGAGTATCCTGTGTGTTTGCTCTATGTAAAACCCACTTTTGCTGCTTTTTGGCTATTTTTACTAGTACCTTGACTCGCACTTGATGTTGCCTCCTGTCCTTTATGCTTAATAAATCTAATGAATTATGATAAAAAGGGCTCGAAGTGTTTCCATCGAGGATCGTGTTGGGCAGGTTTCAAATACTATCCAGATATCGACGTGGCCATTGTGTCATATGTCGTGAGGGTTGATGGCCTGTACTGGAAACCGACACACACAAAAGTGTCGATTCTCGTAATGCTGCTGGTTCACTTTCTGAGTACCAAATTACCCAATGTGGTCAAATGAGGGATCTTTATGCCATGAGATGTGTGCTTTCCTAACTCCGCATAGGCTTCGTCTTTGGAGCGGATTCATACGTGTTCCAATTATTTGACATGGTTCACGGTCTCATGGTCACCCCCACTCAAACATATGCTAATTGTTCAATTTACTTTTTGAGGCAATGTTGGGTGTGTTTCTTTGGTATTCCTTTCTTTTTCTATTTTGCCTGCAACATCAGTGGTGTTAATCGAATCTGCACATTTTGAGACTTGGTTTCCTGGCTGACTTACATTAAGAGTGGTCTGATTTCCCGATGTTGTCATCAATGTTGAGTCAACATTCTGGTCAACAAAGACTTTACATGAAGTACTATTTGCTCTTTTGTTATGCTCCATTTTTTGTGCTCTGATTCTGTGTGTTTTTGGGTTTGAGGGGGAGTAGGTCTAAGGTGTTTCCTTGGGGTTTTTGGTTTCTGCATTCCTGTTCTTGCATTTCAAGTCATTTTCTTTAAAATCAAGATTTTTGGTCAACCTCCCTAGGGTTTATCTGTTTATCTGATTACTTTGACTTGACGGATAACTGTTTTACTTGCAACTTTAATCTTTAATTAACAGTTGTGCATAGTTTTTCGTTGCTTTGATATATATTTGCAGGAGTCTACGCTAAACCAAACCCAACAACACCCATCATGACTTATTTTGTAAGTTGTGTACATGACCATCCACTCTTATCCGAAAACTGCCCTCCAGCTGATCCAACCTCTTTTCCTGATTACTGCCCTCCAGCCGATCCATCCTCTAATCCTGCTTGGCTACTACCTTTGCCAGTGTTGACGACAATGTTGAGTCAACATCGTGTCTCTACTTTGGTACTTTGTCTACAGGTCCTCAACATATTACCAAGATGGTGGAGTTTCTTCAAAGAACTTTGTTTTCTTTCTTTCCTCAAAAAAAAGGGGGAAAATGTTTGTACTCTTGGTTTTTTGTATTAAGGGGGAGTTCTTGGAGCAAGGGGGAGTTGCTTGATATTGTCTTGTATTTTCCTACTAACTGCTTTCAGGTTTTTGTGAAGAAAGGCAAGAATTAAGGGGGAGATTTAGCTTGGGCCTCAAGGAAGAAACCCAACGCAATCTGGAAGAGCTGGAAAGAATCCAAACGTAGTTTGGAAGATCTGGGCGTTGGAAACATAATAAAGGAAGGAGTTTGGTTTGCTTTGGACACAAGGAATGCAATCTAGGAAAGAGTTTAGCAAGTTATGGGCACATTGGAAGCAAGAAGGAAATAAAGATCTTGAGATATCCAAATAAGGAATATTTTCCTTCTGAATCTAAACGCTAAGAGGAAGCGTTCTTCTTCTTCAGTTATAGAACGAAAAGAAGAAAAGTAGACACATGCGTTCTCCTTGTTCGGTTCGACTTCTACAGTGTTCTTCTTGATGAGATCGATTGGCACCTATATATACAAGAAGAATGCTTGCAAGAAAACCATGCTTTAAGAGACTAGTTTCTGATTATTGAGATTAGGTTTTTCTTGCTTTACTAGACTTTTATTTCGATGTTACCTGTGAGTGTTCTCTAAAGATTGAGAATTACTCTAGTATCATTGAACTAGAATAGGTTTTTCTTGTCTGTTCTAGGTCTAGTTTTCCGTAAGTTTAATCAATCGTCTGTGATTGATTTAAACTTCTTTTTGTAATTCTACTTTTCATATCTAGTAGAAATTTCGCCTACGACACCGTCGGTATCTTTATATACCGGCTTGATTAATTTTGTGTTCAGTTTTATTCTGCTGCATTTTACTGAGTTTTGTCGATCACAGTTCACTGTTGTCATAGTTTAGTTGAACACTGTTCACTGTTGTCGTAACGGTGTTGACTCAACATTAATAGTCAACATTGTTCAAAACTGTCCAGAAGTATCAATCCCGGTCCTACAGTTCTAACAGAAACTAAAGGATATCGTCGCAGAGAAATATATGTCCTAGGGCAACGGGTTGCATATAGGTGAAAGAAGAGATGGTTGTGGATAGTCTCCTCTCCTCAATGTTGCACACAGGGCAATGGGTTTATCAAAGAGATTTTAATAATTGATCACTACATTTACGGCATGTTCAAAGTTATTGCCACCAAAGTGGAAAAGAGAAGAAAGGAAAAAGTAGCAGTGGTAGCAAGAAAAAGAGAATCTGTACAGAGAACATTATCTTGAGACATGAAAATGGCCATTAGTCTGCAATTAAATTACCAGAAACCAAGAAACACTAGGATTTGTTTAAGCAGAGTTTCTATTATCTAGGAATATTATACAACTTACAAGCCCAGACTGTAATTTAATCTGCCACCAATATAACAAACAATGTGCCATGAAACAAGACTAGTCCCTTCGTCCCATTTTAATTGGAACAAAGTTTTGGAAGAGATGTATATTAGTGAGAGACCTGAGAGACGAATTGATGTTCTTAAGTACAAGTATAATGTTTTAAACAATATCAGTAATGTTTCATGGATAAATATATTATATCATTTTTTACATATATGTATATAACCTATGTTTTTAGTTAAACCTTTAATATTTTTAAATATAACTGTAATGTTTGTCCGTCTCTTTTAGTCTCTACATAAAATCGTGTCTGAGGGGACTTGATGTTTAATTGAACATGGAGGTTAAGAAACTCCAACTATTTTCATAAATAATTTTATAGACCGGGTTTGATATATGCATGGTTTTTCAATAAAAACTTTTAGCATTTAGATAGAGAGATTCACAAAATATTTATCAACTTTAAAGGAATGAGATCTCAGTAATCCTTGACCAATTATGATTTTCAATTTTAATTTTAGCTTTCTTACTATATTATTAACTTCACGCGCTAATCACTCCATTGATTCAATATAGATACACACCTTCAAGCTTTCACTCAATCACCAATCTCAAAGACTATGAAATACACAAAAATGAGTTTCAAGATTCAATTTTTCTGTTTCATATCACTACTTCTAACTCTCTGTCTCTCAACAACTTCAGAAGGCAAGAATGGCATGAATGAAACATGCCACCCTGATGACCTCAACGGTCTAACCAGTTTCAAGGAAGGCATCATCTCAGACACCTCCGGTCGTCTCGAGACATGGATCGGCCACGACTGCTGCAAATGGGATGGCATTTCGTGTGATAACATCACCGGTAGAGTGACACAAATCAATCTCCCAGGTTTTATCACCTCAGAAGATTACCCTCTCCAAGTCTACATGAATGGCTCGTTATCTCCTTCGATAACACTACTGACCTCTCTTGAAGTCATAGATTTATCTGGGCTCTGGTACCTGGAAGGAACCATCCCTTCGTCAATTGGTTTCAACCTCCCAAGGCTCAGAAAACTATCCCTATGGGACAACAGACTTGAGGGTCCAGTACCGGAAAGCATCGGTAAGCTACTCAAACTCGAAGAATTGCACCTGCAAGAAAATCAGTTCAATGGTTCTTTACCGAAAAGCCTGGAAGATCTTAAAAGCCTGACAGTGCTGGATTTACATTCTAACAGGTTTTCTGGTTCCATACCTGAGTCTATTTCAAACCTGACAAATCTGAAATGGCTCTACCTACAGAATAATAATCTCACAGGGCAAATCCCAGCAAGTATTGGTGACTTGCAATCTTTGGTAGAGTGTGATCTGTCAAACAATTCACTCAGTGGAACTATTCCTTCTTCAATTAATAAACTGAGCACTGTTTCACTTATTTACCTCAACAATAACCTGTTTGAAGGAGAAATACCGGTTTCAGCCTCTAGCCAAATGCTTTCCCTCACGTTCCTAAGGCTCAACAAAAATTTGCTGACAGGAAAGCTACCAGATTCGGTTGGCTACCTGACATCACTTCAGAGAGTGTCATTCGATAACAACAAGCTTGAAGGATCAATTCCTATGAGTTTCGGTAACTTGACATCTTTGACAGAGCTGTATCTTGATGGCAACAAACTATCAGGTCAAATTCCGAGCTCAATAGGTCGACTTTCCAACCTTATCGTCTTAAATGCTTCCAACAACATGATTCAAGGGCCATTACCGCAGGAGATGTCTTCCCTTGGGAACCTTCAATATCTCTTTTTGCAAAAGAATCAGGTCACGGGAAGAATACCAAAGGAATTTCTGAAATTGAAAAGTCTTTTCGAGTTGGATCTCTCGGGTAATCTTCTGGAAGGAGAAATTCCGCCTGGTGCACCGCTCATAAATTTTCCCAAAGAAACTTATCTGGGAAACAGAGATTTATGCGGTAAACCCCTAGATCCTTGTAAATCATAGACTGTTTCAACAAATTTCCATAACATCTCTTCTAGCTTACTTGTAGTAGCAAAACCAAGAAGTACTTTGTAACGACAGTTTCTAGTTTCCGTTTCCAAAAAAACAACACTTAGCAGATATTATTCATTCACAATCTTTGGATTACTAATTAATAAATTTATTAATTGGGAGGAGAAATATAAGCATTCCTTCACACTCTTGGAACTTGGCTCAATATAAAACATATTCAAGCAATCAGTCAATCACCAAACTCAGAAGAGTTAGAACTACAGAAAAATGAATTCCAAGACTCTATTTTTATGGTTGATAGCAGTTCTAACTCTCTCAACAACTTCAGAAAGTTACAAAGGCATCAATAAAAGATCATGCCATCCTAATGACCTAAAAGGTCTAAACGATTTCAAGCAAGGTATCATAATAGACACCTCTGGTCGCCTCAAGAGATGGCACGGGCATGACTGTTGCAAATGGGAAGGCATTTACTGTGATAACATCACTGGTAGAGTGACACAACTCTACCTGTCAGGAGTGATCGACTCAGGCCATCTATATATCCCTCTGGAAGTGAACATGACAGGCTTGATATCTCCTTCAATAACACTTATGACATATCTTGAGGTCATAGATTTATCAGGAGAACACTACCTGGAAGGAACCATCCCTCCATCAATTGGATTTGACCTTCCAAGGCTCAGACAACTATTTCTGAATGGTAACAGATTGACAGGTCAAATTCCGAGCTCCATAGGTCGACTTTCCAACCTTTCCAATTTAGGTCTATCCGACAACATGATTGAAGGGTCGTTACCGAAGGAGATGTCATTGCTTAGTAACCTTCGATTTGCATCGTTGTCGGGGAATCGATTAACGGGAAGGATACCAGAGGAGTTCCTCAAATTAACGAATATTAGCGAGTTGGAACTGTCAGGTAATGATCTAGAAGGAGAAATTCCGCAAGGTCCACCACTGATAAATCTTAGGGAAGGGTCTTATTGGGGAAACAAAGGATTATGCGGTAAACCCCTGGATCCTTGCAGGTCTTAAAATTTCTAGCTTACTTCTAGTCAAGTAAGAAATATCACCGTTCATAACTGTTGCCAGCTTATAATTTATCTTTTCTCCAAAAATATGCTGTTCGTACGGGATTCGATAATGAATATGTTCCAACAACTATACATTTTCTCTGATAATATATTACGATATGTATTCTCAATTGCTCTTGGGTCACAAATGACCCACCTAAAACAGATATTAAGCTACCAGCTGTTTGCAATTAAACATCATCATTTGAAAGGTATCATTTCATTTCTCCATTATCCATTTTGACCAAACTTTTACTAATATATGCATTGTAAAAGATAATACTTCACATTCTCAAAAGCTGTAACAGGATTGTAAAGCATAAAAGTTGAATTCACACAAGTCAGAAGCAATGCTACATTTCCGCCATGATCCCAAATCACAACACCAAAGCTCTCATAAACAGTAAACTCAGAAATCCAAAGACAATGTAACAACATTAACGACAACAAGTGATGTTTATTAAGAGAAGAACAATGTAGTTACATCTGTACCTAGTTAGCTATACAGAATCGATCAACTATCTGCACCCTTCGATCACTTGCAACAATTCGTGATTCACGACCACGTAAACAGACAACATTGACTATAGCAAGCCAGTTTCTATGCAAGAACAGAAGAATATCCAGAGTAGCAGTAGCAAGTCAATATCTAAGTAACACCAAGTATATCTATCTATGCAGAGAGCAGCAGTAGCAAGATATAATGCTCACCTTTATAATGCTCAATTTTAACAGTCACTTAGCAAGATATAATGCTCACCTTTATTGGCAGCATTGTTTTGTTTTGGCTAGAAAATAGTTTTGTTCATTGTGATCACTGATATGAAACAAGATTTTTGTTTTTGGACAATGATTAATACTGTAAAATACAGAATTGTTCATTATTTTGGCTTTTCCAATTGGAGGATTATAAACAGGCGTCCTTTTAAGAAGATGAAAAGGTATTTTGAAATACCTCAATTTTTGTTTTCTTTCTTGGTTTCTTCTTTATGCCAGTGTCGAACACTCGACCTCAGTGATAAAGGTTAAGGCCCCCAACCAAGAAGGCCGAGTAGAACCGGCTATACTTGCGTGTGCCAGAAACTAGGTATAAATACATGTACGATTCACTTTTCATGCAACACGTATGATTTACTTTTGATTTTTGCTGGGATTTTCTACCAAAAAGTTCTTTTTTAGTACAATAAATATGCAAAGTACAAAGAGTATTGTGACCGACTGACTAACCTAATGGCCTTAGGGTACACATCGAAATCCAAACAAGTTTCCAACCAAAAGGGCTCACAGTCCCAAACAGGAAAAATAGGGTCATGGGGTAAATAACAGAGTAAGGTTGGTAGTGGGCATCTCCTCAGGTCTGAATCGACCTTTATCCAATTTTGCCAAAAAGTTATGCCGTGCTATAGGTTCTCTAAACACAAAACATAATACACAACCTTAAATTCTTGGACCTACTACTACCACTTATCCTGAAGTGGTGCCTAATGTGTTACCGCTAGGGCCTAGGGGAAGTGAAATCACGTAAGGTCAAAATCAGAATTTACAATAATTTTTTGAATATCTAAGTTAAGGGCCAAAGTAAGTCGTGTTCTAATCCCCAAAATTATGTGGTGTTGTTGTCCGTCATTCCTACGAAACTAAAGAAGCTTGTTGTTTAAAGGCACACATATCGTCGCAGAGAAATGTACTAGGGCAACGAGTTGCAAATAGGTGAAAGAAGAGGTTGGTGATAGTCTCCTCTCCTCAAGGTTGCACATAGGGCAACGGGTTTATCAAAGCCATTTTAATAATGCCAGAAGGAATTATGCTAGATTTTCAGGGGGAAAAAATCAAGGTGCTGATTTACTTTGATAAGATACCGTTCTTTTGTTCTCATTGTTCTAAGTTGGGGCACTCTGTTGACGATTGCTTTATAAAAAAAACCCTGCTCTTAATCCTATTTTGAAAAATAAAGAGGTCTTAAAGCCTCTAGTTCTGAGAGATCAACAAGTTTTGGCTAAAGATGTAGAGCAACAAATTGCTTTACCAGAAAAAACTCCCAAGGAAAATATTGTTGCCGATGTAGAAAACCAATCTGCATTAGGCATCGATACTTGTGTGAAGGACTTGGGGAATACAGTTTGTCAGGTTGAACATTTGGGAAGCGTAGAAGTGATTGAGTCTGATGAAGTTTATGATGAAGAAATTGAAATCAATGATCAATTTTCTGATGCATTGTTGGTGCAAGAAACGCCTTTGGAGCTTAACTCCAAGTTAGACGTGGACAAAGAAAATGATAGTTCTGTCCCCTGAAGAGACGGAAACATAATGGTTACTTTTGAGACCCCTGAAGAGACGGAAACAACTGAAATTAGAGGAAAAGAGAAAGTTGTATCCATTGATGAGTTTGAGGTCCATGACTCTCATCCTCCTATGGTGTCTTGCTACATGGCTCTAATCTTGAGCAGGTTGATGATAATTTGGATAAGAAAGTTAGCGATTGTAGAGAGTCTCTGGTAAACTTATCTAATTTAAATAGACGAGAACACCGAGTTTTTCTTAACTCTCTGTTTGGCAAGAACACCAGCTCGCCTCATACACCTTGTGACACTTCACAGTCTCTTTCAAGTATCCAGATATCTATTTTAGAGGAACATATCAATAAAAATAAGAGAACTCCCGAAAGAAGTTTCAGGATGACACGGAGGTCCTCCAAAAAAGTATGGACATGTTGTTAATTTTGAAGGAAGTGTTAACTCTAAGATGGATTTGATGCATATGACGGAGTGTGTTTCTTGTGTTGGAAGTATGTTAAGTTGGGATATGACAATGGAAAGCTTTGGTAATGAGGATCATTTAGATCTGCTCACCTGCTGGCACCTTCAAGAAAGAGTCAATGAGCTCTTCAACTTCAAGAATGAAGATGATATCAATCTGGCAATGTGTAAGAGGAGTAACTTTTGGCTGTGTGTTTTCTTGGTTTTCATTTTGGCGTTGATCGTTTTTATGTTTAGACTTGCAAGTTGTAACAAGAATCGCCAAGAGTTGTTCACGGGTTCTTATAAACCCCCGTGAATCCCCTTTTTTATTCAATATATGCACTTTAATTTAAAAAAAAAAAAAGAAGCCATTTTAATAATTAATCACTACATTTACAGCTTGTTCAAAGCTATTGCCACCAAAGTGGAAAAGAGAAGAAAGGAAAAAGTAGTAGTAGCAAGAAAAAGAGAATCTGTACAGAGAACATTTCCATGATCCCAAATCAGCACAAAAGAAGTATTTCACATTCTCAAAATCTGTAACAGGATTGTAAAGCATAAAAGTTGAATTCACACAAGTCAGAAGCAATGCTACATTTCCGCCATGATCCCAAATCACAACATCAAAGCTCTAATAAACAGTAAACTCAGAAATCCAAAGACAATGTAACAACATTAACTCCTGTTACAAGTGATGTTTATTAAGAGAAGAACAATGTCGTTACAATTGTACCTAGTTAGCTATACAGAATTGATCAACTATCTGCACCCTTCGATCACTTGCAACAATTCGTGATTCACGACCACGTAAACAGACAAAATTGACTATAGCGAGCCAGTTTCTATGCAAGAACAGAAGAATATCGAGAGTAGCAGTAGCAAGTCAATCTCTATGTAACACCAAGTATATCTATCTATGCAGAGAGTACCAGTAGCAAGTGAATCTCTATGAAACAACAATCTATGTATCCAGAGAGTATCAGCAGGTGATTTCAATCTACGATCCAAGTAACGCACGATGTCGAAAAAACACGACTCACATCAGCTTGTAGTAACATTTGTTCTCAGCTAGCAGAATTTCATAGCGTTTACTACAGGGGCACTTAAAGTGAACGACCAAGCTTCCTCCAGGTTTCTCTTCCACCCAAACCGATTCTTCACTCCTCTCCTCAATTTCTTGTTCCTCCTAATTACATACCACAAAAAGACCCCGTAAATCGACCGGTAATTGAAATTGAATCAAGAATCAACCAATTTAACAAAGAATCTCGAAAATCCCAATTACCACCTGATTAGGCTCAGTAACACTAGTAGCAGTAGCTGGTGGTTCGTCCTCCTCTTGTTCTTGATCCGACTCGGAGATAAGTTGGTGGCACCATTGAGACATCTGTTCCACTCTCTCCTTCATCCTCTTGAGCCTCTTGGAGCTAGGGCTTCCCTCATTGGAGGGAACAGGGGAGGAGGAAGTGCGGCGGAGAGAGGGCGGAGGAAGAGGTGGTAAAGACGCCGTTTTGGTGGGAGTTGTTTCAGTGTTGTTTGAAGGTTGCGGTTGTGGTGAGAAGTTGATTGGCTCGGAGAATGAGCGTTGGAGAGCAGAAGGTGGGGTTAGGGAAGTTGGAGGAGAAAGGGGGGTTCTTTTGGAGAGGAGTTTGAGTTGCAGAGGAGAAGGTGGAGACCGAATCTTGGAAAGGCGGCGATCTCGCCGGACAATGGCTGGGATTGGGGGTTTGCTTGCCGGAGAAGAAGAGTTCTTGATTTCTTGGAACAGTTGCTTTTCATTCGTCATTTTTGGACTTGATTGATTGATTCATTGAAAAATGATTTCATGGTGAGTTGATGATGCAGAGTTCAATCGTTTTATATCAATCCACAGATGGAGAACCGGTACTAACTGCTCCAAGAACGGAGGAGACAATTCCAGGCTCGAATTCAACTGAAATTTTGTTCGGTGACTTCAATTCACCCTAGAGGGTGCGACGTCCGATCGAAATCAGCACTAGCTTACACTATGACCCGACTAGGGGTGTTAACAAGTAGATTGTCTACGGATGGATCACGAGGAGACGTTTAGTAGCATGACTCCAATCTTGGTAAGTAGATATATAAATCTGTATTAATATTATATAAACCCATATTAGAACATGTTTAGTAGATGTTAAAATTCATATAAACCCCTAATGAGGAATACATGCTCTAAAGTCAAGATTTGTAATACTAATTATATATGGTACCATATAAACGTGTATTGGTAGAAATTGATAGATCATCTTAACGCAGATTAAATCTTACTGTGTATCACTGTATGGATTAATCCAGCTTAATATATTCATTAAACATCCCCACCACCAATGATAAACAAATACCCACTTGTGGAATTAGTGTTTTCACTATCAGATATTCAGTTTGTATCATAGTATCCTTCTAATACTGCAGGATATCTTCCATACTGTAATCCATAATTTATTGTGTATTTCATATATTGCAATAAATGTTATAGTGCTTTCCAATGGTCACTTCCTGGATAACGCGTGAACCTAGCCAATTTATTGACTGCATGTGCAATATCTGGACGAGTACAGTTCATTAGGTACATTAGACTACCTGTTACTCGAGCATATTGCACTTGCTCCATAGGATCTCCTTCATATGTTTGTCCAAGCAGAGATTCATGTCCATGGGTATTTTTTTCAAATGGCAAGTCAAATGCGCCATATCTCTTTAGAACGTCTTCAACGTAATGAGATTGCGACAAGACCAGACCGTCGGAAGACTTAGAAATCTTAATTCCTAAGATCACATCTGCCACACCCATGTCTTTCATGTCGAAATGTTGTTTCAACAACTTCTTGGTTTCCAAGATCAATTCCAGACTACTTCACGTAATGAGCATGTCATCTACATACAAGTAGATAATTACAAAGGAATCAGAGTTCCCTTTTACGTAAATACATTTAATACACTCATTGGAGAAGCCCTCTGACACTAAGTGTTGTCAAACTTTTTGTGCCATTGTTTAGGAGCTTGCTCGAATTCGTACAGTGACTTGACAAGACGACAAACTTTCTTCTCTTGTCCTGGAACTACAAACCCTTCATGTTGTTCCATATAAATTTCTTCATCCAACTCTCCATTCATGAAAGCTTTTTTAACATCCATTTGATGTATCTCAAGCCCACGCAGTGCTGCGACAGCTATGGATACTCAAATGGAAGTTAACCTTGACACTGGTGAGTAAGTGTCGAAGTAATCAAGACCCTCATTTTGTCTGTAGCCCTTTACTACAAGACGAGCTACTTATCAATGGTTCCATCTGCTTTGAACTTGCGCTTAAGTATCCATTTACAACCCAAAGGTTTACTTCCCGGAGGAAGATTAACCACTTCCCACGTGTGTTTATGCAAGATGGAATCTATTTCAGCTTCAATAACTTCTTTCCAAAGTGGAGCCTCTGGAGACGACAATGCCTCTTAGATTGTCTTTGGTTCATTTTCTACAAAATAGGTAAGAAAATCAGGGCCAAAGTTTTTCTCAGTCCTTGCCCTCTCTTACTTCTCCTTGGTTCAACATCAGGAACCTCAATGTTCTCTTGATGTGAACTTTTGGGTTTTTTCCTTTGAACTACTTGGTTCAGGAATTTCTACATTTGAACCATTTTCTACTAGTTTAAGAATTTCCTTATTAGCAATCGGTTAGGATTTTCTCCACTCGACCCTATTGCATTTTCATAATCTCTCTTACGAGTGATTATTTCCTTCTTTTCCTTCCTAGGAAAAACTTCTTCAAAGAAGTGTGCATCCCTTGACTCGATAACATTACTCTCATGGATATCAGGTATCTGTGACTTATGCACTAATAAGCGATAGGCACTGCTGTTACTAGCATATCCTATGAATATGCACACTACAAAAAAAACCACAGTTTAGCGACGAATAAACAGGGAGCGATCCGTCGCTAAATCCGTAGCGACTGATAATAAGCCCGTCGTGATTTCCTTCATTTCAAATCAATTAATGCCGGATTTAGCGACGGATAGTTTGTTGACTATTTAACCAAATTCTGGGCTATTTAGCGACGAATAACTATCCGTCGCTAAAAAGCTTTTTTTTTATTTTTTAAAATTATTATACGGATATTCAATACGGATAAACCAACAATTTTATACGGATATTCAATACGGATAAATCGATAATTTTATACGGATAAACCGACAATTTTACTCAATACGGATAAACCGACAATGATACAATAAATCGACAATTTTATACAATGAATGGACAATTTTATACAATGAATCGACAATTTGATACGATAAATCGACAATTTTATACAATGAATCGACAATGATACAACAAAACCTAAACCCTAAACATTAAAAAAATGAAAACAGATATAAGATCGGATATTGATGGCAAATCTCTATGGATCTTGATGTGGAGGACGGATCTGGAGCGGAGGAGATGAGATCGGATCTGGTGGTCGGCGGTGGTGGTGGTAAAGGTGGTTGGGTACTTGATGAACGGTGGCAGGGGTGGAGAATGGTGGTGGTGTGCAACAGTGGTGGTGGTGGGTGGGTGGAAGGCGGAGGCATTGTGGTGGGAGGCAGTGGTGTGGTGGGTGTGGGTCGGAGGCGGTAGTGGGAGGCAGAGGCGGTGGTGGGGGTGTGGTGGGGGGGGGGGGGAGAGAGAGAGAGAGAGAGAGAGAGAGAGAGAGAGATGAAGAAAGTGAATTAGGGTTGATGAGAGGAAGGAGGAAGTGTTATATATATTAGGGTTTCTGCGGTATTTCGTGACAGATAGATTTATCCGTCGCTAAATTTAGCAACGGATAATCCTATTCCATCTCCAAATTTTAATTTTGTTTTTCCTTTTTTTTTTGTCAACGAAATTAGCGACGAATAGATTTATCCGTGGCTATTTAGCGACGGATTACCGACGGATAGAGTGAAACGCTCTATCTGTCGCTAAAGTTGACCGATTGGTCGCTAAATAGCGACGGATATTATCCGTCGCCCCTTTACGTCGCCATATAGTAGATTTCTTGTAGTGGCAGTCAACAGTATTAGGTCATATTTTAACTTGCTTTGGTTTATGTATTTCCATCTTAGCGAAGCACCCTCACACTTGCAAGTATTTATAAGTGGGCTTGTGACCCTTCCATAGTTCATATGGAGTGTTGTCACTATTTTTCTGGGGTATTCTGTTAAGAATTTTAGTGGCCGTGAAAATAGTCTCCCCCCACAAATTATGGGGTAGTCCAAAATTTATCAAACATGGCATTCATCATCTCCTTCAGAGTGCGATTCTTGCGTTCAGCAATGCCATTCGACTGAGGAGAATAAGGAGCAGTCGGTTGATGAATAATGCCAAACTCAGCACAATATTCTTCGAAAGGAGCTCCATATTCTCCATCAATGTCACTTCGAATTGCTTTAATTCGAGTACTTAGTTGATTTTCAACTTTTGTTTTGTAATGTTTAAATGCTGCTAAGGCTTCCTCCTTACTTAGCAAGTAAACATAACAGTACCTCGTGATATCATCAATAAAAGTAACGAAGTACTTTTTCCCTCCTATAGTTTGCACGAACTTTAAATCACATAAGTCGCTATGAATTAATTATAGAGGAATTGTGGTTCTATTCACTGAATGAAATGATGCCTTAGTAAGCTTTGCCTCCACACAAACCTCGCACTTAGTTTGAGGATTGCAGTCGAAGGACGGTAATAGTTTCAATTTTACTAATTTCTGAATAGCGTTGTAGTAGGCATGTCCTAACCTATGATGCTATAAATTAGAAAACTCAGGCAAGTAGGTAGAATGCTTCATTTCATTGCTCTCAAAGGAGCGGAGTACAGTCATTACTGACATCTTAAAGAGCCCATCACACATGTAGCTCTTTCCTACAAACACACTATTCTTAGTAATTACAAATTGTTCAGCCTCGAACGTCATCGTGAAACCAGATTTGACTAGCAGTGGTCCGGACACCAGGTCTTGCAAACGTCTGGTACATGCATCACTTCATTCAGAATGAGCTCATTTACAAAGGTCAACTTTAGAACCACCCTTCCAATTCCTTTTACCTCCGAAGTAGCATCATTCCTCATGAACGATTGCGTGCCACTGACTGGAGTATAGGTAGAGAATGTACCTTTGTCTGAGCATATGTGACGAGTTGTACCAGTATCAAGCCACCACTGCCTTGTGTTTTCAACCAGATTTGCTTCCAAGATAACCGCACATAGGAGGTGACCATGTCATCCTTAGCAGGTTCAGTCTTGTCTTCCACGGCATTTGCTTGTGGTTGCTTCTTCAGAGAGTATCAACCTGCCTTCATATGCCCAGGTTTACCACAATTGAAGCACTTGTCTTTGATTTTCTTAGGCTTTCCTGGCTTCCCTTGAGACTTAACGTCCCACTCACGTGTCTTGCATTTCTTATTTGGATTCCCTTTGACATCCACCAGGTGTGCTTTGGCTTCCATGGGCTGCTTCCCCTTGGCCAGAGCATTCCGGTTGTCTTCCTGAATCTGCATCTTTATAACCAGATCCTCGAGTCCCATTTCCTTGGTCTTCAGTTTGAGATAACTCATAAACTCATTTCAGGAACATTATTCAAATAGTTGAGAACATTACCAACATAGTTAAGAACATTATACTCTAGAATATCACTCATATAAATAAGAACATTAATCAAATAGTTAAAAACATTACACAAATAGTGAAAAACATTTCTCAAAATCGTAATATACGGAGGGTCACACATAGGAATACGAAAGAACATTGCTTGGATATAAAATAGACAACATTAGCTAGTATATGGACTTTTATTTTATCACACATTTAGAGTTTCCTCAAATTCTTCATTATCCTCGTCAACTATGTCGTTGGTTGCATTGTTATCTCCATCATTTTATGTTGGTCTTTTGTGTACAATGTCCTTCTTCTTCTTTGACAGTCCAAGCATATCATCAATGAAATGAAATAACCTGTGCAATCAGTTCATCCCTCAAACCATTAGTATCATTGGACAGATATTTGCAAAACCCACCTCACCAAAATGCAAGGGTCTCTTGATAATTGCAACAACATGCGATTCCATGGATAATCTACATGTGAGCAAATGACACTGCTCACCTGAACTCTCACTCTGAAAGAATAAGAAAAACTTTAATATTTCAAAATAAAATTCAAATTCGAACAAACCAGAATATTGGCAAAATTTATATAAAAAAGTAGATCGGGAATCAGGATCTCAATAGGTAATCGTCTCGTCTTCGGAATGCACGATAACGACTCCAGTATAAAAAACTTGATTCCTAAACTCAAACCCTAATTGGACAACATCTGGATTGTTGTGGAGAGTGGAAGCCACAGAGAGAAGATCTGTGTATGGACGCTTCAGATTAGTTTGCGTGTGTTTAACGCGGTATGGAGTGAGACTGGATTTTTTCATAGTTTTGGATAAAAGTGTACTGAGAGCGGTGAAATTGAGTAAAAATCGGTGCTTCTTCACACGCCAATCTAAAAAAAATATAATACTTTAATCTATTATTAATCTGATAGTCTCTCCCTTCACACTCTTTTGGCTTAATATATAAATTTGTGAACTTGAGGAGATTTTTCTGTGTTCCTTCACAATCTTGGGCTTTGGCAAAATATATAAAACACCTTCGATCAATCACTCAATCTCCAAACTTAGAAGAGTTGGAAATACATAAAAATGAGTTCCAAGATTCTATTTATATGGCTCATAGCAGTTCTAACTCTCTCGACTTCTTCAGAAAGCAGGAAAGGCATCAATAGAAGAACATGCCATCCTAATGACCTAAAAGGTCTAACCGGTTTCAAGCAAGGTATTGTCATAGACACCTCTGGTCGCCTCGAGACATGGATCGGGCACGACTGCTGCAAATGGGAAGGCATTGTATGCGATAACATCACTGGTAGAGTGATACAACTGAATCTCCAAGCAATTCTCAACCGAGAGCCTATGGTTCTCAGCCCAGAGCCTACGGATTGGGACATGACCGGCTTGTTATCTCCTTCGATAACACTACTGACCTCTCTTGAGGTCATAGATTTATCAGAAGAAGCATACCTGGAAGGAATCATTCCTCCATCAATTGGTTTCGACCTCCCAAGGCTCACAAGACTATCACTGTATAGTAACAGACTTACAGGTCTGATTCCGAGCTCAATAGGGCGACTTTCCAACCTCGTAGACCTAACTCTATCCAACAACATGTTTCAAGGGCCGCTACCACCCGAGATATCTTTGCTTAGGAACCTTGAATATCTATATTTGTCAAATAATCAATTAACAGGAAAAATACCTAAAGAATTCCTGAAATTAACAAAAGTTTCCGAGTTGGATCTCTCAGGTAATGATCTCGAAGGAGAAATTCCACCTGGTGCGCCGTTTATAAATTTTCCAGGAGGATGTTATATGGGAAACAGAGGATTATGTGGTAAACCCCTAGATCCTTGCAGGTCTTAGAATCTTCTAGCTTACTTGTAGAGAAACTAAGACATTTCACTGTTTGAAGTTGTAACAACAGCTTCTAGTTTCCATTCTCGAAAAATAAGCTGTAGAAGTCATCTTCTCTAAAATCAATCATCAGCGAATTATACTTTTGCGAAAAAAGTCTCTCTGACTCTAGTGCTATCTGACAATATCTTGAAAACGAGCTTCAGCAATAATAACCATCAATCTCAACATACTGAATAACAGAAACAATAACGCACCCTACCTAAACAAGATTCAAACTGTAATGATGCTTGATCATCATCACCAACTAAAATATGAACGAGAGCGAGAAAGGTAGAACATGAAAAATGCTTTATCATCACCATTTGGTAAAACATGAATGAGAGAGAGAAAGATGGGGAAAAATCATGGGACGTTCAAAAGAATGCATCTCCAAAAATTTGTATTTATTTGTCATGCTCAGTTGAGTACAGTTTTAACCACTATTCAAGATTTTCATCAAGTTGCTGATAATTTGAATAATCAATTTCATTTAACCGTATACAACACAAGATCTGCTCCGGCAGCTCTTCTGGTTTGTTACCCTGCAATACAATCGCGCAAAGCATATGTGAGATGGATCGGAAAGAAATAAAAAAACATTGTTCAATAAGAACCCTGATAAAATTATTAGGTACTAAAAATAATTGATACTTGCCTGAATAGTTAATCCAAAATCCAATATACACAGCTTTAATCTATCTATGAATGTTGCGAACCCCTTTCTGGATATGTAGCTGAATCTGTGCATATCCAAGTCTATTTCAAAATAATTTTCACCCTGCAAGCAAAGAGGATCAAACAGGTGTAAAGAATCAGCAAGTTTCTATGGATCGATTAATTTCTACCAACTAAAATCCATTTGTCTTTTTCAATTTTATACTTACTTCGATTATTATAAATCAAATTTGCAGAATTATATCAACTGGAGCAATATGCCGGTCTTTTCTATTTTATTAAATGCCTAGTTTAGCAGATCACAGTTCTGCGGACAGTTGAAAATAGACTAATTTTTATTTGACAAACTGAAGCAGCACAGACTCACCTCGTAAAAGTCATGCTGAGGACGTGAAAGTACGGGTTTCTCATTGTAAGTGTGCATGAGCTTCCTCTCTGCACCATTCATAGGAAGGTCATCCACATTTGCTATGCGGCCCAATATCTTTAACCTTTCCCTGAAGGGCACTGCAGTCTCTGCACGAAAACCTTTAACTTTTTCTACCTCGTCATCAATTAACTTCTGCACTTTGCAAGAAGAACATATCAGAGACAAGTGATAACTGAAAAACAGGAAGATCAGAACAGTTGATTTCATGACAAATGAACTAACTTCAAACGAATAAAAAGAGGAATATTAGTGATCCTAGGCTGGAGAGGAACTCAGAACACACATCTTAACATTTACATGCACTTTGCCTAAGCTTACTTACTCACCCGAACACTTTCTTGAAAATGATCTGGTAGTTCCTTGGCGTATCGATCGTTTAGCTTAAAATACAAAACGAAACTTATTCCTTCCCCATCTGTTTCACCCTGAAATATTGCTGCAGGATACAACGGTACCTGCAAAGAAGATATACAGTGTTCAGATAAATGTAAATGGAGCACGCCATGAAATTTATGATAACGAGCTAGCGAAGTTTCGCAGATTGCGATGCAGTTAAAAAAGGTAATGTTTTATGCTTGTGCTGGACTTGAATAGGATATATTAATATAAGCCACTAAATGTGGTTCAAAAAAGTGAAAGAAATCATGGAGACAAGGAAACGGAGCATTCCATAATATCCATGTACATGAAACTCGTGTGAGTGCAATACCTGAGCATTTACAACAAGAATGGGCGGAAGCTTCCCAGAAGAATTGACAGCAGGAAGTTCCACAAATCGAGCAATGTGATTAATTTTTTTCTGAGACAAAAATACATCAAGACCAAACGGGATGTATGCAGCAGAGTCTGCCGCAAACTCTTTCTTTTTATCCCTGCATTGGAAATATGCAAATGTTAAGAAAAACTAATAACAAGAGAATATAGTTATGTGGTATATACTTCGATATAGCCAAAGTAACAAGGAGAGCTCCATTACCTGAGGTAATTTACTCCTCTAACCTTGAAAGACCCAGGCTCAATGTCTGACCAACTATCAGGCACTCTCTTTCCCATGGGACAAAATGGAACTTGGGAACCAGCTATTGGTCTTTGAAGCAGCGCCTTTGAAGAAACTTCAATTAAAATGAGGAAGGAAATATTAGAGCCTCGATATCTATCAAGTAGTTATGATAGTGAATATGGTACTTGAACAGATTTAACATATAAAATGCAGCACAATAAGTACTTCATTAGATTGAAATTAACAAGTTCTTGTTTCACTATACTCACGAAAAGCGGCACTAGGATTCCCTTCCTTCCATTTGAAAGAGAGTTTTAAAGCGGCCTTTTTCCTCATATGGGGAGGACTAGCACTAAGGGACCTCCTCTTTTCGACATTCGGAACAGTAGAAGCCAGACAGGGCAAACAGTTATTAGAAAGAATTCCACAATTATCCAACAAACTTCCCTCCCCACCACAATTTTCTCCAGAAACCTGATCAACATGCTTTTTCTCGCCTGAGGGTCCTTCTGATTTCCCTCTGGCATCAATAGAATTTCTAACAGCTTCACTCAGAGAGTGTCTTGCAGAGTTTCCCCCAGACGTGCTATCAATGCCACTTACAGAGAGCACATCTGAGGAAGGAAGCAACGTCACAATCCAAGAATGGGAATGTAATAACTAAAACCAATAGGATAAAGCTGAAAGAAGCCTACATACCATCTGGAAGGCTTTGAAAATCTTCATCACTCCAATCAGATTCAAGTATTGCTGTAGAATCATACCACGCTTCCTCGACACCTCCTGATGACAAACAATTTTTATAAGAGAAAGAACTCCAAAGAATTTTAATGATCCGCAATATCTTTAAACTCCCTAAAACCAATTTCAATTATCACTCGCTTATTTTTCATCTTACAGAGTTTCATTCTGAAGGTCTAAAACAAATGCAAATAAAACAATATGATTCAATGCCAATGACATTTACCAGACAATCTTACTCCAACGATCAACAATTAACAGGTGAAAGTGCATTGTTCTAATGTTAAAAAAATTCTTAACAAATGCAGGAATATAATCTTGGATACGGTTTAAGCTCAACCCAGATTTCCGATTCGCCCAAGCAACCTAGCCTAAATTGCAAGAAGGTCCAAACCCTCCTCAGTAAGAGCAGCATGCCCCAAATTAGGCACCATTCGCTATATTGAGTTATAATCAATCTTACCGTTATATAATGTGACACCACATATCCACATGTTTGCAGAAGAAAACAGAAAAGAATCTTATTTCTGGTTTCCCACCTAGAGTGAGTACATAAACTCACTTTATTTGACATGTGAAGATCCACATTCCACACTAGAAGACACTTATTCGTACTGTAAATTCCACTTCCATGCCCAGAAAACAAGGTCAAACACACAGACAGTCTCAATTAGCTCAAAACTTTACACTGACATTTGGGAACAACAACAGCTCAAATCAAGAAACCAGATCACAATACAAATCGAATCAATCAATCAATGAGATAAACATTAACAGAGTGAAAGACTGAACCTTGAAAGGTGGGATTGTTGAATGAGCGATCGACCGATAAAGAACCAGCAGCATCAGGAGCTGATCGATCGGACAAATGAGAAGGGACTCTTTTTCTCAAACCATTCTTTTTCTTCCTCCTTCTCATCATTCTCTTCGTCTTGTTCTTCGCACCTTCCACTTTCCCACCTCCTACACATTTCTCCGGACGAGAAACACACGTGCCCATCTGCAAATTCCACCCTCAAGATTTCAAGAAAATCAAAAGGGCGATTATTGGATTGGTGAAACGAATTGAATACTCTCTCTCTCTCTCAAGGAATTAAGAAAAAATAGGATCAAGAAGAGAGTCTAGTCTAGAGAGAGGAAAAAAAAAACCCAAAACAACCGGTCACCTCTTCTTCTTCTTCTTCTTCCTCCTCCTATATAATCTCTGCTATATTCATTCATTTCATCATTGTATCTCAATAAATACAAATTTCGAGAATCTGGGTTACAGACTGATACACTTAAATGAATGAATCGATAAATTAATACTACACTTATATTATATATATATATATATATATATATATATATATATATATATATATATATCCCCACACAAACAAAAAAGAAACAATTTTTCGTGTTTCTACTTGAAAATTTCGTGAATTTCAGAGCTGAAAAGTCAAAATAGTTTTGTATTTTTTGGGTGACATAGAATTGGTCTAAATTAGAGTTCCAGAAAAGAAGCAAATCGGTGACGGCAATTAGAAGCATCTTGCGTAGGTGGGCCAAGGACACGTGGCAAGAAATTGCGGGGTTAAACGTGTGTGAGTTTAATTAAGATTTGATTTTCACCCATTTTTATCGTACTACTACTACTTCACTGCTGTCCTGACTTTAAGCTCAGCTGTCTGTTCTGGCTACCAATAAATCTCTTGGCCTTTTTTGCTTATTGTGGTAAACTTTTCAGTAACTATTTTAAACCTCATACATGGTACATCAATTTTTAGTCATTATTTTATTGCTTGCTTGTTTAAATGTGATTTTAATGCCAAAGAATGACGTGATATTGGGACGGATGTAAGACTTATCAAGGTATATAGATTCTTAGGTTCGATGAGATATTCGAGTCGAGTTTGATCTAACTTTATGCTCTTTTTATTATCGAGTTAAAGGGTTCGACATTAATACTTTTAGGTTTATTTATATGTATTTTTTACTAAGGAGCTCCAACCAAAATAGCCGAGCTCGAGTTCAAGCTCGAAAAATATATCGTTTAGTTAACGAGCCGATCCGAGCTTGGACTTGATAACAGCTTGAGTCGAGCGATGAATGAAATATTCCTCTCGATCCCCGGGACTAAAATATTCGATGAATGAATGAAGTGAAATATCCAGCATGGCTATGTTTGTTTAACACCACTAGTCTATATGTCGTCTTTAATACCAATGTGGATAAATGTTACCATTGGTATTTCCTTATTATTGTAAAAGTGGTATCACATTGGGATCGACACTAAACGGTGAGGGAATATCGATGGTATACCCTTAATGCCTCATAAACCTTTTAATACACAATACATGTTTTAAGACTGACTTGTGTAAGAATTTGTATTTTTTAATTATGTTTGTTTAAAGAGTTAGGCCTTGATTTCAGTTAGTTACAATAATGTTGATATTTTAATAGGTGGGGGTGTGTTTTTGGTTTGATTTTGGAATCGTGGGGTGGTGGTTGGGTGGAGAGTTTGGATCTTTTTGGATACGTATTTTTTGAGATGGTTAGATTATATATTTGTTGGAGGTTGTGTTTGATAATGATTTTTATTAAAGATATTTTAGGGAGTTGGGTTTGCCAATGAAGACTTGAGTGCCATGTTGGTTAGGACTTGAGGTATTGTAGTATATACCCTTTCTTTTCTCCTCTTTTCGATTGCGGTTAGATCCCACCACTATAAAGGAGCAAGCATTAATTAATCAGGTTCTACATTTGGATCATATATTTCAGATTTTAAATAGGTTATGTGTGTCCTACTTGTCAATCGATCATGATATTTATTAGTAGTACTGAATTATCTCATCAGCTAACTATGATATATTGAATCTTAATCCAAGCTAAAATGATAAAGTTTGAAATGTTTACAAACTAAGTTCAAACTCCACTATATATAAAGTAAATTTAACATTTCGATCCGAATTCGACAATTGATATCTCTTCGTTTGAGCGCACGTCCTAATTTGCAATAAGACTCCCATGATCTTATTACAAGAAGAAGAAAAAGGAAAAGGAGAGATGAAGAATGCCTTCATGTTATCTCTATTTCTATAGATTCGTATCAGGTAGCTTTTTTTTTTTTGAAAAAGTAAAAAAGATTTTATTCCACAAATGTAAACAAATAAACACAAGGTGTGTTCACTTATCTACAATAAATCCACAAAACAGCTGATAGCCGGCTTACAGACCAAATGATTAAAATAAAAAATCATCAGACCAATCAAAAATCCTCTAGCAAAACGAAGACCAGAGCCAACTATATGAACTTGAAACCATGAATCAGTCAAAACACAACACCTCACCAGGGAAACTCTCCCAATCGCAAGAACAGTCGAGCCTCTAATTCTGTTTCTGCTTTTTACTACTGATATCAGGTAGCTTTTTACTACTGATATTTGTCTGTTCTTTAGTTTTTATCTAATGTACGTGCACCGCACCGCATATTACATGTTTGTTGGCCATTGTGGTACCCTAGCTCAACCATAGTGGATGAATTTCATTTCTCATACTATGTGAAAAAAAGGTATCATTACGAATTTGCATCTAATAAACTCATGTAATGTAGTAGTATCATTTACTTGGACAATCCAATTAGCAATGTGTAGACAATATGAGTAGGAATTTGGACCACCAAGGCACCAAGACTAAACAAAGCATTACATCACATAGGAAAGTTCTTTGGTCCCTGCATTTCTTTGTAAAGCAGTATCAGAATTTGGAACTCGCAAATATCCTCTTTGAGGGAGGGATTTCTATCTCGACCGTGACTGTCATATCGGATTTATGGATATAGCAATTTCGTCTAATTTTATCTCCGGTTTTCATATAAAGTATGGTTTCCGCAAAGAACAATTTTCTTTCATGTTAAGTATGCACATTAATTTAGATATTTTTTGTGATTTGGTGTTTTACTTGCTTTAAAAAGAAAAGGAAGACACATATACAAGTCGTACACGTTAATATTGAATATGGGTACGAAATGAAATCTGCAAGAAATCAATAATTTAGCAGATGAGAATGATTTCACTTTTCTCTTCTGTTGAGTAGTTGATGTTTATGAAGAAAGTCATTAAAACCTCAACTACTGTACCTTATTACTATATCCATCTGAACTCAAAGCACCCTCCACATTAAATTTCAAGTGCCTCTATCATATGTCTTATGCCTTGTGAGTCTAAAGTATATGGCGCTAACTCTTGTTAAGCTTAATTTATGTGGTTAATTCTTGTTAAGCTTAATTTATGTGGTTAACAAGTTATTACTGACTTCAGAGGTTGATATATACAATACGTATGCACATTAGACTGATGTTTTACGGATGTTTTACTACCGTAAAAAAGACAAAAAGAAAATATGTAGAGTTAAATTAATACGACTATCACTAATATGGGTTTTGGATTTAGTAACCGACTCATGATGTTTCACACGGGTCTGATTTCAGCAACATGTACCACTCATATTACGTGCTCAAATTATGAGTCAATAACTTTTTCATACGTATGGTTGTAAATTTGTAATTTTCTATAGTTAACAAGGACAAATTGCAAAGTATAACACCATTAACTTTTTCTTTTCCCACAATCACCACTATCATTTTGTTTTTCACAATCACTACATCATTTTCTTCCTCGATCCCTTACTTTTTTATCTTTACTTTTTCTTGCTTTTGTTGAACGATCCTTTTAATTTATTTATTTTTTTGAGTAAAAAAGTTAATTAGATTCTTTTATATCATATATCACACCCTTATGTTACTGAGTAGGGATCCACCAGAATATCCAACGGTAACTTCTTATATACGTTATTCTGAATATCTTATGAAGAAAAGGTTCTTCCCAAGAATTTCACAAAGTGCAAATTATGTCCTTAATAATGTTATCTTTGAAGAGAACCATGTATCCTTTATAAATGTCTTGAAAAATACTTATATACCAAAATTTGTATACATGTTATTCCAAAATTAGAGTTTAAAAGTTTTGGTTGATAACTGAGTGTTCAATGGATAGCTAGGTCGTCATATTCAGGCCCTAACCGTAACATAATCATAATATAAATCTTGAATCATGATCCTTACACGATCCTTCCACTTTACCTGGACCAATTTGAACTCAAAATTCAAGGATCATTGGGTGAACCCGGATTCAGGCCCGACTCGGACCCATTTAAACTTAAACACATTAGTTAGAGTAGGGTATGGATCTAAAGTCTAAACCCATAATAATATATTAAAAGAAATAAAGTATATGAGTGAGATCTGAACCCAACCCTTGAAAAACACTAAAAATGAGACTGAGTTTCGGTAAGGTTTTGGAAGGAATAAAAACTTGTTAAACAAAAATCAACAACCAATCTTTTGTTAGGAGTCTGTGAGCTGTTCCAGTGTGAGTTGTGATGAGCCCATATGTTTTGTTTCCTATACAATCTGGTCTACTCCAATAATAAAACTTGGACATTTCTCTATGTGTTTTATGTAGCTATTAACTGTTGAGAGAGGAAGTGGATCATCCGGTCATCCCCATATTGGGAGTATCTGGAAAGGAGAAAAGATCAATCGATCTTACTTTCATTTTAGAGATCTCTTCATTTTACACAACATATAAAAAACGTACTTACATAGTTTTTGACATTTTAAGACTTTCAGATATAATTGAAATGTATAATAAAGATAGTTACAGTGTGAATATATCTAAAACAAACGATATTTGTAATAAAATATGTAATGTTTGATCATGACAGTATCTCATAAAAGTTGATCAATACTTATACCACGCGGGCCACCTGTGTCTGAGTCCGACCCTTGTATCGGGCCGGGATCCGAATTTTATGATCAGCCAATAGTTTGACGACATACTGTATTATTGAACAGTTGAGGTCTTCAGGTGAACCCAATGAATAGGCAATTTACTACACTCATTCATCACATCTTCTTTTTCGTACTGTGCACCTTTTATATAGTGCCATTGTGGGGTCTTTCCTTTTCATTTATGTTTGCTATCCTATGCTACGCTATAATTTCATTTGCCATATCATATTTAAGTACATTTAAAAGGAAAAAAATTACAGTCTCGTCATTGAAATGGTATTTTGGAAGCTTAACTCAACTCTTTGGCCTGACTTGTGGAGAATCGTTTAATATCAGTGGGACATATGTTCACAATCGTTTAATATCAGTGGGACATATCAGTGGGACATATGTTCACAATCGTTTAATATCAGTGGGACATATGTTCACAATGGAAGCTTAACTCAACTCTTTGCATGCGTGGGACATATGTTCACAATGGTGTGAATATTTTGAAATTCCGCCGAGTACCATCGGATATGGTGTATATTTATCAGTTACTCTTTGATGCAATCGATTGTTTTGCTTTCATAAATGGTTTCATAATTCAGATTAGCTGCGTAATTCATTAGAACATCATTCTCAGGACATTATCAGAATAATGTTTTCTTAGTGGTATTACTGTAATTAATTAGTCCCGTGCCTATGTTGATAGATAATATTTTCATTTGATAACTAGAGATTTGGAAAGGGACCTATAACAGAGTTTATGAAGAACAAAAAGTTGTATCAAACAAGTTTTTGTACCATTTTGCAATTTATCAAGAGTTGATTGCACATTCAAATATTATTCGAGAACTCAATTGACAAACAATCAAGACTAAGGACTGGCGCTACAATTAGTTTATTAATTGACCTTTAGTCAAGCTTGTACACTTAGCTGAACAATTTGTACTTCTGTACAGTTAGTTAACAGTAGAATAGCTCACTTTTTCTTCTTCAATTTTCTTTCTTCTTCGTTCTGTAATCTCATTGTAAATTCGGTTACTTTTTTATTGAATTCATTTGTAATCTCATTTCGATTTCTGTAATTCAATATGGTATCATTCGCCGAGAAAGATTTCGTTTGTTGATTTCCGCTGTGCATTGCTCGATTCTTCGATCATTTTGATCGAATTCTTTGATTTTTCGATTGTGTTTGTTTCTGATTCTTGAGGGTTACTTCCAGGTTCTTGTTGATAATTCGTTTTGATCTTGCAAATTGCGCTTGAATGGAATGACGATGTGTTTTCCAGTCCCAATGAAGATCCGAATTGTGTTTACTACATTCATCCGGCTGATCATCCTGGTTGTAAAGTCATTTTTGAGACTTTTACAGGTCATAATTTTGAAGCTTGGAAGAAATCTGTTGTTCTGGGGTTAACTATCAAGAGTAAGATGGGTTTTTTGGACAGTACTGTTCCAATTCCTGCGTCTATTGATGTTGTTATGTTTTCTGCTTGGACGCGTGTGAATGCGTTGTTATTGGCCTGGTTGATGTATTCTGTTGCACCTGATGTTCGTAAAACTTTGCTCTCTTTTAAGGTGGCAAGGGGTTTTGGGATGAAATGCATATGCAATATCTTAAGTGTGATGGTACACACATTTTTCAGTTGGAGCAACAGATGACTAGAGTTTCTCAGGGTTCTCAGAATCTTATCACTTACTATAATAGTTTTAAGAGTTTATGGGATGAGTATATCAACTATAAGTTTGTTCCTACTTGTGAATGTGGAAAATGTACTTGTAATTTGCCCAGTGGTTTGGCTATTTTACAACAAAGAGATGTTGTTGTAAAGTTTCTTGTGGGGTTGAATGAGAGCTATTCTCATTTGCGTAGTCAGATCATTTCTATGCAGCCTATTCCTCCTCTGACTAAGGTTTATTCTTTGTTACTTCAAGAAGAGAGTCAGAGAACTTTATCAACTACTGATTCTATGGCTATGTTTGCTGGGTGTGATAGAGATGAGGCTATGGCTTTTATGGCTAAGTTTGCAGCTTATATATATAAGAGAGATGTTAAGAAGCCAATGAAATGTTCAAATTGTGGTATGACTGGTCACACTAAAGAGAGATGCTATCAGTTGATTGGTTATCCACCTAATTAGAAAGGTGCTAAGCCAATGAAGTCTAATGGGAGAGCATCTGCACATTTGGTTTCTTCTCAGCATACTTCTCAACATAATACTTCTGATGAGCCTGTCGATTCTTCTGATGTTTGTCCACCTGATGTGTATGAAAGTTTTTTTGAAGTATATGCAGATCAAACCTTCTGATATTGATGAGAGTTCTGTACCACAAGTTGCACATGCTAATGCTGTCATTTCTAAGCCTGTGGTTCAGTCTTCACCTATCACTCATACTTCATCATAGACAGGTATTCTCAGAGGTAATGTAGATCAGAAAGTTGGTAATGTTGCAGATAATGTAGCAGCTTTAGCTTCTTTTATACAGAAGAAAAATGGTTGGATTATAGATACAGGTGCTAGTGATCATATGACATGTTCTTTATCAGCTTATTATGCACCTCCTTTATCTATAAATGTCTCTATTCAATTGCCTACAGGTGACTTTACTACTGCAAATTATATTGGTACTTGTTGGTCCAGATAACGGCAAAGTAAAAGACTGGAGGGGGGGGGGGGGGGGATGAATAGTCTTTTAAAATTTTTGTCGATAAACACAGTTTCTCAGATATCTGATACTTAATTTCAGAGAGCGGAAGACTTTTCTGTGATAAGTGCACGTGCTCAGCAAGATAAGTGCAAAATACTTTGCAAGATAAATAAAGCAAGTAATAAACTACAGAAAGTAAATAACACGAGTCTTTTTATAGTGGTATCTGAAGGTGGCGTAATCCTTCAACTAATCCACTTCGGCCTTTCTCAGACCTAGAATCCACTAAGACAGATAATTGAGGTAACCTTACAAGTATCTTCTCTAGATTCCTAAATACACTAGGTTCCCAACCAAGTGTTCCCCCTGAGTTATATATTCCCCGACTTTCACAGCCAAGTACTTCCTGTACTCAGAAACCTTTTGAGCTATTCCTTAGTTTCCCAAACTAAGTACTTCCTATGCTCAGTAACCTTGGAGTTATTCCTTAGTTTCCCAAACTAAGTACTTCCATACTCCATGATTAAGGTGTTGGTTAAGGTAGTTTGTCAGGTGAGCTTCTTTAATAACTTGTTCAGTTATGCAGATAGCTCTATGAATCAAGTATACTTAATACACTTTGCAATGTATGGTATCTTGTTCTTTACTGACCCAAGTCTTATGATACGTGTTCAAGAGAATGAATCTCAGATATGAAATCTTAGTTCAACTCTTTCACAAATAACAATGCTTGTTAAGGATCAGGACACTTAGAACTTTTGTGCTACTTAGAATCAAGAGCTTTGGTCGCAACAGAATGCTTGAAGGTAAGTAGTGTGCTTGAGAGAGCTTGTAAGAGTATTCAATATAAGTTCTGTGAGTTCAGTGTTCTAAGGTGTGTTCTCAAGCAGTCTAAGTGTGATATTTATAGATGAATTTGAGTGTCGTTTGTATAGTATCCGTTAGGCTTAACTCAACTTCAAACTATTGATATCTGAGTATAGTACCGTTGCACGTTTGTCTTCTTCTTCAGAGACTACCGTCTTTGTTCAGACATTTCTGTCCGCGCATTTAATGCACTGTATTATACTTTGTCCTGTAGTGCCAACGGAACTATGCATGCTTTCTGAAGCCTTGCACGTCCTTTTCCAGAGACTATCACAACTCCAGATACCACTTGTTAAAAATATATTGTTTCCCGGAAACATAATCTTTATCCAAGATATCTGAGTGTAGATATCTGTGGGCACTTTTCCTCGTTCAGAAACCTTGTATTCTCAGATATATTTTGCAACACTTGTATTTTGAAACACTTGTTTCTTCAACATATCTGGACATAGGTATCTGAAAACCTTTGTCTTCAGCAATCTTGTGCAGTCTTCAAATCTTCAAATTCGTTGAACTTTTCCTGCTGGATGCCTGGTCTTCTTCAGAGAATAAAAATTACATTCAGAGACCTAACATCCTATGCAAGATTTGCTAGACTATCATACTTAGTGAGTTTCCTCTTTTACAGTGTTCAAGTGAACCAAGAGTACTAACCACCTTCTGAGCTAAGATAAGTCATTAGGTTGCTGATCAAAATCTAAACAGATATTCCTAACAAATTTCCCAAATTTTGATCAGTCAACGATGACTATCTGACCTATTAGAAATCTGGATGAGGAAACAATCCACCACTTAATCATTTCTTATGATCTTCCAATTCATATAATTAAGTGCAGAAAGTAAACATCAACCAAATCACAAGGTGTGATCTTTGCTGACAAGTTATCTTTTATAGAATGATATCTGAGAGTAGGTTCTTCAGATATGTTACAAAGAAAGTTCAGATAACTTTTACAAGATAAAACAACAATTAGGTACTGTCAGCAAGATACAAAAATTACATAGTAAATTAGGACAACAGGAGTAACCAAGCTCCAAGTAGACATCCTAACAAACTAGTCTTCAAGTCTTCATTACTTCAAGTCTTCAAAAGTAGTTCCATGGATCAATCTGCAAATTTCCTATCACCAAACCTTTTGATATCATCAGAGTAGTCATAGAGAAGTGTTCTGACAATCATCTATGTGTCTCTGGCAAATTCACAGACTTCCTTGTAGGTTTTGGTAGGATTCTTCTTGGCAAAGTGTTTGACCCACATATACTTTCCCCACTTCCAGGCATGCTCGATTCTGATATCTGATAGCTTGAAGTATTCATATATGATCTTCAGATATCTGATGTCACCCTTGTATTGATCTTCAGTCAAGTAGAAGGACTCATAGGGTTCCACAGCAAGTCTTGCTCTTGTGCCTGTTCCAGTGATGTTGGGAATTCTGTGCACATCATCTGGCTTTTCATAAGGACATTCATCAGAGAGGTCCTTTTTCATGGCATCTATTCTCTTGATTACTTCAAAATCCAACCAGGCTTTGATGTGGTTGGTGTTAATCAAGATTGGCTTGTCTTTTTCTCCATGCCATGAGCTGTTTATGGATTGGTTCTGGAAATCTTTCATTTACCAATAAGTGCTTGAGTTCCAGAATCCAGTAGCCATTCTTCTGATTAATGCACCTGTAGATAGAGGAGTCATTGTTGGTCTTCACATACTCAATCTTGTCTTCTTCAGGCCTGAGTGGTAGTTGAAGTTTTCTTTGTTCAGCTCTCAGCATGTTCCTCCTTTGTCTTGTATTCTCCCTTGGGGGATTGCTTGAAGAACCACCCTGGATTGACTTGGTATTTCCAGAGGGTGTTTTAACTGCCAAATGCTTTGCAGCTATGGGCTCATTTAGGCTACCAATTTTTCTTTTTCTGTGAAGAGGAGCTTCATCTTCATCAGTCTCTTCATCATCATCATCAAGATTAATTCTTGTGAGAGTTTTGCAGCTTCTTTATTGCCCTGGGATTTGATTTGGCTTCTTCTTCTTCTTCTTCTTCTGAGTTCTTCTTCTTCAGAAGAAGAAGAAGAAGAAGAAGACTCATCAATCCCTCTTACTTGTCTTCTCCTTGGATCCTTGGTACTCCTTGGAGGTTCCTGTGCTCTGGCCCTTGTTGTCATTCCTTTTTCAGGAAGTTGCTGAGTGGTGGCCACTATCTGTAGGGCAATCTGACTGGAGGAGGGATCATTGATTCTGAGAGGTGGTTGTTCCGATTTTCTTTTGTTTCCTCTTCCTCTTCCTCTTCCTCTCTGAGCATCTTGAAATCCTTCCCCCTTAGTCATTGTTGACTGACTAAGAATCACAAAGGATTCTGAAAGGGAGTCAAAGTTGCCTTGCATATAGTTGTAAGCAGCAACCAACTGTTCCAGATTGGCCTTGAGCAACTGATTTTGTTTTATAAGACATGTTACCTTATCAGTGAGCTCTTCCAGTGGGCCTTGAGTAGCATCTGCTTTTCCAGCAGCATAGCTAGCCTCATTGAGGGCTTTTTCAGCAAGATTATTGTCATCATCCCTTACCATGCCTAGGTCTCTCTGATCAATGACCAAGCTTGTTGTTCTTTGAGTGATTAACTCAGTGAACTTTTTCATTTTAGTAGGGACTGATGGAATTACTTCTTCATTTTGTTGCGACAACTCCTTTCTTAGAGTTGCCAGAACCTGGTATCTGGCCATGTAATCATGGGAGTTGAGATTTGGTTTCTTACTGAAGCTTTGAGGAGCTATCAGTTTTCTCTTTAAGTGAGAAACTCCCAAGTGAACTTTTGCATGTTCTGCCAAGTTACATCTTCTTCATCATCCAGTCATCGGCCAAAGGATCTTCATCCTCTTGTACTTCTTCATCAAGGTTTGAAGGCGGCAACCATCTCAGATATGGGTTTCTTGCCTTTGGAGGATGGTTTCTTTGGTGAAGATGCAGCTTTAGCATCATGCTTTGCTTCAGATACTTGTTCAGCATCTAGCTCCTCAGAGTGCATCTGATATTTTCTGAGTTGTTTCCTCAGAGTGCTCAACTACTTGTTCAGTAGTGTCTTTGTGTTGGGGAGATGGATGGGTAGATTTCTGAGGAGATGGAGGAGGGATTCTTTGTGATGTCCTTCATTGTGCTTTTCAAAGTGAGGCATTGTTTCCTTGGAATCCCTCCCCTCAGTGCAGGGGCATCATCATCATCTTTCTTATCCTCATCCTTGTGATGGTCGGAAGGAGGATCTTCATAATTGTTCTCATCAGTTTCCTTCTCTTCTTCATCTTCAGAGTCCAGATTGATCACTTCTGGAATAGTGATCATTTGCCCATTAACTTCTTCTTGTTCAGAGGGTATGTATTGTAGAGTCTAGGGCAAAGTAGGCTTGAATGCCATCTGTAGTCTGGTCTGACCATCCGCTTGGTTGAAAGCTTGGATCAGCTTTCTGGCCATTTCATTGACAAAATCCTTATCCATCAATGTTCCGAAAGTATATTGTTCAGTGGGGAACATTGCATGGACGTAGTTTTCCAAGTCAAGGGCTCGTGCTCTCCTTGTGTGGTGATCAGTCACCTTTAAGATCTCAGAAAGATCGGAGCATCGGAGCTTTTGCCATTTCTTGAAGCATTTCAGATGCTTTGGCAAAGTGTGTTCCTTGAAGAAAGGAAGCAGGTCCTCTTTCTCATCAACAGGGACCTTAGTGGCACTTGTTTGAGCCTGAAAGAAAGAGTTTTGAGTTAGATTCAAAACTTGTGTAGATATCTGAGTACGAGTATAGTTAGGTTTCTGAGTTACCTGAATGAGTACATCAGGCTCAGAGACTTGTACTACTGAGGCAGATGATGCCTCAGATATCTTGTTGTGAGGTGGAGACTTGGAAGTCTGGTCCTCATCAACCTTTCTTTCTACTTCAATGATCTCTGAGTTTTCCACTTACTTCCTCAACAGGAGGCTCAGAAACTTTCTCAGTTTATGGTGTTCTTTCTGGTGATGTTGCCTTGGGGGCTTCATCAATTTCCATGGGTGCAGGGGATGTCGCAACTCTTTCCCCTTGCACTTCTACTTCTGAATGAGCCTGTAAGTAGAAAGTATTGAGTAATTAGAGAAGAATTTATATTATCCCATAATGAAGAATGTTTATCACTGATTTTTATATACCTTCACACTAGAAGGCTCAATGACATTTTCTTCAGAAACCTTGACGGTTTCTGGGTCCCTTACTGGCGTTTCTGTCTTATCTTCTTCTTTCTCAGTTGGAGCCTATTAGAAACATCCACTTAATTAGTTAAGTGTATTAACATATATCTGAAAAGTAATATCTTAAGGAACTCTCTATCACCTGTAGCACAGGCTCAGATTCCTTAAGAGGTGAGGTTGTAGTAGCCTCCTTCTTAGTCTCTGAGGCAAGCTTTCCAGCTTCCTCTTGTTCTTGTGTTTCTAATTCAGCCTGTAACAAAGAAATTTCATTAAATAACAAGATTTATTAGACACAAAAATATCACAAGTAGAGAGTTAAACCATTCAGCTACCTGAGCAGTGTCAGGCTATTTGGTCTCTGGAACTTGTGACCCTTCTATGTTTTGGTCTTGTTGTTCCATTTTAGCTTCTTTGTTTGAAGTTTCAGGTACTTCAGACCTTTCCTGAGTGTGCAACTCAGTTGCCTCCCCTGGTTGATCATTCTGAGTAGATGCCTCTTTGATCCCTCTCATTGAGTTGGGGAACCTGCTCTTTTGCAGGATTTTCTTCAGCAATAAAAGATGCTGGTGTCTGTAACTCAAGTACCATTTCAGCAGTATCCACATCTGGCTGTTGTGGTTGTTGTGCTTGAGACAGACTTTTGAGTGCTGAGGCAATGGCAGTATCCTCCAACACTAAGTTATCACTCATCAGAGCATCTTCAATATGTTTCAGTCTTTCTTGCTCTGATGGTGTAATTTGTCCAGTGACCTTGGACATAGTTACTTCTTCAGCAACCTTTGCAATAGGTGCTTGTTCAGCAACCTGTGGTGTAGGTTCTTCTTCAGATACCTCTACACTAGTTACTTTTTCAGTAACCTTAGCCCTTTTTGATTTTTCTAGGACTTGAGAGATGACTAATTCATCATCTTCATCGCCAGAGCTCTCATCAGCATTAGGAACTGATTGGTCCATAATCCCTGCGATTTCTGCAGATAGGGCTTGGTATCTGTCACTACTTTCTTTAGCAGTATTGATGAGTTCATCAGCAAGGCTTTCGGCAGTAGTTTTAACATTTCTAAAAGCACTTTCTCTTGCTGAGTCTACTTGTTCAGTAGCCGATACCTCTTTTGCAGCATTGATGAGTTCATCTGCAGCGGCGGCAGGTATCTGGGAATCGACAACCTCAATGGGTGTGCCTTCTGATTTGCCAGCAGACTTCTTTCGTGAAGTTCTGGGCTTCTTGGTATAACCTTTCCCTCGAGATACCTCTTCATCTTTGCTTCTTGGAACCTTTAGAGATCCAGTAACCTTTTTCATCAAGTTCGTATACTCATATTTGTAGAGTAGGTTACTGTTGGCTATGTCAGCCTTCTCTCTGAGCTCAATGCCAAGCTTCTCCAGCAAGTAGCATATCTTTAGACCATAGCTTACTGTGGCCTTTGGCTCAGCGAGTCCCTTAGCAATTTTAGGCTCAAAGCCTTGAATCTTCTTCACAAACTTCATAAAGGCGTACTTTCCCCAATTGAAAGGGTTTTCCAACCTTTTGTCTTGTTGTTGCAACAAGAACATCATCATCCAACGTTCTTGGCTTATCTGGTCAGCACCTCCTTGTAGACCATCAAAGCATCTGTGAAGAATGCATGCCAACACATCCCAGTGAACCAGCAGATGTCTTGTTCTGATGTCAGCAAGCTTGAAATCAGTGGGTGTATCTGATTTTTCAAGATCACACACATCACTGTATAGTTGTTTTACACCTTCAAGGAGATCATCATCCTTGGTGTCTATTTCAAAATCCTTTCCAAGATTTTGAAGGTCAAACAACTTGCAGAAAGTTGTTAAGTCCAAAAGAATTTCCTTTCCTTGGACCTTAGTTTTTATAGACACTATTGCAGTGCCTTCAGAAACACATGATATAATCCTGGAGTTATTGTAGAATTCTAATACATCCAGTGAAGAAATTCCACTGGGAAGAGCAGATAGAAAACCCTCGATTTGTGCCTTTTCAAGCATGTCAAGAATTAGCTTCCTATCGGCTTGGTTTTCAACAGCAAAGATCACACCTTGTGATTTGGTTGATGTTTACTTTCTGTACTTAATTATATGAATTGAAAAATCATAAGAAATGATTAAATAGTGGATTATTTCCTCATCCAGATTTGTAATAGGTCAGATAGTCATCGTTGACTGATCAAAATGGGGGAAATTTGTTAGGAATACCTGTTTAGATTTTGATCAGCAACCTAATGACTTATCTTAGCTCAGAAAGGTGGTTAGTACTCTTGGTTCACTTGAACACTGTAAAAGAGGAAACTCACTAAGTATGATAGTCTAGCAAAATCTTGTATAGGATGTTAGGTCTCGAAATGTAATTTTTATTTTCTGATGAAGACCAAGAAGAAGACATCCAGCAAGAAAAGTTCAACAATTTTTGAATACTTGAAGACTGCACAAGATTGATGAAGACAAAGGTTTTTCAGATACCTATGATCAGATATCTTGAAGACACAAGCGTTTTTAAATAAACAGTGTTACAAGAGATATCTGAGAAATAAAATGCTTCTGAAACGAAGAAAAGTGCCCACAGATATCTACACTCAGATACCTTGAATAAAGATTATGTTTCTGGGAAACAATATATTCTTAACAAGTGGTATCTGGAGATGTGATAATCTCTAGAAAAGGACGTGCAAAGCTTCAGAAAGCATACATAGTTCCGTTAGCACTATGGGACAAAGTATAGTACAGTGCATTAAATGCATGACGAAATGTCGAACAAAAGCGGTAACCGAAAAGAAGACAAACACCTTTCTGATACTATCGAGATATCAATAGTTTGAAATTGAGTTAAGCCTAACGGATACTATTCAAACGGCACTCAAATTCATCTATAAATATCAACACTTAGACTGCTTGAGAACACACACTGAACACCTTAGAGCACTGAACTTATATTGAATACTCACACAAGTTCTCTCAAGCAAACTACTTACCTTCAAGCTTTCTGTTGCGACCAAAGATCTTGATTCTAAGTAGCACAAAAGTTCTAAGTGTCCTAATCCTTAACAAGCATTGTTATTTGTGAAAGAGTTGAACTAAGATTTCATATCTGAGATTCATTCTCTTGAACACTTATCATAGACTTGGGTCAGTAAAGAACAAGATACCATACATTGCAAAGTGTATTAAGTATACTTGATTCATAGAGCTATCTGAATAACTGAACAAGTTATTAAAGAAGCTCTCCTGACAAACTACCTTAACCAACACCTTAATCGGCGTGGAGTACAGGAAGTACTTAGTTTGGGAAACTAAGGAATAACTCCAAGGTTACTGAGCATAGGAAGTACTTAGTTTGGGAAACTAAGGAATAGCTCAAAAGGTTTCTGAGTACAGGAAGTACTTGGCTGTGGAAGCCGGGGAATAACTCAGGGGGAATACTTGGTTGGGAACCTAGTGTAATTAGGAATCGAGAGAAGATATTTGTAAGGTTAAATCAATTATCTGTCTTAGTAGATTCTAGGTCTGAGAAAGGCCGAAGTGGATTAGTTGAAGGATTACGCCACCTTCAGATACCACTATAAAACGACTTGTGTTATTTACTTTCTGCAGTTTATTACTTGCTTTATTTATCTTGCAAAGTAATTACACTTATATTGCTGAACACGTGCACTTATCACAAGAAAGTCTTCCGCTCTCTGAAATTAAGTATCAGATATCTTCACAGATATTTGAGAAACTGTGTTTATCGACAAAAGTTTTAAAAGACTATTCACCCCCCCCCCCCCTTCTAGTCTTTTACTTTGCCGTTATCTGGACCAACACTAAGTGATCTAGATATCTGAGTACCCGTCTCAGAAATCTTCAAATGGCCATTTTACCCTTTAGCCTTTGGTTTCTGGATACCCGTTCCAAATTCCTCTTTTCTGGATACCCGTTCCATATTCCTCTTCTCTGGATACCCGTTCCAGATTCCTTTTCTCTCTCCTTTGATATCTTCTTCAGATATCTGAACTTTTTCAGTTCTTTGGTAGCTCCATTAGTCCAAGACTGTGTCTTAAGGCTAAGAATCTACTTTCTTGTAGTGGCTTAGTGAAGATATCTGCAAGTTGGTCTTCAGTGCCAATCTTGAGTATCTCTATATTGCCTTTTTCAACATGGTCTCTGATGAAGTGGTGTCTAACATCAATGTGCTTTGTTCTTGCATGAAACTTAGGATTCTGAGTTATGGCAATGGCACTTGTGTTGTCACAGAAAATGGGAGTTTTCTCTTCATTGAGTCCATAGTCTCTGAGTTGTTGTTGTATCCACAATATCTGTGAAGCACAACACCCAGCAGCAATATATTCAGCCTCTGTGGTAGATGTGGCAATTGAATTTTGTTTCTTGTTGAACCAAGATATCAATCTAGCACCAAGAAATTGACAAGTTCCTGAGGTGCTTTTTCTATCAAGCAATGATCCAGCATAGTCGTCATCTGAATAGCCAACCAAACTCAATCCACTAACTTTTGGATACCACAATCCAACTTCTACAGTACATTTTACTTACCTCAATATTTTCATAGCAATGTTGTAGTGTGATTGCATTGAATTTGTCTGAAATCTAGCACACACAACAACTGCATATTGAATATCAAGTCTACTTGCAGTGAGGTACAATAGAGACCCAATCAATTTCCTATACTTGTGTTCTTCAACACTCTTGTCAGATTCAGTATAGGTCATTTTAGTTCCAATGCTCATTGGTATCTTGGCAGTCTTTTCAGAAGGATTTAGATTAAACTTGTTGAGCATGTCCTTTGAATACTTTGTTTGACTAATGAATATTCCATCATTGAGTTGCTTGACTTGCAGCCCTAGGAAGTAATTCAATTCTCCCATCATGCACATCTCAAATTTACATTTCATGAGTTCAGCAAAGTCTTCACGAAGTTGCTTGTCTTTAGATCCAAATATAATGTCATCAACATATACTTGAACTAAAAGTAGTTTCCCATCATGGTTCAATGTGAAGAGTGTTTTATCAACATCTCCTTTCTTGAAACCAATTTTTAGTAAGTGTTTGGCCAATGTATCATACCATGCTCTTGGAGCTTGTTTCAGCCCATACAGAGCTTTCTGAAGCTTATAGACCATCCTACTTTCTGAGGAAACTTCAAAACCTGGTGGTTGCTCAACATAGACTTCCTCAGCAAGTTCACCATTTATAAATGCACTCTTGACATCCATCTGATAAACTGTAAAGTCATTATGAGCTGCAAAGGCTAGAAAGAGTCTTATTGCATCCAATCTTGCAATTTGTGCATAAGATTCATCAAAATCTAGTCCTTCAGTCTGGTTGAATCCCTTGGCAACCAACCTAGCTTTGTTTCAGGTTATTTAACCAGACTCATTCATTTTGTTTCTGAAAACCCACTTGGTTCCGATTACATATATTCCGTCAACAAATGGAACCAGTTTCCAGACTTTGTTTCTCTCAAATTGATCCAACTCTTCTTGCATTGCTGAGATCCAATCTTGATCCTTTAATGCTTCTTCTATAGTTTTTGGTTCAATATTTGAGATGAAACATCCATAGAGACAATTTGCATTTTCAGCGATTGCTCTTCTAGTTCTAACTCCTTGGTCTATGGGACCAATCACATCCTTTGCAGGATGATTTCTTATCCATTTCATAATGGGTTTTGAACTAGTAGGATCAATATCATTTTGATTTAAATGTGAATCAATATGATCTTGATGAGATACTTGTGCAGTATCTGAGATATCTGGCACATGGAAAATGTCATGGATATCTGACACTCTTTCAGTGTTAGAGATATCTGAATCTTGCATTTCAGCAATCTCATTTTCAGATACCTTTTCATGATGAAGGTTCTCAGTAACCTGTTCCATTTCTGGAGTTCTCATAGGAAATTCTTCATCATGTCTTAGAGTCATCTGGTTGTTACTAAGCATAAGTTGTTTTTCATCGTTAGACTCATCCTCTATTTGAATGATAGAATTGTTTCCTTCTGATGATCCTTTTTCAGAATCTTTAATCATCAGTTCTTTGAACCTATCTGAGAGATCATCATTCAAGAGTACTTTCTTGTTTTCTTCATAGAATACTACATGAACAGATTCCTCAATCTTTTGCGTTCTTTTGTTGTAGATTCTATAGGCTTTGCTATTCAGAGAGTAACCAAGAAATACTCCTTCATCTGCCTTTAGTTGAAATGTTCTCAAGTATTCTTTTCCATTGTTAAGAACGAAACATCTGCAACCAAACACCCTTAGATGTTTGATACTAGGGGGTCTACCAATGAAAAGCTCGTAAGGAGTTTTTTCATGGTGTTTGTTAATCAGACATCTATTTTGAGTGTAGCATGCTGTGTTTACAGCTTCAACCCAATAGATTTCACATATTTCAGTGTCAGCAAGCATTGTTCTTGCTGCTTCTTTCAGGGTCCTATTCTTTCTTTCAGCAACACCATTTTGTTGTGGTGTCCTTACAGAAGATAGTTGATCTTTGTATACCTTGCAGTACAAAACTATATTATGTACAGGTTCACAAACTCGAGACCATGGTATGTTCGATTCTGATACCTTGTCATTTTCATGACTTGAGCTTATTCAAAGAAGTTGGGTATCTCAACCCTTGCATCAGATTTGTGTTTGAGAAAGACAACCCAAGTGAATCTTGAGTAATCATCAACAACAACCAGACCATACTTCTTTCCTGCATAACTAGTTACAGAGGATTCAAAAAGATCCATATGTAACATTTGCAGTGGACGTTCACTGGAAAGTCTAGTTTTAGACTTGAAAGATGTTTTGGATTGTTTTCCCATTTGGCAAGCTGAGCATACACCTTCTTTTCTATATGCCATTTTGGGTAAACCAACCACCATCTCTTTCTTGGCTAGCTTATTCAGAGTTTTGAAATTCAAGTGACTCATTTTTTTATGCCATAGCCAATTTTCTTCAGTGTGGCCAAATTGACTCACCATGAGACATTCTTCAGTTGTGGCGGATGCCCAATCAGCAACATAAAGATTTCCTTTACGCCTTGCAACCAAGACTGTCTGCTTTGACTCATTGTCAATCACTTTACATAGTTTTGACTTGATCTTGATAGTGTACCCTTTGTCTACTAGTTGACTCATGCTTAGGAGATTATATTTCAATCCCTTTACATGAAGTACTTCAGAAATTGTAAGGGCTCCAAACTTCAAATTGCCAAAACCTATGGTTGGATTTTCATCTCCTCCAGCAAACCTGATAATTGGTCCATCATTGCACTTTCTGTAGTCAATCAGATTTGCTTTGTCTCCTGTCATGTGTTTCCCACATCCACTATCAAAATGCCACTTTGAATTAGTCTTTAGAGTGTTCTGCACAAAACGGGAAACAGGAGATTAGGTTCTCATGCCAACAATGGAACCATCTGGACTAAAGAATCTTCCAGTAGGAATCCATTTTTGAATAAATTTCTTAGGAATATTCTTTTGTCTAACAGGAACATAAGGAGGAATTCTAGTTAAATGATTAGTATCATTGTTATTAAGAACTATTTTCTTCCTTGGTGCTCCATTTGGTGCTTTCAGATACCTGTCAGGTTTCTGAGTCTGCTTCTCAGGAAACTTAGCTTTCCTAGCCAGATTTCTTCTAGCCCTGGCATTCAGATTTTCAGTGGCTTGATTCATCTTCCACTTCTGATAATTGTTGTGAGCAATTCTAGCCTTTAACATCGTTCTTGCTCTTGTTTGTACTCACGAGCAAGTTGTTTCCCGATGGCTTTATAGCCAATACCATTCCGAGCACCTGGTGCTATCTGAGATCTTTTCTCAATAGCTTTGCTAGTCTTTGGATAATCTATTTTCTTTCCAGAATACGTGACATAGGAGAATTTGTCAGCTCCTTCAATTTTTCCTTTCTGAGAGACATATCACTGTGGGTGATAGCACTTTTCAGTGTTATGTTTCTTTTCAGAAACATTCCCAACAGTTTTCCTCGGGACTTGTTTTTCCGACAAAGGCTTGGTCGCAACTGCCTTTCCTTTGTCAACAACCTTAGCTTTCTGACCGATACTGTAGATTGTTTGGGAATCACCTTGCTGAGCACTGAAAAATGTTCGTCTTTCATCACTCTTATTCAGAGTGGTAGAACCGTTTGTGTGTGTGTCCAGCCCAAGTCCTCTCTTTTCTGAAGGATCTCTTAAATAAGATTGTACTTCAGTAAGAGTGTCACTAGCTTTGGCATCAGATTGAAAAGATAGTTCTTTCTTTTTGAGTTCTTCATTCTCAGGAAGAAGATCTTCACATTTCTTTTGAAAATTGGCCAATGCTTCTTTATGTGACTTTTCGATCTTAGATATTTGAGCCTTGAGAAATGCATTTTCAGCATCCTTTTTCTCAGATATCTTGAGTATTTGTGAATTTTCCTTTACAAGAGAATTCTTTTCTTCTTCAAGAATTTCGGCTCTAGCTCGGACCATTAGAAATTCTCTTTCGTAGAGATCAAGTTCTCTTATGAGATTTTCTAGATCTTTTATTCCTTCTTCATCACTTTCATAAGTATAACAGGAAGTATGTGTTACCTCATCAGCCATTACACAAGGTTCAATGTTGGAGATATCTGGAAAGATCTCTTCAGCCATTCCACACACTTCTTTCTTCTTTTGTCCAAAGTCAATTACTTCATGAGAAACACTGCACATTTCTGGACAAGGCAGTGTGGAATCATCTGAGTCTTCATCCTCAGAATCAGACTCAATGTCTAGAGCATCCAGTTGGAGTTGAATCTTTTTCCTTTCTTCAGTGAACATAGCTCTTTGACTTCTCTTGAAGATTCTTCTATCTTTCTTGTCACCTGTCTTTAGTTTGTTGAAGGCAGGACAATCCTTATTGAAATGACCACGTTTCTGACAATAGAAACAGATATCATTTCCGATTTCTGCTTCCTCAGTACTTGATGCTTTCTGAGCCGGCTTGTTCAGCGAGCTTTGCATATTTTTGTACTGGTGATAGTTTGAGCCTAGATGCTTTTTCAGATTCTCTTTAGCTTTTCTTCTCTCAATTTCTCGACTGACATATTTTCCCATTTGCTTTACAGCAAGAGCATCCTCAGTCACATCCTTGCCTTTCTTCTTTTCAGAAGTTCCTTGAGCAACTAGAGCAACACTCTGCAACTTCTCAGTTGTTTGTTCCCTTTGAGTTGTCTCATAGTCAACGATGTGGTGAGAGAAAAGTTCCACAGGAGTGATATCTGGCATTCCTTGGTTAAAGTAGAAAAACTTTGTGTGTTCCCAGTTATGATTTAGACTTCTCACAATTGTTTTAATCTTTTCTGACAGGGTATATTGTTAGGAATATCTGTTAATATTTTGATCACTCATCACATGTTCTTATCTTAGCCAGAAAGGTGATTAAGTGCTCTTGGTTCACTTGAACATTGTTGCAAGATTAAGAAGATTGCACATGGTTTATGAAGACACAAAGGTTTAGTCTAACTCAGAAAGACTATGTCCTTAATCCTTTCTTGAGTATATTAACTTATTTTCGGGATATGATTCTGAACATATGACATCATGAGTATGGAGCATGCAAGCCATCAGAAAGGCTCATGTATCCGTTGAGACTAAAGGACAATGAACAGTACTATGCATTAATTAAATGCGTAAATGTCAAAAAAGCGATCCTCTCTGAAAAATGAGATAGTGACTTCTGAGTACATAGTTCAAGATATAAACGGATATAATTTGATAGAGAGCACAACGGATACAATTCAAACGCCTCTCAAATTTATCTATATATATCACACACTTAGATGCTTGAAGAACATACCTTAGAACGCTCTATCTTGCAAACTTACCATCAAGCAAAGTATTCTCTCAAGCACTCTACTACCCTTTCTGAAAGCTTTCTGTTGCTTGAAGAATCACTAGTAGTTCTAAGTTGTCCTGAACCTTAACAAGAGATTGTTATTCGTGAAAGAGTTGAACTATCAGATACCCTTTCTGAAGCTCATTCTCCAGAACGGACACCAATTACTTAGGTCAGTAAAGAGCAGACTGTCATCCACTGAACAAGTGTATTAAGTAGTCTTGTTCTATTAGGCTCTCTGAAAACATAACTGAAAAGTTATACGAGAAGCCTCTCTGACAAACCTTATAACCAACACCATCAAGGCGTGGAGTAGAGGAAGTACTTGATTTGGGAAATCAGGGAATAACTCCAAGGTTATCTGAGTAGAGGAAGTACTTAGCTCTAGGAGCTGGGGAATAACTCAGGGGGAACATTTGGTTGGGAACCATTTGTTTAGGAATCTTAGAATAAGGATTATTGTAAGGTGAACTCAATTATCTGTTCTAGTGAATTCTAGGTCTTAGAAAGACCGAAGTGGATTAGTTGGAGGATTACGCCACCTCCAGATACCACTATACTTGTTGTGTTATTTACCTTTCTGTATTTACATTTCAGCAAAGCACACACACACACTTACTTATTGTTTCAGCACTTACCTATCTTAAAGTCTTCCGCGCTCTGAATTTAAGTATCAGAAACCTACAAAAGTTTTAAAAGACTATTCACCCCCCCCCCCCCCAGTCTTTTACTTTGCCGTTATCTGGACCAACAAGTGGTATCAGAGCAGGAGGTTCACAAGCCTTCTGCACTGAACCTAGATCCCCAGATAGGTGAAGGAACTTTGTCCCTTTCTGAGGACTATATAATTTGTGTGTTAAGTGTGCAGGTATGTCTCTGAGTGATGCACCCGTTCTGAAGCCGTAAAACTACGAGAAATGGAAGAACAACATGATGCTCCATCTGGAGGCCATTAGTGATGAGATGATCTATGTCATCAATGAAGGGCCTATCAAAATCAGACAACTCAAACAAGTTACTGAGGTGTCTGATGGAAGAAAAGCCTCAGACAAGGAAGATGGAAGCGAGGACATGGTCATAGTGATAGTGGTCATGTTGCTCGTGGAAGCATTATATATGAAGACAAGCCAAGAGAGCTCTGGACATCTGAAGATGCCAAGAGACACAGATTGGATGGTCAAGCTCATAATATAATCATCAGATCGACACCTGAGCACATACAGTGTAAACTGTGGGGTGCTAAAACGGCGAAAGTTGCCTGGCAATTGATTGAAGAAATATGTGCCGGAACTGAGAAAACCAAAGAAAACTAGTTCGAAGTTCTTAAATTGAAGTTCCAAAACTTCAAACAAGGTCCCACTAAAACTCTGGAAGAACATAATTTCAGATTTACTACTCTTATGAGTGATATGGCTGCACTTGGTGAAAGCAATAGATACTCCTAGTCAGAAAAGATTAAGACTATTGTCAGAAGTCTCAATCACAACTGGGAACACACTAAGTTCTTTTATTTCAATCAAGGGGTGCCAAATATTACTCCAGTAGAGCTCTTCTCTCATCTTGCTACTGTAGACTATGAGACAACTCAGAGAAAACAAACAGCTGAAAAGTTGCAAAGTGTTGCTCTAGTTTCTCAAGGTAATTCTGAAAAGAAGGATACCAAAGAAGCATCTGAAGAAAATGCTCTTGCAGTAAGACACATGAAGAAATTTGTGAGTCAAGAGATTGAGAGAAGAACAGCTAAAGAAAAGCTGAAAAAGCATCTTGGCCCAAACTATCATCAGTACAAGAACATATAAGTGAACAACTCTCTGAACACCCCCATTCAGAAAGGTGTTAGTACTGAAGCTGCAGAAATAGGAAATGATATCTACTTCAAGAGAGATTGTCCTGCTTTAAACAAGCTCAAGACAGGTGACAAGAATGACAGAAGAAATTTCAAGAGAAATCAAAGGGCCTTAATGACTGAAGAAAGGAAGAAGTTCAAATTCAACTTGATGCTCTAGACTTTGAGACAGATTCTAAAAATGGAGATTCAGATGACTCAAACCTACCATCACCAGAATTGTGTGGAATCACCCACGATGTAATTGACTTCGGCCTTAAGAAGAAAGAAATGTGTGGAGTTGCTGAGATTGCTGGTCCAGACATCTCCAACATTGAAATGTGTCTTATGGCTGATAAGGTAACTAACAATTCACAATTTTTGTACTATGAGAGTGATGATGGAATTGAGGATCTGGAGTTGGTCAAGAGTGAATTGGATCGTTATGAGAAAGAATTTCTGGAAGCACAATTCAAAACCAGAATTCTAGAGGAAAGCAAAGAAACTCTTGAAAAAGAGGTTTCTGAGCTAACCAGAGTATCTGAGAACAAGAACGCTGAAATAGCCTTTCTGAAATCTCAGATATCTGAGAATAAAAATTCTCACAAACTAGCCTTGGATGAACTTACTAAGAAAATGATGAAGCTGATTTATGAGAATGAAGAACTCAGAAAGAAAGAGCTATCCTTCCAATCTTATGTAAAGGCTAGTGACACTCTCACTGAGGTTCAATCCTATCTGAGAGATCCCTCTGAGAAAGGTGGACTTGGACTTGATGAACAATCGAGTAATTCATCTCCTCTGAAGAAGAGTGATGAAAGGTTGACCTTTGTAAAAGTCAGAATGGTTCTTCAACCACCTATAGCATTGGTCGAAGCTAGGTAGTTGACAAAGGAAAAGGAGTAGCAACCCACCTTTGAAAGAACAACAAGTTCACAAGAAACTTGCGGATAAGGTTTACGAAAGAAACATAACCCTCAGACATGTAACCATCCACATTGCTACATTACTAGGAAAGGAAGAATTGCTGGAATAGGCAAATTCTCTACTGTACCATTTTATGAAAATAAAGATGGTGCAGAAACTAGTAAGGCTTCTGAAGAACGTATTCAGAAAGCCAAAGGTGTTCGAAATGGCATCGCTATCGTATATTGGAAAAGTTCTTCGGAACAATATAAGGAAGGACAAGAACAATGGCGAAGGTCGATATTGCACGAGTAACAGATGTAAGTGGAAGAAATCTCAAGCCACCAAAACTGAATTCGAGCTAGAAGGAACTCGCCGAAAGGCTAAGTTTGTCAAAAGCAATCCCGAAACCTGTGGTCCGTAAAGCAACAAAAGGAACACCTAGAAACACCACAAGAAGGAAAATTGAGATCAAAATTACTGATTTTATTGCATCTCCTTCTGATCAAGTTAGACAAAAACAAACTCCCAAGAAATTCACTAAAATGTGGATTCCTACTGGAAGAATGTTTAGTCTAAATGGTTCTATCTCTGAAGCAAGAACCTAACTCATGTTTCCTGCTTTGTGCAGAACGCTTCCTGGACTAAGGCTCAATGGCTATTTGATAGTGGATGCGGAAAGCACATGACAGGAGACAAAGCAAATCTGGTCAACTACAAAGCTTGCAACAATGGACCAGACATCAGATTTGCTGGAGTAGAATTAAATCCCTCTCTGGGATTTGGCAACGTCAAATTAGGATCATTAACTATCACTGACGACATATGTTAAGGATTTGAAATATAATCTATTTAGCATGAGCCAGCTTGCATATAAGGATTTATCAGAAATTCAAAGCAAAGTATTGCAAACTTATAGACAATGAGTCAAAGTGCAGTTTTGGTTGCTTTCGGCGGAAAGGCGATCTTTATGTTGCCGATCGGGCATCTGCCATAAATCAAGAATGTCTCATGGTGAGTCAATCAGTCACATGAAGAGCACTGGTTATGGCACAAAAGAATGAGTCACTTGAATTTCAAAACTCTGAACAAACTTGCCAAGAAAGAGTTAGTGGTTGGCCTTCCCAAAACATCTTTCAGAAAGGATGGTATCTGCTCGCCGATGGGGAAACAATCTAAGATCTCTTTAAGTCCAAAATCGACACTCTAGTGTTAGACCACCGCAACTATTACACATGGATCTTTTGAATCATCTCGAACTAGTTATACAGAAAGAAGTATGGTCTTGTTGTTGTAGATGACTTCTCAAGATTCACTTGGGTTGTCTTTTCCAAGCACAACTGATGCAAGGGTGGAGATACCAAACTTGTGAATAAGCTTGAAGTCATGAAAATGACAAGGTATCTGCAATCGTATCATGGTACCGAAGTTTGTCAACCAAAGACATTAAGGAGTTTTGTACCAGCAAAGGTATACAACACCAACTTTCCTCTGTAAGAACACCACAACAAAATGGTGTTGCAGAAAGGAAAAATAGAACACTTAAAGAAGCAGCAAGGACAATGCTAGCTGACTCTGAGATAAGTGAAGTTTATTGGATTGGATGCAATAAGACTCTTTCTGGGCTTTGCAGCTCATAAAGACTTTAAAGTTTATCAGATGGATGTCAAAAGTGCATTTTTGAATGGTGAACTTGCTGAGGAAATCTATGTTGAACAACCACCTGGTTTTGAAGTTTCCTCAGAAAGTAGAATGGTCTATAAGCTACAGAAAGCTCTTTATGGACTGAAACAGGCTCCAAGAGCATGGTATGACACTTTGGCCAAATACCTTCTGGAAAGTGGTTTCAAGAAAGGTGAAGTTGATAAAACTCTATTTACTTTAAACCATGATGGGAAACTACTCTTAGTTCAAGTATATGTTGATGACATCATATTTGGATCTAAGGACAAGCAACTTTGTGATGACTTTACAAATCTCATGAAAAGTAAGTTTGAGATGAGCATGATGGGAGAATTGAACTATTTCCTAGGATTGCAAGTCAAGCAACTCAATGATGGAATATTCATTAGTCAGACAAAGTATGCAAAAGACATGCTCACAAAGTTCAAACTTAAGCCTTCTGAAAAGAATGCTAAGATACCTATGAGCATAGGAACCAAGATGACCTACACTGAATCAGATAAGAGTGTTGATGAACACAGGTATAGGAAATTGATAGGTTCACTACATTACCTTACTGCAAGCAGACCTGATATTCAATATGCAGTTGGAATGTGTGCTAGATTTCAAACAAATCCAATGCAATCACACTACAACATTGCTATGAAAATATTAAGGTATGTGAAAGGTACAGTAGATGTAGGTTTGTGGTATCCTAAAGAAAGTGGATTGAGTTTGGCTGGTTACTCAGATGTCGATTATCTTTGGATCAATGCTTGATAGGAAAAGTACCTCGTGAACTTGTTTACGGGAACTAGACTTATCTCATGGTTTAGCAAGAAACAAAACTCAATTGCAACTTCTACCACAGAGGCTGAATATATTGTTGCTGGTTGTTGTGCAACACAAATTCTGTGGATTCAACAACAACTCAGAGACTATGGACTCAATGAAGAGAAAACTCCCATTTTCTGTGATAACACAAGTGCTATTGCAATCACACAGAGCCCCAAATTCCATGCCAGAACAAAGCACATTGATGTTAGACACCACTTCATCAGAGACCATGTTGAGAAAGTTAATATAGAGATACTCAAGATTGGCACAGAAGACCAACTTGCAGATATCTTCACTAAGCCCTTACAAGAAAGCCGGTTCTTGACCTTAAGACATAATCTTGGATTAATGGAGTTGCCTAAGGACTGACAAATTGTCCTGAATCTCTAAAAGACTGAATAAGTGAGTAGGCCTCTGAGAACAGGTTCTCAGAAATACAAGTTGATAAGAAGTGATGCAAAGGTTTCTGAGTAGCAACATTCAGAAAGGCAAAACATTTCTGGAACGGGTATCCAGAAAGGCAAAGGTCGGTACACACTTAATAAGTAAATGAAACTAGAACTTACTTACTGAGAGTGGGTCAAATACATTCAAACAACTGAAGCTTCTGACACTTGAATTCAGAAAGCTATGTAGTCATAAAGAGAAATGGACACACAAAGCCCAAAAGGTATAAGTTCTGAAAGTCAAATATGTGCAATGTCTTGTATTTTTACCATTTTCATGATAAACAATATATAGATAAGGACTTGACACTCAGAATGATAAGCTCAAACGATTAAGTGTTCCTACTCTTTACTAAGTGACACAATGAATGTAGCATATTAAAAATTCATCAAGTCGGCACATTACCATTTGTTGATTGATATCATTACAAGATATTCAATATAAGCCCTTGATGAATAAACGTTTGATCTCAACGGTTGAGATTAAAACAAAGCAAGTAATGTCTGTTGAGAAATGCAGACATGGCCCACTACGCATTTAATGAAGTACAAAGGACGCACTTTATGCAGATGCAAAGACACGCATTCATATTCAGCTATATGTATGTTGTATCTAATTACATTTTGTCTGCTATATATATAGGATTTGGGCAAAAGACAAACACTTTTACCAATTCCGAAATTTCAAACTTGCATCAAAACAGCAAAATCTCTCAAGATTTCTGCAAAATCCCTCTACAAAACTCAACTTCTTGTGCTTAGTCTTCTGAAAAGATAGACTAATCTCGATTAATTGTGCAATATTCATCTGAAAAACCCTCACTCTAAACTCTATATAAGAGATGGCACCCAAGAAGATGACCACCAAGAACCCTAAGGCAACATCCTCTACTCCTGCTGAAAAGCAAGGAGGAAAGGAACTTAAGGTGTTGAATAAACGCCTTCTGGGAAAGTTTACCCCATCGGGCTGGAACCCTAAACACAAAATGAATTGGGGAGCCTTTCTAGTAAAGAGATATGTACCAGCAGTTATATCTTCAAAACCAGAAAGGAAACTGATATTGGGAATGCTGAAGAATTCCCATATGTACAAGCTTCTATCTGCTGCACCCAGAGGACTATCCACACTGGATGTACTGGAGTTCTATAACAACTCCAAAATCTTCATAAAAGTTGTGAATGATGAAGAAGAAAAATACATGCAGACTGAAGTCCAAGGACAAGATATTGTTCTAGACTGCAAGACTTTCTGCAAGATATTCCGATTGAAAAATCGAGGAACATTTGAAGACATCAACATCAAGGACGCTTCCATGATTCAAGGCGTCAAAGAGCTATTTGAAGCAATCCAGTTAGAAAATGCAAAAGGTTGCCCAGGAGACTTTGTTCTGAAGGCCATCAGAACTAGTCATCTCCAGAAACACTGGAGTACTTTAGCTCTTATTCTGGTCCGTTGCTTTGATGGCAAGGAAAGGTGGAGTAGACCAGATAAGCATGGAGAGATGGATGATGATGCATCTTCTGAACAAGAAGCATGAAGGGCAGGAAACCCACTTCAATTGGGGGAAGTACGCCTTCAACAAATTTCTTGGACACATTGAGGAATTTGAGCCCAAAATCATCAATGGCCTTGCTGAGCCAAAGGCCAATATGCACTTTGGTCTCAGGATCTGTTACATTCTAGAAACAATGGGAATCACTCTCAGAGAGAGGCAGGAAATCCCAGTCACCAACTCCCTTTTCAGACACGCTTTTGAAGAAAAGGAGAAACTTGCTGCTGAGAACGCACTCAGAAAGGCAGAAGAAGAAGAAACTGCACAGCAAGGTGAGGAGGTATCTGAGCAAGCCAAAGCTAAACCTCCAGTTGCCAAGAGAAAGAGGACTCATAGCAAAAGAGCCTCCAAGTCCCTAATCATACAAGAGGCACAATCTTCTGGAGACAAGGTCTCAGAAGATGTTGGACGCTCAGAAAGGCAAATCCAGAATGCCCCAAGAGTCCTGAACCAGAATGCTCCAGAACTCTCCAGAGATGATAGAAATATCATAGATGGGTCTGCACCAACACAGAATAGTGATTCTGAGGATGACGAAGTACTTGCAAAAGTACTCAAAAGATTCAAGTATGAGACCCATGGAGGAGCATCAAGCTCAGCTCTTCAGAAAGACAAGAGCCCCTCTGCCCAGCAGGAAGAAGAAGGCCTGGGTGAGGAAGATAGAATGATGGAAGTTGTTGCCATTGCTTCCACATTCACAATGCCAGCACTTAATATTGCTGAAGAAAACCCTGTTCTTGAACAGGTTCCTCAACCTTCTGAGAAAGCTCAACTCTCAAAAAGGGATCAAACTGAGATGGAGACTCAAAATGATACTGCAGAGGAGATCAATAATGAGCATGCATGACGGTGGAATCACCACAAGTTCAAGAGATCAATGATCACCGACTCTATTCAGTAACAAAGATAGTTTGTATCTAACATGTCAACATAATTGTATGTTAACTTGTTACTCATAAGCTGTATTTGTTACAGGCCAACTTGGAGACACACTTTCGAGGGGAAGAAAACCTGTCCACCCCCTTGAATCAAGAAGAGGTTCCTCCAACCTCAGAACATCAAGAAGAGCCTGTCCCACAGGTAGTAAAAGTTATCTCTGAACAAGAAATAACTAACTAAAATTGCTCTTATGTTATAATATTCTTAATGCCTCTTCTTAGGCTCCAACTGAGGAAGTAGTGGTGGTGGAACCAACACCCCAAAACCTAGAGATTCCAGAAGTTGAAAAGCTTTCTGAGGAAGTATTTACTGAGCCTTCACGAGAAGGTAAGTAATCTATAATAGTCTTCTTCAACGAATGCTCGAAAATCCACTACTAAAATCTCTTATGTTTGTTCTTACAGCTGCTCAAGAAGAACAATTGGATGGAGAAACAGTTGTGTCATCTCCTCCAAAAGAAACTAAAACTGCTGAACAAGCAGTATCTGCAGAAAAGGTGCCAGAAACCCCCAAGGTTTCTGAGGAACATGCTACTGAGCTTCCTCACTTGGAAGTAAGTGAAGTCTCAGAAAGCACTTTTCCACCTATCTTTCTCATAAAGTTTCTAAACATGTTTGATTTTAACTCGTGTTCAAGGTAAAGAAAGGTTGATGAGGATAAAACTTCTCCTCACACCAAAGTATCTGAGGCCTCTGTGCCCAAGCAAGAAAAAATCCAAGCAGATGAGCCTAGTGTTTCTACACAGGTATGCTCAGAAAGCTCACTTCTGCACACAGATACTAACACAAGTGGTTTGAACAAAACTAACTTGAACACTAACTTGAACACTCTAGTGCCAGTTGATTTACTCAAGGCTTTCCAGAAGCACACCTTAAAGAAACATCTCAAGTGCTTGATTAATGGCGTAAACTTCGTAAAGGTGACCTTTCTCAAGTAGCCGAGTAATCGACGCCCGTAAAAGAGAGCAATTGCCCTAAATCTGGAGGATTATATCCATGCATTGTTCCCTACAGAGTCCTACTCATTTGCCACTCTAATGCATGAAGACTTCATTCATGAAGTAGCACAAAGACTTATAGCAGATTTCAAGTCTGCGGATGCTCAAACCCAAGAGCAGATGGTTACCCATCCTGCCTTGCCCAGCAAGCTCACTACTTATCCTTCTGAACAAGAAGAAGTTAATGGGAGGATGATTAAATTCCCAAATGTGATCAACCTGGTTTCAGAAGATGACGAGGAGATGGACGAAAATGATTATCAAGAACCTCCCTCTGAGAATCCAAACCAAGAAACAAAGAACAAGAGTGATGATGATGATGATCAGGATGATGATCCCCAACCTGAACAAGGCAGATTCGTAGCCAAGAAAGAGAGAGTGGAGAAAAGGCTACTCCCTCAATTGCTCAGAAAGCTCCATCATCATCACCTCCCAAGTCTCATCAAGATACCCAACAGGCTGAACACAATGATGCCTTAGAAGAAATTTCAGCCGCTGAGTTTAGAATTGAACAACTCAGAAAGGTATTGGAAGAAGAGAAGAGAATAAACATTGAGACTCAAGCTCTTGTTGATGAGAAGAAAGCCAAAATAAAAAAGCTCGAAGAAGCTAATGCCAAAGAATTGGCACTCCTAGATGAGCAAAGAAATTTGAAAAATGCCATTGTTGTCACAGCTGCTGAAATAGATGCAATGGATGACAATGATGATGAAGAGCATGATCTTTGAGGCGCATCGGAAAGACCTTCTACATCTTCTCGTAAGGCGGACACTTGATGGAAAGCAGAAGAAGATTGTCAATCTGCAAACAATCCAAGAAAAGGATTATGATAGTGATGCTGAAACCCACAACTTGATCACTGAAGAAGAAGATGAGAGACTTGTCACTCAGCACAAAAGAGCCCTACTTGCTCCTTATATATTCTCTGCACCAAGTAGTTCAAGAAGTGAAGAGCACCGTGCAAGAACAAAGGTCTTTTAGAACGAGAAAGACACTAGTTGCCCAAGATCTGAAGTGCTAAAATCCGTCCCGGAAGAGATGAAGCCTTTGGTTTGTTGCTACTCAACAGAGCAACCAAAGACGCTCTCTCGTAAAGACCTAGGGTTGGTCGGGATGAAGATTGTAACAATGCTAATGCAAGATTGAATGAAGTCGACCATCTTTCCGCAAGCCAACGCCATCCTAAGGCCGCTTGAAGAGCTCAATAGAAAGGAGCAGGAACTGGTTAGGCAGAACAACGAGCTGAAGAAAGAACTTCAAGAATTAGTCAGGGTGCACAACAATCTCCAGAAAAACATTGAAACTCTCTCTAAAGCTTATGCTATCATGAGTCAGTCATTCATGACTAAGGGGGAAGAAGAGATGCCTCAGAAAGGCAGAGGAAGAAAAAGAAAACAATCAAATCCTCCCTCCTCAAGTCAACTTGTCATTAAGGACACCACTGGAGACACCCTTGCTGAAGAAGTTGTTCCAGATCAACCAGCCAGAAGGCTGAGAAGTATGGTCACTAGGGGAACCAAGTCCCTCAGAATCTCAGAAGAGAAGAAGACTTCTGAAGAAGAAGAAGAAAAGGAAGAAGGAGAAGTAAGAGGCCAAGAAAGCTGCAAGTCTCCAATTTTGGACTACAATGATGATGAGGATGATTCTGATGAACATCCACTTCACAAGAAAAGGAGACAAGCAACTACTTCACAACCTCCTCTGGCAGCAAAGCCCTTAGCAGCCAGAACTCCTTCTGGCAACACCAAGTCTATACAAGGAACATCCACCAGCACAGCCCCAAGGCAGGAAGAAAGGGTTAGAGGATCTCCTGACAGAAGGCCACCAAACAGAAAAGCAAGGAGGGATTTCCAGTTTGGCAGAATAAACAATGAAACACATCAAGAAAGGCCAACTGATGCCCACATTGAGTATATGAAGACTAGTAATGAAGAATCTTCATATAGGTGCATTCTGAACAAGAGAGGGTATTGGATTCTGGAACTACAACATCTACTTGTCAATGATAAGTTTCCAACTCCCATCCTCAACCAGATCCTGAAATGGAGAGAAGGCAAGCCAGAATTGCTAAAACCTGAGCACCTTCATGCCTGGCTAAACTTTGAAGTAGAAAAGAGGAATGAAGCCAGAAAGATGGATCTTTATTTTGCCTGTCCTTACCCAAAACCTGATGATGTACACAAGGTAAGAAAACTGGATTGTAGCTACAGCAGGAAGAACAAACTAGGTGTTTCAACCTATAAGTCATTCTATATGACATTGGATGAATACCTAGATGATATACACTATCTGGAATAAATATACAAGTATTTCAACCTATCTCAGCTACAAGTAGACCATGCCTGGGTCTGGGGAAAGTACTTCTGGGTCAAACATTTTCTGCGGAACAATCACAAGCTTGGCAAGAGTTACCATGAAATATGTGACTTATCCAGAAAGACAGAGCTCTCTGTCAGAAGGATTCTTTATGACTACGTCCAAGAATGCAGAAAAGTGGATGATCATGCAACTGATCCAGAAAGGGTGCTGAAGAACTTGAGGTATCTGAACCCAAGTTGCATTTCTGAAGACTTGAAGACTAGTAACATTAGAATATTCTCTTAGAGCTTGGATTCTCCTTTGTTCTAATCTACTTAGTATGTTTTGTTACTTTTTGTAATCTTGCTGATTGTTTCTGAATTTCTCTATCTGTAAAAGTTGCATCTTATTCTATAAACTGTACCTATCTGAAGATCATACTCTCAGATACATTCTAATAGATGACAACTTATCAGCAAAGATCACTTCTTGTGATTTGGTTGATGTTTACTTTCTAAACTTAATTCAACTAAAATTGAATATCATTTGAAATGATTAAGTGATGGATTGTTTTCTCATGGATGATCAAAAGGGGGGAAATTTGTTAGGAATATCTGTTAGTATTTTGATCACTCATCACATGTTCTTATCTTAGCCAGAAAGGTGATTAAGTGCTCTTGGTTCACTTGAACATTGTAAAAGAGGAAATCACTGAGTATGATTAGTCTAGTAAATCTTGTATTAGGATTATAGGTCTCTGAGTGTAATTTTTATTTCAAGAAGACCATGAAGATCAATCCTATCAATGGAGCTTTTCTGAAGATTAGAAGACTGAAGATTGCACAAGGTTTATGAAGACACAAAGGTTTAGTCTAACTCAGAAAGACTATGTCCTTAATCCTTTCTTGAGTATATTAACTTATTTTCGGGATATGATTCTGAACATATGACATCATGAGTATGGAGCATGCAAGCCATCAGAAAGGCTCATGTATCCGTTGAGACTAAAGGACAATGAACAGTACTATGCATTAAATGCATCGGCAGAAAGGATTCAAAAAGCAGTCCTCTCTGAAAAATGAGATAGTGACTTCTGAGTACATAGTACAAGATATAAACGGATATAATTTGATAGAGAGCACAACGGATACAATTCAAATGCCTCTCAAATTTATCTATATATATCACACACTTAGATGCTTGAAGAACATACCTTAGAACGCTCTATCTTGCAAACTTACCATCAAGCAAAGTATTCTCTCAAGCACTCTACTACCCTTTCTGAAAGCTTTCTATTGCTTGAAGAATCACTAGTAGTTCTAAGTTGTCCTGAACCTTAACAAGAGATTATTATTCGTGAAAGAGTTGAACTATCAGATACCCTTTCTGAAGCTCATTCTCCAGAACGGACACCAATTACTTGGGACAGTAAAGAGCAGACTGTCATCCACTGAACAACTGTATTAAGTAGTTTTGTTCTATTAGGCTCTCTGAAAACATAACTGAAAAGTTATACGAGAAGCCTCTCTGACAAAACTTATAACCAACACCATCAAGGCGTGGAGTAGAGGAAGTACTTGATTTGGGAAATCAGGGAATAACTCCAAGGTTATCTGAGTAGAGGAAGTACTTAACTCTAGGAGCTGGGGAATAACTCAGGGGGAACATTTGGTTGGGAACCATTTATTTAGGAATCTTAGAATAAGGATTATTGTAAGGTGAACTCAATTATCTGTTCTAGTGAATTCTAGGTCTCAGAAAGACCGAAGTGGATTAGTTGGAGGATTATGCCACCTCCAGATACCACTATACTTGCTGTGTTATTTACCTTTTTGTATTTACATTTCAGCAAAGCACACACAAATTTACTTATTGTTTCTGCACTTACCTATCTTAAAGTCTTCTGCGCTCTGAATTTAAGTATCAGAAACCTCCAGGTTTCTGAGAAACTGTGTTTATCGACAAAAGTTTTAAAAGACTATTCACCCCCCCCCCCCCCCCAGTCTTTTACTTTGCCGTTATCTGGACCAACATATATCTATTACTTTCACCAAGTGCAGCCATGTCACTCATAAGTGTTGTAAACCGGAAATCTAGTTCTTCAAGAGTCTCTGTGGGACCTTGTTTGAAGTTTTGGAATTTTAGCTACAAAACTTCGAACTTATTTTCCTTTGTTTTTTTCAGTGCCAGCACAGATTTCTTCAATCAGTTGCCAGGCCACTTTCGCCGTTTTTGCACCCCACAGTTTACACTGTATGTGCTCTGGAGTAGAACGTATGATGATATTACGAGCCTGTCCATCCAATCTATTTCTCTTGGCATCTTCCGATGTCCAGAGTTCTCTGAGCTTTGGTTTGTAAATAACTTGACCGCGTGTCTCCTTTGGTTGATGCATGCATGAAGACCCATCACTTTATTCTCTGTCTCTACCATTAGAAACCTCTATGACTTGCTTGAGTTTTTGAATGACTATTGGGCCATTCTTTATTACTTCGATCATTTCGTCACTGATGGCTTCTAGGTGGAGCATCATGTTGTTCTTCCATTTCTTATAATTCTCTGGCTTGAGAATTGGGTCTTCACTTAAAGACATCCTGCAGCAAACACACTAAACAAACGAATCAAGTGTAGGTGAAAAGCAGTTAGTGGGCACTTATCTGGGATCTAGGTTCAGTGCAAAAGGCAGAAGGCTTGAGAACCTCCTGCTCTGATACCACTTGTTGGTCCAGATAATGGTAAAAAGTAAAAGACTAGAGGGGGGTGAATAGTCTTTTAAAACTTTTGTCGATAAGCACAGTTTCTCAGATATCTGTGAAGATATCTGATACTTAATTTCAGAGAGCGGAAGACTTTTCTGTGATAAGTGCACGTGCTCAGCAAGATAAGTGTAAATACTTTGCAAGATAAATAAAGCAAGTACTAAACTACAGAAAGTAAATAACACGAGTCTTTTTATAGTGGTATCTGAAGGTGGTGTAATCCTTCAACTAATCCACTTCGGCTTTTCTCAAACCTAGAATCCACTAAGACAGATAATTGAGGTAACCTTACAAGTATCTTCTCTAAATTCCTAAATACACTAGGTTCCCAACCAAGTGTTCCCCCTGAGTTATTCCCCGGCTTTCACAGCCAAGTACTTCCTGTACTCAGAAACCTTTTGAGCTATTCCTTAGTTTCTCAAACTAAGTACTTCCTATGCTCAGTAACCTTGGAATTATTTCTTAGTTTTCCAAACTAAGTACTTCATGTACTCCACGCTGATTAAGATGTTGGTTAAGGTAGTTTGTCAGGTGAGCTTCTTTAATAACTTGTTCAGTTATGCAGATAGCTCTATGAATCAAGTATACTTAATACACTTTGTAATGTATGGTATCTTGTTCTTTACTGACCCAAGTCTTATGATACGTGTTCAAGAGAATGCATCTCATATATGAAATCTTAGTTCAACTCTTTCACAAATAACAATGCTTGTTAAGGATCAGGACACTTAGAACTTTTATGCTACTTAGAATCAAGAGCTTTGGTCGCAACAGAAAGCTTGAAGGTAAGTAGTGTGCTTGAGAGAGCTTGTGAGAGTATTCAATATAAGTTCTGTGAGTTCAGTGTTCTAAGGTGTGTTTTCAAGCAGTCTAAGTGTTGATATTTATAGATGAATTTGAGTGCCGTTTGAATAGTATCCGTTAGGCTTAACTCAACTTCAAACTATTGATATCTGAGTATAGTATTGTTGCACGTTTGTCTTCTTCTTCAAAGACTACCGTCTTTGTTCAGACATTTCTGTCCGCGCATTTAATGCACTGTACTATACTTTGTCCTGTAGTGCCAACGGAACTATGCATGCTTTCTGAAGCCTTGCACGTCCTTTTCCAGAGACTATCACAACTCCATATACCACTTGTTAAAAATATATTGTTTCCCGGAAACATAATCTTTATCCAAGGTATCTGAGTGTAGATATCTGTGGGCACTTTTCCTCGTTCAGAAACCTTGTATTCTCAGATATCTTTTGCAACACTTGTGTTTTGAAACACTTGTTTCTTCAAGATATCTGGACATAGGTATCTGAAAACCTTTGTCTTCAGCAATCTTGTGCAGTCTTCAAATCTTCAAATTCGTTGAACTTTTCCTGCTGAATGCCTTCTTCTTGGTCTTCTTCAGAGAATAAAAATTACATTCAGAGACCTAACATCCTATACAAGATTTGCTAGATTATCATACTCAGTGAGTTTCCTCTTTTACAGTGTTCAAGTGAACCAAGAGTACTAACCACCTTTCTGAGCTAAGATAAGTTATTAGGTTGCTGATCAAAATCTAAACAGATATTCCTAACATTACTATACAATTGAGTAATGATATTGTGTTATACAATGTTTTGTATGCACCAGATTTTAGCTTTAACCTGTTTTCTGTGTCAAGTTTCACAGCTATTAATAGAGTTATAGTTAAGTTTGGATCTAACTATTGTGTTTTGCAGGACCAAAGTTCCAAAAAAATCATTGGATAGTCTAAAGCTCAACAAGGATTATATAAACTCAATTTACAAGTTCAAGATTTGCCTATTTCTGTCAGAAATGATAAATTTGCTTTTCATTTTTCTGTAAATTCTTCAATAAATAGAATCTCTGATTCTTTACTTTGGCACAAGAGATTAGGACATGTACCTTATGCTAAAATGTCTATCATTTCTCAAATTCCTTGTAAAGTTTCATGGCCTGATACTCCATTTGATGTTTGTAAGTTTTCAAGTTTTAAAAGATTGAAGTTTAATGACAGTATAAGTTTGGCTTCTGATTGTTTCGATCTTGTGCACATGGATAATTGGGGACAATTATCTACAAGTTCTTATAATGGTCATTCTTATTTTCTAACAATTGTTGATGATCACTCCCGTTGTACTTGGCTTTATATGATGAAACACAAGTCAGAAACAAGATCTCATATTCAGGCTTTTTATGAGATGATTCTTACTCAGTTTCATAAGAAGATTAAGATCATTCGATCTGATAATGGAATGGAGTTTATGTTTAATTCTTTTTATGCAGCTAAAGGGATATTACATCAACGTTCTTGTGTGCAAACATCAGCATATCATACAAATGGCTAGATCTTTATTATTTCAAGCTTGTTTACCTCTTAAGTTTTGGTCAGATTGTACTCTAACTGCAGTGCATATTATAAATCGATTGCCTACACCTGTATTACATGACAAAAGTCCTTTTGATGTTTTGTTTAAAACTGCTCCTGATTTTAGTTATTTTAGAACTTTTGGATGTCTTGCATTTGCAGCATCTTTAGAAGTTCAGAGACACAAATTTGATAAAAGAGCTATTAAGTGTGTGTTTTTGGGTTATCCACTTGGTTATAAAGGCTACAAACTTTATGATCTTGATTCTCATAAAGTGTTTGTTTCCATAGATGTTACTTTTCATGAAAAAAAATTTCCTTTTGCAAAACTCATCTCTCACACACAACATTCAGGAGAACCTTTAACACATTAACTTGATCAATTTTTTACTGATTATGTCGTTACTTCTCCACCAGTGCAGCATCATGTTAATGATAATACAGGTGTTGTAAACAATGATGTTATTACTGCACTAGATGAGCACATGATATCTGATGATTCTGATAATTCTAATGAGCTTGTTCATGATACAGATAGAAACACTCATACAAGTGCATATATTTCACAAGCTATTGTTGATATGGGAGTTGCATATATGGTTGTAGATCATGCTATTTCTCATGATGATGATGAAGCAGATCTTACTCTAAGAAGATCTAGTAGATCAAGACAAAATCCAGCTCATTGGAGTATGTATAATTATTCTATACCTCCTTCTTTACAGTTTAAAGATTCTACTAGTGCTAATATTGCTTTAAGTAATAATTCTAAGTATCATTATAATATTGCCAATTATATGTCCGCTAATCAATTGCAGGGGTCTTACAGATGTTTTACAGCTCAATTGACATGTCTCTCATAACCTAAAACATACAAACAAGCAGCTCAATTTCCTGAATGGCAAGATGCCATGGATAAAGAGCTTCAGGCTTTGAAAAAGACTAACACTTGGGTTCTTACTGAGCTACCTGCAGATAAAGACACCATAGGTGTAAATGGGTGTTTAAAGTTAAGTTGAAAGCTGATGATACTTTAGAAAGGTACAAGGCACACCTGGTTGCTAAAGGGTACACACAGGAGGAAGGTTTAGACTATTATGACACTTTTTCACCAGTTATTAAAGTAACTACTGTGAAGTTACTTTTAGCTATTGCAACTGCTCAGGATTGGCATTTACATCAATTAGATGTAAATAATGCATTTCTGCATGGAGACTTAAATGAAGAAGTCTATATGACTCCTCCACCAGGGCTTGAGACACATGGTAAAGTTCGTAAGTTAGTCAAAAGTTTGTATGGTCTCAAACAAGCAAGTAGACAATGGTTCAATAAACTTGCAGATTCTTTACTACTTTTTGTTATGTTCAATCTGTGGCAGATTTCTCTCTTTTTACTAAGTGTAAAGATTCTTCTTTTACTTGTTTATTAGTATATGTAGATGATATTATATTATCTGGTAATGATCTATCTGGGATTCTTGCAGTTAAAAGCTTTTTGCATGATCAGTTTACTATAAAGGATGTTGGTGAGTTGAGGTATAGTCTTGGCATAGAAGTTGCCAGATCTACTACTGGGATTGTGCTTTCACAAAGAAAGTATACACTTGAGATTCTCGAGAATACAGGTTATTTGGCAGCTAAGCCCATAGCTACTCCAATGGATTCAACATTGAATCTTTCTACAGACAAGGGCATCCCATTGTCAGATCCTACACAGTACAGGAAAATTGTCTACTGATCTGCATTTATCAGCTGTGCACAGAGTTCTTAGGTACTTGAAAGGAACACCAGGTGAAGGACTATATTACTCCACATATAATGATTTGCATTTGAAAGGATATTCAGATTCAGATTGGGCTGGATGTCAGGATACAAGAAGAAGCATCACTGGTTATTCTTTCTATTTGGGTAACTCACTAGTCTCATGAAAATCAAAGAAGCAACAAGTCATTAGTAGAAGCTCCACAGAGGCAGAGTACAGAGCAGCAACAAATGCCACTTGTGAGGCACAATGGTTGCTTTATATCTTGAAGGACATACAGATTCCTCATTCCCACCTTGTTCTCATTTATACAGACAATAAATCAATTTTCCACTTGCTCACAACCCTGTGTTACACCAAAGGACCAAGCATATTGAGCTTGATTGTCATCTCATTAGAGATAAAATCAAGGATGGAACTATTCAATTGCTACACATCAAGCTGCAGATATCTATACAAAACCGCTGGCAGCTCCTCTTTTTATTGAGTTCAAGTCCAAGATGAACATGAAGAACATTCATGCTCCTCTTGAGGGCGGGTAACAGAGTTTATGAAGAACAAAAACTTGTATCAAACAAGTTTTTGTACCATTTTACAGTTTATCAAGAGTTGATTGCACATTCAAATATTATTCGAGGACTCAATTGACAAACAATCAAGACTGAAGCACTGGCGCTACAATTAGTTTATTAATTGTCCTTTAGTCAAGCTTGTACACTTAGTTGAACAATTTGTACTTCTGTAACTAACTTATAAATAGTTAGTTAATAGTAGAATAGCTCACTTTTTCTTCTTCAATTTTCTTTCTTCTTCGTTCTGTAATCTCATCGTAAATTCGGTTACTTTTTTATCGAATTCCTCTGCAATCTCATTCGATTTCTGTAATTCAATAACCTAAGTAGGCGATGCAGTATTGACCAGTATATATAAATGTGTGGGAGGTAATGGTATCTTCTTTGACCAAAATAAAATTGTGTGATTATAATAAAACGGTTTACAAATACGATAAAATTGATTGGTTAGATCTTTGATTTGAAAAAAATAGTTCAAGTGGCTTTTAAAAATTAAGCGAACGATTAGCTAGTGATTAATAACTTATCAACGATTCATTTTCGTATCAGATTGTTTAAACATAACGTGTAACGTGTTATTGACATTGTAATAGTTGCCGGGGTAAGTTTATGATGAGTCATGAATACACATAATAATACATATGTTATGTGGGGTATTATTATGTGAAATGTGAATAAGGAGTACCTACCAAAACCATAGTATGATGATTATGGTGAAAGCAACCAAGGAAGAGACAAGATACAACACAACAATGCCAACAAAGATATCAATTGCAGTAGGGTCTCAATGGCAAATAATGGAAAGGAGAAGGGGAACTACTGTTGAACAACTTTGTTTCATGTTTTTGTTGCTCTATCGTTACCCCACTTTAAAATTTATGTATTTATTACATACATTTAACATATAAATGTAAGAATGTAACACTTGATGATTGGGGAGTGAGTCCAATTTGGAGAGCTAAAACTACTGTCATGTGACTCATGTTACAAGTGATCAGTATATTATTTTGCCGGTTTGCTTAGTTTATTTTATGCTAAACACGAGAGTAATTCACTCGTTAGGCAGATATATGGAATCCATGTGGATCTCAATCTGTATGTGTTTAATGCGTGCATTAATTAATCTTGTCCGTAACATAGAGTTTATCCTATAGTCTATAGTAAGAACATTATTATGTTTGACGTAACTATATTAGTTTTAACGTATAAGAGTTGTTAAACGCAGCACCAATTCGGCTAAACGCAGCACCAATTATTTGAGTACTTGCCCAAAATGCTCCTAACTTAAAAAAATCGTATAACATTAACGTAAAATCGTAATAACTCGTTTACGCGAACATAATAACATTAACATGCACGATTCATCCCGAATTACAACAATTAAAAACATCGAAATTTTTTAACAAACTTTGCCTATTGGAACAAAATTATAAAATACTTAAATATTTGAACACTATAAACATAATTAAAAAAAAAGAAAAAAAAATTTTCCGGACCGGGCCGGATCTGGTAAAGCGGCCAGTTGTGAATCGCCGGTGTGATACCGAGTTCACTAAATGGCCGGTGTGCAACCCGCCATTTAAATACAAGGAGTCGATCCGTTTGTTCCATGAGTTGTCGTGATGGATGCAACGTACAAGACGAATTTGTACGACATGCCTTTGGTGGAACTCATTGGCGTCTTACCTACTGGGCAAAACTATCACATAGCCTTCATTTTCCTATCCAACGAAAGGACTTCAAGTTACGTTTGGGGGCTTAAACAATTACGGGTGTTGTTTGCTGAATGTGGTGTATCACCGGGGTATTTGTTACCAAGCAGAGTTAGCGGAAATGAATGCGATTAAACTTGTCTTTCCGTAAGCGACACACCTCGTGTCGGAGACACATCTCAAAGGATGTCTGAGCTCACTTATCCAAGATGGTAGGTACTAAGTATCAACCCGTAATCAAATCCAGATGGGATCACATCGTGCATGCAGACACCGAGGAACTCTATGAGCAGGCTGTTGCAGAAATGGCGGAGGCATGGCATAGGCATCCAGGTTGCATAGCCTATGTACGGAACCAATGGTTGGATCCATACCGTGACCGATTTTTCCAGGCGTGGACAAAGAACATCCTACACTATTGAACTAACACGACCAACAGGTTATTCCTTCATTTATTCCACCGAGACTGCCACGGAGGATGAAATGAGATCGTATTTCGACAATTCAAATGCATCACAATCGTTCGTGGACGAGCCATTCGTAGCACAACGGGGAGGAAGGAAACCTAAAGCAATAGGGAAAAGGCTACCGAGTGGTTGGGAAACCCCGAATCAGTCTCAAAAGAATTCCGCCCCATGATAGCGGTTCGGGTTCTCTAGCAAATCGTAACATTCAAATATCAAAGTCAAATGCCACCCCAAACTCAATTCTGGATTAGAGGCCATAATGATGTCTAACTGCGGTTTTAGGGTCATAGCTCAATACCAATACGGTCAACAAGAGCGTTGGGCAGACGTCAGGCAAGACCTCATTGATGAGTTGCACTACAGCAAGCAGATGTATATCGACGAAATGACAGAAGCACGGGTAGATGAAATAAATATCCGTCTAAACTGGTTTCATGGCGCGTGTACACAACCATGGTATTTCACATTACCAGATATGGGGTGTCTTGTAGCAACAAGTATCAACGGGTCTTATGCGGTTATTCTCCGTTAGGGAGTATGAGTTACTTGCCATTGGAGTGTCGTTCTCAAATGGACTCACCGGCTCCGGACCCTCCATCAACAGCTCAAGAGTGGACAATGGCTCACATTGGTAACAATCACTGGATCAGGATCCACGTGGTAACAGAATGTCCAATTCCACCAATATGGTTGGCCTGGAGAGGTACTAGAGAGGCAAGAATAAGCCACTGGGAAGCACATTATGGCGTTTGCCTACGTCAATGGCATAGGTTCTAGTTTATGTTTTCAATGTTGTTGTATTTCGATTTTCATGTTCTGTAATTCAATGTCTGTTTTTAACAAACTTGCAAATCATTAAAAAAATAATTAAAAAAACATATAAAAAAATTATAAAATACCTAAATATTTAAACACTATATACATAATTAAAGAAAAAGAAAAAAAAATTTCCGGACCGGGCCGGATCTGGGCTGCAAAAGCAACCCAGATTGTGACCCGATTCACAAATAAATGCTTTTTGCGGCCAGATCCGCCAGTCCGGAAAATTTTTTTTTTTTTTTTAATTATGTATATAGTGTTCAAATATTTAGGTATTTTATAATTTTGTTCCAATAAGCAAAGTTTGTTAAAAAATTTCGATGTTTTTAATTGTTGTAATTCGGGATGAATCGTGCATGTTAATGTTATTGTGTTCGCGTAAACGAGTTATTACGATTTTACGTTAATGTTATACGATTTTTTTAAGTTAGGGGCATTTTGGCCAAGTACTCAAATAATTGGTGCTGCGTTTAGCCGAATTGGTGTTGCGTTTAACATTTATTATAAGTATATTAGATTCATGTGAAATTGAATGAAGACTAAACAGACTAAGGAGACATTAACAAGATAAACTCATAGTCATAGGCATGCATGCCGCATGTGTGAAAGTGGAACCAGACCATCTATGACTGATCAACTTTCTTTTCTCCAATCGAAACCATAATTCATTGTGTTCACCCACGAGTCATTCAAAACCTTTTAAAATACAAAAATAGGAATATCGGGTCTTTTTCTTTTGGGAATCATACCAATATGATGAGATCATGCATACAATTGTCGGGCGAGGATAAAGTGTGTTGGTAAATACGTTTACAAATATATTAAACTTAGAAAGCTACCATATAACCCCGGACAATCGGACATCCATATGGAATTAATTTCTTAAACAAAAAGAAGTATTATAGGTTGTTAAATGTTAGACAAAAAAACAACCCGGTATAATTGTAAGAATTAATTACTACTTCATCCGTTCAACATCAATGTTCCAATTTGTCATTTTTTACGTCCCGTAGAGAGGTTCCCATTTTCATTTTTGGCAAATCTTACTTCTATACCACTTAACTAATTAATACAATTAGAAAGGTTCCTATTTGACAATGTCATGTTAGCGTGATGTAGTCATTCGGTCGTTACACTTTCTTTGACCCTCCCCAAATTTTGATTCAAATAGAGACCCTCTAAGTTGCAACACGATATTAACACATGACTTGCTGAGTTATAACATGACATTAACACAGGTTTCTATAAGTTACAGTATTGTATTAAGTCAAGTCGAGTCTTCTTTTGTAACATTTGGTGCCAAAGGATTTTTTGTTAGAATTTTCCCCTTGGTTTTCTCTTTTTGCTCCTTTAAATTTAACAGCTAACACAGAAAAATAAAAAGAAATCTGAAAATTGAAGTGATGAGCATAAATCTGGTATGAAATGGGTCTGCTATGCAAAGGGTACTCTTTATTGGCTTTAAGGCCTGTCATGCACATGCTTGACGAGTCTTGAGACCTTTGTAAAGCACTCCTAAGGCAGTCCAGTGTAGCCTCACAAGAATTGTTGAATTGGCCCATATCATATACAAATTGTTGAATTGGCCCATATCATATAGTACACTTCAAAAACGAAAACACTTTGTGCTAAGAACAGAAGAAAATAAAATTATATTTTCAAAAGCATAATGCTCCTTGATCACCGTGCAAGCTTCTCATTTTGTTATATATATGTTGATTTTTTCTACAGGTCCGTTTCACATTATGCATGTATTAAGAACCAAAAATAAATGTTGTGTGGATTAAAATATCAGTTTAGAGATATGTTTCAGAATTTTTGAAAACTTCAAATGTTTCATAACTGTTCACCTGTATTTAAGAAACAACTCATGTTGCAAAGCCTAAAAGGAAGTTTTAGGTGGAACAAATTGTTTAAAAAGTAAGTATATTTCATTTCTATGTGTGTTATGAATAAATGCACATGGCTTAGTGGATGAGAAGGTTAATGCATACATGTGTTAGTGAATGAGAATGTTAATGCATACATGTATTAGTGGATAAGAGGAGTAATTAATGCATACATGGGTTAGTGGATGAGAGGAGTAATGCATACAAGTTAGTGGAGAAGTAATTGTCTCTTCATATATTATTAGTCCCTTTGTATGCTTTTTCTCTTGTATAAATACCTACCATGTACTTCCATATTGTTGGTCCAGATAACGGCAAAGTAAAAGACTAGAGGGGGGGTTGAATAGTATTTTAAAACTTTTGTCGATAAGCACAGTTTCTCAGATATCTGTGAATATATCTGATACTTAATTTCAGAGAGCGGAAGACTTCTAAGATAAGTGCACGTGTTCAGCAAGATAAGTGTAAGTACTTTGCAATGTAAGTAAAACAAGTAATAAACTGCAGAAAGTAAATAACACAAGTCTTTTTATAGTGGTATCTGAAGGTGGCGTAATCCTTCAACTAATCCACTTCGGTCTTTCTCAGACCTAGAATCCACTAAGATAAATGAGGTAACCTTATAGATATCTTTTCTTGATTCCTAAATGCACTAGGTTCCCAACCAAGTGTTCCCCCTGAGTTATTCCCCGGCTTTCACAAGTACTTCTCAGACTCGAAACCTTTTGAGCTATTCCTTAGCTTCCCAAGCTAAGTACTTCCTGTTTCAAGAACCTTGGAGTTATTCCTTAGTTTCCCAAACTAAGTACTTCCTGTACTCCACGCCGTATATGGTGTTGGTTTTAGGTTTGTTTGTCAGGTGAGCTTCTTTAATAACTTGTTCAGTTATTCAGATAGCTCTGTGAATCAAGTATACTTAATACACTTTTCAATGTATGGTATCTTGTTCTCTACTGACCCAAGTCTATGGTAAGTGTTCAAGAGAATGAAACTTAGATATGAAATCTTAGTTCAGCTCTTTCACAGATAACAATGCTCGTTAAGGATCAGGACACTTAGAACTTTTTTGCTACTTAGAATCAAGAGCTTTGGTCGCAACAGAAAGCTTGAAGGTAAGTAGTTTGCTTGAGAGCGCTTGTGTGAGTATTCAGTGTAAGTTCAGTGTTCTAAGGTGTGTGTTCTCAAGCAGTCTAAGTGTTGATATTTATAGATGAATTTGAGTGCCGTTTGAATAGTATCCGTAGTTTAAATCAAATTCAAACTATTGATATCCAATATATAATCTTTATGTGTTTGTCTTCTTCTTCAGAAGCTACCGTTTTTGTTCAGACATTTCTGTCTGCGCATTTAATGCACTGTACTATATTTTGTCCTGTAGTGCCAACGGAACTATGCATGGTATCAGAGATCTTTGTATAATCAGAGTTTTCTGAACCTTTGCATGTTCTTTTCCAGAGATCATCATAACTCCAGATACCACTTGTTTAAACAACTTGTTATAATATGTTTCTTTTTCAGAAGCATATTTTATGTCCAAGGTATTTGAGTGTAGATATCTGTGGGCACTTTCCTTGTCTCAGAAACCTTTTATGCTCAGATATCTTTTGCAACTAGTGTGTTTCGAAACACTTGTTTCTCCAAGATATCTGGACATAGGTATCTGAAAAACCCTTGTCTTCAGCAATCTTGTGCAGTCTTCAAATCTTCAAATTCGTTGAACTTTTCCTGCTGGATACCTTCTTCTTGGTCTTCATCAGAAAATAAAAATTACGTTTCGAGACCTAACATCATATACAAGATTTGCTAGACTATCATACTTAGTGAGTTTCCTCTTTTACAGTGTTCAAGTGAACTAAGAGTACTAATCACCTTTCTGAGCTAAGATAAGTCATTAGGTTGCTGATCAAAATCTAAACAGATATTCCTAACAAATTTCCCCCATTTTGATCAGTCAACGATGACTATCTGACCTATTACAAATCTAGACGAAGAAACAATCCACCACTTAATCATTTCTTATGATCTTTTAATTCATATAATTAAGTGCAGAAAGTAAACATCAACCAAATCACAAGGTGTGATCTTTGCTGACAAGTTATCTTTTATATAAAATGATATCTGAGAGTAAGTTCATCAAATATGATACAGAGAAAGCTTACAGATAACTTTTTTAAGATTTAACAGAAAGGATCAATCAGCAAAATCACATAAACTACTTAGTCAAATAGAACAACAGGAGTAACCAAGCTCCAAGTGAACATTCTAAATGACAAGTCTTCAAATCTTCAAAACGGCTCCATGGATCAATTTGCAAATTTCCTATCACCAAACCTTTTGATATCATCAGAGTAGTCATAGAGAAGAGTTATGATAATCATCTCTGTGTCTCTGGCAAATCCACAGACTTCCTTGTAGGTTTTGGTGGGATTTCTCTTGACAAAATGCTTGACCCACAGATACTTTCCCCACTTCCAGGCATGCTCGATTCTGATATATGATAGCTTGAAGTATTCATAAATGATCTTCAGATATCTGATGTCACCCTTGTATTGATCTTCAGTTAAGTAGAAGGACTCATAGGGTTCCACCGCAAGTCTTGCTCTTGTGCCTGTTCCAGTAAGGTTGGGAATTCTGTGCACATCATCTGGCTTTCCATAAGGACATTCATCAGAGAGGTCCTTCTTCATGGCTTCAGTTCTCTTGATTACTTCAAAATCCAATCGAGCTTTGATGTGGTTGGTGTTAATCAAGATTGGCTTATCTTTTCTCCATGCCATGAGCTGTTTATGGATTGGTTCTGGAAACCTTGAATTTACCAGTAAGTGCTTGAGTTCCAGAATCCAGTAGCCATTCTTCTGATTAATGCAGCTGTAGACAGAGGAACTGTTGTCATTCTTCACATACTCAATTTTGGCTTCTTCTGGCCTGAGTGGAAGTTGACTTTGTCTTTGTTCAACTCTCAGCCTGTTCCTTCTTTGTCTAGAATGCTCCTTTGGGGGATTGCTTGAAGAACCACCCTGGATAGACTTGGTATTTCCAGAAGGTGTATTAGCTGCTAAAGGCTTTGCAGCTGTGGGCTCAGTTAGGCTATCAATTTTCCTTTTTCTGTGAAGAGAAGCTTCATCTTCATCAGTCTCTTCATCATCATCAAGATTAATTCTTGTGAGACTTTTGCAGCCTTCTTCATTGCCCAGGGATTTGATTTGGCCATCTTCTTCTTCAGAACATTCATCAATCCCTCTTACTTGTCTTCTCCTTGGAGCCTTGGTACTCCTTGGAGGTCTTTTTGCCATGGCCCTTGTTACCATTGTAGTTTCTTCATTGTCATTGGAAGTAGCTACTATTTGCAAAGCAGCTTGATTTGATGAGGGCTGGGAAGTTTTCTTGTTTCCTCTTCCTTTCTGAGCGCCAGCTCTAGATTTCTTCTTTCCTCTCCCCTGATCAGATCCAAATTTTTCCCCCTTAGTCATTGTTGACTGACTAAGTACCACAAAAGAATCTGAGAGAGACTCAAAATTCTTTTGCAAGTAGTTGTAGCGTGACCAACTTCAAGTTCACCTTGAGCTCGATTTTGTTTGATAAGTCCCTTTTCCTTATCGTGAGCTCGCAATGGGCCTAGTATGGCATCTGCTTTTCCAGCAGTGTAACTTGCCTCATGAAAAGCTTTTTCAGCTAATGAAACATCATCGTCCCTTACCATTCCCAGATCCTTCTGAGCAATGATCATACTGGTTGTTCTCTGAGTGATAAGCTCAGTGAATTTCTGCACATCTGAACGGACGGAGGCAATTACTTCTTTGTTTTGTGAAGACATCTCCCTTTTAAGATGTGCCAAAACTTGATATCTATTCATATATTCATGGGAGTGGACATTTGGCAGTTTGTTGAAAACTTCAGGAGCAATTAGTTTCCTTTTCAGATGAAAAACCGCTAAGTGTTCATTGCGGTGTTCTGCCAAAGTCTTGTCTTCTTCATCATCTGAGTCCTCAGCCCAGTGATCTTCATCCTCTTGGACATTTTCAAGATTTTCCAGTCCAGCAACCATCTCAGAGATGGGCTTCTTTCCTTTCTGAGAGGAGGATGGTATGTCCTTTGCTGATGATGCAACCTTAGCATCATGCTTTTCTTTAGATACTTCTTCAGTATCTAGCTCCTTAGCAATTGCATTTACAGCATCCTGGAGCTCTTTAACCTCAGAGTAAGCTACTGTCTCTTGTAAGTATTGATCTTGTAGTTGATTGAGCTTATCTCTGGATTTAACTAGCTCTTCTTCAAGTTGAAGATGGAGCTGTTGCTCTTCTTCCAATAGTTGATTGAGTTGAGCAGTTCTAGTTTGAGTATATAATATCTTCTGAGTTGTTTCCTCAGAGTGCTCAACTACTTGTTCAGTAGTGTCTTTTTGTTGTTGGGAAGATGGATGGGTAGATTTCTGAGGTGATGGAGGAGGGGATTGCTGTGATGTCCTCTCAGTGAGCTTTTCAGCAGCTGAGGCATTGTTTCCTTGTGGAATTCCTCCCGTCCCTGGTGCAGGGGCATCATCATCATCCTTTTTATCATCCCCATCCTTGTGATGGTCAGAAGGAAAATCTTCATAGTCATTTTCGTCAATTTCCTTCTCTTCTTCATCTTCAGAGACCAGATTGATCACTTCTGGAATAGTGATCATTTGCCCATTAACCTCTTCTTGTTCAGAAGGAATAAATTGCAGTGTCTGGGGCAGGACTGGCTTGAATGCCATCTGGAATCTGGTCTGACCATCTGCCTGTTTGAAGGCTTGCACCAATTTGTGTGCCACTTCCTTGGAAAAATCTGTTAGGAATATCTGTTAGTATTTTGATCACTCATCACATGTTCTTATCTTAGCCAGAAAGGTGATTAAGTACTCTTGGTTCACTTGAACATTGTAAAAGAGGAAATCACTGAGTATGATTAGTCTAGTAAATCTTGTAATAGGATTATAGGTCTCTGAGTGTAATTTTTATTTCAAGAAGACCATGAAGATCAATCCTAGCAATGGAGCTTTTCTGAAGATTAGAAGACTAAAGATTGCACAAGGTTTATGAAGACACAAAGGTTTAGTCTAACTCAGAAAGACTATGTCCTTAATCCTTTCTTAAGTATATTAACTTACTTTCGAAATATGATTCTGAACATATGACATCATGAGTATGGAGCATGCAAGCCATCAGAAAGGCTCATGTATCCGTTGAGACTAAAGGACAATGAACGATTATGCATTAAATGCATCGGCAGAAATGCTGCAAAAAGCAAGTCCTCTCTGAAACAAGAGATAGTGACTTCTGAGTACATAGTTCAAGATATAAACGGATATAATTTGATAGAGAGCACAACGGATACAATTCAAACGCCTCTCAAATTTATCTATATATATCACACACTTAGATGCTTGAAGTACATAACTTAGAACGCTCTATCTTGCAAACTTACCATCAAGCAAAGTATTCTCTCAAGCACTCTACTATCCTTTCTGAAAGCTTTCTGTTGCTTGAAGAATAACTAGTAGTTCTAAGTTGTCCTGAACCTTAACAAGAGATTGTTATTCGTGAAAGAGTTGAACTATCAGATACCCTTTCTGAAGCTCATCCTCCAGAACGGACATCAATTACTTGGGTCAGTAAAGAGAAAACTGCCATCCACTGAACAAGTGTATTAAGTAGTCTCGTTCTATTTGGCGCTCTGTAAACATAACTGAAAAGTTATACGAGAAGCCTTTCTGACAAAACCTTATAACCAACACCATCAAGGCGTGGAGTAGAGGAAGTACTTGATTTGGAAAATCAGGGAATAACTCCAAGGTTATCTGAGTAGAGGAAGTACTTAGCTCTAGGAGCTGGGGAATAACTCAGGAGGAACATTTGGTTGGGAACCATTTGTTTAGGAATCTTAGAATAGGATTATTGTAAGGTGAACTCAATTATCTGTTCTAGTGAATTCTAGGTCTCAGAAAGACCGAAGTGGATTAGTTGGAGGATTACGCCACCTCCAGATACCACTATACTTGCTGTGTTATTTACCTTTCTGTATTTACATTTTAGCAAAGCACACACACACATACTTATTGTTTCTGCACTTACCTATCTTAAAGTCTTCCGCGCTCTGAATTGAAGTATCAGAAACCCCCAGGTTTCGGAGAAACTGTGTTTATCAACAAAAGTTTTAAAAGACTATTCACCCCCCCTAGTCTTTTACTTTGCCGTTATCTGGACCAACAAGTGGTATCAGAGCAGGAGGTTCACAAGCCTTCTGCACTGAACCTAGATCCCCAGATAGGTGAAGAAACTTTGTCCCTCTCTGAGGACTATATAATTTGTGTGTTAAGTGTGCAGGTATGTTTCTGAGTGATGCGCCCATTCTGAAACCAGAAAACTACGAGAAATGGAAGAACAACATGATGCTCCATCTGGAAGCCATTAGTGATGAGATGATCTATGTCATCAATGAAGGGCCTACCAAAATCAGACAACTCAAACAAGTTACTGAGGTGTCTGATGGAAGAAAAGCCTCAGACAAGGAAGATGGAAGCGAGGATATGGCTGCTAGTGATAGTGGTCATGTTGCTCGTGGAAGCATTATGTATGAAGACAAGCCAAGAGAGCTCTGGACATCTGAAGATGCCAAGAGACACAGATTGGATGGTCAAGCTCGTAATATAATCATCAGATCGACACCTGAGCACATACAGTGTAAACTGTGGGGTGCTAAAATGGCGAAAGTTGCCTGGCAATTGATTGAAGAAATCTGTGTCGGAACTGAGAAAACCAAAGAAAACAAGTTCGAAGTTCTTAAATTGAAGTTCCAAAACTTCAAAGAAGGTCCCACTGAAACTCTGGAAGAACTTAATTTCAGATTCACTACTCTTATGAGTGATATGGCTGCACTTGGTGAAAGCAATAGATACTCCCAGTCAGAAAAGATTAAGACTATTGTCAGAAGTCTCAATCACAACTGGGAACACACTAAGTTCTTTTATTTTACTCCAGTAGAGCTCTTCTCTCATCTTGCTACTGTAGACTATGAGACAACTCAGAGAGAACAAACAGCTGAAAAGTTGCAAAGTGTTGCTCTAGTTTCTCAAGGTACTTCTGAAAAGAAGGATACCAAAGAAGCATCTGAAGAAAATGCTCTTGCAGTAAGACACATGAAGAAATTTGTGAGTCAAGAGATTGAGAGAAGAACAGCTAAAGAAAAGCTGAAAAAGCATCTTGGCCCAAACTATCATCAGTACAACAACATACAAATGAACAACTCTCTGAACACCCCCATTCAAAAAGGTGTTAGTACTGAAGCCGCAGAAATAGGAAATGACATCTGTTTCTATTGTCAAAAGCCTGGTCACTTCAAGAGAGATTGTCCTGCTTTAAACAAGCACAAGACAGGTGACAAGAAGGACAGAAGAAATTTCAAATGAAATCAAAGGGCCTTACTGACTGAAGAAAGGAAGAAGATTCAAATTCAACTTGATGCTCTAGACATCGAGACAGATTCTGAAGATGGAGATTCAGATGACTCAAACCTACCATCACCAGAATTGTGTGGAATCACCCACGATGTAATCGACTTCGGTCTTAAGAAGAATTAAATGTGTGGAGTTGCTGAGATTGCTGGTCCAGACATCTCCAACATTGAAATGTGTCTTATGGCTGATGAGGTAACTAAAAATTCACAATTTCTGTACTATGAAAGTGATGATGGAATTGAGGATCTGGAGTTGGTCAAAAGTGAATTGGATCGTTATGAGAAAGAATTTCTGGAAGCACAATCCAAAACCAGAATTCTATAGGAAAGCAAAGAAATTCTTGAAAAAGAGGTTTCTGAGCTAACCAAGGTATCTGAGAACAAGAACGCTGAAATAGCCTTTCTGAAAGCTCAGATATCTGAGAATGAAAATTCTCACAAACTAGCCTTGGATGAACTTAATAAGAAAATGATGAAGCTGCTTTCTAAGAATGAAGAACTCAGAAAGAAAGAGTTATCCTTCCAATCTTATGAAAAAGCTAGCTAGTGACACTCTCACTGAGGTTCAATCCTATCTGAGAGATCCCTCTGAGAAAGGTGGACTTGAACTTGATGAACAATTGAGTAATTCATCTCCTCTGAAGAAGAGTGATGAAAGGTTGACCTTTGTAAAAAAGTCAACAGAATGGTTCTTCAACCACCTATAGCATTGGTCAGAAAGCTAGGGTAGTTGACAAAGGAAAAGGAGTAGCAACTCAGCCTTTGAAAGAACAACAAGTTCACAAGAAACATGTGGATAAGGTTTCTGAAAAGAAACATAACCTCAGACATGCAACCATCCACATTGCTATATTACTAGAAAAGAAAGAATTGCTGGAATAGGCAAATTCTCAACTGTACCATTTTATGAAAATAAAGATGGTGCAGGAACTAGTAAGGCTTCTGAAGAGCGCATTCAGAAAGCCAAAGGTGTTCGAAATGGCATTGGCTATCGTGCTATTGGAAAAGTTCTTCTACAACAATATAAGGAAGGACAAGAACAATGGCGCAAGGCTGATATTGCACGTAGCAATAGACAGAAGTGGAAGAAATCTCAAGCCACTGAAAAATTGAATGCCAGAGCTAGAAAGGCTAAGTTTGCTGAAAAGCAACCCCAGAAACCCAGGGTCCAGAAAGCACCAAAAGGAACACCTAGAAACACCCCAAGAAGGAAGATTGAGATCAAAATTACTGACTTTATTGCATCTCCTTCTGATCAAGTTAGACAAAAACAAACTCCCAAGAAATTCACTACAATGTGGATTCCTACTGGAAGAATGTTTAGTCTAAATGGTTCTATCTCTGAAGCAAGAACCTAACTCATGTTTCCTGTTTTGTGCAGAACGCCTCTTGGACTAAGGCTCAAAGGCTATTTGATAGTGGATGCAGAAAGCACATGACAGGAGACAAAGCAAATCTGGTCAACTACAAAGCTTGCAACAATGGACCAGACATCAGATTTGCTGGAGGAGAATTAAATCCCTCTTTGGGATTTGGCAACGTCAAGTTAGGATCATTAACAATCACTGATGTATTACCTGTTAAGGGTTTGAAATATAATCTATTTAGCATGAGCCAGTTTGCAGACAAGGGATTTACTGTGAAATTCAAAGCAAAGTATTGCAAACTTATTGACAATGAGTCAAAGCAGACAGTCTTGGTTGCTCGGCGGAAAGGAAGTCTTTATGTTGCCGATTGGGCATCTGCCACAACTGAAGAATGTCTCATGGTGAGTCAATCAGGTCACATAGAAGAGCACTGGTTATGGCACAAAAGAATGAGTCACTTGAATTTCAAAACTCTGAACAAACTTGCCAAGAAAGAGTTAGTGGTTGGCCTTCCGAAAACATCTTTCAGAAAGGATGGTATCTGGAAACAATCCAAAATCTCTTTCAAGTCCAAAACCAGACACTCTAGTGTTAGACCACTACAACTATTACACATGGATCTTTTTGAATCATCTGTAACTAGTTATGCAGGAAAGAAGTATGGTCTTGTTGTTGTAGATGACTTCTCAAGATTCACTTGGGTTGTCTTTCTGAAGCACAAATCTGATGCAAGGATGGAGATACCAAACTTGCTGAATAAGCTTGAAGTCATGAAAAATGACAAGGTATCTGCAATCAGAACAGACCATGGTAATCGAGTTTGTCAACCAAGACATAAAGGAATTTTGTACCAAAGAAGGTATACAACACCAACTTTCCTCTCAGAAGAACACCACAACAAAATGGTGTTGCAGAAAGGAAAAATAGAACACTTAAAGAAGCAGCAAGGACAATGCTAGCTGACTCTGAGATAAGTGAAGTTTATTGGGTTGAAGCTGTAAACACAGCATGCTACACTCAGAACAGATGTTTGATAAACAAACACCATGACAAGACCCTATATGAACTCTTGGTTGGTAGACCCGCTAATATCAAACATCTAAAAGTATTTGGTTGTAGATGTTTTGTTCTTAACAATGGAAAAGAGTATCTAAGAACATTTCAACCAAAGGCAGATGAAGGAGTGTTTCTTGGTTATTCTATGAATAGCAAAGCATACAGAGTTTACAACAAGAGAACAAAGAAGATTGAAGAATCAGTTCATGTTGTATTCTATGAAGGAAGCAAGAAAACACCCCTTGCTGATGAACTCTCAGAAAAGTTCAAGGAACTAATGATAAAGGATTCTGAAGAGGAACCTTCAGAAAGGAAAAACATCATTATGGAAAGGGAGGATGACTCTGACGAAGAAAAGCATGAAATGCCTAGTAACAACCAGATGATTCTCAGACATGATGAAGAATTTCCTATGAGAATTCCAGAAATGGAAACTGAAGATGTTCATCAGAGAGCTAACTCTGGAAATGACCTCTCTGACATGCATGTCCCAGAAAGCTCTCACACTGAGCAAGTGTCAGACATTCACCGCCCTTCTGAGGTGCAAAATGTCACAGATACTGAAGAAGTATCAAGTCATAATCATAGTGATTCACATTCAGATCACATAGATGTTGACCCTACTAGCCCTAAACCCATGATGAGATGGATCAAGGATCATCCTGCAAAAGATGTGATTGGACCAATCAATCAAGGTGTTAGGACTAGGAGAGCAATAGCTGAAAATGCTAATTCTCTCTTTGGATGTTTGATCTCAAACATTGAACCAAAAACTATAGAAGAAGCATTAAGAGACCAAGACCGGATCTCTGCAATGCAAGAAGAGTTGGATCAGTTTGAAAGAAACAAATTCTGGAAACTAGTTCCATTTGTAGAAGGAATATCTGTGATTGGAACTAAGTGGGTTTTCAGAAACAAGATGAATGAATCTGGTGAAATAACCAGAGACAAAGCAAGATTGGTTGCCAAGTGATTCACCCAGACTGAAGGTTTATATTTTGATGAGTCATATGCACCAGTTGCCAGATTGGATGCAATAAGACTCTTTCTGGCCTTTGCAGCTCATAAAGATTTTAAAGTTTATCAGATGGATGTCAAAAGTGCATTCTTGAATGGTGAACTTTCTGAGGAAGTCTATGTTGAGCAACCACCTGACTTTGAAGTTTCCTCAGAAAGTAGAATGGTCTATAAGCTACAGAAAGCTCTTTACGGACTGAAACAGGCTCCAAGAGCATGGTATGACACTTTGGCCAAATACCTTCTGGAAAGTGGTTTCAAGTGAAGTGGATAAAACTTTGTTTACTTTAAATCATGATGGAAAACTACTCTTAGTTCAAGTATATGTTGATGACATTATATTTGGATCTAAGGACAAGCAACTTTGTGATGACTTTGCAAATCTCATGAAAGTAAATTTGAGATGAGCATGATGGGAGAATTGAACTATTTCCTAGGATTGCAAGTCAAGCAACTCATTGATGGAATATTCATTAGTCAGGCAAAGTAGGCAAAAGACATGCTCACAAAGTTCAATCTTAAGCCTTTGGAAAAGAATGCTAAGATACCTATGAGCATAGGAACCAAGATGACCTATACTGAATCAGATAAAAGTGTTGATGAACACAAGTATAGGAAATTGATAGGTTCACTACTTTACCTTCATCGCAAGCGACTGATATTCAATATGCAGTTGGAGTGTGTGCTAGATTTCAAACAAATCCAATGCAATCACACTACAACACTGCTATGAAAGTATTAAAGTATGTGAAAGGTACAGTAGATGTAGGGTTGTGGTATCCTAAAGAAAGTGGATTGAGTTTGGCTGGTTACTCAGATGTTGATTATGCTGGATCAATGCTTGATAGGAAAAGTACCTCAGGAACTTGTCAGATTCTGGGAACTAGACTTATCTCATGGTTTAGCAAGAAACAAAACTCAATTGCAACTTCTACCACAGAGGCTGAATATATTGCTGCTGGTTGTTGTGCAACACAAATTCTGTGGATTCAACAACAACTCAGAGACTATGGACTCAATGAAGAGAAAACTCCCATTTTCTATGATAACACAAGTGCTATTGCAATCACACAGAACCCCAAGTTCCATTCCAGAACAAAGCACATTGATGTCAGACACCACTTCATCAGAGACCATGTTGAGAAAGGCAATATAGAGATACTCAAGATTGGCACAGAAGACCAACTTGCAGATATCTTCACTAAGCCCTTACAAGAAAGCCGGTTCTTGACTTTGAGACACAATCTTGGATTAATGGAGTTATCTAAGGACTGAAAAATTGTCCTGAATCTCTAAAGTCTGAATAAGCAGTAGGTCTCTGAGAACAGGTTCTCAGAAAGCCAAGTTGATAAGAAGTGATGCAAAGGTTTCTGAGTAGCAACACTCAGAAAGGCAAAACATTTCGAACGGTATCCGTAAAGGCAAAGGTTGGTACACACTTAATAAGTAAATAAGACTAGAACTTACTTACTGAGAGTGGGTCAAATACATTCAAACAACTGAAGCTTCTGACACTTGAATTCAGAAAGCTATTTAGTCATAAAGAGAAATGGACACACAAAGCCCAAAAGGTATAAGTTCTGAAAGTCAAATATGTGCAATGTCTTGTATTTTTACCATTTTGATGATAAACAATATATAGATAAGGACTTGACACTCAGAATGATAAGATCAAACGATTAAGTACTCCTACTCTTTACTAAAGTGACACAATGAATGTAGCATATTAAAAATCCATCAAGTCGGCACATTACCATTTGTTGATTGATATCATTACAAGATATTCAATATAAGCCCTTGATGAATAAACGTTTGATCTCAACGATTGAGATTAAAACAAAGCAAGTAATGTATGTTGATAAATGCAGACATGGCCCACTACGCATTTAATGAAGTACAAAGGACGTACCACGCCTATGCACATGCAAAGACACGCATTCATATTCAGCTATATGTATGTTGTATCTATGTACATTTTGTCTGCTATATATATAGGATTTGGGCAAAAGTCAAACACTTTTACCAATTCCGAAATTTCAAACTTGCATCAAAACAGCAAAATCTCTCAAGATTTCTACAAAACCCCTCTGCAAAACTCAACTTCTTGTGCTTAGTCTTCTGAAAAGACAGACTAATCTCGATTAATTGTGCAAAATTCATCTGAAAAACACTCACTCAAAACTCTATATAAGAGATGGCACCCAAGAAGATGACCACCAAGAACCCTAAGGTTGTATCATCTGCTCCTGCTGAAAAGCAAGGAGGAAAGGAACTTAAGGTGTTGAATAAACGCCTTCTGGGAAAGTTTACCCCATCGGACTGGAACCCTAACCACAAAATGAATTGGGGAGCTTTTCTAGTAAAGAGGTATGTACCAGCAGTTATACCCTCAAGACCAGAAAGGAAACTGACATTGGGGATGCTGAAAAATTCCCATATCTACAAGCTTCTATCTGCTGCACCCAACGGACTATCCACACTGGATGTACTGGAGTTCTATAACAACTCCAAAATCTTCACAAAAGTTGTGAATGATGAAGAAGAAAAATACATGCAAACTGAAGTCCAAGGACAAGAAATTGTTCTAGACTGCAAGACTTTCTGCAAGATTTTACGATTGAAAAATCGAGAAACATTTGAAGACATCAACATCAAGGACGCTTCCATGATTCAAGGCGTCAAAGAGCTATTTGAAGCAATCCAGTTAGAAAATGCAAAAGGTTGTCCAGGAGACATTGTTCTGAAGGCCATCAGAACTAGTCATCTCCAGAAACACTGGAGTACTTTAGCTCTTATTCTGGTCCGTTGCTTTGATGGCAACAAAGGTGGAGTAGACCAGATAAGCACGGAGAGATGGATGATGATGCATCTTCTGAACAAGAAGCATGAAGGGCAGGAAACCCACTTCATTTGGGGGAAGTACGCCTTCAACAAATTCCTTGGACATATTGAGGAATTTGAGCCTAAAATCATCAATGGCATTGCTGAGCCAAAGGCCAATATGCACTTTGGTCTCAGAATTTGTTACATTCTGGAAATAATGGAAATCACTCTCAGAGAGAGGCAAGAAATCCCAGTCACCAACTCCCTTTTCAGACACGCTTTTGAAGAAAAGGAGAAACTTGTTCTTGAAACGCATCGTAAAGGCGTAAGAGGAGGTCAATGAGCAAGCTCAAGCTAAACCTCCAAAGCCAAGAGAAAGAGGACTCATAGCAAAAGAGACTCCAAGCCCTAAGCATAAGAGGCGAACCTTCGGAGACAAGGTCTCGAAGATGTTGACGCCGTAAAAGCAACTCCAGAATGCCCCATGAATCTGAACTGAATGCTCGTAACTCTCCACAGATGATAGAAATATCATAGATGGGTCTGCACCAACACAGAATAGTGATTCTGAGGATGCTGAAGTACTTGCAAAAGTACTCAAAAGATTCAAGTATGAGACCCATGGAGGAGCATCAAGCTCAGCTCTTCAGAAAGACAAGAGCCCTTCTGCCCATCAGGAAGAAGAAGGTCTGGGTGAGGAAGATAGAATGATGGAAGATGTTGCCATTTCTTCCACATTCATAATGCCAGCACTTAATATTGCTGAAGAAAACCCTGTTCTTGAACAGGTTCCTCAACCTTCTGAGAGAGCTCAACTCTCAGAAAGGGATCAAACTGAGATGGAGACTCAGAATGATACTACAGAGGATAACAATAATGAGCACAGAGAGACTGTGGAATCACCACAAGTCCAAGAGATCAATGATCAGCCTGACTCTATTCAGGTAACAAAGATAGTTTGTATATAACATGTCAACATAAATGAATGTTAACTTGTTACTCATAAGCTGTATTTGTTACAGGCCAACTTGGAGACACACTTTCAGGGGGAAGAAAACCTGTCCACCCCCTTGAATCAAGAAGAGGTTCCTCCAACCTCAGAACATCAAGAAGAGCATGTCCCACAGGTAGTAAAGTTATCTCTGAACAAGAAATAACTAAAAATGCCCTTATATTATGTTCTAATATTCTTAATGTCTCTTTTTAGGCTCCAACTGAGGAAGTAGTGGTGGTGGAACCAACACCCCAAAACCTAGAGATTCCAGAGGCTGAAAAGCTTCGAGGAAGTATTCTTGAGCCTTCACGAGAAGGTAAGTAATCAGTAATAGTCTTCTTCAAGAATGCTCAGGAAAAACCACTACTAAATCTTTTATGTTTGTTCTTACAGGCTCAGTCAGAAGAACAATTGGATGGAGAAACAGTTGTGTTATCTCCTCCAAAGGAAACTAAAACTGCTGAACAAGCAGTATCTGCAGAAAAGGTTCCAGAAACCCCCAAGGTTTCTGAGAAAGATGCCGCTGAGCTTCCTCACTTGGAAGTAAGTGAAGTCTCAGAAAGCATTTTTCCACTTATCTTTTCTGTTAACAGTTTCTAAACATATTTGATTTTAATTCTCAGGTTCTAGCAGAAAGAAAGGTTGATGAGGATCAGACTTCTCCTCACAACAAGGTATCTGAGGCCTCTGTGCCCAAGCAAGCAGAAGTACAGGATAATGAGCCTAGTGTTTCTACACAGGTATGCTCAGAAAGCCTTCTTTCGCTTACAGATACTAACTCAAGTAGTTTGAGCAAAACTAACTTGAACACTTTCTTTCAGGCTCAAAGTCTAGTGCCAGTTGATTTACTCAAGACCTTCCAGAAGCACACCTTAAAGAAACATCTCAAGTGCTTCAGACAATGGCAGAAACTCAGAAAGGCTGACCTTTCTGAATTAGCCAGAGTAATCGACGTCCCAGAGAAGAGAGCAATCGCCTTCAATCTGGAAGATTATATCCATGCATTGTTCCCAACAGAGCCCTACACATTTGCCACTCTGATGCATGAAGACTTCATTCATGAAGTAGCACAAAGACTTTTGGCAGATTTCAAGTCTGCGGATGCTCAAACCCAAGAGCAGATGGTTACCCATCCTGCCTTGCCCAGCAAGCTCACAACCTACCCAACTGAACAAGAAGAAGTTAATGGGAGGATGATTACATTCCCAAATGTGATCAACCTGGTTTCAGAAGATGACGAGGAGATGGACGAAAATGATTATCAAGAACCTCCTTCTGAGCATCCAAACCAAGAAGCAAAGAAAAAGGATGATGATGATGATCAAAATGATGATCCCCAACCTGGACAAGGCGGGATTTAGAAAGCTAGCAAAGGAAGTGGAGAAAAGGCTACTCCCTCAAATGCTCAGAAAGCTCCATCATCATCACCTCCCAAGTCTCATCAAGATACCTAACAGGCTGAACACAATGATGCCTTAGAAGAAATTTCAGCCGCTGAGTTTAGAATTGAACAACTCAGAAAGGTATTGGAAGAAGAGAGGAGAATCAACATTGAGACTCAAGCTCTTGTTGATGACAAGGAAGCCAAAATCAAGAAGCTCGAAGAAGCTAATGCCAAAGAATTGGCACTCCTAGATGAGCAAAGAAATTTGAAAAATGCCATTGTTGTCACAGCTGCTGAGATAGATGCCATGGATGACAATGATGATGAAGGGCATGATGTCGACATCGCATCGAAAGACCTTCTACATCTTCTCGTATACAAGACACTTGATGGAAAGCGAAGAAGATTGTCAATCGCAAACAATACAAGAAAAGGATTATGATAGTGATGTAAACCCACAACTAGATTATCAAGGTAAGATGAGAGACTTGTCACTCGACAAAAGAGCCCTACTTGCTCATATATTCTCTCGCACCGAGTAGTTCAAGAAGTGAAGAGCACTGCAAGAAACAAAGTGTCTTTTAGAGCTCGAAAGACACTAGTTGCCCAAGACACGAAGTGCTAAAATCCGTCCGGAAGAGATGAAGCCATTGGTCACGCTTTACTCAACAGAGTAACCAAAGATAGCTCTCTCTCGAAAGATCTAGGGTTGTTCGGGGATGAGGATTGTAACAATGCTAATGCAAATCGAATGAAGCCAAATGATGTCATCCGCAAGCCAACGCCATCCTAAGGCCGCTTGAAGAGCTCAATGAAAAGGAGCAGAACCGGTTGGAGCGAATAACGAGCTGAAGAAGGAACTTCAAGAATTTGTCAGGGTGCACAACAATCTCCAGAAAAACTTTGAAACTCTCTCTGAAGCTTATGCTATCATGAGTCAGTCATTCATGACTAAGGGGGAAGAAGAGATGCCTCAGAAAGGCAGAGGAAGAAAAAGAAAACAATCAAATCCTCCCTCCTCAAGTCAACTTGTCATTAAGGACACCACTGGAGACACCCTTGCAGAAGAAGTTGTTCCATATCAACCATCCAGAAGGCTGAGAAGTATGATAACTAGGGGAACCAAGTCCCTTAGAATCTCAGAAGAGAAGAACACTTCTGAAGAAGAAGAAAAGGAAGAAGGAGAAGTAAGAGGCCAAGAAAGCTGCAAGTCTCCAATTTTGGACTTCAATGATGATGAGGATGATTCTGATGAACATCCACTTCACAAGAAAAGGAGACAAGCAACTACTTCACAACCTCCTCTGGCAGCAAAGCCCTTAGCAGCCAGAACTCCTTCTGGAAATACCAAGTCTATACAAGGAACATCCACCAAAGACAAATAAGGGTGAAGAAAGGGTTAGAGGATCTCCTGACAGAAGGCCACCAAACAGAAAAGCAAGAAGGGATTTCCAGTTTGGCAGAGTAAACATTGAAACACATCAAGAAAGGCCGACTGATGCCCACATTGAGTATATGAAGACCAATAATGAAGAATCTTCATATAGGTGCATTCTGAACAAGAGAGGGTATTGAATTCTGGAACTACAACATCTACTTGTCAATGATAAGTTTCCAACTCCCATCCTCAACCAGATCCTGAAATGGAGAGAAGCAAGCCAGAATTGCTAAAACCTGAGCACCTTCATGCCTGGCTAAACTTTGAAGTAGAAAAGAGGAATGAAGCCAGAAAGATGGACCTTTCTTTTGCCTGTCCTTACCCAAAACCTGATGATGTACACAAGGTAAGAAAACTGGATGGTAGCTACAGCAGGAAGAACAAACTAGGTATTTCAACCTATGAATCATTCTATATGACATTGGATGAATACCTAGATGATATACATTATCTGGAAGAAATATACGTATTTCAACCTGTCTCAGCTGCAAGTAGACCATGCCTGGGTCTGGGGAAAGTACTTCTGGGTCAAACATTTTCTGCGGAAGAATCACAAGCTTGGCCAGAGTTACCATGAAATATGTGACTTATCCAGAAAGACAGAGCTCTCTGTCAGAAGGATTCTTTATGACTACGTCCAAGAATGCAGAAAAGTGGATGATCATGTCAACTGATCCAGAAAGGGTGCTGAAGAACTTGAGGTATCTGAACCCAAGTTGCATTTCTGAAGACTTGAAGACTAGTAACATTAGAATACTCTTTTGGAGCTTGGACTCTCCTTTGTTCTAATTTACTTAGTATGTTTTGTTACTTTTTGTAATCTTGCTGATTGTTTCTAAAATTCTCTATATGTAAAAGTTGCATCTCTTCAGAACTGTACTATCTGAAGATCATACTCTCAGATACTTTTTAATAGATGACAACTTATCAGCAAAGATCACTTCTTGTGATTTGGTTGATGTTTACTTTCTGCACTTAATTCAACTAAAATTGAATATCATTTGAAATGATTAAGTGGCGGATTGTTTTCTCTTCCAGGATTACAATTTTGTAATAGGACTTAAAAGATAGTCATGGATGACTGATCAAAAAGGGGGAAATTTGTTAGGAATATCTGTTAGTATTTTGATCACTCATCACATGTTCTTATCTTAGCCAGAAAGGTGATTAAGTACTCTTGGTTCACTTGAACATTGTAAAAGAGGAAATCACTGAGTATGATTAGTCTAGTAAATCTTGTAATAGGATTATAGGTCTCTGAGTGTAATTTTTATTTCAAGAAGACCATGAAGATCAATCCTAGCAATGGAGCTTTTCTGAAGATTAGAAGACTAAAGATTGCACAAGGTTTATGAAGACACAAAGGTTTAGTCTAACTCAGAAAGACTATGTCCTTAATCCTTTCTTAAGTATATTAACTTACTTTCAAAATATGATTCTGAACATATGACATCATGAGTATGGAGCATGCAAGCCATCAGAAAGGCTCATGTATCCGTTGAGACTAAAGGACAATGAACAGTACTATGCATTAAATGCATCGGCAGAAATGCTGCAAAAAGCAAGTCCTCTCTAAAACAAGAGATAGTGACTTCTGAGGACATAGTTCAAGATATAAACGGATATAATTTGATAGAGAGCACAACGGATACAATTCAAACGCCTCTCAAATTTATCTATATATATATCACACACTTAGATGCTTGAAGTACATACCTTAGAACGCTCTATCTTGCAAACTTACCATCAAGCAAAGTATTCTCTCAAGCACTCTACTATCCTTTCTGAAAGCTTTCTGTTGCTTGAAGAATAACTAGTAGTTCTAAGTTGTCCTGAACCTTAACAAGAGATTGTTATTCGTGAAAGAGTTGAACTATCAGATACCCTTTCTGAAGCTCATTCTCCAGAACGGACATCAATTACTTGGGTCAAGAAGAGCATCGCCATCCAGAACAAGTGTATTAAGTAGTCTCGTTTGGCTCTCTGTAAACATAATCAAAAGTTATACGAGAAGCCTTCGACAAAACCTTATAACCAACACCATCAAGGCGTGAGTAGAGGAAGTTCTTGATTTGGGAAATCGGGAATAACTCCAAGGTTATCTCGAGTAGAGGAAGTACTTAGCTCAGGAGTCAGGAATAACTCAGGAGGAACATTTGGTTGGGAACCATTTGTTTAGGAATCTTAGAATAGGATTATTGTAAGGTGAACTCAATTATCTGTTCTAGTGAATTCTAGGTCTCAGAAAGACCGAAGTGGATTAGTTGGAGGATTACGCCACCTCCAGATACCACTATACTTGCTGTGTTATTTACCTTCAGATTTACATTTCAAAGAAGCACACACACACATACTTATTGTTTCGCACTTACCTATCTTAAAGTCTTCCGCCTCGAATTTAAGTATCGAAACCCCTGTTTCTCGAGAAACTGTGTTTATCGACAAAAGTTTTAAAAGACTATTCACCCCCCCCCCCCCTAGTCTTTTACTTTGCCGTTATCTGGACCAACAAAATCCTTACGCATTAAGGTCGCAACTTGATATTGTTCAGTAGGGAACATTGCGTGGATATAGTTTTCCAGATCAAGAGCTCGTGCTCGTCGTGTTGGTTGATCTGTGACTCTCAGTATTTCAGAGAGATCTGAGCACCTTAACCTTTGCCATTTCTTGAAGCATTGAATATGCTTTGGCAAGGTATGAGTCTTGAAGAAGGGAAGAAGGTTTTCATATTCATCATTTGACTCCTTCTTGGCACTACCTTGAACCTGAAAGAGAGAGTTTTTAATTAGTTTCAAAACTTGTGTAGATATATGAGTTTTAGAGTAGTCAAGTATCTGTGTTACCTGTGCAATAGCAACAGGTTCAGACGGTTGGACTACTGAGGTTCCAGGTGCCTCAGATATCGGGATATGAGGAGGAGACTGGGAAGTCTGATCCTCAGTGATCTTTCTCTCTTCTTGAACCTGAGATTAGAAACATAACACTTAGGAAATTTTATCAAGAAAAAGTTCTATTTTCAGAATCAGATATCTGAGAGGTCAATTACCTCCACTATTGGAGGCTCAGATACTTGTTGCTCAGAGACTTGTGCAGTCTCTGGAAATTTTTCTTATGATGAAGGTTTTGATGCCTCATCAATTTCCATTTGTTGTGGGGATTGATCGGGCAATTCCCCAGCAACTTCTACTTCTTTTTTAACCTGTTTAAGTAGAAAGTGTTAGTTTGAGAAAAATGATCATAGATTTGTCTTTGAAGATTATAGATATCTGAATGAAATACCTTCTCTGCAGAAGGTTCAGATACTTGTTCCTCAGAGACCTTGGAAGTCTCTGGATTCTTTTCTGAAGAGATAGACTTTTCAGTCTCTTCATTTTTCTTCTCAGTTGGAGCCTATTAGAAACAGACACTTAATAGTATTAGTCAAGTGTATAAAGCACATATCTGAGATGTTATATCTTAAGGAACTGTTTGCTACCTGTGAGACAGGCTCTTGTTCCTTAAGTGGTGAGGCTATGGAAGCCTCCTTCTCAGATTCTGAGGCAATCTTTGCAGCTTCCTCTTGTTCTTTTATTTCTAATTCAGCCTGTAACAAAGAATCTTTATTAGTTAACAAGACAGAAAACACAAAGAAATTCACAAGTACAAACCATTCAGCTACCTGAGCACTGTCAGGCTGAGTGGTCTCTGGAACTTGTGACCCTTCCATGAGTTGGTCTCGTTGTTCCAGTGTTGCTTCTTTGTTAGAAGTTTGAGGTACTTCAACCTTTTCTTGAGTGGCTAACTCAGTTGTCTCCCCTGGTTGATCATTCTGAGTAGGTGTCTCAGTTTGATCCCTCTCTTGGAGTTGGGGAACCTGCTCATTTGCAGGATTTTCTTCAGCATATTGCATTGCTGGCATGTCGAAATGGAGTTCACTCACCATTTCATCAACCACTTGTGGCTGTTGTGGTTGTTGTGGTTGTCTGGAAGCAGAAGTTTGAGCAGTTGAGAGAGCTCTTCCAGATTTTTAAGTGTGGTGTTGACATCAGCGTCTACCAACACTAGGTCACCACTCATCAGGGCTTCTTGAAGTTGTTTATACGTGACTTTCCCTGATGGTGTGTTGGCACCAACAACCTTTGCTATAGGTGCTTGCTCAGCAACCTTTGAGCTAGTTGCTTTCTCAACAACCTTGGACCTTTTGTTCTTCCCCTTTGCCTTGGTTACTTTTTCAGCAACCTTGGGGGATGGGATCTTCTCCTCGTCCGATTCGTCATCGAAATCTGGAACAGAGTTATCAACAATCCCTGCCGCTTCTGCAGAAAGAGCTTGAAGTTTCTCAGCATTTATGAGTTCATCAGCAAGGCTTTCTGTAATAGTCTTCACATTTCTAAAAGCACTTTCTCTTGCTGAATCTACTTGTTCAGTAGCCGATGCCTCTTTTGCAGCATTGATGAGTTCATCTTCATTGATGAGTTCATCTGCAGTGACGTCAGGTATCTGGGAATCGACAACCTTAATAGGTGTGCCTTCTGATTTGCCAGCAGACTTCTTTCGTGAAGTTCTGGGCTTCTTGGTCACAACTTTTTCCTCAGATACCTCTTCAGTCTTTCGCTTCTTGGAACCTTTCTAAGATCCAGTAACCTTTTTCAACAAGTTTGTATACTCATATTTGTAGAGTAGGTTACTGTTGGCAATGTCTGCCGTCTCTCTGAGCTCAATGCCAAGGCATTCCAGTAAGTAGCAAATTTTCAGTCCATAGCTTACTGTGGCTTTTGGCTCAGCAAGGCCCTTAACGAGTTTAGGCTCAAAGCCTTGTATCTTCTTCACAAATTTCATGAAGGCGTACTTCCCCCAATTAAAAGAGTTTTCCAGCCTTTTGTCTTGTTGGCTCAACAAGAACATCATCATCCAGCGTTCTTGGCTTATCTGGTCAGCACCTCCTTGTAGACCATCAAAGCATCTGTGAAGGATACATGCCAACACATCCCAGTGGACCAAAAGATGTCTGGTCCTTATGTCAGCAAGCTTAAAGTCAATGGGTGTGTCTGGTTTGTCAAGATCACACACATTACTATATAGTTGCTTCACACCTTCAAGGAGATCTTCATCCTTGGTGTCAATTTCAAAATCCTTTCCAAGATTTTGAAGTTCAAATAGCTCACAGAAAACTGTTTCGTCCAACAAGATTTCTTGTTCTTGGACTTTAGTCTTGATAGACACTATCTCAGTGCCTTCAGAGACCTTGGAAATAATTGTGGAGTTGTTGTAAAACTCCATAACATCCAGTGAAGAAACTCCACTAGGAAGAGCAGATAGAAAACCCTTGATTTTTGCCTTTTCAAGCATATCAAGTACCAACTTCCTGTCAGTCTGGTTTTCTATTGCGGCTACCAGGTATTCCTCAATCATGGAACCACCCCAAATCATCCTATGATTTGAAGTTCAATGATCAGGGTCGAATTCTCCGATCAATCGATTGTTTGTTATAACTAGCACTGGTGCTTGCTTTTCAGCAGTACCAGTAGTGGCTTGGGATTTCTGAGTGGAAGCAAGTTTGGGAGCCATCTCTTTAAATAGTGAAGTTTTTGAAAAACGAGAAAGAGATTTGGGTGAGAGATTAGTAATTCTTTGCAGAAAAACTAACAGAGATTTGCAGAGGTTGAAGAAGAGTTTTTGCTATTCTTGTGCAAGTCTGTATGTTGGATTAGGCGAAAGTAATTTCTTTTGCCAAAATCCCATATATATAGCAATGTAATCTCCATAAACATATACATACAAATTAATTTTGTGTGTAAGTATCTGTAATTTGCAGGCAGGCGTGAGTAAAAGCTTGCTCGGCATTAAATGCATAGTGGGCCCTGTCGGAATGTTAACAGTCCACTATTTACTGAGAGTTAATCTCAGCCGTAAAGATCAATCGCCCAATTCATCAAGGGTCACCATTGCTTCTTCAGCAATGATCACAATCAACAAATGTAATTGTGCCCATTTAATGAATTTTGGCTATTAGCTTTCTGAATCACGTTTCTGTATGACCAAGAACACTGTTTGCATCTAAATTTATCTCACATTTGGTATTTGTCCAAGTTTTACACAGAGATAAAAATAATACAAATTTCAAGAGAGTAGTTAACTGCAGACAGTTGTACTGTTCTCTTTTGTGTTCCCCCTCACTGAGTGATCCAGATATCTGAGTACCCGTCTCAGAAATCTTTGAACAACCGTTTTACCCTTTAGCCTTTAGTTTCTGGATACCCGTTCCAGATTCCTCTTCTCTGGATACCCGTTCCAGATTCCTCTTCTCTGGATACCCGTTCCAGATACCTCTTCTCTGGATACCCGTTCCAGATTCCTTCATCATCACTTTCATAAGTATAACAGGAAGTATGTGTTACCTCATCAGCCATTAGACAAGGTTCAATGTTGGAGATATCCGGGAAGATTTCTTCAGCCATTCCACACACTTCTTTCTTCTTTTGACCAAAGTCAATTACTTCATGAGAAATACCGCATATTTCTGGGCAAGGCAGTGTGGAATCATCTGAATCCTCATCCTCAGAATCGGACTCAATATCTAGAGCATCCAGTTGGAGTTGAATCTTTTTCCTTTCTTCAGTAAGCATAGCTCTTTGACTTCTTTTGAAGATTCTTCTATCTTTCTTGTCACCTATCTTGAGTTTGTTGAAGGCAGGACAATCCTTCTTGAAATGACCAGGTTTCTGACAATAGAAACAGATATCATTTCCGATTTCTGCTTCCTCAGTACTTGATGCTTTCTGAGCCGGCTTGTTCAGCGAGCTTTGCATATTTTTGTACTGGTGATAGTTTGAGCCTAGATGCTTTTTCAGCTTCTCTTTAGTTTTTCTTCTCTCAATTTCTCGACTGACATATTTTCCCATTTGCTTTACAGCAAGAGCATCCTCAGTCACATCCTTGCCTTTCTTCTTTTCAGAAGTTCCTTGAGCAACTAGAGCAACACTCTGCAACTTCTCAGTTATTTGTTCCCTTTGAGTTGTCTCATAGTCAACAATGGCAAGGTGAGAAAAAAGTTCCACATGAGTGATATCTGGCATTCCTTGGTTAAAGTAGAAAAACTTTGTGTGTTCCCAGTTATGATTTAGACTTCTCACAATTGTTTTAATCTTTTCTGACTGGGTATATCTATTACTTTCACCAAGTGCAGCCATGTCACTCATAAGTGTTGTAAACCGGAAATCTAGTTCTTCAAGAGTCTCTGTGGGACCTTGTTTGAAGTTTTGGAATTTTAGCTACAAAACTTCGAACTTATTTTCCTTTGTTTTTTTCAGTGCCAGCACAGATTTCTTCAATCAGTTGCCAGGCCACTTTCGCAGTTTTTGCACCCCACAGTTTACACTGTATGTGCTCTGGAGTAGAACGTATGATGATATTACGAGTCTGTCCATCCAATCTATTTCTCTTGGCATCTTCCGATGTCCAGAGTTCTCTGAGCTTTGGTTTGTAAATAACTTGACTGGCAGGTCTCCCACTGGTTGATGCATCTGTCTGTGAAGACCCATCACTTTATTCTCTGTCTCTACCATTAGAAACCTCTATGACTTGCTTGAGTTTTTGAATGACTATTGGGCCATTCTTTATTACTTCGATCATTTAAATCCGATGGCTTCTAGGTGGAGCATCATGTTGTTCTTCCATTTCTTATAATTCTCTGGCTTGAGAATTGGGTCTTCACTTAAAGACATCCTGCAGCAAACACACTAAACAAACGAATCAAGTGTAGGTGAAAAGCAGTTAGTGGGCACTTATCTGGGATCTAGGTTCAGTGCAAAAGGCAGAAGGCTTGAGAACCTCCTGCTCTGATACCACTTGTTGGTCCAGATAATGGTAAAAAGTAAAAGACTAGAGGGGGGTGAATAGTCTTTTAAAACTTTTGTCGATAAGCACAGTTTCTCAGATATCTGTGAAGATATCTGATACTTAATTTCAGAGAGCGGAAGACTTCTAAGATAAGTGCACGTGTTCAGCAAGATAAGTGTAAGTACTTTGCAATGTAAGTAAAACAAGTAATAAACTGCAGAAAGTAAATAACACAAGTCTTTTTATAGTGGTATCTGAAGGTGGCGTAATCCTTCAACTAATCCACTTCGGTCTTTCTCAGACCTAGAATCCACTAAGATAAATGAGGTAACCTTATAGATATCTTTTCTTGATTCCTAAATGCACTAGGTTCCCAACCAAGTGTTCCCCCTGAGTTATTCCCAGGCTTTCCGCCCAAGTACTTCTGCATCGAAACCTTTTGAGCTATTCCTTAGCTTCCCAAGCTAAGTACTTCTGCTCAAAGAACCTTGGAGTTATTCCTTAGTTTCCCAAACTAAGTACTTCCTCATACTACGCGTATATGGTGTTGGTTTTAGGTTTGTTTGTCGGTGAGCTTCTTTAATAACTTCGCTTATTCAGATAGCTCGTGAATCAAGTATACTTAATACACTTTTCAATGTATGGTATCTTGTTCTCTCTTGACCAAGTCTATGGTAAGTGTTCAAGAGAATGAAACTTAGATATGAAATCTTAGTTCAACTCTTTCCACGGATAACAATGCTCGTTAAGGATCGGGACACTTAGAACTTTTTGCTACTTAGAATCAAGAGCTTTGGTCGCAATGAAAGCTTGAAGGTAAGTAGTTTGCTTGAGAGCGCTTGTGTGAGTATTCAGTGTAAGTTCAGTGTTCTAAGGTGTGTGTTCTCAAGCAGTCTAAGTGTTGATATTTATAGATGAATTTGAGTGCCGTTTGAATAGTATCCGTTAGGCTTAAATCAAATTCAAACTATTGATATCTGAATATACATCTTAGTGAGTTTGTCTTCTTCTTCGAAGCTACCGCTTTTGTTCGACATTTACATCTGCGCATTTAATGCATCAGACTATATTTTGTCCTCAGAGTGCCAACGGAACTATGCATGGTATCAGAGATCTTTGTATAATCAGAGTTTTCTGAACCTTTGCATGTTCTTTTCCAGAGATCATCATAACTCCAGATACCACTTGTTTAAACAACTTGTTATAATATGTTTCTTTTTCAGAAGCATATTTTATGTCCAAGGTATCTGAGTGTAGATATCTGTGGGCACTTTCCTTGTCTCAGAAACCTTTTATGCTCAGATATCTTTTGCAACTAGTGTGTTTCGAAACACTTGTTTCTCCAAGATATCTGGACATAGGTATCTGAAAAACCCTTGTCTTCAGCAATCTTGTGCAGTCTTCAAATCTTCAAATTCGTTGAACTTTTCCTGCTGGATGCCTTCTTCTTGGTCTTCATCAGAAAATAAAAATTACGTTTCGAGACCTAACATCCTATACAAGATTTGCTCGACTATCATACTTAGTGAGTTTCCTCTTTTACAGTGTTCAAGTGAACTAAGAGTACTAATCAACTTTCTGAGCTAAGATAAGTCATTAGGTTGCTGATCAAAATCTAAACAGATATTCCTAACACATATTGACATAAGAATGAACTCTTCATTATCTCTTCTATGCTTATTTATTAATTTTCTTTTAACACGTTATCAGCACGATAGTGCTCAACCAACTGATAGACAATCTAAACTGAGATCCGTGGGCAAAGCTAGAAGAAGAGGAGAGTTTCGATTGGCCATGGATAATGATCATCATCACTCGGCAACTCCACATGAAATGACATGAGCCCATGAACTACATATTACACTATTACTGTTCTTTCTCTCAATTTCATTTACTACTAGTCTTTCTTGCAAATTTGCAATATATAATTTAATTGTCTTCTATGTCTACAGGTTATCGTGTAAACTATTGCCTAAGAATTGTTTCTAGATGATGGGATACATGTACTCACGTGACTATTCGTCAATCTTGAATCCCTATTGATCGAGTTACATATTATCAAAGTGATAAGAGGATTGCTCGGTCAAGATAAGTTTTACTTGTTTATTTATTCCTTTTCTCACTATAATACCACTTTAAATTTTCTTGTTAGTGGGGAATCATACCCAAACTCATGTTTTGGATGAACCTTTCAAGCATTACTAAATACAATATTGTTTACCATATTCCTTGAAGTGAATATGAGATACAAAACCATGAAAATTATGGTTATTGATCATTCACACGGACATTTGATTCAAATTTTTAATAATTGCAAACCACCAGAAGTGGTAAGTAAATGAATATTGGCCATTTACAAAAATTGCAAATAGAAAGTGATTAGCTTCCAACCTGAAGTTGGTAGTATTAATGTTTTATAGCTTGCCCAACTTGAAGTTGGAATCATATGTGTGCAAGTGACCTTTTGTAAACCATATATATTATGAAGTCATTCTCATAAAAATATAATTTCTTATTATTGCTCCCGAAGTAGCAATCATGAGCATACTTGGATCTTGAAGGCCACTATATACTTGATATGTATGTGGTAAAGATATACCCCTAACTCACAAAACAATGTTTGGTCCCGTAGACTAAAACTATTATAAATGTGTCATGCAACTATTGTTATTCATACATATTTTACATGATGATGAACTAGAAGTTCACTTTATTTGTAAAAGTCGTTATCTTATATAATGACTAACAAATACAAATTGTGTTTCTCCTTTCCCCGAAGTGATTGGAGATACATGGGAAATTAAGAGAGTTGCATGATGAGCTAATGACAAGTTGGTACATTAAAAAGATCCAACATTATTTGATCCATACTCAAGTAACCACAAGAAGTGGTTGGAAAAATAAAAAAGTTTTAAAATTTTAAATGAAAGAAAACAATCAATTTCTAAAAATTGATTCTTCTCATTCCCTGAAGTGAATGTGAACATTTTTCTAATTATATGCATATATGGAACTTTGTCCATAGCTTCACCAGAAGTGAGCATGAAATAGATCTCATCAACCACAAGTTGAGAAAAATATACGAGTGATCAAATAAATCTCAACATGAAGTTTGGAGAAATGTATTAAAATATCCAACCTCAAGTTGGAAGAAGTAAATGGAAATACAAAATATATCTCGCCAACCTGTAGTTGGGAGATTTTGTTCTCCAAATGGACACATATATTTTGTTGTTTGAGCATTGGCATGTCATATATACTCTTATAGAGCTATTGCTATTCATGAAGAGTGTACAAATTATAATCTATTATGTCAATAATCAGACATATTATAAGATATATGTACAGCAGTTCGCATCTAATACATGTCTAATACATTTCCAATCTCAAGTTGGTAAAGTAATTATATTTGAGATGATGAAACTATCTCAAGCACAAAGTCGATTACCGAACCTGAAGTTGGGATCGAACAATGTTTATACAACATCTATAATGATGTTAGCATTCAGGGGGGACATTACAAGTAATTTCGTGAATGCTCATTAGTCTCCTCATATTTATTGGTGAACTTTTGGCCAAAGTGGCAATCACTTTTATTTACTACGTCTATTAGCCAACTGTATATGGATTGACAAATCCTTGCATATTACTTTTCCAACTTGATGTTGTGTGAAAGCACTAGAAGAGTTTGCTACTGCTAGTAGTATAAAGTCATAAGTGACAAGTGCTCAGAAGGCATAATTACAAATGAATCACTTGATGCTTTTACCACCTGAAGTGCAAAACTTACTTGATATAGATTATTCAAGTAGTTTTTAAATATAAATGAAGCCTCAAAAGAAAGTTCAGGATCTAGAAGAGTAACTATGTTGAAGAACATTGTGTTCCAGAAGAACACATGTTAGACTTACTCCTTGAAGGAGTTGATGACTATATGTCTTGCCAAAAAAAAGACAATGATTCGTTTCTTTGTGTCACATCGTTCTGGCCAGTATCAAAATTAATTTTGTATACAAGCGCTATAAAATTTCACTACCTGCCAACCAGAAGTTAGGCACATTCTCTAAGAATTAGTCACTACCAACCAGAAGGTTGGCAGAAAATGATAATATTGAAATATGAAAAATCATGTTTGATGTGACAAATTAGGCCATCCGGTTACAACTTAACCGTTTTTGTGAAACCTGAAGTTTCCATATGCATAGTATAATTATGTGCTGAAAGCTTTTTCGTGTTGTAATCCGATTGTATCAGTGGCAAGACACAACATTGAGTAAGCACAAAAATTGAGATCTTGAAAATGAGCAATATTACACTCATCAATTTGATAAGATTGATACAATATAAGTGGCCAGAAGTCTACATGTATCTTTCAATTGTTTATACAATTGAAGTTTATTGAGTGATAATTGATCTCTATTTTGGGACAAATTTCTTTTCAGCACTATCTATAAAATTCAACTGTGCAAATATGTTAACTTCCCCATTGTTATGTTCTCCTGAAGAGAACTAGACATGATAATAAAACGCTCCATAAACCTATCCCTTAGAGATAGTTTTTACCACCTTAAGGGGAGGATGATGGATAAAGCTGGTAAAAAAAAAAAGTGTTTGATCCCCAAGTCAAACCGGAAGTTTAGACTTGTTAAATATGAGATACATTAAATAGATGTTCAAAAGGATGATGATGTATCATATATTATACCAGTTATATCTTTCAAAATTTCCGAGATATGTTCAACCATAAAATTTTATAATTTGACTGCTGGCCCGCTATGTTCCAATTTTGAGGCATACAGAGTTACAGATCAGTGATATAATGGTATGTGTTGAACATTGAAGTATCTTGCCTATAGTATTAATGATCAATGCACCTGAAGTGCAATATATGCGGTTCCAAATACGTACAATATAGGAAAATGGCAAGATAAAGCAGTTGGTCATCTTGAAGAGTGTGATATGCCCATGAAAGGCACATATATCTGCATATTATTAGATGGCCTATATGAAATGAAATGGTACCTCCAAAATATTCAGATATCAATGATCAGTACTTACTTGAAAATCTAACAAAGAGATTTGTTATACCGGTATACATGGAACCGAGAAACTTTCCAAGCATATGCAAGATTTGATGGACATATATTATTGGACATGTAAATGGGGATCTTACATGTAAGTCCATTTGATGACATCATGATGATGATAGAAAATGAGCTCATGAACTTGAAGTCCTTTTGATTTATAAATTTGAGATGCGTACGGTACCGTTGCATTATTGAGTCAATGTCATGTACATTTAGATACAGTGAAGTTCGTCATGCATAATATCTTTATTGTCATATCATTTAGTAGGCTTAGGACTCATTTGCATACACACATGATAATCGTGATCTTATATGTTACCAGTTAGTCACAACTCGCAGGTTGTGGACATGAATAGTGACTGATTTGACTTACAAGTAAAATGATTTGAGATAGTTCAATGAGGGGAGATATCATCCCCGTCAGTTAGTCCCGGAAGGAGACTAAAAGTATCATGTTAGCAAACATGGATTAGATGAGAAAAGTTCTTGAAGAACTAATGTTTCATATATGAAACTTCTATACTCAACTTCACGTTGCTAAAATACAAATATGTATTCACCACAGTGAAATACTGAACTATGAGATAAAAATTCTCAAGACTCGTGAAGAGTAGTATTGGTTACACCAATGTTAGCTAAACCTGAAGTTTGAGCATGTAAAGGAATATTTACAAAGCTGACATATTGTTAACATTGAGATTAACATGGTCCAGAAGTACCTTAATCGATCATATGTCAAATAAGAATTCAAATTCATAACTGTTGCATTAGCTTGAATTTTAATATTCCTTACTATACCTCCTGAAGAAGGTATGCGTTTACTTGTCAATTAAAGTGACATAGTAATCAAGCAACAATGATTAATTTTGCGCATTGCATAAGCAAAAGTTGCACTCTTTTTCCCTTTCTAGGTTTTTATCACATTGGGTTTTTCCTAGTAAGGTTTTTAACGAGGCAACATCATAAGCGCATATAATCATCTTGATATCTCCATGATTATGATCATTTGGATCTGAAGAAATTATATTCAAGTGTTCGGAAAATTCTTCCACATGAAGATAAAAGTATACATCGACGAAGTTGTTCCCGCTCAAGACCTACAAGAAGAAGATCATATGCAAGTACAACATTTCTGCATATTTGATCATCAAATCACTTCCAACATCAGCACTTGAGAAGTTGGCCTTGAAGATTGGAATGCATGGATTCGAAGATGTAAAGTGATGCTTCAATCAGGGGAGTTGGTTACGCACTGCACTCTTTTTCCCTTGACTAAGTTTTTATCCCAATGGGTTTTTCTTAGCAAGGTTTTTAATGAGGCAGTATATCTCTCACGTACCAATCATCACCACCTCATGTTCATTCAAGGGGAGTGTTATGAATAAATGCACATGGGTTAGTGGATGAGAAGGTTAATGCATACATGGGTTAGTGGATGAGAAGGTTAATGCATACATGTGTTAGTGGATGAGAATGTTAATGCATACATGTATTAGTGGATAAGAGGAGTAATGCATACATGGGTTAGTGGATGAGAGGAGTAATGCATACAAGTTAGTGGAGAAGTAATTGTCTCTTCATATACTATTAGTCCCTTGGTATGATTTTTCTCTTGTATAAATACCTATCATGTACTTCCATATTGACATAAGAATAAATTATTCATTCTCTCTATTCTCTTCATTCTCTCTTCTATGCTTATTTATTAATTTTCTTTTAACAATGTGCTCATAAATCAAGACGTTTCAATTTTTTTTCTTTCCGTTTGGATGAAGTTTTAAACATTAAGCACAAATCAAAAGAATCACACAAATGACTTAATGTTGTCTCGTACAAGTAGAATTTTACTTGGGTTTTGTTTAGCAAGCTTGTCAGCTCGATAGATTTATTTTCGTAATAATCTAGTAACGTAAATGGCTAGCTGGTAGCTGATCTGATAAGCTTTTCCAATAAGCTTATAAAAAAAAAGCTAACTGATGTATTTTTACCAAACAATTGATTTACCAAACAATTTTACCAACTAGACAATTAGCTTATCAGCTATCAGCTCGCTTATCAGTTATCAACTATCAGTTAGTTTATCAGTTATCAGCTACTTTATCAGCTAATTTTTGTCAAACATAACCTTACATGGAAAAATTTAACTATAAATGTATATACTCCACCGGTCTAATGTATAGTACATCAAGTATCGACATCCCATTACTAATCAAGTTAGCTTTAGATAGCATTGATAATCTGATACTTACTAATAATTCTATTAACATCACATTATGATTCATTTTCAATTTGTTTCCCACATTAATTGGGGAGTCAAACACTCAAATATACTGATTTAGCTAGCTTTAAGCTGACATTATCAATTAATCAGAACTACAGATTCAATTACTTTACAGCTTCTCATGTTTTATCATGATCGACCTGTTAGAGTTGTTTGGGTCCAAACCTAGACCTATAAAGTTGTTGAAAATAATTAAATACTATTTATTCGTACTTAAATATAAAATACTTACTGTAGATATTTGAATTTATCTCCGCAACGGTATCTTGATTATTGACATTACAACTACCGCCTTTTAATTTGCTGGACAATAATTTTTCCTCCAGAATTAATATTGATCGTTTTCATTTATTTATTTATAATTTCATGAGGCATAAAGAGCTACAACAAGGAATTAAAATGACAGTACGTATGCGATCAGAATTTAAGGAATTAAATAAAGGGCCATTCATAACATTTCCTATTAGCTTATTATTGGCTTCCAGAGGTATATAGGGGGTCCTCCAAGGACATTTTTCCGTATCAACTATCAATGACAATCATCAATCAAATCAGTCACCTTTGCTCCTAAGCCTTGTGAACATTCATGTGTCAGTTCTCACCAATCTATAATCCGAATCCAAAAGGAATTAAAAAATTAATTAAAGAATGACAGACAAAAAAAAGAAGAAGAAGAAAAGATATTCCCTTCGCAAAATTTATAAAGTAGGATAGCTGGTGTTACTAAGTTATTCACTTTATTCGAGTATAAGAATAAATGTCCGTGTTAAAGGGTTGAACGGAGTCATTTTTCCAAATACAAATCGAAGGTAAGAGTACATCTTACAATCGACAAGTACAAATAGTTCCAGCAGCAAGAGTGGTGGGATGCACACACACTCAGCTGTAATTGTCTCTTCATTTAGGTCCCTAAATTTCATTTCAATGCCTATCTCCATGTATTGCAGCTGGCAGCCGAGCAAAGAAGACGCCAGAAAGAAAGAAAGAAATGAAAGGTAAATAACACAAATATCTCTCATGATTAAAAAATCACACAAACATGGCTTCTCCTCAATACAATTTAATTTATACAAATACTCATGCTTGTGGGATTTTATTTAATTTAAAAGGAAAAAAGTTGGTTCAATTGTATTGATTCCAATAGTCATCATATTCAAAAGAATGTCCTTACATGCAGTGCATGTAAGCATGGTCACACCTAAAGAGGACTTATTAATATCGGACACTTATAATTCCACATCTATAGTAGTAGTAGTATAGTACCCTATTTTAAGTCTAGACTTCATAATTCATATACTACTATTCATTTTGTATATTTCATATTTACAAATAACCCGAATTAATACCAACCAATCAAACTTGTTAAGAGCTATCTTTCTTACTGGAGAATTAATAAAAGTAATTAAATTACAAGACTCTCTACAAATTTGAACTTTATGATGAATGAAGTTCTATAGAGTCTTTAGCTCATCACATGTCTCATGAATCTTACAAACCTCAAAACGTACAAAAATTAGACTCTAGGGTGCTCCCCTCACTATTCAGTGACATTATGAGTGTAGTAGCAACCCCAGGATCTACCAAACCAAAACGTACATGCAATTTTAGCTATATGAATTCTAATAGCAATTTAAATGAAAATCAGATCAAAATTATAGAGGTTTACTACTTCATTCGCAATTGACTTTATTTGATTTGAGGAAAAATAGTCAAAAAGACGGGAAAAAAATGAGAGAAATTTTATTTTTAACCATTTGATAACAGTTGGGAAATTTTGAAAAGTACGGAAAACTTATATATTCACTAATCACTACTACAACATTTTTCTGAAAATCTTGATTTCTCCAAATCTTCCACGTACAAGCTTTAGGATACTAAGAAAAACAAAACACTAAAAAGATAAAACACAAGCCAACCATGGCGTTAGCTGTATGGCATTGGTACAGTTTAGGAAATTAAGCCTAGATCGCCCACCTCTATACCCGAATCATCATCTATCCACATTGAAGAGAAGGAAATGAGGAAACTGAAACTACAGTCCACATGATCTCATTGTCATAAGAATCTTGAATTGGTTGGGGTTAAAAAAAACTACAGATTGCAAATGTTTTAAGTTAGGCAGACCTCTTTACGAACCTCTTAGATGTCTAACCATATTAGACTACCAAGTTTGGCAACTTAACAATGACTACAAACTTCCTCTCGTCATTGCTTCTATCACTCCAATAAAAGGCTATCTTGCACATGTTCTCTATCTCATCAATATTTTATCTATTTCTCATTTCTTTGTCCAAACTCGTAAGTTGATTCTGCCTCATTTTGATCGGTGGTTTCACTAATAAATATATTTGTTGAATATTAATTTTATTGATTAGATGAATGTTTTAAAAAGTTATACTCAGTTATTCTCCAAAGGTCACTTTATCGACTCGTTTTGTCAACCGGACCCAATACAGTATGGTGTTGCTTCGATTTGGAACCACAAAGAATATGATTAAATATGAACACAGTCTCAAAAGGGTTACTAGCATAGAAAGCCTTGCTAGCTACTAGTGTGAGTTCTGGTCCTCAAATTGATTTTTATTTTATGGGAGTTTGGCTGAAAAAGAATTTTGCACAGTACATACATGTCATGTGGTTGGTTCATATTTTAGAATCCTCTATGATGTAAAAGCATTTAAGTGTTTTTTTTTTTTTCAAATTACATTTCTAGAATTATTAAGATACCAGTGAAAAAGCTATATAATTCCCTCCGTTTCAAAATATATATGATATCCTGACTTTTTAAAAGAAATAACGAGATTTAGTTACGTTTAAAGATAAGCAAGAACAAAATGTTGTGGTGATACTTGGAAATTTTTGTCTAGTGTTATAAAACTAGTATATATCACGCAAAATGTGGCGTGGAAGACCAGACAACAAAAATGAATATTAATATCAACTTGTATTTTTTTAATTAGTAAAAATATGAAAGACTCGATTCAAATAGATGCAGAAAAACATATAATCCATCATTCATGGATCCAATCTGTGCAAATATAGGGAAAAAAGATGTAATGTTGCATTTTTTTATAATTTATACTAATATTTAATTTAATTTATAGATATATTTTATTGTTGAGTCAGGAAACAGTGAGCAATTAATGGTGGATTTTATATTTCTTATTTGGGGTCCAGTTTTTTATGCTTTCTGGTAATATAATGAGGAGAATCTGACCTGCCCATTGCCAATTTGCCATGCATTTTTTCAGAGCGCAGATTCATTAACTTATCGATGCCCAATTCTAAGATGATTTCTTCGCCCACACTTCTTCAATATAAACACAATTCATTTCAAGTTTTTTTAGGAAAAAGTTACCCATTTCACTACTTCTCGAACTAGGCTACGTTGTTCGAAACTTCAAATTCAATATTTGGCAAATAAATCTCATAACTCCGACCTGCATTCAAATTTTGAATCATGGTGAAATCGACTAGAATTCTTAGTAAGATTTGTTTGATCGAAGATTTTAGTTGTATGCGTTGTTGCCTTGCCAATTAAACACTCATTTATGGTTCTCATTGTCAGAGAAATAAGAAAATTGAATTAATTTTTGGAAATGGAAAGTTATGATAATAATAACCTGATAGCTAGTACTAATAGCAATCTAAAAAAGTGGGCCAATAAATGATGGTGCAGTCATTATCTATCCAGATCTTATAATATCCACAAAGGCTAATCTCCAATTAAGCCAAAACTATCATTAGCGCTAATCATTCCACAAATAGCAACTCATTAATCTTAATTTTCCTAATCATTAGCCATTTGTTCAACACACGTAATTAAAAAACCACTTCTAACTAAGGTTATGTTATATTCGTCTGAACTGAACTGAACTGAAATTAATGAATTTTCAGATAAAAAGAACAAAGCCTAACTTCATGAGATTCAAATATCATCTTTGTATCGGTACAATTTAAGTGATACTCCACGATAACATTACATTCGAACATAAATGATACTCATTCAAATTTGCAAAACCAAACAATTGCTAACCCTTGTAGCGTTATAGTACTACTCATCAATTCATCATTCACCACATAATCTCTTAGACCGAAATACTTCTTCAAGTACACTCCCTATGGAGTCATTATATGCACCAGATGTATGCTTCGAGTCTCACTCGCTAGCACGATTTCTTCGATTGTTATGTGTATTCACATTATATATAGGGGTGGCCAAGACCATGCGGAAGCTTCATTGCGCTCAAAATTTAGGCGCTCAAATTTTATAGTAGATTCTTATATCTTTATCTGAAATAAATTTGGTGGTAGAATATTTTGATAGAAAAATCACTTTATCAAATTCAAGTCTGGTCTGATTACCTTACTCTTCGTCATATTATTATTTAAACTATGATTATTTTTACTTTGTATTTTTTGAACTTGTATTTTTTGAACTTCTTAATTTTCTTAGTAATAAGATTTTCTTCATATTAATTGTGAGGAGCCAATTATAATATGAAGTGCTTTTTTTATTGTTTTATTCATTTTAGATATTTTTCGGGGCCCAATCTTACAAGTTCGCACAGGGCCCTGAAATATATAAGACGCCATTATATATATATGCTATAGCTCATGTGTTGCTAATAATCGTAATTCCATATAATGTACTACTAAATAATCTAAAAGGCCAAAAAAAAATAGAAATATCCAACTCGATTATCCTGTGTACGTATTCACATAAATCACATTAATGATATATTTTCCCACGTTTTTACTCATTTTTTAGTCAGTGGACGGTATATTTATCATGGTAGTATAATAATAATAATAATAATAATAATAAATCAACATGCCATGATGCCAATGTATAGGAGCGAAATGTAGACCTCAGTTATCTGGTCCATACTCCAATTAGGGCTGTTCGGTAGACTTTAATGTCTTTGATGGCCTCTGATAATGATAATGATGATGAGAAACAAAAATGCTTATACAACCAACTAATATTGTTTTATAATTATAATTAGAGAAAAGTGAGACTACTGTGTAATCATGTAATGTATTGTACTCGTTGCTAGCTAGGAAATGAGTGAAACATGCGGGGAACTTAGATTTTTTTATATTTAATCGATCTACATAACATAATGTTTTGGAAGAGACGTGTATGAAATATGTGAGAGACGTTAAATATATGTATAATGTTTTAAACAATATTAGTAATGTTTTATGAGTGAATATCATATTTTTATGTTTTTAGTAAAACTTTTAACAAAACTAATTTTCTAATAACTTGCCGTTTGTGTGGTTAATAATCTAGACAAAATAAAAACAAATAAGGTCGACTTATTTCGAGGAAATACAAGTAAGAAGGTGGATGGAGGTGCAGGTGAACCAGTGCAGAGTAGAGTAGCCTTGCGGCAAGCATAATAATATAAGGTAGGATTAAGAAAAGAAGAAATAGTGAGAAGACAGAGTAACGCTGTATGCTCCGAGAAAAGCTGAGTGAGTCAATCCAAGAAGTTTAATTAGTGGTGACTTCACTTGCCCTTTCTTTTCAACTCCCAATACACTCACACAACAACAACAAGAAGAAGAAGAAGAAGAAGAAAGAAATACATACATACAGACGAATCAGCGTTTGCTTTGCTGTTGAGTCGCCATTGTTACGCTAATTCCACTATTGAAGGAACTACTACAACTATATTACTACTACTGTTGCCCTGCATCGTCATTAGATATATTCATTCGCTAATGATCCTTCGATTGAGCTTCTGAATGGATCCACAAGGCACGGCGATGATGACTGACGGCCTAGGCGGAGGTGTCTACAATTTGGCCGAGATCTGGCCTGGATTCGCCAATGCGACGTCGTTTGCTTTGGATCCAATGCTTATGGACCAGAGATCCACTCATCATCTTCACACCTCTCCCAATTCCAGGAAGCGTCGTGAAGAAGAAGAAGACGACGACGACGATAATCACCACGATTTCTCTAATAATCCTGCTGCTGGAGGAGCAACTTCCACTAGCAATGACAATAATATTACCAATAACGCCATGGTAGTAGTATTTTGAGTTTTTCCTTAGCTTGCTATTGACTAGCTTACTTTCTATTTTGAGGTGTTTTTCGTATTGCTATAAATTCTAATTGCTTTTTTCTGAATTTTTACACGTGCTTTTCACATTCTGCCTATTTTTCTGGAGGAAATGTTTCCGAATTGTAATCCTTATGTGTGAAACTGTGAATTGATTGATTTAGTTTTTGGTTTGAATTCTAATAGAACAGTGACTGTGTTTTGCTTTTACCAGAGTGAGAGTGACAGTAAAAGGCAAAAGGCAGCATTATCGAATGATATTAGTGAAAATAAGCCACAGGGGGAAGGGAATTCAGGCAAGGCGCCTGAGCAATCTGGAAAGCCGGCCCAGCCATCCAAACAAGACTACATCCATGTGCGGGCAAGACGGGGTCAAGCTACCGATAGTCACAGTTTGGCTGAGAGAGTAATGAGTTTACTTGCCTCTTTTTGTCTTTAATCATGTCTTAAGCTACCCGTTGTGTAGAAAGGATCAGAACTTATTGGTTAATGTTGTTTTGCTTTTGGGATTAATGGATGAAATATAGGTGAGAAAGATCCATGTTGATGATTTCGTTTTGTTTTTCTTATGGCAGGCAAGGAGAGAAAAGATCAGTGAGAGGATGAAAATTCTCCAAGATCTTGTGCCTGGTTGCAACAAAGTGAGTTTTATCTATTGGAGAGATGTACCATTCATAATTGCAGTGATTTCCTCTCCTTGTCTTTGGTTAATTATAATCAAATGCAATTGTAACATCTTTTTGAAAAGTTTTTGCTTTAGACTTGTAGCTTGCGAGTTCGCCACTGTAACTTCCTTTGTCCGGTGCATTATCCAAAATTTGAGTCTAGGGCAACAATTGAGGACATGAAACACGCTTCAGTGCATACAAGTAGATATAGAAGTTTATATCGCATTTGTTAATGCAGAGGAAATATTTGGGGAAAGAAAAATCAAGCATAAAATCACTAGTAGGTGCATCCTTCAATCAGACACAGAAACATTAGGGCTTGGCTTTAAATTTGGCGCTTGACAGTGATAGGGTTGATCCTGTCATCCAAAGCGTCGATATAAGCATAAATGCATAATTTACAGCTGATCCTGGTGATTATGTGAGTATATTCTTTGAAATGTAAACTTCAAGAGCAAAATTCAATACCAAATTTTGATAATTAAAATGTGTTAGTTCGCAATTTAGTGGTTGCTGTATTCAGATCAGAAATAATATGAGCATTCTGTTTTCCCATGTGATGAGATTTCATTGACTGATATTCTTTTGTTGAGGCTTGGGATCATAAAATTTTTCATTGACAGCATCAATATCTCATTCTAGTGGTTCCGTGAATTTGTTCAATTGAATTCAGTACGAAAGAATTATTTGTTACCTAATTCTCATTGACTGTACGATACAACTATGCTGAAATTAAGAAGTCTAAGAATAATTTTGTGAATACAGGTCATTGGCAAAGCATTAGTGCTTGATGAGATAATTAATTATATTCAGGCACTACAACGCCAGGTTGAGGTAGGTTTCCTGTCACTCCATGTATAAATTCCTTTACTACATTTTCTGGATTTAATCACAGATTGTTACGATTTTCTTCACTGAATTACTTATGACATGTCTCGCAGTTTCTCTCGCTGAAGCTAGAAGCAGTTAATGCAAGAGGCATAGAAGCATATCCTTCAAAAGATGTGAGTGCTTGAATCAAACAGTCAACTGCCTCAATTTGGTTGATTTTACGAAAAAGTGTCTTCCTTCTTACTTTCTTCCTGAAGCTCTCTTTTTTCGTTCTCCAACTCTAGGATATTGTTATTGTGAAATTAATTAATAATTCACTAAAAAGTTGGTTGTCATCATGGCACAGGATACTAAAATTCTAATTCGCTCCTGAAACTGCTTGGGTTCATAAACTTTCATATGTATACCGGCTGTATATGTGATGTGACCAACCAATCATACCTTCCATGAAAAACATGATTTATACAGAACCTGTAATTGTAGGCGACTAGACTCAAGGGGAAGAACACAAATAGAAAAGTATGTGATGAACCAATTTGGAATAAACCTTTGCTATCAAATCCGGAAAATGGAACATGTGCTGCTGGCGCAAGCTGTTACGTTCAGTTTTTTCATCATAAATATGTGATCACTAATTGGTAAATGTTTCCTTTTGCTCTTTGACAGTATGCTCAACAACCTTTTGATGCTCCTGGCATGCCACAATTTGGTTCCCAAAGTAACAGGGAATATGGGAGAGGCTCGTCACCAGAATGGCTGCATATGCAGCTTGGTGGTGGATTTGAACGGTCATCCTGAGAGTGATAATCATACATATAGTGAATAAGAGCATTGCTAAGCTATGCATCTTCCTCCAGTCACTGCACAAGTATACTGAATTCTTGAAACAGAAAATATTTCTGTTTCCTTATCAGGTATGGAGCTGTTTGAGAAGCTATGTACTTGTACAATAAACATTGCCATATCTGGTAAGTGGATACGTTTATAGCAGGATTTGTTGTTTCCGTCTACTACCAAGAAAGATTTATAGAATCAGAGATCTTGTTAAGCACCTGTTTCATACTCCTATATCCTCATTGTTGTAATATCTGTGCCATTGCTGTTTGCAATTGGAGTGTTGTAATGAAACTGATTGATTATTAAATAAAAAACGTCAAGCTTTATTATTACTCATTTTGGCTTTTCATCATGTTGATATCAATCAAAGGGAGTATCTGTAACATCTGGAAATTCTATTAGAAGTGATCAAATTTGAAAAAGAAGATAAAAGGTAACTTGTCAGAGGCCAATATTGCCACACTAATGAATCTAAATAAGTTTGCAGGAAACAAAATCTTGTCTATAGTCTATACATGAACAATGCTAAAAGATCGGAAAAGGAAAGAACTGAAAAACCATATCTTATCTCAGTAATTTTCCAGAGTGCAACTTGTTGGCCCCCCAGCGAGTGCGGTGTCGTTGACAAACCGCATCTCAATCCAACCACAGATGATATATACGTGCGATCTTTCTTCATACCATGCAGCTAAACCCTCACGAAGCATCCCGTCATACTTCAACTTGAAACGGAGCGGCTTATGTAATTTCTGGCTCTCTAGCATGGCTGTTGGAACAAATGCAGCAGGAACAGAGATTGTAGTCTTATTGATATTCACATTGAACATAATGCTATTCCCAACGTCTAGGAAAAAATCGCTTGTCCTGGCAACCCACAATAACTCATGGTCCATGAAAATGGAGAGCACAGAAGTCTCATGATAGATGCTTCTTTCTCCATTGTTAGTGATATTAAGAGTGATATCACACTTTCCTGTGACCTGAGATCTTGTTGCCTGAAACTCTGTAATTGTTAATGAGTTTAACAGAAACTGGTGTTGGAATTGTTGGTCAGCCACCATCTCGGTTCTCAAATACGGAAAGAAAGCAAAAACGATCAGCCACACAGAGATGGTGAGAAAAGCTGACATGAATATACGGTCCCAAGCAATCGATTGGCATGCTGATTCTAGCTGGAGCTGGAAATCCAAGCAGAATTGTCGAAATTCAGATGCCATATCAGATTCTCCTGCAGTGGTTGTAGCATGGCTGGGATCTTCCACCTCCAGAGTAGTCAACCTGTCATACCTAATCGGGGCGCCCAGGCGATCAGGAGACACAGTTTCATCCATTGGTAAGGTGGATGACGAACAAGGCCAAGATTCAAGAAGATGATGGAGAATAGTATTTCTTGAACAGAGAATTTTCTAAAGTTAGCTAAAAATGGAGATGGTATATTGTGGTGTGGAATTAAGTTGAGATGAAGTATAATACAGCTAGCCCATATATTCAGAAGATGGAGATCTTGCCCTTCAAAGACGTTACAATTTACATCTTCCGTCCCAATCAAATACTATCTCGTAAACGATTTTGGACAAACCTTTAAAGAGTATTAGACGTTAAAATTTACTTCATCCCAATAAAATGTCTCGTTTGAATTTGGACACGGACATTACTGCAAGTATAATGAAAAGTAGTAGTAGTATTTGTAATCTTAAATTATCAACGCAGGGATAAATTGCAACATATAACAAAACATAAATTATACTAGTATTATGAAGATTTAAAGAACTAAATGCTACATGATCATATTTCCGGTCAGAGTTTGCCATGTTCATCCTAAAGCGCACTTCTTAAATATAAATCCAGTCAAAATTCCCAAAAAAAAAAACATAATTCCATAATAATAAAGTGAAGTCCTCTCAAAACTTGGCCAGGTTGCAATCCCCGTGCTGCTCAATCATCAAATGTTGTCTTCTTGCCTGCAATTCACATTAATAACATTGTTACAAGTATGTTCAGAGGCAGAGCAACGTATATAACAAACACTGCCATCCCAAGGACTTTTCAATGAAATTACCAGTGCCTGGAGCAGCCAAGTTGGGTTTGTTGAAACCTCCTCTGCCACGTCCACGACCACCAGAATCCCTGCCACCACGACCACCAAACCCACGACCACCAGAACGTCCACCGAACCCACGACCACCAGAATCCCTGCCACGTCCACCGAACCCACGACCACCAGAATCCCTGCCACCACGACGTCCACCACTGCCAAATCCCCTGCCTCCTCCAGCAGAGTCACCTCGGGGTTTTGCCTCGTCGACATACAGCTCCATTCCTCCAAAGTCAGAGCCACTTAGCTCCAGAGCTTTGCTAACAGCACTAGGATCACCAAATTCAATATATGCCATCCTGTGGATTACATAAATTATTAGCAATGAAGTGGAGGCAGTGCCAAAAGAATAATGAGCGAAAACCTTGAAATATACGCAACTGTGAACAAGGTCAAAGAATGAGAACATACCCTTTAAGGTGTCCAGACTCATGATCTGGGGGAATTGACACTCTGTTGATTTCTCCACAAGCTGCAAAATGTTCTTGCAGAGCACTCCTTGTCTGTGCATTTTGTTGCAAAATCAGAAAAGGAAAATGACCAACGATGATCCAACAAGCTTGGTAAAGAATGTCCTTTAACCGGGAAAAGACACGTGAGACGACTTACATCATCTTCACCACCATATTTGTCAAACCCACGAACAAAGATTGTTTGGCCACCTTCAGATCGCCCGCCCTTCTGGAATGATTGACCACCACTAGAGGAACGAATTTTCAGATCGTAAGGATAAAATGTCCATAACAAGATACCCAGTTACATGAGAGATATGAAGAGTTACCCAGTATTAGGTGTGTAGGCTCCCCTTTCATTTGCTACATCGAGCCTCACGGGACGACCAACCAAGTCTTGACCATTCATTGTTTCCATGGCCTACAAGTATTAAAATACAGTGATAAGAAACAGATAACACTTCAATATAACTAACACATGAGAAGCATCACAAAGAGATCACATATAATTACTCATTATCAGATATAGTTTAAACGAATATTAGAAATATTTTAGTATATCGTTTAATGGGTGCACCTTGTAAACATAAGAGAGATGGATAGTGCATGTTGTTATAGGGAGAAAGGACAATCAGCTTGCAGATAGGAGACGAAAAGTAGGAATGAAGCATTTGAAACAAAGTTCGGGATTAAGACGAGTAAAATATGGTATTCAATCATCCATGGTACATGAAATTGTACATTTCAAACCCACTAAATGTAAATTTACAGCTGACTACAGCAAAAAACTTTTAGCTCAGAGAAGTAGAGCATACCAGGTTCACAAGAATGTCCATGTGGAAGCTAATTGTTTATGAACAAAATTTGCTGGGCTTAAAGAAAAAGAGGATCACAAGAATGTCCATGTGGAAGCTACTTGTTTATGTACAAAATATGTTGGGCAATTAAAAAAACGAGACAAGGAAACAGAATTCCACTCTCTCCATGCATGTATAGGACATGATAAAAGAAAAAAAAGTGAATGGGAACCTGGAACCTTGTAAGAGATTAAGACATCACATACCTTCTGTGCTTGCTCAGCAGTAGCAAACTCAACATGACCAAAGCCCCTAAATTGTTCATCTCTCATCGCAAAGCGAACTGATGTTACTTCCCCAACAGATTTGAAAAAATTCACACTGAAAAGATGATAAACTATTGAGATCACCAACCGACATGATTCATTCAACAAATTATGATTTAAAAGCAACTTACACATCAGCTTCCTCGATATCAAAAGATAGATTCCCAGCAAAAAGAGTTTTGGAGCCTGTAGCTGCTTGCTCCTTGGGTGTAGAGGGTGTCTTGGGCTGCATCATTGGTATCATAAAATAATAATTATTAATTAATGAAAAATAATTATGTTCCTAACAAGTTACTTAAAAACAATGGAAAAAATTAACAAAGAACTCTAATCCCATGGAATGGAGATCTCACAGGAAATTCGAACACGAACAAAAAAAGAACGCTTCTTAAAGAACAGGTATTGATTATATGGTTAAAATAATAAACAAAAGTTGTAGCAAAAAAGAAGATGACTCACTGTCTTCGCAACATCAGTCATTTCAACATCAGTGTCCTGCATCACAAGAAAACATCCCAACTGCATTAGGAATTCGTAAAATTCCTAAAATAGATTATAAATGAGGTGTAAACTGGTTTGATATCCAAATTTCACACTTCATTTATATGACATGTAAGAAAATTAAGACTGGAGCAGAAATAAGAAGAGAAGCCAATGACTTGTACCTTGGTGGCACCAGCAGTTTTCTTGGGAGTTTGTTTTTTGTCTTCCTCTTCTTCTTCATCTGAAGAATCCTCAGACCCTGAAGACTCACTCGAGCTGCTGTTCTTTTTTGCCACAGGAGTACTCTGCCAGGATGATAACAAATAATCAAGGATACAAACCCTAATGGTAGTTGAAACATTGAACTGTAATACAATTATACAAGTCTAGGTTTGATTATGTACGTTTTGCACCCCCTCCATCTTTTTAGGTTTTTCATCATCAGAGCTTTCATCTTCAGAACTTTCTTCTTCACTACTTTCATCAGACTCCACCTTCTTTGCCTGTATTAAATGAGATTTAAAGTTGTTTAACAGTCTTAGAAAGTGTAACCCCCAGGTAGAGGAACAATATTGGCCACAAACAGATGCAGGAACATACCGGTTTAGCTGCAGGAGCAGCCTTCTTCAAAGGTGCGGCAGCTTTAGGTACCTGGAGAAAAGTATCAAGAAAAGTAATGTAGGGGAAATAAAAGGAAAATTCAAACAACAAATAAACAGATTAAGTTAAGGTATATACAGTTTTTCAAAGATCTTCAAAATATTATCTTAAACATCCATTTGTAAACAAAAATCAATTTTTCTGGTCAACGAGATTCACCAATATTCTCACATTACTCTGGTACAGTAAATATGTATCAAAGGTGCCATGCACTTACTTCGGAGTCTGAGCTGCTGTCATCTGAATCAGAATTACTCGAATCATCTTTCTTTTTGGCAGCAGGCACTGCAGCCTTTGCAGGTACCTTTTTGGTGTCCTCATCAGAACTGGATTCATCCTCTGATGAGGATGATTCGTCACTTGAATCATCCTTCTTGGCAGCAGGAACTGCTGCCTTCTTAGCTGGAGCTGCAGGAGTCTCCTCATCAGAACTGGAATCCTCAGATGAGGAATCTTCACTTGATTCAGCCTTTTTCTTAGCAATAGGAGCAGAGGCCTTCTTAGCCGGAGCGGCCTTCTTAGCTGGAACAGCCTCCTCATCAGAGGAGCTGCTATCAGATTCATCATCAGAACTTGATTCCTCCTTACTTGGCAAAGTCCCATTCTTTGTTACAGGTGCAGCTGTCTTCTTCTGAACTGCAACATCTTCCTCTAGACCACTACTTTCCTCGGAGTCTGATTTCACCTTGCCATTCTTGGCAGATGGCTTAACCTGTAAAACAGTTGATGATACAAGAGTATTACTCTATGTAATTTAATTCATTCAACTCCGTAGTATGTAATTCATGAAAACATGTACAATTCACACAACACTTGTACTTCAGTATAACAAACAATTATAAAAATTCAATCTTTGACTTTAACTGCTATCCCAAAATACTCTTCAGCCAGCAACATGTTTCCAAAACTAAATATTACAAAAAAACAAATACATTTGGTGAAGTTGAAGGGTGTAGCATATTTAACTGGCTGGCATAGAAGTACAAGAGACAAGTGTGACTAGAACACAAAAATTATAATCCTGAAACAATTGTCACTTTCAGAAACTGAATTAAACAGCAGTCCACTAGTGATGGACTGGACTTATTTTGTCGAAGATAATTTAATTATCATCTTGGAAAGATGCAGGTAGCCAATATATAACTAAACAACAGCTACGAACTCATAACAATGGACATTAAAAGTACAACAAAAGGATACCAAACTTCACAATACTCTGTTCAGAAAACAAAGAAAAAGCACAAACCTTGGGTTGCTCAGAGTCGGAAGAGTCCTCTTCGGAGGAGCTAGTCTCAACCTTCTTGATGACCTTCTTCTCCTCTACCTTCTGCTTCTTAGCACTGGCCAATTTCTTCTCAAGATCAGCCTCAGCTTCTCTCTTACCTTTAGAATTACAACAACAGAGCTGATAAGAACTCCACAATTAACAAATACAACATGAAAAGGCAAAACCATCACAATACTCCATATAAATCAGATCAACAAAACAAAGGGCTATTAAAACAAACCAACAACGAATTCGACTGTAAAAATAACAACTTTGGAAACAATCAGCTTAACAGAGACATAAAGCACCAACCTTTCTTCAAGGGTTTGGTCGGAGCCGCAACAACAGCAGCTGCCTCAACCTACGTAAGTCAATACAGGTAATTAGCTCAGCTAGAACAAAATAAACGGTGGAAAATTTGCAAAGCAAGACATTTTACACAGAAATTAGATGGCGCAGAGAGAAACAACGGACCTTGGAGGCGGATTTCTTGGATGATTTACCCATGGAAGCTAATGAAAGAAGAGGAATTGAAAGGGGATTGAGGTGGAGCTGCTGAAAAACGGCAGCTAAAAACCCTGAAAGATGATTAGGGTTTAGTGAGAGGGCAGAAGAGTGAGTCTGGTAGTAGATATTTTATAGTAGAGTGGGTAGCCCGTTTTGGGAATTCGTCTTTCAACAAGTAGGGTTTCGCCTCGCGGCAGCACGATTTCTCGCTTTTGCCCTAGCCAAAATGCTATCACGATTTTATCTATTTATACTACCATTCTTCTATTTTTCTACTATCGTTACCTACATAAAAATATTTTACGTTGCTATGGAACCTGATACATGTTATGATGTCCATGTGATGAGATACTACTCGTAGAAATGGTGATGAGAATATTATTTGTAACATTCGGAGACACACATACTTCAACATGTTGATTCTAAGAATGTATATACTTATGTGATATGAGATTTTAATGCTAGAGCGTATGTATCAAGTTGTATGTTTGCTTACCCAGCGAGAGTGAATATTATGTTGATTCACGAAGAATATGTACGCATATATTTTACAATAAAAAAGCGGAATACATCGTGGTTATGATATTTTAGTCGTCAGTTCACAAAATTTTAACCGATATTAATTGCTACAAGCTATAGAGAGTTGTCATGGCATGTGCGATTAGGAATTAGCCCCGGAGGTGGCTTTTCCAAACCTCCACTTATTGCATTAATTTCAACTTGAGTGCTTATGTATCAGTTAGCACATATATGCACTTTAGTGTTCGCAATCAATTATCGATCTTTATAATCTTATACAGTTTCCATCCCATTATAAATTACAAACATTTAATTTGAAGTCCTGTAAAAATAGAGCAATTAAAATATTACATATCTCTTTACTCATTATTCATTTAAAAAGCACCTAAAATACAATTACTTATATCGTACACGCTAAATAACCTCACCTTTTCCTCAATTTATGTCCCCGCAAAAGGGGGTACACTTGATTTTCATACGAGTTAACTCTTTACCTGAGAGGTTCTTAGACTACTCATTATGGGCCCCGTGGGAGGGGGGGGTGGGGGTTGGGGGTGTCATTAGAAGTCCTAGGAACAAATTATGCCACTATTGTAGTGGGTGGTCTTGGGATTGGTGGTGGTAATGGTAGGAATATTGAAAGAAAGCGGAGAGTTAGAAGTACAGCGGGTGTCTTTTTATTCAAACCACAATTGTATTACAACATTAAACGGTTGAAAATGAAAAATACTATGCAAACGAAATTAAACACACAATTATAACTAAACAAACACAAACACAATACACACAACACAGAGGAAACAAGCTCCTGGAAACACAACACTTCAACCGCAACTTCATATGTTGAACTCCGCCTTCAACATCCTGTAGAGTTTCAGCGTCTCATCCGTCATGTTTCCATATCCATTTGAGCGAGAGTCATAAGCATATGCACCCTTTGTTGTCTTTGCTAGATTATCTTGAGATCGAGCTTGCATCCTCACGTTGTCCGACCTATGTGCATGCGCAACCCTCTACCTCAGATATTCGAGCCTTTGAGCCTCCATTCCCTATTTATTCGCATCTATCTCCCTCTGCTTATTGTAACCTTAAAAAAAAGTACACAAATTATGTGCTTATAGTGTCCAAGAGAGAAGACTAGATGGACATCGCTTGCTACTTTAGTGCCTTCGCCTTACCACGGCTGAATGGACGTTTCGAACCAACATCAATTTCATCGCTTACATTACCCCCACCCACTTCCTCCCATTACATATTGACCTTCAGCTTCACTTTCTTATTCTCCATCATGTACTTCAAAAGGCTGGAACTTATTTTTCCGACGGACCCTTGTAATTCATTATGCCTTGCCACTCCAGATACGTCTTCATATATTCCCAACAATGAAGCAACTCAAACTCCTCGTGTTTTGGATGATTTTGTGTATATATGTCGTATGAGTACTTGAGGACTTGTCGTCATTCTGACTACTCCTATTTCCTAGAGCTCGTCACGATTCGTTATATGCGCTCATGAACAAGTTAACTCGTTCCTTCTTCCGATGCCTCTACCCCGGAGTCAACTATTAACTCGGGGGTGAAGACCAACCATTCCATCCGCTCGCGTTTCATTCCACTTCGTTAACACGTGTTTGAATAAAAGTGGTGAGTTTCATGTTGGTCATACTTATGGAATTTTCAATAACTTGCATGAAGTGTGTAATGAGCAAAAGATCTTCCGCCTTTGAAAAATAATTTCCCTCGGTGACCCAATCTGCTTGTGATGTAGCTTTCTTTTGTACTCTACCTTTCTCCTTTTGCGCCACCGGAAGCGCTGGTTGCATATCCGGAACACTTTATAGGAAACTCGACTGGAAATTTGCAGGCCTAAATGCACCGGGTCAAGCATATGGATTGTATGGGGGTATTTGGGGAGGGGATTGTTCTCGCTCAATCAGTTGGCACGATCGTTGTTTGGATCCATGATGTCGGAAAATGGAGAATTTTTTAAAGCATTAGTATGAGTTTAAGAGAGAGAAAAAGGGTGAATTGTGAGGTGTGGCAGTATGGATTGAGTAGTGTCTAGTACTAGTGTCTATATACAGAGTTGAAAAATATAAAAAAAGACGGTTTAGTGTATTTTTTATAATTCAAAAAATATGGCCGTGGTACTATCCCCACGACTGTCCCATCTTAGTTGAGTGTATGTTTTACGTGGCCACAAGGATGAGATTCTAGTAATTTTATTACTACTTGTCATAACATGCAAGTCTGTGTAACTGTGTTGTTAGAGAAAATCAAATATCAACAACCTTGTAATAGAAATAGTTATCATTCCATGGCCCTTGAGAGTCTGTGTACTGTATATATTTATGATGGATTCTTTACATCAAAGATAGAATCTGAAACATTTCCAGCACAATTCAAACTTTAAAGCAATATACAATGTTCTCATTTACAATATAACTGGTTTGAATGAGTTCATTGCCGCAGCTGAGTAGGGAATAATTTGTACACACAACCTAATGTACAACATTACAAAACTGGAAGAGCATCCTTGCGGCCTGCGCCTACATTACCAAGTCGTACCATATTTTCTCCGATAAAGTTGCCTGCATAACCACAGGATCATAGTTAAATAGTAAATACCCAACAGGCTCTGTACTTTGTATTATCATCCTATGCCGCCAAACAACCTATTTCCAGTTATTCCCAATGCATGGCTGTAGCATTAACATTCGATCCATAATGATTACTGGTGGAAACAAAGACATACACGAACTAACTAGAAAAGAACAACTTACCGCAATAAAGATATTGATTATCCTAGATATTTTAGTAAAACTCCATCATTCCCCAGCACGAACCCTTGTTTGTCATTGATAAACCTGCATTATCATGAGCAGGCTGTGAACTTGTGAAATCAGAATTGTTACAGTTTGAAATAATGGTCTAAATTCTAATCCTCTCCAGCTGAATCTATGATAATTTGCTGCTGTTGTGACTCACTGACTTGTTCATCAGGAAGACAGTGGCTTATAGCCTTAACGACGTCAGTTGTTTCAATGAAGAACCAACTAGTTCACCTTGATATTTTTCAAGACCAAACAAAGAGAGTACTAGATGAAATTGAAGTAAGGAATATAGCTCACTTCACAGCATATAGATTGGCAGCAATGTTGTCGGCTGCTTTGTCACGTGCCCAATTCTTTCCTCTGTTTGTTGTTTTCAGAAGAACGCCACTGCCACCAGCAGCCCAAGCTTCCTCCTACAATTTATTTAGGCTAGATTATGAGAACACGAACTTGTGACAACAAACTAACCTTTTCTTCTTATTGTCATTGTAAGAGAAATGGTTGTAAAATCCATCCAAACTTTCTATATATTTTCGTTAGATAGAATAGCTTCAGATTTTTCGATGATACCACAACTTTGATACAGGAATGTAATAAATCTAGTCATAAGATTATAATACCAACTCCATTCACAAGACTCGAACTCGAGAGCTTGATTAAGGGAACTCGAGCCAATGATTTTGGTATACTGAAGTTTGGTAGACATATCAATGTCAGGGAACATGTAATAATGATTGAAATCTTGGTTAAGCTACTACTGTAATCATACCAGCAGCCCAAGGCATAGATAAGAAACTATTTACCAGTGACTTTTACAATCACAAGTTCACAACCATAAAGCCAGTGATAACTTTCGCTCAACGGATGCTGAAAACAACTAAAAAACTAAAAACAAACACATGATTCATGCTCACCTGTGAGCGATAGCCAACATCAAGAATCCCGAAACCACGACTCTGAACTGGAATTTCTTCAAACTCCTCTGTTATCTGAAATACAAATGAGAAGGGAAACAGATATAAAGTTTGGTCAATTAGTCCTCGTCAATGAACCCAATTTCAGCAAATGAAAATCCCAAATGTCAAAGTGTGCTGCGAAAACGAAAAGAAACTTCACACAGATGGAAAAACGAGTCTCAACCAATAATTGCAAGTTTGTCTGTTAAGATGCAATTTCTCTCTGTTCAAGACATTTTCACAAATATTTTTATACGTTTATAATTACACGAGTCCGAAAGTTTTCTTTGAGCTGTCTCGATGAGCCGTTTAGTCAGCTTACGGTGAAAGGATATAAAGAAAGTGCTCGAACTCTACTTACCCCGGTGCCCTTGCTGAGGTAAAGTCCTCCACCACGGACAAGAAGCCAGAGGCCACCATCAGCTCTCCAGCCCATGTTCTGGATTCTCCGTGCAACAGCCCTATTATGTGGCTGCCAGTATGGCTGAGATACAAGCATGTGATGAACTGCATCATTAGCTTTTCTAATTTTCTTCCAAAAACTAGGATTATCTTTTTAAGCATGACAGTTTGCAGTATTGGATCTATTGATTCTAAGAATCTAAGAAGGATGATAAATCCAATAACAGAACCAATACTGTAATTCAGACAGTGTCTCAAGCTTACCTGACCTGGTTCCCATGTCAAGTAGAAGTTACCACGGCTTGAAACAGCAACATAGTTTCCTTCAGGCGAACGATTCACAGCACTAAAAGTGCCTGTGTAGTAGCTAGCACCACTGATACCACTTGAAACTGTTCTGCAGCACCATTTAGTGAAATGATGTAAATATCATGTATAAGGCCTGATTGGAGCAAAGAATACTGGAGAAAAAAATGCATATATAGTAGTCTTAAACAGTTAAAAAGTCAGTTCTTAATAAATTTAAAGTTCAATATAAGAAATGTTGCAACCTTTTTATATTAAAATGGCGTATAATATGTTATCGTGTAGATTAGCAAACATGTTCTATCCATGCAAGATGATCTTTCTTGTTCATGAGCTAGCACAGCAGAGAAATCTCACCTATTTAAAGTGGCTGAAACAGTCTCCTGCACAGCAGCCTTCCAGTTGTATCCTCCATTTGATGTTATGTATATTGCACCCTGATCAGTCACCATTTCTGCTCCCTTGTCTCCCGTGGCCTGTATATAAACCTGTAATGATCGAAACGTTAAGCTTCTATATCAGTTAAATTGCAGAGTATGCTTTATAAGCTTTTTCACATGAATTTTTTCTATGTTCCAAGACATAGGATATTGTATTCACAAGAAACAAACACAAATCCAATGGATATAGTCCAACCCACCTCCCCATCGTAAATCAAGTTAAAGGTCGATATGATGCATTATCAGATATAGGAAACGAGATAAATTATAATCCATGCCCTATACTGATCAAATATTATTTAGAAGATTGACATCAGACAAAGTCCATTCAGACAGAATTAAGAAGTTTACATTGATGATGTATACAATGTTTGACATAGATCCAAATTCCAAAGACCAGAAGAGTAAATGATTATGCTGCTTGTTATAAAACAGTAGAGAAAAGCAAGCAGAAAAATGGAGTATCATACATAAATCAAAAGTTATCCTACTTCCTGAATACACTTCACTCTATCAGTAGGTCTGTATCGGATCCATCACAAAAAAGTGGTGTTTTTTGTAAGAAAGTTGCACATGATCATGTTATCTCTGGATTTATTTCCCCCATGAATTCCATCAACACTCCCAACGATACATTGCTTCCCTGGCCGGACAATACTGCCATAAACAGCCATTTCAATAATGTCAAGTTGTTCAGCACTGAACTTAATATCACAGGAGTAGCCTCTTAGCAATCCTTGATCGATGTCATTCTTGTTGGATTTCAACCTATTCACCCTGGTCTGAAGGATTTGACAGTTGTCTGCCACAGATTCGCCACCTTTCGAGAAAGGGATGATATGGTCATATTCGAAGCAGAGGCATCCCTGACAGGTATGGAGACGTTTGCAAACAATGTTTCCAGCTGCGTCTATCCGCCACCTGTCAGGATCTCGACCTGGAACTATCGTTGCCTTATTCCAGCACATATTCTTGGCCTTCGAGTCAAAGAACCTAGGTCTCTCCTCCCTGTCGCTGGTTCCGCTTCCATTAATCCAATTACGCTGAATTTAAGTAAGTCAGAAACCTTCTCTGCACTCCCTCAGAATGTTCTTTGCATCACTTACCATTCTTTTGTTTCTTTTCTTCACTTGTTAGTGTAATGTGTGTGACAGGTTAGAGATCAGGATAAAAGAAATGGAATATGGAACTAGTTTGACTGTGTGAGTTTTGGTCATCACCTTTTGAAAAATAACATGATAACATAGCAGTTATCTAAACATCATAATATGGAGCTTGATAGATGTGGACTCGATCGGATATTTACACCACAAAAAAAAAAAAAAAAGGACATGATGAAACCAGTATCACATGATCGAAGAACTTAAATATTCAATTATCATGGAAGTGAAGCTATGAAAAGGTGGATGGTAGTTACCATATCACCAGGTAGTTGAGCACTCAATGGTATGCGTTTCCAGGTATCTCCAGAATCCGCAGTGTACAGCAGTATAGCGGGCTTGCCAATAATCCAACCCTCTTTCCCTTTAAAACTGATGGAGTTGAATCTGTAATTGAAATCTTCGTCTTCGGCAGAAGCTATGGAACGTTGAGCCCAAGTGCTTCCTCCATCTTTAGTCTCCAAAAGAGTTTGCCTAGTCCCCAACAGAAACCCTGCCAAGCCAACCAAACACAAAAACAAACTCAATACAGTGCCAGTAGCCTACTCCACGACGCTAATCAATCAAGTCACTAACCAATTCACTGCCAAACTTTATCCTAGTATTCATCATCACAAGTCACAACTACATTAACATATAATAATGCCCAATTGTTCAGAAAGCCAAAGAGCTGATTTAAAAGTTTCAATTCAGCATAAAACCAATTGTTAGCATAATTCATTCAAAACACACATTGATAAACTCGAAAATCCCCAATCATCAAAGCAAAATTCTCATAAACTTCAATTATGAATCCTGCATTTCTAAAACAAAGCTGAAATCCTGTAATCAAAACTAATCAATCAAACATAACAATTCTGTCAATGCACAACAACAGAAAGAAAAAAGGCGCGAAAATTAGACCGTGAGAAGGATCATCGGGAACGAAAGCAATGTCGAGAAGCACAACGCCAGGGTCAATAGGAAGGTAAACTCTCTCCCACTCCGACAGCGCGTCCTCCGCCAGAGCAGGTGTGTTGTTGCGGAGGAAAGGCGAGACGGTGACAGCGGCGGTGGCGGCGCCAATGAGCTGGCGGCGAGAAATGCAGTCTTCGGGAGTGGCGGAGGCGACGACGGTGGCGAGGCGGTGGTTCGGAATGGAGCGGGGACGTTGGGAGTGGAAGACTGGGTGGTGTGTGAGCAGGTGAAGAGCCACCATTGTAGTGTACTGTATTGTGAGTCAGTAGTTAGTTTGCTTATCTGTTATTGCAGCAGCTATTGGTGTACTACTCTGCTTGCTTTGAGCTTGTTTGGAGGAAAGGAAAGCTGGAGTTGATGACTTTCGTTTTCCTCCAGAAGATTTCATACCACTTGTCTTATCCGGAATGGACTCTTAATTTAGTATAAAAAATGCATCATAAACCACGCACATGCTTATCGTGAAAAATACTTACCGAGACCTGCATATATACGATTAATTAATTCTGTAGATCATATAACTATAAGTACCCCTCGGTAGTAACAATTGTGGATAACATTTATCAATATATGTTGTGGATGATTTCTAGTGACAGTGTCTATAAGAAAGTTATAGATCTGGCGTAACGATCCGACCACTAATGAATAGAGACCGGTGCAAACGTACATTATACCAAAACACTATACTTTCAACTCTGAGTTTATCGGAATATAGGGATCACTTCAAACTTGGGGACTTCGATGCAAACGTTCAGACTTGTGGTGAAAGGTTGGAAGGTTTGGACTTTTCACTTGGAGTGATATGTAATAAAGCAAAAGGACGCTATTTTGTTTCTTAAAACGTCTCCAGTGCGTCTCTATTGTGTACCAACTACTTTTCCTTAGAAGGCCTGTACAAAGACTTTTACGAATTGTATTAGGAATAATTAGGGATTTGTTAAAGTCATCAAGTTCAATGCCTGAGATGGAATCTGGAGATATTAATGGATGAGATCGTTTTGTGTGTTCATTAAGTTACTCGAGCCGGAAACAGAGTTTTGGAGGGAGGTGATCAAATTAGCCGTTTTTCTTCTCTGTTAGGCGAAATAAGGCATGTTCTAATCCCTATGAATCAAATTGATGAATTGATTGCGATGATGAAATCCAATTGGGACAAAAATTTATAAATTATGGTTTATAGAGATGAATTGGGAAAGAACATCCCTTCTTTTAATTAGTCTGGAAGATGGAAAGAAACAAGAAACGTGACCTTGGTTTAATTAGCCTTTGAAGATAAAAATATTTTTAACTTTCAAAATTGAAATTACACATTACAATCCTATTTGTATAGATATATTTACTAAAATTACCATTGTAAAAGTTACAAATCGTATGGACTGTTATGATTAAGTACAAGTTAAGATAATTTTTTTACAAACGATCTAACGGTTGCCGATGGGTACAATTGGATGGATGTACATTAAGCCATTATAGTCGTAGTCGGACAGTAGACTTGGCCAAGATTTCATACCACTTGTCTTATCCGGAATGGACTGTTACTTTATTTTCATCATTTCTTCCCGGCTTAAATTCAAGAAAAACCCCAGTTATAAAAAAATGCGCGATGAACCACAAGTTCACCGTGAAAAATACTTACCGAGACCATGTATACAATTAGATTTGTAGATCATATAGTATGTTGTGGATCATTTCTAGTCACAAGGTCTATAAAAAAAAGTTAAAGTTAGACATAACAATCCGACCACTAATTGATATTAACCTGATCATTTAGCCGGTGCAGACATACCATTAATCTTGGATTGCGGGTGATATGATGACATCACTATACCATAACACTATCAACTCCGAGTTTATCAGAATATAGGGGATCATTGCAGCCTTGAGGACTTGGATGCAATCGTTCAAAGTTGTGGTGTAGCAAGGACTATTCATGAAGAATTGGAAGATTTGGACTGATCTATAAAAAGCAGAAGGACGCTCTTTTGTTTCTTAAAACGTCTCTACTCTCTATTGTGTACCAAATACTTTTCCTTATGTGCATTGCAGGCAGCAGGCCTGTACACGGACTTTTAATAATTGTACATTAGGCATAGTTAGGGATTTGTTAATTCTAATTAGAATTCAGTTTAGTTATGTTGGAAAGTAGCCTGAATTATGAGGTTTTTAATCATATTACATTGGTCAGCATTAAAGTCATCAAGTTCAACGCCTGAGATGGAATCTGGAGATATCAATGGATGAGATCGTTTTGTATGTTCATTAAATTACTCGAGTCGGAAAGAGTTTTGGAGGGAGGTGATCAAATTAGCCGGTTATCTTTGTCAATTCTCTGTACATAAGTATTTTGTAACTGCTATTATCAGAGTAACTCATTCACATTTCAGTGTAATTCATTCAATCATTCCTGATAGATAGTCCACTTATCATAGAACAGAGAGTTGATCATCGAGTTTCGATGATTCGATCGGAAATGCTTGTAATCTGTTCTTGAATCTCTGTTGAACAAGGATTCCGATTCCTCCGTGCAGTTAGAAAAAAAGTTGACTAATTCACAGTGACATGGTGGTGTTGGTGGAAGTAAAGATATCCCATGTGCCAATGCCATTGTTTAATTGATACCAGTTGTGATTATTGACTTAAATGACTTCATATATGTATTATGTCAACAGAAAACTTACTATTTATACATGAAGCAACTACCGTTGACTCCACATACCATGGAACATGTACCAGCAATTTCACAATCTGCAGAGAATGGTGACAGAGTCGAGAACATCACGTTTTATGACACCAAACTGGCAATAAACAATCAGATCAAGTAGCCACTTAACGCGTTATAGCAATCACTTTTCGTAATAAATTAAAGTGTACCAAAGAAGACCAATCTTGAGCTGTCCTTGCAAAGAAAAGAATCAAATATGCAGCTTATGACAAATCCTTTGAATCCCCAAAGAAAAAAGTGGCTTAAAAAAGGTTTCTTCATTGTCACATAACTACATGTATAACAACCCTCTATCTCTTCTTCTCATCAAACACATAATCTAAGTATTTATAATACATTTCCTATCCCGGTCCCCGACCAATGTACATGCCCTCTAGCAATTCGCCTAAGAGCACGATAAATAAACTTCAAGCTTTGTTATCCGGATGTAATCCACTCCTCAACTCCCATTCTCAAGGATAGAGTGCCCGAAAACTAATCATAAATGCTTATTTTTCTGTAATACGAACAGATTAATGAATGGTTCTGTAACTTTTTCAAAGAAACAGTACCCTGTCGGTGAAGGAATGAACTAATCAAGTGCTGTTTTGTTTTTTCTGCTCTTGGGTATGCCATCAAAGATGGGTAGCGCTGCATCAAGAAAATCGGGCTTCAAACTCCATTTTGTATTTTGCCAAATGGATGACAATGCACTATTCTCCTGATCCTGTAAAACCGGGGTACTTGAGGACTTTCTCACTCCATTGGAATTTTCTGTTGAAACACAATCCCCTGAACCAACGGAAACAGGATTCAGGGCAGCCAGATCACCATCAACTCCAGACACCATTCTACTGGCTGCCTTGGGCCTTAGAGCCAAACCTTTGCCGGTCAGTGGTGAGATGAGACTGTTATTGGTGTTTTCCTCCAAAAGCTTTTCTGGAGTATGAGCAGTAAAATCAGCTTCAGACTTTTGACGCCGTCGCAAAAACTTTACTATCCATTTATCAGGGTCGCCACTTTCACCTTCTCGTGACAAAAGCGGATCAATTAGTGCACCATTTCGTGTACTTAAACCATTAGCTGCACTTTTGGATTTTCTGTGAAGGCTCAGTGGTTTGGAGGATTTGGAAAGAAGCCCATTCTTCGGATATGGATCTCCTCCATTACCATGCGCTGACATCCCAAAACCGTTAACTTCAGGGTTCTTATCCAATGGGCTAAGACCATATTCACTTAATAAGCTGCTAATGGCCTGAGAAGGTTTTCGCTCGGAAGACGACTTGAGTTTTAAAGACTGGAATGAATCAAATATATCGGAGTTCCTGCGCGGCGATCTGGAGCTGCTTGGGCTGCAAAATGGATAGAGAAAAATAAGCCAATTTAACCTATTGATGGCCTGATAACCTTTATAGAAGCTCAAAAGAAGCACGGGTTTTGAAGTTCATAAATAGCTTTCAACTAAAAGGAAACGACAAAACACTTAATATGTGATTGCATTTGCATGCACATAAAAAGAGAGTTGGCGGACTGACCATAAAAACAAAGATGTGTAATCAATACGTAAGTCAATGTAAGCAACTTCAACACTCTACTTCAGTTTGACGGAAGAAGTTCCTAAAGATAGAGATATCACCAAGCTCCCCGTATTCATGTAACAAAAGGGTTGGAACTTCAGCATACATTTGGTAATTGTCTACCAGCATTTAAAAACCAAAATCAATTATAGTATAAAATAAATAAATTAAAACTTGGAAGAACATGGTAGTAGTTGTGATATAGCAATGATATAAGATAAAACAGTTACTGCAGGTCCTTATTCTTTATCATGAAACAAATAAAATGACTAGGTTCAATGCTGCAAAATGATATACTAGATCTACCCTCCAAAGATTCATGCAACACTATGACTATTTAATTTCCATGTTGTCATAACGACTTGGTTTGGTCAAATTACTTGATTGATCCTTAATGATAAGCATGAATCCAGATTACACCAATTATTTTCAGCTGTTCAAGAGCTGATTTTTTTTCTTGGCAACGGAAACAACATTGCTGTCTAACTCATTCGCACATCTCTACTTTTCAGCACTAGCAAGAGGAGCTCAAAAAGAATTTCACTGCAATATGATAGTTTGGGGCTCTACAATAATCAATTTCTAAACAGAATGTCCCCAGTAATCATAAAATCACAGAGTCACATTTAGTTGTACCAGACATGCTAGTCCTTCAGGCCCAGCTAAAACTCTATTATTCTAGCAATCTTGGGGCCATGTAACCTAGCAACCCAAATAACACGACGAGTAATCCAAAAGCATTTATCACGCTACATATCATTAGAAGACAGACTCCACACTCCTCTGATGGACTAGTCAAGCTTGCAAAAAGCATCCACAAATCTAAGGAAAAGAAAGTAAAGCAAAGTTACTACCTTTCCGCGTCAATAGATAAGATGGGAGAAGGCGGATGCCTTCCTGGCAACGGTATCTGGATCGTCTTCAGAGCAAACATTTGGAGGTCAGTCACCAGCCCATTTAGCCTCTTTATGTCTGCCACCTAAATCATTCCAAAAAACGAAACACGTCCATTAAGCCACAAGTAAAACTCAGCTACAAAACACTATGAAATTCGATCAAAATCAAATCATACTAATCAAAACTAATAATCTAAAAAATGCAAACTTGGAGTCTTGGGCACACTTATAATCTCAACACTTGCAACAATTCAAACCCGTAGAAAAAATCCATACACTTGATCATAGAACACACTCATAATCTCAAAAATGCAAACTTGGACAAAAGTAATCGTTCAATTCACATAACTCACCAACAAACCAAATCAAGTACATACAAAAAAGCAATCCAATCAATTCAAACATGTAAAACTCCAAAGACACACCTCAACGCCGTATTTGATGGCGACACCTGCAAGGGTATCGAATTTGGAGACATTGTGCAGTATGCAATTCATACTAGCACCGGCAGAGGAAGGCGGAGAATAAATCGGAGAGGATGATCCGACCATTAGGATACCTCCGTTACGAAAATCAGCGTCTCCATCACGTTGTTGGTTCATAATCAATCCCCTAATGTTATGTGTGATATTTGTGCAATTGTTTCAGAAAATGGAAGGAATGATTGAGTATGTAATCAGTAACATTGTGATGGAAATTGGGAGAATTGGAGAAGAAAGAGTTGGAAAAGTGTTGTCAGATCTGTCGTTGAGTTGATTTGATTTGATTTTCTCCTTCGCCTTCTTTTTCTCTCTCTCACTTCTCCTTCCTGGCATAAACTCCGCTTCATCAGATATAAATATATTATATATAATTAAATGCGTTTGTGTATACTATAGATTTGTCTTCATTTATCGCACTCATGTTTATTCTGTAAGTCTGACAATTTATAACTTGAATAATATGTTGTGTTTTTATATTTCCTAGTACAATTTGGTTGGAGAATGCATTGTTTTTTCATTTTTATGTCGATTATTCACCAGAGTGAGAATTGAAATTTACGGAAACAATTTAATTTCAATTTGATGACATTGATTTATATAAATTCCTTACCATAGGTGGTTATGTGTATTTCTTAGTTAGTATGGCGATTAATAATGACGTGACATTTTGATATTATAAGTTGCGGTAAATGAAATAGTGAGTAACACTTTCTTTTTTTACTTGCTAAGCATTGTGTCGATTCTGATAAATGTGATCCTAATGTGATTCACATTTCAATTTTAGTAATGCACTGTAAGATATGTATATTAAGATATCTTCCGTTATGTTTAGTGTGATAGGACAGTTAAATAATCATGTGTTATATGTTCGGATTTTGAAAAAAGTCGTTTGGACAGTTAGTAACGACTTTTGTCTAGGTAATAGGTATAAGATTTATACATAAATGTATCTCTACAAAAGTCACTTGCTATTGCAATGAAATTAATGCATTAATTTTAGATGGGGAATTCTAGCAAAGTCATGATCCAAAACATGCCCTTGAACTACAACACATAGCATAGGCAAGGAAATTTCCTTCCAAACTCTATGGAGTCGCAGGCTTGCTACTCCCTCCCCGTACTGGAAACTTCTTTTTACATGCATCACAAAACTTTAGACATGACTAAAAGAAAAGGATACCGCATACCCAATAAATAATAATATTTTTTTTATATTTACATACAAATAACACATTTCGTCGGTATAAAAAGTCATCCAGTAGAGTGAATATAGAATGAGAACAATGAAAATGAAATAAGATAGCATAACAAATTCCTATAAAAACACCATAACGTGTTCTTCTAATAAATTAATCTGAATATCTTTAGAAAAATTTAACCTTGGCAAACAAATGTGTGGTAAACATGTTAAGGTGTGTAGCTGTGCCTCTACGCCAGGGCCGTATCCTTATTTGACATGTATCTATCAAATTAACAATTGTTGACTCAATTATTAAATTCACTCTGGGCAATATATCGGTTGAAATCTTCATATCTGTAAAAATCCGTCACAGGGAAATCCACCCCTCAAAATGGCTCTATAGTATTTGTAATGGTTAATCGCACTAGCGGATACCGTTGAAAAAATATATTTTATCTATCTCTAACTCATGAAAACAACATCCGTCATTCGTGTTGAATACCTCCTGATCGGACCCGATTTGATGAAAAGCCTCACCCTCAATTTTCAATTATAACTGAAAGTGCAATTTATATTGCACTTGTTTTGTTAATTAGGTCTTTCTTCGTTTATTAACCGGTTCGACAATTGTAGTTGTTTTTCTATGGATATTTTGTAGGAAATAACAAGTTGGGCTTCAACATTGCTTAATGGATCAAGATTGGTTAGCTTGGGACTCAAGGAAGAAACCCAACGCAATCTGGAAGAGCTGGAAAAAATCCAAACGTAGTTTGGAAGATCTGGGCGCTGGAAACATAATTCAGGGAAAAGTTTGATTTGCTTTGGACACAAGGAATGCAATCTAAATAAAGAAGGAAAGAGTTTGTTAATACATGAGCACATTGAGAGAAAGAAGTAAATAAAGATTCTCAAGATATATTATATACAGAAGATTTCCTTATCCAGAAACCAATGTGAAGAAGTATGGGCACTGTAGCACACTATACCAAAACGCCAATGTAGCAGTTACTGTAGCAAAATGGGCACTGTAGCAAAAAGGAAAATAAGAAGCATAATGCAAGAAGGAAGCTGCCATAATGATTCAAGGAAGAATTTGATGCTATAAGGAAAGTGAGATTTAAAAGAGATTGATATTTAGAAGACTCCTTATACTGTTGAAAGATAACAAAGGCAGTTTCCTTCCTAGAAGAAAACCTAAGAGGTTTCGACTTGGGCCAAGCCGTGTGTCTTCCATGATGATCGATTCCTGTACACTATATATATTGGAAGAACACGTTATGCAAGGCTGCCGATTGCCTTTGAAGAACAAAGATTATATGTTTTAGGCGTCTTGCTTTACTAGACCTTTACCTCGGTGTTTACTTGTGAGTGTTCTCTAAAGATTGAGAATTAATCTAGTATCATTGAACTAGAAAGTTTAATCAATCGTTTGTGATTGAATTAAACTTCTTTTGTAATTCTACTTTTCAAATTTAGTAGAAGTTTTGCTTTGACCGTCGGTATCTTTATATACCGCTTGAGAAATCTCGTGTTCGATTTTATTCATTTGACTTTACGAGTTACATTGATCACGATTCTTATTATCGTAGTTTAGTTGAATATTGTTCATCGTTGTTGAAAGCGGTGTTATTTCACATCAATAATCAACATCGTTTAAAGCTGTCAGGAAATCTGGATTAGGTCCTACAGTTCTAACAATAACGTTCATCCAGTGAAGACACATATGATCCTATCTAAGCCGCGTAGCAAGTAGTATACAATAACGTTGGAAGAACAAAAAGGTCAACACGATGTATTAATGGTGTTGTTGCTTTGAAATCTGAGAGTAAAATAAGAAAATGGTGCTAGTAGTAGTATTTTTATGATTTGTCGGTCGGGTCGGGTCGGGTGTTTTGTTGATTGCATCCCAATTCCCACCGACGAGGCGAGCTAGGCCGGTCTACAACTTGTAATCACAGCCTCTCCCAGCGCACAATTCGCAATCACATATTGCTTTCATACCATCATCATCATTATTATTATTATTAATTTATTGTTATCAAAGCAGATTCTATGTCGGTCAAACTATTTTTATGTTTCACTACTGAATTCACCAATATATTAGTAAAAAAAAGGCTCAATCTTGTTCGACTCTCATTATTAATCTCACATTACTTTAAACTAACTACTAGTACTATTTACAAATGCTAACGTAATTCTACTGTGGCTTGAGTTGAGTTTGAGCCGTTTACGTCGATAGTTAAAAGATTTAGGTGTATACGAAATTGATATTGCACCGTAGATTACAGGTTGAAGTTAGAGGTTGAGTTTGAGCCGATGATATCATACAAAATGGACATACTCCACTAGTAATGATGGCTAGCCAGTAACGATGACACCGTATGTTGCATGTAGAGCTGCTTACTCGAGTCGAGCTTTATGGAGGTTCAGTGGGACTCGACTCGAGCTCATTCATTTGATAAGGTGTGCGAACCCGAGCCCAACCTTCTGCTCTTTTGTTATCGAGTCTAGTAGGGCCCAACTCGTGATACTCAACAAGGCTCAGTTAAATAAATACTCTCGATTTCGTAAAAAGTTACACATTTTCTTGATATGCGGTCAATCTCGCGTTTGTACAATTTACTCTTAAACGATATTAATAAATAAATTATTAAAATTATATAATGGAAATTTAGAAATTAAATTTTTATTATATGATTTTGTTAAATTATTTACTAGAGTAATTTGTGGTCAAACTCGAAGACAGTTGACCGATTGTGATACATGCATGAACTACTATCTAATTACTACTACCATAGAATTATGACCTATTAAGACAAATTTATTTTAAAAATTCTATTTTTTCTCCCTCTGGTTATGGAGGTTACTACTGTCGTACCAAAATATTATATAGATTCCAGTTCCTATGAATTTGTTTGTCTTTCCAAGATCTTGTTATTTTTGAATTTGAAGAAGAGCGACGGCCCTTCCACTCGGCACCGTCGGATCTATTTTTCCTTAGATAATTATTTGGTGGAAAAGATCTAAAAGTAAAAGTATGGAGGGAGTACTATATTTTTATATTCATAATGTACTTTTCATTAACTAGCTCGAGTCCGACTCGAACCAAATGATATATCCTAGTTTGAGCCTAGTTATCCTGACTCGAGTTCGAGCTCGAAATATAGCTCGTTTTGTTAACGAGCTCGGGCTCGTTAGCAAATCGAGTCAAGCTTGAAAAATGAGATACTCAGCTTGACTCGTTTAATAGCACTAGTTACTTAAACGAAATAATTTTACCCGTAACATATCACTTTTAAAATAGCATACTCCCTCCGTTTAAAAGTTCTCCAATTTTAACGATAATATATTACTTGTGAAATAACGTACTCCTTTCGTTCAAATTTCATAATTTAAATGAACATTTTCCAAGTACAATTTAAAATTAATTTGAGTTTTGATAAAAAAACTGGGGAACCAGGGGAAAGTAAGCCCCGTTCAGTTCACACATATGTGTAGGTGAATAACTGTGCAATTGGCCAAGTAGCTCCAGCTGGGTGACATGAGGCTCCACACTTGTCTCAGCCCACTACCAAAGATAGAAGCCACCCATGGACCTGGAGGTTACTCGTTTCCGAGCCTGCATCTCTGCAGTTTGTAGCCCGGGGACTTTCCTGGGCCTGACCATATGATCGTGGCCCAATCACCTCATCTCCTGGTTCAGTTGCTATGCAAGGCACATACAGCATATCTATAGCGACTTTACTATCTCTAATTTGCCGATGTGGGACTTTAGAAAATCTTCAAAAAAAAATTACGTTATCCCATCAAATCATCGTCTCCTCTCGCATGGTAAACTTGAGCATAACAAAACATGCAAGGAACTGTACTGTATATATCTATCTTCTCCTGAGTTTCTTACAATACTCTTGACAGTTCATCGAAATCCAAGGCCCCAGATTAACCATCTCTCATGGTCTTGTATGTTGTATCGTTGCAATTGGGAAGATGGAGAATATTGTTTCTCAATGTCATTATCGTCATCCTACACGACAGACAATGTATGGAAAACATTCATGGGCAAGATCTACAGAAGCTGTGATATACGAGACTTATCAGACTGGAAAGGTGCCAACTCAAACAGGAGATATTCCTCCGCTGAGAAACAATTGATATCCCAATACCAATTCGTTCTGATGGTATTTCAGAACGTGGTTTTTAATTGTTTCCTCCAGAACTTACGTTTTTTCCTCTCTTACTTTACTGTAGTTACCTGGGCGTTGTGACTCGGAACTGGATCATTCTCAGCAAGAAACAGACACAATAACGCAAATGTTAGAAAAACTGGGTTTGTTAGTCATGCAGAAGCCTTAATTTTCAATCTTTTCACGACAGAAAATTTTGAAACTATACCGAATAGTAGATGCAAATGTGAAATGCCTAAGCTGCTACCCTGATTGTGAAATGAAAAATTCCTCATCCGTTACCAAGATCGTCAGAGTAGCATTAGAGTTGTTCGAAAGATTACCTGGTGGTAGATAGTGAAAGCTGTTGGAGTAGCCTGTTCTTGATTCCTTGAAATCTAGGTAAACATGATGAATGATGTTTCCTTTAAAGATCAGATTGCGTTCACCATGGAGTTATCAGTACAAGACTACGGCTGCTTTCATGATATAAACAATACGCGTTCACCAGAACCAGATGCGTATTTAACACGGATAGCTATGAATACTTGCTCAAACCAGCCACCCAAACGAGTAAATTAAACAAACTTATAGCCTTCTAATACACAGCTGAACGTTGGCCAGTTTTCACATCTTGAAACATACTTTAGTGGTAATGTTATCAACTACCATCGAGAACTGAATTACATAACAAGATATATCCAGAAAGTATTACATAAGCACAAAACATGCCAAAAAACGACTAAATCTAGAGCTGATGTCACATGAATAGACAGTAGACACAGCATGTACTATAAATCACGTCACGAGACCCATATCGTCAAGAACATTCACCTTACCGTGAACACGTACAGCCTTTGGTAATTCAGTTCCAAATATCAGTGAATAGAACAGTAATATTCGAAAGCTCAACATCTCAAGAGTTCTAAAGAGTGACATATGGTATCACACCAACATTACAAAATTACTCAGTGCAAGATCATCAAGCTTTAATCCCACTTCAATCCTGGCAGAGAAAAGCCTAAGGTTCTCAACTAATCTCAAGTTTCAGTGAAGACGCATCAATGACTCTCTGTAGTCCAGTATACGCAGGAAAGACAATTCACATAAACTTTCTGTGCTCCTCTCCGACTTACAATATACACGAAACATGAACTCTACGCCATATATGCAATCTTTAAACCTGATTTCGCCTCGAATGTAATACTGCAGAACAGTCAAGAACTCGTGATAGCAATAATTCCGAAAATGGTTAGATGTTAGATCACATCCTTAGCTCCAGCCCCAGGTTGATTAGTTAAGGCTAAGATTGCATCAACTACTAACAGTAGTATTCCATCGCATATTGGGTAATGGGTACTACCATTTTAAGTATTTAATCAATTTTAAGTAATTAATCAGTTTTTCTCGTCTAAACTTTTCTCGTATCATATGGATGAAAATGACTTCTTGAAAAACTTGCTCGCAAATTTCCTTTTCCCCACATTGTGTTCTTTCCAATGTTTTTGCAGGTATAGGTTCAGTATCTTACGTTACATTTGACATTTATAACAACTTGTAATATACTACTACATGTTTCCATGTAAATTAAATAGTTCTATTACCGTCATTAAACAAGTACACAATGGATGTTACAACTTACAAGTACGTACTGAGATTGAAATATTATACTAGTAGAATATTCCATATCAAAAAATTTGAAATACATCTGACGTGTACTACTTACCTCGAGACTTAAAAACTAATTTTATACCCATCAATAAGAGAACATTATTTCATTTATAAACTGTCCGAAATATTTGAAAATAGTGCTCTCGAAAAGATTTGCAACATTTTACTCTTTAGAAATATTTTTCTATCAGAAATATTCTAAACATTTTACAATTTGAACATAGTGCTCTTTCTAAGCAACATGATCCTTTGAAAATTCAAATTATCGTTTTTCAGGCACAGCTTAAAACTGAGAACTTAATCCCGTAAAGAAGATTTCTGAAACAAATTTGGTTAAGATCAATCTGCACGACCACAGTTTAGTCCCATTATGTTTAATCACTCGCTATTACTTGCCGAAATGCAATCCGTAGGATAACCATGGAACTTTTGTGAAGTAAAGCCACCAAATCAACCAGTAGGTTATCTGAGGCCACGCACCAATAGACAGCTAACCCGATTAATACTCCATAGTTTTCAGAACGAATAACTTATTAAACATCAATAACCTCCCACTGAAATGTTCATAACGTACTAATTTGAGTGGATCTAGTTACTGAAAGATTGGCATAAACTTGAACACAACATGGAGACAGATATAACCACAAAACTTCACCACCTAAAAATGCTTTCGCAAATATAAAGGCGCACATAACAAACAACTAGCCGAAATAAAACTCAGACAAAATATTTCAGTATGCTATCTATTCATAAGCATCAGCACCAAAAAGGACAGAACATGTGGTAAAAAGATGCGTACGGGGGCCTCAAAGTAAGGGGAGGGTAAACAAGAACTGAAGGTCAGTAACTGTAATCTTTACTATCTTTTTATATAAAGTAATTACATGAGTCAGCAGGATTAATGAGCTAAAAAGGTCTTACGTTTTAGAAGTATGTATTCGGGGATGCATTTGTCAGCAAAAATTTTAATATACACAATCCTTCCAAGGATTTCTCTACAACGTCTCAACAATTCCATCCCACTTTGTGACGAGAGTAAACTCTTCTAGTACATTACACCAGTCTCCCTGCGCCGCCAACTATAACCTGTGGACAGAAAACATAGAATCAGTTAACCCTGACGAGAAGGATTGCTGTCTTCCCATAGTAGTTTTGACAATGTTCGCACTCCACAATAATTTAATTCAGATTAAAACTGTTCATATGAGCAAACGTATTATAATCAGAAAACGAAACAAATTTATATGCAAATGATGTGGGTCGAATATGATTAAGATTCACACGTCGCACTTGCTCAACGCATGACAAAACTAACCATTTTTTACTTGATAACATTATATTCTTGTTGAAATAATACTTTATATATTCTTGTTTGCAACAGAAACCAACGAGACAAGTGACTGATTCAGGGTAAGTGTTAGATGAGTATTGTAATGCACTCTAGCATATTATAGTTCTAGGACATACCTTCTCTAGCAAAACAAATTTCAACCATACACTGAACAAAGTATTAGTCACACTGTATTTCCTCCGTCCCGAATCAAGGTTCTCATTGATTTTAACCGACTTTTAATAACCTTATACAGTAGAAACAATTGTACAAGAATTCATTATGAAAGTACAATGATTATACATACATACATAATATAGGAGTATTTTTTAAATAAAAATTTTCATTATCGTTTAGGATTAATTATAGCCAAACAAATGCTAAAAGCCAGTCAACAAAAATCAAATGGAACCTTGATCCGTGATGGAGAAAATAGTAGTACTTTAGAGTATAGAGGATGTAACAGTGGCAATTTTGCAAGATAGTGCTTTATATTAAAAAATATCAAAGATGACTCACCATAGATCCAGTTCATAAGAGTAACACTTAAGCTGGCCTCCAACTGACTGAAGACATATCTGGTCGGCCTGACATCATAGAAGCACCATGAACTGTGACAAAATACAACCGAATGTTGGATCAGCATACATCTGCATTTATGAGATACGTGGGGCAACCAACAGCTTATGAAGACCACCTGGGATGGGAGTAACAGTTGGTAAAGTATCTGGTCTAGAGGGCTGAAAAGGAACAGCACCTAGAGGCGGTCTTTCAGTGGGCTGTCCATAATAACCTGCCACAATAATTATAAATGCTCATGAGACCAAAACTAAAATCAATTTTAGAGCGAACAACAATAGCACTGACCACTGGTTCAAGCCACACTGAAAAAAGAACAAGAAGCACACGTGCAGAATAATGCTGCAGTCAATAGAGAGCAACAGATAAAGAAACCTGCCACGTCAAACTTTCTCTTCACCTTAAAGAACCTGGTCCGCAGAATAAAACAGTATGCCAGTAAAACGATAACACAAGTAGAAGACAATAACCCCTGGTGTATTCATAAGTTGTACTCTTAAACAAAGTTTAATATAATATCATATACACGATAGTTAGACAACTAACACTTAAAAATATGAGCAGACAAACAATCAATGGAAGGCAGTAAGTAAGAGCTCATTAATAATAACAGGATACTTTTTTAAATAGCAAAAAAAAAGTAAGACATACCTTCATGGGGATAAGGACCAGCGCTCGATCTCACTGCTGTCATCCACCCACCACGCGGACCATCTGAGTTGAACTCCTTTGCTTTCATACGCCATTGTTCATCACCAGCACTTCTCCTTGAACCATCAGGAAAGTTCGGCATTTGATAGGGGGGATAGTGATATTGATGTGCTGAGTTCCCATACGAAAAATGATTCGGTGGAAACTGTGGTGGGCGTTCAGGATGCAAAGGCCGCTGTGCAAATGGTGGGGCAACAGGCACAAACTGTTGCCTTTGTTGGGTATTCATCTGTCCATATTCTACGGGCCTTGCTGCATTATAAACATTTTTTTCTTGTGCATTGCTGATCCCAGCCGAAGGGAAGCAGGATGGTTGCTGTGACATTACGTCACTTTTCAGGGATGAATCAAAATGAGACCCCTGGCTAGGAACCATGAGGGGACGATGATTTCCCTAGAAATGCAAAAGTTCACGAATTTCAAGTTTTCAACAGAGCAATATTCTTTGTGGATAAACAGAGAAAGGCAGAGAATATATTGAAGTCATATAACTTACTGCGGGCGTGCTACCAATATCTCGTGCTAAAGGAGCTGGAGGTGGCATGTGTTGGGACATGAACACTGGCTGATGTTGCAGCGGCTGCTGGGAAAGCAAAGCTGGGGGGCGACCAGCAGTTAGTGGAGGACCAACTGATGATAATGGAGCAGCATAGGGTGGAGGAGGAACAGGGCATGGTGGAGGAAGGAACATATGTTGCTGTGGTGGTGCTGGTGGCGGCGGTGGCGGTGGTGGAGACGGAGATGATGATGGTGGAGGTGGCAGAGGCGGTGAGAGAGGTGGAGGTGGTGAAGTAGGTAAAGCTGGTGTAGGAGGAGGGGTGCCATCTGGAAAAGGCGGAGAATTAGGATAAGGCTGCGACTCAACATACATGCTGGAGCCTGATTCAACCACTCGACTTGAATTATGCTCAGTTTGAATAATGACATTGCCAAGTAATGGCTTTTCATCCTTTGGATGTCCAGAAACATCTTCCATCTCAAGCTCGCCATCAACATCCTCTAGGATGCAGTGGCGCCGGTCACTTGGTGTAACAGGATTATTTTCAGGATCTGTGCTTGCTGCAGGGGTATGCAAAGATGGTGAGGTATCTGCAACTTTACCGCCCAAACAAAGTGGAAAATCATCTTCATCTTCATCCTCGTCGAATGCACGAATTGACAATAATCCAGGTAACTGAAATGTAGCATTGCTGAAACCAAAACAAGATGATGAAAGTGCGTGCATATTAGATCAGAGCAGCACAAGGTAAAATATGCATGAAAGATGACGTAAACTCACCAAAATACAAGATGGAGAAAGTCATGCATATTAGTTCAGAAGCCAGAACAGCATGAGGTAATATTACCAAAGAAAGAAGATCCAATATCACAACTACCAAGGTACAAATGTATATCTCACAGATCATAAGAAATAGTCAGCATATTCATGGCTCGTAAGACATCATCTTGCTCAGTAAAGCAGGTTAACATGTACAATTTACAACTTACAACTAGACAACATTTACAGCAGCTAAAGCAAATTCAATTAGTTTGGTTTTTATATGTTGATGCTACAACAGAAATAATGGAACAACATAATCTAAAATATGGAGCACCTGCCACATGACAAATAATAGAAAAAGAGGAAACATAAGAGAAGGAATTGCGGAAAGGAGTACAGGAGTAAACTTCTGACCTCCCATACTCATCTACAAACATTCCTTCCATTTCTCTGATAGGATCATCAAAAGCCCTCTCTTCTCTAGAAGGACGTCTGAGTAAAAACCCAGCTGAGATTTCATCTTTTGTAACACCTATATCATCCATGTAGCGTCGCAGAACGGATTCTGGCAAGATTTTCCTCTCGAGCCACAAGCGCAATACCTATTCGTAAAGTGTCAATTCTGAAAATAAGTCCTAGTTTTCATGCATATCAGTCACCTTATCACACTATCAGGAAAGGAACTCACCTTATGACACTGACGGCGATTTTCCTGCGCACTCGATCCAGGAGGAGCAGCAGCTCCAATAAGACGAGGCAATGCTGCTTGAACAATGGGGATATAGGAAGCCCCTGCAACCCCTAAACAACATATAAGCAGCCAAGAATCAGAAAACTCCAGTGGATGAGAAAGATATAAGGAGAAGGTAACTTGACTTTCTTTATTTTTCAGAGCAAAAGACTATCTTAGTTCGTAGAACAGTGACAGACTCTAGGTTTTAAGCACCCACCCCAATTCCTAACAAGGATGGAGCAGGAGCAAAGTGCCATGTGTGTGTCTAAGAGGTAGAGGTAGTGAGAAAGAGGCTACTTTAACTAACAATACAATATGTTTGTACTTCCCCCACCTTTCTGATGAGAGCACTGAGTTATCGAGTCAACTAGAAAAAATAGGTCCACTCTGCGGTGGTTACTTCGCTCATTTTCCAACTTCTTGATAAGAAGTTCCATCACCTGCATGGATCAAATGTTATAAATGTTGTTAGACTGTCCAAGAAAATGCACAATATGTTAGATACCCATCCATAAAACAGTAGATCAACATAGGTATATACAAATCAGGAACCAAGACATGCATTGAACAAGTATGGTGATGGCATAGCACAGCAAGAACTAAAACCATTGAAGGGATAATGGACAAGGGGGTACTAGTGGTAGAAACCATTTAGCATGTGAGAAGGGCATTGTTGAAAAGAACCAACTGACAGATTACAAGCTAACCTCATTAGCAATCCCGTACTTCGCACAGTCAATTGCAAGACGAGTCGCACGCCCTATACTCTCTTTGGTCCTAGAAAGTGTCTCAATCATTCCTTCGAAAGCATCACGGGCAACAGCTGCCTCTGTTCCCCCACTTAAGGAACTTCCAGTAGCCTGATGACCTGAACTCACCCTCCTCTCCTCTTGTTCTTCATTCTCATGCTGCTTGAAGGATGAAGGTTGGCGCACATCAGCACTATGAGAACCTTGAACTTCCAGATGAAGTGTGTTGGTCGATTCAACTGCTATCATGGCAGGGGCAGGACTTGGGGTACGGTCAAGCATGTCAGTGTCGTGGACTGAAAGGGCAAGGGAATTTCCATATGAGTTCTGGGTATGTGCTTGCTTTTTTCTGGCCTGAGCAGCAGCAATAAGATTTCTCATGGAGACCGAGTCCAGAGTTTTTGAGTCTGAAAATGCTGTTCTCTTGTCTTTAGCAAAGTCCAACCTGAGCAATGGCAAATTTGAACATAAGCAGAAATCATACAAGCACATAATATTATAATCTACTCTTGAAGGCAACTAATTACCTTTCACTAAGTGAAGCAATACTTTCAGTTGAATTCCCCACCATCATAACAGAGTCAATAAAATCAGACTTTGGGGTAGATTCTCCCTTCTCTCCAGAAGAAGCTGATTTGCTTCTTTCATTTGTTAACTGATTAAGGGATGACTTTTCAGCAGCTGAAGCAAGGTCTATATGAGATCCTGCTGCAGCTTTCTTTTCAGAGACATTACCCTGCCCCTTGGCAGACAGCTTGATCTGTGACTCTGCTGATGGTCTGGCACTCATTGTAGCTCGAGGAGACTTTATAGGGGAGACTAGAGCTGTTTTAGGCTCCACGGAGGATAACTTCACAGGCTGTGATTGGAATGTGCTAGGAAGTACATGCACATGTGATATATCTTTATTCAACTTCTCTGTCCCTTGCCGAGCTGTTGGCACAACACCTCTGTTAGGTAATCGAACAACTTTTGCCTGCTCTGCCAAGCGATCAATGGCTTCAAAATTTCTTGAAACCGATTTGTTGATCACATTACTCTCACCCTGCATCACAAGTTTCTTTTTTGAATCTGACACGCGCGAAATAGCAGAAACCTTTTTAGAAGATCCTCCATGAACAGGAGTTTTAGGCAATTCATCCTCATCATCATCACACCTAAGGACAGCTCTCCGCTTTGTTGGCACCGTCACAGAAGAAGACCGAATTCTGTTTGGAGGTAACGGGTCATTTTTACGCAATGCAGGAGTTCCCAATTTATTCTCAGAAGCCAAAGAACTAGACTTTGCCTCCAATGCTCGACGATGGTGTTTCATTGGAGGAAGATCATCTTCATCACTGGAATGGTTGGGGTTGGCCACGTGCATCTGCACTCTTGCAGGATGATGGTTCTCAGTCTTCCCACCTAATGATGAACTTTTAGACTCTACGGTGGTTATTTTGTCATCATTCACATTAGGATCTTTAGAATGATTCTTCCTGCTCGTTTGGGCTTTCACCATGCTAGTATCCTGAGCATCAGCATGTTTGGACATTTTCGCAGGGCTCAGGACATCGGTAGTCTCACGGCCACGTTTGGCATTCACCTTTTTCCTCAAGATACTCTGATGCTCAGGATTTTCTTCAGGATCCACTAGAACATTGTCAGCTGTCTCAGAATCTTTTTTCTCTTCTAGCATCCATTTATCCTTCCTTTCACCATCTGAACCTGATGTTAAATTATCAACAGATGAGACCTTGTGGCCATCCAACGTGCTTTTCATTTCCTTTGTTTCGACAGCATTCTCATGACAAATGGCTGAATCATTATTCCTTGACCTTGCACTCTCCAGTTTCTTCTTCATCACCACCACTTGAACATTGTCAACTGTTTCAGAAGCTTTTTTCTTTTTCAGCAGTCGTTTATCCTTCCTTTCCCTATTTACATCTTGACTTGATTTTAAAGTATCAACAGATGAGACCTTGTGGCCATGCGCTGGGGATTTTATTTGCTTCATTTCTGCAGCATTCTCATGAGAAATTGCTGAATCGTTGTTCCTTGACCCTGCACCCTTCAGTTTCTTCCTCTTCATCACCACTTGAACATTGTCAGCTATCTCAGAATCTTTTTTCTCTTTTAGCAACCGTTTATTCTTCCTTTCACTATTTACATTTGATACTGATGTTAGATTATTAACAGATGAGACCTTCTTATGGACATCCGCCGGGGTTTCTATCTGCTCCGTTCTAGCAGCATTCTCATGAGAAATGGCTGAACCACTATTCCTTGACCCTGCACCCTTGGATTCCTTCTTGATCACCATTGACTGATTTGGCTGGTGATCATTTGTCAATTTACTCTGGTCACGATCTGGATTACCTTCCACTCTGATATCACAATAACCATCCTCCCTAGGATGGGATGTGCTAGTAGTTGTGGCCGGCCCCTCCTGTTCATTAACAGGATTTGCGGCAATATTAGTATTCTTCCCAGGAGATATCTGCGGAGGCAAGTTATGCTTCACATTCAAGCCAGACTTTATATCTTCACATTCAGCCGCATCTTGTTTTTGTGAACAACCCTCTAACACAGAGCACATATCAATCGTCCCAATGATCTCCGACCTACAGTCTGGTCCTTCCTTATCGATCCCATCTCTACCACCTACCTTCAAGGCTCCATCAACGGCTGCATCTTGAGAGTTTGTCTCAGAGGCTAAATTCAGCATGGCGTTGTCATTGCTTACACTATTTAAATCGGAACTTCGCAACATCTCAAATGCTTCACAGATTTGCTCCACCGCTTCAGCAAAGAATTTAATTGTCTTGCTTTTTTGACGTTTAAGAGTCAGCTCATTTTTTTTCTCACTGGTGAATGCCTGGATATCACCCGGAGCAACAAACGCACTGTGAAAATGAAAAAGAAAGATGCTCAAAAATAAAACCTTGCGAAAACAACTTTATTTCTTTTTCTTTAACCGTTAACTCCTATTATCTTTGTTCCTAGCATTATTTCCAAAAAACATAGAAGGAAAAGAAAATTGAAGGGCTTACGCATATGAAAAATGGGATTCAGAGATATCCGACAAAACCAGAAAAAATTACAACTATCGCAGGGTATTCATTAAATTGCACTGAAGCCCATATCCAGCAAATGTAAGAATTTAATGGATGAAAATTAATAAAAAGCAAATACCACTTGTAATTTAATTTCATAAAGTAATAAATATGATATACCAGCAGATTAAAAGAAGATCCGCCACACATCAACTTAGTATGGAAACAGAATTTATGCTCCAAAAACATCAAATGACATATATAGCATTACACATAGACAAATTTGAAGATTTGAAGAGAGGCGTTTATATGCAAGGAAATTTGATGTGATTTCCCAAAGAAAAATCCAGAATAAGTAATTAGACTTGTCTCAGTGCAACACAGTTAAGCTTTTAGTAATTTGACAAGTCACATGAGCCTGATGACTCTTACTCTGTGTGTGTGTGATCTTCTACAACACTTCTTCTGACTGCACGTTATTTTATATATGATTCCTAGAACGCGACCATAAGGGTCTTCATAATTGCCCTAGACTCAACAACCCGCGCTGGGAAAGGAAAGCAGAAATTGTTATAAGCTAGAAACTAGTAACAGCTATCTACTTGATAATAAGAAATTTATTGTAGTAATTTGTGTCCATAGAAACCTGTCATTTTAAAAACTCATTTTACAAGAAGTGCACAAACTCATAACCTCTATTTCTCCTGCAAGATAATAGCTGATATTATTTTCCTCAGAATGTCGAAGAGACTGTTCTACATAATCATTAAGCGATCAATTCAGTTTACATTTGTAAAATCAACTAAAGCATATAACAAAATGCTTACATTTCCCCTGTACCAAAGAACTCCACGAAGTACTTCTTAGGGTCATGGGTGAGCTTATGAGCTTCAGGTTCGCCAATCTGAAATTTTAAACCATAACAGTTAAGCTACAGGCATGCCAGTGAAACATAATGATGTAGAGAACATACTGCAAACTTCACATATATATACAAAGTAAACCAGTACTAAGAAGAATATAAGACCGGGTAACAATAGCAGTCGTGCTAATAAGGGTTGCCAGTGAAACATAACGATGTAGAGAACACACTGCAAACTTCATGTATTAGCACAAAGTAAACATATACCTAGAAGAGCATAAGACTGGGCAACAATAGCATCATAATAGGCATGCTAATCCGCTAACTACTTTAAAATTAATACCAATGGTCTGGCTGACAGTGTTTGTTGGGTATATACCTGCCTAAACATTAAACACAACAGAGGAAAGGGCCTTGAAAACAGACAGGCAGTCACGTGCATACATAACTACCAAAAAATACGCCTGCACATTTGGATATAAAGTAGATGCATAAATATGGGAATTTTTTTATTTGAGCAAACGTCATAACATCCCCCTGATTCCCGTTTTCTCTATCTATTTATGCCCCCACAAATGATTCGTTCCAAAATGTGGATCTTCAGTCCAACATTTACTGCCATTAAGCATCCAGAACATCAAATAACTTCCACTTCTTTTCTTAATATTTACCGCAAAATTCAAAAAATCCTTATACTCGCGCAAGTGTTATATGAAAGTACATGCGAAAGATTACAGAAACTATCTACCCTAATAGAAGTACTACTACTTCCCATAATCCAATATAAAAAAGGCAATCCATTCTGTTAGGGTGTTAAGTGGTAAGTTCAATCAGATAGGAAAATGCCTACCTACGCATAAACCTCCATTACAGAAAGTGCATTAAAGCAGAGACTCGGCCACGTGCATGCAGAAGCACCGAAACATACACCCACACGTGTATAAGGTAACATCATCTATCAAATCGTAACCATCATTCCTAGCTTTTCCCAACGATTCCCATTTTGTCTCGACGTGATACATATATACCACCTCATACCATGACCTAATCGAATATGTGGATCTCTAACCCTAAAACTTACTGGATTCAGGTATCCGTCACATCCAACATAATCCACTTTCGATTTTGTACAATACAATGCGACATGTACAGGATTCTCACCATCCTTATCTTCCACAAACCACATTAACCCTAGATTAGCAAAACCCCACCTAACCCGAACCAATACTTCCTAAAAACTGAATACAACACACAACCAGCTAACTCAAACAGGTGGTAAACTCAATCAAGTAAAACAAGCAAATAAATAAATAATTTTTCAAGAATTAAACATCTTCAAGAACTTAAAACAGCAACGAACGTGAACAATAAGTGAAGTAAAGCAAGAATGCGGTACCTTGGCAGGCCAATGCGGAAAGCCCTTGACCTTGGCAAGGACAAGATCGCCGAGACGAAACTCGGCGGCTTTTGCCCCCTTTGCTCCTCGTTTTTTACCTGGAGGCATGGGGGCACCTTAGGATTTTCGAAACCCAATTCGAAATTGAGCTGAAATGACCTGAAAAATCAAAAACCCTAAATAGACATGAACATAGAACAAGAATCAAGAATAGGGGGAATTGTTGTACGGACAGGGAAATTGAAGGTGTCTATGTAAAGGGTTTTGTTTTAACTAGGTCTTGTGAAGTGGGTTTTGTCCGATCACATGAAGAAAGAACAACAGAGTAGAGTTCTTGGTGTGTATCTGAGAATGAAGGCGGTGGTGATGGAATGGAGAAGAGAAGAGGAGAAGCACAACCCAATACTCTCCTGTGTGTTTTGTTTGTTTTTGTTTTTGTAATATTAAAAAAAGTGTAATAATAATATTAAAAATACAATTTGGAAGTAAAATAAAAACTATTGTAAAGAGAATAAAAAGGTAAGAACCACCTGGGAATTTCCGATAATGGAAGAAATGGATATTCATATTCCACAAGGGGGAAACAAATAATGTGTTGATTGATGTTCATCCTGAGATTTCCAAAGGAAAAAAATGTAGTTCGTATGCATCCGCGTTATGAATTTTGGTCGTATGACGTTTCAGTTTGTTGGCACGAAGATAGTGTAACGAATCACAGTGTATTATGCGATCGTATTCGTTAGATGGACTGTATTTTATATCGGAAGCAGCATAACTTGATGCTTGTACTAAGATTTTCAAAGGAAAAGAATGTAGTATGCGATTTTGTTATGAATTCTGGACGTAAAACGTTTCAGTTTGGTGGTGCAAAGATAGTATATAATGTAGTGAGTAATTATTTTGTCTAGTCGTACTCGTTAGATTGATTGTATTTTACATTGAAACCATCGTAACTTGAACGTTTTCAAATCTTTACGGCAATTTGTGTTGTATTTAAATTAAAACGATGCGAGGCTAATCAACTACACGTAAATCTACTGGACTAGTGTGTTATGCCAATGATAAAATAGATAAAAAGGGACTATAATTTTGACTAGCAAAGAGTAAAACTGAACCTGCATTAATTGTTAGATCATTATCATTCAAATTCATTTTTCCACGTGAGTCATTTCAAGTTGTTTAACGTTAACATAAATTTTCTAGTCTAGTGGAAAAGAGTATATTCAAGGAAAAGATGGGACATTTAGCAGGAGCTGAATTTGATTTCATCCTACCTTAACATTCATAAAACAAACTAGTACTCGTGACACGCCACGGTATAATTTACTTTTAATAATAAAAAAAGGGAGACAAAATAAATTAATTGACAAAATAAGATAGCCAAACATCCTTGTGAGTAATATATATTTTCAGGTTGCTTATAAGCAACGTTGATCGTTGTGTCCTTCTTCTTCATTCAATACTATATCATTGAGTAATTTTTTTATGGTAACTATTGACTATGTAAAATACGACTATCATGACATATATGCTTTGAAAGTGGTAGAATTCAATCTGAACCCGTTTAGTACCCAATGGGTTGATAATATATATATATATATATATATATATATATATATATATATATATATATATATATATATATATATATATATATATATATATATATATATATATATATATATATATATATATATCGGATCCTCTGGTCAGCTTCCTAACTTTCCTTATTTTGTGTACCACTACAAACTTTCCTGAGCTTAATTAGGAAACTTTTTATGCCACCCATTAATACTGTATTATTCATCTTTCAACATCACTTTCTTCATTCTCTCTATCATACTTTATCAACATAATACCCCACACAAATTAATATATTATTATTTTCCCTTAATTGAAGAGAAAGTAGCCTTATGAAGTTTTCATTAATTGGACCGGAGGGTGTAATTGATAAATATTTTTAAAAAATGTATTCATCAAACCCGAAGCAAAATAAAATACAAAACTGTATAACACGATTGATTCCCAACAATGGTATGTGGTCCCCACCCTACACACACACTTATTATTTTTATAAATAATTTCACATGATACGGTGCTTTATTTGATACCCATCCCCAACACCCCTCCCCCAATGAAAAATGTACTTTTTATTAACTTAACCATAAATGTTGCGGTTTAGATATTGTTACAAATGTATGGAACATGTTCGAGTTTATGCCTGATCCTGACCTGAATGTCATTATTGCGGGCGGGTTTGATAGACCCGACCCGTTTATAAGTAATGTGATGAAATACCAGTGTAGTAAGATATAGGCCGGCATAACCTCAATAGTGTTCCTGACTCTTAGTTAATTGTCATGACATAGTAAACACGTATAGAAAAATGTATGCCCTGAAATCTATAATACAAAATAGTTTATCATTTATACACATGATGTGAAATTTAATATTGTATATGATTTTTTCTAACTAAGGTTCAACGGTACCCGAAGATGTATTACAATGCAAATTCCTTAAATCAAAACTCAACTATAGAATACAAACTAACACAACTTTAAACGTTCTCTCATGTTAAAACATTATAAGGTTATATGAGTTGCATCATTGTAAATTTGGATCATCTTAGTAGTTTTCCTTAGATATATAATCCACTCCATCAACATATATTTATTGTACCAAAATGTTTTAATTCAGTTGAACATGTACACTTAAACTAATTCTCATGATAACTATGACTTAAATAAGTATAGTACTAACCATGACGATACCACATTATAGTTTAATTTTAATAATGTATAAAAGGGGGATAAAATAAATTGACCGAGATAATTAGAGTATCAAACTAATAGAAGTTATGTGAGTCTCGTATATAGGCATTTGAACGGGCGATGTACAACCCAACAGGTTGATACCTAATACTCTTTTATCGGTCCTTTACCCATACCTTACCCGTTAATTAGTGATGGGTACGGGTTTGGAAAAATGAACCCGTCCAACTCGAAACCCCAAACCACCCCTCCCCCATCCCCGCAAAAGTTTTTATTGCACTATTTTAATCATAAACTATGGTGTGGGCTGCATATTTTATCAAGTCGTCAATTTTTAGGTCTTGTTACATGTACGAACGGGTTCGAGTATAGATCCGATTTGAACCCACAAATTTATTTTGAGCAGTTATTGTGCAGGTTTGCTTCGAGTTGGATAGAGCCCGATGCATTTATAAGCCTATTAATAGACTAAGGAATCGTAGGAGCTAGATGAGGAAGAAGAGTTATGAATAATTGGTGGTTTGCTGATTTTTGGTGAGAATGGATTAGGATGAGAGTGAGGAATAGAGATGAGACGATGAAGATAATAAATTGTTAGGGTTCAGAATAAATGAGAGTATATGTCCAAAAACTTGATTGAATGAAGTAGTGTATAACTAATTAGAAATTTGGTGATTTAGAAAATTTTGTTTAAGATTTTAATTTTCCTGTTGTGGAATATAATGCCTATATTATGTATATGAATAATATGACTACGTGTATGATGGAATAACAGTTAAATTACCAAAGTCATTGTTTAGGCTTTGTCAAAGGATCTTCAGGCTGGATCAAATTTATATCAGATTAGCCGGAAGTGTCAGCTATATACCGAAACGAACATCAGACGCGCATTCATTAGATTTAGATCGGGTCGGATTGAACCATATCCATAAAAATCTATTGAGATTACCTCATTGTCAGGAGAGACTTTAGTAGCTCATTATCAAGAAACCCAGTGAGAAACCACCACACAATCTCATGAAGCTATAAATTTGTGTGGTAATATTCCTGTGAAACACAATTGTAAAATCTCATTTTACGCAATTATGAGTCTAAATTGTTGCGACATAATCATATAAAATATTTTCACTTTAATACTCATCTAAACTCCAGTCTGATCCAGACGGGCCCTGGCCATGGAGACCCTAAGAAATCAGTTTCATTCTCATGCAATATAAGAAGGGTTCTTGGCCATGGAGACCCTAAGAAATCAGTTTCATTCTCATGCAATATAAGAAGGGTGTAAGAACGTCCACGAATGAAGATACTTCAACTCTGCCTTCTTCCTTTTTTTATCTCCATTTCCTCATATGTTCCTCCATTTTGTCACCTAAGGCAATTGGACGCAACCCTTTTCGGCCTCTTCCTGAGGGATTCACCCCCCCTTCCCTTTCCAGTGCACGTAGTGAATCCGATCCGCACCGGCTGTCAGTGAAGAGATTGACATGACTGAGATATTGACATTGGTAAAGAATCAATATTGACAGAAGAAAAGAACCGGAAAAGATTTAGTTGCCTCTACTAATACTAATGGAATTTTCAAAAGTTAGTACACATGCCCATATAGCAGTTAACATAATTTTTGGGGGTATAACTTCCTAAGATCTATTATTATTGGTTCCTCCATATGAGACTTAATATAGCTCAACACTTAATCTCAGTTTTCGTTATTTACATGTTTCTTAAGTGTATATTCTTTCGTTAACATATTTAAAACGACCATGCGAGTACCCCGTGTTAAAGAATCTTGTATAAGGGAATGAAAAAGTCACAAATGATTGAATAGTATGTGAATTTCCCTAACTGACACTAATTATGTACTAATTAATCACAAATTCTTGTAAGATACGTGCATTAGTGAGATACTTGAGAGACTGGTTGATATTATTAAATATATTTATAATGTTTTAAACAATATCAGTAATGCTTTATGAATGGACATTTTATATCTTTTTTTATGTATATGTATATCACGAATGTTCTTATTAAAATCTCTAATGCTTTTAACTATAAATGTAATATTTGTCCGTCTCTTTTAATCTCTCTATAAGATCGTCTCTCAGGATACTTACTCTTGATTAATTTGACACTAATTTCCTTTCAAAGATACAAAATTAATCGATTTGGTCTAAATGCAAATACGAATGAATATAATGTTAAATTTATTAGTGAGATACCTGAGAGACGGATTGATGTTTTTTAAATATATACATAATGTTTCAAATAATATCAATAATGTTTTATGAGTGTACATTTTATATTATGTTTATATATATGTATATCACCGATGTTCCTAGTAAAACCTCTAATATTTTTTAATGTAATTAAAAATAATGTATGTGCCTCTCTTTTGTGTGGAAAGTATAATAAAAAGAAAAGAATTATTAAAAACATAGATGTTTAAAAGCATATCGATGTTTTTTAACAACATATGTATACCTCTTTTTCACATAATACATATGTTGTTTTTTAACAACATAGGTATATCTCTTTTTAACAACAAATGAAGACTTGATTCCGACTTGTCTCCACGCACAACACACACTTCCTCCTCTAATATGTGCAGCCTTTTTAACTCACCGGAGGTAGGTAGAGAATTGTGTAAGGCACGCCATAGGAAATGCTCAATTTTACCTGGTATTGCCAAGTTCCAAACAAAGTTCCAATCTTGTTTTACATGATTGGAAGAAGAGCCCTTCACTGCTATTCCAGCTCTCTCCCTCTGATCTATAGCCAAATGATAGGCTGAGCGTACTGAATAACGACCATTCTTTGAATAATGGTAGTTCATCCTGAGATTTCCAAAGGAAAAAAATGTAGTTCGTATGCATCTGCGTTATGAATTTTGGTCGTATGACGTTTCAGTTTGTTGGCACGAAGATAGTGTAACGAATCACAGTGTATTATGCGATCGTATTCGTTAGATGGATTGTATTTTATATCGGAAGCAGCATAACTTGATGCTTGTACTAAGATTTTCAAAGGAAAAGAATGTAGTATGCGATTTTGTTATGAATTCTGGACGTAAAACGTTTCAGTTTGGTAGCGCGAAGATAGTATATAATATAGTGAGTGATTATTTTATCTAGTCGTACTCGTTAGATTGCTTGTATTTTACATTGAAACCATCGTAACTTGAACGTTTTCAAATCTTTACGGCAATTTGTGTTGTATTTAAATTAAAACGATGCGAGGCTAATCAACTACACGTAAATCTACTGGACTAGTGTGTTATGCCAATGATAAAATAGATAAAAAGGGACTATAATTTTGACTAGCAAAGAGTAAAACTGAGCCTGCATTAATTGTTAGATCATTATCATTCAAATTCATTTTTCCACTTGAGTCATTTTAAGTTGTTTAACGTTAACATAAATTTTCTAGTCTAGTGGAAAAGATGGGACATTTAGCAGGAGCTGAATTTGATTTCATCCTACTTTAACATTCATAAAACAAATTACACATGACCTCAACGGTAAGATGCGCTACTTTACACATGACGGAGAAAAAGAATTATAGTCAATTTTAAGACATATTGATAGAATTTTTTTTCCGTGATGATACAGTTTAGTAATAATTTATGTAGAACATGTTCATAACAACTTAATTAAATGTTTCAAACTGCATTGAGCATATAGATCATTGCATGGTTGCATCTTGACATTCATTATTAGCTTAACCTGCAAACGTGTGATAAACATTAGTAGTAGATAAGCCTGCGTGAAATATATAATCTTAATTGTGATAAGATAGGTAAAATGTTTGATTATGAATGAAAGGGGGAGAAGATTCTTATTTTCCTTAGTATATTGTCTAATAGTGAGTAAACCGAAGTGTAATGCATGTATTATCCTCACACATGCCGGTTCGGAAATAGATTGACAAGTATTGTAGGCAGCATCGTGTTTAACCTATAAAATTGATAAGACTATAGTAGTAATATGTTACGTTAATTCATAAATGAGTCGTGTTCTCTACTTTTCTCAACGGTGTGGATCTTATAACACTAACCACTTATCTAACTTGAAAAGCAAAGCTACTCTTGCTCGATGTTCATGCAACCTCAATCCAAGCGCCCCCTCTGACAATCCCATACCATGTCAATAGCTAGCCACGACGGCAACCAACTAGCTATGAATAATACTCCATCGTTACACTTTCAAGCTGTAATGGTAAAAAAATTCAATTGAATATAATTAAAATTTAAGTTTCAATTGAATATTGTACAATTACATTTTAAGAGTAATTCGTAGTCATAGTTAAATTTTTTGTCTATAAAAGAGTTAAAAATGAATAATTGGCATAGGACGAATGAAGTATGTTCAATTAGCATGAATTATGTCCTGTAGCCATTTAATCATGTATATTTTTAAGTAACAAGGTTATACCGTTACTCAATAATGTAAATAATTCAGTATATACTGTGTATTTCAAATATTTTAGTGGAGTAATAGTTTTGGAACCATTTTTATTTGCCAGAATAAAGATTTTAATTCAAGGTTAATCAAGACCAAATAGGAGAAAAAGCCAAACCGCAGGAGACCGATTGTTTGACATAAAATGTGGGCGAGTAACAACTAGATAGAAATGAACAAGTTAGATGATGTATCATGGTTTCAGTGTACAAACTAGTAGCCATTTGCCTTTTGAACAAGATACCGAATAAAAGTACATTGAGGCTATAAGACTGCATATCCGCAACGCACTCTTACCTCAACATTTAATTCGTATTATTCGATACTTGAAATTTAACTCACAATTTTTAACGAAGTTACAACTATAAGGAATAAATTGAGAAAATATTCCGTTCAACAAATTGAAAAGCATCGATGAACTATATTGAAATTTGAATATCATCAAAATAAATGAAAATTTAATTGAAAAATGGAAATTACTACCATTAAGCATCCGTTCTTGATATTCAACAAAACCCAACCTTGCAAAAAAATAAAAAAAAAAAAAAAACCAATTTCATGAAATTGATGATGTTCTGAAGGTTTCCGTATCATCACATACATCGTGAGGCCGATATATGTTTAGATGTGAAGTGCAGTATGTATTTTTATAGTATTTCAAATCGGTTGTGAGAATTATATAGGGCTTCGATACTTCATATAACCATATCCCACCGGCATGTTAATTATTAAGTTGAAGGGTATTTTTACAATGTATTGGATTGATTTTTCACACATTACACCGCGTGTTAGACCTCTCAAAATAACTCAACCCACAAGTATATGGTGTGTTAATTGGAGACTTGGAGTTCATATCGCTTGAGATGCTGTTGTTGACACATAATCTTATATAAACTTGTTACATAACTAGATGCCTTTAGATAACTTAAATGGTTATAAAAAAAATCAAGCAAGTGAAGTGTTTCATACATAAATTGGGAGTCAAAAACTCAAAATGTATGCTTTCACGTAGCAGAATTCAGATGGCAAAATGTCAGTTTTGTGTTGGTTGTAGAGAGTGGGTGTATGAAGATGGTGAACAGAACAGGATGTGATAAAGAATCTGCTGAGCAGAGGGTTGGACCTCGGTCCTTAAGACTTTCATTGCCCCGCTCTGGTGCATACGGTTTACTTAGTAATCAGTCTCTCAAGATAGAACAACAGAGATTTAGTATTCTAGCACTGAATCGCTCACTCGTCGAACTTGGCAGTATAGAAAGTTCAGGCTTTTTAGAGAGTAAGAGAGAAGAAAGAAGGATTAGATTTCTGTGTGTTGAAAATCCGAATCTTACATCCCTCAGCGAAAGGACATATCCGTTCGCTTAAGCCCAAACCAAACAGACGCATCTGTTAGGCTTTTATGTTTCAGACTCTCTATTGGGCTTAACCTAACACAATATGTTTCTAGCCCAAAAAGGCAAAAAGATTACAATCAACTCAAGACTGCAACCCGCGAACTCACGTCCCGAGGCTCGGACCCGGCTCCTGGCGGAGCCAGGCAGGCGCGTATGGTCAAGTGATGGAACCATCTAGCTCCTCTCCCCCCCTTCCAAAACCATGGGTGCCCCTTGGGGCCCAAACTATTAAGCAGTCTTGAACTTATAACTAGTTCCTTCTTTCTCAATTTTAGCCATGTGGGACTTCTCCCATTTTCAACTCCTGGCATTCCACATTTAATGCACCAACCAACACACTTTGAGCTTCAATTACTCTTTCACCTTTCAATGAATTTTAGTAATTCTTTCTCAAGTGCAATATACTACTATAGTAGATTATTCACGTTCAAAGGAAACGTCATTTCCAATGTGTGGAGCCCCTTTGGTTTATGTGCAAAAGCTTGGACTAGCCTCATTGTAGACTAAAATTCTAATAATCCCCACATGAAAGAGGATTGATGCTCACAACACTTTGGGGGTGCTCCAGCCTAGAATTTTTTGCGGAAAATCATACTGCATCAGGATCGATTGTCAGTGACATTGAATCGTCCCTAGTAGAATACCATCGGATTTACTTGCCACACGGTGGACGTGGTGCCTTGAACCAGTCGGCGTTTTGTGTAAACTAAGACAATGATATCAACACAATAATTCTCCTTATTGCCTTGTTCCTTGTTTCGTTCATTAAGGCCTTAGACTCACTTAGATTCTTAAGTGTTGACGTTTGAAGCGGCCTAAACTTCACACTTACATAGGTGACCTCGTTCTAAGAGCATTCCTACATATGCTCCGCTAGTAAGCTAAAGAGATTAAGAATCTCTTCAGAGATCATTAAGAGTTCAGTGACTCAACCTCCGCCCGGACTGCAGGAGCACTTAATGTCTTTCACGGGGATGGCGCAAGTGGAGCAAGAGCTCCTAAGTGCTTTTACCTCGAAGTACCAAACTTCACGAGGCACGTACTAGCCCTTTACAGCTTAGTTGTCCCATTGAACCAAATTCTTGGGATCTCCAGTCAATATGGTTGGGTTGACGCTGCAAAGTCCTTTATTGAGTGGGTCTTAAGCCCATTCCCCTAGACAGGCATATTACTTGATCTCTAGGTATAACTTTAGTTAGCGGATCCACAATGTTATCCTTTGATTTCACGTAATCAATAGTGATAATCCCCGTAGAGATCAATTGCCTGATGGTCTTGTGTCAACGACGTATGTGTCTGGACTTGCCATTGTACATATTACTTTCAGCCCTTTCTAAAGCTGACATACTATCACAGTGTATTGTCACGGAAGGCATATGTTTCTCCCAGCAAGGGATGTCCTCTAAAAATTCTCGAAGCCACTCTGCTTCTTCTCCAACTTTGTCCAAAGCTATGAATTCTGATTCCATCGTGGATCGGGCGATGCAAGTTTGTTTATAGGACCTCCAGGAAACAGCCCCACCACCAATGGTAAATAAATACCCACTTGTGGACTTGGTGTTTGCGCTGTCAGATATCCAGTTTGCATCACTGTGTCCTTCCAATACAGCTGGATATCTTCCATAGTGTAATCCATAATCTATTGTGTACTTTAAGTAACTCAATAGATGATGTAGTGCCTTTCAGTGGTCACTTCCTGGATTACGCGTAAATATAGCCAACTTGTTGACTGCATATGCAATATCTGGACGAGTGAAGTTCATTAGATACATCAGACTGCCAATTATCCGGGCATATTGCACTTGGTCCACAGGATCACCATGATGTTTGTCTAAACATTGATTCCTGTTCAAAGGTGTTTTCACAGATGGACAGTCAAAGACCCCAAATCTCTTCAAGACATCTTCAACGTAATGAGATTGTGATAGCACCAAACCCTCAGACGTCTTAGAAATCTTCATTCCTAAGATTAAATCCGCCACACCCAAGTCTTTCATGTCAAAAAGTTGTTTCAACATTTGCTTGATTTTCGCGATCAATTCCAGACTACTTCCAGTAATGAGCATGTCATCTACATATAAGCATATCATGAAAGGACTCAGTGTTCCCTTTTACATAGATACACTTATCACATTCATTGATAGAAAAGCCCTTTGACAGCAGCGTGTTGTCAAACTTTTCGTGCCATTGTTTCGGAGCTTGCTTAAGTCCGTACAATGACTTGACAAGGTGACAAACCTTCTTCTCTTGTCCTGTTGTTCCATGTATATTTCTTCTTCCAACTCTCCATTTAGGAAAGTGGTTTTAACATCCATTTGATGTATCTCAAGACCACGCAGCGCAGCAATGGCTATGAACACTCTAATGGAAGTTAATCTTGACACGGGTGAGTATGTGTCAAAGTAATCAAGACCCTCCTCCTGTCTATAGCCCTTGACTGCTAGACGAGCCTTGTATTTATCAATGGTCCCATCTGCTTTATACTTGCGTTTGATTATCCACTTGCAATCCAGAGGTTTATTTCCCGAAGGAAGATCAACCAATTCCCAAGTATGGTTTTGCAGTATGGATTCCATCTCGCTCTCAATGATCTCTTTCCAAAGAGCAGCGTCAGGATTGGACATCGCCTCTTGGATTGTCCTTGGTTCATTTTCTACCATGTAGGTAAGAAAATCAGGGCCAAAGTCCTTCTCGGTCCTTACCCTCTTACTTCTCCTAGGTTCGACATCAGTAGCTTCAACAATCCTTTGATGTGAACTTTTAGATTCTTCCATTGAACCACTTGGTTCGGGAATTTCCTCATTTGAAACTTGTTCCATCTGTTCAGGAATTTCCTTGTTAGTTGTTGGTTCGGGAATTTCTTCACTCGAACCTACAGCAGTTTCATAATCTATCTTGCGAGTGATTAATTCTTTCTTCTCATTTCTAGGAAAGATCTCTTCAAAGAATTCTGCATTCCTTGACTCAATAACTGTTCCCTCATGGATATCTGGTATCAGCAACTTATGCACTAAGAAGCGATACGCACTACTGTTATTCGCATATCCTATGAATATGCAATCTACAGTCTTGGGTCCAATTTTGACTTGCTTTGGTTTAGGTACTTCTATCTTAGCCAAGCACCCCCACACTTTCAAGTATTTGTATGATGACTTGTGACCCTTCCATAGTTCATATGGAGTAACATCACTATTTTTCCGGGGTATTCTGTTAAGAATAGTAGTTGCCGTCAGAATAGCATCCCCCCCCCCCCCCCCACACACACAAATTCTGGGGTAATCCAGAATTTAGTAATAGTGCGTTCATCATCTCCTTGAGAGTGCGATTTTAGCGTTCAACAACACCATTAGACTGAAGTGAGTAAGGAGCAGTAGTTTGATGAATGATGCCAAACTGAGAGCAGTATTCTTCAAACGGTGTTCCATATTCCCCACCTCTATCACTTCGAATTATCTTAATTCGATTATTAAGTTGGTTCTCAACTTCAGTCTTGTAATGTTTAAATGCTTCTAAGGTTTCAACCTTACTTCTTAGCAAGTAAACATAATAATATATTGTGCAATCGTCAATAAAAGTAACAAAGTACTTTTTCCCTCATCTAGTTTTTGCACAAACTTTAAATCATACAAGTCACTGTGAATAAACTCTAGAGGAGTAGTGGTTCTGTTCACTGAATGGAATGGTGTCTTAGTTAATTTTGCATTTACACAAACCTCGCATTTAGTTTGAGGGTTGATTGCAAAGAACAACAAATGTTTCAAGCCGATTAACTTTCGAATAGCATTGTAGTTTGTATGTCCTAATCTATGGTGCCATAAATTAGAGAACTCAGACAAGTAGGTAGAATGCTTTATTTCATTGCTCTCAAATGAGCGAAGTACAAACATTACAAACATCTTAAAGAGCCCATCACTTATGCAGCCCTTTCATACAAACTGACCATTCTTTAGCATTACAAACTGACCAGACTCGAAAGTTATCTTGAAACCAGCCTTGACCAACAGTGTTCCGGACACCAAGTTCTTGTGGATGTCAGGCACGTGCATCACTTCATTCAGAATGAGCTCCTTCCCAGAAGTCATCTTTAGAACCACCCTTCCAACTCCTTTCACCTCTGAAGTAGCATCGTTCCCCATGAACAACTTTTTATCCTTCACCGGAGAATAGGTAGAGAAGGCACCCTTGTCAGAACATATGTGGCGAGTTGCACCCGTATCAATCCACCATTGCCTTGGGTTCTCAACCAGATTTGCCTCCAAGACCACAGCAGCAAAGGAATTTACCATATCCTCCACCATAGGATCATCTTTTGCTTCAGCAACATTGGCCCTTTCCTTCTTGAGAGAGTTGCAATCTGCCTTCATATGCCCAGGCTTCCCACAATTGAAGCACTTTCCCTTGATTTTCCTGGATGTTCCTGCATTCTCGGAATTCCCAAAGTTCCCTTGAGACTTGACGTCCCCATTACGCTGCTTGCGCTTCTTGTTGGAATTCCCCTTGGACTTCTCCTTTGAATCCACCAGGTGAGCCTTGGCATCCATGGACTGCTTTCCTTTGCTCAAAGCCCTTTAGGTTGTCTTCCTGAATCTGAAGCTTAATGATCAACTCTTCAAGCCCCATTTCATTGGTCTTCAACTTGAGATAACTCATGAATTCATTCCATGATGGTGGTAGTTTCTCAATCAATGAAGCAACCAGAAATAATTCATTAGGCTTCATGCCCTCTTGTTCCAGTTCGTGGAGAATCATTTGGTACTCCAGAACTTGACTCATCACAGACTTAGAGTCAGTCATCCTGAAGTTTAAGAACTTCCCCACAATGAACTTCTTTGTACCAACATTCTGTGCGCAATACTTCCTGTCCAGTTTCTCCCACAATTCCCTTGCGGTACTGACAGAGCAAAAAGCAGTATAGAGAGCATCAGAAAGACAATTGAGAATGTAGTTCTTACACAAGAAGTCGTTGTGGTTCCAAGCATCATAAGTCTGTTGCCTCTTCCGATTGTCATCTTGCACGACTTGCACCTCCTCCGTAGCCATAGCATTTGCATCAACCTCCTGCAAAGTGGGTGCAGCAGGAGGGTCAGCAGTGAGAAAATTCGCCAGCCCAATAGTTGTTAGGTAGAACATTATCTTCTGTTTCCATTGTTTGAAGTTCATCCCCATGAACTTCTCTAGTTTCTCCCCATGGTTAGCAGGAGCAGCATTCACACGAATAGCAGGTACATCAACTCCAGCAATAGACATCTTCAATACAGAATCAAAGTCTTAAGTTGTTGGTTGTAAAGAGTGGATGTATGAAGATGGTGAACAGAATAGAATGTAATAAAGAATCTGTTGAGCAGAGGGTTGGCCCTCGTTCCTTAAGACTTTGATTGCCCCGCTCTGGTGCCAACGGTTTACTTAGCAATCAGTCTCCCAAGTTAGAACAACAGAGAGTAAGTATTCTAGCATTGAATCGCTAACTCGTCGAACTTGACAGTATAGAAAGTTCAGGCATTTTAGAGAGTAAGAGAGAAGACAGCAGGATTGGATTTCTGTGTGTTGAAAATCCGAATCTAGGGGTCTATTATAATTTCGAAGAGCTGCAGTCTGAATAGATGTAGCTTTTACAGGTCCATGCAGAAATAAAAATTCAAATGGACACACCTGTTTGAATTTTCCCATTCAGTTACATCCCTCAGCGAATGGACAGATCCGTTTGCTTAAGCCCAAACCGACAGACGCATCTGTTGGGCTTTTCTGCTTCAGACTCTCTATTGGGTTTAACCAAACACAATATGTTTCTGGTCCAAAAAGGTTACAATCAACTCAAGAACGCAACCCGTGAACCCACGACCCGAGGCCCGGCTCCTGGCGGAGACGGACGGGCGCGTATGGTCAAGTGATGGAGCCATCTAGCTCCTCCCCCCCTTCCAAAACCATGGGTGCCCCTTGGGGCCCAAACTATTAAGCAAGTCTTGGACTTATAACTAGTTCATTCTTTCTCAATTTTAGCCATGTGAGACTTCTCCCATTTCCAACTCTTGGCATTTCACATTTAATGCACCAACCAACACACTTTGAGCTTCAATTACTCTTTCACCTTTCAATGATTTTAGTAATTCTTTCTCAAGTGCAATCTACTACTATAGTAGATTATTCACGTTCAAAGGAAACGTTATTTCCAACGTGTGGGGCCCCTTTGGTTTATGTGCAAAAACTTGGACTGGCCTCATTGTAAACTAAAATTCTAATATTTTGTTCGACGTGGGTTTAAGGGTTTTAGGCTTTTTAGCCAGCGTATATAAAACTAAGAAATTACGCTCATCTTATTTTACGAAACTAAGGCTCTGTTCTCTTCGTCTAAACTGAACGGAATTGAACTGAATTATAGTATAAAATATAACTAAGCAGAACTGAACTGAATGGATCTGAACTGATATGGACTCAATGAGTTTCAGATGAAGAGAACAAAGCCTAATTATCCCTTTCTGTTTCACTTTTTGTCTAAACTAAAACTAAAATACAGTATTGTATTGTTTGAAAATAGTTGGACTCCGTCCATTTCAAGCTGCTATTAGCCATATCCAATTCCATACCTAATCTATATATGGATCAAACCCACTGGATCCAGGTCATCTACATGGACTATATATATCTCGTTAGTGGACAACTTGGTAGGAATACTGCACCAGGCCCCAACCAAAACATCTACTTGTCACCAAATCTTGTCATGCTCGATCGGATGCGTCATATTTTACATACCGTAAAGCTTCATATATATTATGAAGAAATATTGTACTTATATTAGTAACATTTATAATTTTAGTGTAAACGTAATAATTTTTATAATTTGTTAAGTGGGATAACTTAGGCTCTGTTCACTTCGTCTGAACATAACTGAACAAAACTAATATGAACTAAATTGAATTATAGTATAAAAATAACTAAACGTAACTGAACTGAAATTAATGAGTTTTCAGATGAAAAGAAGATATTCTTATTTCTACAATCAATCTTGAAATATTAACATTAATTATCATGTTATATTAACATTAATTATCATGTTATATTAGCAATCAAAGAAAATGATTACCAAAATCCACTATTGACCCTAAATTAAGTAAAAGATCATTGAAATTTGGTATAGTATTTAACAGTCAGATGTGTGAAGGGCAAGCAATTGACTGGAAATATATAATTGCATAAAATCTCCATAGTTCATTCACAAAGTTTAGATACGTGTATTACTGAAATATTTAAGAGACGGATTAATGTTCTTAAGTATATATATAATGTTTTAAACAATATTAATAATGTTTTATGAGTGAATATTTTACATTATTTTTATATATATGTATACTAGTGAGCACGCACTGCATTGAGCGCGGTGCCAAGTACACTGTATAACATCATGTGAGTATTTGTTATAAATACACTTAATATAATTTCATGGAAATACATCTTATAAACTCACAAAAATTGATGGGAAATATCAAGTAAAAAGAACGCCCTCTAGAGACGGGAACATATATAGAGACGGACTTATGTTATCATAAAAATCATTCATGTAATTAATCAAAACGTCTATGTATTTAACAAAATGTATTTTTATTAAAATATGAAAGCACAAATGTTGAGAACATTGATGTATTGATTAATAAAAGCGATGGTTTTCTTGACAATATAGGTCAATCTATATATATGAAGAGACTTTCTCAATAAAAAGATCGGAGTTTTTTTTACTTAATAATGTCAATGTTTTACATTAAATAGATATATTTGGTAAGAAAACATATTAAAATTGTGTATTAAATTACCAATGTGCACAATACACATACCAATTATAAGTCGGGTTTTATCTAACAATGAAATGAATAAGAAATCGAAATTAAGTTTGCAACAATTTCCAATAAAGAGTGGGAAGAAACTTTTACATCTTATCTAATTACAACATTAGAACAAATTCTCTTTTAGCATTTGACAAAAACTCCTTTTGAGTAAGGTAAAATTTAAGATTCATTAAGGGGGTAAAGTGGTCCATTCACTTGATACCAAAACTTGATAGCATCCTCTCTTATAAAAATATAATAATAATAATAATAATAACAATAATAACAACAACAACTTATAATAATCACCGATGTTTTTAGTAAAACCTCTAATATTTTTTGATATAACTGTAATGTTTGTTCGTCCTTTTTAGTCTCCCTATAAGACCGTCTCTCAGGAGACTTGCTCGGGATGATTTTAGTTTAACTACATAAACAAATTTCCCAGCTGATGCATGCTTTGCCTAATTCTTCTTTCCAGTCAAGCTTAAGATTTTGAAATTTCCAAAATACCCTTTGCTGCAATTCTAAATAATACATGGAATTTGAAATTAAAATTTGCAAGTCAAATGCTGTGCCCAAAACATCAGTGGTTGGTAACGGAAAACTCTAAAAAAAGCAGAAGTGAATGTAATTTGGTAATTTTAAATTTGGCTTACATTTTGTAATTAGCATTGACCTAGTGATTTTATAATGCCCTAAAGTCCAAACAGTTTAAAGGGATCGAGAATGCTACTCATAACAACAAGGTGCACCTTTTTTTTTTGGGAATCCATCTATAAGAACTTCAGAGTTAAGCGTGCTTGCTCTGGAGCAATCTTAGGATGGGTGACAAACTGGGAAGTCTCTTGTCACATGTGAGTGACAAAGTGCAAGAAAGGACATGTGTTGACAATGCTAGATATCATCCAAGAATGTCATGAATAACCACGCCAACCCAAAGGGTCGGGGCTCGGCTCAGCTCATTAGTGGTCCGGGTCGTTACAGATTTAGTGTGAGTGAGGATAAAGTGCGCAGAAATGACATGTGTTAGACAATGTACCAACATATCACCCGAAATTGTCCACGAAGAATCACAATTAAAGGGTCGCCAATAGTGGTCCGGGTCGTTACAGATTTAGTGTGCAATAAATATGCTTAAATTTATCACATTATTTGAGAAATTATAGTACAGTTTAGTAAATTTGTATTTACTGAAATACATCTAACGACTTGGAGTCAATGGGAATAGCGACCCTACTTTTGAAATCAAGACTTATCTCTTCATGCCATTTGCCAAGTGCCAAGATGGTTATTAATTATAACCGAGTCACACATATCTCATTAGTACGATATTGTATGTTTGGGTGATTGGATCTAAGCCCCATGGCTAACTTTTGTATTTCAATTACCAAAAATGCCTAGTACCCTTGCATCCACATTCTTATTTGATGTGGGATCTCAATCACAATCTACTCCTTAAATGATTTGACGTACTCGTCGAGCATGTTGGATGAGAATAGTTATATCATGGGACCAACCATCCGTACATCTTAATTGGTCATGCGTTTTCTAGATGGTCACACCCAGATACCATTTGTAACGCCCCGACCACTAGTTGACTCAAGAGTTATTATTACTCATACACACCTCTCATATGTACAACACAAACTAACACATATCGTTTACATCGCACTTTATTTTCACTCGTACATACAAAAACTTCACCCTGGGTCACCTATGACAATAATGATCCATCAAATACCTTTAACCTGGACATTATTATTATTGTATCCAACAAACGATAAACCTGATACACCTCATTCATATGAGTGTAATTATCAATCATTTTAAAACCTTAGACTTTCTCTGGTTCCATATTATGTCCGTCATTATTTAAATACTTTTTACCCTAGTCAAATGTGCGAGTAAATCCCGATAAAGACGATCTTTAGGGAAACGATTGGTGATTGGTCTCCAATGATGGTAATATTTTCTGCAAGTTCATGTTAACATTATGAGGAAATTATAATTAAATTAATCATCAGGGATTAGTTAGTAATTAGGCGTGTACATTGATTCTGAAGGTACGAAAATGAACGTAATCGTTATTTCCAAAAAAAAACGGGAATAATTAGTGACGGCCATATTGATGCGAGTTTCAAGTTAACTAACAGAAATACAGAATCCCTTTTCGTTACAACATAACAATACAACCCATAACCTTATCTGTCTTAACTTGTACTATTATCTTCTTCACTTGTCTTCTCCTCACTATATATATTACACATTCAATCATATACCAAAATTATATACCTAAGCCAGAGAGATAAAGATATATTACTATGCATTACATTATATCCAGTTTAGTACTGGTCGTCGCGGCTTCCACGGCCTCAGCCGCCAGTATTCCAGCAGAGCAAGAAGCCGACCTCGTGACAGGGCTGCCTGGTCAACCTCCGGTCAGTTTCAAGCAGTATGCGGGGTATGTGACAGTCAACGAAAGTCATGGAAGAGCACTGTTTTATTGGTTCTTTGAGGCCACTCATGCTCCTCATAAGAAACCTCTCCTCTTATGGCTCAATGGAGGTACGTAGTAACAATCCAGTCGCTTATACTTAGTATCGGAAGTTGATGAATATTAGAGTGAGAAATAGTGAAATGAGTTTTAATTGTGGAGTGTTTATTTACATTTTGACATATTGATCGGTAAATATAGATTTGAAATGAGAAATTGGATACTGAGTGTATATGGACTAAGTTATGCAATGCCATTAGCATGGTTAGAATTTGGAACAATTCATGTTGATCATCGAAGTCTTTGTTTATTTTAATTGGAAACTTGATATTACATGTGAATTGTGATTGCTTAAATTTTACATAAAGTTTTAGTGTAGTGGCATGGATAGATGTCATTGAGTCAAAGGTTTAACAAAATTAATGTTAAGGATCAATCTTTGGATGAATGTGAATTGAAGTTTTGAACCAATGGAAGATATTTTATGTCATAAGTTATTTGTTTTCATCGATGAATTTTATGTGATAAAGGCGTGTTTTGACCCAGTTATGACTTGTGATAATCTTTTTCAACTGATTGCGAAATTCGCTAAATATATATAAAACTTATTCGGGCTTCTTGTCACAATCATAATTGTTCAAAGACAAAAGAGAAAGATGCATATGTCACTTTCTTTTGGATTGGTAAAATCACGACATAATATGGTATACTTAAAATTATATGTTCACTAATATATGATCATCTTTCATACTATTAAACACATCTCAAATTATAGTTTGATATTCAATTTATCACCATTATTTTGCTTGAAGTATATTGTTATTATCGTTATAAGATTCAGTTACTTACAACAAGATGATCAGAACATTCTATAGCTAAAAAGATTTCTTGACTTTGTCAAGCATTCTGCCATGTGATGATTGCTAATTATGATTCTACAGCGCAATCATGCATTGTTCGTTTCATGCCTTCACATGACATGTAAATTCCAGAGTAGGCAAACTAGCACAAGTATAATAAATCACTCCATTTATTAGATTTTAGAAGTGTAACTAACGGTACACACTTATCACAAAACTTGTGATCATATAGCCCATAAGCCGTGTGAAAGATTGTCGTAGTGATTACTTCCCTATCATCTCAGACTCGAGCATCCGAACCTAATTTGTGCAATGTTAACTACGCAACTTTTTTCTAGAAACCGACTAACCGTTAGTATAGCATAAGTAGTCATCTAATTTTGCAGCATTGAATATATCGTGGAGTTGTGGGTCTCAAAGCCAGCGTGCTATATATGTACCAAAAAATGTGGTCCAAATTGGACCAGATTATATCAAGTGGTAATTTGTGCATAGTTCCTACAGTATGTATGTGGTCAATATACAATTCGTGGCTGCGATTAATAAAGTAAAGTTGAAATATAGAATTTTGGAGAGCAAAACGCCAAATCACATGACCAAATGCGCATCACTATCCAATAATAGTATTGTTAATTGTTTTCATTTTTTGTTGTTCTTTTATATTTGTTGTGAAGAATAAAAATGATGGTAAATAGTACTTGCGTGCATTTTTTTCAGGTCCTGGATGTTCATCTATAGGCTATGGTCAATCAGAAGAATTGGGACCTTTCTTTCCTCAGAAAGGGGACCGCCAGCCCAACCTCAAATTTAACCGAAACTCATGGAACAAAGGTACTCATTGCTACAGCAACCTATCGGGCAGCCATGGTCGGGTGTTCAATTTCATGTTCCCCATCTGAATATCTAAGACAATTAAATCAATTTCGAAACATATAGTACCACAGTTTAAATATCACATGTTATGATAAAATATATAATTCGAAAAGTTTAACGTTTATAGAATTTCCGTGTTTGATTTATCCAATTACAGTGGCCAACTTACTGTTCATAGAATCTCCTGTTGGAGTTGGATTTTCATACACGAACACAACCAGTGATATCAGCCGACTTGGTGACAATGTAACAGGTAGCTAGTCAATTAGTACATGATAAACTTGTTTCTGAATTCTGAACTTCAATTGTACCTTTGAACAATTTTAAATTGTTTAATTTTTCTTTAATAATCAGCTCAAGATTCATACAAGTTTCTGGTGGGTTGGTTTAAAAGGTTCCCACAATTCAAGTCCCATGAGTTCTACATAGCAGGGGAAAGTTATGCAGGTAGGATGACGAAAGTCGAAACCGTTCTTTTACATAGCATACGTGCATTTCATGTGTCGCATATTATAGACTCGAATGTGTAACATGTTATACGCTTGCAACGTTTCAGGACATTACGTTCCTCAACTAGCAGAGGCAGTAGTTGACAACAACAAAAATGCTCCGAAGGATGAGTACATTAATCTTCAGGGTATAATGGTGAGAAATTGATTTTTTTTAAAGCTCTCTATATTCATGGATTTTAAGTGAATTTGACATGTACTCAAAATGCAGATAGGAAATGCAGTCATAGATGATGAAACAGACCAGAAGGGACTAATAGACTACGCGTGGCACCATGCTGTTATATCTGATAAATTATACGCAGAGATACAACAAGTATGTAATTTCAGCCAGGCGTATTTAACTGAATCGTGCAACCGTGCCATGGATAAATACTACGACGTATACAATATCATTGACATGTACAGCCTGTACACTCCGACATGTGTTCAGAACTCCACGACAGTCTCAAGACCTTATCGACGTGTTAAGGGCTCTGTCTCTCAAGTGATATCCAACATTGTGAGATGATAATATATATTTAAGAATCTGATTGAGTTAACTTATGTATATCCCCAAATGAATTGAAATTCGATATGTTGTGTACAGGATGGAAGACGAAGGATGTTAGCAGGTTATGATCCTTGTGCTAATGGTTATACCAAGGCCTATTTGAATAGGCCTGATGTTCAAAAGGCTCTTCATGCTAATACTACCAAGATTCCATACCCTTGGGATCACTGCAAGTATATATTCTATCTATGTCCCAATTCGTTCGAGCATTGTTTGCTTATATACGACTATGCTGATTTGTTATGCATTCTGCTTGCAGTGACACCATTCCTCTGGTCTGGAATGATGCGCCATTTTCCATACTTCCGATCATAAGAAAACTTATTGCCAATAATAAACGCGTTTGGGTTTTCAGGTACATTAGTCTCATAGAACATAAACTACACATTTTATGAATGCAATTGAGAAAACTAATGCTTAAAGTATTTGATGATAATCTTACTATCAACAGTGGTGATACGGATGGAAGAGTACCGGTGACAGGAACTAGGTACAGCTTAAACAAGCTAAACTTGAACATTACACAAGACTGGACTCCATGGTACACAGACAAACATCAAGTGGGTGGATGGACAATCGAATACGAAGGTTTATCATTCGTGACGATTAGAGGAGCAGGGCATGAGGTTCCGATGTTTAAGCCAAGACAAGGGCGTCAGCTGGTTAGCCATTTCTTGAAGGGCACAAAGCTTCCAGACAAACCCTTCTAATATTTCTTTCTCTGGAAATTCAATCATAGAAGTCAGAACAATAACATATACCATCTTTTCCCCCTTTTGTTATTTTTTCTGGAAATAGCACAGTGAGAAAATATTTTTTTTAGAAGTGCAGTTTGTGAAGTGAAAGGTGATATTTAATTGTGAAATATACTCTCCTTTCACACATTGTGAAATCATGTGGAGTAAATGAGCAATCTGAAAAATTCTTGGATACCTGAACCTGGAAATTGGAAAAATAATTAATTAATTATCATCAAATTTTTTTTTTACGAATTGGGCACTTTTAGATTTAGCAAGCAGCAAGTCACCTTGACCGATCGAGCACTGCACTGCACCGGCATGGGTGGTGGTGGTGGTGTGGTGTGGTGGGTGGTGTGGTGGTGGTGGAACCACCACCCACCACCATTCCACCACCACACCACCGATTCCACCACCCATGTGCATCGTACCGGTGGGTATCATACCGGTGCCCGTGTCTACCAAGGTGACTCGTTGCAAATAAAAAATGTGCCAAAAATAAAAAATCAAAAAAAAATCATTAATTTAAAAAAAAATGGAAATTGTAACTAAACAGGTTGGAACTTTAACTCACTAAAATTGAATTTATTGTCCATCCAAATGCATATGCTGCTGTGTAAGGCCAATGGAGTCTATATGAGATCCAAAACTAACCATGTTGTTAAAACGAGTTACACCGTAAAATTTTCATATGTGCAATTTGACCCCTGAACTTTGAACCACGGTGTGGTTTGGCCTTATAAAGTTCGTATATGTGTGGTTTAATTGTTTAAGAACAAAAATATCGTTGATTTTAGAATAAAGATTGATTAGGCAGAGGCACGTATATAATTCGTTTTGTAGCCGGCTAAACTGCAAATAGCATGTATCCTGTAGCTTATGTTTATACACACGAAGCAGGTTTAGGCCAACAACTTCCACCAAATCTCTATCCCCCATAGCCCAAATTCTATTATAGCACTCAACCAGAAAGAAAGAACATCATCCTTCGTTTCACAAAGATACGTATATTATGTAAGAGAATATTCAGTTTACCTAAGAAAACAAGTTGTGCCCTGTAACAATTGAACTTATTAAACTGAAATCAGAAATGAATAATCATTTATCATACACTACACGTTTAGCTAAAGAAATTGATAATATTCCAATCATACAAAAGTGCAGACTTAGGCTAACTAACTCTGCCACCTGGAAAAGAGTCATACCAAAACATTGTCTTAAAACAGAAACTTCCCAGAAAACATGAGAAATAGAACCAAATATATAACTCCAGGTTGCAAGAAAACACCCACAAATAGCCCTGTTTCAGTTAACCCAACTGGAAGAAAACATTCAGCTCACCAAATCATAAACTTATGCACGCCAAGAAAACATCCACTTGACACCAATTCATGCCATTTATTATGACACACATTTCTGCTTCTAATCCTACTCCAGAACCACATGACCATTTCATGAACTACTCATACTTCTCCAACATTGTTCCTCACTATTTTCATCCCTTAATCATGTCTCATCCTACCAATTCTTCCTTTTCGCGATTTAATGCAACGACACGAATCAATATCTTCTCTTTTTTCTCGGAAGTTCAAATGATTGAACTATTTGTTGCTGTTCTAGTCTTTCTAGTTATAAACTCATTGCGGCAGAAGAAGCATCAGGGCCTTCCGAACTGGCCTTTTGTTGGCATGCTTCCTTCGTTGTTCGTCGGTGTAAAGGGGAACATATACGAGTGGCTTTCTGAAGTATTACACTCCCAGAATGGAACGTTCTTGTTCAGAGGACCCTGGTTCACGAGCCTGAATTGCGTCGTGACATCAGACCCCCGGAATCTTGAGTACCTTCTTAAGACGAAGTTTACAAACTTCCCAAAAGGAGAATTTTTTCGCAGCACGGTTCGTGATCTTCTAGGAGACGGTATTTTCAGTGCTGATGACGAAATTTGGCAGAAGCAGAGGAAAACAGCGAGTCTCGAGTTCCATTCTGCGAAATTCAGGCAAATGACGACTGACTCGCTACTGGAACTTGTTCACGCCCGTCTACTTCCTGTTCTAGAAGATTCGATCCAAAAATCGAGTCCTATTGACCTGCAAGATGTCCTCTTGAGGCTAACGTTCGACAATGTATGTATGATTGCCTTTGGAGTGGATCCTGGTAAGGACAAACTAAAACATGTAGCAAATGTAGCCTGTTTGTTTGAATGAGTTTAATTTTATGATTTATATAAATTTAGTTTCAATATTTTTTGTCATTATACATAACAGGGTGCCTAAGTCTTGGCCTGCCGGACATACCTTTTGCCACGGCATTCGAAGCAGCCACAGAAGCAACAATAATGCGATTTGTCACCCCAACGATGATTTGGAAGTTGATGCGGTTCTTTGAGGTAGGAAGTGAGGGGATCCTCAAGGATTCAATAAAGGGGGTGGACGATTTTGCAGATGAAGTTATCCGTTCTAGGAAAAAGGAACTCTCTTTGGGCGAAAAGAATCAAAGGTCAGATCTCCTGACTGTGTTCATGGGGCTCAAGGACGAGGAAGGGAAGCCGTTCTCAGATAAGTTTTTGAGGGATATTTGTGTGAACTTTATCTTGGCTGGGAGAGACACGTCTTCAGTTGCGCTCAGCTGGTTCTTTTGGTTGTTGAACGAGAATCCGGAGGTAGAGGAGAGGATTGTTGGTGAGATATGCGGGATTTTGAGTCAACGAGGAGATGAAAATAGTGACAATGAGGTTGTGTTTAGACCTGAGGAAGTGAAGAAGATGGATTACTTACAAGCTGCTCTCTCCGAGGCTCTTAGGCTGTACCCTTCTGTTCCTGTTGATCATAAGGAGGTACGTTCGAAATATGGTTATAATTGTTTCGATTAGTTCAAGTTAAGCAGACTGAATCCTGAACATCGACGAAGTTAAGACCTTGTCAGTAACATGTTGTGTTCAAATCCTGTCATGACGTTTATTGCATAATCGCATACTAATTTGTTATGGTCGAGTTGATAGTTTGAGTTTGATGAGTGATCATGAACAGTAGATGTCAATCATAACATGTTGCACATGGACTATCTTGACAAAAATTGATTCTTTGACAGGTGCTAGAAGATGATAAATTTCCTGATGGCACAGAGCTAAAGAAGGGAACTAAAGTAGTGTATGCAATCTACACAATGGGAAGAATGGAGGGTATTTGGGGAAAAGACTGCAGAGAGTTCAAGCCAGAGAGATGGCTACGTGATCGTCGTTTCATGAGTGAATCAGCCTACAAGTTCACGGCTTTCAACGGTGGCCCTCGGCTTTGCCTGGGGAAGGATTTCGCCTACTATCAGATGAAGTTCGCTGCAGCCTCAATCCTGTACCGGTATAGGGTGTTGGTGGTGGCTAACCACCCGGTGGAACCGAAAATGGCTTTAACAATGTACATGAAGCATGGCTTGAAAGTTGAACTATCTAGGCGTGATCCTGATCAGTTGAAGAAGTACCTCGTCAAGGCAAAGAAATCATGTTGAAAATGTTGTTTGTGTCATATTTGTGTGTGGCTTATTTGGATCATGTTGTTGAATAAACGGTTGTGCAATTAGAGGGTACTATTTGATTTTATAGAGGTCGTTTAGTTAATTATCCAATAAGGCAGCTTAATTTATTGATTTATATGGTTTGGACTTTGGAGATAGGCGAATGTAATTTGTTTCCAGAAAGTGAATGTAAATGTGTATTTGAGTCTCCATTTTGGCACATGAATACGTGATAGAATCCTGATATGCACTTTGATGATTTGTAGTTTTCTCCCCGTACATATTTTGTCCAGAGGATTGAAGATAATGTAAAAGTATGAGCAACATTCTGGAGAAGAAACTACATGGAAATAAATCAAGATGCAATGTTGTCATGATCTCACAAAAGACATTCTAAGAAGAAGAGAATAACTACCAAATTCTGTGTAATGTTATAGAAGATGAAACTTTTGGTTGCTGTTGAAGACTCTAATAGTCAATGTTGACACTCAATGTTATGACAACAGTTGCTACAACAGTTAAGACAACATTGATGACGTCCAGAAGATCTAAGTTTAGAAGGATCCTTAAAAGATCTTTGTATATATCTATTACGATTCTGTAATATCTTTTGGATATAATTAACCTAGTTAAGTGTCTCCTAGATAGCAAATTATTTCTTATAAATACTACTAGTAGTAGGAACCTTGTAAACTTAAGTCATTCAAGTGATTGTGAATACAAGAAATACATTTTCATAAAATATGTCTTCCGCTATCTTTTCTGATATGGTACCAGAGCTTTAGGTTTTCGTCCTAGTTGCTTCTTCGAACTGTTTTCCCCAATTTCTCAAATTTGCTGTGCAAAGATTTCTTTTTCATTTTATTTTGTGTTTTCCGTTCACTATTCTGATTCTTCACAACACTTGCTTTTCTGAAACATGGCTGCAACAGATCAAAGTGATCTCACTACTGCTGATAAGACCCCAAACAATGGAGAACTTATAGCTTCGATCCATGATGATCCTAACAGTCCATATCATCTTAACCATGGTGATAATGGAACCTCTGGATCGGTTACACCTCTGCTCAATGGTGTTAACTTCATATCATGGCAAAGAAAGTTTTTTATTGCAAATCTCCGTCAGAAACAAAATTGGTTTTCTTGATGGATCAATTGCAACACCTGAAACCGCCTCAAAGCTATATCAGCCTTGGGTTAGGTGTAATAACGCTATTCTATCATGGATGATCAACTCGGTATCTACTGAGATTGGTTACACTATAATGCACATCTCCTCTGCTAAAGAGGCATGGAAAATATTAGAGATGACGATATACTCAAAACCTGATAATGTCAGGATTTACCAGCTTCAATATGAGCTAGGTTCTCTTGTTCTAGGTACTCGATCTATTAATGAGTATTTTACACACATCTCTGGAATATGGGAGGAATTGAACAATTATGCTCCATCATATGCACATATCAATTATGGTTGTGTTGCACAAATTGCAAACACTAATGCTATAGATCGTGTTTTTCAATTCTTGATGGGGCTCAATGAAAGTTTTGATGTTATAAGAGGACAAATCATTATGATGAGTCCCGTTCCTACTGTTGAAAGGGTCTATGATTTGGTCTTACAAGAAGAAAGACAAAGACAATCTAGATCAATCAATGTGAATGCTGGAAATAATGTTGACAGTGCGATGTTGCTTCAACAGTTGCTTCAACATCAACCTAGCAACACTGACATGGACTATTAGGCCTCAAGGAACCAGTCAGATGCAAAGCCCACCATTGCTTACATCAATTTAACAGGTATATACCCAGAATTGTATAAAAATTTCTCAAGACACATTGATCTGAGACATCATTACATAATTGATAGTGGAGCAACAGACCATTTTGTATGTGATTCTAAAGCTTTCACTCACTCAGCTGTTCCTATATCAACTAGAGTTCAATTACCAAATCACACTTTTGCTGAAATTACTCATAAAGGAGACATCAAACTTTCTGATATGCTTACTTAGAAGAATGTTCTGTGTGTGCCCAGTTTTGAGGTGAATTTAATATCTACAAGTAAGATCACTGCAGAACGAAAGATTTCATTCTTGCTTCTCAATGATGCTTGTATCATACATGAAATCTCTTCTAAATAGGTGATTGGAACTGCTCAAAAGCACAAGTCTTTGCTCTTACTTGACAAAAAGAGCTTGTATTATCATTCATTTCATTTCAATCAAGGTCAAGCGGTAGCTACCAAGCCTATTTCTTTTCAAGAAGGTCATGTACCAAGAGCAAATCAAGCTCGTATTCCTCAAATTTTTGATCTTTGGCACTATAGATTGGGACATCCATCTATTCAAAAGCTGACTCATATCAAGTCACCTGAAATACAATGTAATAGATTGAATGATTGTACTATTTACCATCAATCGAAACAAAGAAAGTTATCTTTCAATACTAGCACTTCTTGCGGTCATAATATATTTGAACTTATTCATTTAGATGTTTGGGGGCCATATGCTAAACCTGGATTGAATGGACATCACTATTTTTTAACAATAGTTGATGATTATAGTAGAATAACTTGGATATATTTACTCAAACACAAATCCGAGGTTTCTACTATCCTTTTTAATTTTATCAACTATGCTCAAGTCCAATTCAATGCTCAAGTAAAGAACATTAGAACGGACAATGGCACTGAGTTTAGTTTCTCCGAAAGATTGAAGGGTCTCGGTATTATACACCAAAGAACCTGTGTTTACACTCCACACCAAAATGGAGTAGTAGAAAGAAAGCACCAACATCTACTCAAAGTGGCTAGATCCTTGTTATTTCAGTCTGGACTTCCTATTAAGTTTTGGACAGAAGCTATCCTCACATCTGCTTTCATTATTAATAGATTGCCCTCTACAAGTCTGAAAAACAAAACTCCATATGAAGCTTTCTTTAAGAAAAGCCCAGCTACTCCAATATCAAAGTCTTTGGCTGCTTTTGTCATGTATCCACAATAACTCAAGGCAGAACAAAGTTTGATGCTAGAGCTGTGGCATGCATTTTCATTGGATACCTTGATCATGTCAAGGGCTACAAGGTATATAACCTGAATACACATAAAGTGATGATTTCAAGAGATATACACTTTGTGGAACATGTATTTCCCTTTTCAGGAAATACTGTCTAATCATGAAGAAATACATAATTTCTTACTTGTTCCACAAATGTTGGACACCCCTTATACAGGACTTCAACCCTCTGTTCCTGTTTTTCATCCTCCTGGTATAATACCACGGGTTACACAACAAATTGATAATGTTGTTACCAATGGTGAGAACATTGTTGATCACACTGTTGTATCAACATCTCCACAACAGTCTGCGAGAAATGAATCTTCTCTGGATATCATTACTTCTGATTCACCTAATAGGTGTTCCTCATCACCTGATATACCTCATAACAGTCCAACTCATAATTCTGAACAATGTTGTCCCAACAATGTTGACAACATTGACCTATCAACACCGGCTGTTACTTCTCATACAGCTGATGCACCTTCTTCTCCTATTATACGGAGATCAGCTAGAGTTTTGAGATCCCCTTCCAAACTTAAGGGTTTTCAATATAAACTCTACCACAAAACTAGATCTAGATATATCCTTTAGCCAATTACATTTCTCTTGATAGTGTACCTCCCACACTTCAAGCCTACTCTAAGGTTTTCTTGGCTATCACAGAACCTGTTTCATATCAAGCTGCTCCTGAATGGGTGCAAGCAATAAAAAATGAAGTACAAGCACTTGAGGACAACAAAACTTGGATAGTTGTGCCTCTACCTGCTCATGTTAAGTGTAAGAACCCGTATCTTTTATTTTAATTCGATTTTATAGTTTGAATTTATCTTTTTTAGTGGACTAGGCCAAGTAATATTTTTCAAACTGATTTTTGATTATTAGGCCCAAGCCCATATAAACTACCCAATATATAAATTTCCAAAACCCTTATTTCCGTTCAAAATACATAAACATATATTTCTATGCAATCTGAAAGAATTGCATCAACCACGGAAGGAATTTGAATCTTTTTGCTTGATGACATCATCGATTGAACACATCATCATTGCCGATTCATCATCATCATGGTTTTGATAGGTTGACATTGTGACATCATTGTGATGTCATCCCATCTTATTTATGTACCTTAATTTATTAATTTATGTTTTGATATTTGGGTTCTTACATTATAGTAGTGTTTTTCGGAGAATTCGAGGTGCAAGTTTGATGAGCGTTTGATGTTAGCTAGGTTAAGCTTGGTTTCGTGTCGTCTTCGAGATAAGGGGAACTCCTGACACTTTTGCTTCTATTTTATTGTTATCGTATATATATGTATGTTTTATGATTGACAAACTACTTATAGTTATTATATCAAGGAATGAGACTTGGTATAATAATCTATTCGAAAATGATCAAGTATGTGTACCCATAAATGTTTTATCGTGATTTTGAATTGTGAAAATTGTTTTGTTCAAAAGCATGGATTGAAAATATGTTTTATGCTCATCAATATGCCTATGAATTGTTTGGGCCATTTCGAGGGAATGTCGTGCTTTTGGAGATCTCCCATTGTATTGTTATCCCTTTGGTAGGGCATTGTTATTGTTATGTAAAAGCCGACTTGTGTGCCACCACGGTTCGTGTGGCCTTAGTGTATGTTTGATCGAGCAAAATATGTACATTGATATTGTTTTGTAATGTTCCATGCAAACTATTATGACTATATTCTATTATTGGCGAGTGTATATATATGTATGTTTTACTACTGTACTTGATCCGGGTAAAAGTGCCAGGAGCTCACCCTTACACTTTTTTGTTTTCCAGTGGTCTGAGTAGTTCTGGTTTCGTGGAGGTTGCTAGTGGAGGCAAGTCGGGTTATAACAAGTAGAGGTGTTAGGTGAAGATTGTGTATTTTGAATTTTAGACGCTCTGAATTACCTTTAAAACTATTTTTGTAAATAAAAATTGAGGCTTCGTCTTGGCGTGATCCCATCTCACGATAGACGGCCGGTAGCGCCAAAGTGATTTGGTTTTGGGGCGTGACATTAAGCCTATAGGTTTCCGATATGTCTTTAAAACCAAATTAAAAGTAGATGGCTCCATTGATAAGCACAAAGCTAGATTGGTTGCTAAAGGCTACACTCAAAGATATGGTTTAGACTATTTAGAGACTTTTAGTCCTGTTGCTAAGTTAACATCTGTAAGAATGTTCTTGGCTTTTGCCTCTATGTTTAACTGGCATCTAGAACAACTAGATGTTCAGAATGCATTTTTACATGGAGATCTTGATGAAGATATATACATGGATCTTCCTCCTGGATACCCGTTTCAGGGGGAGAATGATACCAAGTATGTTTGCAAATTGCAAAAATTCTTATATGGTTTGAAACAGGCATCCAGACAATGGAATTAATGCCACCTTCACTGCGGCATTGTTATAAAGCATGGATTCACTCAATCAAAATCAAAGTATTCATTGTTTATAAAATCTGCAAATGGTTGCTCTACTGCACTCTTAGTGTATGTTGATGATATTTTGGTGGGCAGTACCCATGAAGATGATCTTAAGATTGTGAAAATTTTTCTTAAAACACAATTCAAGATTAGAAGCCTAGGAGAATTAAAATATTTTCTAGGACTTGAAATAGCTAGATCTTCCAAAGGCATCCACATATGTCAAAGAAAATATGTCTTGGAGATCATTGAAGAAACATGTCTTTCGGGATGTAAGCCTATCATTATTCCTATAGAACAAAACCACCAACTTAGTTTGTCATCAGGAGAACCTCTCAAAGATGCAACTTGTTACAGGAAGTTGGTTGGAAAATTGATATATCTAACCATTACAAGGCCTGATATTTCCTATGTTGTTGGCATTCTTAGCCAATTTATGGCTTCACCATCAGTAATACACTTACAAGCTGCTCATAAAGTTGTAAGATATCTAAAGGGTACCATAGGACAAGGTTTATATCTATCGTCATATCTCAAGCCACAACTTAAGGCCTTTTGTGACTCAGATTACGCATCATGTCCTGATAGGCAAAAAGGTATAAATGGTCCTAAAGTTTAGGGGGTATGGCGTACGCAGTACAACGTTTGCCAACTCCGTCAACTTCAGTTCTACTATTTCAATTTTCCGGCTTGAACGATCCTTTCGGCGAAAATTCGACATTTGACCCCGTTGACTGCTGAGTTGTCTGCATTGTCATCAGGTCAAACACGAGTTTGACGGAGATACCTTCAATGCGTCAATCATGTGATGTGTGTTTCGATTGATATGTAAATCTCCAATCTTTCTATTCGATTTCTAACAACTTCTGTAAATTCGAATAGGATAAAAGAGGTGGGTGCAATTTCTGGTCCTGGTATGATCCCGTAATGTGCCGAAGATCGGTTCAAGTCATTCCTGGGCTGTTGCGTAGAATGAATGCGAAGGATGCACGAATTAGAGAACTGGAGATGGATAATGCTAGGCTGAAGAACAAGGAGGAGAGTATGACAGATCTCGTAGAGGCTTGTATGACTGATCTGGTGGAGGCAAATGAGAAAATTAAGAAATTGGAGGCACAAATCAAAGCACTGGTTGAGAAGAAAGTTAAAATGAAGGAGATGGAGGCAAATGTTGATAAGCTGCAGAAATGGAAGAAAACCTTGGCAATTATTGTTGTAATTTGGTATATCTGGAGTGTTAGTAGGAAGTAATTATTGTAATTTCGTTTTTTATTTTTAATTTTGTTTTATTTTAAATAGGTTTTCTATTTAATTTATCATTTTATTTTTTATTTTCGTTTTTTTGTATTTTCTTTTTGGGTTTTCTTTAATCTAGAGATGACATAGATGGTGATGTGGTAGTCAAACTCGTGTTTGACCTGCTGACAATGCAGACAACTCAGCAGTCAACGGGGTCAAATGTCGAATTTTCGCCGAAAGGATCGTTCAAGCCGGAAAATTGAAATAGTAGGACTGAAGTTGCCGGAGCAGGCAAACGTTGTACTGCGTACGCCATACCCCCAAACTTTAGGATCATTTATGCCTTTTTGTCTGTCCTGATACTAGAAGATCTATATCTGGATATATCATTTTTTAGGAAACAGTCTGATTAGTTGGAAAAGTAAGAAACAATCAGTTGTTAGCAGATCTTCTGCAGAGGCAGAATATAGATCTATGGCTCAGACCACTTGTGAAATCACTTGGCTAATATCTTTACTCAATGATTTTGGAATCAAACATGACAAATGTTGTCCTCTTTTGTGACAATCAATCAAGCATTCATTTAGCTAAAAATCCTGTGTTGCATGAAAGAACCAAACATATTGAGGTAGATTGCCATTTTGTGAGAGAAAAGATTGTAGACAGCAAACTTGAAGTTTCTCATGTAAGATCAGAAGACCAATTGGCAGACCTATTCACTAAGGCCTTGCCGAGTTCCATGATCAAAGGTTTTCTTTCCAAGATGCACATTATCAACATCTATGCACATCTTGAGGGGGAGTGTAAAAGTATGAGCAACATTTTGGAGAAGAAACTACATGGAAATAAATCAAGATGCAATGTTGTCATGATCTCACAAAAGACATTTCAAGAAGGAGAAAATAACTACCAAGTTCTGTGTAATGTTATAGAAGATGAAGGAAGAACTTTTGGTTGTTGTTGAAGACTCTTATAGTCAATGTTGACACTCAATGTTATGACAACAGTTGCTACAACAGTTAAGACAACATAGATGGCGTCCAGAAGATCTAAGTTTAGAAGGATCCTTAAAGATCTTTGTATACATCTCTTACGATTCTGTGATATCTTTTAGATGTAATTAACCTAGTTAAGTGTCTCCTAGATAGCAAATTCTTTCTTATAAATACCAGTAGTAGGAACCTTGTAAACTTAAGTCATTCAAGTGATTGTGAATACAAGAAACACATTTTCATAAAATATGTCTTCCGCTATCTTTTCTGATACATAAAACCCCGAGTTATGCAAATTTTAGGTGTTTTTAACCCGGTTTTCAGAATTTTAGTCTTATACCAATAACTTAACATTTTTGAATACATTTTACCCATTTTTTTTGGATTTGCAAAAACTTAGGCAAGTCTGGTTTGCAGAGAATTGGATTTTTAGGGCCATATTGACTTGATTTTAGACCTTGAAAAGTATTTATGGACTCTTGATTCAGAATATAATGGAAATTACGAATTAATGGTCATGACCACGACCCATTAGACATGATTTTTCCAGATTCAGTCGTCATTTAAGCCGTAACTCACAGCCGCCACTATTCACGGTCCTCGCCATGACACATTGAAAGTAGTCTAACTAACATCTAACCAATTGAATGGCACATTTCTCCTTACAAAGGTCAAAATTGCTTACGATAGACTGATTGAAAGTCAATTGATTGGAGTCTAGAGAGACTTGGCCCAGTTCTGGGCCTTGAGCAACCAGGGTCAGATCTGAACCTGTGCAAGTAGGCCCTCCAGCTCTTCGCTCAGGGCCCCAACATATTTGAGGGCTCACTTTTATATGTAAACAACTATTACTTCCGTTCCCAAACAAATGTTCAATTTCCTTATTTGGTAAAATGTTCACTGAGTTAGCTACATAAATTGTCATTACTTATCTTGTTCAATTAACATAATTGAACACCAGAATCATAGCAATAGTATAAAACATATGCAATCGTAAACCAAATAATCCATAAATCAAGCTTTATTAAGCTCTGTTCTTTTCATCTGAGAAACCATTAATTTTAGTTCAGTTCAGTTCAGATCAGTACAGTTCAGTCCAGTTCAGTTCAGTTTATGCTTAGTTGTTTTTTTTATACTACTACAAATAAATCCAGTTGATTCGATTCATTCCAGATCGATTCGAGATAAGTTCAACGATTCGGTTCGATTTAAGATAGCATAGCCTTACTATATTTTCATCTCTTTGCTTCGTGTCCATAACAAGATAAGACATTTGTAAGTTTTGTTCAAAGTTGTTATAATGATTATGTATTGTTTACCCTTAAAAAATTATTGTTTAATAATTTTTATGTTTTAGTATATTCTATAAAATTTTATTAGTTTCTATATAATGATTTCTAAGTATTGGAAAACGATTATTTTGAATTAATGAAACAAACCATTTAAAAATATCTACACATTTAATATCACACACTATAATATTTACTTAAATCATTCATTTTTATTTAAGATGAAACATTATCCATTCAAAAACACTATATTTGAAAACGAGACTATGCAAAATCAATTTAAATTTTAATTTCATTACTTTATTTTAAACTTAATTTTCCGTCATAAAATGTATTCCATCTGTACGAGAACAAATATATCTCGTATTCCATTTATATTTGCCCCATTACAATTATAATATTTTTGTGTTTTTACAATAATTTATCTCTCCAAACTTACATTTATTTAAATAAAATGTCATTAATTAGTTTGCCTAATTAAACTAATTAAAGACCCAAATTATCGCATTACATAAATGTAATTGTAAGTCAAATAATCTCTACATTAAACTCTATTATGATTTTTTTTTAATTCTTCTTTTCCTCCGTACATAACATTTGTTTTGGGACGAAGGAGGTAACATTAAATTTCCACAGGCCCCTGAAAACTTGAGCCAGCCCCGGTGAACAATAGTTACATTACAATAGAACTGTCTTATTTTCATATCTGATTACACGACAAAATAGAATGCGGCAGAAAATTCTTTAACGGTTATCTTCTCTATTTGTTCATAACAATTGGCATCAAGAGTCAGGTTTTACGCAAAGTACTCTGAGATGGTTACACCACAACACCGTGAGGATCGATACTGTAAAATCCCAAAATTTATTTTTGGACCTTGATGTTGAAAAGTTATGTGGACACGAGTTGCTTCATGGGATTTTACTAGTCACTATTTTATGAATTGATTTATCGAGATGGATTTCCTTGGAATTTCATTTTGTTGCAAAGTTGACCGGACTCGACCCATGGGCCTAAATGGGTTAAGGGTTTGATAAGTATTAAAGTGGACAACTATTGAAATTGTGCAATTGAGTACTTAATTTAAGTTAAATTGAACTCATTTTTAATAAGTATGTAAATTAGACTTTAGTTACAAAAAACAACATGTTTAATCCAATTAAATTACAAGCCCTAATACAACCCTTACAAAATCAATTCATCATTCAAAAAATTCAATATGTTTTCTGCAATTAAATTTCAAGCCCTAATTCAACCCCAACCAAACCAATTTATTGTAAAAAACAAGGATAACCCAATCTTTCTTCTCCATCTTCTCCAATTGAATTAAAACATATCAATTCGCACTAGCCTAAACCCTATTTAAACTCGAAAAAAAAGGCAATCCGATATAAAAAAAAACAACAATATTACTTACATTCATATATTTCATCAATTATTTGTAATTAGATACCACAATAACACACGTAGCGTGTTCTCACGTTCTAGTAACTAATGTTATTACAGGAAGGAATCTAGTTGACTTTTTTTTCTTTTTCTTCTTTTTCCCTGATTAGTGGTATTGGAAAGATTAAGCCTAATTAATCCTTCTCCACCAAGGTTCTACGGGGCATACCTAGATCACCTGGAGCGAAAGTGCGAGCGAGAGCGAAATCGAAAACGTGAGCGCAAGAGCGCTAAAATTTAAAAAATCTAAAGTGCGAGCGCCTTAGAGCGCATGTTATTAATTAAATAAAAATATTTTTATTTATAGAATTATTAATATTTTCAATGTATAATTAAATTAGATCCTTCATAATTCGACATCATTGTCTATTTTATAAAATATAAATTGATAAACAATGCAAAATACTAAAAAAAAATAGTTTATCGGATTAAGTGGGAATTTCATGATCATATAAATAAGTAGGTATTTTATCACCAAATGTGAGATTTGCTAGTAACAATAAGTGTAGTTAATGACAAAGCATCGAAAGCTCATAAATTCGCAAATAACATAGCACAATTTAATATTTTATCAAAATTTCATTTTTCTTTATTACTTACTTGTTTTCAGAAAGACTTATGTCATGAAATCACATTATACATGCAATAGCTTGTGCACGAAGCAAGTGCAAATGACAAATTAGTTAATATTAAAAGTAAAACGTTGTCATGTATACATGAACTTTTTAAGAAAATGATGATCAAATCGGGCATACACTGGAGGAGATGGAATTCACTAGAGAAAGCATGCCGACCGTCGACTGAATGAGACAATGGTGTGAGTGAAGAAGACGGTGGAGTGGTAACTCTGCGGAACCGAAAGCGATACATAGAAGAAAAGTAGAAAATGGAGCCGCACATCTTATTTTATTAGGTTGATGGAAATTTGGGTATCTTTCTTATTCGTGTTTAATTTACCTTAGTTCGCGAGTTTACCATGAAATAATGATTTACAATGTCTTAGTTCATGCACTTATGTATTTAATTTGAAGATTTATGCTTTTTGTAATGTGTGCTCTAAGAATTCTTAGAGCGAGCTTTTAGTTTTTATAGAGCGATCTCTAAGAAATTTTAGAGCGAGCTCGAAGAAGCTCTGAGCTCTCAAAGCGTGAGAGCGAGCTGTGAACGCCTGTGAAATCTCAAGCGAGCTTTAAGGTCATCTAGGGGAGGAGGTTTGTGATCTTGATCAATTATTTTGTACCTTTAATCATTACCATTACCGCATCGATACAGTATGTGAAGGATACTGGATCGATTAGGATTTTCTTGTACATGGATATTCATCGGATTGAAAGAAGTTTCTTTCATACTTTTACTTCTATTGTTAATACGTATACACACTACGCGTGTTATTGTGACACCTGGTTACAAATAATGTAATATGTATACGAAGATAAGTCATATAGTTGTTTATGATAATTGATTACTTTTTTTTTTCGAGTTGAATTAGGGTTTGGGTTAATGCAAAATTGATCTTGTTAAATTTAATTGAAGAACATGTAGAAGGAAGATTGATGATCTTTATTTTTTTAATGATGAATTGGTTTTGTTGTGTTTGAATTATGTCTTGGAATTTAATTGGAGAAGACATGTTGAATTTTTTTTTAATGATGAACTGATTTTGTTAGGGAGGAATTAGGGCTTGTAATTTAATTCGAGAAGAAATGTTGGTTTTTTTGTAATTAAAGTCTAATTTACATATATATTACAAATGAGTACAATTTAACTTAAATTAAGTTTTCAGTTGCACAACTTCAATACAAAAACTTAAAAGAGTCCTCTTCATTAACGAGAGTCCGAGAGTCCTACTACATTATGCATTGGGTTGAAATTCGCGGATCCTCTGACCCGTTTTCTTATCTCGCGGGTTAATGGGTTTCGATTTCTTGAAACGTTTTTAAGTATATAACCCCCTTTTCTTTTCTTTTTCACTTTTCTTTCATTTCGTTTCTTCGATTTTCAGAGCATCATTTCGTTTCTTCGATTTTTCCAATTTCCTCTCGACATTTCATCGGAGAATCATAGATTCACTTCGATTCATTCATTGAGTTTGCTTTGATGATGAAATCAGCCAAAATCAGAAGTGGAAGCAAATCAATGTCATCTTCATCATAAGCAGTTCGAGAAATTGGACATCGATCGATCTGATCTCTTCATCGTTTCTCTCTGAAAACGATCAGTCCTGATCTGTTCATCGGATAATGGCGATTTCAGCCCTAATCGATCTTCTTCTCCGTCATTCGATCTAGTTTTCGCGGTTTTGGTGTTCAATTTACATCTCAACACTTCGATTCTCATCACCCTTCTCCGATTTGGTGTAGGTATATTGTGTTTATTTATTTTTATGTTTATTTATAAATATTGTGTTTCTTTGGGATAAATAGGTTGTCATCAATAATTTTATGCTAAACATAGACAATTATATATCAAACATAGACAATTTGATCTAAAGTACAAATATGACTGGATGGACACATGAAAGGAGCTGTGTATTGTAAGGAAAAAATGCGGGTTGACCCGGTTCAACCCGCAGAAAAATGAGATTGTAATAGTTTTTTGTGTAAATTGCATATGTTTGTCTATTATGTAGGACTCTCAAAGACTCTCAATATATTGTGGACTCTCAGGAGACTGACTCCAACTTCAATAGTTGTCCACTTATATATATACTGTAATATAATATTTTATGATTTGACAAACTACTTATGGTTTATATCAAGTTATGTGACTCGATATAATAGTCTAATCTAAAAAGGATCAATTATGTGAACCTATAAATGTTTTATTGTAATTGTGATGTTTAAAAAGTCAAAAAGTTCAAAAGCATGGATTAAAATATATGTTTATACTCATCAATATGCTTATGAATTGTTTGGGTACTTTTGAGGGAATGTATCCCATTATATTGTTATTCTTTGGTAGGGCATTGTCATTGTTTGAATAGTAAAAACCTTTTGTGTGGATATATGTAAAAAAATGAACTAACTAATGACAATTTAAATTAGTTGGGGATTTGGGGTTATGGTGGAACGGATTGCCCAATAGAAAAACAAATGAGAAAGACTGTTTTTTCAAAAAATTTCTCTCTTTAATACTTGTGATTTTTTATCTGATTATACTAAAAGTTGATTAAAGTTAATTTTAAGCAAAGCCAGTAATGTTTGATATATCATATAAAAAGCATCTTAAAATTGTAAAAGCAGAAGTTTTAGTGTTTGCAAAAATTAATTTAATTAGTTGTTTTTAATTGAAAAAAAACTACTACTTGCTTAAAGCAGTTAACACTACAAAAAATACCTATTTTAGCGACGGAATTATCCGTCGCTAAAACAATGCCGATCCGTCGCTAAATCCGTAGCGACGAATAATCCCCCGTCCCCAAACAACGCATCACTATTTTTTTTGATGACGGATAAGTATTCCGTCGCCAAATAACGACGAACTGGCGACAGATTAATCCGTTGACCAGTCCGTCCGAATTGGCGACGGATTACTTATCCGTCGCCAATTGGCGACGGATTAAAATCCGTCGCTAAATCCCATCACTAATCCGCCCTTAGTTCGCTTGATATTTAGTGACGGATTTTAATCCGTCGCTAAATTCAATGTGCTAATTCGCCCTTAGTTCGTGAATTTAAAAATCCGTCGCTAAATTCACTGTTTAATTTTTTTTTTTTTATATTTCTGTTTCACATTTCACCTATTTTTTTCACATAATATAATCATTGATAATATACCCGAAACAATTAAATTGCATTAATATACCCGAAACAATATAAATTATCCATAACAAAGTCTAAAGTATGCAAGCACAAGAAGGTGAAATAGTGTCAAAGTATATATGTAGCATAAACAATATAAGTCTGATGTAACTAAGAATCGGGAGGAGGCGGTGGGTGAGACTGGGAAGAAGTGCTGAACATCTGGGGCAAAGCGTCCATCCGCTGAGCCATACGAGCCTGTTCCTCAAGCACTTGCTGGTAAGCTGCCTTGGCCGCAACTATTTCCTGGTGGAGAGGAGTCATCATCTCTTGAACCTGGTCCTGTGTGAAGAGATTAGATCGCGATCCTTGTTGATACGGACATGTGTCCAATTCGTTAAGGGCGCCATAGAGCGTGTCGTAAAGCGCATCAAGGCTGAGATAGCCTATTCAATGCTAGTCCGACCTTCGAATGGTCCGACATAAAGGAAACCATCTTAGGTCAACTAGTATCTACAAGTCAGCATGCCATCTCAGCTAGGTCAGACCAAGCTAGACAGGTGACTTCCGAACTTGACAAAGGGTCACATGGTCCTTCCAAGTACCGCAAACTGTCAGTCCTAAGATGCTAAACGGACCGGACGAGAGAATCTCGGACGCCACCATCACAGTAAGACCAAACGTATATAACAGAACCAGTGAGATACTTCCGTGGAACTCTAGGTCCGGACACCTTGAGTTGCCCAAGGCCAGATCAACCAAGCATACAGATCTGTCCGAGGAACTTACACGGACCCAACATGCGGAACAGTACTCTCAGAGGGAAAGGTCCAAATTACCCTCCCAGGCCCATTAATTAGTATTGGATTACTATCCACTAATGGGCCATGGGCCAAAGGTAGCATTGGTGTCCAAATCTGAAGCGTACACTTGGCATCATCTTGTGAGGAATCTCATAAGATATGATAACTATAAGTATAGCACAAGGTCCAAGACCTTAAGGTAAGTGATAAGCGAGATCATAGTGAGAATCCCTAAGTCATAAACACTATCGATTTCATAACCTTCCCCATAACTATTACATTGAGAGCTTCCAACTCTCTTTTGAGTAAAGTCTCTTACCGGATTGACATATGCAATCCGGGTAACCCATTCTAACCCCCCACTTAGTCCTTTCAGGTACTCTAGCTCGGACCAGTCTTGCTTCGGACTTCAAGTAGGAGGCGGATTATAGATTAGGTTACTTGTAATAGTTTAGTTGGTGTTCGAGGTTTTACCCCTCAACAATCCATATGTTCGACCCTTGTTGTCCATTGGGTTGACCTCGAAGAAGATCTGGTCTTGCTCTTTAATTGACAGCTCATGACCGTCGATCATCATCTCATCCATCCTCCTCTCCACCTCACTCTGCAATTGTAAATTGCATACGAAATGAGATGCAATTTTAGGAATCACTTTAAAATACTCAAATACAAATGTTAACCTTAAGAAAGAAACGTACCGCAATACGCTCGGCCCTCACGTCAGTCCAAATGCCATTCTTCAGCTTAGCCTTCTTGAAGTGGTATAGAGCACTCTTCAGCTGTCCTCTATTGGCCTAAAAAAACATATGTGCAAACAAGTAGTTAGTTGATTGAAATGAAATCAAAAAACTGTTATGTATCATATTCAAAGTCATAAACAACATATTTACTAACCTCCATCACGTGATCTCAGAATAACATTTCGACTCATAGTGATGTATGGCGATCTGCATTATCTCGGCTCGAATAAACGATTTTATGTCATTCTTGTAAGCTTGATCCTAGACAAAGGGATCATTTCAGTACGCCCCCCAAAGTGCCCACTCGTCATCCCCCACCCAAGTTGGTTGTCTGCGCGTCTCCTTCATTTTGTAAACCATTTTCCTATAGATGTCTGACCCTAAAGTTTCGAAAACAGAGTACAACTGGGACACCAGGGCATTGGGAATGTAGTAGTCCTTCTACAACAATTCAATTCAAAGTAAAAATTACACAAGTTTAAAGAAAGATAACAATTTAAATATAAGTTCTCGAACACGTTCTTCTCAATGTGCATGAAATCCAAGTTGTGACGTATAAGAAGACTGCTCCAATAAGGCAAGTCCTAGAAGATGCTTCTCTTCTTCCATCCACAATTTTTGCTAATTTTCTCGTTATGCTTCTCTGACCCAACTTCAGTCACTTTCGTAAGACCCAGCCTATCTATCTTCGCAAGTATTTCTGCACCAGTAAGTTTTCTCGGGGCGCCTTTGTTCACTACTTTGTTTTTCAAGAATTTGAGTCTTGTTCTTCCTGAACGTATGGTCCTTTGGTAGAAACCTACGATGACAGTCAAACCAACATTCCTTTCCGCTCTCCTTCAGTCTAAATGCATCAGTGTCTTCCATACAATGTGGACATGAATTAAAGCCCGCGGTTTTCCTTCCAGAAAGCATGGAGTACGCAGGAAAATCACTCACGGTCCACAGTAATGCTGCTCTTAATGTAAAGTTCTTCTTTGTTGACACATCATATGCCGGGATACCATTTTCCCACAACTCAATCAGCTCCTTGATTAGGGGCTGCAAGAACACATCCAGCTTCTGTGACGGATCATCTGGCCCGGGCACCAACACAGTCAAGAACATGAATGGTTCCTTCATGCACTCACCGGGGGGCAGGTTGTACGGTGTCAGTATGACTGGCCAACAAGAGTACTTCCGGTAATTTCCAAACGGGTTAAAACCATCCGTACAAAGCTCCAAGCGTACATTTCTAGGCTCGGCTGCAAACTCCGGGTAGGTCTTATCGAACTGTTTCCATGCGGGTGAGTCTGATGGATGCTCCATTCTACCCTCTTCCGGGATTACTCGCTCCTTGTGCCACCGCATTTTATCGGCACAAGCACTTGAAGCGTACAACCTCTTCAAACGATGTGCTAGAGGGGAAATACCACATTTTCTTATGTGGTAGATTTTTCTTCTGACGTTTCTTTGCAGCCCCCTCCTTGTAACGCTTGTACCGGTCCTTACCACAGAACTTGCACTTCAGTAGATCTTTATCCTCCCCCCAATAGATCATGCACATATCCTCACAACAATCTATGGTTTCCATGGGCAACCCCATCCCCCGCATCTTTTTCTTCGCCTGGTAAAAGTTGGTGGGAACTAGGTTTTCTTCAGGACAAAGATCCGACATTACTTGTACCCATTCATTGAAGCTTGCTTCAGATTGCTGGCATTAGCCTTACAACTCATTAGCCGAGCCAACAAAGACAACTCGCTGAGCCTACACCCCGGATGAATCGGCTTCTTTGCTGATTCCAGCAAGTCAAAGAACACCTGATCCGCAGGATTCGGAGGCTCCTCCACATCCCCCTCGGTTACTGGCTCCCTGGTGTCCATGAACTCTGGACCCGCAACATCATACACCATTTGCTCCATCCGTTCATGATCATAATTAGCATCAGATGTAGACGTATTTTGAGTACTTCCGATCACATTTTTTTGCTTCCTTTTACGCTTTGAGAGATGCTCATAATCCATGAACGGTGCTCGTGTCTCACCATGATAACACCATACCTCATACTGAGACACGAACCCCTTACGTTTCAAATGCTCCACTACCGTTTCAGGAGACAAAAATTGTTTATTCCTACATTTGTTTGCATTGCAAGGCACTTCATCTTCCCCCCACTCAAACAAGTAGTTTGTGTAAGCGCAAAAGTGATGAATGATTCAACCCCTTCCACAAAACTAGACTGAATTCTGCCATTAACTATGCGACGGTACATCCATGAACGATCAGGATTCATAATTATATGATTAGCCTGACACGTCTACAATTATTAGATTTATAACATGCATTTTATGTTAATATAATCACCAAATAGTCTCAAAACACTTAATTAAATCTTCATAATCTAGTGTATATATACGAATTTATCGAATCAAAATTACTACGTACTTACAAACATCCTAACATTATACTAATTAACAATACAAATTCACAATCAATATATCAACTGCACAAAGTTAACTAGCTAGTATACTATAGCTCCCATAAACATACAATTGATCTAATTAGTCGAAATTAACAAAATTCCCAAATTTGTCAACAAGTAAGGGTTTCAAAACACTCAACTAAATCTTCCTAATCCTACTAAATATACGAAAATATCAAATTAACAACCCTACATACTTCCAAACATCCTAACATTATACTAAAAATTCAAATTCACAATCAATATATCAATTGAACATCTCAAAGTTAACACACTACGTAATATAAGCTAAACTAACTACTACATACTTACAATACACATGCAATTGCTCAAATTAGTCAAAATTAACAAAACCCCCAAATTTGGCAAAATAATGGTTTTAGCCAAAATACCTTCGATTATGCGGAAGGAAGACGAAATTGATTGAACACCCAAACTTCTTGTCCCACGAGCTTCGAAAACACTCCAAAATTGGCCGGAATGGCGGAGATTTGGTCGGAATTGGAGAAATTGCGAGAGACTTTGAAAGTGAAGCAGAAACGAAAATGGGGAAGAAAGGGGATCTGCCCCGTTTCTATCCCAGGTTTAGCGACGGATAGTCTATCTGTCGCTAAATTCATTTTTTTTTATTTATTTCTTTTTTAAATCCGGTCAACTTATTTAGGGACGGATATTATCTCCGTCTCTAAATAACGACGGATATTTTGTATCCGTCGCCAAATAGCGACAGAAACATATCCGTCGCCAAATAGCGACGGATTTGAGACGGATTGATCGATTCGCTCAATCCGTCGCTATTTGGCAGATTTCTTGTAGTGTAAAAGCAGCTATTGGGTTGTTTCTCTGCTTCTGGCGGTTACCTGCTTTTTTTTCAGAAAAGTTGCAGCAGAAGTTGTAATATAAAACAATAAAAAACTGCTTTTACTACAAAATCACAAAAGCACTTTTTTTAAGCATTTGCAAACACAAGCTTATAGTGGTTGAATTCTAAATAATATCACAAATTCTCAATAGAGACGATCTCTAAATAACATATCTATAAACGAGCTATATTATCAATAAAATCATTCATGTTATTAATCAAAACGCATATATTATGAACGAAATAAGTCTTATTGTAATATGAAAAACACCAATGTTGAGTGTTTTGATTAATTCATTGATTTCCCTGATAATATAAGTTCGTCTTTAGATAAATTATCTAGAGGCCGTCTCGGAGACTTTCTCAAATAATATACATAAAGTCTCATGAGAGACGGTCTCTAGATAAATTATATAGAGACGACTTATGTTATCAAAAAGATTATTCATATTATTAATCAAAACGTCTATGTTGTTAATGAAATGAGTCCTTGTGTAATATGAAAAAACACAACTGTTGAAAATATAGACGTTTTGATTAATAACATAGATGATTTTTTTGACAATATATGTTTGTCTCTAAATAAATTATTTAGAGACCGTATCTTAAAATACTTTCTCAATAATATACGTTCAAATTTTTTTTACCCATCACGGAAGTTCCTGCATTCATCCCTGCGGCCATCAACGTTCAAAATAATATAGAAGTGGTAGTCAGAGTTTTTAACGGTGATACATGAATGAGACATCAAAATTGGACATTTATTATAGGAGCTTATAATTAGTGAAATTCAATAGAAGAACTAGTGAAATACTGAAACTCCATAGAACGTAAATTTGGGCTGGAATAAGAGAGACCTCGACGGCTCGACTGTTTCTTGGAGTAACAAGATTAGAACCAAAAAGTCGAACGGCTAGGCCACGACTTGCGGGGAAGAGCCCGTAAATCCGATACCGTAAGTCCGTAACCTCACGTACCATTTACCAAGTATGTTGAATAACGGGCACGGATCAAACTTTTGTAAAAAAAAGAAAGAACACCTTCAATGCTTACACAATTTGGTAAAGTAAACCCGGATGATCTCAAGTTAAAAACCGTATTTACAGCTCTCTTCGATCTTTATCCTTTTTTCACCAACGAAACATAATCAAGTGAGTAAGTCTTTGAAGAGACGATGTTATAGAAAAACTAAAAAAAACGGACAAACATTACATGTTTTACTAAGTACATCGGTGATATACATTACATAAAAATGATATAAAATGATCACTTATAAAACATTATTGATATTGTTTAAAACATTACATATATACTTAAGAAATCGTCTCTCATATCTTTCAGTAATACAGGTATCGAATTTGTATAATCAAATTGGTCAAAGGTTAGCAAAATTAGTTTAAGAAACTACTACAGGTCGATTCCAACAATACGGATAAGATGGTTGGTCGTTCCCATGTTTAAGTAGTGAATTGGCTTTAAATCGTCCGTTCACGTCACAAATTAAACATACAAAAATAAACGTACCAACTCAATTTGATAGTGTCGACCATGAAGCATTAAAAAATGGCCTACGGTCTTCCAAAAAAATCCATATTTATTCCTAACTAATCAATCGAATTAGGATGTCTTCGTCAATGTAACTAAATCAATTGAATCAATCAATGTAGATAAAAACAACTAAGGCTCGTTTCTTGAATCGCAATTTTCGAATCGAATCGAATCGAATCAGTAGTATAAAATATAATTAAGAATCGAATCGAATGAGTTTTAAGTTGAAGAAGCGAGTACCGAATCGAATCAATGAATCAATCGAATCGAATGAATCTGAATTGAACTGAAATTAATGAGTTTTCAGATGAAGAGAACAAAGCCTTAGATCTATATTTTATTTGCATACTACTCCCTCCGTCACTGAATAAATGTCACATTTTGACTTTTTATAATTAATATTTTTCAACTTTCTAAAGTTTCATTATATAATTTAATTGAAAATTTTATATTAATGCTTTAAGATTAAATCGGAGTAAAAGTTGAAAAATATTAATGACAAAAATTCAAACATGTGACATTTGTACAGTATTATTATGGAGTCCCCGCCCTGATCAAAGTGATATGATCATTACTTACCTACTCTAATCTAAATTGTATACTATTTAGTTGCGTAAAAAGTTGAATGATATAGTGTGTATTATATTTTAAGTATCTGGTACTTATTTAAAGATCTCTTAAATTGGACCAAAACACATTTGGATTATATTCAGAAGTATTTATATTATAATATCGATATTAATATAACATAAATAATATAGGCCCCGAGGTGGTTCAAGGGACGAGCCACCTCCACCCCCATGGCCAACCAAGACACATGATCTCGATTTTTTCAAAAGTTAGTCTAGCTCCTCAGTTATTTATAATCATCTACGTACATTTATAGGATATCATCATATATTAATCAACTTACATTAATTGATAAGTCCGAGATAAAGGCTCCATTAACTTCTCAGGTAACTCTATTGCCGACTTGTCTTATACAAAACCGGTACAATGGATTAAACCATTCACCTTATTTTTTACATTTTTATATCTCAAGGAGAAGTAATTAAACTGAATATATATTATACATCATTAATATTTGCATCGACTCAATAATACAACCTGTATCACACCATGCTAAAAGAATTTGTCACTATACCCATAACCAAATAAACTATAAAACAAAAATAAATACACTTCATCTCATCTACAAATACTTATAGATATAATAAAAAGAAAACAAAAACCATGCTATATTTTCACCAATATGAGAAATAAAAAATGCTTAATTAATTATTCCTCTCAAGAAATCCTTGCAAAACCACCTTTCTCTTATCCTCCATAGAACCCAAATCATTTTCACTCGAAACATTTTTCATGCCATTATTATGAGCAACAATTTGAACTATTTTTGTTGGTCTCATAAAACGAGGTACAACATAGAACCAAATAGCAGTCGAAAGAATGGCCGAGACTTTACCCCATAATAACATTACTATCAATGTCACACTCAAAATCAACGCTCCAACTATAGGGTCAAATTCGCCGCCTTTCGATAATTCTCCGCCCCTTGCGTCCCCGTTGGCAGCCGTTACTTTGTCCTCGCTCTGCCGTTGCTGAAGTGGCATAGAGACCGAGTGCGATAGCTTCGTTAGGGGGTCGCTCCAAGTTGGTTTGGATTCGTTCATTTGCTTCTCGGGTTGCTTTACTGGACTTATGCTCATCCGACCCGAGTTTTTGACGTGTTTGCTCTTCTCCAAAAGTATGTCCTGGAGTTTTAAACATAATAGTGGAATTTCCATGAGCAAATTCTCTATCATACTCCATAGACTATCCGATTGGCCACGTAGAATAATATATGGATGGTGATTTATTATAATTTCATGAGCTTGGCAACATTTTCCTTCTAATCTTACGTGTAGGACCGTTTGGTCATAATCATACCAGGTAAAATTATTTCCCAACTTCAACTTATTCAAACGGAATTGATAGAGTAGAAAGCAATTTTTGTTAGCGGAAATTATGTTTTCTTGTTTTTTGATGATATTTACTGGAATCAATCTCTCAGTAACACCAAAACAAAAAGTTGACTGTTACCTTATTAGCAACGATCTTGTTCTCTGGTAATGGAGGCGTATGATCCTCTGTTTCAACCACCATGCTAATCTCTCTACTCGAATTCGAGACCTTTTTAGGCGTTGAATCACTTACCGGAACAGTTTTACCCCACCAGCTGCTCAACTTCTTTCCGCTTCCAAATTTGACTAGCTTTCCCTCATCGACTTTCAACATCTTTTTCTCCGTGTTCGATTCATGTTCAGACGGGAAGGATCCGAAGCAACAACCTCCAGGAAAGAAGCAGCACTTTCTTCGTTTGGCTCTGGACTTGGAGGTAGGAGCCATCAGCTAAAAGGTATTTGCAAAGAGTTTGGAAAGCATGAATAAATGGTTGGTCTTGTCTTAGCTTCGTGCTAACTTTGAACGCAATGCATTTCCATTTTTCTATTCCTCTCGTCTCTGTCTTATTTGTTGACAATTTTTTACAATGCTACAACTTGTCCTCATTTTCTTTTTTCTCATTGTTATTAAACTAATTCTCCAGGATTTTAGAATATTTGTTCAACTTAATAATTCATATTGTAATGTTACCACTATGCATAATTTAGAACCTTAGCGGAGTTTATCACAAGTACCCAATCGTCTCACTTTTTTCAGCTCACCGAAATAGTATTACTATTATGGATTTCAGAATGCTTTTAATACAAGAAAATATATTTTCTTTAATTTCGAAATAAAAATTTGCAACATGTATGCAAGGGCGAGCTCACGTTCGAGCAAGGGGTAGCAAATGCCGCCCCTCGATTTTTATGTGAAATTACTGTTATACCCTTGCACACAAATATTCTTAAGGATCTATGTATAAAACATTTGTGAATAACATAACAAAGCTCGTTATTAGTTTACTGGTTGAGATTTGAGGTTTATTCCCCTATCGATTACCACAACAATATTACTTGTACCTGGAATTTATTTATTACAAACCAAGAGTGAAATATACTTTATAAAAGTGACATTTAAGTATTATGCATAATAAAATTTGAAATTAAAATAATATTATCAGACAAAATTACCATATATACGACGGAAACGGAAAATTGGGTGTGGCTGGACTCTGGAGTCACACTTATCTCAAGTGTGGCTCCGCCCCTGTATATGACTCAAAGAAGTATCGGTTGAATGAGCAGTGCAGCAATCTGGGGTGTGAAGAATGTTTCCGGGTATGTGTAGCCGTCTTTACAGTTTTTGTAAGTGATTTCTGCTACACGCGCGTAGTTGACAAACATGTTAGCAACGTCTTTAGGTATAACTGCTGAATTGTTGAGCTTTAGCCTCTCGGTGTTCAACTTCTTCCATCCAACATCAGCTTGCTCAATAAAGTTTGCCAGTGTCTCTTCACGTGATATATTCCTATTTTCTTCCATGTAGCAATCAACACTAGTCGCCATGGTCCCGTCTCTGCTCTCACGCTTCAATTCATTCATAAATTACTTTTTATTACTGAAATGAGTTTTTTCTTTTGTCGAGTATGTATGTATATATATACGTACGTATATTGGATTAGTCAGTACAGTACTTACTTCCCAGCTGCCCAAGTGTTGAACATGTCGACCCATCTTAGCTGTAGTCACAAGTAGTTCGGGTAGACGAATAATCCAATCAACAACATCTGTTGAACTTGTGGATGCCATGTCTATGAAACAAGGGATGAACATGATCGGGATGCAACTGGTTATTATTGTATTTTTCAAATACTTTTCAAATGTAGGCAGATTCCGCTTGTTGTACCATTCCAGCTCCTTCATGTAAGCTCGACCAATTTGTTTCACCTGTCAATCCCTCAAGTTAAATTAGATTCTTGTAAAAGTCATGTACTGTATTACAATATTATTATTTTATTTATTTTTTATTTTATTATATATATAAGTGGACAACTAAATTGGAGTTGTGCAATTTAGTACTTAATTTAAGTTAAATTGTACTCATTTGTAATATATGTGTAAATTAGACTTTAATTACAAAAAATAATCTGTTTAATTCAATTAAATTACAAACCTTAATTCAATCTCAACAAAATCAATGCATTATAACCAAAACCAATCTTCATTCCCATTTAAATTCTAAGTATTAATTGAACCCCAACAAAATCAATTTATCATTAAAAAAACTAACATGTCTTCTCCAATTAAATTTTAAACTCTAATTCAACCCAACAAAATCTATTCATCATTAAAGAATAACGATAACCAATCTTTCTGCTATATCTTCTCCAATTGAATTAAAACAGATCAACTCAAACACTAATTTAACTTAAAAAAGAAATCCATTATCAGAAACAATAATATTACTTGCCTTTATATACGTCTCCTATAACTGTAACTATGTGCCACAATAACACGCGTAGCGTGTTCTCACGTTTTAGTATATGTAATTACGGAGACATATTATAACGTAACAATTAATTAAATTTGAAAATTAATTAGTCCTTACCGATTCATTCAAATGAGGAATGATAAACGACCTTTCCCGCTCAGATGCTTCACGTTCAAGATCTTGATATGTACTCCACACAAATTTGTAAACAATCTTCATGAATTCCGGTAATTCATCAATTTTACCAACATCCCATCTACATACAAACCAAATTATTTATATAAATAAAATAACTTAATTCAATGGGTAAATTTAAAAAATATCAGCACGTCATCGTCATATATATATGATGAAATCTCACTGTCATCGTCACAAAATCTCACTGTCTTAAAACAGTTGTCTCATTTTAATGTTTTGCTCAACAAACTCTAAGTTTTACAGCGAATTAATCTTAAATTGTAATGCATGGCATAATGTTCAATCAAATTATATGATGAAAATTTAGAACTTAAATTTTTAATTATATAATTTAACTTGAATATTTATATTTTAATTATGCATATATATATATATATATATATATATATATATATATATATATATATATATATATAGTACTCGCATACGTACTTCTCCAAAATCTTTGTGAAAACTTGTCCTTCCTCAACCGTAGCATGATTATCTTATGTATCGTCTATTACTGAAACAAGTTGCATGATTTTGCAAGCACTGGATCGAACAAAAGCGTATTGAGGCTCAAAATGGAAGGCAACACCCCAAAAAAAGCACTCCACCAATCGGTCCCTTGCTAATGGCAATTTTGTTTTTAGGTCGAACTTGTTCCACCACCTTTATTAAACAAAAATAAATTAGTATCGAGTATGTATGTATACTCCCTTTCGGTCCCTTCAAAGCTGTCCACTGTTGACATTTTGCATCCAACAAAATTCAACTTTGAACAAATTAAATATGTGTGTGTGTGTCTGAATAACATATACATGATTGATTACTTACTCGCAGGTGATGAGAGAATGGCACGAATGGTCCCAAAGTTTGGTAGTATATACATGATTTATGAAGGTTTCTTGTTGGCATGTATAATCCTACTGTTATGTACATTTCAGGTTCGTCGTCCAAATTGGGTGACGTGGCCGTCGGGTCAAAGTCTATTTCCGACTTTGACCAACACATCACCATACACATCAGCACACTAATAAATTAAATTTCAAAAATTAAAAAAAAAAAATCCAAAATACACTAATACATACAGTAATACACATTTAGGCGCCAAAATTCCCTCCAATACTGGTCGACAAAGAAAAAAAAATTAAACCCACTTATAAAATCTCCAAATCAGATTGAAGAACCCTAATTCCTCTTCTCTCTCAATTGAACCAAATCCACCATGTCTACTTCATCTGCAAGCTCGTACTCAAGCTCCAGCTCATCAGACGACACTCGCCTTTGTGACTGTGGGAGAATTGCGGAGCGGAAAACATCTTGGACGAAGAGAAATCCCGGTCGGAGATGGCTTCAATGTGCGAACAGGGTAAGTCGATTTTATCTTTGAATTTTAGTTCTGGGATTTAGACTTTGGTTTAGGAGTTTAATTTTTGGGATTTTATTGAATATGATGGATGAGGTTGTTCATACTGTAAGTGGTTCGACACGAAAATGTGTGCAAGATCTGTTGAAATTATTCCAGGCCTTTTGGATAGGATTAATGGAATGGAGGAACGAATGAATGCAATTTTGGCTGAAAATGCAACTCTGAAGAAGCAATTGAAGGAATTAAGGGATTTGAAGACTGATACATGGATGAAGGAATTGATTGAAGAAAATGCATCATTGAAGGAGGAATTGATGGAAGAAGAAGCTAAGGTGAAGAAGTTCCAGAAATGATTCTGGTTGTTCTTGTTGTATTGATGGCTAGTATGAATTAGTTGTGTGTTTAGTGTTTTTAGTGTGTTTAGTGCTTTATTTAGGACATATGTGATCATTAAGGGAAGTTTTTAAATCCCTTCATTTTGGTTTTGTTGGTCCAGATAACGACAAAGTAAAAGACTAGAGGGGGGTGAATAGTCTTTTAAAAACTTTTGTCGATAACAACTATTTCTCAGATATCTGAATAGATATCTGATACTTAGAATCAGAGTGCGGAAGACTTAATAAAGATAAGTGCAGAAACAGTTAATATGTGTGTGTGTGTGTTGCTGAAATGTAAATACAGAAAGGTAAATAACACAGCAAGTATAGTGGTATCTGGAGGTGGCGTAATCCTCCAACTAATCCACTTCGGCCTGTCAGAGACCTAGAATTCACTAGAACAGATAATTGAGTTCTCCTTACAATAATCCTATTCTAAGATTCTTAACAATTGGTTCCCAACTAAATGTCCCCCCTGAGTTGTTCCCCGGCTTTCACAGCCAAGTACTTCCTGTACTCAGAAACCTTTGAGTTATTCCCTAGCTTCCCAAGCTAAGTACTTCCTATACTCAATAACCTTGGAGTTATTCCTTAGTTTCCCAAATCAAGTACTTCCTATACTCCGGTAACCTTGGAGTTATTCCCTGATTTTTCAAACTAAGTACTTCCCACTCCACTTGATTATGGTGTTGGTTTTGGTTTGAGTTGTCGATGAGCTTCTTAATAACTTTTGATTATTCAGAGAGCTCGTGAATCAAGGTACTTAATACACTTTACAACGACGGTATCTTGTTCGATTTCTTGACCCAATCTTATGATATCTGTTCAAGAGAATGAATCTCAGATAGTTGATCTTTTGATTCAACTCCTTCACAGATAGCTTTGCTTGTTTAGGATCAGGACACTTAGAACTTCAGTGTTACTCAAGATCAAAAGCTTTGGTCGCAACAGAAAGCTTTGTGAGTAAGTAAGTTACTTTGAGAGAGTAAGACGTTCAGCGTTTGTATGCAGTTCAAGGTGTGTCTAAGGTGTCTTCTCAATCAGTCTAAGTGTTGGTATTTATAGATGAATTTGAGTGCCGTTTGAATAGTATCCGTTAGGCTTAAATTCAAACTATCGATATCTGTGTATAATCTTGTGAGTTTTGTCTTCTTCTCGGAAGCTGGTTGCTTTTATTCGAACATCTCTCCGTGCATTAAATGCATTGTACTATACTTTTGTCCTGTAGTGTCAACGGAACTATGCTTTGTATCAGAGACTAGTGTTATCTGATTCTTTGCACGTCCTTATCTTCATTCTTCAGATACCACTTGTGTTTATTGAAACAACTTTGTTTGCAATATATATTTCTTTTTTTTTTTTTTAGAAACGTGGTTAAAGCTCAAGGTATCTGAGAATAGATATCTGTGGACACTTTCCTTGTTTTCAGATATGTCTCTTATTTCTCAGATATCTCTTGTGACACAGTTTGTTTGAAACTATTCGTGTCTTTAAGATATCCGCTAAGATATCTGAACAATGATTCGATAATCTTGTGCGATTTTCTTCAAGTCTTCAATGTCGTTGAGCTTTACCTTGGATGTCTTCTTCTTGGTCTTCTCTTCATAAAATAAAAATTACATTTTGAGACCTAACATCCTATACAAGATTAGCTAGACTATCATACTTAGTGGGTTTCCTCTTTTACAATGTTCAAGTGAACCAAGAGTACTAATCACCTTTCTGAGACTAAGATAAGTCATCATGTTGCTGATCAAAACTAAACAGATATTCTTTACAAAATATCTAACAAAAATTCCTAACAAATTTCTCAAGAAATTTCCCAACAAATTTCACAAGAAATTTCCCAACAAATTTCCCCCTTTTTGATCAGTCAACGATGACTATCTTTCCTATTACAAATCTGGATTAGGAAACAATCCACCACTTAATCATTTCTTATGATCTTTCAATTCATATAATTAAGTGCGGAAAGTAGACATCAACCAAATCACAAGGTGTGATCTTTGCTGACAAGTTATCTTTTATAGAATACTATCTGAGAGTAAGTTCTTCAGATAAGTTACAAATAAAGATTACAGATAACTTCAATACATGATACAGTTAAGCTCAGTCAAAAATACAAAAAACTACATAGTAAATTAGGACAACAGGAGTAACCAAGCTCCAAGTAAACATCCTAATAGACTAGTCTTCAATCTTCAAGTCTTCAACAGTATCTCTATGGATCAGTCTGCAAATTTCCTATCTCCAAACCTTTTGATGTCATCAGAATAATCATAGAGAAGAGTTCTGACGAGCATCTCTGTGTCTCTGGCAAATCCACAGACCTCTTTGTAGGTTTTGGTAGGATTTTTCTTGACAAAATGCTTGACCCATAGGTACTTTCCCCACTTCCAGGCATGCTCTATTCTGATATCTGAAAGCTTGAAGTATTCGTAGATAATCTTCAGATATCTGATATCACTCTTGTATTGATCTTCTGTCAGATAGAACGACTCATAGGGTTCCACAGCGAGTCTTGCTCTTGTGCCTGTTCCTGTGATATTCAGAATTCTGTGCACATCATCTGGCTTTCCATATGGACATTCATCAGAGAGGTCCTTCTTCATGGCTTCAGTTCTCTTGACAACTTCAAAATCCAACCATGCTTTGATGTGATTGGTGTTGATCAAGGTAGGTTTATCCTTTCTCCATGCCATGAGTTGTTTATGGATTGGTTCTGGAAATCTTGAATTTACCAAAAGATGCTTCAGTTCCAGAATCCAATAGCCATTCTTTTGATTGATGCACCTGTAGATAGAGGAATCATTGTCATACTTCACATACTCTATTTTGGCTTCTTCTGGCCTGAGTGGAAGTTGACTTTGTCTTTGCTCAGCTCTCAGTCTGTTCCTTCTCTGTCTTGAATTCTCTTTGGGGTTGTTGCTTGAAGAACCACCACCCTGGATAGACTTGGTATTTCCAGAGGGTGTTTTAGCTGCTAGTGGCTTTGCAGCTATGGGCTCAGTTAGGCTTTCAATTTTCCTTTTCTTGTGAAGAGGAGCTTCATCTTCATCAGATTCCTCATCATCATCAAGATTGAATCTTGTGTGAGTTTTACAGCCTTCTTCATTGCCCTAGGACTTGATTTGACCTTCTTCTTCTTCTTCTTCTTCTTCTTCTTCTTCTTCTTCTTCAGAAGATTCATCAATCCCTCTAACTTGTCTTCTCCTTGGAGCCTTGGTACTCCTTGGAGGTTTCTGTGCCATGGCCCTTGTTATCATTTTGGTTCCTTCAGTAGGTGTCTGGGAAGTAGCTACTGTTTGCAAAGCAGCTTGGCTTGAGGAGGGTTCATTGATTCTGAGTGGTGGCTGGGAAGTTTTTCTTCTTCCTTTCTGAGCACTTTGACTCAGATTTCTTCTTGTTTTCATCTCCTACTTCCCATTCCCCCTGACTTTGAGGTCCAGATTTGTACTTTCTTTCCCCCTTAGTCATTGTTGGCTGACTCAGTCTCATAAAGGAATCTGAGAGAGACTCAAAATGTCCTTGTAAGAGATTGTAGGCAATGACCAACTTCTGAAGTTCGGCTTTGAGCTCCTGATTTTGCTTGATAAGTCCATTGTCCTTGTCAGTGAGCTCTTGATGGGCTAGGATGGCATCTGCTTTTCAAGGTGTAACTTGCCTCTTGAAAGCTTTCCTACTAAAGACGCATCATCGTCCCTTATCATTCCCAGATCTTTCTGAGCAATGACTATGCTAGTTGTTCTCTGAGTGATGAGCTCAGTGAACTTTCTCATTTCAGAGGGGACGGAGGCAATTACTTCCTTGTTCTGTGAAGACATCTCCTTTTTAAGTTGTGTCAGTACTTGACACCTGTTCATGTATTCATGGGAGTGGACGTTTGGCAGTTTGCTGAATATTGTAGGAGCAATCAGCTTCCTTTTCAAGTGAGAAACCGCTAAATGTTCATTGCGGTGTTCTGCCAAAGTCTTGTCTTCTTCATCATCTGAGTGATCAGCCCAGTGATCGTCATCCTCTTGGACATTTTCATCGATTGTATCGAGTCCAGCAACCATCTCAGAGATTGGTTTCTTTCCTTTCTGGGAGGAGGATGGTACTTCTTTTGAAGATGATGCAGCCTTAGCATCATGCTTGACTTCAGATACTTCTTCAGTATCGAGTTCTTTGGTGATCTCTTGCGACATCCGTAGCTCTTTAACCTTGAGTAAGCATTCATTTCTTCTAAGTATAGATCTTGTAGTTGATCAATCTTATCTCTGGATTTAGCTATTTGATCTTCCGATTGAAGATGGAGGTTGTTCTTCTTCCAACAGCTTATGCGAGTTGAGCAGATCTGGTTTGAGTGTTTAGTATTTTCTGATTTGTTTCTTCAGAAAGCTCAACTACTTGTTTAGTAGTAACTGCGTGTTGGTTAGAAGATGGATGAGTAGATTTCTGAGGTGATGAAGACGGAGATTTCTGTGAAGTCTTCTCAGTTTGCTTTTCAGCAGCTGAGGCATTGTTTCTCTGTGAAATTCCTTCGGTCCCTAGTGCAGGGGCATCATCATCATCATCCTTTTTGTCATTATCATCCTTTTGGTGATGGTCAGTGGGAGGTTCATCAAAGTAATTTTCATTCATTTCTTCCTCCTCATCATCTTCAGATACAAGATTGATCACTTCCGGGATAGTGATCTTCTGCCCATTAACTTCTTCTTGTTCAGAAGGTATAAAGCGCAAAGTGCAGGCGGGGCGGCTTGAATGTCATCTGTAATCTTGTCTGACCATCTGCCTGTTCAAAGGCATGTATCAAACTATGCGCCACTTCTCTGGAAAAGTCCTTATGTAGTAAAGTCGCAACTGTATATTGTTCTGTAGGGAACATTGCTTGGACATACGTTTCCAGGTCAAGAGCTCGTGCTCGTCTGGTTGGTTGATCAGTGATTCTCAATATTTTAGAGAGATCAGAGCACCTTAACTTCTGCCATTTCTTGAAGCATTGAATATGCTTTGGCAGGGTGTGAGCTTTGAAGAAGTGAAGTAGGTCCCTTGTCTCTTCAATGGGAACCTGCTTTGCATCTGTTTGAGCCTGAAAGAAAGAGTTTTGAGTGAGCTTCAAAAATTTTGTAGATATCTGAGTAGAAGTGTAGTTTAGTTTCTGTGTTACCTGAGTAAGAACATCAGGCTCAGATACTTGTTCTACTGAGACGATTGGTGTCTCAGATATCTTGTTGTGAGGTGGAGACTTGGAAGTCTGGTCCTCATCAACCTTTGTTTCTTGATCCTGAGAGGAATACAATACTTAGGAAATAGTTTGAAAGAATCTATGCATAAATATGCTTTTAATGAATTCTGATTTGTGCTACTTACTTCCTCAAAAGGAAGTTCAGATTCATTTTTCTCAGAAACTTGTGCAGTTTCTGGTGTTCTTTCGAGTGATGCTGCCTTGGGGGCTTCATCAATTTCCATTGATGCAGGGGAAGTCGCAACTTTATCCCCTTGCATTTCTACTTCTGAAATAGCCTGTAAGTAGAAAGTATTGAATATTAGAAGAGATAAGGGATAACCCAAGATGAAGAATACCTGTCACTTGATTGTCATATACCTTCATGTTTGAAGGCTCAGTGATGTATTCTTCAGAAACCTTGTTGGTCTCTGGATTTGTCTCTGGCATTTCTGCCTTATCTTCTTCCATCTCAGTTGGAGCCTGTTAGAAACATTTAACATGAATGAGCACATAAACATTTTTACTGAAAAATTAGTTCTCTTTAAGAATCATTTACCTGTGGCACAGGCTCAGATTTCTCAAGAGTTGAGGTTGAAGGGACCTCTTTTTCAGTAGTTGAGGCAAGCTTCTCAGCTTCCTCTTGTTTCTGCGTTTCTAACTCAGCCTGTAACAAAGAAATTCTTATGAGGTAACAAGATTTATAAGTATAAAATTTTTCACAAGGTAAGAGTTAAACCAGTCATTTACCTGAGCAGTTTCAGGCTGATTGGTCTCTGGAACTTGTGACCTTTCTATACATTGGTCGTCTTGTCCCAGTGTAGTTTCTTTGTTTGAAGTTTCTGGTACTTCACACCTTTCTTGAGTATGTAACTCAGTTGCCTCCCCTGGTTGATCATTCTGAGTAGATGTCTCAGTTTGATCCCTCTCATTGAGTTGGGGAACCTGCTCAATTACAGGATTTTCTTCAGCATACTGTATTGCTGGTAATTCGAAATGGAGTTCATTTACCATTTCATCAACCACTTGTGGCTGTTGTGGTTGTTGTGTTTGTGGTTGTTGTGGTTGTGCAGGCGGAAGATTGATCGAGAGAATGTTCTTCCAGATTTTTAGATGTGGCGTTTCCATCAGCATCTGCCAGCACTAAAATACCACTCATCAGGGCTTTGTGAAGTTGTTCAAGAGAAGCATTCCCTGATGATGTGTTTGCACCAACAACCTTTGCAATAGTCTCGAGAACTTTGGTGCGTGTTCTTCTTCAGATACCTTATCACCAGTTACTTTTTCAGTAACCTTAGCCCTCTTTGTTCTTTCTAGGACTTGAGAGATGACTAGTTCATCATCTTCATCGTCAGAGCTCTCATCAGCATTGGGAACTGATTGGTCCATTATTTCTGCGGTTTCTGCAGATGGGGCTTGGTGCTTTTCACCACTCTTGGCAGCATTTATGAGTTCATCAGCAAGGCTTTCTGCATTAGTCGCAACATTTAAAGCACTTTCTCTTCTTGAGTCTACTTGTTCGATGGTTGATAACTCTTTTGCGGCATTGATGAGTTCATCCGCCATTATCAGTTCATCGGCAATGCCTGCAGATATCTGAGAATTGACAACCTCTTTGGGTGTGTCATCTGATTTGCCAGCAGACTTCTTTCTTGAAGTTCTGGGCTTCTTGGTCGCAACCTTTTCTTCAGATATCTTTTCAGATTTTCGCTTCTTAGGACCTTTCTGAGACCCATTAACCTTTTTCATCAGATTTGTATACTCATATTTGTAGAGTAAGTTACTGTTGGCTATTTCATCCGTCTCTCTGAGCTCAATGCCAAGCTTTTCCAGCAAGTAGCATATCTTCAGACCATAACCTACTGTGGCCTTTGGCTCAGCTAGTCCTTTGACAATCTTAGGCTCGAAGCCTTGAATCTTCTTCACGAATTTCATGAAGGCGTACTTTCCCCAGTTAAAAGGGTTTTCCAGCCTTTTGTCTTGTTGATTCAGCAAGAACATCATGATCCATCGTTCTTGGCTTATCTGGTCAGCACCTCCTTGTAGACCATCAAAGCATCTGAAGAATGCAAGCCAGTACATCCCAGTGAATCAACAGATGTCTGGTTCGGATGTCAGCAAGCTTGAACTCAGTGGGTGTATCTGATTTTTCAAGATCACACACACGTCACTGTAAAGTTCTTTAACACCTTCAAGGAGTTCATCATCCTTGGTGTTTATTTCAAAAATCCTTTCCAAGATTTTGAACCTCAAACAACTTACAGAAGGTTGTTAAGTCCAGAAGGATTTCCTTTCCTTGGACTGAGGTTTTGATTGACACTATTTTAGTGCCTTCAGATACACATGAAATAATCCTGGAGTTGTTGTAAAATTCCAACACATCGAGTGATGAAATTCCACTTGGGCGAGCAGATAGAAAACCCTTGATTTGTGCCTTTTCAAGCATGTCAAGAATCAATTTTCTGTCAGTTTGGTTTTCTATTGCAGCAGTGAGGTATTCCTCAACCATGGCACCACCCCAAATCATTCTGTGACTTGAAGTCCAATGGTCAGGATTAAAAACTCCTACCAGTCGATTGTTTACAATGATCAACTCTGGTGCTTGCTTTTCAGCAGTACCAGTGGAGGATTGGGATTTCTGTGTTGAAGTGTTCTTGGAGGCCATCTCTTTATATAGTGTAGGGATTTGAAATTGGTGTTTGAAAGAGATTTGATTAAGTGATTCTTTTCAGAAAAACTTAATCTTGATTTGCAGAGATTGTAGAGGGTTTGCAGAGAATCAAGAGAAGGATTTGCTATTTTTGTGCAAGATGAAATTTCGGATTAGGCAAAAGTGATTTCATTTGCCAAAATCCTATATATATAGATTGAATCCCAATGACAAATACATACAAATTGATTTTGTGTATGCGTATACATGATTTGCAAGCGGCGTGAGCAAAAGCTAGTTCGGCATTAAATGCTTAGTGGGCCATATGAATTTCAACGATCCACTATTTCTTGTGAATTAATTTCCACCGTCATGATCAATCGCTTAATTTCATCGAGGGTCACCATTGCTTCTTCAAAGAATGATCACAATCAACAAGTGTAATTGTGCCCATTTAATGAATTTTGGCAACTTGCTATGAATCACAATTACGTATGACCAAGGACACCGTTTGCATCTGAATCATCTTATACTTAGGATTTTTCCAAGTTTTCATCAAGATAGAAATAATGCGAGTTTCAAGAGTAGTTGATTGCAGATAGTTATACTATTCTCTTTTGTGTTCCCCGTTTATAGAGTGATTCGGATATCGAGTTCCGTCTCGTAGATCTTAAGCTATCTTTTGCTCTTTAGCCTTTTGACTTACGGATACCCGTTCGGTTTCTCTTTTCTCTTTTACGGATACCCGTTCGGATACCTCTTCTCTGGATGCCCGTTCGGATACCTCTTCTCTTCGGTTCATTGGTAGTTCCATTAGTCCAAGACTATGTCTTAAGGCTAAGAATCTACTTTCTTGTAGTGGCTTAGTGAAGATATCGCAAGTTGGTCTTGATGCCAATCTTGAGTATCTCTATATTGCCCTTTTCAACATGGTCTCTGATGAAGATATGTCTAACAAAAATGTTCTTTGTTCTGGAATGAAATATAGGATTACGTAATGTAATAGCACTTGTGTTATCACGGAAAATGGGAGTCTTCTTCTCATCGAGTCCATAGTCTTTAAGTTGTTGTTGTATCCAGAATTTGTGTTGCACAACAACCGGCGACAATATATTCACCCTGTGGTAGAAGTTGCAATTGAGTTTTGCTTCTTGCTAAACCATGAGATAAGTCTAGTACCCGAAGCGGCAAGTTCTGAGGTGCTTTTCCTATCAGCGATGATCCAAAGATAATCGGTCGAGTACCCAACTAAACTCAATCCACTTTCTTTAGGATACCACAATCCTTCATCTTCTGTACCCTTTACTTACCTTAATTTTTTCTTAGCAATGTTGTAGTGTGTTTGCATTGGATTTGTCTGAAATCTAGCACATACTCCAACGACATATTGAATATCGTGTCTACTTGCGTGAGGTAAAGTAGTGAACCTATCAATTTCCTATACTTATGTTCTTCAACACTCTTATCGATTCAAGATAGGTCATTTTGGTTCCAATGCTCATAGGTATCTTAGCATTCTTTTCAGAAGGCTTAAGATTGAATTTTGTGAGCATATCTTTTGCATACTTTGTTTGACTAATGAATATTCCATCATTGAGTTGCTTGACTTGCAATCCTAGGAAATAATTCATTTCTCCCATCATGCTCATCTCAAACTTGCTTTTCATGAGATTTGCAAAGTCATTACAAAGTTGCTTGTCCTTAGATCCAAATATGATGTCATCAACATATACTTGAACTAAGAGTAGTTTCCCATCATGATTTAAGGTAAATAAAGTTTTATCAACTTCACCTTTCTTGAAACCACTTTCCAGAAGGTATTTGGCCAAAGTGTCATACCATGCTCTTGGAGCCTGTTTCAGTCCATACAGAGCTTTCTGTAGTTTATAGACCATTCTACTTTCTGAGGAAACTTCAAAGCCAGGTGGTTGCTCAACATAAACTTCTTCTGCAAGTTCACGGTTTAAGAATGCACTTTTGACATCCATCTGATAAACTTTGAAATTTTTATGAGCTGCAAAGGCTAGAAAGAGTCTTATTGCATCCAATCTGGCAACTGGTGCATATGACTCGTCAAAATCTAAGCCTTCAGTCTGAGTAAATCCCTTGGCAACCAATCTTGCTTTGTTTCTGGTTATTTCACCAGATTCATTCATCTTGTTTCTGAAAACCCATTTAGTTCCAATCACAGATATTCCTTCTATAAATGGAACTAGTTTCCAGACTTTGTTTCTCTCAAATTGATCCAACTCTTCTTGCATTGCAGAGATCCAGTCTTGGTCTCCTAATGCTTCTTCTATATTTTTAGGTTCAATATTCGAGATGAAACATCCAAAGAGAGAGTTAGCATTTTCAGCTATTGCTCTCCTAGTCCTAACACCCTGATTAATTGGTCCAATTATATCCTTTGTAGGATGATCTTTGATCCATTTCATCATAGGTTTAGTGCTAGTAGGATTAATATCCAGGTGATCTGAATGTGAATCACTAAGATTTTGATTTGATACTTTTTCAGTATCTGAGATATCTGACATATGAGAAATGTAATGGATATCTGACACTTTTTCAGTGTTAGAGATATCTGGAAAATGCATTTCAGCATTCTTAATTTCAGATACCTTTTCATGATGAAGGTTCTCAGTAACCTGTTCCATTTCTGGAAAACTCATAGGAAATTCCTCATCATGTCTGTGAGTCATCTTGTTGTTACTAGGCTTTTCAAGCTTTTCTACGTCAGAGTCATCCTCACTTTCCATAGTGATGTTTCTCCTTTCTGAGGATTCTTCTTTAGAATCCCTCAGTAATAATTCTTTGAACCTTTCTGAGAGTTCATCAGGAGGTGTTTTCTTACTTCCTTCATAGAATACAACATGAACTGATTCTTCAATTTTCTTTGTTCTTTTGTTGTAAACTCTGTAGGCTTTGCTATTTGTGGAATAGCCAAGAAAAACACCTTCATCTGCCTTTGGTTGAAATGTTCTCAGATAATCTTTCCCATTGTTTAGAACAAAACATCTACAACCAAATACTCTCAGATGTTTGATATTAGGGTCTACCAACCAAGATTTCATAGGGGTCTTGTCATGGTGTTTGTTTATCAAACATACATTACGAGTGTAGCAGTGTGTTTACGACAAGCCAATAAATTTCACTTATTTCAAAGGTCGATTAGCATTGTCCTTGCGGCTTCTTTAAGGGTTCTGTTTTCCTTTACGCAACACCATTTTGTTGAGGTGTTCTACAGAGGAAAGTTGGTGTTGTATACCTTTGCGGTACAAAACTCCTTTATGTCTTGGTTGACAAACTCGGTACCATAGTCTGCAATACGATTGCGAGATACCTTGTCATTTTCATGACTTCAAGCTTTTTGACAAGTTTGGTATCTCCACCACGGCATCGATTTGTGTTTGAAAAGACAACCCAGTGAATCTTGAGAAGTCATCTACCACAACCAGACCATACTTCTTTCCTGCATAACTAGTTACAGATGATTCAAAAAGATCCATGTGTAAAAGTTGCAGTGGTCTAACACTAAAGTGTCTGATTTTGGACTTGAAAGAGATTTTAGATTGTTTCCCCATCTGACAGGCAGAACAGATACCATCCTTTCTGAAAGATGTTCTGGGAAGGCCAACCACTAACTCTTTCTTGGCAAGTCTATTCAGAGTTTTGAAGTTCAAGTGACTCATTCTTTTGTGCCATAACCATGTGCTCTTCTGTGTGACCAGATTGACTCACCATGAGACATTATTCAACAGGCGGATGCCCAATCGGCAACATAAAGATCGCCTTTCACGACCAACTAAGACTGCTCGCTTGACTTATTGTTAATTAGTTTGCGATTTAGCTTTGAATTTTATAGTAAAACCCTTGTCGCAAAACGGCTCATGCTAAATAGATTATATTTCAAATCCTTAACATGTAATACGCTGATTGTTAAAGTCCCCAATTTGACGTTGCAAATCCAGTGGGATTTAATTCTCCTCCAAAGAAATCGATCCGGTCCGTGTTGCAAGCTTTGTAATCAACCAGATTTGCTTTGTCTCCTGTCATGTGCTTTCCGCATCCACTATCAAATAGCCATTGTGCTTTGGTCCAGGAGGCATTCTGCACACAACAGGAAACAGGAGATTAGGTTCTCATATCTTTGATGGAACCGTCAGAATTAAAAGTTCTTCCCGTAGGAATCCATTTTTGAATGAATTTCTTTGAAATATGCTTTTGTCTGACAGGAACGTAAGGAGGAATTCTTTTTGAATGAATGTTGTCATTAGTAAGAATTATTTTCTTCCTTGGTGTGTTCCTAGGTGCTCCATATGATGCTTTCAGATACCTGTCAGGTTTCTGAGTTTGCTTTTAAGCAAACTTAGCCTTTGTTGCCAGATTTCTTCTAGCCCTGGCATTCAGATTTTCAGTGGCTTGATTTAACTTCCACTTCTGATAATTGCTTTGAGCAATTCTAGCTTTCAGCCATCGTTCTTGCTCCTGCTTGTACTCATGAGAAAGTTGTTTTCCGATGCCTTTGTAGCCAATACCGTTTCGAGCACTTGAAGCTATCTGAGATCTTTTCTCAGCAGCTTTGCTAGTCTCTGGTTGATCCAATTTCTTTCCAGAAAAAGTGACATGGGAGAATTTGCCAGCTCCTGCAATTCTACCTTTTTGAGAGACATAGCACTGTGGTGTTTACACTTTTCAGTGTTGTGTTTTCGTAGACGCATCCAACAGTTTTGTTTTTGACTTGTTTTTCCCACAAAGGTTTAGTCGCAACTGCCTTTCCTTTGTCAACAATCTTTGTCTTTTCACCGATACTATAGATTGCATGGGAACCGTCTTGCTGAGTACTTACAAATGTTCTTTTCTCCTTACTCTTATTCAGAGTGATAGAACAATCTGTCTGTGTATTCAGCCCAAGTCCTTTCTTTTCTGAAGGATCTCTTAAGTAAGATTGTACTTCAGTAAGAGTGTCACTAGCTTTGGCATAAGATTGAAAAGATAGTTCTTTCTTCTTGAGTTCCTTGTTTTTCGTAAAGAAGATTTTCATAATTTTCAGAACTCACCATTGCTTTTTCATGTGACTTTTCAGTCTCAGATATCTGAGCTTTGAGAAATGCATTTTCAGCATCCTTTCTCTCAGATTCTTTAACTAATTGAGAATTTTCCTTTTCAAGAGAATTCTTTTCTTCTTCAAGGTTTTCGGCTTTAGCTCGGATCATTAGAAATTCTCTTTCATAGATGTCAAGTTCTTTCCTGAGATTTTCTAGATTTTTTATTTACTCTTCATCACTTTCATAAGTGTAGCAAGAAGTATGTGTTACCTCATCAGCCATTAGACAGTTTTCTATGTTGGAGATGTCCGTCCAATTTCAAAGAACTCCACACATTTCATTCTTCTTGAGGCCGAAGTCGATTATATCATGAGTAACTCCACATAATTCTGGTGATGGTAAGGTTGAATCATCTGAATTGTCATCTTCAGAATCTGTCTCAACATCTAGAGCATCCAGTGGAATTTGGATTTTCTTTCTTTCTTCAGTTAACAAAGCTTTCTGGCTTCTTCTGAAGATTCTTCTATCTTTCTTGTCGCCTGTCCTTAGTTTGTTGAAGGCGGGACAATCCTTCTTGAAGTGGCTGTTTACGACAATAGAAACAGATATCGCTTCAATTTCTACTTCCTCAAGACATGATGCTTTCGAAATGGGCTTGTTCAGCGAGCTTTGCATATTTTTGTACTGGTGATAGTTTGAGCCTAGATGCTTTTTCAGCTTCTCTTTGGCTTTTCTTCTCTCAATTTCTCGACTGAAAAATTTGCTCATTTGCTTTGCAACAAGAGCATCCTCAGTCTCCTCCTTGCTTTTCTTCTTTTCAGAAGTTCCTTGAGTAACTAGAGCAACATTCTGCAACTTTTCAGTTGTTTGTTCTCTCTGAGTTGTCTCATAGTCAACAGTAGCAAGATGAGAGAAAAGTTCCACTGGAGTGATATTTGGCATACCTTGGTTAAAATAAAAGAATTTAGTATGCTCCCAGTTGTGGTTAAGACTTCTGACAATAGTCTTAATCTTCTCATACTGAGAGTATCTATTGCTTTCCCCAAGTGCTGCCATATCACTCATGAGAGTGGTAAACCTGAAATCAAGTTCTTCCAGAGTTTCAGTGGGACCTTGTTTGAAATTTTGAAATTTCAACTTTAGAACTTGTTTTCCTTGGTTTTCTCAGTTCCGGCACAGATTTCTTCAATCAGTTGCCAGGCAACTTTCGCCGTTTTAGCACCACGCTTTTACATGTATGTGCTCTGGTGTCGATCTGATGATAATGTTACGAGCTTGACCATCCAGTCGATTCCTCTTGGCATCTTCCGATGTCCAGAGTTCTCTGGGCTTTGGTTCGTAAATAACTTGACCAGTAGATCTTCCACTAGTTGACACATCTGTTTGTGAAGATCCTTCGCTTTGATCTCTGTCTCTTCCACTCGAAACCTCCATGACTTGCTTAAGTTGTTGAATGACTATTGGGCCATTCTTTATTACTTCGATCATCTCGTCACTTATGGCTTCAAGGTGGAGCATCATGTTATTTTTCCATTTCTCGTAGTTCTCTGGTTTGAGAACGGGTGCATCACTCAAAGACATACTTGCACACTTAACACACAAATTAAATAGTCCTCAAAAGTGGACAAAGTTCCTTCACCTATCTGGGGATCTAGGTTCAAGGTAAATTGGTGAACCTCCTGCTCTGATACCACTTGTTGGTCCAGATAACGGCAAAGTAAAAGACTAGGGGGGGGGGGGTGAATAGTCTTTTAAAAACTTTTGTCGATAACAACTATTTCTCAGATATCTGATACTTAGAATCAGAGTGCGGAAGACTTAATAAAGATAAGTGCAGAAACAATTAATATGTGTGTGTGTTGCTGAAATGTAAATACAGAAAGGTAAATAACACAGCAAGTATAGTGGTATCTGGAGGTGGCGTAATCCTCCAACTAATCCACTTGATGCATCGAGACCTAGAATTCACTAGAACAGATAATTGAGTTCTCCTTACAATAATCCTATTCTAAGATTCTTAACAATTGGTTCCCAACCAAATGTTCCCCTGAGTTGTTCCCGGCCATGACCAAGTACTTCTGTACTCGAAACCTTTGAGTTATTCCCTAGCTTCCCAAGCTAAGTACTTCCTATACTCAATAACCTTGGAGTTATTCCTTAGTTTCCCAAATCAAGTACTTCCTATACTCCGGTAACCTTGGAGTTATTCCCTGATTTTTCAAACTAAGTACTTCCTGTACTCCACGCCAGTTATGGTGTTGGTTTTGGTTTGAGTTGTCAGATGAGCTTCTTAATAACTTTTCAGTTATTCAGAGAGCTCTGTGAATCAAGGTACTTAATACACTTTACAACGTACGGTATCTTGTTCGATTTCTTGACCCAGTCTTATGATATCTGCTCAAGAGAATGAATCTCGGATAGTTGATCTTTTGATTCAACTCCTTCACAGATAGCTTTGCTTGTTTAGGATCAGGACACTTAGAACTTCAGTGTTACTCAAGATCAAAAGCTTTGGTCGCAACAGAAAGCTTTGTGAGTAAGTAAGTTGCTTTGAGAGAGTAAGACGTTCAGCGTTTGTATGCAGTTCAAGGTGTGTCTAAGGTGTCTTCTCAATCAGTCTAAGTGTTGATATTTATAGATGAATTTGAGTGCCGTTTGAATAGTATCCGTCAGGCTCAAATTCAAACTATCGATATCTGTGTATAATCTTAGAAAGGTTTTGTCTTCTTCTCGGTCGCCGTTGCTTTTATTTAGACATCTCTCCGTGCATTAAATGCATTGTACTATACTTTTGTCTCAGAGTGTCAACGGAACTATGCTTTGTATCAGAGACTAGTGTTATCTGATTCTTTGCACGTCCTTATCTTCATTCTTCAGATACCACTTGTGTTTATTGAAACAACTTTGTTTGCAATATATATTTCTTTTTTTTTTTAGAAACGTGGTTAAAGCTCAAGGTATCTGAGAATAGATATCTGTGGACACTTTTCTTGTTTTCAGATATGTCTCTTATTTCTCAGATATCTCTTGTGACACAGTTTGTTTGAAACTATTCGTGTCTTTAAGATATCTGGCTAAGATATCTGAACAATGATTCGAATCTTGCGCTTTTCTTCAAGTCTTCAATGTCGCTTGAGCTTGGATGTCTTCTTCTTGGTCTTCTCTTCATAAAATAAAAATTACATTTTGAGACCTAACATCCTATACAAGATTAGCTAGACTATCATACTTAGTGGGTTTCCTCTTTTACAATGTTCAAGTGAACCAAGAGTACTAATCACCTTTCTGAGACTAAGATAAGTCATCATGTTGCTGATCAAAACTAAACCGATATTCTTTACAAAATATCTAACAAAAATTCCTAACAAATTTCTCAACAAATTTCCCAACAAATTTCACAAGAAATTTCCCATCAGGTTTTGTTATGTATTGATCACAAGTAGTACTGCAACATTAGTATTTTGGCCAGGAATTTAAGTGAATGTCATGTAATGTATCATCTCATTTTGGAGTGTTGAATGAATGAAGCATTTGGTTATTTGAGGAATCAGACAGGATAATTTTGATGAATTCCACAGCAATTGAATAAGTTAGACATCAAATTCATCAAGGATACCAATTCATCTAAAGAGTGTAAATCATCATAGCAAATACTAGACTTGAATAGAAAGACATAAAATTCATTCATAGATACCAAATCATCATAGATACCAATTCATCTCAAGAGTGATCAAAAGCAGTAGCAAGTCTACATGAGCCAAATAGATAGCAAACTAGAGTGCAAAATAGAGTACAAATTAGAGTGCATAAGCAGTTCAATTACATCTGCATTACATGACATATCCAGTTCAACTAGCTAAAAGAAAGCAAAACAACACACAATCAATTGTCCTTGCCTTTTGCCTTTGTCATGACATCCTTCAACTTGTTCAAGGGCACATATTTGCTTCCTTCCTTGCTGAATGTTCCATCATCAGACAAGTCAGGATACAGTTGTCTGTACATGGAAGGTGGATCTATCTTCTGCTTTTTGGATAATATTTCTTTGACCTAAGTAACAAAATTCACAATGAGTATGAAATTAAATTCACAGTACTTTGACCAACACATCAGAACTGAAAGAAGATTGTACTTACAGTTTTTGGGGGATCATCATGAATTTTGATTCCCTTTGCAGCATACTTTCTCAAGGAGTATTCCATCTGATCAGTACACACAAGTTAAGTATTGAGACAAGTACAAAGACAAGCAAACAAACTCATCAAGAAGCATTATGACTTACAGTATCATTCAACTGTGCAAAGTCTTCTTCAGTGACTTTTTCCTTGCCTTTACTCACAGTTTGAGATACCTTTGTAGGGACTTGACTCATCTGTGAACAAGATCCAACAATAAGTATTTGAACACCAAACAACAATAAGTACTAGAATGTTATGACAGATTACCTTGCTTCTTTGTGAAGATCCAACATTGGTCAGTTGACTCAAGTAACAATCATCAACATCAAACTTATCAAGAATGTCATCATCAGTCTCAGACTCATTGTCAGCTGCAGGCTCCTCATCATTAGCATGTGCACCATCACTGCCTTGATCCTCATCATTATCATTACCATCATCCTCACTGCCTTGCTGCTCATCATCATTAGGGGGAGGGTTATGCAGTCTAGTTCTATTCAGTGGGCACCTTCTCTTGTTATGACCAGATCTTCCACAAGAACTACAACATGAAGTTCCAGGTGGTTTTGATAGGGTATATTTGTCACCCCTTTTCTTGACTTTCTTCTGTTTAGTGATCTTCTCTTCCTCACCCTTTCTCCTTGCCTTTCCAGGCCTGCCCTTTTCTTGCCTTATCCCAAAATTAGGTGGCAATGGTGGTATATAAAGAGATTCACCCCACAGGTCAACTCCATTGATGCCATAAATAGCATGATCATATACACTTAAGTACCTCTCAACAGTATAGCAGTCATCAACAAACTGGTAAGCATCTTCTTTAGCCCTAGCCATTGCACTCACAACATGAAGGCATGGGATTCTCCTCAATTGCCACTTTCTACATGTACAGGCCCTATCATTGAAATCAACATTGTACATGGCACCTCCCCCCCCCCCCCTTTTTTCTTTAACCTACAAGTTTGCATGCCACAGATGAATAAATTGTTTAACTAAACATACAAAATCATGAATTAAGTAGTTTCAGATTAGCCATTTTACCTGATAATGAGTGTCATCAGCTTTCCTAGCTATGGCATATTTCAGAGCATGTGTGTGCTTATGCATCTTTGCATTGATAGCTGGGCAGAGTCTGTTCTTGCTCCATTTCTTTCTTGCCTTGTCTCTGTTTTCTTTTTGAAGCCTTGTCATCATATATTCTCTTATCCACTCCAACATTGTGATGATTGGCTTGTCCCTAGCTGGAAGTAAAACCTTGTTGAAGTTTTCACAACCATTGTTAAGGGTCATGTCACACATGGGATCTGTGTTGAAATAGGCTTTGCTCCAATGCCTAGGCTCCTTGTCAGCCAACCACTCAACTGTAGCTGGATCCAACTCTTTCAACTCCTCAATTGCCTTGATAAAGGTACCTGTAATGTCACATTAAGAACAACATAAGAAACTTAAATTACCAACTCAGAACAAAATAAGAAACTTAAATTACCCTCAGTTGTTGCATTTGATGCCTTATAGAGTGCATCCCTATACCCTTCTCCCTTGAATCCAGCCTTGTAGAAGTTCTTCCACATGTGCCTAATACAGAACATATGAGTACCACCACTCAGCTTCTCTTCAAATGCAATAATCAACCCTTTCTGCTTATCACTTATAAGTGTGTAGTCTGTGGCAGGTGTCAACTCCAAGTCTTCTTTGATGACACTGAAGAACCATAGCCAAGTTGCCTTGTTCTCTTTCTCAACAATGTTCCATGCTCTTTGGGTAGGGCTTGTTGTTAGGATCAACTGCAACACATGATAGCAATATTCCTCTTGCAGGATAACTGAGATGACACCCATCAACATCAAACAAAGGTCTGCATTTCTTGAAACCTTGTTTCAAAGCCCAAAAACACACATAGAAGTACTGAAACTCCCCATTCTCATCTGAACTACAATACAGAGGTTCGTGGTTACTCCTCCTCACTCTGCTGCATATCCATGAAGCTTGGTGTACTGTGCATCTGGATCACCCTGTATCATCTTAATGGCCTTCTCCCTGGCCCTCCTTGCTTGATAATATGTTATATCTACATGTACCTCAGTCTTAGCATCCTCTTTGAAACCTTCAATTGACCTTTTCTCATCATTCCTAAACCAATTGACAAACCTCTTTGCTAGATAATTTGATGTCAAATTAGACACTGCATATGTTGGAGCACAAGTGTGCTTATGGCAGTACTTAGTGATGTGGAAGGAATTGTCAATCTTAAGTACCCTAGTCAGAAGCTTTTGCAGTCCTCTGAATCCACACATTGTGCAGCTAGTCTTATTAAGTCATTCTTTTTTATCTTCAAATTGTGCATGGTCTTCACTGCATGAGCATGTATAGCATCCCTTAGTACTGCCTTGTTTTTAAACAACTAAACGATGGCAACTAAACACGAGGGTTGCGCTCGTTGCGGGACTCCATACCCAAACTGAAACTAGGGTCATACTCATCAGTAGGGTTGAATGCCTCCCTCTTCAACCTATTAGCAGGTCTCTCTGGGTCACTACCATCTGAGTCCAAAGGAGAGTCTAAATCATCATCAGTGTCATACACAATGTTAGAGCTTCCATAGCTTGAGTCACTAGAGTCACTATCATCATCATCTCCATTTGATTCACCAAGCCCACTGCCAGATCCACCTGCTGCCCCACTACCTTGTCCATTACCAGGCCCAATACCAGATCCACCTGCTGCCCCACCTTGTCCATTACCAGGCCCAATACCCCCACTACCTGATCCATTACCAGGCCCACTACCAAGCCCATCACCATAACCACTTGCAGTCCCACTACCACTCTCTTGTCCAATCCCACTCCCACTTGGTATATCAGTCCTATTAGTTACATTGAAGGAAGACTTGATCCCAAAATATTCCATCATTCTAGCAACATTGTTCAATTCTGCTTGCCTAGCTAATTTTTCTTGCCTAGCCAATAACTCCTCCCCTTTAACACCAGAATCACTCAATCCATCAATTTCATCTGTCACTTCCATGTCCACATTAAATCCATAGTCATTGTCATCTTATTCCATTTCTTGATCATCCATTTCATCTACAATAAAGTCACTGTCACTGCTAGAAAGGTCCACATGTTCATTATTACACTCTCCAACCTTATTCTCAGTCCCTACTTCATTTACACTATTCTCACTACCTGCTTCATCCTCATCAATGTCAATATCACCATCAATCCATAAATAAAAGTTTCTTTCTTTGGCATACTCCTTGTAAGCATTTTTCAAGTCTGCATTTGAACCAATAAATAGCCAACCACCAGGTATCTTAAAATGGATTTTTCTGACTTCTACAATACCCAATTCATAACAGTATGCCTTTACCAGTCCCACATTAATGTTCTTCAGTAGAAAGTAATCCCATTTTCTGATTTTGCCACCTTCATACTTAACATTACCATTACAAGTAACAAACTTCCCCCCATAGTGTAACACAAGAGTAAAGCAACTTTTTGCACGAGCTGCAGAATAACGAAATACACACATAAGGAGAAACACAACAAGACAAAATAACTATCATAAACAAATCATACACAGTGACTCGGAATAAAGAAAACGAATGGAGAGCAAAGTGGGGGGGGGGGGGGACAAAAGGAATCAATACACACAAAACTACAACAATTATTCACTCAAATGAGGGACCATTAGCAAGAAAGTAAAGCATTAAAGTAGTAGGATTCCTTCTAATCAGAATTCCCAAATCGAAACCCCAGTTTTAAAACCCCCAAATCGAAACAGAATTCCAAACACTTACCATGAACCGGAGCCGGCAAGTGATTCAAGTATTCCGGCCGCTGAGTTATCATCGTCGTCCTAGTCCAGAGAATCGCCAGAAAAGTTCAAAGCGTTGTTCTGTCCTTTGATAGTCCCGTTTGATGTTAAGTCCAAGAGAATAACGGTAGTATTATACTAATGATAGTGTATTATTGTATTTTGTATTATTATTAGTGTATTTTGGTTTTTTTTTAATTTTTGAAATTTAATTTATTAGTGTGCTGATGTGTATGGTGATGTGTTGGTCAAAGTCGGAAATAGACTTTGACCCGATGGCCACGTCACCCAATTTGGACGACGGACCTGAAATGTACATAACAGAAGGATTATACATGCCATCGCGCAAAACCTTCAATTGCATGCGCCATATGGCCCAAACTTTGGGACCATTCGTGCCATTCTCTCCGCAGGTGATTTGAGATAGCTCTTTCCGGTACATATTCTGCAAGAAATTGAAGTTCAATTTTGCGAGTTTGGCAAGTAATTCATCCTTGTCGTTGTCCTTAACGTATATGGGAATGAAAAAGCGTGCTTCTATGATTGGAACGCCCCTGTGGAGTGACTGCTCAAGAGCTCGTTTTACTTTGTCTTGTAGAGGAGACTCCAAATTTGGTAACATACGATTCAAATGATGGATAGTAAAGGTCATAGCCTCACCCAAGATTTCTTCACCTTCAATTCTAACTTGTGCTGCTTCATATAGACTTAGCAGACCACGAGCGTCACTACTTATAATGGCTTCATCCCACACTTTCTTGTCTTCCATCTTCATGAATTTATCAAAAACTCCTGCAATTAACCACGAACATCACTACTTATTATAAAAGTTTGTTTCCGACGTGGTATATATTTAACTAATATACATCGATCAAACTACTTGAAAACTGATTCATTTCACTAAAATTTCCAACACACTAGCTATAACTGCATAATCAGCAACATATAATACATGTCTAGCTAGTGACTGTCGGCAGTCGGCCCATGTAAATTAACCTATATATGCCGAAAACTTACTTAATATAGAGTAGTTCGTAACTTGGAGGCAATTCGTGCAGTAAAATAAGCTTAATTATAAGCATACGTACCAGAAGAAACATCATAACAATGTTGTCTAAGAAGATGAAATTCAAGTGCAACAGCGAAAAGATCATCTTTCTCCGAATCAGTTCTATGCTTGAATATAAGGTCGAGTTGCTCTTCAATCTCCTTCTCAAAGTGATACGCGACTCCCAAATGTTCGATTGTGTCAATCAACATGAGTTTGTCGTTAAACTTTGTACTGCAGATTAGCATTGCCTTTACTTCTTCCTTCAATCCTTCAATGGCCTCAATGTACTTCTCCTGCACCTGCAGTAAGTATGCCAGATCGAAAAAGATGGATGACTTAGCTTGCATTCTGCTGCGGTTCTACATGTTATATATACTGTGACTCGTGTATACATATATACACTGCAAATAATATAATTAAGTATAGGTAAATATCATTTGATTCCATGCTATATGTCTCAATACAAATTAGTCTATAACGCTTGATTTATCGGTTCTAGGTTCAAAACCACCAAGTGCCATGTAATGTAATGGGTCTCCCAAGGGAAAATGAATAATTAATTGTAAATTATAACAGTCCAAAAATCAATGGGACGGATAGTTGACTTCATTCAATTGATCCATAACAATAGCAATTCCTGGTTGATCAGAAGCCTGCAGATAAAACGGCGATGATGGCAAATCAAGACCAATTTCCATCGGATGTAACCGTCCACCAGCTGAAACTCCATTATCGGCCATGATAACGCAAACAAAATCTCAACTAGAGAAGAAACGGAAGCAATTCGTACAGAAACGAATCAAAACAAGCTTCAATTCACAGAAAAATTGAAGTAATCACAGTAACCGTATTACTGGCTAAACTGATACCATGTAAAATGATATGAAAATCATCAAGGAACGGAAAACCAAATTGTATTGATCAGAAGAAAAATGGAAAATTACATCAAATGAATGAATGACTCTGTTTAAGCTGTTCTTCAGCTTTTATAACTAATCTTAACCAACTGAGTACAACTCTCATAGCATCTGGTACAAGTCGCATTATTAATTAACTAAACAGATAAAACGTAATAAGAAGAGAACACGCTTTTCTTTAACAGTTGAAATGTGCTTCTTCTTTGTTCTGTTGCTTCTTCTTCAATCTTCTGCGTCTTGTAACTGATTTTCACAGGTATAGAACTAGTAGTAATATATTTTAAAACGGAAAATTACGTATACATCCCCTACATAATGACGAAATTACATATAAATCCACGTTAAATAATTGTATCACATATGAATCCCCTGATTTTAGTTGGTCAAAGTCAACCGTTTCTTTTTTTAATGACGTCATAAAAAATTATGACGTCAAAATTAGACTTGTCCTTCCAAAAGTACCCCATGGGGTTTAAAATTAAAGCTTTTGAATAGGAATCAAAACTGAAAATGAAATGTAAATGGAATTGAATGATGTTTTGTTGATTATGTGTTTGTTATTTCTGGTCATTTTGGCACGAACCTGAAGTTTGGGAAAAATGGACATGAAAGTGGTAGAAAAACGTGACATGAAATGAGAATGCACCAATTTAGCCTACTTATATGAACTTTCACATAATCATTGTCTAAATATTTTTATTATTTATACGCCCTGTCATAGACACTTGATACTTTATGTACTAAAAATGCACCAATTTGGTTTTCTTATATGAACTTCATATAACTATTGTCTAAATATTTTTATTATATACGCTTTATACTTTATGGAATAAAAATACATTAATTTGGCCTTCTTGCATGAACTATCATTTAAATATTGTCTAAATATATCAATTTCATGCTAAAATAACAAGAAACAACCAACATATTCATTCCATTTTATATTACATTTTCAGTTTTAGTTCATATTTAGAAACATTACTTTCAAACTCATTTAGGGAACTTTACTTTTAAATCCTTGTGAGTACTTTGGAAGAACAAGTCTGATTATGACAGCATAAATATTTTTTTATGACGTCATTAATAAAAAAAAATCGTTGCCTTTGACCAACTAACATCCGTTACCTTTTTTTAACGACAAGGGTTCATATGTTATATAATAATTTGGCGTGGATTTATTTGTAATTTTTTCATTATGCAGGGGGTTGTATACGTAATTTTCCATATAAGTTCTCTTGAATACTTCATTTTATGACAAGATAATTTCATTTTATTGTTCATGATCAAACCCAAGTAGGGGATTTCTACGGTGAGATAGTAGTCGTACTACTTGTTAAAATGAGATAGTAGTCGTACAACCGTTGAGATCTAATCTCAACCATTGATCTTATGTACGACTACTCCTCTTATGTACGACAACTCAATGAGTAGTCGTACTGGTTAATTTACGAATCTACCCATTGAAGTTTATTTTAATATGTAAATACAATTATACAAAAATACATTATAAAACATTAAAGTAAAACTTAAACATAATTGTTGATTTACCATTATACCCTTTCATTAAAAAAAGAAAATGTATTAATATTAATTAGAACCACCATCGGACCTCCAATGACCGCCGCCGGACCTCCGGCATCCAGCGGATCTCCGGCGATACCCTAATTTAATTTTAATTTAAAAAATTTAATGTTGTAACTCATAGGATTTGAACCCAACACATCATGAATATATGTTTAGACACTTACCATCAGGCTACAAGGTATTACATGTCCATAGTCTAACAATAAACATATACTGTGATATATCCTTATCCAAACCAACAAAAAGAGAAAACCAACCACATAATAATTGTTTTAACATCGATTTGTTTTGTCTTTTATCCAAGAATTATTGTTTAACATCGATTTATTTTGTTCTTTTATCCAAGAATTATTGTTTAACATCAATTTATTTTGTTCTTTTATCCAAGAATTATTGTTTAACATCGATTTATTTTGTTCTTTTATTTTATTCTGTTTTAGATTTCCGAATATCAAAACCGTAATGTTTGCCGTAGTCGAGATAAAAGTTATGTGCTTCATCGTCTGTAGCAAATCTAAACTTAAGAATGTCATCATCATTGGGAAATGCATTATCATAGTCATGTGTGATAGTGTCTGAAGTGTGAAAATATGCATCCTCGCCCTCTGATTTCATGTCATCGGAACTTACAGTATCATCATCAGTATAACAATATGTCTCTTCATCAACCATAATTCTGCATAATAAGGAAAGGAAAAAAAAAAACAGCACAAGACATGAAGAAAAACTAACTCAATTAAATAGGAAGAAAAATGCCTACTATTGTGATAGCTAAAGAAGTAGTGTGGGTACTACTAGTGTCTTCGCAAAGATTTTTGAGAAAAAACATCATTGACAAATGTACAGAGCATTTACATTGCATTTAGAGTCAACTGGAACAAAAATCATTCACTATAAGAAAATTCTAATTCGACATTACCAAAACAACTTCAGAAACATATTCATTAACATAAGAAGTTCTTTCCGCAGAGAAATCATAGGCAAATGGAAAGATCTGAGTACACTAATACCCATAATTACAAAAACAGAATACAACGTATATATGGCTACGAAATAAGGTCAAGAGCGAGTAAACCCAAATTTCATATAGTTCAATGGGAAGCAAGGAAGAATGCTAAAATATATTTACTACCATAAACACAAACAATTAATCTATATCCAGAAATCAAGACATATGCTTCATACAAAAGTTTAAGATGGGAAATAAGGAATAAGCTAGCAGCAACACGAATAATCAGCCAAGTCATTCGAGCAAAGGTGCAAAAAGAGAAAGTAGAGTTGGAGCCAAGTCAGATTCGAGCAAATCGATCTAGAGAATTGCCTAGTGACGGAGAAGACGGATCCGGTTTGGTGGTGCAGTGGAGTCGGAGTAGTGATGTCCGGTGGAGAAGACCGCCGGAGATGGGGATGGCGGGATGGGGATGAATTGAAGGCTATAATCTTGTGATTTATGGATTAGATTTTTTGAATTGGGGATTAGGGTTCTTGAATTGGGGATTAGGGTTCTTGGATTTTGAATTGATGTATGTTATAAAGAGGAAATAAGAGGAAGACGATGAATTGATGTTAAATAATAATTCTTGGATAAAAGAACAAAACAAATCGATTTTAAACAATAATTCTTGGATAAAAGACAAAACAAATCGATATTGAAACAATTGTTATGTGGTTGGTTTTCATCATATATGTTTATAGTTAGAGTATGGGAATGTAATACCTTGTAGCCTCATGGTAAGTTTCTAAACTTGTATTCATGAGGTGTTAGATTCAATTCCTATGAGTTACAACATTAAATTTCTAAAATTAAATTAGGGTGTCGTCGGAGATCCGCCGGATGCCGGAGGTCCGGTGGACGTCGCCGGAGGTCCGGCGGCGGTCATTGCCGTTGCCGGAGGTCCGATGGTGGTTCTAATTAATATTAATACATTTTCTTTTTTAATGAAAGGGTATAATGGTAAATCAACAATTATGTCTAATTACAATTATAATTTTTTTTTCTAAAATTGTTTGAATATTTATATATTTTATGAATGAATTATAAAACAAGACCTAAATGAATAATTAAAGGGTATATTTGATAAACACTTTAATATACGACTACTATCTAATTTTAATCATCTACGAGTACTATCTCACCGCAGAAAAACCCAAACCCAAGTAAGTTTTAAGCGAGAAGTTATGAGTTTAAGATAAGAGTTTAATGAATTTACAAGTTGAAGAGTCTAAAGAAGAGTGAGTTGTATTGCATTAAGTTTAAAATTAAAAGATATAAAATACATGAAATAATAGGTTTCAGACTATGTTTCAAAATTTAGACCATACCAACCGGTCCAACCAGAAAATGGGTGTGGAGCGGCTGGACAGTTGTCACAAAGTCGCTAAAAAATGGACTCCACAACACCCATTTATGTCGCCAGGCAACGAAAATATATATCGGATTGGATCTGATAATCCACGGATATTCGAATTGGTTAACCAAAAATCAAAATCTAAAAAACCTTAATCCGATTTGAAGTTTTAGGACCGAAGTGGTTTGGATCGAATTACCGAATTTTCAGATCGGAGCATTTATACCCACCCCTACGTACTCCCAAGTACTTGTCTCTAGCTATTCTTTATTTTTTCTTAAATTTATTAATTAATTAAACAAAAATTTGTCATCCTCTACAAATATAAACCACTTTTAACTATATTTCGATTATCTCAATTTTCGCTATTTTTTCACTTTTGAACTCAAAACAAATGAAAACAAATATTTTTATACAAAATTACATAAATACATTTAAAAAATTAATAATTTGGCTGGATTAATTAATTTGTGATGAATGGAAATACTATTTTTATTACTTTAAGAATTTTCCAATGAAAATGCGAACCTTTATTAATAAATTGCAAAATGAAAACTTTAATCCGGAACGAAGTAAGATCTGATATTGCATGCATTTGAGAGTGATAGCTTATTAGTTTTATCTAAAATTAATTAATGCAGTACCTACTCGTCCACAGAATGCGTGGTGAAGATATCATTCCACATACTGGGGTTAAATGTAACGACGTGTGCTCTGGAATCATCTGAGCCATTGAGAAATCCATCAAGAGCACTGGTAGCTGAAGTTGCCATTAATGTTTATTTTCTGATTTAGTGGAGTATGTAGTAGAAGTAGTAAGATGCTTAATGGTTTTATGGATCGAGCATCCACACATTTATTTATACTACATAGGGATTGGATGATAGGATGCTTGCTTGCGATTTTAATTTCCAATTATTTTAACTAATGTCCTGTCTAATTACAGGGCCGGGTCTGAGCCCATGATGTATGTTCACCCGCATAGGATTTCACAGTTCAAGGGGCTCTCCAAATTTAGTATCATTTTACTTGGAAGATTATCGAAAATATGAAAATAAAAATATGTTATAAAGAGTTTTATGATTTTGCTTTGATATCATTTTACTTGGAAGATTATCGAAAACATGAAAATAAAAATATGTTATAAAGAGTTTTATGATTTTGCTTTGAATAAAACTTTAAGTGTTACAATTTTAAAGTGATATATTATGTATACTATTTTTTAGCAAAATAATTTCAATATTATTTACGAATTTTTTTTTTTTTTTTTTTTTTAGCATACATTATTATTTGGGGCCATTTTGAAAATTTTGTATTGAGCACTTAAAAGTTTTTGGCACGCCCCTGACTGATCAGGTATTCAAAAGGTACTTCAAACATTTTATGTCAAAATAAAGGACTTGGAGAAAATTCTAGAGGGACCAACAAGCAATAATTAAAGAAGGCAGGTGGTACTTCAAACATTTTATGTTGAAATAAGGAACTTGGAGAAAATTCCAGAGGGCCAACAAGCAATAATTGAAGAAGGCAGGAATAATCAAGAATGGCGGAAAACTAAGAAGAAATCTACAAATGGTTCTAGTATGGCGGCAACCTGGAGAATTTAGCAAGTTAACTGATAAGTTTGCTGATTTTTATAAAAGTGTTTAGTAAGACTGCTTAAGATATACTTATCAATTTAAATTTATCAAATTTAGATTAGTTTATTTCGTAATAAATGCATTAAGTGAATCTTTTTGGTAGGTGATAAAATTTCGATCGATAAGTTGTCTGGAAGTTTTAAAAAAATAAGCTAGTTGATTTGTTTTTACATATCATATTTAGCAAATCAGCTTAGCTTATCAACTACTCCTTTGGTCCAATAAAATCTTCATAACTTTCCTTATTTGGATTACCACTACAAACTTCCTAACCCAAATTAGGAAACTTTTTATCCCACCCATTAATTATTTATTATTTCTCTTTCCTACTTTATCAACTTTTTCTCCATTATCTCTTATACTTTATCAACCATTTACTAATTTATCAACATAATATCCCACACAAATCAATATACTATTATTTTTCCTTAATTGAAGAGAAAGTAAGAGCCTATGAAGCTTTCAATGGACATGAGGGAGTAATTGATTTACTAAACAATTTTATAAAAACCAACTAGATTATCAGCTACCCAATCAACTACCAACTAGCTTATCAGTTATCAGCTACCAGCTAGCTTATCAACTAGTTTTGCTAAACAGAGCCTAAATCAATTAGAGATAGATGATTTGTTAAATATGATATATAAAAATAAATCATCTATTTTATTTTTTTCCAGCTAATTTATCAGTTAATAGCTAGGCGCTCACTTATTAACCGACTTTATTACTAAAATATAAACTTGTACTTAAACAGAGCCTTACTATATATGGACACTACCGACAGTGTGAATCTAAATATATGTGGGCAGGACATAATATGAGTATAAGACCACTCCCATCCCAATGGGAGTGGTCATCACCGTCGTCGTCCACCACGACTTGGAGCAAATCGGATTTGCATCCGAGCCGTCCCGTTTTTTTTTTTTTTTCCAGCCGTGCTGGCCCACCTTTTTATATATACTCCATTTGCCCCACTTATATAGGCTACAAATTTTTCGGTGTTGTTTTTAAGACGGCCAGTAGTTTATTGTTTGTTGGTGAACATATATATGATAAAGAATGAAGAAAATATGAAAGATAAGAGGGAAAAATGATAAAGAATGAAAAAAGTATAAGATAGTGGGGTAACTGAGTTTAATTTTTTACACTTTTATGAAGTGGTCTAAATTATTGGGACGTCCAAAAAAGTAATAGTTACATTTTTTAGCAGGATTGTGGGTATTTTTCTTTTAGTCATAATTAACATATAACAAAATAAAAAGTATAAAAATTATACCGATTTTCATATTTTTTCGTCCTCTACAAACACTACAAGAATATCCTGTTTTAGCGACGGATAATCCGTCGCTAAATCCGTAGCGACGGATAAGCCCCACGTCCCCAAACCATGCGTCACAAATTTTTTGGCGACGGATAATTATTCCGTCGCCAAATAACGACGAACTGGCGACGGATTAATCCGTTGACCAGTCCGTCCGATTTGGCAACGGATTACTTCTCCGTCGCCAATTAGTTACGGAATTTAGCGACGGATTAAAATCCGTCGCTAAATCCCACCACTAATCCGCCCTTAATTCGTGTAATATTTAGCGATAAATTTTAATCCGTCGCTAAATTCAATGGGCTAATTCGCCCTTAGTTCGTGAATTTAGCGACGGATTTGATTCCATCGCTAAATTCACAGTTTTTTTAAATTTTTTTTTATATTTTAAATTCGTGTTTCACATTTCACCTGTTTTTTCACATAATATAAGCATACATAATATACCCGAAACAATTAAATTGCATTAAATATTCAAACGTAGATAAATTGCATTATCAAATATTCGACGAATATAAATTATTCATACCGAAGTCTAATGTAACTAAGAATGAGATAGTGTCAAAGTATGTAGCATAAACAACATAAGTCTGATGTAACTAAGAATGGGGAGGAGGCGGTGGATGGTACTGGGAAGAAGTACTGAACATCTGGGTCAAAGCGTCCATCCGTTGAGCCATACGAGTTGTTCCTCAAGCACTTGCTGGTAAGCTGCCTTGGTCGCAGCTATTTCCTCGTGGAGAGGAGTCATCATCTCTTGAACCTGGTCCTGTGTGAAGAGATTAGATCGCGATCCTCCCTGGGACACTGAGAAGCTACTAGAACTCATAGAAGGGCCCAAACATCCCAATCCATATGTTTGACCCTTGTTGTCCACTGGGTTAACTTCAAAGAAGATCTGGTCTTGCTCTTCAATTGACAGCTCATGACCGTCGATCATCCTCTCATCCATCCTCCTCTCCACCTCACGATGCAATTTTAGGAATCACTTTAAAATACACACATACAAATGTTAACCTTAAGAAAGAAACGTACCGCAATACGCTCGGCCCTCACGTCAGTCCAAATGCCATTCTTCAGCTTAGCCTACTTGAAGTGGTATAGAGCACTCTTCGGTGTCCTCTATTGGCGTAAAAAACATATGTGCAAACAAGTAGTTAGTTGATTGAAATGAAAGCAAAAAATCTGTTATGTATCATATTCCAAGTCATAAACAACATATTTACCAACCTCCATCACGTGATCTGTAACAACAGCTCGCGACCCATAGTGATGTCTGGCAGTGCCCGTACCATCTTGCGGCTCAGTCAAACGGTTTTGTCTATTCTTGAAAGCTTGATCCTGGACAAAGGGATCATTCCAGTACGCCTCCCAAAGTGCCCACTCATCATCCCCCACCCAAGTTGGTTGTCTGCGTGTCTCCTTCATTTTGTAAACCATTTTCCTATAGATGTCCGATACTAAAGTCTCGAAAACAGAGTACAACTGGGACACCAGGGCATTGGAAATGTAGTATTTCTACAACAATTCCATTCAAAGTAAAAATTACACAAGTTTAGAGAAAGATAACAATTTAAATATAACACCAAGTTTAGTGGCTAACATACCACTCAAATTGTGTGCAATAAGTTCATGAATAAACACCAACATATCACCCAAGTTTAGTGGCTAACATACCACTCAAATTGTGTGCAATAAGTTCATGAATAAACACCAACATATCACCTAAGTTTAGTGTCTAACATACCACTCAAATGACACAACAAGTTCATGAATGGTGACTAACATACCAAACCAAGCTTAGTGGCTAACATACCACTCAAATTGTCCTAAAATTGACTAACACAATGGTGACTAACATATTACCCAAGTTCAGTGGCTAACATACCACTCACAGATATAGTGGCTAACATACCACACACATTAACACAACGATTAAAAGAAAAAATAAAGCATTCATTGTAACATTTAAGCTTACCCGCAACTCATCAAAGTAAAAGTGCTTCATCCGATCCGAGATGTTTGTCAACTTCTCGCCTCCATGTCCCGGCATCTCCCTCCTGCCCCTAAAGATTTTGTCGAGTTTATCCGAAGCAGCCGGTGGCCAAAACCTGTTATCAATGAGACAAACAAGAAATGAATATTCATTAGTAAAATCATGTAACATATATTTTTTCTTAAGTGTATGTTCTACAAATGCATAATACTTACTTGTTCTTGCCGTTGGGGAACAACACCGGCTTCCCCTGAAATGTAGCACCATCAGTCAACGTGAGATGGGGACACCCGTCAGAGGGGTAGTCACCAGGAGCATGTGACGTAGAGGCCGGTGGAGTCTCTGGAACTCAGATCGGCCATTGCTCCCACCAATATCATATCCGACAGAGGACTAGTAGCTCCACTCATTTGGTGTCGCCTGCACTGTAACCCGATGGACTCCCCTAGTACCCCTACACCGGGAGGAAGGTATGTGGACTTCCTTTGGTAAAGATCTGCAAGAGCATATAAGAAATTGCAGGAAATAATGTGTTAGTAAAGAATACATGAATAGGCATGTAAAACATATACATTTGACATATATTAAAGCACAAAAAGTTGGGATAATCAACAACTAAGCATATATACACATAACAACTAAGCATACAATACACACATACCCTCGTCCTCCTTGGCTATTGTTAAGTCTATAAATTGGTCTTTATGCAAGTCTATGAACTCATCATCAGCTTGTACAGGCTTTCTCGCTGTTTGATCGACGACCTTTTCTTGGTACGAGTTGGTAATTGAGTCGTCCTTATCAATGTACTCTACTCTGGAGCGGGCCTGAATATGCATCGCAGCCAACCAGTCCGCCTTATCGCGTTTGAGGCTTAGATATTCAATAAACACCACCTGGCGTACTTGAGTCGCCAAGATAAACGGTTCATACTTAGTATGATACCTCTTCCTATGGTTAATTTCTACCATCTGATAGAGCTCGTGTTTCCTCGTACTACTTGGAGTAGGATCATACCAGTCAACATCAAATAGAAAGGTTCTTTTCAAAGCAAACCCCGGATATTCAAGCCGCACAATTCGTCTCAGGTTCCCGTAGAAATCATACAAATCATGAGTTGCATCTTGATCTTGCCCCCTGACACACACCCCAGAATTGCTTGTGGCCATGGCGGTGTTAGAATGAATTGTGTGAAACCTAAGGCCATTTACTATGTACCATGAGAATGTGGAGACCTTTCTGTTTGGTCCCTCTGCTAGAGATTCTAAGTAAGGACATGTGACTTTGTTGACAGGATTTCGTACATACTCCTTGAACCAATCTGCAAATTCTGTTTCCAACTTCTCTTGAAGCAGTTCTTCAATTACGTCATCTGCCATTGTTAGATTCTTTTGTTTGAAAAGGCTGTGGACACGATTACATGATTGGATATATATATATAGTAGTTAGAAGTTAAAATCCATGTGTTAGCATAAGAAAGCTACTCACCGAGTATAAATCTCCATAAATTTGTCAACTTCAGCACAGTTCGAGAGGACATAATATGTGGCTGCCTTCAGCTCCTTATCCGTCAGCCATTATGTCTTTTCTTCTCCAATAGGTCTCCCCGAGACCCTAAAAATTGAAATGGCAACGTCATCATCCTCTTGAACTTCAAATGTGTCTGCGTTTCTGGACGGCCTAGATGCCTTCGTCGGGACATGGTCCCCAAAGTAATAGGAGCAGAAGGTTGCAGCTTCCTCTCGCACGTATGCATTGGCCATCGATTCCTCAGGCTTGCCTCTGTTGCTGACATACCTTTTCAATTTCCCCAAGTATCTATAATGTATATATATTGAGGTAAGACAATGTAACTTGGGAAAATTCAGACTTTATAAGTAAATGATTGCCTTTATTACACACCTCTCGAATGGATACATCCATCGATACTGAACCGGTCCAGCAAGCCTTGCTTCATGTGGGAGGTGAACCGGCAAGTGCTCCATAGAATCAAAGAAGCTCGGTGGAAAGATACGCTCGAGCTTGCATAGAATCAATGGTATGTTGCTTTCAAGATTTGCTAACACTTCATCGTCAAGCACCCTTGAGCATAAATTCTTGAAAAATAAGCTCAGCTCTGTGAGAGCAATCCATACAGGTTTAGGTAGCATTTCTTGAAATGCAACAGGGAGAAGCCTCTCCATGAACACATGACAATCGTGGCTCTTCATCCCGTACATCTTTGTCCTCTTCACATCCACACACCGCCCCAACTTCGAGGCGTAATTGTCGGGGAACTTCAATCTCCTCACCTAATCAAATAGTTTGTTCCTAGATTCAGTGTCAATTGTGTGGCATGCCTTAGGCCACTGCCCCTTATCATTCTGCTTTGTCAACTCGGGCCTTTTACACAATGTATCCAACTCGGCTCTAGATTTAGGGGTATCCTTTGTTTTTCCGGGAATGTTGCAAATCGTGTTGAATAAGTTCTCGAACACATTCTTCTCAATGTGCATGAAATCCAAGTTGTGACGTATAAGAAGACTGCTCCAATAGAAGTCCCAGAAGATGCTTCTCTTCTTCCATCCACAATTTTTGCTAATTTTCTCGTTATGCTTCTCCGACCCAACTTTAGTCACTTTCATAAGACCCAACCTATCTATCTCCGCAAGTATTTCTGCACCAGTAAGTTGTCTCGGGGCGCCTTTGTTCACTACTTTGTTTATCAAGAATTGAGTCTTGTTCTTCCTGAACGTATGGTCCTTTGGTAGAAACCTACGGTGACAGTCAAACCAACATTCCTTTCCGCTCACCTTCAGTCTAAATGCATCAGTGTCTTCCATAAAATGTGGACAAGCATTAAAGCCTGCGGTTTTCCTTCCAGATATCATGGAGTACGCGGGAAAATCACTCACAGTCCACAGTAGTGCTGCTCTCAATGTAAAGTTATTCTTCGTTGACACATCATATGCCGGGATACCATTTCCCACAACTCAATCAGCTCTTTGATTAGGGGCTGCAAGAACACATCCAGCTTCTGTGACGGATCATCTGGCCCGGGCACCAACACAGTCAAGAACATGAATGGTTCCTTCATGCACTCATTGGGGGGGGGGGGCAGGTTGTACAGTGTCAGCATGACTAGCCAACAAGAGTACTTCCGGTCATTTCCAAATGGGTTAAAACCATCCATACAAAGCCCCAAGCGTACATTTCTAGGCTCGGCGGCAAACTCCGGGTAGGTCTTATCGAACTGTTTCCATGCGGGTGAGTCTGATGGATGCTCCATTCTACCGTCTTCCGGGATTACTCGCTCCTTGTGCCACCGCATTTTATCGGCACAAGCACTTGAAGCGTACAACCTCTTCAAACGAGGTGCTAGAGGGAAATACCACATTTTCTTATGTGGGAGATTTTTCTTCTGACGTTTCTTTGCAGCCCCCTCCTTGTAACGCTTGTACCAGTCCTTACCACAGAACTTGCACTTCAGTAGATCTTTATCCTCCCCCAATAGATCATGCACATATCCTCACAACAATCTATGGTTTCCATGGGCAACCCCATCCCCCGCATCTTTTTCTTCGCCTGGTAAAAGTTGGTGGGAACTAGGTTTTCTTCAGGACAAAGATCCGACATTACTTGTACCCATTCATTAAAGCTCGCTTCAGATTGCTGGCCATTAGCCTTACAACTCATTAGCCGAGCCAGCAAAGATAACTCGTTGAGCCTACACCCTGGATAAATCGGTTTCCTTCGATTCCGGAAGTCAAAGAACACGATCCGCAGGATTCGAGGCTCCTCCACCCCCCCGATTCTTGGCTCCTCGTGTCCATGAACTCTGGACCCGCAACATCATACACCATTTGCTCCATCCGTTCATGATCATAATTAGCATCAGATGTAGACGTATTCTGAGTACTTCCGATCACATTTTTCTGCTTCCTTTTACGCTTTGAGAGATGCTCATAATCCATGAACGGTGCTCGTGTCTCACCATGATAACACCATACCTCATACTCAGACACGAACCCCTTACGTTTCAAGTGCTCCACTACCGTTTCAGGAGGCAAAAATTGCTTATTCCTACATTTGTTCGCATTGCAAGGGCACTTCATCTTCCCCCCACTCGAACAAGTAGTCTGTGTAAGCGCAAAAGTGATGAAGGATTCAACCCCTTCCACAAAACTAGACTGAATTCTGCCATTAACTACGCGACGGTACATCCATGAACGATCGGGATTCATAATTAGATAATTAGCCTGACACGTCTACAATTATTAGATTCATAAAATGCGTTAATATAATCACCAAATAGTCTCAAAACACTTAATTAAATCTTCATAATCTAGTGCATATACGAATTTATCGAATCAAAAGTACTACGTACTTACAAACATCCTAACATTATACTAATTAACAATCCAAATTCACAATCAATATATCAATTGCACATCTCAAATTAACTAGCTAGTATACTATAGTTCTCATAAACATACAATTGATCAAATTAGTCGAAATTAACAAAATTCCCAAATTTGTCAACAAGTAAGGTTTCAAAACACTCAACTAAATCTTCCTAATCCTACTACATATACGAAAATATCAAATTAAAAGCCCTACATACTTACAAACATCCTAACATTATACTAAAAATCCAAATTCACAATTAATATATCAATTGCACATCTCAAAGGTAACACACTACGTAATATAAGCTAAACTAACTACTACATACTTACAATAAACATGCAATTGCTCAAATTAGTCGAAATTAACGAAATCCCCAAATTTGGCAAAGTTAGGGTTTTAGCCAAAATACCTTCGATTAAGCTGAAAAAAGATGAAATTGGTTGACCACACGAGCTCCTTGTCCCACGAGCTTCGAGAAGACTCCAAAATTGGCCGGAATGGTCGAGTTTTGGTCGGAAATTGGAAATGGCGAAATGAAGAAGAAAGGAGGAAGAAACAAGCTGCTGAAACGGAAATGGAGAAGAAAAGGGCTTCTGCCCCGATAGTATACATATTTTAGCGACGGATCGCTATCCGTCGCTATGCGACGGATAGCGATACGTCGCTAAAATCGATTTTCTTTATTTATTTTTCTTTTTTTATTTTGGTCAACTTATTTAGGGACGGATATAATATCCGTCCCTAAATAACGACGGATAAAAATATCCGTCGCTCATTTGGCGACGGATTTGAGACGGATTGAGCGAATTCGCTCAATCCGTCGCTAAACCTAGCGATTCATCGCTAGGTAGCGACGGATTGTATCCGTCGCTATCCCCTGTCGCTAAACGGGGGATTTCTTGTAGTGCACGCTTTTTTAGAGCTGTACCTCCAGATTTCTTTTAGGTCCTTCCTTTCGCCATTATCGCCGCGCATAAAACTCACACGCGATGTACCAACAAACCCTCCTCCCCATGGAATCCGAGGTGGAATCAACGATCCCCAACTTCAGATCTGTAGTTGTTTAGATCGGCGAAGTCGAAGTCGGTGGTGAGAGGAGTGGTCGCAGTTCATATACAATATGCTCTATTTTCTTCACTTAATTTCTCACTAAAACAACGATATTACTATGTCGATTTTATGTTGGTGGAAAAAGTGACTTAACAATGTTTAGTTTCATGCCAAGCAAAATTTAGTGTACAACTCGACTTTAAAGGAGGTTAATTGACTTGCCAAATAGTGTCGTAATGTTTGTAGTTCTCTTTAATATATATTAATTCAATAATTAAATCCCACCGCAATCCGATGCAAAACCCCCAGATTCCGGTGGTTTTAGTCCAACCATCGCAGCTTTGACAACCGCATCGCCAAACCAATTCGAGTATGATCGGACATCTGTTAAGTAGGTTTTACCGCATCGGACCACGTAATAGCCTTTGTCGGTAGCTGTTGAGCAGTTGGTAGGACGGCTGAACCATGCAATCTGTCATACATAGGGTAATTGCATCGTCTGCTGCAGCCATACCTAATCTTCTGTTTTTTTTTTTTACAGAGTTAATTTTAAATTATCTTTTTAATTTATTTAGATTATTTTAATGTATTTCAGAGCGATTATTATAAGAAAGGGTTTTGTAGCCTTGTCCAAGAGTTGCCTTGGATCATATATTTTCACCAATATGAGAAATAAAAAATGCTTAATTAATTATTCCTCTCAAGAAATCCTTGCAAAACCACCTTTCTCTTATCCTCCATAGAACCCAAATCATTTTCACTCGAAACATTTTTCATGCCATTATTATGAGCAACAATTTGAACTATTTTTGTTGGTCTCATAAAACGAGGTACAACATAGAACCAAATAGCAGTCGAAAGAATGGCCGAGACTTTACCCCATAATAACATCACTATCAATGTCACACTCAAAATCAACGCTCCAACTATTGGGTCAAATTCGCCGCCTTTCGATGATTCTCCGCCCCTTACGTCGCCGTTGGCAGCCATTACATTGTCTTCGTTCTTCCGTTGCAGGAGTGGCATAGAGACGGAGTGTGATAGCTTCGTTAGGGGGTTGCTCCAAGTTGGTTTGGATTCGTTCATTTGCTTCTCGGGTTGCTTTACTGGACTTATGCTCATCCGACCCGAGTTTTCGACGTGTTTGCTCTTCTCCGGAATCGTGTCCTGTAGTTTTAAATATAACAATTAATGGAATTGCCATGAGCAAATTCTCTATCATACTCCGTAGACTAACCGATTGACGACTGACGTTTAAAGTTCAGACTTCAGAATACTATACGGATGGTGAATAATTATAATTTCATAAACTTGGCAACATTTTCCTTCTAATATAACGTGTAGGACCGTTTTGTTATAAATCATACCACTACCCTAGGTGAAATTATTTTCCAACTTTAACTTATTCAAGCGCAATTGATATAGAGAGCAATTTTTGTTAACGAGAGATCATTTTTTCTTGTTTTTCCGACATGTCAATAACACTTTTATTATGCCGTTAACAAAACTGCTCTATTTCAATAAGACTTTTATTATGCTGTTAACAAAACTGCTCCATTTCTATGAAATTCCCTGTCTGTGATGATATTTACTGGAATCAATCTCTCAATAACACCAAAATGTACACCTCCAAATTCAAACAAAAAGTTGACTGTTACCTTATTAGCAACGATCTTGTTCTCGGGTAATGGAAGCGTATGATCCTCTGTTTCAACCACCATGCTAATCTCTCTACTCGAATTCAAGACCTTTTTAGGCGTCGAATCACTTACCGGAACAGTTTTACCCCACCGGCTGCTCAACTTCTTTCCGCTTCCAATTTGACTAGCTTTCCCTCATCGACTTTCAACATCTGTTTCTCCGTCTTCGATTCATGTTCAGACGGGAACGATCCGAAGCAACAACCTCCAGGAAAGAAGCAGCACTTTCTTCGTTTGGCTCTGGACTTGGAGGTAGGAGCCATCAACTAAAAGAGTTTGGAAAAGCATGAATAAATGGTTGGTCTTGTCTTAGCTTCGTGCTAACGTTGAACGCAATGCATTTTTCCATTTTTCTATTCCTCTCGTCTTTGTCTTATGTGTTGACAATTTTTTACTATGCTACATCATGTCCTCATTTTCTTTTTTCCCCATTGTTATTAAACTAATTCTTAGGATTTTTGTAATGTACAAAATTCAATTTCAATTTAGACGCGTTTTAAAGCAACGAAGTCAAAGCGAATTAAGCATTGTTGGCCATTTTTTTTTTGAATCTTATCCAATTTCATCACTTATCTAAAGCCCAATGTCATTTTCTTTAACAAGTCCATTATAGCCCTAAACCTAGTTATTATTTTTCAAAGAAAACCCCTTAGCTAAAACATTATTTTGCGCGCAAATTTTCTGCAAGGTGCAACCATCTTCTAAAATCGATTCTCGGTTCGTTAATCGTCGGATCAAGCTGAATTTTGGAGAGATGATTTATATCAGATCGTTTTAAACTATCACCGGACAGATCTCCGTTTTGATGTTTCAATCATCCCGAATCTGGTGTCGAGCAGAGGGCTAATTTTTCAACCTGTTCTCAATTCTTGTCCCTCTTGTTCGTTTCTCTCAAGGTAAGTTCCCCTAATACTCATCCACAATTATTTGGTTTGTCATCTATGCTATAATATGTGATCTTTGCAAGTTCCCCTAGGACTTGCATGCACAAATGTATATATGTATAATGTTAATCTTATGTGGTTGATCGTTATCCATGCTATGATATGAAATTGATGAAAGTTCTCCTATGAATTCTGTGGCATATTCTCTCAATTATATGTTCTTAATGATCTTATGTTAACCATTATATGGATTATTATGAATTGCTATATATGTGATATTGTTAAAGAACGCAGGCATTCACTTAACAAGACGTTAATGGTTTGAAGTAAAGAAAAGCTTTTAAGTTAAAGATAAATAAAGGGGATCGTAGGGAAATATCCTGGTATTTGTGACGCAGTTATTAGTTCATGTTCAGCGGATAGGGACTAAGGTCTTGAGGCCGTCAGATTTTATTTATTCAACGGATAAGTCCACGAAAGTGACCTAAGGCCGGCAGATAGCCACCATGGCCAGGATAGGAACCTACGATGCCAAGTGAACTCGCAATCATGTTAATTTTCATGTCATGTAAAGTTTAAGAATACTTTTCAAGAAGTTCAAGTACAAGTTCAAGTGTTAAGAGTCAAGTCCAGTCTTAAGTTGCATTGCATTAAGCAAGATTAAAAGCTTTAAAAGACATGAAGATAGAACTTTAAGTCATGGCACGTGCAAGGAAATTGCTCAGCCAGTACCCTTGCTAAAATATCAATTTTAGGTACTCGAAGCCAAGCTGATCGGAGTGGCGAGTGTTGCCGGAACAGTGATCAGTATCACGAAGATCTTTAATATATTTGAATTTCTTGATTTTAAAAACTTTGTAATGTTGCAAGAATTTAGCTATTTATAGTTCCGTTGTATATTTTGCGTACAAGTTCGAGAATTATTTTCAAGAATTTTCTTGTGAAGTCATTTGACGCACAGGGCGTCTTGTAACGTTTTAAAATTCTATAATTCAAGTTCGTCGAATTTTCAAGCTCACGAACTAGCGCGAGTTATATTTTTCATATTTCGTTTGTTAAAATTCAGGGCGCTACAATTTTAGAATCTTTGTTCAACTTAGCTTGTGTTTGCAAATGCTTAAAAAAAGTGTTTTTGTGATTTTGAGTAGTAAAAGTAGTTTTTTAGTGTTTTATATTACAACTTCACGCAACTTTTTACGGAAAAAAAAGGTATGCAGAAGCGAGAAGCAACCCATAATGATTCTAACTGCTTTAAGCAAGTAGTAGTTTTTTTTTCAATTAAAAACAACTAATTAAATTAATTTTTGCAAACACTAAAACTTCTGTTTTTATAATTTTAAGCTGCTTTTTATATGATATATCAAACACTACTGACTTTTACTTAAAATCAACTTTAATCAACTTTTAGTAGAAGCAGACAAAAAAAAACAAGTAAAATTATTTGCAAACACACACTTAATAAATCATATTGTAATATTACCACTATGCTTAATTTAGAGCCAGGCAGAATTGATCATACCCAATGGCCTCATTTTTTTCAGCTCATCGGAATGGTATTATCATGGATTTCGAACGATCTTAATACAAGAAAATTTTCTTTAATTTCGAACTGGAAAGTTTCGATAAATACAAAAGCGTGTGAGTGTAATAAAAATTTGCAACATGTATGGATATATTATTGTTTATTCCATCAAAAATCAAAACAGTACCTGAAAGGCCATAAAGATGAAAGTTTGGGCCATGGTATACCACATCAACCACCTCTAGTGTTACGTTACGTCCCACCCTTACTTTCATAACTTAAGAGGTTAATTAATCATTATAAAGAATACATTATATATTGGATTAGGAGCATTTGAGTAGGTTTAGTTGGGGTAGAATTGACCGGGACTTTGAGGTTAAAGTCTTTCCACAATGGTATCACCTTCTCCACGTTCATATTTTTCAAGAAAACTACAAGTGCCTCCGACTTTTTAGTTGAACACGTTAGAGGAGAAAAATTCTCTTTGAAACTTCATAAGCAATCTAGCCATAATTATACACAAGAAATACATAAACTAGTTTTATGCGAAACCCTCCATGTTCTAGTACAATCCGAATTATGGGGCACAAAGTTAAAATAGACCATCTCCAGGATATTTAATCCTCTCATAAAAGGTAAAAACTACTCTTTAGATACCAAATGCAACCTAATATGTTACAGTAGAAATCACAATTGTAATTCCACAACCTATATTTTAAAGCTTGGAGGTCTACCAGAATGATTCGGAGTTGATTTGTTACAAAATATTTAATGCTAAATTCTTAGAAAAATGGAAAATATTCAAAAGAAGAACCGTTCGATTCATTTCTAAATTTCCCCTTTATTTGAAAATTTTCATTGAACTACTATCTCAGCACAGATTTTTTTCTAGGAGTGAATGGAAACTATCAGGGGTATGGAAATCTACTATCTATTATATACGTTTCGGGGTGTAAACGGATCAAATTGGTCGTGAGCAACTCATGAGAAAGCTCGATTAAAGGTTGAGTCGTGCCCGGACAACGCGAGCATGATCATGCTCGATTCAGTTTTGAGCGAGTAAACTATGGTAAAAATAACTCGACTGATTGTGAGTAGATCACGAGTATATAAGTAAACACATACTTTTTCATCTTATACATTTATACTTATCTATACATCTAATAGGATTATTGCATTAATTATAATAATGTACAAATAACTTTTTCATGCAGGTATATATATATATTTTTTAAACACGAAGTCTCATAAAAAACGGTCTTTAGTTAATTTAACTAGAAACGGGACTGTTTTGCAATTTACCATTAAACATATATTTTTAACCTATTTTTGCGGATCCTATCGCGGATCCGGGTCAGTACTGTTTTCATCGCGGGTCAGGCATAAATGGCTCTTTTCTTTCTTCATTTTCAGCCAGTTACTTGTCACTGTTCTCTCCCATTTTCTCTTATGTAACTACTCTTTAGGATGAGATCTTGCTATTCTCCTGCTCAAATCCGTGAGAAACTTGGTTGTGAGTATTTTGTTATAGTTATCGTTGCGTGATTTCATTTGTTTTCCAGTTTTTTGTGTTCTAGGGTTTTGTTCGAGATTTTTTTTTTTTTTTTTTTTTTGCGATTTTTCGTTGTCTGAGGCATAATCGTGCTTGCATATGAATTGAACAATGTTTTCATTCAAAATCTTAACTCAATCATCAACTCAAATCTGAAAAAATAAAGTATACAACGTTTTTAAATTCTTTCGTATATGGCTATGTTCTCAACAATATTGCCCATGTTCTCTAGATATATAATGTCCTATGTTTTCATTCATAACCTGATAGTCATTTATGCTCTGTTTTTTTTTAAATATTACCTTGCGTTCTGTTTTTACTGTATTTTCCTATATTCTTACGTATATGCACTATCTTCTCACCAATATACTCTATGTTCTCAGCAATATCCACTATGTTTACGTATATGAACAAATTTTTTTTTTTTACAGTGAGATCCATTCTCTACCACTTAGCCTATATGACTGAGAATATGAAATTCTTTTTTGTTAACATCTGATTTTTCGTATGACGTTCATATAATATGTTGATGAGAAAATATTTGAATTGTTTGGTAACATGAGATATATGATTAGTAACATAGGTTTTTTCCTTTGTGTCAATATAATCTTGTGTTTTGGTATCATGGATTAGTATGTTGAAAACATGGATGTAATAGTTGGGAACATATCTGAGTATCTAAGCAACATAGAACATGGTTGTAAATGTATAGAACATGGATGAATATGTTGAGATCATGAATAAATATGTTAAGATCATGGATTAATAAATAACATGCCTTTGAGATATTCAAACTCCATGTAGATAACATGTAATATACTGTACATAAGATTTTCATGTTGACAAAGCAATTACTACACGACAATCATGGGGTATGAACATTGGTGATTTGGTTGAGAGCATAGGTGATTTTGTTGAGAATATAGGTGATTTGGTAAACAATATTAGTCCATATTCTTAACATAATCGTCCATGTTATCAACATATTCATCCATGAACTCAACAATATTCAAAGACCCTGAACTTAACAGATTCAAAAACCATAAAATGATCCGAAAAACAAGAATATATTCAAACGGAATGTAGATTATTCGCAACATATAAAATCATGATCCAAAAAACAAGATTATATTCAAAACGGAACTTATATCATTCAATTACAATTACATGTTGTAATATTGTTCATACAACTGCCAAGAAAAGAACATATAACGCTCTTTTGTCTCTTTCCAAACCTCTTCTTGATCTCTATCTACATAATTTCAGGTTAATCATATCTTTTTTCTCATCTGTTGCCTTTGACTCAACATTCTTCTTCTTCTTCAAGTTGATGAATTTAGTAGCCTGATCCTTATGAAAATATAATTACACCTTGTAAATGCATAAACAAGAACATCAATGAGCAATTATTTCATATCAAACATAGTAGATATTGTTAAGAACATATGGTATATTGGTGAGAAGATAGTACATATACGTAAAAACATAGGAAATACAGTAAATGACAAATTTTAACATAATATTGTCGAAAAACAGATCACAAAACGACTGTCAGGTTTTGAATGGAAACATATGACATGTTCCAGAGAACATAGGTAATATTATTGAGAACATAGCACATACATGAAAGAACATAGAAACGTTGTACACACAAAACGACTATCAGCTTTTGAATGGAAACATACGACATGTTCCAGAGAACATAGGTAATATTCTTGAGAACATAGCACATACAGGAAAGAGCATAGAAATGTTGTATACCTTTTTCTCAGACCTGAATTGATGATTGAGGTCAGATCTTGAATGAAAACACCGTCCGATCCTTTTGCAAGCATGATTACACCCTGTGAATGCATAAACAACAACAACAACAACAACAACATAAATGAGCAACTATTTCATAGCAAACATAGTAGATATCGTTGAGAACTTAGAGTATATTGGTGAGAAGATAGTTCATATACATAAAAACATAGAAAATACAGTAAAAAATAGAATTCAAAATAATATGTCGAAAAACATAGTACAAAACGACTGTCAGGTTTTGAATGAAAACATCGGACATATTCCAGAGAACATAAGTAATATTCTTGAGAACATAGCACATACAGGACTGAACATAGAAACAATGTATACTTTATTTTTCCAGATCTGAGTTGATGATTGATGTCGGATCTTGATTAAAAACACTGTCCGATCTTTATGCAAACATGATTACACCTTGTGAATGCATAAACAACAACAACATCAATGAGTAACTATTTCATAGAAAATATATTAGATATTGTTGAGAACATATGGTATATTGGTGAAAATATAGTACATATATGTAAAAACATAGGAAAATACTGTAAAAAAACAGAATACAAAAAATATGTCGAAAAACAGAGCACAAAATGACTGTTAAGTTTTGAATGAAAATATAGGACATATTCCAGATAACATATGTAATATTCTTGAGAACATAGCACATACAGGATTGAACATAGAAACGTTGTATACCTTATTTTTCCAGATCTGAGTTGATGATTGAGGGTGGATCTTGATTAAAAACACTGTCCGATCCTTATGCAAGCATGATGTGAATGCATAAACAACATCAATGAATTACCATCAAAACAGGAAAATATAGATGAATAGTTCTAGATCTACAATTTTTCGAACTTGATTTTTTCAAATCTATGTGGATTCGAAGCTATCTTATCATTCGAAACATGAATCAACTATGTATCAGTCTGTAATCAATCATAATATCAACTATATAGCTTGATTTTTCGTCAAATTGGTTGAAAACATTGAAAAAAATCAAAAATTCGTTCGAATCATGTCTAACCTTTTTTGTCATTCTTTTTTTTTTTTTTTTTTGCAGATTCCTGAAGAAATAGCAGCTAACGTTGTCGATCGATCGATTTGTTGCGTTTTTCGGGTGAATTAACGGTTGAATCGAGCTTTTTTTTGGAGAATTTTAGAGAAAGAAAGTAGTGAGAGAAAGAAGCACAGAAATAAATGGCGAATTGTGGTTTTTTTCTGCTGGTTTGTAGCATATATATACCGACCCGTATCACATACAGTTTGACCCGCCTTATTGCCCTTGGGTTGGGGTGTTTTTGAAAAGTTGTTTTTTATTGGGATTAATATGTAATGAATAGAACTATATTTCTATATCTCTATCTAGAATGTGTTTCCTCTTTTTTAAATAATAAATGACATACAAGTATTTGAAATTTTACTAATAAAAACCGTACTTCATTAATAACAATGAGTTGGTAGAACAATTTAACCGCTAGTAAAAGGCTCCTGAGCCAGTTCGATTCTGCCAAGTTACTCTTAAATTTAAATAGGGGAATTACATCCAGACCCCCTTTTAGATGTCGTAATTACAGATTAGTATCACTTAGTCGAACTATTATGGTTTGGTACAATTAGATGTAAAACAATTACACTTTAGCCCACGAATTTGACTTTTGGCGAACTAAAACCTGGAAAGGTCAATTTTGCCCCTCTCAGATTATTGAACTTTGCAAGTTACCAACCAATAACACATTTTGACAAATTGTAATTCAAGTCCTGAATATCTAATTTTTTATATTTGTCACCATAAGATTTCGAAAAAGCTCAAATAAGCCCCCAAACTTCTATTTCAATTTGTAAATTATCCCCAACTTCAATCCGAAAACACAATCGAAAGTTCGTAATAGTTAATCGAAATCGGAGATCGAAATCGGAGATGTAGCAGCTCCGATTTGGAGCTGCAATTTAGAAGAAGGAGAAAGAACAAGAAAGAGGAAGAAATTTACCGGAGAAGAAGAAGAGAAGGAAGTTGAGAAGATGGAGGAAGAAGAAGATGGAAGAAGAAGTATGTTGGACTGTTGGAGAAGATGGAGGAAGAAGAAGATGGTTTTTTTTATTTATTTTATTTTCTTTATTTAAAATTACATAAGGCCATGTTTGGTTGTTTCAAATGAAACAACTAAATTAAGCTGGTCAACAGATTTGGACTAAATTGTAATTGTTCGACTAAGTAGCACGAATATGAGAAACGTCGTTCTAAATTGGTAGCCCTATGTAATTATCCCATTTAAATATCATTACATTTACAGATCGACTCGAGTTCGTAATCAACCTTTAGACACAGGTCCAAAATCGACTCCAGTAGCCCTTCCCACGGTCCCACCCTAACTCAAGGGAAGGTCAAAACATAGGTAAACACAGTGACAGTGAGTCCGTCCACAAATCGAAAATGGAAGACAGTTTCAGTGTTCGGGTAGACAAAATCTTTGGTTCCCTAGACACCGGAAAGAGCCCTTCCGATGGAGCTCACCCGTTGTGGCGCCTCACCGACGAAGAGGTCGAAGCACAAAAATGGAATCGCCGCAAAGACCGACAACAGGAAGAAGAAGAGGATAACGAATTACGCCAGTCTTCTTTCGTCAATCCAAAGCCTAACGTTGAAGCAGATGACGAAGACGAGGAAGAAGTGGAGGAAATCGATGGTGCCAAGAGCAAACGGCGTCGTAACAATGTGAACAAGTCTGCTGCTGCTGTTGCTGATGAAGATGATTGGAATGTTGGTGCCAATATTGGCCGCGATTGCACCTTGGACTATGAGGTTAGCTTTGCTTTACTCTCTCATACCCTAATGTTTATCCTCTTTTTTTTTTAATCTCTGTACTTGGTTGAATTGAGCTGATTAGTTGCTTTATGATTGTTGATGTTGATCAATTGAATTAGAACATGTTTACAGGTATGGTCGATTTATGTGTATTAGGCTATTGTAGTTGGTTTTTTTTTTTTTTTGGGGGGGGGGAGATTTAGAGTACTAGACAGGTTCAAATGAAGGGGAATGAGGCTATCTCACTGGCACTGGACTGGGTGGTAGTGTTGTTACTAAAATTTGAGGTGTGTCTGACCGTTACACCGGCTAAGATGCGTTTGTTTCTTTTTCGGCTCTGTCAAGTTTAGCTGTACTTGTGCAGTGGTGTTTAGACCGACTCATAATAGAGTTATACTATTTTCTTAACCTGATGGACGAAGAGTTCCCTTGTTATTGTTTTATGTGAATGCCATCCATTTTTCCTTGTGAAATCTTCTGAGCAGCATTACATGATTCTATGTGGATTCGGGGAGCCTGGTTGGGAATATGTGTTTGATAATAATTGTTTTTTGTTCATGGTTAAGTAAGCTAACCGGAGTTTGAGGGATGTCTGACAGTTATCTGGTCTTTAAATGTGGCTTCATGTTCTGTTGTTTCTTGATTGAGGCTGCGGTACTGTATCATCTCAAATTGTGTATGTTGATACTTATGGTTAAAAGACCGGCCTCTTTATTTGTTCTGTTTCTTTTGATTGAGGCTGCGGTACTGTATCATCTCAAATTGTGTATGTTGATACTTATGGTTAAAAGACCGGCCTCTTTATTTGTTCTGTTGTTTCTTTTGATTGGGGCTGCAGTCCTGTATCATCTCAAATTGTGTATGCTGATACTTATGGTTAAACGACGGGCCTCTTTATTTGACGTGGAAGATATGATAATATTGTTTTGTATTTGTTGTACGGTGACCAACTGATGGTATCATACATCCTATTGCCGCGTAGTTTTATTGCATTAAATGGATGCGATACATATTTTATGGACTGCCGATGTTAGGAAGTCACCCGGTGATTTTGGTTAGAATGCATGTGTGTTTTCCTATGACTGAAAATCTTTCCAGCTTCTTAATGTTTAAGAATGGTTTTTTCCTCCTTGGACTGTCATTTTGGTTCTGCAGGATGAGGAAGATGAATACGATAAAGTTGCAATTGGTTCAGAACAAAATAGTGACCGCTTATATATGAAGGATGTTAAATCAACTGATGATCAAGTTAATGAACTCAATACGTATGGTGAGTATCCTAAAACCGTTTCCTTGATTTATCATGTTGCTAAACGTGTCCATTTTACCATGTCATATGAAGTGAGTGTTTGCAATGCAAACTTTTATTGAGTCTACTTATTTTCACTTTTGAGGCCGGGAGAAAGTTAGGATTATGTTTTTGTTTACTCCAGAGTACATGTAAAATTTGACTTATTTTATAAAGCTACTTCGGTTGCTTCTACTTCTCAAATTATGAGACGATACCTAAATTTGGTTCACTGTGAGCCTGTGACTGATATACCTTTCAAGAATATACGTCTGATCTCTCTGTATTCATCTGGAATTCCAGACTATCTCAGGGACCCTTCAAAGTACACTCGCTATACTATCGACTCATCTGTGGGTATGAATGACGACTCCAATAAAGAAGCATATATGAATTCTTTCCAGTATTTGAGGAAACCGAACACAGTGTACTCATCTGAGGGTGACACATCAGTTGATGCGCCTAAATCGGTAAGGTTCACACCCAAGAATAAAAGGGAGGCTGACTCACTTGTAAAGAGGAATGGGAGGGAGGATAGAGAGAACCGGAAGAACAAGGGTTGGTCAATTGCTGTTACGGCTGAGATTACACAAGAACATGAAGCCTCTTCTATGGAAGAAGACAGACCATATGTAGCAGATGATAGCAGCTCCAGCTTTCAGAAACCCAGTCGTCAATACCGGGCAAGGAACTGATAGAATGTCAACAGAACACTGAAAGTAGTTGCGAATTGCGAGTCTGCATCTTTCATCTTTGAACAGGAATTGTGAATCAAATCTAGGACGTGTAGCTGTTTAGTGGCCTCATAACACCTTATGCTAATGTCCCTGATCTTTTCTGGTTATATCAATCGTGCACTTTTGAATTACCCACAACAAACAGTATAGTAATAAATATTCTTAATTTTACACAAAAATTTATAAATTTTTCAACTAAAACTATACGGTAATCCTCCTAATGTATGAAGTTATGATACACGAATGGTGGAGTACAATAAATGGTTATAATTATTCCCATATTTTGATCACAAAACAGGTAAACATATGAGGTACGATACGAGATGTGTCAGCGTAATAGGGCTGAATTAGTTTCACATTTGACCGCCACTGTCAAATCATTGCAAAACCAGTCAAAACTTTAGAAATTACAACTTGCATAAAAATTCCATGATGTTTTCCTTGGCAAGCATGAAGTATGTATACAGTGAATTACAAAAAAAGAAAGTTTCGATTTCCCCTTTATAACAGAATATTAACTTAGACTATGTACAGATACCAGGAAACTAACTTACATTGCAAGCTGAGAAGCAAAAATTTTGATTACCGCTTCCCAACCTTGTATACCGTATCAACTACTGTACTGTAGTACTCAGTCCTGCGATGAAGAATTACATGATCAACTAATCCTAGTTTTCGGGGCTTATGAGAGCAAGTCCAGGAACATTGCTGCCGAGTGAGCTTCCATTCACGAACTGCAAATGAATATGAAACCCCAGTTAATTTTTCTGTAGTTGTACACTTGTACTGAGAGGAAAGAGTAATGTAAGAACTTCATAAAGTAGGCTGTTCTGGGTTCAATAGAGAATTTGGAGTACGACTTTCACGAGGGGATTCAAGGTGGTAGATGTGCCAAAAAAATACACAACAGGAAATGGGTACCATTCAGACCATGTACCGCAAATGCTTATCTAGATCTGTTAGCTTCTCGAGTGAGGAAGACTCAGCTTTTATGCCTCTCAATATTGGGTCTGAGAGTTGTTACCAGTTCTGGTACTCTTTTCAAAATGTGTCAGAATTAATACCTTTGTATAGCTGGAACTTGAAAGGAAAAATGGCTCTTTTTCTCTAATTCCGCCATTGTCTAAAACAATTCTTTCTAAATCCTGCCATAAGAAGACGACAATTCATCATTAGAAGGTAGATAACTAATCAAAACAAATAGAAAGGGGAAGCAGCTAGCTACCATGCCAAAAAGCCTTGTAAATTTAGTATGCCTAAAACAAGAATGAGATCTTCGCAACCGTTATTAATTTTATGTTCAACAGAAAACAGACTAAGCTTTCGGAGAACTAGACTATCAAAATTGTAACAGTTAAACTATGAAGTATGAAATGAGAGCAGAGTTTTCAAGAATATTCTTGAGTAAAGTAGAACTGTAGAAGTTAGTAGTCTAAGTGTTACCAAAGCCAACTTCTGGATAAGAATATAATAAAGGTCTATAAATCCATAATAACATGAATCCTGAAAGATAATCCCCAGTGTCTGTAAATTCAGTGATTAAGTAGGAATAAGACCCCTCTCATGTCAGGCAAAATAAGAGAGCAAATGTATATTGAAAATTTTAAGACTGTAGATAGCAATAGCTAAAAACAATAAACGAAGTAATAAGCAAAACATAACTAAGGATACCAATCGAGATTGAAAAGCATACCTTCCCTGTCAAAATTTCATACTCAAGCAGTTCCTCTACGACTTTCTCCAGTACTACAAAATTTTTCTGAAGCATAATTTTTGCTTTATCATATGCCAAGTCAAAAATCTGCAGAAATTCAATAATAAACATGATCAGAAGCAGGTGAACATGAAAACATGAAAAATCAGACTACCACCCCGGTTTTACACCACACTCCATTATTCAAAACTAGTTGGATGAACGAACCCACTTCCCGTAAAATGGGTGAGCTCTTTTGGCATCAGTTTCTGAAACTAATCATTTATCACAAGTCCACGATGAATCTAGAGATAAAAGTACTAGTAACACAGTAGTGTACTCGAGATAGAGAAGGTTCAAAACGATGAAGGGGAGATTCCCATGCATGTATGATTTGAGTTATAGAGAGAGACATGCAGGGTGGGGGAAGGATGTTGAGAACTGAGAAAATGAATGTGTGTTCCAGAGGAACGTAGTAACTGGAGAAGAAACTTCATTTATTCAAGTTACTAAGCCGTGTGGTACATAAAACCACCAATTACGGGTCATGGATAAGCAACATACTTTTTCAACTTTCACAGCCATTTCATGCTCGAAGTTGTCCCCCATACCCAGAGCTGATGCCTGTAAAGATCAAATGAAGAGTGGACCACGTGTATCAGTTCGTACTCTGTTTGACAAAGTTCATCAAATGTTAGTTAAGAAGCACACTGTATTTTTAGGCAACTAACAACTCAACACATGTAACAACATTCTTCAAAAGTAAATAGGCTAGATGAAGTTTTAGCATATGTAAAAAATATGCATCCAGTCCTTGGATCATACTAACAAACAATGTCACTGTTCTACAAAACTCCATGTGCATAATCAACCTCAAAGAATTGCAGTATAACTTCAAAAACTTGATTACTCTTTTTGTTCAATAAATTGTTCATTTCTGCAATTTATGAAAAAGGGAAGCTAAAAGCTTCAGGACAAAATCCACCTGTTTCAATCCCTACCTATAATTACTTGAACCTAGACTTTAGGGTCTCGATTTCATTCCAATTAACATCATATGAAGTCACTTACGATTATCTTAAAAACCCCAAAGGGTTATTCATAACAAAACAACCACTCAACCAGAGGAAGTGATCTGAATCCATTTATTTTTTATTTTAAATCCCAGTTTTGATAATCATTGTTGAGTATAGTATAAAATGAATACCGCATTTCCGTGATGATAAATTGCCATGCTGTCATCAGGACCCCACCCATACTGAATAACCATCCTAGTTGCTATCTGCACAGAACAGCAATAATATTCAGAAAAGATTTTGGTGAATGACTATAAGTAACAGACTGAATTTAGTACAACCTCCTGAGCATCCTGCAAGTCCTTAGAAGAGAGAATATTTTCTTCACCAAATGGAAGAAGTAGCTGAGATGCAACATGAGAGCCAAAAGAGAAGACAAGCTTCTTTTCAAGGTACGTTCTTGTCTCAACATTCCCATTCAAAGGATCTTCATTCCTGGCTTTCGAGATCTTGGCGCATGCAATTCCCTGCAGTAAAGAGCAAATTCCTATTGTAATTACCTGAAGTACTCTTTACTAAGAATTTGATCAATGATGTTTAAATGCACCTCCAACCCGGGCCATATGACTCAAAAGATACAGCAATTACAAACCCCCAACAAAACACCCAGTCAGCGGGCTGCTTATCTACTAGTCAAACCTGCAATCCTTTTTATACTGGGAGCGCAGAATGACACTTGGTATACAGGATAAAATTGCCATTACTATCGGGGGGGAGGGGTAAGTGTTGCATTGACTACAACTGCAGATTTTCTCGCTACTTGCATGATTAGATATATGTAGGTTTGAAGGAAAACACGACAATTAGCTAAAGTGAACGATTAAAATAATCGCTTCTAGCTTAGAGATTATGTGTCTTTGGCTCTTTGCGCATGTTTCATGTTGCAAAACAGAGATTCTCTCCCACCCTACCAAATCCCAAATCAGAGGTCTATACCTCCCAACTCAATAACTTCCTGCTTGTATAATAAAGAGAGAAACAATTTAGTAAAAGATTCTCAAATAATCTTATGTTTAATGTTTAATTTGTTCCACATCAGACCATTTAATTCATGATACTGTATCAGGAATTAAAGATGCAAACTAAAGAACACAAGGTGAGGACAAATCAGTGAAATTCTTAATTAGAACAGGAATTAAAGACAGATCCCTGTGAAAATGGTTTTTAAGTAGCATGCTCGTACGTCAGTTATAATCTGAGACCAAGAGCTTGTCAGTCTGTACCTTTTGTGTTACCTCATGAATCATGATGATACAAGTAATGATTCATTGGTTTTAAAGCGCATAAATGTTTGCATGCAACACTTTTGGAGGGTTTTTTTCCTCAAATTGTTCATTTATTTTATTTCATCACAATCGAAAAGTATTAAAAAGATCTAGTTAAAGTTCTCTCCTTCACGGATGTACCAACTACCAAGTAGCCTAGCCCTGATTTCGAGAGGAATTGGATGGCATGTATTCCAGATGGTTTTAGGTCTAAATAGAAGTTTGTCTCCCCCCGACCCAAATACATTGAGTTTGCCTGATGTACGAGTCAGAGAACAACCGAACGACTTATTTAACCACACATACAAGCGAAGCACTTTTTAACAAATACTTGGCGGTATCTGCATAGGAATGTAACATATTTAAATGTAGTCTGCAAAGTCAGGTGCAGAACTGACACAGACACCAAAAAAGGGAAACAAACTCCAGACTCTTGTTTGATTCGGTGCAGCTAGAGATCAGAATCAGTTGCTTCTACTGTAAAGTTCCATAGGCATGTAAACGACATTACCTCTAAAATACCAAGCAATCAATAAGAGGACTGTCATCCCATGTCAATTGAAAAGACCCAGGATAGGTCACTCCATACAATATATTCTGAGAAGTGAGAACTAAAACCTTTATAGCAACTAACTTAAGTTGCCGGCTTTTTATCTACTTGGGTATAAAATATTTGAACAAGCATAAGCGAGGTATCTCATAAAGGACCGATGACATTAAATGTAAAAGGTAAACAGAAGGCAATGCCAGGCAATCAATACAGCGAAGAGGACTATCATCAAATTATCTATGAGAAAGCTCCAGGATAGTTTCAACACAATATATTCTGGAGTGCTAGAGTCTGTAGCATTTTTTTCTACTTGGGTATAAATAATAAACATAAATAATGCAGGCCTCTCATAAAGGTATGATGGCATTAAAAGTAAAAGGAGAACAGAAGAACCAGGAGAGTTGAAATGATTGAAAAGAAAAAATATACCTCCCATGTTGAAGGTTCAAGCCATAGATTATCGACAACATCAAAATTTGGAAGCAGAAAGGTCATGAGACCACGACCAGCAGCCCAGACAGCATGGGGATATTTTCCTTCCCTGGTCCACTATATCAGGTAATAAATCAATAAGCCACTACATAACTACATAATTGGTAATGGGACAAAAAGACAAACAGTAACTGTACATTAATCTGGGTTTTAGGTGTCACTTTAATCTTGTATGTACACGTTTAACAGACTAGGTTGAGACATTAGTGAATAATGCGATGCTTCAGAACCATAACAATAGTAGAAGCTAATGCATACTCTTCGTGAATATGCGCCAGTTTTTTATCAGTGTATGCTTGAAATTATTGTTTTGAGTAAAAATAATTTCCACTGCTTTTGAACTCTACATGGCTAGGTAAACATATAATTGACAGTTCACAACCACAAGCAATTCAAGGGTCATATCGGAGATTACAAAATAGAAGACTGCAAAGATAATACTCAGTCATACTTTCTTCAATAAAATCATAATTTTTGGATAACATTATCATCATATTTCTCAAGAATTAATAGTTTAATACCCCTTCAGCCCCAGAGAAGCAACAGCAATTCCTTTCGACACAGTAATTAAGGAAGATAGTAAATATCGAGATATAGTACAGGTGGGGTATGTTGATGTGGTAAAGAATGAACGAAGGATGAAAGTGGGGTTAGGTTGTAAATACGGATGTCTTATGAGGGTAATGGTACTTCCAAAAATGGAATGGAAAGAATTGATGCAACTCTACCAGGACGCCAAAATATTTTTAAAAAAAAATGTTGTACTTCTCTATATTGTGCAGGCTACAAACAGCATTAGCCAGCCAGTCCACAACTTACATCGAAACACTACAAAGATAGCAATACTTCTATAGAGTGCCCTAAGAGCTATCATGATTAATTTAAAAATCATAAAGAAAAAGAAATTATAAAATCTTACATCAACAATAGGTCTCAACATCTCTGTACCATTATTGATCTGGCCATACGGTTCCATCAGGTTAACGACATCCTCCAAATCCTCTTTCTTCAGCGCCAGGCCAAGATGATTCACAAACATCTTGCTTATATTCTTTGAAATTCTGGTTTTCCGCAGCCAGTCTGGGACAATGCTACGGAAAGTCTGCAAAATAACATTTAACAGCAGATATTTTAATAATTATATAGATGAGTCTCAAATATATCTTTAGACATATTACAAAAATAACTATGTATAACAAGCAAGGGAATCATATGCTGAAAGACCAAAAACATAAAGAACAAGATATTTGTTGACCATCAGCTAAGCAGAGTATTCTAACATCTTAGGTGATCCATTACGATGCAAGGATAGAGAATTTGAAGATCAGAAATTCATGTACACTCTCATAACAGTCCATAATCAATTGATAAAGTTACAGTAATGGCAGGTGTAGCAGCAAGGTGCTAATTTGAATCATAAGAAAATTTCACGTGGAAGATATAACTTGAATTTTCTATCTAAAGCGCAAATATTTATTACATTTAACTCACGAATTGCTATAGAAGCAGATTTTACAATCAGAGACAACTCTATCCTATCACATTCTTCAAGTCCACAGAGAGACAAAATCATCTATTCGTCCATTAATTTTCAATCTTAACAATGTGACAACAAGAACAGCATGGAGGGGAAGAAGAGAGGGAAGTTTATGAAATAATGAAATTAATGATGTATTTGAGAAAGAATGAACATTTTGCCGTAGGCAGTGACGCAGTGTGAGGGTCATTATACTTACAGCAAACCAACTGCAGTAGCTCATAAGTTCATCTGCGTCAACAAACTTTCCTCTGAAAGCACTACCTTCCAAAGACAGGGGAACAAGTTTTAGTTCTGTGGGACGAAGAAGAGCAGTTTTCTCAGCAACCTGCAGGTTGTTTGTATAACATTCGCATCAGCACGACATAATAAACCTACATTTTTAAAATCTTCCACATGCTTAACTAGAACTATGCATTATAATACGCAAAAATGCCAATAAAAGTTTTTTAGCTATTACCAAAGTTGCAAAGATTAATATGAAACTCAAATAGCATAGTGCCATAGTTTTTACACAACATAGAATAAGTAATCCTATTTACCTTTCTCCAGTCAACAAATTCAATGAGATCCTCATCCATTGTTTCCTTTGCAGCAATTTGGAGAATTCTCTCTCGTTCTGCTTGAGTTGGAGGTTGAAGATGAAATATTCTATCCATTCTACCAGGACGCTGTAATGCCTCATCAATTTTTTTGAGATTCCGCGTCGTAGCCATCAAAACAACCCCGTCTTGTTTCTCGAAACTACGAAGCAACGTAAAATGCATGAGCAAAAATGTATTTGTTCTAATCCAAAGTACAATCCCCAACATTTACTTGAGCATCCAAAAAGCCCACTTGCATAGATATCTTAATGCCACAGTCCACACTCTATGGAAGGCTGGAAGCTATTATAATATTATTGCGATTTAGAAGACTGAGAAACGAAGCACATAGCTAGCCCTGGTGAGTGGTGACTAACAAGCCTTAATCTCATGAAGTACTTTAACCAGGTGTGCTTTAAGAATTAAAGCCTTCACAAATATACTCCGTTTCACATTCATCCGAAAACAGAAGCCTAAATTCGACTTTACCTAGTGAAATAATAGATAAGTGGAATGCCTGCAGCATGCCATAAATTTCACGATCAGGTTCCGTGACAAAAACTTCTAGTGTTAATAAAGTACTAAAATGTTATAGAACATAAAGCCAAAGATGAAATTATAACTCCATCCAGCTTCTGCGTGGTATGCTATTGGGAAATTTAAGAATCCTGGATTGCGGAAAAAGTTTAGCCAGCTCAATGAGGAAACAGTTATAGAATCTGATCGAAAGTGAAGCATCACATAACTCAAGAATGATGCACGATGATCAATTGGTGCAATAGTTCAAACAAAACAAACAAAATGCCTTTCAATGACTGGTTTAGAGCTCAGAAACAGTTCTGTGTACATGCTTGAAGAGGCACACCAGTTTGCAACTATAAACAAATTAGAGAATCAATTCAGCCGTTTAATCCATGTGAATACATAAAATAAAACCTCCAGGCTGGCCAAACTATTCAGAGCAATATAGAGAATATAACTAATTAGTAAATGATATGCTCTGAAAAAATGATATATCTGCCTAAAACGAAAATAAAGTACAATACAGGTACGGTAACCAATCATATGCCAAATAATTACAGTGCTACATAAATATGCCAGATTCAAGGAAAATTTACCCATCAAGTTCCACCAGGAGTTGATTAATGAAAGCTTCATGATCCTGCTTTTTGGTGTGAATGAACTTTCCTCGGACACCAGCAAACAGGTCGAAATCTTCTACTAGAATAATGACAGGAGCCTAGTATAAACAATTTTTGAAGATTAATTGTTGCTTTTTGCAGGAAAAAAGTATGTGAAATATGAAACTGGTGGTGCATGGCCATAACAAAGGCAACATAAGAGAATAGAAAATGGAAAGAAGGATATTGAACTATACCCTTCCTTCCCAAATAAAATTTCACATTTTGCAATTTGGGCATCCGCGGCAGAAACTTCTTAACCTAAAGTAGCAGCTTTTTATCATTCTTTATTGATTCCATATCATACTGTCTTCATTCTCTCCCATACTTTAACCCCCATATACAACTTCTATTCTATTCAATCACAATTTGTTATGCTCATTATTTTTTTGTGCGGTCTTACTCAAAGAGACGGGCCATTTTATTTGGGACAGAGATCGGGTAAGCCCTGGGGTTTACCAAATGCACACACCCAGAGTAGTGGCTGCAGGTTCCCCACATTATCCAAAAAAAAGGGAGTTTATTGACAGGATAAGAATTTCAGCCAACCAAATTAAAAAGGAGACCTGCATGCATGCATATTTACAATAATATCTTGGAATTTCTGGGTCCAATTCTATCAGAAGTGTTATTTAGATATATCTGTAGCTAAGGTTTACACATTAAACAATCGACAAGCATCTATAAAAAGGGAAAACTAGATATTCTTTCACCAAGACAACGTACACACTAGGTTTCTGGATTCTGAACCATGCTAGTATGCTTAAATAAAAGAGTGATGGTTGCTGCGTAAATGGGTTGAAGATTGGGAACTATTCTGATATGAAAGCATAACTTACTCACCATAACATGTAGACCCATAATAAATTCCGAAGATATGAATATGCAATTGGCTCAGCTTTTGATGCAATAACACAAAAATATGATTTGTAGATCAAAGTCAAACAAGCTACCTCCATACAGAAGTAGGTTAGACAGGTTAGAGCAAGATTCGTGCTGATCAGTTTCCTTTCCTAGATTAATAAATGCTACAAGATGCAAGCATGAACCAATAGAAGTTATGGAACCGGCGGTATATCCTGGTGCTTGTAGTTTACATGGAAACCTCTTCTTTTTTCAAATGGTAATGCAAAAAATTCAATAGAAAAGAAGGGATATGCCAGCTGTGTATACTCAAGAAGAAGAAATAAGGAAACGCTATTGTGGCGTATAGACAAGAAAAATAAGACATGATTAGGAGCAAGAAGCAACCAGATCCCTTGCTGTCTGAAACAATTCTCTGATGTTGGACGCACTTTGGCCGACCCAAAGACCAGCTTCCAGCTGTTGAGCTTTAACTTCAACAACCGGGACCTTTGCTTCTGCTGCTATAGCCAGTGCAAGAGATGTTTTCCCTGTTCCTCTCTCACCCACAATGAGAACACCCTGTCATGCATGAGTCTAGTGAGAGGAAAAACACACGTTGTGGACATCCGTACATACAGATTTATATTTTTTGGGAATTGGTTGATGTGTGATCCTATCTATTAATAGGTTTTTGGTTCACAAGACCTCGTGCCACAAATGCTTTGCCAAAAGGCATTTGTAACAAATTGCATAGGAGATTTTGGCTCCACACGCTACACCTGGAGCATATTTTATTACAGAACCAATAGATATTATGATCTCAATTATATCAAATTTTCCTCACGGTCACAAGAGTAACAAGGTTATTAGATGTAAAAGTGCAAAACAACAGTTGTATAGAGCACAAAGAAACCATGGGCAGAGTTTTTCTGAAACTAGGTGCAGTCCACTTTGTAATCCATAGAATTCACTTCACAACCTTTCACTAGTCAATAAGGAAACAGATGAATGGTTAGAAGGAGGGGAGGGTGGGGGTGTACGCACACTCCAAAGTTACATAAACCAGAAATACTGTAACATGAAACCAAACACAAGCTTCAAAACTTCAGATTCATGAAATCAATCAATAGTTACCCTTTAACCAACATAAGTGGAAATGGCTCGGTGAAGTCAAAATTAGAAAATACTCCCTCCATCACTGGCTCAACTTCCCGTGGGCCTGGGAACGGGTTTTAAGAGTGAAATATATAAATAATTAGAATAATTTAGAAAGTGTAAGGTTGAAATAAAGTAAGAGAAAGAGTGAATAAAGTAGGAAGGGGAGAGATTTTCCATTTAAGGTATGGGAATTTGAGATTGAGACGGACCAAAACGGAATGCATGAAGTTGATATTGGGATGGAGGGAGTATTTAATTCATTGAATGGCAACATAGAAACAGAAAATTGAAGCAGTGATGACAAATATATAAAATTGCCACTAGCATGATAGCATCTGGCCCTCCTTAGAAATTTGTAACAAAGAGATTCAAGATAGTTGAGACAACATATATGATAATTGTCTTCTTCAACAAGTGAATAGCTAATAAGCGCAAAATCTTAGATAATAACATACCCGAGGCGCACGAGCTCCCATATCTTGAAATGCGTGAGGATTCCGTAAAAAAGCCACAACTTCTTTAATCTCTTCTTTCATAGACTCAACACTAGCAAAATCTTTCAACCGTATCGGAGGGTTTTTTATCCTCTGAGATCAATGAAACAGGATCAGAAAATTCTGAATATAAAATCCACTAGTAACAGCTAAATTTAGAAGAATATGAGAACCTTCATATGATCAAAAGCCGTGTTGATCGGATCAACACCTTCCTTCTTCCTACGCTTTATTTTCTTCAGCTTATATTTAATGTAGCCTCTCTGGGGAAAAAGGACCAAAAAAGAAACGGCAAGCAATAAGATGACAAATGCAAAATCAGAGAACAGATCAACATTTTGTTCTATGTATATCAAGGAGTAGCCAAGTAACTGGATAAATCTGCAAGTAAAACTAGTCATAAAACATAATGATGGGGCAGCAATCTATGCCATAAATTGGCTATTCTATCTGCACAAAATATCCACTTACTGCAACTTCAGGTGTTACATGTAAGTTTGGTTA